>CM060979.1:206094207-208500656 GCA_030765065.1 Deroplatys truncata
TGGTTTAAGCATCTCAATATGGAACTTTCCTATGCTTTTTCGAGTTGTTGGATTACATAACTCATATGTGTTAGTTCCATACACTTCAACAACTTCATATGGTCCATGGTATTTGAGAAACATTCGCCAATAAAGTTTATTTTCTTTATCCGATAATTTCTTGGTTTTAACCAAAACTAAATCTCCTATTTTGATCCTCCATTCCTTTCTCTTCTTTTCTTCATGTTTAATTTTTCTTTTTATGGCCTTTTTCTTCATCCTCTCGAATGCTTTTCGGAACATCTCTTCTTCTGTTGGTGGTATCGAATGCGCATCTGGAATGGCTTCTGGAATTTTTTTACACATTGTATTGATCTTCTTTCCTAACTTAAGTTCACATGGTTTGTATCCTGTCACATTGTTTATGGTTTCATTTAGTAGGTTCTGAACAAAGTTCACGTATCCATACCATTGGGTGTGTTTTCGATGACATAACACCCTTAAATAATTTGAAATTTCCTTAATTTCCCTCTCCACTGGGTTGGAGTTCGGTCTGTATCTTGACGAAAAATATTGTTTAATGCCATTTTCTTTCAGTCCATCCATAAATTTTTTTCCTGTGAAGTACGAAGCATTATCGCTCAATACAGATTGAATAGGTCCTTCTTCTATCACGTATGACTTAAGTAGTCTATTCAAACATGCTAAACCTGTAGGTTTTCTCAAAGGGTAAATTCTTACATATTTGCTGAATATATCATAACAGACAAATATATATTTATTTCCAAATTGACTTGGAGGCATCGGACCATGAATATCAATACTAATTACACATCTCGGCTTATCCCTTATAACCGAATTAGTTTCAAATGCATATGCTGCATTTATTTGCTTTGCCTTCTGACACAGGTTGCAGCACGATATAAATTTCCGAACTTTCTGACGCAATTTGGATATGTATAAATTCTCTAAAATCATAGAAGTTGTTCGGTCCGTCCCTGAGTGTGCTAACCCTTCATGAAAATTCTTAATTAGTTCCTTTTCCATGCTTTTCGGAACCATTATCTTCCAACTAGGCATTTCTTTTCCATGCTTCTTGTATAATGTCCCATCTCGAATTGCTATAATTTCTTTCTTTGCCTCCTCAATCAATGGTGCATTTTCTTTAAGTTCAAATAATTTTGCATCCTCATTTTGAATTTCCCCCATATTTTTCAATTCTCTAATCATTTCTTTGCTTAAAGGAATTTCAATTGTCAATATTTTGACTTCATTTCTAGGCCTTTCAATATTTTCGGGAATTTGTGGGTTGTAATTCAATCTTGATAGCAAATCACTGAAGGTATTATTTTTGCCAGGAATGTGGATAATCTCAATATCGAATGCAGATATTGCATGAATGTATCTAGCAAGTTTTCCACTACATAATCTACACCGTTGTATGAAAGTTAAGCTGATGTGGTCTGAATATACTTTCACCTTTTGCTGATATATATAGGTTTTAAAACGAATTAATGAGAAATATAGTGCTCCAATTTCTAGCTGAGTCACTGAAGAATTCCGCTCAATATTTGTAAGTCCTCTAGAAGCTGTACTAATGACGTGAAAGTCATTGTTGATGTCTCGCTGCCCTAAAATTCCGGCGTATCCTTGCATTGATGCGTCGACATAAATCTCATATTCCAAATCTTCTCTGGGCCTCTCAAGTAATATGGACTTAGCAAAGAGTTCCTTTACTCTCTCAAAACATTTTTGATGATCCTCTGTCCATTTCCACTTATTGTTCTTTCGGAGTAGCTGCCGCAGTGGTTCTATTTCAGCCGAATATCTTGGTACGAACTTACTCTGAAAGTTCAATACCCCTAAGAGACGTCTAATTTGTTTTACATTCCTGGGTGACGGAATTTTCATTATTGCTTCTATTCTTTTCTGATCAGGTCTTATACCTCGTTCATCCACTACATAACCCAGAAAATTTATTTCCTTGACACAAAATTTTGATTTTAGTATGTTCACAGTCATACCATGTTGTTGTAGTTTATTTAACACATAATGGACATTATTCATGTGTTCTTCAAATGTTTGACTAATGATTAGGAAATCGTCAATATACTTTATTAAAAAGTCATCTGCAGAATTTCCAAAGATACTGTGAATGGCTCTCAAAAATCCACTTCCTGAGTTTTTTAAACCAAAAGGATTTACACAAAAGCGATACTGGATCCCTGAGTACTGAAATGAAGTGTAATCACGCACTTGCGGATCTAATTCCACTTGCCAATATGATGCAGTGAGGTCGATGGATGTCAAAAATCTCCCTCTTGAAAGTTTTGTAATTAGTTGTTCAATTCCCTCACTTTGAAAATGATCTGGTTTCATATACTTGTTGACATATCTACCGTCTAAAGTTAATCTCAAACTACCATCTCGTTTAATACTCCAGCAGATTGAATTTATGTATTGAGAATTACTTTGCTCAATAATCCCATTTTCTAACATGCTATTTATTAGTTGTCTAGCTTTGTCTCGAAGACTTATAGGTAAATTGTCATACTTGTGCCTATATGGTGGTACGTCTTCTACTTGAAATGTATGCTGATATACATCACATCTGCCTGGGATATTACTAAATACTGAACTATTGTTCATCAAAACATCATGAAGGATTTGTTTTTGCATTATCGTAAGATTATAAGCTTCTTCACACTTGTGTATTATTTCCTCATTTCTCTTCTCTTTCCAGCTGTTGTCTGTCTCGCTCACATGGTCGTCTTTTGTTTGGATTGTAAATTCCTCTACTTTCTCTGGCATTTCTGCTAGCTGTTGAAAATATGGCGTGGTATTCCCTTCATATTCTGTGACTACCTGCTTTATCTGACTATTTCTATCAGTTTCTGTTATTTGCACAAAAAACTCTTGGTCACAAATATTTTTCTCATCCTTTGTCATCTCGATTACAGAAACTTTTTCTTTTATAAATGGTACCCTTATTTCTCTATCTTCTTTTGTTATTTTTAACTCTTCATGTTTAAAATCTATACATGCTTCATATTCATGAAGGAAGTCACATCCTATAATTATGTCACAAATCAGATGGTTTACAATTAGAAACATAACCTCAAAATTCTCTCCGCCAATATGTATGCTAAGTAGAGATTGTGTTTTTATGACCTGTGTAGTTCTTCCAATTGCAACACGACAAACTAAATTACTAGTGGGAAGAGCCATAATCTTGTTACCTTCATTAATCAAATTTATGTAAAATTTCTGTGAGCAAATTGAAGCTGATGAACCAGAATCTATAGTTGCAATGATTTCTTTCTTCGCAATTTCCATTCTAACATGAGGTGACTCAAAATTTTCTCCCTTATCTTTTGTTGCTGTAATCTTATTACAGGGTGTATGTGTAGGTGTATGATTTGTATTGGTAATGGATACTGAATTATTAAAGACGTCCTGAGAACCTACTGCACAGGAGTCTGTTAACAGTTTTCCTGGTTATTTCCATGTTCACGTACGGGACTGCCATTCCTAACAGGCGCTAAATCTATCTCCGTGTCGCTACCATTGTTTTGAATTCCCCTTCCTCGAGTTCGAAATCCTCGATTTCTGACATTTTGTCCCCTTGGCACGTAATTTTCTTGCCGTTCCTCAGATCTTTCTCGGTTATTATTTTCCCTCCAGTGAGTGAAATTTCCCCTCTGTCTAGTGTACTTCCTTCCATAATTTTGCCCTCTTTCAGGCAATCTTTCTGTCCTGACATAATTTATTTGTTCCTGCCGGCCTGGTCTCCTATCTATCCTTGATCTTTCAAATTGTGGAACGTGTGATTGATACCGTTGTCTGGTATTAATTTCATGATGTCTGTCTTGTCCTCTTATTTGTTGATAACTACCTTGGTAATTTCTTCTATCTCGTACATCTAAAAATCTATGTTCCCACTCCCGAAACATATCTTCTTCCTGTTATTCCAAAGCTGTTATTAATTCTGTCATCTCATAGATGTTCCATGGTTTTGCAATTAATAAGTAATTTTGTATCCTTATAGGATAATGCCTTGCGAGCAAACTCACAAAATCTTCCTCACTGATTGGAGGTGACAAGTTTCTAACCTGACTTGCATGTTTTAGTAAGTAATCAGTCATCGATATTCCCTCTCGTGGATTAAATTGACCATGACTAAGCATTGCTCGTATTCTTTGCTGTACCGTAATATTCCAAAATCTGTTCATGAATAATCTCTTAAAGGATTGATATGAAATTTCACCCCCTGATACCATTTGTAACCAATCTAAGGTTTTCTGGTCCAAACATCTTTTGACAACTATCATTTTCAATGCTTCAGGTATCTTTTTAATTTGAAAATACTCTGATAATTCTGCAATGAACTGTACTGGACTGGAGTTTTCATTAAATTTTGGAAGTGGAAAATCACTTAAGATATGATTGTAATTTTGCAAATTCCCTATTCCCATATTTAAATTCTCTAGTGTAACTTGTGCACTCTGAGTTTCAGCATTAGCTATAGATGAAGCTGCCGCATCACTCACATTATTTGTCATACCTGAGGAACTACCTCTATCATTATTTTGTACATCTGATACATTCACTTCACATATATTTGCCCTTGAATTTAATTCTAACATATTTACAGTACCTTGCAGATTTTCTATTGTCTGTTCCAATTTTTTATTATTCTCATTTTGAACAGTTTGGTGTTTGTTAATTTCAGAAGTTAGCTTTTGATTCAAATCTTTAGACAAATCTTTAATTTCATCAGACAATTTATTTCTCTGTGTTTCTGACTCCTTCTGAATTTCAGATATTTCCCCTCTGAAATTAACTTGCACCTGTATTAAATCTGCATTGTAGCCTCCATCATTTCTTTTAACTCACTTGAAATGCTACTCATTCGGCTACCTAGCTCTGTACATTTTACACTAACATGCTCTATTTTATTATTAACCTCATTTTTTGGTTAGATATTTCCCTGCTCATGTCTAACATTTTCTTTGAAACTTCACCTATTTCATTTGCTATCATTTCTTGATTTTCATTTTTCATTCTAATCATACTACTATCTAGCTCAATGAATTTCTTTTCAATTTCTTCCCTGTTTTGTTCTAAGCTTTTACCAATATCTTCCCTCAATTCTCTCTTATTCTGATCTAGTTTTTGTTCTAAACTCCTATCAATATCTTCTCTTAATTCCCTATTATTCTTTTGCATATCTTCCCTTAATTTCTCATTACTCTGAGTTAGTTTTTGTTCTAATTTCTCATTATTCTTTTGCATATCTTCCCTCAATTGATCTGTAATACTCTTACTAAGATCTTCCCTATTTTGATCTATTTTCTTTTCTAATTTCTCATTATTCTCATTCAACTTTTCAGCATTTCCATAATCATACTAGTATCAAGATTAACATTTCCTGCTATTCTATTCTCACTTTCTGTACTAACATTTTCATCCTCAAATCCTAAAAAGTCTGGGCTATTTCCTGTAATTTGTATTGGATCACAGCTAACTGTTACACTATCTCCCTCCATAATTATTTCTTCTGTATTACTAGCAGCCATTGTTTTTATTATCCTACCACTCCTCATTAACATTTATTTGCCTTTTTTTTTCTAAAAAAAAATTAAGATACTCTAACCTTACTAATGCTGTCCGTTGCTGTTACTTTGATGTCCAGCGTTCCGCCCCATTCTCCTAGATTTGTATGTCGCTTCGATGAAACTGCGTAATCTTCTTGTCCTGTAGTTTGAATTTCCCAGTTGTCTCGTAGTCTCGGAATTACGATGTCCAATCATCCGTATAGTCTGTCGTTCCTGGAATCTGCGTCTTGTAGATCATTTCACCGCTGCATTCCTGGTTACTCTGCTTCATTCCTAGTCATCGTGTTCCTTTCCTGGTCACTTCGCCCCACGTCCTGGGTGCCAATATGATGCGGTATTAATGTTGAAATGTGTTGCCATTATTATAGCACCACGTTTGGAAGCCAATTTGCAACGGTATTACAAATAATGTTGATGCTTGTGATGTTTATGCATGTATGTTTACTTCACGCGTTGCCATCTTGTGACGTCACTCCTTTGTCTGGTTCGTAGCTCCCTCTGGCGTAGCAATTTGCATCAGTTTTGAAATAATTCACTTTAAATGTTCTCCGGCTAGCTATTTAGGTAGACATTTAACTCTTGCAGGGTGTGAATCGGAAAGAAATCTTTTATTCAGAAATGATACTGATGAAGAAATTGTTTTTATAACTTTTATTGCCAAACACGTTCACTAACACTTTTTACATATTGAATCTGGATACTCGCCAAACTGAAACTGTTTGTAATAACTTCTTATTTATCACTTTTAACTCGAGTACTTCAACTTTGTGTATTTTTTTAAATGTATAATACTTTATAATAATTCTCGTGTAAATTGACGAAATGAAGGACTGGCTGACGATGTGTAGCGTACACGAAATTTTGATGAACTGAACGGCCGACGTGTAGTGTGTTGAGAATTCCGTTGAACTGGGGGACAAGCTACCTCGGGCCTGGCTTATTTATACGCTTGCCTTAAGATACGCCTAAAGATTATAAATGAACTGCTATTGGCTAATAAAACGCGCCAACATTAGCGTCTGTTTTACTATCCAATGAAAACCACTAATACATATTGCTTTAGAAAATGTTCTAGAAGCTTCTAAACGGAAAAAACGCGCGAAACATTACGTAACTTCCTGGTTCCCGGTAATGATAAACAACTCACCCCTTTGCTGCATTATTGCGTTATTATTGACAGTTTCAGTAAAGCTGTATATTATTATTTACCAATAATAATTACAATTAATAAACCTCTGAAATCAATGTCACATAAAAATACATATTCATATTACTATCATTAATTACATCTGAGTAATTTGTGATACAAATTACCGTATCAAAATGTATAAGTACTGCATCATCAAATCAATAGTAATGAATGTCTTAGAATTGGTTTTCGCTTAAATGTATGTCCTAACGAGGTGTACATTTTTCTGAAGTCACTCTCTCTCGTACCAGTTAAAATGACACATATTTCGTTCCAAATGGAGAAAACGTCACAGCCTATTCGCAGAAAATAATATATATATATACATATATTTTATTATTTTTTGGTAGATACGTTAAACACACGTATTTTAAGCAAAATCGATAGTATTAGTTTTTTAAAAAATAAAACATAAGTAAAACGGTTCATGCAAACGTTAGTTTGGGAAAGGAGTCATTTCTAAAAATCTTCCTTTCATATCCTTTGGAATATTTTGAACTTACAATAAAAACTTTTATCTTTATCCAACACTGCGTTTTTGAGTTATATTTTTCATGCACAATTCGCGCACGTGTGTGGATCTTTATCTACTTTTCTTTATTAAGAGAACCTAATAAGGCCAAGATTTAGAATTGTTTTTAACGGAATACAATGCTGTCTTTCTACTTGGACATTTCGTAAGAGAGGGTAATTCTTTTTAATGAGAGCTTTTTAAGAATGTATTTCCTGTGAAATCTTGTTTTCCAATTTTTGTGTTTAATATGATACCTTCTCCAACTACTATAATGTAAAAATATATGTCTCAATTTAAACAATACAATATTATTTACTGTATAATTTAACATAGAATGAATTCTGATAAGAATATGATTGTTAGTCGGAAGTCCCTCTCCTGACACTCTCGGTAGAACGTTAGCATCAATGCTAGGTAACACCGTGGTCCCATTTTACCAACTTCGCTTTATTCAATGCATCATTTAAAAAGCCCATGGCTCTCCAGAATTGAAGATTAAAAGCTTTGGAATATAAACCATTGAAAGATAAATGGCTCCGTGGTTCAAAATGACCTGGTGTTGGGGTTTTAAAAGCGAGGAGAAGCGAATAATAAAACCTGACGACACATATAATTCCGAGTTCTCCTTCTAATAGGGATTGTGACGAATAGCTTTTGTGGTGGATTTCGGAATATCCCACATTTGAGAAGCTATTAGGTTTTCAATCATGTGATTGAGTTTGAGTTTACTCATGCAAAATGAGCTTTATTTATGGACGCTCTTTATCTAATATGGTTCTTGGCGTTCCATTCTATATTGGGCGTGAAAGACCGGACAAATTTGCTCATAGGCCTCTTTATCAGTCTTCTTTTATGTGATGCAAACCTATGACACGGATCGCCGATTTTGCATTCCTTCCGAAGGAAGTCATGCTGAGAATGTTTACGCCCGAAGAAAAATCCGTCGCCCTCCGCCGGATTTGAATCGTTATGAAGTGTTCAGTCCTCCAGGTTTTTCTCATCTTCCTCCTCCACATGCTCACAAATAGTATCCATGCTGTATTGAAGGGGAAGAGCTTAACCTGAGCTCCACGAGCCATGTCCATTAGCAGTACACACAATACTAATCGACTAGGACTCTTAGTTGGCGAATCAGTTTGAACGATTATTTTTACAGAAAGAGTGGAAATTCAAAGGTTATTTTTATTCCTTGGTTTCATGGTTCCACGTGCCTGGTCTGTGATAAATTTACTGTTAAAGTAACGCAGCAATACAACTTTGTATTCACGTAACACATTTGATATGTGTCAACCATGCAACTTTTATAAGTACTATTTTCACAAAGGGGATCCTTGAACAACTCCTGAGGGCATTTATGGTTCTACTCACATTAACTTGATTAGAGTATATCAGGGCTAGAATACTATACCACTTATTTATTACATTGTAATTAAAATACTAAGCTATATTGGGAAAAACTTTTAAAAAAGGCAAAGAAAGGCAACAAAAGGATATAAAAGAACAATTATAAAAGTAAAAATCTGATGTGTTACATTTTCTACCCTCTATCCTTTATTGCTGAGTGTACAAGCTATTCCTCCCAAAACTTATTTTTCTATCTACTCCACTTTAATCATGATAAACCTTTGCAAAAATAGCTACATTACATATTTAGTTATAGTTACAAAGTGAGCAGCTGAGACGGAATGATTAACTTGTATGATTAATACTTCTATGTAGAAATGATAGGGAGATAGATACATAACTGTAATAAACAATTTCCATATCTGTAGGAAATTTGGTGGGGTAATTATAAAGTAGGAGGGAACTTAAGTTAATAAAGTTTTCATCTTCTGCTTCGTTCGTGTACAGACTTAGGGGCTTAAGTCTTTAACGGCGATCAGCAGTCCCTAGCGCTTATAGATCACAAACGGTTCGCACATACTTAGCGGTAGCCGAAGGGTTAATTGTCAGTAAGCTTTTAGCAACTCACGGATATGCTTCTAGCTTTTATTGCGAAAACAGTTATTGCAAATGGTAAGTTGAAATGTCAGCAATTAGCAGATATCCAATTGTTATGGTTGCTCGTGTTAACATTCAGTATCAATTTAATTCTTTATAGTCAAAGTGTCAGCAACTAACCTCACCAGTTCAAGTATTAAATCACTTTAAGTTCTCAGTCAATTTAACTGATATTGTCTATTCTCACCCCACCCACGCATACCCTGAGAGAAAGATCACGTAGCCAACCACTGTAGCAGCCGGCAGTATATTTATCAGCAGATATTGGAGACATCAAAAGCGATGAAGGAGCGAATAGTGCTAATCAAATGTTCAAAAAACTGGATTCTATATTCTAGCCTTAATTTTCCATACTCATTCCATACAATTGCGATAAACAACTGAAGATCGTATTTGCGGACCATACAGAAATTCACTGTGGGTATAGCCGCAATAGATTAGTGTGTTGTTCGGGCTTTATGAGGGATACAATAATAGGTTACTACAAAGTTCGGGAAAATAAAATTTCATTAAAGCATCTGGTGATTACGCAGTTATAAATTGCAGGGAAAATCTCTATTATTATTATATAAATGTTTCCCTCCTGGTCTAGGCAATACCTACCATTCTGAAACATTTATGAAGTGATATTTTTAATAATCTCAAAACATTGCTTCTTCAAGGCATTTTTGATGGGGAAATAAAAATGTTTCTTATCGAAATATAATGGGAGGTAGCGAGTGGTTGTAGAATGGCAGAAAAGGTTTCTGGTCTTGGCAAATGTTGACTGTTTTCCAAATTAAGGTAAAAACTTTAAATGTGTTTTATAATTTTTATGAAAATGTGATATTTCTTGGATGGTTATACCTAGACAATTCTCAGGCGTTGCATCCCGCGATTTTCTATAATCAACCTTCTAACAGCTGTTCTTACAAAATCGCATTTTTCTATCTGCTTCTTGTTAATCTTGATAAACTTTCTCACACATTCACACATTTGGTTATAGGTATAAGACGGATACAGTAGGGTAAATTTATAATCAGATTTTTAATAAGCGGATTGGTATGTGACGGTTATGAAATTCCATCATCTTTGCACAACCACAAGAAAATTTGATGCGTTATTTTTAACATGACTCTCTCTACCCACTATATAGTTCCTACACCTATTCTTAATCGAGCTAAATTTTTGCACAAATAACTACTTTATACATTTTGCTGTGGATCAAAGGTTGAATCGATGGTCAGATGTTTAAAAGTGTGTCGCCATTATCTGACCTTGATGCTCCATAGTCTTCCTATGACATGGCGAGAAACAAATGAATAGTGAACGCAATGACGGTCATCTCGAAAATGGCTGATACAGCAAAAAGTTTATTTGAAATAAATTCTGTTTTAAAGAGTTCAATATTTTCTGTGTAGTAACTTTCTTCAATCTCTTATCGTTTACCAGTCATACATAAGTTATTCTTTCTGAAGAGAATCTCAAAGCCTATTTTCAGAAAATTCGAGATATATATTTCATTTTTCATGTAAACATATTAAACATGTGGTATTTAAAACACTCATTTTATCCGTTTTGAGGAAATCAAAAATATAAAACTATTTACGCTTAAAAGGTATTTTGGATTGAGGAGATTTTTCTGAAAATATTCGTGTCGCATCTTTGGAAGATACTAAACTTAAATACCAAGTTTGGTTTTTTATGTAAAATCAGCAGAAAAATTCAATGCCATAGGCGGAATTAGGCTGACTCTGCATAAAAAATCTGATGTGTTACACTCACATGACTTTCTCTACTCTTGTACAAACTATTTTTACAAACGCCTATTCCCTATCTACTTCATGTTAATCGAGATAAACATTTGCAGACTCTATCTTATTGCCAATTTTCTTGTAGATGTAAGGGGAATATATATTTACAAGGGCAATATAGAAATACAATAGCCTTTAAGCACATACATATCTCTTAATAGCTGGTTGCTAAGTGCAGCACCATTCCCTTTGCCACAGATTAATACTCTTTGCATATCCAAGACAAAAAATGAATAACGAATTCCCATTTGAAAAAATAAGTATTGAAAAATTTAAGGGAATAACAAGCAATATCTCGAAAATGGTTCACTCAACAAAAAAAATGTATATGACATGAATTGTGTATTTTAACGCGATCCACATTTTTGTGTAGTAAAATTTTGTCTATCTCTTATGGTTTACCAGTTATGCAAAAGTTGTTCACAATGAAGAACACTTTTGGAGACATTCCCAAAAAATTCAAGATATACACATTATTTGTCATGAAAATATCATAAACATATGATATTTTAATCAAAATCATTAGAGCCATTTTTGAGAAAATTACACTTTTCGAAAAATGTTCGATGTAAAGGGTAATCTGGAATGGGGGGATTTTCTTGAAAACCTTCTTGTCGCATCTCTGGAAGATACTGCACCTAAATACCAAGTTTGGTGTTTATCCGACTGTTTGTTTCTGAGTTATGCTGTTCACAGACAGACACACAGACACACACACGGGCATGTTTCCAAAAATGCTTTTTTTGGGGATACAGGGGATCTCAAAACATGTATTTCCGGTGAAATCTCGGTATCGAATTTTTTAGTGGAATACAATACTTCCCCTACTTACTATACGTAGTAGAGAAAGTAAAAATGAATAACGAATTCCCATTTTAGAAAATAAGTATTGAAAAATTTAAGGGAATAACAAGCAATATCTCGAAAATGGTTCACTCAACAAAAGAAATGTATATGACATAAATTGTGTATTTTAAACGCGATCTACATTTTTTGTGTAGTAAAATTTTGTCTATCTCTTATGGTTTACCAGTTATGCATAAGTCGTTCACAATGGAGAATAGTTTTCGAGACATTCCCAGGAAATTCAAGATATACATGAAAATACCTTAAATAAATATCTTAAATTTTAATCAAAATCGTTAGAGCCATTTTTGAGAAAATTAAACCTTTCGAAAAATCTTCCATGTAAAGGGTAATCTGGGGTGGGGGGATTTTCTGGAAAACCTTCGTGTCGCATCTGTGGAAGATACTGAACCTATATACCAAGTTTGGTGCTTATCCGACTGTTCGTTTCCGAGTTATGCTTTTCACAGACAGACAGACACACACACACAGACAGACACACAGACACACACACGGACATGTTTCCAAAAATGCTTTTTTTTTGGATTCAGGGTGTCTCAAAACATGTATTTGCGGTGAAATCTCGCTATCGAATTTTTGGGTGGAATACAATACTTCCCGTACTTACTGTACGTAGTAGTGAAAGTAAAAATAATCCCTAGGCCACTTAGGTCTTTAAAAGTAGAATTAGTTTTATTATTAATATATATGTATATATATATGAAAATAAGAATAGTCAATAACTAATTTTGTTGTTCATCGGACCTACGGTTTTAGATGCGCTCTCTCTCTCTCTCTCTCACACACACACACACACACACACACACACACACACAAACACGCACTTATAGTGACATCTCGATTTGAATTTTTGTTGGAATGCAATACTTACCCTACTTACTGCTGGTAAGTATGAGAGAGAAAGTAAAAATAAGACCTCAGCTTTTGTAAAATTATATGCAGTTCTATTGATCAATTTTAATCGGATAATTTTTTGCACTTTTGGATTACTTCGGTCCCGATTTCCTTATACTTGAACAAAACATTACGTTTTGCTTTCTTTCAGATCCTGTTTTATGCCTTTAGATCCCATAGAGACAGAAGTAATATTTTCTAACATTAATTTATTAGAAAGTTTGGAGCAATTTCGCGCGTAACAGACCCGTTTTATAATACATAATACATTTTTATGGATAAACCAAAGTCTTCACACATATGAGGGGTTTAAAATTAGTTTTTTAATTTATTTTATGTCTCTTTTACTTACAAACCGGTAGTCATATCGCAACAATATTTTGACAACAGTATTTACATGTATAATACAATTTCATGAGTTTCATTAAAAGTATGCGTTACATTATATTTTATTATACACATTTATTATGTTTAAGAACTTAAGTAGTTTAAGTTTACTGTGTGATGGATTTTTGAGGACTTCTTGAAGGTTCGGTAGATTGCATTCTGCTCGCTGGTGTTGATGCTGTGGCGTACAGAAATGGCAGCGAATAGATGTTGCATTCAGGATGGGCTGTTTTATTCAGTATATGGTAATGTGTTAACTTTATGTGTTCACTCCGTTGTCTGGAAATGAAAACCTGGTCTTTCCGTTTCAACGTTCTGGAGTTGTTTTATTTTGTGTAGTTTACCATGTTGTTTGTTGTTTGATCTTCTGGATACATATCCTGTACGTGTTTGCGAAGTAAGAGTATCTGATCATGTACTGGGAGTCCTGTGGCTTCCTTTGCTGCGTAGTCTACAGTTTGTTTCCTCAAATACTCCGATGTGAGGGTATCCACATTACATCTATTTCCCTTCCTTGTTTCATCAGTGTAGACAATTTGTGAATTTCTTGGATTAATTATTCATTTCCAGAAGATACTATATACTGGATTTAGAATGACTGGTGGGTGTTAGGTAAGATTCGTTTTATCTGTCTTGAATATATGCAGTAATGCTTCCTTGGTGGCATTTAACTCACAAATAATACGGAGTAAAGAGATGGCGACGTGTGATCAGGGTAAACCACAGCACATCCACTGCCATTTTCAGTGTAAGATCCATCGGTGTATACCAGATGGACTAACCGCGCCGTGTTTCACGTATGCAGATATTCCTTCGAGAGTTAATAGAGTTGCAGATCTCAACGGGGCAATTCCAAATAAAAGCAGGTCGATAGGGAATTGGGGCATTAGCGTGAGCGACCATCGCTCTACTCCTCTTGCTTAAAAGCAAAGACGATGAGCGGATCGAGTCATTGAGTGGCACTTCCCAGGCTTGCAATAGTGTGTAGAGTCCGTGATGATAGACAAAAATGGACCGAAAAAGTCTTAGAATGTTTTCCACTTCAGGTACCCGGACTTTATTTTCTAGGGAATAAAGTCACTTTTTAGACTGACGAATTATTAAAATGTCTTTATTGGACCTATCCGTATCCGCCCATATTTATTTTTACCTTCTCTACTAAGTAGGGGAAGCATTGCATTCCACCCAAAAATTCGATACCAAGATTTCAACAGAAATACATATTTTGAGGTTCCTTGAATCCGAATAAAACATTTTTTGGAAGTATGTGTGCATCTGTCTGTGAACAGCATAACTGAAAAGGGAAAAGTCTGATAAATACCAAAGTTGGTATTTGAGTTAAATATCTTCCAGCAAGCTGCGCAAAGATTTTCAAGAAAACCCCCACCGTATGGAACATTTTCGAAATTTTTGATTTTCTCAAAAATGGCTCTAATGATTTTAAAATGTCATGTGTTTAAGATATTTCCATGGCAAACTCTATGTATATCTCGAATTTTCTGGGAATGTCCCCAAAAGTCCTATTCATTCTAAATAACCTTCTCATAACTGGTAAACAAAGTTTTATTACACAAAAATGTAGATCTTGTTAAAGCACACAATTTCTGTCGTATGCTTTTTTTGGTATAGTGAATCATTTCCAAGATATTGTTTGTTATTTATTTGAATTTTCCAATACCCTTCTTCTCAAACGGAAGATCGTTATTCGGTTTTTTATGTCCTTGATGTGCAAAGAGAATGGAATGCTCCACATAGCAAAGAGGTCTTAAAAGATTTGACTACCATATACCCCTTACACCTACAAGAAAAGTAGCAATAAGTTTCTGCAAATGTTTAGAAACTTTGAGTTTTATTTATGGACGTTCTTTAACTTCTACAACCCTTGTATATTGGGCGTGAAAGACGGGAAATTTTGCTCAAAGGCTTCCTTATCAGGCTTGAGTGTTTTACATGTAAATCTACGACACTGGACCACGAGCTATACTCCCCTTCCGAAAGAAGCCATGCTAAGGATTTTTACGACCGAAAAAAACCCATTCCCTCCGCCGAATTTGAATCCGCGACCTCGGGAACTATAGGCTAGTATGGTGCCTCTAGGCTAAGGAGGGCGACTGCAAAAGTTTATCTCAATTAACATGAAGTAGATGGAAAATAAAAGTTTGTAAAAATAGTTTGTACAAGAGTAGAGAAAGCCATGTAAGTGCAACATATAAGTAGAATAAGAATACCGGTTTGAGCGCAGAGAGAGATGCCGAAAAACTGATAAGCTTCTTTGATCTATGCCGCTAGCCCCGCCCCCTCCCTTTGTGCGCTACTATTTGCCGCCCGGTCGCGTGGCGCTAGCTCCGCCCCCTCTCGCTTTGTGTGCTCACCTAATGCCGGCAGTATCTGTGCTAACAGGTTCTACCCCCTCCCCCATGCGTTCTACTGTGGCGTCATGACTTGATGGAATTGTTTTCTCGAGTCCTGCCGCCCCTCGGCAAATTAATTAGGTAATGTTCGTCAAACATTTTTTTATGATTACTAAGGTCTGCAGATTGCATCCTCGAGCAATTAAGTTTTTTGATTAATGAATTGTTGACTGGAGCTTGAGTATAAGTAGTCTGCTCACGGTAACAGTCTGTCATGTAATGAAACACTGCAGCCTTCTTGTATCTGGGGAAATCGCTTGTCCATTAGCTGAACATGTTAGACGCTTTCAACACATTAATAGGCTTTTAAGTTTACATTCCGGATCTGTTTACATACATTAGCGATCAACGACATACTTCCGTCTGGAGGTAACGGTGACACACATTAGCTGACCCGTTAGAGGCTTTCACTCCATTAGCGAACAAGAGCCCGGCATGTAATGAAAAAACCCGTAACCTACTTCTGTCTGATGGTAACGGTGACCTCTATTAGCTAACATCTTTAGACGCTTTCACCTCATTAGCGAACAATGCCAGTAATTGTTTTCCTAAGTGCTCTACAATCTCTCACCACTTCAGCTTTAGTGGGGGAATTATATAAAAGCAGCATCTTCTCCAATGATTTTCACAGTATCGTAAGAACACTGCGATCTAAGCACTCTGCAAACTTTATTCTTTCAACGTGGAAATTACATCGAACAGCATGTCTGGTAAGTTGTATCACCAATTCATCTTCATTAAAAAGTTAACTTATTACTTAGTACATTTAACTTTTATTTGCGTTCTTGTTTTTAATGACGGCTCTTTATTTGTAAATAGCTGAGCATTCTAAAAGTTAATAGCTAGACAGTTGAATTTTTTCTGAAATGTGAACAGTTTAGTTAAGTATTCATTTTAGACAAGCTTATTCTACATTTAATAGCTAACTGCGCGAATTCTCAAAAAATGTGAACAATTTAGTTAAGTATTCATCTTGTTGAGAAATTATTATTCCAGATATTTAAATACAGGGTTTCACAGAGTGAATTATATTCCTTTCTAGACAAAATACAATTACTTGATTACCCTACGATTAGAATAAATAATGTTCTGTATAAATATTCTTCCGAGGGTAAACGGCGGTATTCGATCCGGGGACTTCATGTTTGCATGCATTGATCGAACATTCATCAGTTAATGTTTCATTCCTCTTGTGCATTTTATTTAGTAAAAACTTCCAGTCTGTTTCCATCACATTAAAAATTAACGTTTTTGCTTTAGAATATTACAAAAAGTCTGTTGCGCGAATCATTCACTCTAACAAAGTAAATGTTTACATTATATTAAAACATTTAAATCGGAAAATATAGTACTTAATGAACTTCATTAGTGAATCAGAACCTCAATTATATTTACACATATTATCATTTTTATTATTATATTATACAGAAAAAGTTAATAATTTTGTAACTTTCAAATAAATGAAATTTAGTTATGCAACACATTCTCTAATAAAGAATATGTTTTTTCTCTTCCTAATGCAGAAAGTTTGACATCTCAACTTAACACATTGGCTGAGGGTAGCATTTACCCGACCGTTCAAAGACTACAAGATCTTCAGCCAGAGGAGCCTTATAATATAAAATCCATAAGAAAAATTGATACGAGATACGGTGCTAGAGTGGTTGCGGTTTTAGACAATAAGCAAGTGTTTCTTCCGACAAGATATTCAACCCTAACAAGCCAACAGTTGGATGAAATGCCGGGAAAGTTTCAAATGGTATATCATGGTGTAGTACCATCCGGCAAGTTTAAGACATGTAAATTGTCTTTTCTTCCTGTTAAGGTTTGTAGAAATAATTCAGCTATCCTTTCAAAGCTTCATTTAGAGTTACATTTGTTGAGTTTATAAATTCACACTTCCTAGGATAACATTCATCTAAAGTATACATCACTGTGTAAATAACGCTTAGGATGTAGTCTGGGCGAGGACCTGCAGAAAGAAGTTTAATAGTCTATTCACTGATTCTTTACCTCAAAGCAGATACCTACAGCAAGTTGCAAATAATTTCCATTAGGGTAGCAGTTGTCAAAGCATACATCACTGTATTAAAACAAATATGTGTAAATAATGTCTAGATTGTAGTCTGAGTGATTTCGTGCAGAAAGAAGTTTAATACCACATTGCATTGATTCTCCGCATCGAAGTATATACCTACAACAAGCTACAAATAATGTGAATGTTTGTTACAGGAATGTCCAGATGAATGTAAATGAAGAGGAAGAATGAGATAGCTTAAAACAACACGAACAGAAATGTGATAGGAACATCCTCAACATGAAGAATTGCAGCACCGTCCAGCATGGAACATTCGAGTGTGTAGAATATAGCAATAATATATAAATTATGTACTCATTATTACTGCTATACATGCCAATACCATTGATTTCATAAATAATTTCATAATTGTTTAAAGAAGAATGTATTATCTTAAAACATTGATGCTACATGAAATCTAAACAAAAAAGTTATTGAACTATTACTGAAAGAGACCTGAATAAATGGGAATCTAGAAGCCAGAACCATCTTAATATTGGACTGTATGATATGAGGTGTATAAAAAGATTAATAAAAATGAGGGCTATGTAATATAAACAACATTTATTTTTTATAAAACATTTTCCTATTACATTCCTTCACAAAAAAAAAACCCGAACATATTTCCCAAAGACAAAAGTGATAGTCTAGACCTTCTAAACATGCAGTTATAGGGGGAAAGGATGCTCTCCTGAAACATTAGGTCTCTAGACAGAAGCATTTATAGGGGAGAGATAGGGAATACCAGGGCTGATGCTAGGCTAGTCAGATGCTAAAGGAGGGAGGGATATGCTTTATACGAGAGAGATAGGGAATACAAGGAAAGATGCTATACTAAACAGGACTTGAAGGATAGAATATGAGCGATATAGCGAACCGAGGAGAGGTATTAGGATAGGAGTTTTGAATGATAGAGTAGGCGTTTATATGCGAGAGATAGGGAATACGAGGGTCGATGCTAGGCTAGACGGTGTTGAATGAGGGAATGCATCTTATATGAGAGAGGTAGGGGAATATGAGGAGACGTGTTAGGCTAGACAGGGTTTGAGGTGTGGAATATGCGTTTATATGGGAAAGATAGGGGAAACGTGTACATATAATAGGCTATACAGATGCTGAAGGACGGGAATATAGGCTTATACGGGAGAGATAGGGAAATACGAGGAGAGGTGCTAGACTAGACTGATGCTGAAGGAGGAGAGGATACTCTTTATACGGAAGAAATAGGGAATACGAGGAGAGGTACTAGAAGGGTAGAATATAGCGTTTTTATATGAGGGAGCTAGCAAACCGAGGAGAGGTATTAGGCATGGAGGTCTGAATGAGAGATTATACGTCTATATGAGAAAAGATAGGGAAAACGAAGGTAGGTGCTAGGTTGAGAGAGTCTTCAAGGAGGAAAATGCATTTATATGAGAGCGGTAGGGCATACGAGGAGAGGTGCTAGTCTAGACATGGTTTGAGGATTAGAGTATACGTTTATATGGGAGAAATGGAAAACGGGAGAGATACAAGGATAGACAGAGATTGAAGGAGGAGGAATGTAGGTTTATACTGTAATATAGAGAGTAATTCGATTATAAAACTTTCCTCATCCAGCGTTACAATACTTTTATATACTTATTTTCTAAACCTTACAAACTTTATATTTGTTAAACAGTAGTGCGCGAGACGGAGAGGGACAAACAGTATATCGGTTTACAGTGAAGTATACGTCCTAACCTATTCCCACCTTGTTTGTTCTGGATCTTCTCATTGTCTATCATCATCTAACGTAACCACGTAACAAGACGTAACACAGGAAATCATACATATGGCACATTAATAAAAAAAATAAATAAAGGTATATATAATGAAACATAAACAAGTAGACAGAGGGTCATTGATACACAGAAAACCAGGAGTTGTATGTACTGAGACCATAGATTAGTATAGGCAAACAACAAAGAAGTGAATTTATAGTGTAAATAACCTAATATTTTCAAATATTATTATAGTCTAAAAGTATATAACTTAATTATGTACAGAGTATTGAGAAATAAACGTTATTCATGATTCACTAATCTAAGATCACTGCAATTGTATTGAATCAATTCACAATTGTTAATGCCATTCAACTTTCATTTGTCTCTGATACATAAACAAATTGCAAAATGGAGAAGGACGAAAGTAATATAAAGACTCAGGCAGCAGATTTTAAGAAAGAAGAGAAAGATATATGCCCGACATTGTTTTAGAACACAAATTAGTGTTGAAAATAAAATGACTGATAGCTCTGCTAAGCGTAAGGAAGAGACAAGGAAATAAATTGCAAATGAGTACAATTCTAGGAAGATCATCCAATGTGAATGAAAATCCCTGAAATGATATTATGAGAACATAAAGAAAAGAATGAAGCAAGCAAATACCATTGACAAGGTACGATTGTACAAAACTGGAGGCGCATGTATGTACCGCCTTTCTTAGACAATAGTAGCCAAATAACAATTGTTGCTCTTCTATTCAATCGCCAATGAGTTTGATGATGAAGTTGGATTCCATTCAGAAGTAATCATCACAGTGAAGGACATTGAAATAGTAAATCCAGGTCCAACATGTCCTTCAGCAATTTTAATAACAGGTAAGGAATTTGAAGAAAGAGAAAGTGTAAAGGTGGCGTCTGCAGTTCCCATACAGAACTTTCATCTCCATTGCCTGAAAAGAACAAAGATGGCATAAGGGAGGGTTTTTATGAGAGGAGGCTTGAGTGTTTGGAAGAAGAGTACACAGTGAAAATGAAGATCTTGAAATAGGATCTAGAAATGAAAGAATCTCAGAAAAATTAAGAGTTGTTAATAACTTATACAACCATAAATATATTACAAAATAGTAATGAAACAGGCAAGGAATAATATGGATAAAGAAACTGTTAAGCAGATCTACTACGCTTTCATTTATTTGCACATACTCAAAGTATGGAATTACACTTTCGGGAAATATTGCAGAAATAGACATGAAAAAGGTATTTACGCAAAAAATAAAAAGGACTTAGAATATTAGAAAAAGAAGATAAACAACATTCATGTAAACCAATTTTTAAAAATCAGTTTACCTGAATACCTGTAAAAAAACATATCACTTTACAAAAAGTAATGCAGACATCATTTATTTTTTATAAACATTATCCTATTACATTCCTTTACAAAACAACCATTCATATTTCCTAAAGGCAAAGGTGATAGTCTAGACATTCTAAACATTCAATTATATAATCATATACATCACACAGAAAGAGACATGCATTATCACTAAAAAACTAAACATCTCAACAATGTCTGAATGATGTATTTTTATAAGTACAAGTTTTTGATATTTCAAAGTTCCTGTTAACCATGGCCGTAATTGATTAACACAATTTCTCGATCCTGTCATGCTATAACTTTAGAAGCTTTCAGCTTACTTATAATTTCTTCAATCTCTTGTGTGTGACTATTATTACCAGCACCCCTCGATGCAATTAGTAACCTCAATATATTTACTAGTCTATTCGGATTTTCAAGCGTTGATATCACTGAATCATCATCATATGAAGATTTCATATTCTCGCAACTTCCGATGTATCCAGATTTTTCACCAACAGTAGTCTCCAGTGAAGGACAGAGGCCTGATCCGGTATAACATTCCCCTCTATTCATCTTCGGATCTTCAAGTGCAGGAGAGAGAGTCGATTCAGCATAACATGTTGCTCTATGAAACTTAAATCTTGACAAAGAACGATTCTTAAAAATCCGCCCGCATACACAGCATCTAATAACGCGTTTTCCTCCATGTGTAATATATGAAAAATCGAGTTTCTCATTCGTCAGTTGCACAGATTTTCTCGGGCAGTAGCTCATGCTAAAACTAAAAGAAATTAAATGAATACGTGAATGCTAACGCTCGAAGGAATTAAAAGCGAATGAATGAATTCATAACACGCACCTATGTATATATCCAGGATGAGGACGACGGAGGGAATTGCGATCAACGCATAGCAGGGAGAAAGGATACTCTCTTGAAACATTAGTCATCTAGACAACTATTGTTCACGGAGCCTGTAGACGTCAGGTTGAATGGGACAGACCTCAGGTTCAAATCTTTAAGGGTACGGACCCCTGGCTTTTGCCTGGCATGTATACTAAACCATCCTAACAGCGTAACATTACATTACAACGACACGTAACCAGAACATGACGAGTGCGAGCATGGAAAAAAGGATGCTCGCTGAGAACATTAGTGGAAAAGGATGCTCTCTGGAAACAGTCGCCATCCGCACAACGGATTGTCCCTAACATATCCAGATTTCAAAACGTTCAACATCGTGACGCGCTACTGTCATCTACATTTCGACGAAATTTTATCTCCTGAATTAGTTTGATGCTCTGTATAGAACCTCAGAACATGCATTACGCTGCGTGTCCCTAGCGTTTCCAGCTCCTGAATCGTTCCAGCTAGTGGAATGCCTCTACCATCTTCATGTCAACGATCTGTTACTCTGAATTAAAGTTTGGTGATATGTATAGACCTGTACAACATGCATTACGCTATGTAACAGACTCATCACGCTATGTAACAACACAATCACGCTATGTAACAACTGATCACGCTATGTAACAACACGATCACGCTATGTAACAACCTGAGCACGCTATGTAACAACATGATCACGCTATGTAACAACTGATCACGCTATGTAACAACCTGAGCACGCTATGTAACAACATGTTCACGCTATGTAACAACCTGAGCACGCTATGTAACAACATGATCACGCTATGTAACAACCTGAGCACGCCATGTAACAACATGATCACGCTATGTAACAACACGATCACCTATGTAACAACCTGAGCACGCCATGTAACAACATGATCACGCTATGTAACAACATGATCACGCTATGTAACAACATGTTCACGCTATGTAACAACCTGAGCACGCCATGTAACAACCTGAGCACGCTATGTAACAACATGTTCACGCTATGTAACAACCTGAGCACGCTATGTAACAACCTGATTACGCTATGTAACAACTGATCACACTATGTAACAACATGATCACGCTATGTAACAACCTGAGCACGCTATGTAACAACATGATCACGCTATGTAACAACCTGAGCACGCCATGTAACAACATGATCACGCTATGTAACAACATGTTCACGCTATGTAACAACACGATCACCCTATGTAACAACCTGAGCACGCTATGTAAAAAAACCATCACGCTATGTAACAACCTGAGCACGCTCTGTAACAACACGATCACGCTATGTAACAACCTGAGCACGCTATGTAACAACATGATCACGCTATGTAACAACCTGAGCACGCTATGTAACAACATGTTCACGCTATGTAACAACCTGAGCACGCTATGTAACAACCTGAGCACGCTATGTAACAACATGTTCACGCTATGTAACAACAACAAACGAAACACGACTAGTGGCATTTACTTTCGCCATAATATCAGTCAAGTTTTATTAAAGACCTTTCTACAACGCTTAGTTTTGGATATATTGTATAGCCTCAACTTAAATGGTCCACCCTATTTACATAGCGTGATCATGTTGTTACATAGCGTGATCATGTTGTTACATAGTGTGATCGCGTTGTTACATAGCGTGATCAGGTTGTTACATAGCGTGATCAGGTTGTTACATAGCGTGATCATGTTGTTACATAGCGTGAACATGTTGTTACATAGCGTGATCAGGTTGTTACATAGCGTGATCGTGTTGTTACATAGCGTGATCGTGTTGTTACATAGCGTGATCAGGTTGTTACATAGCGTGATCATGTTGTTACATAGCGTACTCAGGTTGTTACATAGCGTGATCATGTTGTTACATAGCGTGTTCATGTTGTTACATAGCGTGATCATGTTGTTACATAGCGTGCTCAGGTTGTTACATAGTGTGTTCATGTTGTTACATAGCGTGATCATGTTGTTACATAGCGTGATCGTGTTGCTACATAGCTTGATCGTATTGTTACATAACGTGAACATGTTGTTACATAGCGTGATCATGTTGTTACATAACGTGCTCAGGTTGTTACATAGGGTGATCGTGTTGTTACATAGCGTGAACATGTTGTTACATAGCGTGATCATGTTGTTACATGGCGTGCTTAGGTTGTTACATAGCGTGATCATGTTGTTACATAACGTGCTCAGGTTGTTACATAGCGTGATCATGTTGTTACATAGTGTGATCAGTTGTTACATAGCGTAATCAGGTTGTTACATAGCGTGATCGTATTGTTACATGGCGTGTTCATGTTGTTACATAGCGTGAACATGTTGTTACATAGCGTGCTCAGGTTGTTACATAGCTTGCTCAGGTTGTTACATAGCGTGCTCAGTTTGTTACATAGCGTGCTCAGGTTGTTACATAGCGTGATCATGTTGTTACATAGAGTGATCATGTTGTTACATAGCGTGCTCAGGTTGTTACATAGGGTGATCGTGTTGTTACATAGCGTGAACATGTTGTTACATAGCGTGATCATGTTGTTACATGGCGTGCTCAGGTTGTTACATAGCGTGATCATGTTGTTACATAGCGTGCTCAGGTTGTTACATAGCGTGATCATGTTGTTACATAGGGTGATCGTGTTGTTACATAGCGTGAACATGTTGTTACATAGCGTGATCATGTTGTTACATAGCGTGTTCATGTTGTTACATAGCGTGAACATGTTGTTACATAGCGTGCTCAGGTTGTTACATAGCGTGCTTAGGTTATTACATAGCGTGAACATGTTGTTACATAGCGTGCTCAGGTTGTTACATAGCGTGATCATGTTGTTACATAGCGTGCTCAGGTTGTTACATAGCGTGATCGTGTTGTTACAGAGCGTGCTCAGGTTGTTACATAGCGTGATGGTTTTTTTACATAGCGTGCTCAGGTTGTTACATAGGGTGATCGTGTTGTTACATAGCGTGAACATGTTGTTACATAGCGTGATCATGTTGTTACATGGCGTGCTCAGGTTGTTACATAGCGTGATCATGTTGTTACATAGCGTGCTCAGGTTGTTACATAGCGTGATCATGTTGTTACATAGTGTGATCAGTTGTTACATAGCGTAATCAGGTTGTTACATAGCGTGCTCAGGTTGTTACATAGCGTGAACATGTTGTTACATAGCGTGCTCAGGTTGTTACATGGCGTGCTCAGGTTGTTACATAGCGTGAACATGTTGTTACATAGCGTGATCATGTTGTTACATAGCGTGATCATGTTGTTACATGGCGTGCTCAGGTTGTTACATAGGGTGATCGTGTTGTTACATAGCGTGATCATGTTGTTACATGGCGTGCTCAGGTTGTTACATAGCGTGATCATGTTGTTACATAGCGTGCTCAGGTTGTTACATAGCGTGAACATGTTGTTACATAGCGTGCTCAGGTTGTTACATAGCGTGATCAGTTGTTACATAGCGTGATCATGTTGTTACATAGCGTGCTCAGGTTGTTACATAGCGTGATCGTGTTGTTACATAGCGTGATCAGTTGTTACATAGCGTGATTGTGTTGTTACATAGCGTGATGAGTCTGTTACATAGCGTAATGCATGTTGTACAGGTCTATACATATCACCAAACTTTAATTCAGAGTAACAGATCGTTGACATGAAGATGGTAGAGGCATTCCACTAGCTGGAACGATTCAGGAGCTGGAAACGCTAGGGACACGCAGCGTAATGCATGTTCTGAGGTTCTATACAGAGCATCAAACTAATTCAGGAGATAAAATTTCGTCGAAATGTAGATGACAGTAGCGCGTCACGATGTTGAACGTTTTGAAATCTGGAAATGTTAGGGACAATCCGTTGTGCGGATGGCGACTGTTTCCAGAGAGCATCCTTTTCCACTAATGTTCTCAGCGAGCATCCTTTTTTCCATGCTCGCACTCGTCATGTTCTGGTTACGTGTCGTTGTAATGTAATGTTACGCTGTTAGGATGGTTTAGTATACATGCCAGGCAAAAGCCTGGGGTCCGTACCCTTAAAGATTTGAACCTGAGGTCTGTCCCATTCAACCTGACGTCTACAGGCTCCGTGAACAATAGTTGTCTAGATGACTAATGTTTCAAGAGAGTATCCTTTCTCCCTGCTATGCGTTGATCGCAATTCCCTCCGTCGTCCTCATCCTGGATATATACATAGGTGCGTGTTATGAATTCATTCATTCGCTTTTAATTCCTTCGAGCGTTAGCATTCACGTATTCATTTAATTTCTTTTAGTTTTAGCATGAGCTACTGCCCGAGAAAATCTGTGCAACTGACGAATGAGAAACTCGATTTTTCATATATTACACATGGAGGAAAACGCGTTATTAGATGCTGTGTATGCGGGCGGATTTTTAAGAATCGTTCTTTGTCAAGATTTAAGTTTCATAGAGCAACATGTTATGCTGAATCGACTCTCTCTCCTGCACTTGAAGATCCGAAGATGAATAGAGGGGAATGTTATACCGGATCAGGCCTCTGTTCTTCACTGGAGACTACTGTTGGTGAAAAATCTGGATACATCGGAAGTTGCGAGAATATGAAATCTTCATATGATGATGATTCAGTGATATCAACGCTTGAAAATCCGAATAGACTAGTAAATATATTGAGGTTACTAATTGCATCGAGGGGTGCTGGTAATAATAGTCACACACAAGAGATTGAAGAAATTATAAGTAAGCTGAAAGCTTCTAAAGTTATAGCACGACAGGATCGAGAAATTGTGTTAATCAATTACGGCCATGGTTAACAGGAACTTTGAAATATCAAAAACTTGTACTTATAAAAATACATCATTCAGACATTGTTGAGATGTTTAGTTTTTTAGTGATAATGCATGTCTCTTTCTGTGTGATGTATATGATTATATAATTGAATGTTTAGAATGTCTAGACTATCACCTTTGCCTTTAGGAAATATGAATGGTTGTTTTGTAAAGGAATGTAATAGGATAATGTTTATAAAAAATAAATGATGTCTGCATTACTTTTTGTAAAGTGATATGTTTTTTTACAGGTATTCAGGTAAACTGATTTTTAAAAATTGGTTTACATGAATGTTGTTTATCTTCTTTTTCTAATATTCTAAGTCCTTTTTATTTTTTGCGTAAATACCTTTTTCATGTCTATTTCTGCAATATTTCCCGAAAGTGTAATTCCATACTTTGAGTATGTGCAAATAAATGAAAGCGTAGTAGATCTGCTTAACAGTTTCTTTATCCATATTATTCCTTGCCTGTTTCATTACTTTTTTGTAATATATTTATGGTTGTATAAGTTATTAACAACTCTTAATTTTTCTGAGATTCTTTCATTTCTAGATCCTATTTCAAGATCTTCATTTTCACTGTGTACTCTTCTTCCAAACACTCAAACCTCCTCTCATAAAAACCCTCCCTTATGCCATCTTTGTTCTTTTCAGGCAATGGAGATGAAAGTTCTGTATGGGAACTGCAGACGCCACCTTTACACTTTCTCTTTCTTCAAATTCCTTACCTGTTATTAAAATTGCTGAAGGACATGTTGGACCTGGATTTACTATTTCAATGTCCTTCACTGTGATGATTACTTCTGAATGGAATCCAACTTCATCATCAAACTCATTGGCGATTGAATAGAAGAGCAACAATTGTTATTTGGCTACTATTGTCTAAGAAAGGCGGTACATACATGCGCCTCCAGTTTTGTACAATCGTACCTTGTCAATGGTATTTGCTTGCTTCATTCTTTTCTTTATGTTCTCATAATATCATTTCAGGGATTTTCATTCACATTGGATGATCTTCCTAGAATTGTACTCATTTGCAATTTATTTCCTTGTCTCTTCCTTACGCTTAGCAGAGCTATCAGTCATTTTATTTTCAACACTAATTTGTGTTCTAAAACAATGTCGGGCATATATCTTTCTCTTCTTTCTTAAAATCTGCTGCCTGAGTCTTTTTATTACTTTCGTCCTTCTCCATTTTGCAATTTGTTTATGTATCAGAGACAAATGAAAGTTGAATGGCATTAACAATTGTGAATTGATTCAATACAATTGCAGTGATCTTAGATTAGTGAATCATGAATAACGTTTATTTCTCAATACTCTGTACATAATTAAGTTATATACTTTTAGACTATAATAATATTTGAAAATATTAGGTTATTTACACTATAAATTCACTTCTTTGTTGTTTGCCTATACTAATCTATGGTCTCAGTACATACAACTCCTGGTTTTCTGTGTATCAATGACCCTCTGTCTACTTGTTTATGTTTCATTATATATACCTTTATTTATTTTTTTTATTAATGTGCCATATGTATGATTTCCTGTGTTACGTCTTGTTACGTGGTTACGTTAGATGATGATAGACAATGAGAAGATCCAGAACAAACAAGGTGGGAATAGGTTAGGACGTATACTTCACTGTAAACCGATATACTGTTTGTCCCTCTCCGTCTCGCGCACTACTGTTTAACAAATATAAAGTTTGTAAGGTTTAGAAAATAAGTATATAAAAGTATTGTAACGCTGGATGAGGAAAGTTTTATAATCGAATTACTCTCTATATTACAGTATAAACCTACATTCCTCCTCCTTCAATCTCTGTCTATCCTTGTATCTCTCCCGTTTTCCATTTCTCCCATATAAACGTATACTCTAATCCTCAAACCATGTCTAGACTAGCACCTCTCCTCGTATGCCCTACCGCTCTCATATAAATGCATTTTCCTCCTTGAAGACTCTCTCAACCTAGCACCTACCTTCGTTTTCCCTATCTTTTCTCATATAGACGTATAATCTCTCATTCAGACCTCCATGCCTAATACCTCTCCTCGGTTTGCTAGCTCCCTCATATAAAAACGCTATATTCTACCCTTCTAGTACCTCTCCTCGTATTCCCTATTTCTTCCGTATAAAGAGTATCCTCTCCTCCTTCAGCATCAGTCTAGTCTAGCACCTCTCCTCGTATTTCCCTATCTCTCCCGTATAAGCCTATATTCCCGTCCTTCAGCATCTGTATAGCCTATTATATGTACACGTTTCCCCTATCTTTCCCATATAAACGCATATTCCACACCTCAAACCCTGTCTAGCCTAACACGTCTCCTCATATTCCCCTACCTCTCTCATATAAGATGCATTCCCTCATTCAACACCGTCTAGCCTAGCATCGACCCTCGTATTCCCTATCTCTCGCATATAAACGCCTACTCTATCATTCAAAACTCCTATCCTAATACCTCTCCTCGGTTCGCTATATCGCTCATATTCTATCCTTCAAGTCCTGTTTAGTATAGCATCTTTCCTTGTATTCCCTATCTCTCTCGTATAAAGCATATCCCTCCCTCCTTTAGCATCTGACTAGCCTAGCATCAGCCCTGGTATTCCCTATCTCTCCCCTATAAATGCTTCTGTCTAGAGACCTAATGTTTCAGGAGAGCATCCTTTCCCCCTATAACTGCATGTTTAGAAGGTCTAGACTATCACTTTTGTCTTTGGGAAATATGTTCGGGTTTTTTTTTGTGAAGGAATGTAATAGGAAAATGTTTTATAAAAAATAAATGTTGTTTATATTACATAGCCCTCATTTTTATTAATCTTTTTATACACCTCATATCATACAGTCCAATATTAAGATGGTTCTGGCTTCTAGATTCCCATTTATTCAGGTCTCTTTCAGTAATAGTTCAATAACTTTTTTGTTTAGATTTCATGTAGCATCAATGTTTTAAGATAATACATTCTTCTTTAAACAATTATGAAATTATTTATGAAATCAATGGTATTGGCATGTATAGCAGTAATAATGAGTACATAATTTATATATTATTGCTATATTCTACACACTCGAATGTTCCATGCTGGACGGTGCTGCAATTCTTCATGTTGAGGATGTTCCTATCACATTTCTGTTCGTGTTGTTTTAAGCTATCTCATTCTTCCTCTTCATTTACATTCATCTGGACATTCCTGTAACAAACATTCACATTATTTGTAGCTTGTTGTAGGTATATACTTCGATGCGGAGAATCAATGCAATGTGGTATTAAACTTCTTTCTGCACGAAATCACTCAGACTACAATCTAGACATTATTTACACATATTTGTTTTAATACAGTGATGTATGCTTTGACAACTGCTACCCTAATGGAAATTATTTGCAACTTGCTGTAGGTATCTGCTTTGAGGTAAAGAATCAGTGAATAGACTATTAAACTTCTTTCTGCAGGTCCTCGCCCAGACTACATCCTAAGCGTTATTTACACAGTGATGTATACTTTAGATGAATGTTATCCTAGGAAGTGTGAATTTATAAACTCAACAAATGTAACTCTAAATGAAGCTTTGAAAGGATAGCTGAATTATTTCTACAAACCTTAACAGGAAGAAAAGACAATTTACATGTCTTAAACTTGCCGGATGGTACTACACCATGATATACCATTTGAAACTTTCCTGGCATTTCATCCAACTGTTGGCTTGTTAGGGTTGAATATCTTGTCGGAAGAAACACTTGCTTATTGTCTAAAACCGCAACCACTCTAGCACCGTATCTCGTATCAATTTTTCTTATGGATTTTATATTATAAGGCTCCTCTGGCTGAAGATCTTGTAGTCTTTGAACGGTCGGGTAAATGCTACCCTCAGCCAATGTGTTAAGTTGAGATGTCAAACTTTCTGCATTAGGAAGAGAAAAAACATATTCTTTATTAGAGAATGTGTTGCATAACTAAATTTCATTTATTTGAAAGTTACAAAATTATTAACTTTTTCTGTATAATATAATAATAAAAATGATAATATGTGTAAATATAATTGAGGTTCTGATTCACTAATGAAGTTCATTAAGTACTATATTTTCCGATTTAAATGTTTTAATATAATGTAAACATTTACTTTGTTAGAGTGAATGATTCGCGCAACAGACTTTTTGTAATATTCTAAAGCAAAAACGTTAATTTTTAATGTGATGGAAACAGACTGGAAGTTTTTACTAAATAAAATGCACAAGAGGAATGAAACATTAACTGATGAATGTTCGATCAATGCATGCAAACATGAAGTCCCCGGATCGAATACCGCCGCTTACCCTCGGAAGAATATTTATACAGAACATTATTTATTCGAATCGTAGGGTAATCAAGTAATTGTATTTTGTCTAGAAAGGAATATAATTCACTCTGTGAAACCCTGTATTTAAATATCTGGAATAATAATTTCTCAACAAGATGAATACTTAACTAAATTGTTCACATTTTTTGAGAATTCGCGCTGTTAGCTATTAAATGTAGAATAAGCTTGTCTAAAATGAATACTTAACTAAACTGTTCACATTTCAGAAAAAATTCAACTGTCTAGCTATTAACTTTTAGAATGCTCAGCTATTTACAAATAAAGAGCCGTCATTAAAAACAAGAACGCAAATAAAAGTTAAATGTACTAAGTAATAAGTTAACTTTTTAATGAAGATGAATTGGTGATACAACTTACCAGACATGCTGTTCGATGTAATTTCCACGTTGAAAGAATAAAGTTTGCAGAGTGCTTAGATCGCAGTGTTCTTACGATACTGTGAAAATCATTGGAGAAGATGCTGCTTTTATATAATTCCCCCACTAAAGCTGAAGTGGTGAGAGATTGTAGAGCACTTAGGAAAACAATTACTGGCATTGTTCGCTAATGAGGTGAAAGCGTCTAAAGATGTTAGCTAATAGAGGTCACCGTTACCATCAGACAGAAGTAGGTTACGGGTTTTTTCATTACATGCCGGGCTCTTGTTCGCTAATGGAGTGAAAGCCTCTAACGGGTCAGCTAATGTGTGTCACCGTTACCTCCAGACGGAAGTATGTCGTTGATCGCTAATGTATGTAAACAGATCCGGAATGTAAACTTAAAAGCCTATTAATGTGTTGAAAGCGTCTAACATGTTCAGCTAATGGACAAGCGATTTCCCCAGATACAAGAAGGCTGCAGTGTTTCATTACATGACAGACTGTTACCGTGAGCAGACTACTTATACTCAAGCTCCAGTCAACAATTCATTAATCAAAAAACTTAATTGCTCGAGGATGCAATCTGCAGACCTTAGTAATCATAAAAAAAATGTTTGACGAACATTACCTAATTAATTTGCCGAGGGGCGGCAGGACTCGAGAAAACAATTCCATCAAGTCATGACGCCACAGTAGAACGCATGGGGGAGGGGGTAGAACCTGTTAGCACAGATACTGCCGGCATTAGGTGAGCACACAAAGCGAGAGGGGGCGGAGCTAGCGCCACGCGACCGGGCGGCAAATAGTAGCGCACAAAGGGAGGGGGCGGGGCTAGCGGCATAGATCAAAGAAGCTTATCAGTTTTTCGGCATCTCTCTCTGCGCTCAAACCGGTATTCTTATTCTACTCATATAAGATTTTTTAAATTGTATTTCCGCTGTTTTTATTTAACATTAAGGATTATATAGCAAACATGAGAACACGCAGTGTTTGCTGCAATTTTTTTTCTGGCTATTATTATGATGATTATTATCATCAGCATCATTTAACGGCACTGAAATGTTTACTTGTTCGATGCCGCTGTTGATTGATACGATGTTCTAGCCGTCTCCGTGTATCCACATGGACGTTTCTGAGAACCGCTGGTGTAGTATTAGTGGGTATTTAGGGCGTTGTCCAATATTTTCGTTTCTAGTGTAATAAATGTGTCATTCATTGATTGTAACTGTTTCAATCCAGTTTATTCAGCAATGAAGAATTTTTCCTCTTCAAGATTCCATTTTAGGTGTTTGATTATTTTTTTAAGTAACTTACACATTGTACAAATTACAGCAATGGGTTTTCTGGTTTAATTCTGTCAATATAAGATTTTTAAATTGTATGATTATATAATTTTGCTACTGGTTCTGGGAACATTTGTTCATTCCAGATGTAATGAAATATTTTGCATAGATGTAATATTCCTTCAGATGAGAACTGTTTTAAGAATTCATATGGAATATTATGATATGGTCCAGGACTAATTTTAATGGCGCATTTTGATATATTTTGTACTTATTTTAGAGAAATTTTGCAGTTATAGCTCTCTTCTATATGAACATATGTTTTTTTTTTAGATCTAAGTTAGGAATGGTCTTTTTGAATGTCATAAATGTTTGCTCCTAGTTGCTGTCACTCCATATTTGTGAAAAGGTGTTAGCGATGGCTCGATGTTCAGCTATAATGGTGGTATCCCGACAGAAAGCTGTTATTTGATTGTTTTTATATTTACCTCTAATCTTGTTAAGCGAACCCATATGATCTGTTGGGGTGTTTGATGAGCCATACAGACAGATATTACACAGTTAACCATGAATTTTGTATTTTCTCTGTTTAATGTTATTTCTAGCTATTGAAATGCAAGTTTAATTTATAATGAATTTTATATTTGTAGAAAGCCTTATTTTTGCTTTTAATTGTTAATTTGCAGGTGTCGTTCCAGCAAGGAACGGATGTATAGTCAGACTGCTTTGAACACTGCCAGAAACACTCTTTTCTGCCAATTTGAGTATTAATAAAGTAAAATCATTAATTATGTTGTTAATGGAAGTGGCATGAAATTCATTTATACTTATAAGTACTCATAATATCATCGATAGTTTCCCTAAAATTTGTTCAGTATAAATTTCATGTGTTTTTATGCGAATTGTATAGTCTGCTTGTTGCGATTTCAAATAAAATTGCTAAATAATCGCTGCCAAAAGGAGAGTAGTAAATATCGCAGAGAACGAGCCCACTTTTTGCGTTTACATGGGAAAAGATAGGGAAAACGAGGATAGATGCGACGGTTCAAGGAGGAAAATGCGTTTATATGCTGAAGATAGGGAAAACGAGGAGATATCCGAGGTAGAGCAGGTGCTGAAGGAGCGGAATGTCCTTTATACGAGAGAGGTGGGGAATACGAGGAGAAGTGCTAGGCTAGACAAAGCTTGAGGTGTGGAGTATGCATTTATATGGAAAAGATAGGGAAAACGTGAACAGATAATAGGCTAGACATATGCTGAAGGAGGGAGGGATGCGCATTATAAGGGAGAGAGAGGGAATACGAGGTAGACTAGACAGGGCTTGAAGGGTAGAATATGACTTTATATGGGAGAGATAGCAAACCGAGGAGAGGTATTAGGCTAGGAGGGTTTGAATGACAAAGTATGCGTTTATATGGGGAGAAGAGGTTAACGATGGGAGTAGGTAGGTTGGAGGAGCGTTCAAGGAGGAAGATTCGTTTATATGGGACAGTTAGGGAAAACTAGGAGAGATTCGAGGTAGAGCAGAGTTAAGGGAGGGGAACGCCTCTTATGTGATAGCGGTAAAGAATGCGAGGAGAGGTAGTAGGTTACACAGAGTTTGAGGAGTAGGGTGTACATTTATGTGGAGAAGATATGGGAAAACACGGAGAGGGATCCTCTGTTAGGAGAGAGTTGAAGGAGAGCAATGCGCTTTACATGAGATCTGGGGAATACGAGGAGAGGTACTAGTCGAGACAGAGTTTGAGGAGTACAGTATGCGTTTATATTCGGAATATATGGGAAACGGGGAGAGATGATAGGCTAGACAGATACTGAAGGAGGGAGAACGTAGGTTTCTACAGGTGAGGTACGAAACCAAGGAGATATGCTAGGCTACGCAATTTGTAAAGGAGGGAGCGATACGCTTTATACGGAAGAAATAGGGAAACGTGGAGAGATGCTAGGATAAACAGAGTTAAAGGTAGAATGTGTTTTATGGAGAGAGAGGTAGCAATCTGAGGAGAGGTATTAGGTTAGGAGGGCTGGTATTGTAGAGTATGCGTTTATATGGACAGACGGGAAAACGAAGTGAGATCCTATACTTGGAGCGTGGAAGGAGAGGGAAATGCGTTCATGTTGGAGAGATAGGGAATACGTGGGTCAATGCTAGTCTAGAATGAAGTCGAGAAGTAGAGTATGCTAGTCTAGACAGAGGATGAAGCGTAGGGTATACTTTTTTGTGAGGAAGATATGGGAAATGGGGAGAGATGATAGGCTAGACAGATACTGAAGGAGAGGGAATGTAGGTTTATACAGGTGAGGTAGGAAACCAAGGAGAGATGCTAGAGTAGACAGATGCTGAAGGAGGAAGGGATACACTTTATACGGAGGAGATAGGGAAACGTGAAGAGATGCTAGGATAAACAGAACTTGAAGGGCAGAATACGACTTTATATGGAAGATAGATCGACAGATCGTGCTCAACAAGCCTATATGCATGGGTATGAAAGTGTTTGCACTTCTCCAAGACATTAATGTATCGTTATCATTATGATGTGTTGTTGCCATATTATGGGGCTGAAAACCTGAAGCTTATGTATATGGACACTGATTCATTTTTTCATCATGGGACAACTGAAGATGTGTACCAGGACAAGTTACGTTTTCTCGAACATCTGGATACATCTGATTACCCTGTTAACCATATATGTCATTCCACTCAGAATAAAAAGGTGTGGGAAAATTTCAAGATGAGGCTAATAGCAAAATCATCTTACGCTTTGTTGGACTACGACCTAAGATGTACGCCTTAGATATTCAAAGGTCGATGATAAAAAAATTAAAGGTATCAAACGTAGTGCTATTAAGCAGTACATGACACTTGGCAGCTATACATATTACCTTAAAACCCTAGAAATCATCATGATCTGAATCTGATCCTGTCAGGGGAGCATGCTGTTACCACAGTACAAGTGAATAAACTTAGAATAACTCCTTTTTATGATAAAAGCGTTATTACCGAGGATGGAATAACCACATATGCGTATGGACATTATCATATTGCAAATAATACTTAAAAGAATGTAACCTGGATTTCAAGATAGATATTTTCTCAGCGAGTCTACAATTTAAAAAAAAAATTAAGTTTATCTATGTTCGGTATATGAACCTAACAGACACCTGATGAAGAAAGAAGAAGTAAGGGGAGGTTTTAACCCTGCCATTAGGAGCAATTCCTAGTGCTAGTCTCAAGCCTTGATAAAGGGGAGGGATGCCTACCCTTAGGATCCTTATCTACGGAAGCAATGTTTAACTCATAAATCTGTTACACTTGGACAAAAAATGTAACCATATAAAACAATAAAGCTGGCAAAAAAGTGTTATAATATCTCCTCAACCATGCGGTTGGTCTAGTTTATACTTTTTCTATATACCTTCACTTTACCCTACACACTGTTTAACCCTCTCTGTCTCGCACACTAACAGTTTAATATATAAAAAGTTTGTAAGATTTAGGAAAAAAGTATATAAAAGTGCTGTAGGATTGGATAAGAAGCGTTTATAACCTAATTACTCTATATTACCATGAATACCTGTGATGCCATATGAATTACCTGTTAAAATGACTTAAATACCTGACATACTACCCGAATTCTGCAAAATTACCTTAAATACCTCTGGTATTAATCGCTACTCTAAATTACCATGAACATTGGTTATACTAAGCGATTTACCCTACACATATACGATAGTATCCGAATTACTCTTTATACCGTCAATCAGAATACATGTGACGGGGGTACTTCAATCAACGGCATGCGTCCAAACCTTTAGGGATGTGATACCGGGAATCCAAGACGTAAGCAGTATAAATCTTTGATTTTCAATGACGTTATGTATGGACGAACATTACACATACATTAACACTCGCCTCCCTAGCCCCTCTTCACGTCTCTATATTTTCCAATATAAACGCATTCTCTACTCCTCAGCCTCTCTCTAGCCTAGCACTTCCCCCGTATTCTCTACCTCTACATATAAAGCGTATTCCCCTCCTTCAGCACCTTTTTTGTCTATCACCTCTCCACGTTTTCCCTATATATTCTCAAATAAACGCATACTCTACTCCTCGACCTCTTTCTAGCTAGCATTGACCCACGTATTCCCTATCTCTCCAATATAAACGCATTTCCCTCTCCTTCCACTCTCTCCTAGCATTGGATCTCACTTCGTTTTCCCGTCTGTGCATATAAACGGATACTCTACCATTCAAATCTTCCTAACCTAATACCCCTCCTCGGTTTGCTACCTCTCTCTCACATAAAACTTATTCTACCTTTAACTCTGTTTATCCTAGCATGTCTCCACGTTTCCCTATCTCTTCCGTATAAAGCGTATCCCTCCCTCCTTCAGTAACTGTCTAGCCTAGCATCTCTCCTTAGTTTCGTACCTCACCTGTATAAACCTACATTCTCCCTCCTTCAGTATCTGTCTAGCCTATCATCTCTCCCCATTTCCCATATCTTCCCCACATAAACTTATACCCAACCTTTCAACCTCTGTCTAGACAGCACCTTTCCTCGTATTTCGCAGCTCTTTCATTTAAGGTGCATTGCCCTCCTTCAACTCTCTCCTAACAGAGGATCTCTCTCCGTGTTTCCCGTATCTTCCCCACATAAACATATACCCTACTCCTCAAACTCTGTATAACCTACTACCTCACCTCGTATTCTCTACCTCTATCATATAAAGGGTGTTCCCCTCCTTTAGCCACGCTCTAACTCGGATCTTTTCCCTATCTCTCCCATATAAACGCATCTTCCTTCTTGAACGCTCCTGCAACCTAGCTACTCCCATCGTTTTCCTGGTCTCTCCTAGCTTAATACCTCTCCTCGGTTTGCTATCTCTCTCACATTAAGTCATATTCTACCCTTCAAGCCCTGTCTAGTCTAGCTCGTATTCCCTTTCTCTCCCGTATAAAGCGTATTCCTCCCTCCTTCATCATCTGTCTAACCTATTATCTGTTAACGTTTTCCCTATCTTTCCCATATAAACGCATACTTCACACCTCAAACTCTGTCTAGCCTAGCACTTCTCCTCGTATTCCCCACCTCTCTCATATAAAGGACGTTCGCCTCCTTCAGCACCTGCTCTACCTCGGATATCTCCTCGTTTTCCCTATCTTCCCCATATAAACGCATTTTCCTCCTTGAACCGTCGCATCTATCCTCGTTTTCCCTATCTTTTCCCATGTGAACGCAATAAGTGGCCTCCTCTCACCTATATGTGCTACTAAGGAGTATCGCTAAAGTACTGGAGATATACTTGGGGAGCACATACGTCAAAGCTGTTGAAAGTGCCATGGGCAACGTTAGTAGTGTAGTAGGACTTTTACTGTGAACAGTTTCAGTCTACTCTTGTAAAATACAACAATCGCATGGGCCTCGTTGCCGTACATTCTTTTCCTGCCCCTATAATCTATCAACGTGTATAATACTAAATATATACTTACTATAAGTATGTACCAATATGTACTATATGGCATACCACCATAATGAAGGAAGTAGAAAGGAAGAAAAAAGCAGAGAAAAGCAAGAAAAAAGAAAAAAAAACAAAAAAGAAGGTTTCTTCGAATTTAGTAGTACTAAATCTTCGGTTTCTAAGTGTGTTCCAACAATCTTCCCCCTTGAGTCGGTACTTTGATTTTCCCATAAACTATTATGGGTCACCTAGCAGAATGTTAGGCATGAGTTAATTCCTTCAGATATTGTAGACTGCTTCAAATTTAGTCGTAATTGGTACTTCTTTGCTTACCGTGTTCTTGCAAACATAGACAGCTAACCTTCTACTGGAACAGGGATGTGTGTTGCGGTTTTGTACACAGAATTGTTTTATTACGGAATTGCCTTTAAATTTTCTTCGCTACAAGCTGATTAGGGTGGTGTGTAGAAATCATGTTCCGTATGAATTCATTTTGGGATTTAAATCCATTTAAGTTGCACTGAAACAAAGGAGATGCCATAAATCTAGAACATCATTTAAATTTGAAGTGCCTATGGAGTGCTGCGGTATATAAAAGGTTCAGCAAGTTCCCTTTTCAACTCCGACGGTTCTGGTCCTAAATGATTTATCCTTGCAGTGCGGGTGAATCTTTCTAAGCATATCAGCGAGGTCCTGGATGCCATCTGTGTGTGAACAAGATACTTTCAGAACGTCATAAGTTCCTACTGAATTATTATATAAGGTTTTACACCGTATGTAGTTCAGAGAAAGGTCAGATCGTGATGCTTCTAGCAGGTGCTTAACTGGCTGTGAGATAATGTTCTTAGATTTCTTTTTAAGAGTTTTCTTTGTGTAATCAAGAGTTTACAGCTGTTTCATTCTCACTAATGTAAGCTGAGGTTTTAGAGTGATTATCCTCAAAAGCAGTATGTACTGTTTTAGGACTCTTTTGGAACTGGTATTTTATTCCCTGCAGGTGTGTTTGTGGATGGAGTTTGTGCATTTGTTTCCATGGTGGCTTGAGCATTGGTTTCAAGTTGATCTTCATTTTGTTCATATTTATTCTCCTGTGTATCATGTCCTATGGGTTCATTTAGTTGCTTGTTTTCGTTACCTTTTACTACATCACTTAACAGTCTAAGGGTATGGTGGGGCTGCAGTTGAAGTTCGTCGTGGGCAGTTTTGTTTTATGTGATTTGTATGTCCAGATAGGAAATATGTCTGTGGCTGACCTGGGTATGCTACTGCTGCTGTGTGGTAAGTTACTGTGTTGCTATCAGATACATACGCACTGATGCAATGACATTATTTACTCCTGGAAGCATCTGCTCCAAGTTTCATTTCTTATTTTGTGTGTAGTACCATATTCGCTAAGAGCTGCTCTTACAACTGAGCTGTGGATTTCAGGGGGAACATAAAGTATACACACTGTTACTATACGCGCATCTGCTGGTTCTATTCTGATTTTTGTTATTTCCCCTGAATTTTATTGAAATTGAGGTATCCCCTGAAGTAATTTATTATATAATACTGGTGTGATTATCTTCAAATATATAGCTCGTTCTCTGGTATGCAGTTGCAGTGTGTGCATTTGATCTGCGTTGATTTGCCTTTCCTTTACAATCCATTGATGTATTTCCTGTGCAAATGGTCTAGTTGGATTTTAATGGCGTTTACTCTTGTGTAGATTTCCATCTCCGTTTACTGTGTTGGCTATTTGACACACAATGTAGGTAGCCTTCTAACCTCTACTCGCAAGGCTGATGAAATCTGAAGCTATTTACAATATTTATCGTGAAATACAGATGAATAATTAGTTAATGAAGCACATGTGTGGGTTATGAATGCCTGTAGGTATTGTGGAAGCTGATGTTCATTTCGATTATTATTACTAAAACTAAACAGCTTTTACATCCTTGATCTTAACGAGAGCCATGGCAATCTCGATTGCTATGCATTTTGACCACATCATTCGATAGAGGAAACACAGGATTAAAATTATCAGAAAAAATACGGTTGACGGCCAAATTTATATTAAATGTTTATTCATAAGCATTTTGTAACAGACCAACATTTTTGTTAACTCTCTTTACAGGTCAAGAAGGACAATTATAAATTTCTCTGAAAGTTTAATCCAAAAATAGTTTTTAAAAAATTCGTTTGTAGGGGAGCATTTAAGCTTTATTAGAAATTTTTAAAAATCAAGACATTCTAATTGTTCCACAATAAATGCACTAAAATTTCTAACATTAAGTTGCATTTATATTGACATCACACCGTTTTAGTAGTATTCATTTATTGTTAAATGACCAGGGATGCTGCGCAACATTCATTTTGACTAAACAATGGCATTCTCCGATGGTTTACTTACTTTCAGGGTATTACTTTGTTTTAATGTGAGAAAATAGCTTAAAAGGTATCCAGGGACACCCAGGCTCACAACCTGAGATATTAAAAAGAAAGCTAATCATTGTGTTAAACTAAAATAAGAGGGCACTACCAGCTAGGTTTTAGACGATTAGAAGCATGTTTAGTGCACTTATGGTGGATAAACATGTTATACCTATTACTTCAACGACCTTCTGTCATGCTAAGCATTATGCCAATGATAAGCATTGGTGAACTATGTTTTACTAGCACTGCATAAACAAACTATAATTCAGTGCATTTAACAAATCTATTGTGTGATGTTTATATTACACTATTACGTTTCCAATGATAAAACTAATTTTTGTTTCCTGGTATAGTCAAGTCCTTCAGAAAATGTTACGATGAAACTCGTAATACAGCAGATTTCAAGAACGAAGTGTGCAGTATGATCAATAGGATTGTCTGAACATCTAAACAAGGGGAAATTGTAAGCTTTAATTACATTTTTCTGAAAATGCAGCTTTAAATCTTCCTGGATTTGAAGTCCATCCTAGAAGAGGAAAAACACTGAGTTTGTCACCCATGTTTTTAATCACTGTTTTTAGCGCATTCATGTTCAAAGGTACACTATGACATCCCCATCTTCTCAAACATCAAAAGGCTAGATAAAGCAATCTCTTTACATAATCCGACATAACTTTCCATTTGAAAACGTCAGCATTATGGGGAGAGTGCCTAAATGATATGCAAATAAACATTACATGTTGTCGATGGAATCAATTGAAGAAGATAACTTTAAGGGGAGAATGATTGGCCATTCATATTCTCTTCATAGATGGACTATCACACAAGTGATAAAATAAACAACTTAAAGATTCGGAAGTTTTCCAGTTGAGCGCGCCTAAGACAGTCGTGAAAACGTGCTGAAGGATTGTGTGTTTTCCTGCAGTTGAAGCCACAGGATATTTCTTCCATTTCTCCGCTTCTTCTCTTATCGAATTTTATTTACTCTAGCCTGATGGTAGTGGTGGACGACATCGGACTTGGGCTACGCAGCTAAAGAAGAAATCTCCTGAGTAATGTCTGGTGTTGGAACCACCACCCTCTGTCACACAATTTTTCACCTACCTTCCTTACGATTTATCAACCTACATATTTTCTTCCTTCCTTACATTTCTTTTCCTCCCTTTTTTGACGTTTATAACTCCGTATTTATACGCCAGACTGCCGTAATATCCCTCCTTCCTTCATCTCTCCGCACCATCGCTTTCAATTATGCTGTCACTCAATTTCACACTACACTGGTCAAATGAGCGGTCTGTATCTGACAAATGAGAAAGTCTTAACGTCAGTAACTGAATTCTGTCATAAGCTAGAAGGTAGATCGAACTAAAGTCTACAATCAGCAATGTATTACATATTTCTGTAAATAAAAGTAAGCAAGATTTGAATAAATGTAAAACCTGTAATTCTTTCAAAACGCACCTGTGCGTATATGTTTGTCTGGTAAGTCACAGGTTCAGAATATCCTCCTGGTGGAAATGGTATATATAGCACGCTCTGAGGAATACTTTCTATGTGGAAAGTTTAATAACAATATTATAAACGTTAATTTTAGTACAATATTTTGTATTTTTCGGATATCCTATTCAAATAAGAAGGAAAGACCTATCGTGTGTCCATAAAATACAGTCATAATCTGAACTGGTATTGCTTCGCTTTAGAAAGTCGTATTTAGGTGAAGTTGGTGTTATTCGAAAGAAGAGCTCAAATATACTTTACTATGCCTCATCTCATAGGCATTGAAGTGACCCCCACGAGTGACGCAGCAGACATCAAGGCAATATTCCCACTCACGCCACACACGCTCCAACATATCTGATGAAATGGACTGGATGGCAGCAGTGATACGAAGTTGCACTTCTTGCAGGTTTTGAGGCAATAGACACAATCCTTTATGTAACCCCATAAAAAGAACAGACCGTCAAGTCAGGCGACCTCGGCGGCCACTTGTAGAAGACATCATCATTTCTGGCACGTCCAATCCATTTTCCTGGAAGCCGCTCATTCAGATGTTCTGGAAAATGTAAATGACAGTGAGGAGGTGCTCCATCTTGTTGGAAAATAAATTCTTTGCCTTTTTCTTCTTGCAATTGTGGAAATGACCATTATTATTATAATATAAAAGTAGCTGTTTAACAGCTTTTGTTACCCTCATTTTCTTCCTTATGTACCTAAAGTCGCTACAACTTGCCTTTTGTTTTGTGTAAATGATTGTTAGTAGAAGTAACCGTTTGTAAATATAATTACATGAAGAACGCGTGACCTAGGAGTTACGGTATTAGGTTTGGTACAATTCGCTATGGCTAGTGCTGTACGTCACGTCGTTCTCTTTTATTCTATGTTCAAATAAAAATAACATAGATTCCTTTTTATCTGTTTGTTTAACCAAATGCAAAAATAGTACTACGTACTTAGAGTAAGCAGGGAAAGTATGGTATTTCACAAAAAAAAAATCGATGTCGAGATTTACCCGGAAATACAGGTTAAGAGATTCCCTAAAATCCCCCGCATCAAGAAAGTACTTTTAGAAAAAATCTGTGTGTGTGTGTGTGTGTGTGTGTGTGTGTGTGTGTGTGTGTGTGTGTGCGGTCGTGCACACGCCTGTCTGTCTGTAAAACAATATGACTCAAAATGAAATTCCGATAAGTACCAAGCTTGGTATTTCAGTCCAGTATCTTTCAAAGGTGCATCACGACATTTCACATTCATCCACTGAATCCAGTGGATTCTTGCTCAACCGCTGGTACTGAATCGGTTTCGCGGGGGGAAAGAAAGGAAGTTGGTGAGATATCAGAGGTGCATGGGTGTATAGGGTTCTCTTAACCTCGGACCGTGTTAACCGATGACATTTATATTATTTTATATGCTTTATTCTGTTCTCCTTAAACCACTCCCGCAATCGATCCGGCCACAGAAATATATTTAACTACTCCATCGCTAATCAACTTATAGCCACATGACAGCCCGTTGTGTTGTCCACGTCTGTTCGCGCAGGATTCCAGAGTGCAAGTCCCTATCTTCGCCCCTCGCTCCGCATTCCTTCAAATTTGTAACCCTAATTGCTCTGACTGCCCTGTTTCCCAAGTCACATGTGTGTCATTAGACAAAGGAAAATGTTCGCCCACATTCCGGTCCCCTAAGAGCATGTTTCCTTCCCGGCGTATACCTACTCTGTACAGTCCTCTAAGATATGTAACATGTTTTTATATTTATTTAACTGATACGCAAGTAGACTTTACATATCACTACCCTTATTGCTTGAGCGTATTGCTTCAATATGCCCCCACGAGGAACCGCTGTCGCTTCGAAGAAAACGACAGGGATTTTCTCGGAAGTCCCCATATCTAAATTTTGTTTATCAATATCAATATACCCAAGTGTAATTCAGAGTATATGTACTTTGTGTGGCGGATCGATTTTGAGGATGTAAGTTAACAACATTTAGGTACAAATATATATATATATATATATATATATATATATATATATATATACTACTTCATTGAAATTACAATGCACATTAATACACTACTAAAATGATCACAGTTAAGAGAACCACAGTGTCGACCGATTAAGCAAAATTATACCAATGAAAGCAATTATTTGCAAGCATTTCAAACATGGAACGATTACCCTGAATGTGTACATAATTTAAAGACTAATAGATAAATGAAATAATCGTTGTTTAGGCATTAATGGCTATGAAATTGTATGTTTATTTTTCTTGTTCCCTTTTTTGATTTCATTTCACTATCACGGGCTCACAATTGATAGCGACACACGCAATATTGTTCGTTTGTCACGAGCACTACACTCGTTACAAACTTTCACTGGCTTGCTGGGCCCTACACGACAAATTTCATAGCATTTTTTCTTTTAAAACTTTTTTTTTACAATATAACATGCACATTGAGTATATTACTGATAAATGTGTTTGATTTTTTATTTGGTTTTACAAAGAATTATTTATCCCTAATCAAGCGTGCGTGGCATCTAATTACACTGACATTTTTTTTAAGTAAATCATTCTGTTGCAACTATCCTGTCCGTTTTGTTTTATTATTTGTGTTATTGATATTACCTCCATGTACCCGCAGTTACTTCCGACGCCGCTAATCTAAGTTCCTTGAAAGGTTTTATTAAAGCAATATTATAACACCCCTTTGTTTTTCCCGTTTTGATGTCCGTAATTTCAAATGCCTTATCGTTAAATTTCTGAGTGATTACACAGAGCCCATTCCATAAGTTTTGCATACTATGGCATCTTTTTCCTATTAGTGATAAACGAGGGTGTTTCTTGTATAATACTTTTTCACCTACTTGCGGGTGCCATATGCTACTGTTTCTTTCAGTACGCCTTTTTCGTGCTTCTGCGCGTTCTTCCAGGCTTTTCAATGCTTTTTGAAACATCTCTCCCTCCTCTTCGGCTTCCGCTGCGCTAATTGGCTCAGGCAACTTCGGTATTATGTTGCGGGCTATCTCTCCTGTTTGTAAGGTCACTGGTGCAAATTCCGTTGATGGACATGGGGTATTATTAATTACTTTGTGCATGTACTCGCAATAATTTGGCAAGAGGGAATGTCGCTTATTGCATATTACTACAAAAATCGTAATATTTCGCATAATCCGTCCGTAAGGATTAATTTGGGGGTGGTATGATGTAGAATTATAAACTTTTAACCCTTATTCCCAAAGACGACCTAGAAAATTCTCTGACCTATGAATCGAAACGTTATCAAGTATGACAGCACCCATCTTAGGCACACAATCGTCCATGATTTTTGCTGCACACAACGCGCTAGACAATGATTCATGGGATAGATTTTGACGCATTTTGAAAAACCATTACAAACACATGTCTCAAATCTCCCCTACCTACCGGCAATGGTCAGTGGGAGTCAATGGCTGGCAGAGCTCCTGGTCTGTCTCTTAATATCGCTTGCGGTGGCGAATCAAATTTCACGTTTATTGGCTTGGCCTTCTGGCAAATTTCACATGTTACTGTCAGTTTCCTGGCCTTATGCCTTAACCGCGGTGTATAAAAATACTCGCCCACAGTAAGGGATGTCTTTTCGCATGTATGAGGGCAACGTGATAAACATTGATAACTAAATTTTCTAATTTAGTTGGTACGTATGTTATCTAGTTGGGTCTATCTCTCCCCTGTAATTTATACAACACGCCCTTCCATACCCCTAGGGTTCCTGAAATATCTTTGTTTATTTCTGGCGCTGATTCTATTATTTGACGTAACTTGGCATCTTGATGTTGTGCGTTTTCGATATTTTTCATTTCGGCTATTACCTGCTTGTTTAAGCCAAGATCCAATTTGAGGACCGTTACCTCTTTTTGGTACCGGTTTGGCACTCGGTAAATTCTTACCTGGGCTCAGTTGCGAAAGAATGTCACTAAAAGTGTTCTCACTTCCAGGAATGTGCTTAATTTCCAGGTCATAGGAGGTTATTTCGTAAATGTATCGTGATATTTTAGAACTTGTTAGTTTACATGTCTTTATAAAGGACAGGCTATGGGATCTGTGAATATAGTAATCTTGTTAGATATTTGTTTTGAATTTCTGTAATGCGTAATAAATGGCAGCTATCTCCTGCTCCGTGATCGATGCAACTGCTTCTGCATGTGTCAAAGATCGGGAGCATGTGATATGACGTGGAGACCACCATTATTGTCTCGTTGCATAAACACGGCGACGAAAGAAAGAAATATTTGAGGCGTCGCAGTAAATCTCGAATGGCTCATTCATGTTTGGCCTTTCTAATAAAATCGCCCGCGCAAACAATTGGATTATACGTTCAAAGGCGTTTTGCTCTTGTTCAGTCCACTGCCATCCTGTTCCCTTCTTCACCAATGTCCGTAATGGTGCAGTCTCCTTCGCGAAAATTTTTTGGTAATTTACCATGCCAAAAATCTTTCTGAGCTGCTTCAGATTCTTCGGAGCTGGTATTTTCTGTATTGTTTCTACCCTCTCAGTATCTAGTGATACGCCGCCACCGGAAATGTATAACCAACAAATGAAGAATTCAGACTTTTCTAAATTTATCGTCATGCCACCTTGCATAAGACGTTGTAAAATATAATCAATATGTTCAATATCTTCCAAAATATCAGTATCATGCACGTATTGCATCATAAACTCGTTTGTGGTGTCACCAAAAACTTCATACATGACTGTCAAAAACGCACTAGAGCTCGTCGCGTCGCCATATGGAGTTCTGCGAAATTCGAAGACACGCCCACAAATAGGAAGGCTGTATGTTTTCTCATATGTTCCTTAAGTTAAATCAGAAGATACGAGTTTTTCGAATCCAAGGTGGAACACCATTTTTGTGACCTATTTTGCATAATATTTGGTATATACTTTCGGTCCTAAAATTGTCAGGCGATATGTATTTATTCAGTCGACGTACATCGATTGTAATTCTAACGGTCCCATTTCGTTTTCTTACTACGCACAGGGGGTTTAACTCCGGGGAATTTGATAACCCAATAATACCATCTTGAAGCAGTTTATTAATTCTGAGATCGACGCTTTCTCTTATATCAAAAGTGATAGACCGATATTTGTGTCTAATGGGCTCCATTTGTCTTACTTGGAGCTCATACTGACCGATGTTACATAAACCGGTTCTGTCCGCGAAGACCTCGCGATTTCGATATAACGCCTCTAATAGTTTCTCCTTCTGTTCTGCCCTCAACATTTGTATATCCCTTATCTTCTCTCAGATCTTTTGGGAGATATTCGCATTAGCGTGTTCTTCTACCTGAATCCGGGCTGTTCCGTCCAGACCAAACAAGCCTGTTTCTTCCTATACCTCTAAGTCGTAATAACTAACAGTTAATGATTCATTACCTACAATACTTGCATTGTTAATATCTCAAACGATTCTTCATCCTGATCATACACCTCGCATTCGGCATTGGTGCTCTATTTAAATCGTTTCTGGCGTTATTGATCTGATATATTTCTCCTCCCTCGATCTGCAAATATTCAATGAAGAAATAGTCTCTCTTCAAGTCTCTCTCTCCGGGGTCTCGGGATCGTTTGCCTGCTGTGTCGTTTTTATGAAAGGTACTGCAACCCAGCTATTATTTACGGAAAAACTCAACTCTTTGCTTTCATAATTTATTTTTACTCGCATTACGTCTAGAAAATCATTCCAATTAAAAGTTGAAATATAAGCCGTGGCACTACCAGAAAAACAATCTCAATTTCCACCTCTTCAATCTCAAATGTTATTATCACCTGCTGTTTAATCCTTTGCCTGCCTATCCTATCCTATCGCCGTAACACAACACGCGTTTCTTGCTGGCAGTGTCTGTAATTTCCACCCCGTTGCTATCAGGTTGTCATATAAGTATTGGCTACATGCGGAAGATGATGCGCCGCTGTCGATAATCGCCTCATAGACCTGAGCTTTCACTTTAATCGCAATTCTAGGTGCCTACACTATTTCACTAATTTTATCATAGCGTTCCTCCCGGTTATCTCTTTCTGTTCGCATAGCCTCTTTCGTATTTTTCTATGCCTACAATATTCACACATTTGTCGTCCTCGTTTGCAGTAAACGAATTTAACATGTCCTGCCCGGCCATATCAGAGACTCGAGACGGCCCCTAATTAGTTTAAATTTTGGTTACTCGGTACATTTAAAGCTGAGGCACTGTTTTGCGCATCTTAATGCTGTTTCAGAGGGCGTGATTCTTGAATGTTCGAAGACATTCGCCCTCCGTCTCTCACGCCGGGTCCTGGGTTTGTTCTAGGGGGGGCTGTAAGAATAAGCGCGCTGCCAGCCATTATTTCTATAGTTTCCGCGCGGCCTATTCCCGCTTCGAGTTTGGGGATTAAAATCTATGTAGTTTATATGGTGAGAACGGCCACTTTGTTGGCGGATTTGTCTTTCAAAATCTTGCTCGTTTTCGTCCTATTTTGTAGCTGGTTATCTCTTGGGGCCTGATTTCTATATCTGTCCCTGACGTAATAAGGATCTGGCCTACGGTGATTTTCATTGGAACGTGACCCCGCCCCATTGAAATTTTGAGCAACGTATCCTTCCTCATTTGATCGCTGGTGGAAATTATTGGTGCCCCTTATTTCGCCTGAATGGCTCTGGAAACCTGTTAAAAGTTCTAATGCCTCTGCTATTGTTCTCGGTTTAGCGACACTTAAATGGTTTCTAATGTGCTCGTTGAAATGGCGAGCTAGCAAGTAGATGAATTCCTCCTCTCTCATTGGTGGTTCAAGCAGTTGGCTCTGTTGCGCTAATTTTAGAAAATAGTCCACCATTGTTTCACTTCGATGGTGTTGATGTCTCCCATTGTTAATCTGCGTGCGCACAGCATATTGTGTAGTGCTATTCAATATTTGCTCAGAAAGGCCTTCGGAATTGAGCGTAAGGGTTTGATCACACAGTGTTAGTCTATACCAAACTGAAGATATCCCAGTAAACCTGTCCTAATCATTAGCATTTTGTATTGCTCCGGGATACCCTTTAATGGAAAATATGCCTCAACAGCCATAACGTAACGGCGGGCATTATCATTTCTGTAATCAAACGTCGGTAAAGAAATTTAGTTTAGTAATTGGTATGGCACGGACACATGATTATTCAAACACAATATTGGAGTTGCATTCGTGTCGTTATTACTAGTGGTTTTAGTAGAAAATGCACCACCATTTATATGCTCCGTTGGTCGCAAGTTTGTCGAAACATCAGGTGAGCTGGCGGAACGTATTTTCTGGCTTGGATTATTTATCGGCTCCATTTCGATCCATTGTGCATTGTCTCGTAATCCTGCTAGCTCACGTGAGGTTTCTTCTACTCTGAGATTAGCTGTCTGCTGAGTGCCAGACAGCTGCGCAATTGTGTCTTTTAATTTGGTTATCTCATTTACTTGAAAATCATTTTGATATTGGATAATATTTTTTACGGCTGACATTTCTCCCTCTACATTATTTTCTAACGCGCGCTGCCGCTTCTCCATTATTGTGCAACTGCGCTGAAATTCAGTATTCAACTTCTCTTGCATTTCTAAGGAACTACTTCTAACTTCTACTATTTGCCCTTTGAGTTTCTCAACGTCATTCTGTGATTCTTTGACCTCAGTTCTAATTAACAAAAAATCTTCCTGCATTACATTCTAATAACATCTAATTTCCTCTAAATACCCCTTCTCTCTCTTGCTGTACCTCAACCCTGGCTCTTATCACCTGCTCTAATCTATTTCCTAATATTTCTCCCAAAACCTCATTTTGACTTTGCAAATTTCTGTTTAATCTCTCTTCTAATGCTTTATTTTGATTTTGCAATTCTCTGTTTTGATTTTGTAAACTTTCATCTAACTTTTCTTCTAATGCTTTATTTTGGTTTTGCAATTCTTTTTCTTATTTCGAAACTCTTATTAAATATCCCTTATAATTATTTATTTTTATTGTGTAAACGTTCATCTAAATTGACGAACATTTGCTGTATAACTAAAACAAGGTTGTTTTCGGTCCTAGCGTTAACCGCTATTGTCTGGATACTTCCCGGAATATTTGTTTCCCTACTGTCCAATGACCTAATTTCTACCTGGCCTGCTAGTTTCAATTATCTCTTTCTCCATCTCTTTATCACTTACAAGTTCTTTTAAAACATTTTTATTTCTAAGCAACATTAATTAATGATGTTATTATTATTTAGTTGGTACGTGCATGTATTTATTTCGCGAAAACTATAGAAGCATATGTGTACGTTACTTTCTGCGTTGACCTGTGCTCCGTTGACCTGTGGTGCCTTGATCTAGATGCTGGGGATTTCCTCCGGCGATCGGCATGTTCATCGACTGCAGATGACGAGGGGTTCGGTGCTCGCTGTCACTTGATCGTTTCATCGGAAGTTCTCCTGACACGTTGGGTGCCATATTGGTACGGAATCGGTTTCGCGGGGGGAGGGGAAGAAAGGAGGTCAGTGAGATATCGGAGGTGCATAGATATATAGGATTCTCTTAACGTGGGTCGTGTTAACCGATGACATTTATATTATTTGATACGTTTTATTGTCCTCCTTAGACCACTCCCACCATCGATCCGGCCATATAAATATATTTAACTACTCCATCGCCATTCAAGTTATAGCCACATGATAGCCCGTTGTGTTGTCCACGTCTGCTCGCGCAGGATTCCAGATTGCAAGTCCCTGTTTTAGCCCCTCGCTCCGCATTCCTTCAGATTTTTTTTAACCCTAAACGCTCTGATTTCCCTGTTTCCCAAGCTAAATGTGTGTCATTAGACAAAAGAAAATGTTCGCCTGGCATTCCGGTCCCCTAAGAGTATGTTTCATTCCCGGCGTATACCTACTCTGTACAGTCCTCTAAAATATGTTACTGTTTTTACATTTATTTAGGTGATACGCAAATAGACTTTAGATTTTATTTCCCGTATTTTTAGCGTAACGCTTCACTGCCTAAAGGAAAATACACTTTACATTGAAATGTTTTAAAAATTTTTGAGTTTTTCAAAAAAATCTCTCACAATTTTTTATTAAAATAGCACATTTAACATATTTACATCACAAATAAAATGTATATCTTGAATTTTCATGAAATAGCCTGTGAAGTCATCTTTATTCGCAAGAAATTTCGTATAATTTTTTATAACCGGTAAGTAATTTACAAAAACGCACTATACAAAAATGAAATGTGGATCTGCTTAAGATACACAATTGATCTCAAATATCTTTGTTTTGGCATCAAGCTTTTCCGAGATATCCGTTGTTATTGCTTTGAATTTGTCACTACTTTGGCTTTTCTAAAAGTAATGCCGCTATCCAGCTGGTTCTGGTAATGTCATGAAAGAGAATCGAATTTCTAAGTCAGCATATAGTGTCTCGCTTTTAAAAAATGACTACCAATTCTGTTTCCTCTTCCTTATACCTACTACAAAATAATAATAAATCTATTTTTGCAAATTATCATCTTGATTAAGACAAAATAGACGGAAAATAAGGTGTTTTAGGAACAGCTTCTACAAGCCATATAAATACAAGCAATATTGGGTAGAGAAAATCATGCGAATATAACACATAGGATAGTTTTTATTTATTGTGGCCCTATAAGCGGCTAAAGGTACAATACAAGACACCAATTTTTTATTTGTTTTCTTTGAATACTTGGATAAGCATATGAACGTTTTGTTTTTGTATATGATGTTTAAGCATCACTGTGCTTATTCCGTTGCTATTTTAGTGCTTAAATGTTTATATGTTTAGACTAAAGTTTTGGTTTCGTTTCTTTGTTCAGACTTGCAGCAATTGGTATTTTCGTGAATTCCTGCAAAAACACCTAAGAACAACTTTGAAAGCCAAACGTTATTAACTAAACTTAATATTCTCGTACCCCAAACAATTCAGAAACTCCCGCGTTTTCTACTGTGACACAAACACAAAATACGCTGGCATCTCGAATTCTCATTCATCTACAGGGTGAAGCTCGGGGTTGTCAAACGTCTCCCCTTTCCACAGCTTTTTCTGAGAAACAAAAGTAAGGTGTTTATAAACTTTGTGGATGCACTACTCGAGACCTCTCTCCAGTTCAAAGCTGAAATCTCTATCTCTACCAGCTGATACATTTTTCAGTTCATTGAGAAGGTTTTCTGCTCTAAACCTGAAATTCTACGTCCATGTATGAGGTTACACCTCATCCTGGAAGTTTCACAAATGCAGTATCAGTTCAGAAAGTAAGATTTTTAGTTTTGGAGTAGTCCATTCAGATTCGAATGGACTCAAAGGCTGACGTTGCCAATCCCTGTGGTTGCCATGGGTTTTCGAAGCTTGTTCACATTTCCAAAATTAGGTGTACACACGGCTAGCATTGAAAACAAGTTATCAAACATGAAAGAAAACATTTGAAATAATGATTAACATATAACCATTTTGTATACATCAGTAGAAAAAATAATCAATAGATAATTCATTTAATTGTAACTACGCGGGCATATTTTAACGGGAGAAGGTTGTTAGACGCCTTTTAATGGTCATAATATCGGCCTTAGTAGTTCCTTAAGATAACAAGATTAGTTTCTGGTCCTTTCTTCTTTACGTAGGGTCATTCTATTTGAAGAATGAGCTATAAAGGATGTCACAAACCGGAATTATATATATATATATATATATATATATATATATATATCTCAAAACGATAGTACATTTAGTAAACCAAAATGCCTTGGCTTTAACAGCATATAGTTCGTTATTACTTTCTCTATACCACGTACCTACTAGGTAGAGAAGGTACTGCATTTCACCCAAAAATTCGATGTCGAGATGTCACAGAAAATATGTGTTTTGAGGAACTCTGAATAAAAAAAACTTTTAGAGATACGTCCGTGTGTGTTTCTAGCATGTGTCTGTGAACAACATAACTCAAAAACGAAACACCGAACATGGTATTTAGGTTCGGTTGCTTCCAAAGAGCTAACATGAAGATTTTTAAGAAAATCCCCACACTCCAAAATACCCTTTACACTTTTCGAAGTTTTTCATTGTCTAAAAAATGGTTCTAACGATTTTGAATAAAATACCATATAAAGACATTTACATAGCAAATAAAATACATATCTTGAATTTTCTGGAAATAGCCTTTGAAGTCCTCTTCAATCGGAAGGAATTCTGTGTAATCTTGTATAACTGGTAAACGTTAGACGATACACAAGAAACAGAGATCCCTTAAAACATTTCAAATAACATTTTCGTTGCATCAGCCATTTCCGAGATATAGATTATTAATGGTTCAATTGTTCAAAACTTCACTCTTTAGGTCCTGTCAACATTCAGTTGTTTCTCGCGATTCATTAGAACAGTATAGAATTTTAAGGCAGCTTAGACACGGAGAGCCAAAAAACTACGAACTGCATGCGCAATGTTTTACCTGTCCGTGTCCTTGGCGCTCGTTGCCGTCCGCCGCTATCATAGAAAGGAACCATACAACATTCGTATCTGTAAGAAATGTATAATATAACTATTTCTGCAAAAGTTTATTTGGATTAAAATTAAGTGGATCTGAAAATAAGCTTTAGTAAGACTAGTTTGTAAAACCCGCCAATAAACGATAGAGGGTAGAGAAAGTCATGTTTTAAAATTAAATCCAGATTCCATTCAGTGACGAGTTAGAGCAGCGCATTCATAGTGAATGGAGAAAAAGAAAATAATAGTTATTAGGCAAGGTTGTCCAAAATCAGTTGTTGTGCCAGAAAACATTGATGCTGTACAAACGCTAATTATGAACGATCGTCATACGACATAGTGTGAGATTGAGGCAACCCTAGGCATTAGTTCCACCAGCATATATATAATATTGCATGATTATTTAGCTGTGTAAAAGGTTTGCTCTTGTTGGATCCCAATAATTTTACGCAATCTCAAAAAGATGCTCGTGTCGATTGGTGTACAAAAATGCTCAAGAAATACAATGGCGGTGCCTCATAAGATTATAACAGGTGACGAATCATGGATCTGTGCGTATGAGCCGGAACGTAAACAGCAGTCGACTGTATGGGTGTTTCAAGATGAAGCAAATCCATTAAAAGTTGTTCGCACTCGAAGCAGTTCGAAGTAAATGGTCGCCTGCTTTTTCAGCACAACTGACCATGGACAACAGTGCCTTTAGAGGAACGTAAAACGGTCAATGCCGAATGGTACACAACCATTTGATTGCCGGAAATCTTCGGTGATGTAAGGAAAACGAACAAAAACCGTAGGATCGTTCTTCATCAAGACAATGCGAGCGCACACACATCTCGTCTAACAACAGAGTATTTGAAGGCTAAATAAATCGAATTTATTGCGTGGACATCGATTTTCGTTGGCAGAAGAAGCCGTTGATGCCTTCAAAAACCATGTTTTGGAGGTGTCTCAAGAAGACTGGAATAAATGCTTTGACAAATGGTTCAAACGGATGCAAAAGTGTATTGATCATAAAGGAGAATATTTTGAAAAACAATAAAGCAGTTTTCAATCCGAAATTACTTTGTTTTAATAATTAGGCTCAAGATATAAATGGTGGCCCTCGTACTAAGTGAATGACACGAGACTATAGTCAGAAATGTTTATTGTGTTCTGTATGCCAGAGCTATAACCTTCATAATTCCTACCCTTTGATTCTTTCGAATTTTCAAATATTTTATGTTTAAATAAGTTTGATGTAATCAGGAATGTGTAGTATTCAATGCAGATCTAGATGGTTTAAGTTAACGCGGTGAATAAATGTATGCTGTAGGTGACAAAATATTACTGGAGTTCAAGCTTTATGCTGGAAACTCAAAGTGTGAATGTGTCTCATCATCATTATTATTAGAATTAGGAGATTCTCCTATTTCCGCATCGTATCTATTTTTACCTTATCATCGGCTTTTCAACATCTCTCTTCCGATATGTTTGATAATAATCGAATGTATTTTTAGGGTAGCGTTTTATGTCTATCCTCTCTAGCTATTTTCTCTGAATTTCTCAATATATTTTTTACTTTATCCATTGATTTTTGTTCATGTTTCTACTAATACTCAACTACGGTTATCGAATTTACTTGCTTTATTATTAAATCTTGGATTTGTTAATACGCTATATTGTATCATAAGTCACAGCATGACAAATGTTTACTTCATCTAGGAACCAGGATATGATTATTCTAACGTTTGTTGATTATTTTATCTTTTTTAAATAATTGCTATAGTGACAGCTAACATAATAAGAATTCAAACAAAACAAACATACCTATACTCTTTATACAGCATTATAGGACTTCTTGTGGGCATGTACACCCATGGACAAAGAAAAAGTGTTATGTCTTGAACGAAAAATTGTTCCAGGTCCAACACGGCGCCTTGTTTACACCATACGCAATACAGTTGTGTTGCCGCTGCAGCAAGTTGTGCGGCATTACTAAAGATGCTACCTTACACTTGTCTTCTCTGTAGCAAAGCATAGGGTTCCACTGTGGTTAAGACCGCAGGTTCGGTTCTCGCATGTAGCAAACTCTTTTTACTTTCCCTACTACATATAGTAAGTAGGGGAAATATTGCATTCCGCTCAAAAATTCGATACCGAGATCTCACCGGAAATACATGCTTTGAGGCGCCTTGAAGCCAAATAAAGCGTTCTTGGAAACATGTCCGTGTATGTGGCTGTGTACTTTGAACAGCATAACTCAAAAACGAAAAGTCAGATAAATACCAAACTTGGTATTTAGGTTCAGTATCTTTCAAAGATGCGACACGAAGATTTTCAACAAAATCCCCTTACTCCAAACTACGCTTTACATCGAACATTTTCGAAATGGTTTATTTTCTAAAAAAATGCTGCAACGATTTTGATTAAAATGATGAAAGATATTTACATTACAAATAAAGTGCATATCTTGGATATTCTGGTAATAGCCTATGAAGTCCTCTTCATTCCGAGGAAGTTTGGAAAACGAAAACGTATTACACAAAAATTTAGATCTATTTAAAGCACCCATTTATTTAAAATAAGTTTTCTGTGGTGTAAGCCGTTTTTGAGATATCCGTTATTACAGGTTCGAATTTATCACCTTTTGCTCATTCTCTTAAAGTCCTTTTAACATTCAGCTGTTTTTCGCGATTGCATGGAAACAGAATGGAATTTAAGGCCAGCATATATCGCTCTAGTTCTTAAACATTTGACTATCGCTATTCCCTTTGCATCTATGTAATGAGCTACTTCTGCAAAGGTTTATTCGGATTAAAACGTAGTATATAGAAAACAAAGTTTTGGTAAGAATAGTTTGTATACCCAATAATAGGTGATGGAAATAAAGAACAGAACATCAGAATTCTTTTTTCCTCAGTTAATGATGTTTATCAACATATAGAGGCATAATGCATTTCCTATACATCATTCGGTAAAGTTATGAATACAATAGTTATAATAATGTTTTTTCAAGAGTTTCAGTGAATCACAAGTGTTTGATAATGTAAGAAAGCACACACGTAGTCTCTCCTTGTAGTAGTCTAATGTAGCAGGCTTTTCTGTTCGTGAAGCTGCAGCTAATATTGGGCTCCCGGCAACTACAGTGCAGAGATGTGTGAGAATATCCAGGGAAGCAACTAAACGCCGTCGGTTCGTTCACGAAGAAGTGTCAACTCCTGAAATAGATGCAGCCATTTGTTACAGTAGCTGATAGGAACCCTTTCCAAATTGCTTCTGAAATGAAGGCATATTCATAATTCTCAGAATCGTCTCGAACAGCTGTGCAGAACCTCTTGCATGAAGGGCAGTTAAAAAGCAACATTTGAGTTGTATTTATGGATGCACATCTACGGCTGTGGTCCTTAACGTCCCATTCTATATTGGGCGTGAAGGACTGGAAATTTTGCTCAGAGGTCTGTTTATCAGGCTTGAGGTTATTTCATGTGCGTAAATCTACGACACCAAACCACCGACTTTACTTCCCTTCCGAAGGAAGCCATGCTAAGAATTTTTACGCCCGAAGAAATCTATTGCCCTCCGCCGGCTTGATCCCGAGATCTGGGAACTAGAAGTCAGCAAACATTTGAGAGACGATCATAGACTGTTTCGCCACGCGTTTGTAAAGGAATATACAACCGCGACAGGAATAACATGATATTCTCACATAAGGCGGCATTTTCCTCCACACGTAACGGAACGTTGATAGTCTAAGAGTCCAAAGAGATCCACATACGATGCAAAATACGTGGCTTCACAAGTTCATCATGGTCGCGTATCTGTAACATAAATAAATTAATATGTATAAGTAGGGGCAAATGGGCGTGCCAGCCCACATAATATGCAGGAATATGCTATTAATATGCTAGTTAGGCATCCCATTCCAGCTGCCACGCCCCCTGGTCCCTTTTCGTAGTAGCTGAGGTCAAACATTTTGTGGAGTATAATGGAAAGGCATGGAATTAAGGTTGTCCATCACCTGTCAAAATGAACAATGCTGTAATTACTTATGCTTTGTACCAAAGGAGCAGATGCTGCTCTCCCCATTCCATTTCAACACACGTGCACTTTTGGAAGGCCACACCTGTAGCAACCCCCACCACCAGCTGCATTCTATTCTCTCTCCAAACACGCGCACGTGAGCAATATAACAAAGACCGTACCTCTTTCCTGTCAAAATGAGCAAAGGTGTAATGAATTATGCTTTGTGACAAAACAACTAGCGCTATTGTCTCCATTCCATTCTTCAGCGCAGGTGTTCATTAGAAAGGTTACACATGCTGCAACCCCCTCCCCCATTCCCACTGCCTTCCATTTTCTCTCAAAACAGTTGCAATATAACAATAGACCACACTGATGCCATTGTAACAAAAGAAGCTAACAAAAGAACAAGCGCTATTGTCTCCATTCCATTGTCCCGCACAAGTGTTCTTTAGGAAGGCCACACAGGTAGCCACCCCTATCCCACAGCATTCTATTCTCTCCAATTACGCGCACCTGCATTATATAACAAAAGATCAGGATGTTGCCCACGGCAAAAAAAAAAAAGAATTCTTGGAGCCTGTGCTATTATACCTGTCGTGTCTTTGTTTGATGGTGGAAAACAGAGAGAAAGAGGCACGTTCACCACGAGGCAAGCTTAAATTACCTGCTCGGCAATAGATTCCGCCCCCCGTTCGATATCCCGTCATAGAACAGACTATGCCGGAGTGCGACATTCATAATGTTGCAGATAGTTCTCTCTGCGCATGGGCAGCATGAGATACTACCATTGGGGGCAATAATCACGTGACGTGTAACATCCCCCCACCATGATGATGTGCTGGCATCGCCTGGGGGGCTTTAGGTGTCTATATAAACAGCTAACGACGCATGATAAAACCATTGCGAGTTTATTGACTCAACGTTAAGAGTTTTTAAAATATTCGTGTGCTACAGTTTAATTGAAGTCAGTGTAATTGTCTTCTGCACAGCATCGATAATACAACACAAAGTGAGTGAGGTTTTACATAACTATGTGAAAAGGGGAATCGTTGCAAGAGTATCATATTTTTTATCTGAACTCCATTGCTTTTAATAATTAACAACCAGTTTTTTTAAAAAAATGTAGAGCTTTCATCAATGGTACAAACAGTTCTTTAGATACTAAAGCATTAACATTAATACGATTGTCGCTAGACATTCTTCTTCTATTGACATTCATACGATTTTCTCTACGCATTCTTCTTCTATAACCATTCATAGCATTTTCTTAAATGATTCTTCTTTCATAAACATTCATACTATTTTCGCTACACGTTCTTCTTCCATAAACATTCATACGATTTTCTCTACACATTCTTCCATTAACATTCATACGATTTTCTCTACGCATTCTTTTTCCAGAAACATTCATTCGATTTTCTCTACACATTCTTCCATAAAATTTCATAAGATTTTCTCTACACATTCTTCTTCCAATGGCACTCATACGGTTTTCTCTACTCATTCTGTTTCATGTCACAATGTTTTCTCTACTCATTCATCTTTTAATCACTTATAAAAGCAATCGTGTTTACAAGCTTAAAACAACTTTTTCACAGGTAATACTGCAATCACCGAGGGAGACGCTAGAGCCACATTCACAAAAGTGGGGGCTCTCGACTTAGTCTTGCAGCGCAGGCTCATAGAGAACCTGCTAATGACAATACTGCCGCAGGATACAACTGGTAGCACCAATGACGGGAGGGCAATTACTAGCTCTGCCGCTGCATAGCTGCTATACCTCTAGTGATATTAGTAGCCCCCGTGACCAATCTTATCGGGGGGGGTGATTATATCTACCATCGTCTCCAGGATTTGAGGATGGCACTCCCATACGCGGGGGAGTGCAGACATTACCGTAATTACGGAGCAGTTTTGCTCTTGCATTAACTGTGAACACAGAGATGCTATAATACAGATAGTTAACGATGTGAATGGTAAGTCCAGATATATTATCACGCTAAAATTCTTATTCTAACAAAATGTTAGCTTATTTCCTTAATGGATGTATAGCCTGCAAACAATTCATAATTGCACCAGAATTTGAATTATTAAATAAAACACTCAACTTACACTCATTTTTTCAATTAAAAAATATTCGATGTGAAGTTAATTCTGCTTTTTTGCTTCTATTGCCGTAGTTCCTGAAGTGGATTCAATCGGGACTGGGGAGATAGGCGAGAGTGTTGGCTTGCTTTCTCCCATATTCTTGTAAGACTGTCGAACCCCACCTCCTCCCGGGTTCGAGAATGTTGCACGATGCCTGTAGGAGATCCATGGTTGATTGTTCCTACTGAGGGGGTGAGCGCCTAAGTGAAGTGTGCCTACAGGACCGTGTACATGCAGTTGCTTCGTGAATAGAATGGTGAGTCTTTTAACTTCATTTATTCTACCTCTAGCAGCGTTACATAAATAATTAGTGTAACGCTAATGTATAATTTTTCTTAATCGATTTTTTTCGTTTTCGTTTTTAAAAATATACAATTACATAAATAATTAACAAAACGTAAACAAGTGACTATAAAATTATTTTTTCTTCAAATAGTTTAATAATTATATATTTTCATATTTCTGTTATATTTTAACTAGCATTCCAGTTAATTCGACTTTGTTATTGTTATAGAACCCTCAATAGTGGACACGAACCCGGAACCTAAGGATGTAAACAACCAAACGTTGCTCCGGAGTTCCAAAATACCTCACGAAGCTGAAGGGGAACACGGTCAAGAAATGAACCCTCTCACATCCATGATCTTTAATGGCCCCTCCATCACCGGTTGCAGTGCCATCAGGCGTCAGACGTGCCGGTGGTTATGACAACACAACCACCGCTGCTGACACCACCTCCACCAGTAACGTCGTCGCATGCAGCAACAACGCCAAAAAACTAAAGGTTAGTATCATACCCGGCTAGAGTATAAGGGTATTGAATCAGCATTCAAGGGACGCCTTTTCAATAGCGGTATACAAAATATTCGAGATAGCTGACCGGTCAATTTCTGCTGGAATGCAGTCATCTTGTATTGATAGAGATGGTTTCTGTACTCAGGAGAACTTCTTCAGTCTCTAAAGTAAACATTTCACTTGAAATTACATACCTAATACAATCTCCTGAAAAAGAGCATGCAGAAATCTTCTCTTTCAATAGCAAAACCAAATTGCGCCTTCATTCAAGTAATCTTGATGCCTTAATCGCCTCTATGACCGATGAAATTCTAGAAAAGATTTCGAATTTTGAAGGAGGTGCAAGCTCAAAATCTCTGCTAACTGTCCGAGCTCTTGTTATTGGATCGAGCTTTTATGATCCTTTGAATGTATCGAAATACATAGAGCTACCCTGTGCAATCAGGAATAACGGAGCTATAATGAACATAAAAACGACGATGAATTCTGTTTTGCAAGGTGTTTGCTCTCTGCAAAGTATCTCGCAAAGCGCCACTGCTATAGAACGAGCAAATACCCTGCAGAACAGATATTCACAGCCTTCAATTACAATGAGATAGACTTCCTTGTAACCTGCATCGATTCCGGACTTTGAACTTTGAACCCAGGAGTATCAATTTCAGTACTTGGAATAGAAAGGGAGTGCGCATTTATACCATTATACCAAACCAGCAGCAGGAAATACTTCATCGTTAACTTATTACTAATTAAGCAAAATGGAAGATCTCACCACTGTCTCAATAAGGATATGTCAAGACTGACAAGATCATAGTTGAGCAAGCATCATGGGAAACTATGGGTATGCGAGCCCTGACTGAAGCACTTCAATAATGAAGATGTTTTTAAAAATCATCAATTGAAGCGCATGCAGTGTCAGGTTCTCAAAATGCCCAAGCAGGGTGAAGTGATTTGAGTTCTCATCCTATTCGAAGGGAACTACTGTAAATGTTGTTGTGTATGCCGATATTGAGAGCGTGTTAGCCAGAGTTCAGTCCTGAGAGCCCTCGGCTAATCAGAGCTGGACTCGGGCTATCCAACATCATGAGGCTATATTTATACATCGTATGTGACCATGACGATTCATTGTCGGGAGGTCCTGATGCAATCAAGGTGTTCTTCATTGAGCTTCGGTTAATAGCCGATATGGTCATTGACCAATATAGCCGCAATGAATAAATGACCTTGACTGCACAGGACGTGGCTCATTTCGGTAATGCTCGTCATTGCACATATGCAAGAAGGAGTTTGAGATAGACGACTTGAGGGACACGATCACTGCTATGTGACTGGTATATTCCTAGGGGATGCTCATAATGAATGCAATTTAAGTAGACGGGTACCTGTTTTATGGTCATACCTTCATTGCCTTAGCAGTTATGACAGCCATTTCCTGATGCAACACCTGGCATAGATGATAACTTAATCTCAAGCTCCTCAGAGATATTTCATTCAGCAAAAAGTACAGGACTATCCTTTTCAGCATTCTAGATAGCTTTAAGTTCTTGGACAATAGGTTATCTAGTTTAGCCAGCATGCTGAGCAGTGATGAGTTTAAGATCACAAACTCTGAGTATCCCGACGGTGAACATCAGCAGTTCTATGCAGCGATCTAAGGGAATATTTACAGCTACGTTGACTCGCCTACTGGACTAAAAGAAACAGCACTGGCTTAAATGGTGAATTGGATAGCATATCAGAGGAAGAGCGCAATCATGCTGTCAAAGTCTGGAACACCTTCAGTATAAGAACCTGGGTGAATACAGCGACCTGTACCTGAAAACGGATACGCTCTTGTTGGCTAATGCATTCGAGAAGTTTAGGGACCTCTCTCTGGAGACGTATAATTTGGATCCTGTCAGAGCTTGCATTCGACGCCAAGCTCAAGGTGACCAAGGTCAAGTTTGACCTTATTGATGACGAAGAAATGCCCAAGTTCGAGTTAGGGATCAGCGGTGGTATGTGTAGCGAATCAAAGAGGTATGCAAAAGCCGATAACAAATACCTTCCTGGACATGATCAAAAACAGAAAAACCCTATACTTAGCCTATCTCGACATTAATAGTTTATATGCTGCTTCGATGACCAATTCTACACCACACAAAAACCTGAGGTGGCTTTTACAAGAAGAAATATCAATGATAAGCTTCTTTGCTGTTGCCCCTGATTCCCAAACTGGATACGTTCTGGAGGTCGACCTTGATACCCTGAGCATCTCCGCAATGACCTTCCTCTCTGCCTGAAAAGTGAGGTACCACCTGTAAGCCAATATAAGAAACTACTGGCAACACTCGAGAATAAAGAGAAGTACAGCTTGCACTACAGAAACCTCCAGCAGTGCATTTATTTAGGCATGGGGCTAAAGAAGATTCAAAGAGTAGTAGCATATCATCAGTGAGAATGGTTGAAATCCTACATTTAGCTAATACAGAGAGACGTGCAAAGGTAACTTCCAAATTCGGTCAGAATTTATGGACGAAAATCAATAACTCTGTAAAAGGAAAATTCATTTAGAATGCGCGTAAATACAATGACTTCCGTATCGTTACCAGTTGGAAGCACTGCAAGAAATTGACAGCGCAAACAACTTACGTTCGGAACATTTTATTTGCAGAAAACATTGTAGGGATAGAACTCGTCAGAGAGGAAGTGCACATGGATAAACCAATCTATATAGGGCAAGCCAACCTGGATATCTAAACCCACCTCATGTACAGTTTCTATTACAAGATATTGAAGCCTAACCTAGAGATGTGAATTTTGAATTATATGGGCACTGATTCGTTTATATTGGAAACTTCAAGTTATATCTACAAATTTATCAAGGAAAGCGAGGTGAAATTATGAAACACAAAGCAGTTATGAAATTACACCACAAAACAGAAAGGTGATCGCGTTCTTCAAGGATGAGCTTACAGGGATCTCTATGATAGAATATGTTGGGTAAAGGTGCAAAGTATATGCTTACAGATATGAGGACCGAACTGTTATGTAAGCTAAGGGCATCAACAAGAACGGCATGCGGAGCATAAATTTTGAGCACTATTTCGGCTCTCTAAAGGACATTAGAAAAACAATCCTAACAAAAACAACAACATTTCGAAGCTTCAACCATAATGCCTCGACAATAGAGATGAATAAGGTCGCTGCCTGTGGTAGAGACGATAAAAGAAAACTTGTTGAACGCTCAGACCAGACAATTGGCTGGAGTCACTATTGTCTGCGCATGGCTAACCCTTAGATATGTATATATGCATATATGTAAATGTTTAGTGTTATGTTTTCTAATTTACCGCTTTGTATTTATATGACTGACTTATATGTATATATATAAAAATTTAGTTTTCTTAATTTATTAATTTAACTCTTTTGTGTTTAAGTATTTATTGATTTTTTAATTATATAAAATGCAGGTAAAATGGAACCTTATGATCGTGTGTTTATGCATGTACGGATTTTAATCATAAAATGCAATCAAAAATGTACCTGTATATATGTATTTTTTCGTTTTTATGAATCTTTTAATTTAAGTCTTTTTGTGTTTATTTGTTTATTGATATTTTTTTAATCATAAAATACAAGTAAAATGTAACACCTGGTCACAAAATGCATTAACTGTTGTAAAAATATGTGTTTTGAATAATGTATTTTATTTATTCATTTTGTTCATTATTTTAAGGAAAAAGGTCCTAATAGAAATAAGAAACATATTATTGTGGATTGAAAACCCCTTTATTTTTATTGTTATCCTTTTACTACAATAAATCCTTTCTGTTAATACACTGAGTATTAGGGAATCCATACCACTTTATAAGAATTCTATTTCTCTGCTTGTGTAATACTTTCTCCACAAGAAATGTACTAGGGTACAGTGTGGATCGCATTTCGTGTCCATAAAATGCCCTCATTCCCTTTTAGCGCGTATGTAACGGATTGGTGTGATTCACTCGGAAAACTTAAAATCTTTCAACACATCAATTAGCTCAAAACCATTTTCAGAATTTTCCTTGTCTTTTGATATCCTCACATAATCATCAACACTAAACGTTCTTGCCCTTCTCTTCTCTCTTCGATATTGAGTGTAGTTATATACAGTAAGAAGACGATGATTGTTCTTCACCTCTATAGGGTTAATTCGAATAGTGGTGTGGTAAGTGTTGTTATATATTGCAAACATTCGAGGTAAAAGATGTAGCCACTTGTATGATCCTTGAGCTAGAAATTCACCATACATCATATTCTTTAAAGTTCCTATTAATTGTTCAACAGCCGCTTCCTTCACATGCGTATAGGTAGTGTAATGATTGATGCTATATTTTCCATTAAATTTTTAAATTGCTTATTATACAATTCTGAACGTTCTTGGGCGGAGTTACCATATCTTGCAGTATATCTTCCATTCCCCTTGCAACTTGAAGTCCTGTCTTGTCTTTTGATGGTCTCGTATATGCCATTTTAGAGTAGAAGTTGATTGCAACAGGTATGTACTTGAAATTTCTATTGATTTTTGCATGTGCTGTCATTTCCACCAAGTCGATCTGTACCAGATCATGGAGTCTCTTGCTAATAATCTTTCGACGCATGAAGTTTCTCCGGGCTGGAGCATGTAGTTCGCTTGCTACGTTTTGCCTCACTGCTGTCATGCTCTAATCTTTGCCGATTTTAGTTCTTGAATAGTCTCTTCAGTTTCCTGAGTATGGTTGTCATTACCGGCGTCTCTGGAAGCTACAATCAGCCTCAGGCGATCTTCCAGATCATTAGGATCGGTCCAGTAGATGTAGTGTTGCTTCGTATTAGGGTGATGTTCTTTCCACTGTCCTAATCCCTTGTGTTTCGTTACTAGAGAGCGTATAACGCTTTTATACTTCTAGGAATTGCCCGATCGCACTTACCCGTGCCTACTGAAGTTTCATCGATGAATATGTGATGCTTTAAATATTTTTCTGTATGTTTCAAGGTCATCTTCAGTGTAGGCATGCATTTCAGGTATTAGCCTGAAGATGGGTGCCTTCAAACCAGGCGTGGTTCCATACGTTTTGTCGCCTATTCTGACCTTATTATTGATGAAATCAATGATCCTGTTCCCGATCATGTAGTTACCATCCTCATATCGTACCCCATATGATGAATCTGTTTCATTTCTGTCCTTCTTTTGAACTTTGTTAAGGTAGTTGTAGAGTTTCATGTCTTTCTTGGATTCTTTCCTGCTTGTAGTATTCTTTTTCTGTATTTCCAGCATATCTTGGAGCGGATCTGTCAATGGTTGAAGCGCTTCACTCATCACTCTCAGGGTTTCGAACTGCTAGCCTTTAAGATAACATGAATATTCTCTTATAGCCCTCGTGTACATAGCTACAGATTCTTTACGTCGTAAGCTCTCGCTGTGCATCTTGAAATGACACTGAAATTAGACTTTCGCATTAATTATTATATACCCTATTTATTTAGCTGACTTCAGTTTATAACAGACTTTCCGCTCAATATTTAGAAAATCAACATCCCTTACACGATTTCCAGGAGCTGTGAACCTTAGTCTAGCGCCATTTGCAATTGGTGCAGGCAGAGCTCTAACAGACTTGTTATTTATTTCAAATAATATATCAGGTGTTACAGTAGGAGGTGTTGATGACGTCATATAGCAAGAAATTATCTCTCCGTTTACACTTCATTTGTAGTACTCTAGACCTGTTGTTAACATGTACCTCTGCGATCTCTCCCTGAAAGTCAACAACTGCAATTTAATTATGTGCTCCCCTCTCATTTGCTCTACTAATGCATTTATGATTCTCATTTGTGTTTTAAATGTATTGACAATATCCATTGTAGTTTTCTGATGCTTATCCATTGATTTCTGACGGTTCGCTGTAACAGTGTTAAATCTTGCTGTATTTCATTTTGTTTCTTTCGCACTGGGACTGTAGCAAACATTTTTGTTATTCCATCGCTGTCATCGAAAACATCTGCTACTTCTATTAGCCTTCGTTTTCAAATGAAACGTTATCGTGTGAAACGAGCAGCTGTGTTCTTGCCCTTATATACTCCAATACATGCTTCTTATTCGGCACGTTATGATCCTCTTGAGGTGGTAGCATTATTTTCAATCCTATAGTGCCCAGGATGATGATTCCATCGTCGCGTTTAAGGGTATTTTTATTCAGATATTCCATTACAGCGCCATGTTCCACGTCTAACGAATTCTGGATGTGATCCCATGCGTTGATATGTTTTTTTTTCTGTGCACTCCTGGATTCGATTTTCAGTAGAAAACGTAAGCTCATCCACGTAGCGTGTAGTGCTTGCGTCGTCGTCCTCTTCAGGATCCTGAACAATGCACAGTCTGTTATTCCTGAATTGGTAATCTCTATCTCTGTTTACAATGAACTGATGTAGCGACCTTTTCACCGGTGCAGTCCTCTGTGATCCAACCAGTCAATACTCATGATGAACTAAGAATGATGTATTTCTTTATTATCAACCATCCATGAGAAATTCGGGAACTATTACCATAAAGGGTCTTCCTTCTGAAGAGAACTCCAAAGCACCCTTGCACAAAACTTTAAATTCCGTATACGACATGTCTGTGCTTACGCAATCTTCATATATATGTTTAATTTTAAATTATCCTGTCTGAAGAGTATGATCATGTTCGGATTATCTGGAATTAGATGCTTTGGAAATTTTGACTAGGATTGTGCCAGATATATAGAATCCACATTTCGATGCATGCCCATGCTGTAAAAGGAGGCAATCTTCTCTTGCTTTTCTGTGATGACATCGTCAAATTTAAAGATTGAATTTTCTTTAATTTCCGACCGGTGCAAGACGCCATCTCCGTCTTCATGGGTATACACTTCTATACCCTCAATGTTTTCAAGCAGCTTAATGAGATATTGCTACTTTGGTTGGTATAGCGACTTTGAATAAATGTGCATGATTTCAAAACGCAGTCCATTCTTGTGAAGTATCACATTGAGTAATACATTTGTTTTTCCAGTACTTGAGCGCCTAGAATTAGCGCTCTAACATTGCCAGGAAACAGCTTTCCGTGACAATCGCGTCTAAAGTCGCTTTCAAAATCTAACACCTTAACAGGAAGCGAGCTCCAACATAGCAACTAAAATAAAATAAATCACACTTCATGTATATATGCTAATGAATCCAAGCAATGACAGAATATAAAAGAACTACGCAGCAATAAAATCAATTAGTATACCATGAGAGCTAAGGAGGTTAAGTTAGCAAGAGGTTCCAGTTTAATTATCTCTTTAATTAACACCTGCCATTTAAAGCACATTTGCCTGGCTACAGGAATCAATCAATTAGACTTCACGACATTGCTTACGCTCAGCATAAGGACTCTGCTTCGAGAAACATAACACCAAAATCGTGGCGGAAAAGGCGTGGAAGGGGGTACTATCATCTAATGCTACATTAGGTGAAAAGTTGGCAGGGCGACTAGTAAAAACAATTATGAATGGAAAGGTAGCCATTGGTGCTGGATCCAAGAAGAAGAAACGAGGAGAATTCCTATATCTCATACAAATTATCGCTGCCCTAAGAGCTGCCGCTGGAGTTGCAGCACAAATTGCCTCGGCAGTAAATAAGAAAAAGACGGCAGACAACCAACTTGCCGAAATGATGAGACATAACAGAGAAATTTAAGTAAGAAGTAAAGTCATTCGAGTAGAGAAGTAGAAGGCCAGGAACACCGAAAGAAAGAGGAGGCAGAGTAAGAAAGGGAATTCAAAAAACTCCAGTAGAGGGCTATACTTGTTCCGGAAAAAGCACTGAGAAACATAGATCTCGACTTGTATACCCAAAGTTTAAACATTCCTCATTTTAGAGGTGTATACATGATCGATCGGCTACCTATAAGACCTCGTTACAGAGAGAAAATCATTGTCAATCTCGATACTTCAGAGAATGAAGGCACTCATTGGTTTGCTATAAAGAAGGAAGGTAACATGCCATTCTATTTTGCTAGCTTTGGGAACTTGAAGCCTCCAAAAAAGAGATAGAAAGGTGCCCCAGAGCCGTTAAGGTGCTGTATAGCACTGAGAGGATTCAGAGTTTCAGCTCAGTTATCTGCGGGCATTTGTGCATGCAATTTCTATCGTGATGTGTTACACTATTGCTGTCGGTGGCCACAAATCTGTTCTTACTACATACCTGAAGCCCCTCTTCGGATAGTTACGAAGGGACATTATGGGATTGTTTTATTGAAATCTGAAACCTTCTATTCCATTCCCAATGTTGGTCAGGGTAATAATCTATTTCACTACATTCACAATGATGAATAAGATCATTGATATACCCGATGGAACTTACGAGATTCCTGATATTAATGAATACATCAGAGATAAGATAGGGGTGGATAAGAATCTCTTCTTTATTAGACCTAATAATAATACAATGAAGGCTGAAATTAAATGTCCGTTGATTTGTCCAATGATCGTTCTATAGGATCGCTGTTGGGTTTCAGTGACAGTTATTCCATCTAATCAGCTGAATGAATCTGATTTCCTTGTGAATATATTTAAGGTGAACATCATACGAATGGAGTGCAGTATTGCAACGGGCTCTTTCATGGACGGTAAAAGTGGACACTCGATCTATGTGTTCTTCCCATCTGTTCCGCCTGGATATCGTATCTCTCTAGACCCATCGAATCCAAACTACCTTCCTATCATAAACACCAATGTCATAGAGCAAACTAGTCTTCGTGTAGTGGACCAGAACGGTAATTTCATTGAGTTTAGAAACGAAGATATAAGCATAGGACTTCACATCCGTTGCATTGGCAATAGATTTTAGAAGTCAGCGACGCCGAAGATATAATAATGGAGTGATTCGAAGTTTGCGTCATACTCTGTCTTTGACACCCAGCGAGTTAGCATCGCGAAATCATCAGTTCCTCCAGGCATTGGGTTTCAGAATCCTATAATCATGGGCCTCTTCAATGTTACAGAGACACCGAGATTTGAACGACAAAATCAGTAAAGAAGAGGAACATGTTTTCTGCCAGCATCAGCTCTGCACTGTAATGACGAGTAGAATCATTTTACAAACTGAGGATTTGTATACATTACCTAATCGAAGTTATCTCTACATCTAGGGGAGTATTACTAAAGGTAACTGAGCAGATACTACTGCAAAGCTTGCCAATAACGCTATTGCATTCATGTTTGAGATTCGACTGGATATGAAGGGCTCAATATTGATCGAACCAGATACCTAGGGATCTCATCAACTTTACGCAACTATGCTGCTCTCAACCCAATGGAATATTATCGTGTGCTGCATACTGGATGGTGCATTCCTGGAGAAGACATGGACATTATACGTGCAACAAATGGAGCCTTCAATGCTATAGTATCGCTTTCGATGCTTCTAGGGTTTGCTGACGACCACAAGGAACTCATACTCAATAGCAAGTTTGAGTCGGTGCTGATTCGATCCCAGGACTCTAAAATCGGTATTATACGGCCTCAGGGTAAAGAGAATGCCACTGTTAAACTTGTACGAATCGAGTGGAGAATGCCAGTGATTCAACATTCTGATGCTGAAAAGGTTGAAATCCTTAAGATTGTCAAGTCGGACAAGCCGCTGTTTCTCCCATTTAGGACCATGGATTTGCATACTCCGCCTGTTGAGCCGTAAACTAAATCATTCACCTCGAATGTCGCCACCGCATCAAAAATGGAGAAGCCGAGTTTTGTCATTTTGGGTGCTCACATAACTAATTTGAGACTTTAGTGAATGTTATCCCTACCGTGATGTGAATTTGGACTTTGAAAACTCGAGAGTTGCGTCACTTTATGAAATGTACTCAAAGTTCCAAAACTCTTATTATGAAAACGAGAATTATCCTTTATTGAAGGGAAAAGGTTTTCTTAAATTTGCTCCTATATTTGTTATAGATTGCTCGCATCAACCAGAGGAAGTTTTAAATGGTGCTGTCAACATCTGAAAAGAAATTCAAGCTAGTGCAAATATCCCTGCTCAGACCTCCTTGTATTGTTTAATGATTCATGATAAAGTATTTACATACAAACCTCTGACTCATGTGATGCAGCTTATATTTTAAACTAATCATTGTAATGTAAGGATTTCTTCTTTTTTCATTAGGAATGTAAGAATTTTTATTGAATGAAACATTATGTTAGAACATAACTTCATTCTTTTTTATTATTTTTTATCATACAATTCAAAGATTTTCCTCCTCAAAATCCTCGTTCCAGCATATTGCGTTACACTTGTAACATATAGGCTACCTGAGCGGTAATCTATAAACGATTCAAGTCTTTTTAGGATGCAAATTTCATCACCATCTAAAAGTATTTCACAATCATTTAAATTAGTGTACAAAAATCGTATTTTGTTCTCTTCTATATAGGCAATGACATTATAAGAGAAAACAATATTTTCAAAATATTCCACTCGCGGGGACTTTCCCGATTGGAGCAATGCTTTGAATATAGGGTGACTCTCTCGAACTATCACCCAGTCTTGCATTTTCATGTATACAAATTTGTCTGTGTTTTTCACTATAAGCACTGGAAGATCGTAGAAGAACCCTATCTTAAGGTTGTGCCTTCTCGAGATGTAGACGTCTCGGCACCCGCTTCTTATCGGCATATTTCTTGGGGATATCGATGCTGGTTATTCTATCCTCCAAGAGCTTCAGCCTGTTTTGCAGATCTGCGAAGCTGTTCCTCTTCTTTTACCCTTATTGCGGCGTTTGAAACATTGCCCAATAAAAGCCTTAGAAAACATGATTTGTAAGTGCGGGTAGCCTGAAAACAATTGCATATTTTTAGGTTACAGGGAAATTAAAAGATTTTTTCTAGGTATGAAAATACTTACTTGAATGTTTTCCAGAGTTCTGCTGGCTTGCCAGGAAAAGGTTCTGAGGTCGCCAATGTGAGATTCCCGACCGCCTGGGAATTGGACTCTTTCTGTTCCTCATCTATGTGATTAGCTCACAGCGCTGCAAGGGGTATTTTAATATATCTTCTATTGCTTTATCACACGAATCTATCCCGTTTTAGGTGCAGCTGTCGTCATTTGAATTCTGCAAAGACACCATAATTACCAATGTATGTTACGTCTAGATACCCTTGCACTATAATACTATGTATCGAAATAGCAATGCATATTGGCATCGGCTACGCAATTAATTTTTACAATAATGACCTCTGAGGTTAATTATATGACGATGCCAATGTACAATCGTGTGGTATATTTTTTAAAGTGCGGCATACTTTAAATTTCTCTGCCTGAAGAGGAATACACTGCAGCTCTCATTGTCTGCGAAGTATGATGTTATATGGTCGTGCACCTCAGGCTTTGAACACAGTACAGAGTGAGTATATCCATTGCAGTATTCAGAATGCCACAGAGATCCATGCCTTGAAATAATGCTGTCCATTTCACCATCACTTTCGGAATCATTCTCCCTGGAAAAGAAGAAATACACAACGACGAGAAATGTTATTTTCACTGTTCTTTAGAGAACAATTGCACGCTTTTTTAGAAATTGCATTCAAGAATAAAAAACCCGTACTTACATCATGCTTCCTTTGTAGACTGTTCATATGCCTCGAGAAGACATATGGTTATGAGAGGAAGGCATGCTACACACATTGAATGCGTGATGGCATTGCATGACTCTTTATGATAATATGTATAACGGTATGACTCTTCTCCAAATTCGCTCCAAAAATTGTCCATGTATTATCGACTCGATTACACTTAGAATAATATTCAGAGCAGTGCGAGAAGAGGCTCATTATACAGGATAGAAAATCGGTTCATCGGTCACATGTAATGACATGCAGAGAGGATCGGTGAGGGAAACGCTCTGTAGGGCGTGGAGGAATGTGTATTTTCTCTATGCAGGGAAATCAAGAAGAGCTTGGTGGCGAGTGATGCAGTGAGGGGGGAGGGGGATGATAACTTGTATTATGGAGAGGAATACACATAAAGGTTTTTTGATATCTCTGTTTGAAAGAGACAGTGGGCGCGAAAAAACAGAGTTAGAATAGATTGTACATGTATAAGTATACTCTGTGATTTTCGTAGGTCTTCGCGGAGGTTCGTGTGTTTTTAGGACGTGTAGGTATGTTATGCGTGTGTGTGAGCCTACTCTGATGTATGTGTGTATATGTATGTGTAATGGCTCTGTGTATGTGCCCGTGTATATATGAATGCTTGGATATGTGCAAGTCAAGAAGAAAGAAACAGATAGATAGAAGGAAAGAAAAAAGGAAAAGAAAGAAATTGAAAGAAAATAAAGATTAGAATCTGCCAGCGGGATAGCTATGTGTACACCAGGGTTTAATATAAGTAATTATATTTGTTAAATACATTTTAATCTGACGGCGCATATACCCATAGTTTAATATTTATTAAGCATTAGAGTTTCGCAAGGTAAGATTCGAACTAGGACCTCTGGGTACCCGAGAACGTCTTCCATTAATCAAGGTTATGACATAACAATGTTTTACCCTATCAAAGTATCAATTTTTCATTAGGTATTAAAACATTAAACTTTTACGTGTAGTAAGATTCGAACACCGACCTGAGGATACCTAAGTATACACAGGGGATTAGTATACACAAGGATATATATTAAACACTTTTTATATCACTGTTTGAAAGAGACAACAGGCGCAAAAACAGAGGGTCGATCATTTATAGGGGTTTAATATATGTAATGATATATGTTAAATACATTTTTTGATATCACTGTTTGAAAGAGACAATAGGCGCAAAAACAGAGATTTGATCATGTAGAACTACGTTCATTGATGACCGTAGGTCTTCGTGCAGGATCGTGTGATTGGAGGCAGTGTTAGGGATGTCACGATCGTGTGTGTGTGTTCGGAGATGTCTGTAGGTCTTCGTGAAGGTTCGGCTGCTCTCAGAGAGAACTGCCCGCGGGGTAGAGTCGCTTCAATGACGGCGATGTCGAGCGTGGAGGATTTATTGCCTAGCAGGTAAATCAAGCTTGCCTCGTGGGATACGGGTCTCTCTCTCTTTTCCACCATCAAACAAAGACACGATAGATATAATAGCACAGACTCCAAGAGTTCGTTTGTTACTGTGGGCACCAGCCTGATCTTTTGTTATGTATCCTAGGTGCACTTGTTTGGAGAGAATAGATTGCTGTGGGGGAGGGGTTGCTACATGTGTGGCCTTCCTAACGAACACTTGTGCGGGAAAATGGGATGGAGACAATAGCACTTGTTGTTTTGTTAGCTTCCTTTTTTACCATGGCACCAGTCTGGTCTATTGTTATATTACACGTGTTTCGAGAAAAAATGGAAGGCAGTGGGGTGGGGGAATGGGTGCTACATGTATGACCTTCCAAACGAACACTTGTACTGAAGAATGGAATGGAGACAGTAGCGCTTGTTGTTTTGTCGCAGAGCATAATTTATTACATCATTGTTCAGTTTGACAGGAAAAATGTACGGCCTTTGTTATATTGCCCCGGTGCGCGTGTTTGGATTGAGAATAGAATGCAGGTGGTGGAGGGGGTTGCTACATGTGTGGCCTTCCTAAAGTGCACGTGTGCGCAAATGGAATGGAGAAAATAGCATCTGCTCCTTTGTTAAAAGCATATTTTATTTCAACATTGTTCATTTTGACAGGAGATGGACAACCATAATTGCATGCCTGTCAACCTTTCCAATATACTCCACAAAATTTATGACTTAGCTGCTACGAAAAGGGAGCAGGGTGCATGGCAGGTGAAGGGGGGAAGCCGAATTAGCATATTAATTTCACATTCCTGCAAATTAAGTTGGCTGGAATGCCCATTTCCACCATACTTATATATATATATTTATATTTATATTTTTTGAGGACACTGCCTCTAAAATTATATATTTTTTCTAATAAAACTCACCTAAAATGGTACTCCATACAAAGCTAAATTTGATACCATAGAACATGCTGTATCTTGTTGGGATTGGATATCAAGGGACGGTCTAGGTATGTTATGGCAACTTGATACTATGAATAGTATGCAATGCACGGTAATACTTGAGAATATTTTGATTCTCTACGTGAGGATGGGATATTCTGATGGCATTGTTGAATTCGTACAGGATAATGATCCTGCCCACACAAGTTCAAAGGTTCCAAATTGGTTCTCAGAAAGGCAGGATATCACAGTGGCAGACTATCCACCCGTTCATCACATTTCATTCCTATTGAAAATGTGTGGGCTGAGGTGACGAGGGAGCTGCGCTTGAATTTGCTGCAAATGCGCGAAGGACAAAAGATGGCCTCTGGGCACAAATCCAAGAATGTTATAGCTTTTCGCCCATGTCACTAGAGGTTTTAATTTCATCCATGTCCCTAAAATTGAGGGAACTTATACGTGTTGAGGTTGTGTTTCGGTTTTAGAAGGTAATGCTTTATTTGTATTTTTTAGTTATTGAAAACAAGAGTTTTAGTAGAATTATGTTTGTGTGCATAGGCATGCCTAAAATTTCAAATGCTAAAATCATAATAGCATAATATTGTGTTCTACACATCCAGTTATAAATTCATTCATTCATTCATTCATTATCTGTTTACCCTCCTCTTACGTAGGACTTACACCCCCCAGGACTTACAAGCGGGTGCCTGGGGTCAGAGGCCCGTCGAGGAGCAGACACTCATGGATCAGACAGAGCAGCCAGGATGGGTGATCAGCCCGATGCCTGGTATGGGATGAAGGAAGTAGATGAAACGAAATGTTGGTGAAATGGATGAAAGGAAAGGTGATGATGGAGCAGTTGGTGGAATGAATGGCGGGGGTAACCGGAGAACCCGAAGAAAACCCGCCCAGACGCCGCTTCGTCCACCACAAATCCCACATGCAATCCCCAGTTATAAATTCAATAACATAAAATAAGTAATGGGAGGTTCGAACCAAGGAGCTTATGAGGGCAAGCATTGCCTTCTGAACTTCTCGGCCACCGTAATGTTGTTCCGTGCTCTGTTTTCAGTAGCTTATAAACTGACCATTGCGCTCACAGGTGCAGTTCCTGCGTATATTGCGAAAAACTGTTGGTCAATTCATTTATCATCAAATTATTCAGACTTTCAACTTGTAATGAAGATCTAAGGTTTTTTTCAAAAGATTCATTTCACTTAATCCTCTTTCACAATACACAGAGGACAAATACTTTGTACAGTAGTTTTCCGAGCATTGGAAATCGTTTTGCATTAGTTATTGTCAAACTAAGAAGCTCACTCAATATGTCCTACTTCCCCAACACTTGAAATTAATACCACTTGTGAGAATATCCTGTATATAGGTATATTCATCAATTACATCAAATGGTGAGATTTTTTTTCAGTGATGAGCATGGGTGATTATCTCATCAGCACCAAAATTCTATAAATCTCGAAAGCTTCCAGTTGGCTGGGCAAAAGTGCCGAACAGTATGTGGAACTTTCATTGCGTTCCTTGTTTAAGAAAATTTCTTGTAAATATTTCACTACATGCTGAATAAGGTTATCCCTTTCAGATTCTTAGATGCTCTGGTTGTGGTACTGAATCCGTGCAACTGCAATTCTTGAAGTATACCATTTAAAGATGTATTTTCAATTTATCTAGCTTAATGGTCTCTTTGGACTTTCTTTAGTGATCTTATGGTGTTATATACGTGGTATCCACTGTGTTCAGAAAACGTTGTTTCCGTTGAAGGAGAAGATATACGTTCTTAATTACACTAAGGTACTGTAAAATAAAATTGATGATGAGCAGGAGCTCGAAATTACTTAGTTGTTTCAGTAAAATGAGCTGAAATTGCACGTACTTTGCTGGCCACCCTCGTAGTGTTAAGGTACTGAAATTTCTGTATGGAGCAATGCAGACAGTCTGCTACTTGTATCAGTTCCCTTAGGAGAACGCTGTTAGGAGAGTGCTGGTAAAACTTATAGTATGTTAAAACTAAATCAATATCTTCAACGTATTTTCTGTTCTTCAGAGAACAGTACAATTAATTTCAATTTGTATGTTACACAATGTATGTCAATGACATGATTCACTTTCTATTTTATTTTCTGCACTACGCCATTTTCGGAACCAATCATACTTTCAACACCATCAGTATAAATTCCAATTACTTTACTAGAATTAGATGACAGCCTTTCTAAAAGTCCAGGGGTACCTAATTCTTTTTAATTGCATTTAAATAGCCATCTGTAGTTGCATTGTCAAGAGATATAAATGACAGAAATGTACCCTGCAAGTGTCTGTTCTTCAACATTTGTCTTGTCTGTGGATCCATGAAGCATTAAGTTGACATGAGTTTACTGCATCTCAGAAATCAGTTCATTCCGTGTATGAAATAAAGTCTTTGCACATTTTTTCACTGTGTACTCCCTTTTAATTTCAACTCCCACCTTTGCATTTTGCTCTAACGAGGCCTTAAATTCAGAAAATGACTTACTGTTTTTATGTAATAAGCCACATTAAAAATATTTTAAAAGGAAGTTAAAAGTAAATCACGTTTTACCTGTGACAAGACAGAGAAAAAAATCGTAAGCAAGCTTTGCTTATTAATTTTCCTTTCAGCGTCAGTTGCTGACATGCTGAAATAACGCAGAGAGTTAAATGGATTACTGCATGTAGAAAACACGTGGAGACACAAATAATATGTCCCAAGATGCATTGCGCTCTGTTCTCACTTGTTGCCAATACATTCATATCGTAAGATGCTGATTCACCAATCACAAGGCAAAGTTCAAAACGGGGCAATAAATAAAAACATAACAGCGTTCAAGTATGCTAGTAAAATACAGGACTATAAAATAAAGTTTTCCGCTTGAGCGGCGTTTTACTCCTCTACCACTACAAGCGGCAACTCATATAATCTGCTATCCTTGTCCCTTTGTTTTGCAGCGTCATCCCTGGACTGGTATCACTTCTTTCGCTAACTTGAACACACAACTGACTCTACAGAAACGCATTGTTGTGTGTAAATGTTACTTTAAATATGAATCAGCACGCCGCGTACGCGAAGAATATATTCCAAACTTTCTTGGTGAAGTGCCTCCTTCCACAAATGCAATTCACAAATTTGCAAAACAACTTTATTCTACTAGTTCAGTGGAAAATAAAAAACATGAGCGTAAATGTAAAGTTTTAATAGAGTAATATTTAGACTATATTGGCACTATTCTTTGAGATGAACAAAATGACTTCCAAAATTAGCCCAATTGGTCGTTTCAGTGACGTCTGCACCACAGCTGCAAAGTTGTCAAAACAAAACCTTACAAGTGAGCACGTGTCAATTGTCCTTGTTTATAAAACACGGTGAACCAGTAGTACGAATTTGTTATTGTGAATGGTCTCGTTCATCGTTGAATGAAGGTTTAATTTACCCATAGCTTCTGTTCCCCGAGACATGAAGGCACCTACATGATCTCGTGAACAATTATGACAGTCGGTACTGAGTTCCGGATTTCCACATTGTATACAACTGTTCTCTCATTATGACAAGAAATTGGGAGTTTGGTGTGCAAGACGACATTTCCAACAGCTTGAGTAAACTAAAATTTTATACACGGTAGTAGGGTGGAAATGGGCATTCTGGCCCAGTTAATTTATGCATGGCAATTCAGATGCAAATGAGCTCCCCCACCTCCTCTCCCCCCACCTCCTCTCCCTCACCCCCTGCTCCTTGGCAGGGGCATTCTGGCCCAGTTAATTTATGCATGGCTATTCATATGCAAATGAGCTCCCCCACCTATTCCCTCCCCCACCCCCACCCCCCCCGCTGTGCCTTGGCAGTTTTAGTTGCAGCTGCGGTCGTAAATCATGTTGAGTACAATGGAGGCTTGACAGTTAAGCAATTAAGGCTGTCAATCAACTGTCAAAACGAACAAAGGGGTCATATATTTAAGGTTCTGTAACAAAGGCGAGATGTTTTTCCTGCCCATCCCACATCCGACCACTTCTGCACCTGGTCAGTTACCCACCCCCACTTCCATTGTGTGTCGAACACGTGGCATACTCGTTCCACAAGCTTTTAACAAAAGAACAATGCTTAACCTTCAGCTGTCAAAATGAACAAAGCCCATGATGAATTAGGGTTGTAACAAAGCCTGACCCTTTCCATTGTGTAAGAGATTCTATTGTGTGTGCCTTTCTATTGTCCTTGGCAAGGCTAGTTTAGAAAGACTCCTGCAGTGTTCCCATCCCAATAACACAGCCTGACCCTTTCCATTGTGTAAGAGATTCTATTGTGTGTGCCTTTCTATTGTCCTTGGCAAGCATTCTTTAGAAAGACCACCTGCAGCGTTCCCATCCCAATAACAAAGCCTGACCCTTTCCATTGTGTAAGAGATTCTATTGTCCTTGGCAAGGCTAGTTTAGAAAGACACCTGCAGCGTTCCCATTGTTTGGCCACCTGCTAGTTTAACAAAAGAATTCGAGGGTTGCTTTATACTCGTCCTGTCCTTGTTTGTGTGAAAGAGAGAGAAACTTGTTTACCAACTCTGCGTGACGTCATACTTTAGAAAGACACCTGCAGCGTTCCCACAATCCAATAACAAAGCCTGCCCCTTTCCATTGTGTAAGAGATTCTATTGTGTGTGCCTTTCTATTGTTCTTGGCAAGGCTAGTTTAGAAAGACACCTGCGACGTTTCCATTGTTTGGCCACCTGCTAGTTTAACAAAAGAATTCGAGGGCTGCTTTATACTCGTCCTCTCCTTGTTTGTGTGAAAGAGAGAGAAACTTGTTTACCAACTCTGCGTGACGTCATAGTCGGCCATCATGATTTTGCCTGAGGGAGTTCTCTCCGATGTTTTACGATCTCCTACGAATATATCCGAGCATAGTTAACAAGCATTCTGTTTCAGCCAACGACTCCGAAAAAGCGCCTAATATCCATTACATTACGTGCATTAAACCTCTGAGTGATATCCATAGATCGGTGTTCGATTCTTACTGTAATCAAAAGTTTATTGCTAATGAGAAATTAATGATTGATATTATTATATCATTACCCTAATTAATTAAAAGGCGTTCAGAGAATTCTAGCTCGAGTCTTACCAAGTGAAACTCTAACGCGTAATAACTATTAAACTATGCAAGGTCAGATTAAAAAAATGTATTTATCAATTATAATTTAATTTTTTATATATCATTACCCTAATTAATGAAAGGGTGTTCAGAGGGTTCTAGCTCGAATCTTACCCAACGAAACTCTAATGCTTAATAAATATTAAACTCTGCAAGGTCAGATTTAAAAATGTATTTATCAAATATAATTTAATTTTTATATATCATTACAATAATTAATAAAAAGGGTGTTCAGAGGGTCCTAGATCGAATCTGCGAAACTCTAATGCCCGATAAATTTTAACTATGCACGGCTAGATTAAAATGTATTTAACAAATATAATTTAATTAATGAAACGGAGTTCAGAGGGTTCTAGATCGAATCTGCGAAACTCTAATGCTTAATAAATATTAAACTATGTGAGTATTGGGCGGTCAGATTAAAACGTGTTTAACAAATATAATTTAATATACACGACATTACAATGTTTAACGAGCTGTATTCTTAGGAACCAGAGGTCCGTAGTTCGAATCCTGCCCTGCGAAACGCTATAATAACTATTAAAATATTGAAGCAGGGGGCGGTCGGATTAAAATTGCAATTAGCAAATATAATTATTTATATTAAACCTGGTGCATACTTAGATATCCCAATGCCTAGACAACATTCTTTCTTCTTCTCCTCTCTTTTTCTTTCTATCTATCTCTTTCTTTCTCCACGACTTGTACACATTCAGGCGTTCGCATATACACGAGCGCTTGTACACACATCAGCAAACATACACTGGTGCACGCATGCAAGCACATACACACACACACATGCACATACATACAACAGTACACACACACGCATACATACACCAACACACACATACATACACTAGTACACACACGCATTCACGCACCTCATGCGTATACATACATACACCAGTGCTCTTACACTCGCACATACATATATATGGACACACACACATACATGCACACGCACTCACGTACATACATACACCGTTACACTTGCACATGCGCACACGACCACACACACACACACGTGCAAGCACATATGCCTGTTCACTTAAACCCAACAACGCCAACCCACACACGCACACACCAACTCACACGCATGTCCTGAATGAAAAGAGACAAAATGATGCAATAAAACTAATTATAGCTCGGGATGCAAGGCTCCATTTACGATTTGCTCGAAACCGGTCTTCTAATAACTCCAAACTTTTATGCCATTAGCTCGTTTCTTGTGCATGTATATTAGAGCCCAGGTGTCATGGGTTCGATCCTTAACTTTAAAATCTCAATTATCTCGGAAACTAACAGTGATAGAGGAGCGGGTCAAAGCACGATTTTTAGTTCCTACGATGAACAAGTAATGCCTTATATAATTTCCAATCTGTGTCCCTAGCTCGAATCCCGATCTTTCAGTGACTTCCTTAATTTTCCACTGTGTTCTAGAATATATCACTTAGATCAATGTTGCAACTGCATACAGGTCTTTTAAACACAAGCTAATATTATAAATAATATTGTTTCTGGCGTTCTGAGTTCGAATACCGATTGAATGAAGTTTACTTATAAATTTAATAACAGTAAATAATTAAGACAAAGGTACCAAATAAACCTATTACGTTTATGTCATCAGATAATACCTTGCGGGCGTATATTAGGGTACCTGACGTCCGGGGTTCGATCCTTAAGTTTAAATCTCAATTATCGCAGAAACTAGCAGAGATAGAGCTGTAGACGAAAGCATGTTTGATAGCTCATACAATGAACAATTAATGCTGTATATAATTTTCAATCAGTTGACCCTAGTTCGAATCCCGATCTTTCAATGACTTCACTGATTTTCCTCTGTACTCTGGAATACATCGCTTAGATTGATGCTTTAACTGTATGCAGCTTTGTGTAACGACATTATGGATGTACTCTGTGTGAGAGAGAGGGAGAGAGGGAGAGGAAGTGAAACAAGCAGGGATAGAAGTGCTGAGGGCCTCTGCGCATGCGTAGCAAGAGATGATGTCATTGGCTGCAATAATCACGTGACGTGTAAGCATCACAGCCATGATGACGTGCAGGCATCGCCTGGAGGGGGTTTAGATCCCTATATAAACAGACATCTTTCCCATGTTAGAACTGTTGTGTACTTATTAACTTTACATTCAAGTTTTAAAGAGCTTTAAAAGCAACGTGAGCTGCATGCCGTCTACACATTCAGCACATATCAAAACGGGGGGCAATGCAAGGTGAGTTTTAAATAACTATACAAAATCACTGTTGGCTTTTACAATACATTTAATTTTATTTAAACGTTACAGTACATGAAAGACGATTCGTTACAAAGAGCATCATATTTTCTAATCTGTGCTTTACATTCACATGGATTTCACTGCATACTCTTCTTCAGTTCACATGATTTTTGCCCCACATTCTTCTTACATAAACATTCATACGACTTTCCCCTCATTCTTTGTTTCACTATACACTCACATGATTTCCTCTACTAATTCTTTGGTTCTCTGCTGGCTCATCTTCAATGAACATTCACATGATTTTCTGTACTTATTCTTTATTTCTCTACACCTTCATAGGCTTACTTACAAAACATGCACACCCTAGTTCTAATATAAAGAAGTGTATAACTCGTTCTTCAACTTGAATAATGTAGTGAAAATAATAATTCATGGCAATGTCTGTTACAGATTGTTTAGCTGATAGACTTAACAAGATGGTGGAAGAGCGTAGTTTCCTACCGACTCGTCGAGTTCAAGATCTCGAAATAGGTCTTAACTATGAGATAAAGTCCTTAAAGAGAGTTCAAACAAGATATGGTACCAGGATCGTATCTTCGCTGGAGGATTTTCAAGTGTTCTTGCCAGAGCGCTATAATTCGTTAAACGATCAAGAGATTGCAGAAATACCAGGGAGCGTATACCTACAGTATAATGGCATGGCAGAGACGGGGAAATTTAAGACATGTAAATTGTCTTTTTTACACGCAAAGAAGGTGCGTAGAAATGTCAAACTTAAGTATTGAATGTTCTCCCATTTCACAATGAAAAATTCATAAATAAAGCAACTGACTCATTGATATTACATATAAAGATACAAAAGATGCATATTATAGAATTTTATAAAAAATTAACGAAATTACAATATCACATGCTTTGAGTTTAATTATATCTAGCGCATTGAAATAACTCTAAATATCCGAATGTTTATACAAATCATTGTGCTTCTTTTACATGTGCCATATGCTTCATTTTACATGTATCATAACAAAAAATGTAATTCTTTCCAGGTTGCCTTTACTTGACCAAGATAGTTTTCTAAGACTTTCATTGTGCAATGTTTCAGGGTGTGCAATAAGAGGAAGAAGAAGAAGAGGAATAGCCTGCTGCCATGCAATGGATGCTGACACTATTGGAGGGTAGAATACCTACAAGAAACATTTCGGCAAGAAACGGGTGCTGAGACATCTACATCACCGAAACACATTAAGACAGGATCCTTATATAACATTACAGGGTATACAATGAAAAAATACGGTCAATTTTGTATACAATTCAATGCATGGCTGAGAGTTAGCTCGAACTAGTCTCCCTATATTCACTGAAATTAAGCATTGTGAGCAATAATTTAAGTGTCTGTGAAAATACTTTAAGTAATGGTGAAATTTGTATCCTAAAAGACTTGAGCCCTGTATACATTAACAGCATTAAGACTGTTTGCCACGCTGGAATACAAATTATGAAAATAAAAAGACTTTCATTTAAATAATAAGGAAATTTGCATAACCTGCTGTTACAAGTGTAATGACATATACAGAAACAAAGAGTCGGGCGAGAAAGTGATGGAAATGTAAGATAAATAATAACAATAAAAGAATTAAGGTATGCTTTTACATAGTGTTTTTATTCATTAAAAATCCTTGCATTCCTAATGAAAAATAAATCACTACAATGACTAGTTTAAGTTATGTTACAATGATCAAAAAGAGAACCGTCTTTAGATGCATTACTCGATCTTAAGTCAGAGCACCAAAAAATGACAAATCACGGCTTCTCCATTTTAGATGTAGTGTCACTATTCAGGTAAATTCCTGTAACACAGCAGGTTGAGTATGCAGATCTGTGGTCCTAAATGGGTGAAACAGAGTCTTATCCAGCTTAACAGACTTGAGATCTCAGCATCAGAAAGTCGAATCACAAGCCTTCTCCACTCGATGAGTACAGGTTTAACAACAGCATTCTCTTCACCCTGAGACGGTGTAATGTATATAAATGTTCAACTTGACAAGGGATTCTAAACTCGTTGTTAGAGTCCAGAGCTGATGTATTATATGGTGAAAACACATGTTCCTCTTCTTAGTGATCTTGTCGTCGAATCTCGGTGTCATTGAAGATGTCCATGATTATAGGATTCTGAAGCCCAAAAACTGTAGGAACTGCTGATTGCGTGATGTTAACCTGATGGGCATCAAGGGCAGAGCAAGATGTGTACGTCGAATCATTCCATTATTATATCCTCGACGTCGTTGACTTCTTCTAAAAACTATAGGCATTATGCTTATATCCTTGTTTCTAAAGGCAATGATATTGCTGTTAGGCTCCCCTGTTTGCTCTATGAAGCGGATCTTTATGAACAACAGGTAAAATTTGACTTGATGGTTCCTGTGAAATACGTTATCCAGCCGTAACAGATGGGAAAACTGGTAGATGGAGTGTCCACTTTTTCTATAGAGGAAGGAGACTGATGCAATACTGCGCTAAATCCGTATGATGCTCAACTTAAATATATTCACTAGGAAATCAGATTCAGACAGCTGATTAGATGGAATAACTTTGTCACTGAAGGGCCACAGAACGTTCCTATAGAACAATCACTGGAAAAAATCAAGAGTGAAAGGACATTTTAATGACATTTTTATTATTATTATTATTATTATTATTATTATTATTATTATTATTCACTGATCTAATAAAGAATACATTCGCATCCTAATATGAGGAATCTGTCTAACTCTTTCATGGTTTTGCAAATGCTAATCACGCTATAAAGCCACCCAGCTTTAAATCCTGAATAATATCGTTAATCGCATCGGAAAAGTCATTTTTATCAGGTGTATGAAGCGTCATGAGTACCCTTAGCATGTTTACCAAATCATTAGGTCCGGTGTAGCGGCATAGCATCTCCTCTGTATTCGCTTTGGATATATCTTCTAATCTAGGTGAGTTGTCACTAGTATGCTTGCTTTCATTGGTGTGTTTATTCAGAGCTTGCTCATTCAAAGAAACTGCTCTCATTGCTTCATCAGTGGTAGCTCTTGATGTTATTACAGGGTCGCTTGAACTGGTTCCAGGTACGGTACATCTTGAATCCCGCTCTTTGGGACTTGAGAAGATTTCAGGATATCGTTTGGGTGTTGTAGTCAATGCACAGCTGGCCATTGCTTTACAGCATCGTCTCCTATGTTGCTTAAGCCTTGAAATTGTCCTGTTTTTTAAAGTTCTATTGCATATGCAGCACTTAACAAAGCGATTACTCCCCCCTTGGGAAATATACGAAAAATCAAGATTCTCGTAAATTGACTGTAATTGTCCGTCTTTGTGAGTGTTCATGTTCAAGCTGTATATATAAACTAGTCAATGTATAATGTAGATGTTGAATTCGTATACGATAACACGAGACTGAGTTATTTTTTAACATTTATGTATTTATATATGTACTCAGGTTTTGATGCATATATACAGCCATGTCCGAATTAGACTAAGCAAAATATTGTATCATTTCCGCATAATAGTTGTAATTCCGTTAATTATAACTATCTCATTAAGCACAAGCAGATTCAAGTAGCTAGAAATGGATTCATAGAGGTAAGAGTACAAGTTTTCTTGATAGTTAGCACAGAGAATGCGAGAGTTAAGGGAGATACTGGTCATTTTCCCTTTGCAGGTCACCTTTTTTTCCCTTTGCTGGCCACCTTTTCCCTTTGCTGGTCACATTTTTCCCTTTGCTGGTCACCTTTTTCCCTTTGCAGGTCACGTTTTTCCCTCTTCAGGTCCCATTTTTCCCTTTACTGGTCACAGTTTTCCCTTTGCTGGTCACATTTTTTCCCTTTGCGGGTCACTTTTTCCCTTTGCAGGTCGCATTTTTCCCTTTGCTGGTCACATTTTTCTCTTTGCTGGTCACCTTTTTCCTTTTGCAGGTTACGTTTTTCATTTGCTGGTCCCATTTTTTCCTTTACTGGTCACCTTTTTTCCCTTTGCTGGTCACATTTTTCCCTTTGCTGGTCACATTTTTCCCTTTGCTGGTCACGTTTTTCCCTTTGCTGGTCACATTTTTCCCTTTGCTGGTCACCTTTTTCCCTTTGCTGGTCACATTTTTCCCTTTTTTGGTCACCTTTTCCCTTTGCTGGTCACGTTTTTCCCTTTCCTGGTCACCTTTTTCCCTTTGCTGGTCACCTTTTTCCCTTTGCTGGTCACCTTTTTCCCTTTGCTGGTCACCTTTTTCCCTTTCCTGGTCACCTTTTTCCCTTTCCTGGTCACCTTTTTCCCTTTGCTGGTCACCTTTTTCCATTTGCTGGTCACATTTATCCCTTTCCTGGTCACCTTTTTCCCTTTCCTGGTCACCTTTTTTCCCTTTGCTGGTCACCTTTTTCCCTTTGCTGGTCACCTTTTTCCATTTGCTGGTCACCTTTTTCCCTTTGCTGGTCACCTTTTTCCCTTTGCTGGTCACCTTTTTCCCTTTCCTGGTCACCTTTTTCCCTTTCCTGGTCACCTTTTTTCCCTTTGCTGGTCACATTTTTCCCTTTGCTGGTCACCTTTTTCCCTTTGCTGGTCACGGTTTTTCCCTTTCCTGGTCACGTTTTTCCCTTTCCTGGTCACCTTTTTTCCTTTCCTGGTCACCTTTTTCCCTTTCCTGGTCACCTTTTTCCCTTTCCTGGTCACCTTTTTCCCTTTCCTGGTCACCTTTTTCCCTTTCCTGGTCACCTTTTTCCCTTTGCTGGTCACATTTTTCCCTTTGCTGGTCACCTTTTTCCCTTTCCTGGTCACCTTTCTCCCCTTCCTGGTCACCTTTTTTCCCTTTGCTGGTCACCTTTTTCCCTTTGCTGGTCACCTTTTTCCATTTGCTGGTCACCTTTTTCCCTTTGCTGGTCACCTTTTTCCCTTTGCTGGTCACCTTTTTCCCTTTGCTGGTCACCTTTTTCCCTTTGCTGGTCACATTTTTCCCTTTGCTGGTCACCTTTTTCCGTTTCCTGGTCACCTTTTCCCTTTGCTGGTCACCTTTTTCCCTTTGCTGGTCACCTTTTTCCCTTTGCTGGTCACATTTTTCCCTTTGCTGGTCACCTTTTTCCCTTTCCTGGTCACCTTTTTCCCTTTGCCGGTCACCTTTTTCCCTTTCCTGGTCACCTTTTTCCCTTTGCTGGTCACCTTTTTCCCTTTGCTGGTCACGTTTTTCTCATTGCTGGTCACCTTTTTTCCCTTTGCTGGTAACATTTTTCCCTTTGCTGGTCACCTTTTCCCTGAATGGGTTACATGATGGGAACGTATATAGCGTTGACATGAACCAGTTTTCCACTAAGTTCACATCTAAAGTCGCTTTCAAAGTCTAACATATGATTAGGCTGTGAGCATTCTTGTTTCATCCTCTCTAGCTTGACAGCTAAAGTAAAATAAATCGCTCTTAATGTATATACGCTAATGAGAAAGTATAAAAGAACTATCCTGAATAAAAATCGATTAGTATAACGTGACAGCTAAGGTGGTTAAGCTCGCAAGAGGTTTCGGTTTAATTAACTCTCTCACTAGCCTGCAATCATTGAAGTACATTTACCTGGTTACATAGGCTGAGGAACTGTGGTAAAGCTAGAGAAAAATTAAAGAGAGGAGACCCTGGAATCATTCCGTTAGACGATTCGTGTAATCTTAGCGGCATTGCCAACGCTCAGCATAAGGTCTCTGCTTCGAGAAACATTGCTGCCAAGATCTGACTGAAACGACTTGGAAAAGCGTGCAATCTGATGTTACATTAGGTGAAAAAGTTGGCAGCGTGACTAGTAACAGCAATTATGAAGGGAAAGGTAGCTCCAGGTACAGTAACCATGAAGAAGAAACGAGGAGGATTTCTACCTTTCATACCAATTATTGCAGCTCTAGGCGCTGCTGCTGGAGGTGCAGCCCAAATTGCCTCAGCAGTAAATAAGAAAAAGGCAGCAGATAAACAACTTGCCGAAATGATGAGGCATAAGAGAGAAATTGAGAGAAAGGTATCTGTTGGCGGAGGGTCCAAAAAGAAGAAACGAGGAGGATTTCTACCGCTCATATCAATTATTGCAGCACTAGGAGCCGCCGCTGGAGGTGCATCACAAATTGCTACAGCTGTAAATACGAAAAAAGCTGCATATAAACAACTTGCTGAAATGATGAGACGTAACAGGGAAATTGAAGCAAGAGGGAGAGGTTTTCGAGTGAAGAAGAAGGGAAGAAACACAGAAACGAAGAGGAGAGAGAGCCTGAAAGGGAATTCAAAAAACTCTGGCAGAGGACTATACTTGTCCCGGAAAAAACATTGAGTAACATAGACCTTGACTTGGATGCCCAACGTTTAAAGATTCCTCATATTACGATGCGAATGTCTTCTTTATTAGATCAGTGAATAATAATAATAATAAAAATGTCATTAAAATGTCCTTTCACTCTTGATTTTTTCCAGTGATTGTTCTATAGGAACGTTCTGTGGCCCTTCAGTGACAAAGTTATTCCATCTAATCAGCTGTCTGAATCTGATTTCCTAGTGAATATATTTAAGTTGAGCATCATACGGATTTAGCGCAGTATTGCATCAGTCTCCTTCCTCTATAGTAAAAGTGGACACTCCATCTACCAGTTTTCCCATCTGTTACGGCTGGATAACGTATTTCACAGGAACCATCAAGTCAAATTTTACCTGTTGTTCATAAAGATCCGCTTCATAGAGCAAACAGGGGAGCCTAACAGCAATATCATTGCCTTTAGAAACAAGGATATAAGCATAATGCCTATAGTTTTTAGAAGAAGTCAACGACGTCGAGGATATAATAATGGAATGATTCGACGTACACATCTTGCTCTGCCCTTGATGCCCATCAGGTTAACATCACGCAATCAGCAGTTCCTACAGTTTTTGGGCTTCAGAATCCTATAATCATGGACATCTTCAATGACACCGAGATTCGACGACAAGATCACTAAGAAGAGGAACATGTGTTTTCACCATATAATACATCAGCTCTGGACTCTAACAACGAGTTTAGAATCCCTTGTCAAGTTGAACATTTATATACATTACACCGTCTCAGGGTGAAGAGAATGCTGTTGTTAAACCTGTACTCATCGAGTGGAGAAGGCTTGTGATTCGACTTTCTGATGCTGAGATCTCAAGACTGTTAAGCTGGATAAGACTCTGTTTCACCCATTTAGGACCACAGATCTGCATACTCAATCTGCTGTGTTACAGGAATTTACCTGAATAGTGACACTACATCTAAAATGGAGAAGCCGTGATTTGTCATTTTTTGGTGCTCTGACTTAAGATCGAGTAATGCATCTAAAGACGGTTCTCTTTTTGATCATTGTAACATAACTTAAACTAATCATTGTAATGATTTATTTTTCATTAGGAATGCAAGGATTTTTAATGAATAAAAACACTATGTAAAAGCATACCTTAATTCTTTTATTGTTATTATTTATCTTACATTTCCATCACTTTCTCGCCCGACTCTTTGTTTCTGTATATGTCATTACACTTGTAACAGCAGGTTATGCAAATTTCCTTATTATTTAAATGAAAGTCTTTTTATTTTCATAATTTGTATTCCAGCGTGGCAAACAGTCTTAATGCTGTTAATGTATACAGGGCTCAAGTCTTTTAGGATACAAATTTCACCATTACTTAAAGTATTTTCACAGACACTTAAATTATTGCTCACAATGCTTAATTTCAGTGAATATAGGGAGACTAGTTCGAGCTAACTCTCAGCCATGCATTGAATTGTATACAAAATTGACCGTATTTTTTCATTGTATACCCTGTAATGTTATATAAGGATCCTGTCTTAATGTGTTTCGGTGATGTAGATGTCTCAGCACCCGTTTCTTGCCGAAATGTTTCTTGTAGGTATTCTACCCTCCAATAGCGTCAGCATCCATTGCATGGCAGCAGGCTATTCCTCTTCTTCTTCTTCCTCTTATTGCACACCCTGAAACATTGCACAATGAAAGTCTTAGAAAACTATCTTGGTCAAGTAAAGGCAACCTGGAAAGAATTACATTTTTTGTTATGATACATGTAAAATGAAGCATATGGCACATGTAAAAGAAGCACAATGATTTGTATAAACATTCGGATATTTAGAGTTATTTCAATGCGCTAGATATAATTAAACTCAAAGCATGTGATATTGTAATTTCGTTAATTTTTTATAAAATTCTATAATATGCATCTTTTGTATCCTTATATGTAATATCAATGAGTCAGTTGCTTTATTTATGAATTTTTCATTGTGAAATGGGAGAACATTCAATACTTAAGTTTGACACTTCTACGCACCTTCTTTGCGTGTAAAAAAGACAATTTACATGTCTTAAATTTCCCCGTCTCTGCCATGCCATTATACTGTAGGTATACGCTCCCTGGTATTTCTGCAATCTCTTGATCGGTTAACGAATTATAGCGCTCTGGCAAGAACACTTGACAATCCTCCAGCGAAGATACGATCCTGGTACCATATCTTGTTTGAACTCTCTTTAAGGACTTTATATCATAGTTAAGACCTATTTCGAGATCTTGAACTCGACGAGTCGGTAGGAAACTACGCTCTTCCACCATCTTGTTAAGTCTATCAGCTAAACAATCTGTAACAGACATTGCCATGAATTATTATTTTCACTACATTATTCAAGTTGAAGAACGAGTTATACACTTCTTTATATTAGAACTAGGGTGTGCATGTTTTGTAAGTAAGCCTATGAAGGTGTAGAGAAATAAAGAATAAGTACAGAAAATCATGTGAATGTTCATTGAAGATGAGCCAGCAGAGAACCAAAGAATGAGTAGAGGAAATCATGTGAGTGTATAGTGAAACAAAGAATGAGGGGAAAGTCGTATGAATGTTTATGTAAGAAGAATGTGGGGCGAAAATCATGTGAACTGAAGAAGAGTATGCAGTGAAATCCATGTGAATGTAAAGCACAGATTAGAAAATATGATGCTCTTTGTAACGAATCGTCTTTCATGTACTGTAACGTTTAAATAAAATTAGATGTATTGTAAAAGCCAACAGTGATTTTGTATAGTTATTTAAAACTCACCTTGCATTGCCCCGTTTTGATATGTGCTGAATGTGTAGACGGCCTGCAGCTCACGTTGCTTTTAAAGCTCTTTAAAACTTGAATGTAAAGTTAATAAGTACACAACAGTTCTAACATGGGACAGATGTCTGTTTATATAGGGATCTAAACCCCCTCCAGGCGATGCCTGCACGTCATCATGGCTGTGATGCTTACACGTCACGTGATTATTGCAGCCAATGACATCATCTCTTGCTACGCATGCGCAGAGGCCCTCAGCACTTCTATCCCTGCTTGTTTCACTTCCTCTCCCTCTCTCCCTCTCTCTCACACAGAGTACATCCATAATGTCGTTACACAAAGCTGCATACAGTTAAAGCATCAATCTAAGCGATGTATTCCAGAGTACAGAGGAAAATCAGTGAAGTCATTGAAATATCGGGATTCGAACTAAGGTCAACTGATTGAAAATTATATACAGCATTAATTGTTCATTGTATGAGCTATCAAACATGCTTTCGTCTACAGCTCTATCTCTGCTAGTTTCTGCGATAATTGAGATTTAAACTTAAGGATCGAACCCCGGACGTCAGGTACCCTAATATACGCCCGCAAGATATTATCTGATGACATAAACGTAATAGGTTTATTTGGTACCTTTGTCTTAATTATTTACTGTTATTAAATTTATAAGTAAACTTCATTCAATCGGTATTCGAACTCAGAACGCCAGAAACAAAATTATTTATAATATTAGCTTGTGTTTAAAAGACCTGTATGCAGTTGCAACATTGATCTAATTGATATATTCTAGAACACAGTGGAAAATTAAGGAAGTCACTGAAAGATCGGGATTCGAGCTAGGGACACTGATTGGAAATTATATAAGGCATTAATTGTTCATCGTAGGAACTAAAAATCGTGCTTTGACCCGCTCCTCTATCACTGTTAGTTTCCGAGATAATTGAGATTTTAAAGTTAAGGATCGAACCCATGACACCTGGGCTCTAATATACATGCACAAGAAACGAGCTAATGGCATAAAAGTTTGGAGTTATTAGAAGACCGGTTTCGAGCAAATCGTAAATGGAGCCTTGCATCCCGAGCTATAATTAGTTTTATTGCATCATTTTGTCTCTTTTCATTCAGGACATGCGTGTGAGTTGGTGTGTGCGTGTGTGGGTCGGCGTTGTTGGGTTTAAGTGAACAGGAATATGTGCTTGCACGTGTGTGTGTGGTCGTGTGCGCATGTGCAAGTGTAACAGTGTATGTATGTACGTGAGTGCGTGTGCATGTATGTGTGTGTCCATATATATGTATGTGCGAGTGTAAGAGCACTGGTGTATGTATGTATACGCATGAGGTGCGTGAATGCGTGTGTGTACTAGTGTATGTATGTGTGTGTTGGTGTATGTATGCGTGTGTGTGTACTGTTGTATGTATGTGCATGTGTGTGTATGTGCCGGTGTATGTATGTGCGTGTGTGTATGTGCTTGCGTGTGTGCGTGTGTGCGTGTGTGTATGTGCTTGCATGCGTGCACCAGTGTATGTTTGCTGATGTGTGTACAAGCGCTCGTGTATATGCGAACGCCTGAATGTGTACAAGTCGTGGAGAAAGAAAGAGATAGATAGAAAGAAAAAGAGAGGAGAAGAAGAAAGAATGTTGTCTAGGCATTGGGATATCTAAGTATGCACCAGGTTTAATATAAATAATTATATTTGCTAATTGCAATTTTAATCCGACCGCCCCCTGCTTCAATATTTTAATAGTTATTATAGCGTTTCGCAGGGCAGGATTCGAACTACGGACCTCTGGTTCCTAAGAATACAGCTCGTTAAACATTGTAATGTCGTGTATATTAAATTATATTTGTTAAACACGTTTTAATCTGACCGCCCAATACTCACATAGTTTAATATTTATTAAGCATTAGAGTTTCGCAGATTCGATCTAGAACCCTCTGAACTCCGTTTCATTAATTAAATTATATTTGTTAAATACATTTTAATCTAGCCGTGCATAGTTAAAAGTTTATCGGGCATTAGAGTTTCGCAGATTCGATCTAGGACCCTCTAAACACCCTTTTGATTAATTATTGTAATGATATATAAAAATTAAATTATATTTGATAAATACATTTTTAAATCTGACCTTGCATAGTTTAATATTTATTAAGCATTAGAGTTTCGTTGGGTAAGATTCGAGCTAGAACCCTCTGAACACCCTTTCATTAATTAGGGTAATGATATATAAAAAATTAAATTATAATTGATAAATACATTTTTTTAATCTGACCTTGCATAGTTTAATAGTTATTACGCGTTAGAGTTTCACTTGGTAAGACTCGAGCTAGAATTCTCTGAACGCCTTTTTATTAATTAGGGTAATGATATAATAATATCAATCATTAATTTCTCATTAGCAATAAACTTTTGATTACAGTAAGAATCGAACACCGATCTATGGATATCACTCAGAGGTTTAATGCACGTAATGTAATGGATATTAGGCGCTTTTTCGGAGTCGTTGGCTGAAACAGAATGCTTGTTAACTATGCTCGGGTATATTCGTAGGAGATCGTAAAACATCGGAGAGAACTCCCTCAGGCAAAATCATGATGGCCAACTATGACGTCACATAGAGTTGGTAAACAAGTTTCTCTCTCTTTCACACAAACAAGGAGAGGACGAGTATAAAGCAGCCCTCGAATTCTTTTGTTAAACTAGCAGGTGGCCAAACAATGGAAACGTCGCAGGTGTCTTTCTAAACTAGCCTTGCCAAGAACAATAGAAAGGCACACACAATAGAATCTCTTACACAATGGAAAGGGGCAGGCTTTGTTATTGGATTGTGGGAACGCTGCAGGTGTCTTTCTAAAGTATGACGTCACGCAGAGTTGGTAAACAAGTTTCTCTCTCTTTCACACAAACAAGGACAGGACGAGTATAAAGCAACCCTCGAATTCTTTTGTTAAACTAGCAGGTGGCCAAACAATGGGAACGCTGCAGGTGTCTTTCTAAACTAGCCTTGCCAAGGACAATAGAATCTCTTACACAATGGAAAGGGTCAGGCTTTGTTATTGGGATGGGAACGCTGCAGGTGGTCTTTCTAAAGAATGCTTGCCAAGGACAATAGAAAGGCACACACAATAGAATCTCTTACACAATGGAAAGGGTCAGGCTTTGTTATTGGGATGGGAACACTGCAGGTGTCTTTCTAAACTAGCCTTGCCAAGGACAATAGAAAGGCACACACAATAGAATCTCTTACACAATGGAAAGGGTCAGGCTTTGTTACAACCCTAATTCATCATGGGCTTTGTTCATTTTGACAGCTGAAGGTTAAGCATTGTTCTTTTGTTAAAAGCTAGTGGAACGAGTATGCCACGTGTTCGACACACAATGGAAGTGGGGGTGGGTAACTGACCAGGTGCAGAAGTGGTCGGATGTGGGATGGGCAGGAAAAACATCTCGCCTTTGTTACAGAACCTTAAATTTATGACCCCTTTGTTCGTTTTGACAGTTGATTGACAGCCTTAATTGCTTAACTGTCAAGCCTCCATTGTACTCAACATGATTTGCGACCGCAGCTGCAACTAAAACTACCAAGGCACAGCGGGGGGTGGGGGTGGGGGAGGTAATAGGTGGGGGAGCTCATTTGCATATGAATAGCCATGCATAAATTAACTGGGCCAGAATGCCCATGCCAAGGAGCAGGGGGTGGGGGAGACGAGGTGGGGGGAGAGGAGGTGGGGGAGCTCATTTGCATATGAATAGCCATGCATAAATTAACTGGACCAGAATGCCCATTTCTACCCTACTCACGGTCTAAGAAGCAGAGCTTAGGTACGCGGAAAGCCGGCTCCTGCTTGCCCAACCGCCGCCAGCGAAACACCTCGGTGCGGCAAACAATTCTAAAGCCTATTCATTTCTGCATTCAATGATTTTAGTCTTTTAGCACATTTTACTGAAATTATAGCGATCGTACTGTTTGCTGCTCGGAACGCTCACGTTCAATGGCGGGATAAAATATCACTCGCGAGTTTGAGCAGTTCGGTAACATCTGTTTTAAAACGCAGGTGCCATGACGATCCTGCGCCCGGGATTTATCCTGCTATGTCCTAAGTACTTAGATTTTGTGATTTTACTAGCAATATGATGCCGCGATGGTGTGACAATTTTGAAGCTGTATTCTTTACCTGCTTCTGATGTCGTTGAGTTCGTTCTATTATCTCGTGCCCAGCTATGTGTACTTTCTAAGGGTATGCGTGAGTGTAATGTGAAGGATAACCAAAATAAATTGGCTGAGAGATTTAATGTGAGCTATTGAAGTGAGGTGCCGATAAAAAATGAAACTGATTATGAATCGTAGCACTCGAACCTATAGGGATTGCTAACTTCCACAGTATCAAAGTTACGGTTTGAAACGACTGTTTCCGCAATAAAGAAGCTAGAAGCCGTGAGTCGCTAAATCTTACACAAGCGCGTCACTGGGCGCTTAAAACAACACACAAGTAATCACCAGATGCCAATGTCTGTGATTAAGAATGCAAGCCTTTATACTTCTGTCACAAACTATGGCATATTTCAGTTCATACAGTAATTGAAATGGCTGACGCAGTTTATTTGAGTTAAAACTACCAAAAACGAGCTCCAATCAATGAATGAAGCTGAAAAAAGCGTGTAAATATTCGCCGTGGTCTGAGATCTGCAATTATTTATTCGTATAGGAGCCCTAGCGCACAAAGTGGTCGAATGGTATTATGATGGTTGCTTTACAGCTGTGCGACTTCATTTCAGGCTCAAATCCTTCGTGTTACGTTCAAACTTTTCATTATCTTTTATTTTATCTCTTTGGGCCTATCATTTGATACCATAATACAAAGAATATTTTTTAAGTGTGTACAAAATAGAATAATCGCTACTGGCAGGTGGATAATTTATATTTCGTAGTGGCATTTTCTTTTGCTCGTATTAAACGAAGAATATGTTGATATGCAGTTAATCTATGGAGAAACAAGATGTAATGCATTGTCAGCAAAGTATCTGCATCAACAATGGTTTCCAGGAAGGAGGGCAACTACTGCAGACAATTTTCGAAGGATCGAAAGACGCCTTCGTAAAACAGGAAGTGTACCACCTGCTCGCGATGCTCCAGTAACCTCTGGAGGCAATGAAGAAGCTGTGCGAAGCTCAGTAGAAAACAGTTCTCAAGGGTCATAGCACAAGATCTGTACATAAGTCTAAGTAGGTCCTCAGTGATAGGTTCGTGATATTTCACCGTAATAAATATCATCCTCTACAACTACACTAGGCTCTCCACGGAGGCTACTTTCAACGCGAGTGACATATGCACAGTGGCTACAGTAGCGAGCGCAAATGGATGCAGATCTTTTAGGAAAGATCTCTTCAGTAATGAAGCCACATTCCAGTATAACGGAACTGTTAACCGCCATAATATGCACTACTTGAGGATAGGAAAACCTCACTGTATGTGAGAAGCTGCATTCCAGAGTGGAGCATCAATGCCTGGTGCGGGATATTAGACGACCAGCTAATTGGGCCGCACTTTTTTGAAGGCAACCTCACAGGACCACGGTACCTTGCATTTCAACAAGAAGAATTCCCATTGCTACTAGAAGATGTGCCACTAGGAAAAGGACAGAAGTGTGGATGGAACTCCACCACACTGGTCACTGATTGTAAGGAATCATTTACATAGAACATATTGACCGAGGGGGCCCAATCGCCTGGCTCCCTAGATCTCCTGATCTCATGCCACTGGATTTCTTTCTGTGGGGTCATTTAAAGGGATCTTCGCTGAAGATCTGGAAAGCTCAAATCATCTACGGGCATTCTCAAACGTGAAAAATGCAGGCAGATACGCCGCGCAATTTACAACATGCCAGAAGATCTCTCCGACAACGTACCCGAATGTGCATTGAGTAAGGGGTTCGTCATTTTGAACAATTACTTCGTTGGTGAAATCCACGCATTTTAACAATTTATTACTCCGTTTACCCGTGAACTTAGCACAATTACAATTCCTTTGCTAATAGAAGAAGTAAAACATAATGTTTAAACGTGAAACAAAAGCTGTTAGATTTAATAGGGTCAACATGCGCCCAAAAGAATAAAAGATAACCACGTAACACGATTTAAAGCACCAGATTATTAGGGTAAATATTATCTGGAATTATTATCTGATCGCAATTCTTGTGTCTTTGTCTCACAGGAGAGCCAATAAAAAATATAAATAAATTGGTTTACTAAAATACCGGAAATAAACACATGGAGAAAGAAAAAAACTAAAACAATTTGATGTAAAAATTGGATACGAACCTCCGAAACTAACCTTTGCTTCACCACATTCCGAAAGCTAACCCACTCGGCCAGAACCCACGTCTTCTGTTCCGCTCTTCGGGAGAACATTTCTCTACCTCCTTGTAAGCATTATATCCATGAAGAGCCGTCTTTTTTTAAGCCTTTCGTAGCTGCTTGGTTCTCGTTTAGGCCTTTAATCATTAAGGTGGTTACGTATAGTATCGCATAGAAGGGCAGAACTAGAATAACCGTTTGTTTGCTAAAAGGGTCAATCTTTTCACATTAGACTATAAACTGCGGCTTGCATAGATACGAATACCTAGGAACAGCTGACCCATCTGGTATATTTATTTAATATACGCAAATTATGTCTTTATGTTACTACAACTTATTTAATTATTTGTATCTTCCTGACAATAATTATTATCAAGTATTTAAATATAGATATACAAAATTAGCATATAGAATTTTATTCATTGGTCGGCTTGTTCAAAAAGCATTTAAACATTTAAAAATTAATTCTATAAACAATTTATCATCAATGAAGGAATTAGTTATGTCATAGTTCGAGGAATTTAAAAAGCAGCAAAAAACCATATGCGAATTTTTTTAAGCCAATTCTCCCCGACTTTCTCCTGAAAAGTTTAGCAAGAATGGTTACGAACTGCATCGTATGGAACACTTTTAATGCGCAAAAATATGAGGAAAATCCAAGTTGAATAAAATGCATTGGAAGTAAACACAGGTCATTAGGCTGTATTTATTTGTTGAAGCCTTAATGGACTCTAGAGCAAAAACTATGGCATATAATAATTTAAACTATAAGATGAAGGTTTTTTTGTACATAAAATACAACTTCTGTTTCCTTTTTGTAAGTTTTGAGCAAATTTCAGCTATGGGTACCCGTAATGAACTCTATTCCCCTTTCAGGAGAAATCTAAACTGCATATTTAAGTCACTTCTTCCTGCATTTAAACAACCAACATCGCCAAATGTGATTCTTTTCAGAAGTATTAAAGTATTACTCCTCATAAACTAATAATTGAACTATATTTGTATTGGCAGAAAGTTATGTAATTTTCTGCCCTCAATCACAACATTCTGCTTAAATCCCACTTAAAGATAAATAATTATTAACATATTATTGATGTATACTAACAACCGAGTTAAACTTATTAGTGGCTATTAAAAGTTATCAGTTTCTTCAAGAACGAAGATAGCTAAAACTGGAGGTAATTTAAGTAGCTAGAAATGCATTCGGGCATTTTTTCTTGGTTTTTATTAAGAACAAATAAATAAATAAATACACGCTGAACCTGAATATATTACCTGCATGCACCACGTTCTAGAGTGTGGCCTCAGCAGGTGCATTGTCGACCAAAGCTACGCATTAAATTTCCCCTGGCAAGCTAGGATACGACCAACCTCACACTATCTGCATTACCGGCAAGCGCTGCTTATATGCAACCAATAGAGGGAGGTTGAGGAGAACATGGTGGCGCTGTTGCTCGCAACTGTCGTTTACGCACGTGATTGGCTGACTAGGATCGACCCCGAGCGACCTCAAGGTAAGGTCGTCGCAGTCTAAGTATCCCCAAGCGACGGCCTTTGTGCAGTAGCCAAACACTTGTTCCCTACCCTCGCTAACCACAAACATCATAAACATATTAGTGACAACCATGTACACATGCGCGTTGTTGCCACAGTTAAAAATAGTATTTAAAAGCAAAACTTTGTAGCTGATTTCCATATGTACAGAATACAATCATGTAGTTTGACTGCTTTCTTTATACACAAATGCAGTAAACAATTACGCATCGCATAATGATTATATTTATGTTACAAACGCTTTAAAATATAACTGTGAATGACCTGAACTAATATACTACGCTACAAGAATGGAAATGCATGTTAATGTATCCGAGAGAAACTTAGAAACATGTTCCGAATGAACTATATATTGTTGGACTATCATTAAATAATTAAAATACATAAATATGAATTTATTTTGAAAAGAACTCTTACTCCCAAAACAACGCCTCATTTTTTATTATGCTATTTAACCTAAAAGTTAATTTTTATAAATAAGGGTTGCATGTTTGCAGTTTTGCTTACTGTAATTATTATGTGCGTGGAGCTATGGTGAAAGTATTTTTTATTTTGTTTCTCCTGCAACCACAGAATGTTAGAAAATCCAAGTTCCAGAAGATGTAAACAAAAACAGTAAATATGTAAAATTAAAAAAGAAGAAGCAGGTGAAAAACGTAAAGCGAACGCAGGTCTTTGTATTACTCTTGGAAGATAGGTGCTTTTTTACGTAGCTTTGAAAACATGATAAATTAGCTTCACAACAATGTTTTTATTAATATAAAGCTAATATAAGAAGAGGTTGTGTATTGTTTAAGATGTAAGATTAATAAACATGACAGCTTCTGTTTACTTAAATGAATAGCTTTATTATAAAATACAGGATAAGTAAAAATACGGAAGGCAAAAGAAAGAAAATAAAACAGAAATCTTATGTGTTATATTCACATGATTATCTCTATTGACTCTTCTACAAATTACTTATACAAAAGCTTATTCTTCTTTCTACTTCTTCTTAAACGAGATAAAATTTCATTGCACATTTCATTGTAAATATAAGGATTCATAGGCCAAAGCGATAGTCAGATTTTTAAAAACCAGATGATGACTTTGAAATTCCATGCTCTTAGCATGTCTTCCAACCTGTATTTCAAAATTCAAACCAATAACAAAGATTTTCCCGGAAATGATTAACATAATTTGACCTAAAATGTGTCCTTTACAGAGACTGCATTTTACGCACAGTAAGATTTTGCCTATCTCTTACGGTGTACCGGTTATACAAAAAGTTGAGAACGACGAAGAATTTACAAGTTATTCCCAGAACATAAAATTCAAGATACAAATTGTATTTTTTAGGCAAATATCTTAAACATGCGGTATTTTACTAAAAACCGTTATAGCTGTTTTTGAGAAATTCAAAACAATAGCAAACATTTTCCACGTAAAGGGTTCTTTTCTACATGTTCGTGAACATTACACACAAAAATCTGGCTTTGCTTATTCAAAGCTTTTGTAGCCCGCTTTCTTCGTGGTCTTGGCACTACTGGTACTCGGCAGAGTCATTTGTTGGTGCGGCCGGAGGGTCAGCAACTTGGTTCGTTTAATTAAACTATTAAATGCTAATAACTATTAAACGCTGCTAAACATACAAAATTGCACTAAGTAAAACACTATATAACTTCTCTAAAGAAGTAAGATATAAGCTTAACTGTCACAGCTGCTATAACGTAAAACTGGTCGCAGGCAACGTTTTCCCAGTCGGCTACAAAGCGAACGGAAATCTTTGAAGCCTGACCATAAACCCATCAATAAACGATTAGTAGGGTCTTCGCATCCCTCAAATACAATGCGTGGTCCTTTCTTTAGCTCCACCAAAGCAAAGCGTTGTTGCAATGTCATTTCTGTTGTTACTTCGGTTTCAGTACGTTTTAGCAGTAAAACCAAATTCTTTGTAAAGTTAATTCATTTGTCAAAGAGAATACATTAATTTCACATAGCTGCAAGTAATGTAAAACTCATTTGTTACATGCAGATATTTCTTTGTATCCTGGTTAAACTCCTTTCCTAATTTATACATATTAGAATATTCACGAACTCTGGGGATATTTCATCATAGGAAAATAGGCCCAGCACTTAAACATTATGTTATTTGAATATTTATTATTTTTGTTTTGGCTACCAAATGGTAACAGAGGATATACAAAAATTGTAGCCTTTAACTTTTCATTTAATAACACTACCATTAACAACACGCATACTTTACATTTTGGTAGAAACCACCAATTTATTCTGTATGTGAATACTTCTATGTACTTTCTACTATTTTGAGATAACTAAAAGGTTGATTTTTGAGTGTATACTATTTAATTCTACATTACTGTTCATGAAAAAAGATTATGTATTTTGGTTCCATCGTGTTCATAAGCTTCCCAGTTAAATATCAACTTTTGTATGAAATTGATATTATTAAAGTACAAATTTATTTTGAATACAAATATTTTATTCTGAGTTTTCCACTCTTTATATTTGTGCCAAATACTTGAGATACTATTTTCCTTAAATTAATTCCAAAGTTTAAATGTTTTCTTACACTAATAATTGAAAAGACATGTTCTCAATCAGATAAATCGTCCATTTTAGGACTTGTGTAATCTCTACAACAAAGTGGTTGAAGTTTCCATAGTTTTATTTTGCTCTTAACTATAAAATATTAAGCGCTTATTTCTTAAACCTTATAGAAAAACTAACTTGCTAATATATTTGAAATATAATAAATTAGGTCAAAAATTTGAAGGAAAAGATATTTAAATTCCTGGAACTAAAGCTGCCTTCAAATCAACCTAATGGGAGGTTAGGGAAAATTCAACTTATAAACATTTAAGTCAAACTTCATAGAGCTTGTTTCAAGAAAACGTAACGTTCCTTTTCCAGTATAGCTTCTCTTTAACAAAAACAACGCAGTCGTCGCAAGAGGGTTTCATATTAATTGTGGTTTTACAACATCTCTAAGGAATAAGAATTCTTCAAATCGTAATCCAGGTCATAACTTCGAACGTAGCCAAAGCAAAGGTAATAAAGGTATGCGTTTTGATTGCTGAGCTAGTTTGAAACATTCAGCCACGGGGTGCGAGGTATCATTGATAGTCCTGATCTCACAACGTGCCTTTTTTCCTTTTTTTTACCCTGAAAGCTGTGCCGTCCCCGCGAGATCAATCACGGGAGAGCAATGAAAAGAAAGATTCATGGACCGCAATAAATCTGCTCGTTTGCCTCACATCACGTAACAAGAAACAGATTGGTAGCATTGCCAACAAATTGGAAAACATGTTACTAGTTATGCTATGTGGTAATTATTTCATGTATATATTTATTTGTGTTATATAGGCTGTAATAAATTTCCTGCTTTAAACCGCTGAACAAAAGTTAGTTGCAAAGGTGTTTTGTTATAACACTTCGCTGTATCTTTAGGGAAATACTACAGCACGTGAGGTTTAAGTTGAAACATTTTGACGTTAACGGTCCGAGTGCTGAGAAACCCTCTCACAGTCACTGCTAGTCTCTCAGTACAAGTTGTTGCCAGGAAAGCGAATTTTCTATCGTGTTCTGGGGTTTTTTGAGGCGTGTCCTTCACCTTACCTATTGCAAGCTTGCTGGCTTGACAACACAGCAATAAGGGGAAAATAGGGTAGGTTTATGCCTTTGCTTTTTCTGCTGTTATTGAAACCAAACCAGGTTTAATGTCGCAGAACCAGTCATGCCGTATACTAGCGAAATTACTCGTGGACGATCGTGGGTATGTGGGAGGCTTGTCGCACTGTTACAGCAATTGCAACGGCAATGCATAAGAATGTTTTATAGTAAATTACTGGCCAAAAATAATCCAGGAAGGCGGGGAAGACGTTCTACATACTGGTCAAAAAGTGGGCACACAAGGTAAAATATCCGCAGATGATATTCGTTTACTAAATGCAAATTACGCTTTTCTTATAATTGACTGGTTATGTTTAGAAAGTAGAGATGAATATGCATATGTATATGGTTTACCGAATATGACACACATATAATGGCAATGATATTGGTTATATGTTTGTCTATAATCCTGTTGTATTCTTATGATCAGCAATATGCCAGTAAAGATATATTAACCAATAATAGTTTGAATTAAGAGGGTAAACATGCTACTTTATTTATTTATTATTTAGTTATGTTTGCTTCTATGCAGCCACAAGCATTGATACCACTGTAAAATTATAGTTCTGTTTACTTTTTGTTATAAAATGCTGCCTTTCTATGTATTTAATAAATACCATTCAAGCTTTAATTTGCACCCCCTGAAAATCTTCTCAAACTACACATTCTACATTTCGCTAACCTGGGCGCTCATCAAGTTTACCCCTTAGCCTTTGACCCATTCAAAGGCGTGTCCTGCACTAGCCGATAAGGTATGGCTACCAATCACGATAAGAGGTCTGTATGACAAACTGAATACACCTACTCCACCTCTTTCTCTTTTAGCCAATACGATCGAGAGCGTAAAGGCATATTTCGTTTCTACGCCATTTTGTAACCTTCGTTGTGGTTATTGGTGTAACTATTTAGTAGAAGGAGTGCCGCACCCTTGCACCGTGGCCTGAAGCCAGCGTTGGCTTCACAAGACCACGTACAACGATAAATAATGTGACATAGGCGCGAGGTGCAATGAGATTTTCTTCGGCGCTATTTGTACTTTTGGCAGTGAAATGTGGAAAATATTCTGATACCTTTGGCTGTCCTTACTTCGCTGGATTTCGTATTGTTACAAGCAGGTGTTAGTTCTTCTCTAAATTTGATGTTTCAACCTAACCCAGATTTAAAATAGTAAGTTTCAATAGCAAAGGTTTTGAGATTAGGCAGTTAAGGATTACCAACTGTCGTGTGGAATATGATGCTATCCATTTCTACTTTCCATGTTTCAACTTAAAGCAAATGCGCTATAACATGAATAAGATTGTGTGCATTCAAGATCAATAACAGGTTTGTATAGGTTACTTTGCAGTAAGTAAGGCTTCTTCTCTTCAATTTGCTTTTACCTCCAACCTACGTAAGTGAACACATTTATCACTTTACATACCTCACAAGTTAAAATAAAAACATACGGAGAGGCGAGTCAAAAGTCAAGCAGCGATGCAAGTTAGGAATTTCAGTGTGCCAACCTATTTCCAACGCAGAAGTAGATGCCCGCTTCGATTACAGGGGAATTTTTGTTTAACTAGAATGAATTCCTACCCTCCGCAGAGTCTGCAATTATGATTGCGGAGGTGGAGGGGGTAAAGTTACAGCGTTTTCTAATGAAAATGAATAAAACAAAAGCTAAAACACCTTATGTCAATAATTACTAACACCTTCAATTGGTTCAAAACTCTCGAAATGGCCACCTAAGTTAAAGGGGTCCATACAAATGAAACAGAAACAAATGCATTTATTTAATTTCCATACTGATGTGTTAAAACTGTCATGACATTTATAAAGGATTTCACGTGACTCATCATCACTATTGTGCGCAGGATTATATTACATCTTGACAACTCAACGCTACAGTTATTGGGAGCACTCCCAAAGTCGCGCATTCCGAACGCGACTCATCAATAGCTTTAGACCATTCAAATGGTTCATTTTTTAACACCTTACACAACAAATTAAACATTATTAACACTCAATGTAATTACAATTTTGTTAGCATTATTTCAGTGCGTGTGTTTATGATGTTAATAATTAGTATTAATGCACGCTAGTCAAATGTTTGCGCAGGTTTCACTGTAGGAGTTTACATTGCTGAAACTATGAAATTCTGGGCTCTTTGCAGGAGTCTGGTTTATATTGTTACCCTGAGCTCACATTTCGTTGTCGGCTATGGTAGGCATTATCATAGGATAGCATAATGTTACATTCATATGTTCGAGTGTGGGCTAGAATATACAGGTTATATCTTATTTTACTTCAGTGACCTTATCTTGCTTACTACATTATGTCTTTTCACAACAGTAGTATCCTGCGTTTGCTATGTTGAAGAAATCACGGTACCTGTATCTACCGCCAGTAAGAGTAAAAATGTGACGTGGTACACCCACATAGATAGATAACTCCATTCATTTCAAATTCACAGGCATACCCACATATAAAATTCATTAAAAACAAATTCATCCATCTACATCAAGTTATTCACGATACATTTATCTATGTCTAGAAATACTGTAGCAGACCAGGTTGAGTACGAGTATTACATCATATGACGTAACCAGCGTAAAGTGTGGAAACTGGGCTACCATATCACGACCACGCTAAGGAACGCCGAGTCAGCTCTTCTGTACGTATTTATACTACAGGGTTTTGACTCGGTCGGCGGCAATCGAGGGCAGTTATCAAAGAGTAGTCGATTGGCAGTTGTTAGAGGGCAGTTATCAATGAGTAATTGTCAGGTCAGTTGTTGAATCAGTCGTCGAGACCCCATACACGAGTCGCCAACGCAACACCAGGTGAACAAGGTAAGGATGTATCTCTTTTAAGTTCTGCTTACTTGTCGGGCTTCACTCCCATCCGAGTGGCGAATGTACTCACTTAAAGTAATAATAAAATTTATTGGGTCAATGCATTCCCTGTGCATTATTTAAATACTCCCATCCTGGAAAGCCACCCTGGCCTATCTACCACCCCAGTACCGATGCATCCCCTACCTCTGAGCTACCACCCCCCTAGTGTAGTCATCCTACTGCGGGGTTACCATCCCCCGTGGGGTGTTACAATTTGGTGAAGGCACCGGGTACAATATGTGTAGGAGGCACCGACTACGATGTGGGGGAGTACACCTGCAAGGTGGCACTACCAAGCAACAGCTTGGGATGTAACGGAAGCTACATGCTACCACCACAGATGGGTGGAACTACGGACCAAGACTCCCAGACTTTTTTCTCCCCCTCTGTCACGTATGTATATACTCACCTCAAATTATTTTGTTTTCTCCTCCGCCCTCCACTGTAGATAAGAAAACCCAGTCATGATGCCATGTAAAAACCTATCCGCCCACCCGTTGCATCATAACATATTATTTTTAAGGGCATGCTGTATTCTAATTACTTCATACTAAGATGTATAGCTTTAGTATGTAATTTTTTTTCCTTCAGCTACATCATGTAAATATTAAAGATAGTTTAAGCTCAAAAGTCAAGATGTCGTGAGCAGTGAAAGACCAGAACACACATAAGACATGTAAACGACAAACCTACAAAATTATCAGACCCACCCTTACAGAGAAATGAGATAAACGTACAGGATTGTAGTAAAGTTTGACTAAACGAATACGGCAATATAAAAAGTCGCCGTATATCATTGTAAAAGTAAAAATCCAAATTTATAAATGTATTCAAATCTAATTATCCCCTTACGTTTTCGTCGACTTCTATAAAATATAATACACTCAGAAAGCGAGTTCAATGTGTTATCCAAGCATAATTACAATGATTATTGCTGCAATATTTTACTCACCTCAAATCAATTTCTTGTGATGAAAAGTAGCTTCCATTGGCACAATAAAGGAAATCATGAGTTATGCATAGCAAGCGCTACGTATTCAGAAACGCCGGAAGATAGTTGACAGGTTCAATGTCAGCGGAGTATGCTGAGTGGCCAATGTACTCACTTAAAGTAATAATATAATTTATTGGGTCAATGCATCCCCTGTGCATCATTTAAATACCCCCATCCTGGAACGCCACACTGGCCTACCTACCACCCCAGTACCGACGCATCCCCTACCTCTAAGCTACCACCCTCTAGTGTAGTCACCCTACTGCGGGGTTACCATCCCCCGTGGGGTGTCACAATATATTCCATTAAGCAATACGCACTAAGTTATAGAGAGCATGAGTAAGTAACTTAAAAAGTTTATTGGAAGTAATTAATGCCGATAAACATTAATTAAAGGAATTAATTCAGAAATAAAAGTAACAATTTCTGGCAAAAGAAAATAAACACGAATCTTAACTGTTCATGCACATATCTTACGTCATATGAAGCTCTTATATTTGAAACATACAGTATGGAATTTCCGAAAGGAAGCTAAAGCTTCGGAAAGGAAACAACTGGGAAAAACCACATTGTTATATGCTAACGGCCAAATTTTAGTATCAGAATCAGAAAATAATTTATCAAAATCCGGTCTAGACGTCGAAAATATAAAGTGAAAGTTCTTTGCGGAGAAAACCAAGTTGACTGCTTTTGAAGGAGATATCTTATACAAACGAAACTTTTCTATGAAAATAAGGTTATAAGCAAGTAGGTGCATTCAGTTACTTAGGATACAAAGTACCTAACAATAATCGTATACCTATATAGGTTCCAGCAATTATGTGACAATAAGACGAAGACCAAAAGAAACAGCACCAGAGATTCGTTTAATGCTATTTACTTTCTGTATGGGAGGCTTGGGCATTCACAAAAAGAATACATCAATCCGAAGAAATGACATTTTTAACATCAGTGGCGAAATATGCTTTGAGTACGAATAGGAAAATAACTGAAAATTTCCTATTTAAATTGCCCAAATAGGAAGGCAATTAGTGTTGGAAGGCCAGTAAAGAGATCAATGGGAGAAGACTGGAACTGGTTATTGACCAAATCGCTACAAAGGTAAATATAGATAGAGAGTGATTAACAACATTAAGTATGCGATATAAAATGAAAGGTTTAAAAATCACCTGAAGATATGGTATAAGAAACATAAGATATAAATTAAAGGGAAAATGAAAGAATTAAGGAGCAAGCAGATATCGCAAATTCAAAGAACAGGTTTTAAGAACTACAAACAGACGTGCGGGGGAAACAAATTGTCAGTTGAAGAAATGATGAAGAGAGCAAAATGTGTGTAACAACCGTTCAAGCATGAGCATGAAGGGTAGTGCTGTTATTATTGTAGTAGTATCATCGTCATCATTCCATAGAACCGGTACTATTTTCAGGTACAGTGTTGGGGTTCTCAAGCTTACAGTTACTATTATTCGTACAATCAAAATAAGCCCTAATCCAATCAAAACATATTTTGAAAGGTCTGTGTCCTGCATCTTTTTCGCATCCTTCACACGCTGCATTTCACTTCCGAAATAAAGCTCGTTTCTTTGCTGATATTTTCATGTAGTTCTTTCTAACTTAATAGGGTTTTCAGCAATATGCTTTATGTTTCAAAATCACATGATGACCATGGGGACCACAACTAATTAACATTCTTCAAATTTACAACCGACTCTCGTTATAATGTCGTAGTAGTTCGTGAACAACAGTGCCATATGGTTTCAATTTTAAGAGCTCAGCAGCTCTCCACGTTATGCTAGTTGAAATTAAGGTTTGTTTTGAACATAATGCTAGAGATTTGAGGGGAATTTTCTAATCGTACTCCAAAGTCGTCTTAATTTCCTATTAAAATCAAGCAGTACTTCGTCTTTCGCTTCTTATTCATAGTTTTGAAATTTAGTTACAAGTATTTCGCACAGCTTTTCTGTTTGGAGGAAACACAGATGTGAATTTGTTACAAATTGTATTCCTATATTTTTACAAGATGATGTAATTCATACGAAGTCTATATGAAAATCCATTGCTGTAGTGTACTTATCTCAGAGCTTTATAACTCACACTAGAGAAAAGTTGTAACACATAAGCACTAAATTAGTTTCATAATACACATGACCTCTTGAGATTGAGATATGAGCAAAACGTTCACAATAGTGTGTGAAGTTACCAGTTCCACCACCCCTATGTCGTAGCGTGGTATTACAACTACCTTTATACAACAGAGCAAAGCCCGGCGAGCTCGTGCTTAAAAACACTTTACTATTTATTTCTTGAATGTAACGTCTCAGCGGGTTTTTAATGTGATATGCAGAGTCTGGATACGGAAACAAGTGGAGGGACAAGTAACGAAAGGGGCCTAGCAAACCTGCTACTGCTTCTTCAAGCTCTTTTCAATGCTCTATCACTGACGCCAATGAGCTGCCATTTTCACTCCGTTCCAACGCTCTCTATACCAGTAGCCCAAACCACAAAAACCTGGTAAAAGACACTTTAGTACCCCCACTCCAGGTCTTTGGTAGGAATGCAGAAGGAACCTTAAGTCCAAATCACGGAAATGTCAGAGTTTTAGCTCTCATTAAAGTTGAAATATATTTGTATATGGTGTTATGTTACTGGTATTTCCAATAGCTTTTGCACCTACATCAGGATTTTTCGCTTCCTCCTCTTGAAGTTACCATCTTAAATTTAGATGGACGGATAAGAACAGCTCATAAAAGATAATCTTGTAGATGTAAAGAAATTGCCAAGAATTTCGACAAAGCCTCACAGCTTATCTCTCAAATATAACTGTCATTTCATGCAAAGGGCCAGCGGCTTCATACACTTTCAGTCTTTTCCTATAAAGTGAGGAAATATAATGAAGACAGAAGAGCAAAATTGATTTATGATGGAATACGAGCGACGCATGGGATTTCTATAACCTACTCATATTCCACTTTAACGAGTTTATAATCTCTCAGTGGAATACGTGTTGCAAAGGTTGAAAAAATCTAAGAGAATAAATTTCTTAGCAGATCTGGTTTTGCTGTCTTTTACATGTGTTTTATAACACATACCTTGTATATAATGTAGCGCTTCGTTATTAGGAACTAATATAACATATGAATTCCGTTCATTCTAATTCTGTTCTTTTTTACTTCTTTTTGGCTTCCTCTTTGCATCTAATACTGAGTTAGTAATATTTTTATCTAGAATTAAACCTTTATATTCTCCCTATACATTGAATTACAAAAGTATATAGGAATTGCCAAAAGATATATGATTACATTTCATGTTCTGTTATAGCAAAATGTATTCGAAAACCTTATGGTAGGATGGTCATAAGCGCAGCTAGGAAGCAAGTAAAGGAGGTTTTATCAGACATGAGCGAGGGCTATTGCACCTAGATTGATTATGTTTTAATACACATTCTGCCACTTATAGGGCAAAGCTAAACTTACCGAAAGAGCAGGAAACAAAGACACTGGAGGAAGCCAAAAAGCGCACACTTCTCCAGATGTCTGGTAATCACTTTTCGAAGAACAATAAAATCCCGAGAACGCCTCTGAGAGCCATTTCTTGTATTATGAACATAAGTAGAAGTTCAATGCTACAACCTGAGCCCAATTAATTGATATCTTAAAATCAGAATACATTGCCCTACTCATGGATGTGAAATTGACGACGTTCTATCCGCAGACATGAGAAAGCATATTCTTTCTTCGGTCCTAAACTTAAAAGGAGAAGGGTGATATCAATAAACTTTTCGGTGTTCTTTATGGGTATTTACTATTATGAGTTGAGTAGATTACCAATGTCGATTGAAGAAACACTCTTAACCACTGAAACTAGCTAAAGAAGGCGTATTATAATTACCCTACACTCATATATGTAAATGTTTGTAATCACATAAAACAAAATTTTAAATAAAAAACATGTTGTTTCGATTGTGTTAAGCGCTTTCTGCTGAGGGAAAGAGATATTTGCTTTTTCTGTGGTTTATAAATATAGGGAAGCTTTATATATGTATTTCGCTTGCGCAACTAAAGTATAATAATGTGTGGTTTATTTAATGTTTCTTTAATTCCAAGTTTTGTAACGTGTCGTAACCCTACATAAATAAATTAGATAACATTTACAAAAAGCCTAACAGAATTAACCGACCATGTTACATCAATACCTGCATAAACACAATAGACGAATCTACAGATCATGTTACTAAACCTTTTTCACTATAAGCTGAAAGGAGAACTAAACAAAACCACGTGACAAGACAGCACCTCATTGGCTGGTGGGCAAACTACAACCTTTACTGCTCAGCATGTCGTCTCTTCCTGTACAAAAAAACAGTTCAGTTCAGATCGTAACATTTTGTGGTTATTCTCGTGAAGCAGAGAACTTTAAAAAAACTCGTTATTGTAACAGTTCAATTTATGAAACTAAATGTGTTTGTTCGCTTCACCTATAACTAGGTGAACCGTTATAGCAGAGGGTTTAAGAGGCTATGCCAGGCGCTGCAGTTAGTTTCCGGATGAGAATCTCCTGCTACTGTGGGAAACATAAACGCAGGAAATGGATAGAAGACAATTGTATTAAATGCTTTTAACGAATTCTGTGAAAAGTACCCACATTTAATCGACAATGAAAACGGTTGGCCATTGTTTAGCAATAATTGAACTTCTTTGTTAATGATGCAGAATTGTTGCTCGGATAGCTTGGGTCGCGTTTGTTTTCTGTTGTGTTTTAACTTATAGTGTCAATCGATATTTAACTTGTCTCATAAAAGGTTAAAGCAAAGTTGGTATGCTGATATTATCATTAAATGAATGATTTCTAAAGCCTGAAGTTAAGAACAGTTTAACCCAGTACCTTTAATCCCAGATGCCGAACTGTTCAGGTATAACTTTTATTTGTCTACTCTTAGTATTATGTGATATAAGGCAAAATATAGGAATAAGATATACAATGTTTAAAAGCTAATGATCCCCAAGCTGTACGATAAACTGTATTCGCATTCTGTCTGAAGCAATTTCGTTTCACGGGTCTTGGTTCCGATCATCCCCCTCGTGGTGCTGCCATGTGTCGGCGGAGTGATACATTTAAGTTTTGTTTACTTCTCCTTTCAGCTCATAGTGAAAAAGATATAGATTTAAAAAGAAATATATAACTATAAGGACCACATAGTTTCCGATTACCTTTAGTGGTCGCGCGGGGTGTTCAAAAGACCCCAGTTATTCTTATCGATTTACTATTACATAATGGATAGGAGTGTACTTTAATGATCTTTAGTACCCTTCTAGGAAGTAATGTGCGAGCCTTGAGTAAAAATAGAATCTATAATGGAAGCCCGAGTTCCAAGAAAATACACAACAATATGCCTTGGGGTGTTGTCAACAACCCGCGCGAGTCTTACGTTACTGTGCGCTGAGAAAGCTTACAGTTATTTTCCGTAGTAGATGTTTGTATGTTGTCACTCAGTGTGGTTAGTTCAGCAATGGATCCTTACGAGGTAGAGCAAGAAAGAATGCGGAAGCTTCTGCAAGAAGTACTAGACGAATCTTCTGAAGGAGAGAAATCAGACAGTTGTGAAGTTCTCTGTGATAGAACCGGACAGAAACGGAGGATGAAGACAAGTACAGCAGACAATAAAAGCGAGCGAGACTTCTTTGTTGGGAAGGATAAGGTTTGCAAATGGAAGAAAAACTGCCCTAGTCCCAACGTTAGAACTCGAAGAGTAGATCTTGTAATTCACCTCCCTGGTGTGAAAGCTGTTGCAAAAGCTTCTGTGGACTGTTTCTCGCTATTTATAAATCATGTAATCATTAGAACGATTACAACGTGCACAAACATTTAAATACAGCACATTGCATCAAATTTCTCAAGAGACCGTGATGCCAAATCAACCGATAGAAGGAAATCAAATCTCTTCTGGGTCTATTGATATTGGTAAGGCATTACCGAGCGGGACACCAAAATCTGGAAGACTTTGGGATATTAATGGTTTTGGAGCTGCAATATCTCATGCGACAATGAGGTTACGGCACTTTTGTTTCTTGTTGCGCTGTTTGAGATTCGATAATATTCGAGACAGAGCGCAGCGTAGAGAGCTTGATCCCCTACCTGCATTCAGAGAAGTGTTTGAATTATTTCTGTCGAAATGTGAGAATAATTATACTGTGTCTGAATATACGACGGTGAATGAACAACTGGATGCATTTAGAGGCAGATGTTGTTTCCATCAGTATATACCAAGCAAGTCGGTGAAATGGATTGAAGAACTTCACCTTGTGCGATGCAGTAACATGGTATACCTTGGGGATGGAAATGTATGTTGAAAAGCAACCAGAGGGTCCCTTTGCATTGTCAAATTCACCCAAGGAGATAGTAAATAGACTTGTAAAGCCTATCGAGGGCACTGGACGAAATGTGACACTTGACAACTGGTTTTGTTCCATCCCTCTGGCTGAAGAACTCCTGAAGAATAAACTGACAGTAGTAGGAACTCTTGGTGAGAATAAGAGGGAGCTAACTCCAGAGTTTGTTTGCATGAGAGGTCGTGAATTAAGAAGCAGCCTTTTCGGATTCAGAACGTATAGTACTATGGTTTCATATGTGCCAAAGAAAGGAAAAAACGTTATCCTCCTTTCTTCTTTGCATCATGACTATGCTATTGACACTAATAGTGCGGATGAGAAGAAACCAGAAATTATAAAAATGTATATTATGACCAAAGCAGGAGTAGACACAATAGATGAAATGTGTGCTACTTACTCAACCTCAAGGAAAACCAGGCGTTGGGCACTTGCCCTGTTTTTTCGAATGATTGACATTGCTGGCATCAACGCCTTCGTCATATATGCAAGTGACTACAATGAGAGGATTTCCGGAAGACTAATCTTAGGTGAAGTGGGAAAAACGTTAGTAAATGCCACAGTGCTCAAGAGAGCAGTCACTCACTCCTTACCTAAACATGTTAGAGAGAAAGCTTCTAAACTTGCGGGAATCGAAGACAGCAACAATGTAGCACCTTCTCAACCAAGGATATCTAAGCCCAGGCGCTGCGCAGTTTGTCCTCGGAGCAAAGACAAAAGTTAAATCGCATTGTGCCCAATGTTTGAAATCCATGTGTCTAAAGCACATGTATGTGAAAACTGTTATGATAACGCACCCATTGTAGCCAGTGTCAGTGACTAAATTCATAAAACCTTTTGTATGAGTTAACAGAATAAACGTTTAGTGATGTGTGATCACCGAAATCTGTAGCACAGAACGAAGAGTACCACAAATAAATAATCTCCAAAAGGTTGCAAGAATATGCGAAATTTGTATATGCTTCATGAAATGTAATTTGATATGTTATTTATATAAAAGTACACTCATTTACAGCGAGGTAGTATTCTGAAGAGCCATTTATTCTGAAAACATATTCATATTACTGATAACCATGTCATTATAGTCGCTTTTTGTGGGTGTTAGAAACACCCCACGCGACTAGTACCGTTATGAAAACAGGCACCATATTAGGGTTAAAATATTTAATCCTACCAGATAAGTTATTTAAAACATTAGGTTTCCATAAATTTTAAAATGCATTTCTAAGTTGTGATAAAGTGGATTTTCCAGTTATATATGTGATACTGGTCGTTGTATCAGCTTTGCGTGTTTATCTCCTTATACAATGTGTTATTAAACCAAGCAGTTACAAGCAATTATTAATGTATGTTTGTCTGAACAAACATATCAGGCATTTGAATGAGGATGATAACATTGTAGCAGCTTCAAAAACATGGTATCATTATGTTCTTTATCTTAAACATTCATCATCCAGTAGCACAGCAATAGGACCAAAATCCGGTTTAAAATCAGTGACTTATTTGTTGTGTGATTCAATTGCTAATTTTAAATTAATTTTCAGCAGGCATTCAAAGCAACCTCCCCCCACTGTTAGGAGGGTGGAAGCAACACTTTCAAATTTCTTGAAGCAATAAATGTTTAGGTCGCACAGAAGACTACTCGAACATAAATAACCCGAACCGAGGGATTTACGTACATTGAGGATTGTAAATTCCAGAGGTTTTGCTTACCTCTAAGGATATCAGCGAGCATAAAGTCGTAAAGCAAGTATGTTCTGCTAGAACTCTGAATAACTAATACTTGATAAAAGCAAATCTTAATAAGTAATTATGCGAAATGATTCACTTATTCAAAGCAACTTACATTACAAGAAGTTGTGTCCATGACCAAATTACTATCCAGTAATATCACTATTCCCACTTACATTCACAGTTCAAGTGAGTTTTGCTAGTAACTCTGAATGAATAATGCTTGTTAAAGAAGCTTAATAACCCACAATGCGTAAAAAATTATTATTGAAAACAAGTTACATTGCAAGGAAGCTTGTGTTCATGGCAAAATTACTACTCAGTGGTAAGACAGTTCTTAATTAAATTCACAATGCCAAAATAAAACTGTATTGCCCCAAAAACTCACTCGTGCTCTGTAGCAAATTTCAAATTCCCAAAGGAGATCATAGAATGAGAAAATGTAAACCTTAATGTGACGCAATATGACACATCATAAAACACCGACTAAAGCACAAGGACCCAATACGATTGGGGTAATCGACCACTTTTATTTCCGGAAAACCCAAACATGCCCACTTATTCAAATATTATAATCAGGAATATATCACAAAAAAGAAAGTAAACAAAAACAGAGCTGCCTAGAGGTCAAGCAAGAGTGATAGAATATCTCCTTTTTGTGTCCCCAAAGCTTAAACCTCGCTCCTGGCAAGTGATCACCAGCTCTCCTCAAAAAACAAAAGCACACCGTCTGGTGGAAACAGAACAGGCAACTACAATTATCAGAAAAATTTCCCGCAAACACAACACAACGAATATTGAGATCCACGGGGTCCAACAGCACAAAAATCACTCTCAATGTTACACGCTGCTGTGCTGATCGCTGGACAAAATCAGCTCTGCGACTCTACGTATTATTGACAAGTTAAAAAGAAATCCTCTCTGCAGCCTACAGTCGACTTGCTCCTTCATGCAATCTCTCCACTTCAAATAGTATTGATTCTGCTATCTCCCATCGTTTCTTTTGTAGGAGTCTGTCTTCATTATTTTGCTTTACAGACTTCACACTAACACTAAAGAGTGACTCTGAACACAGGGAATCTGAAGCTATATTCAAATGCATACCAAAACATATTTAATATTGTGCTATGGAATAAATCCATACCAAACGTGAATGGAACGACCAACGAAACCAGCCCTCATTCATTTCGGAATCCGGCATCACACTCTTGGACTTCATGACTACTTTGAAACTCGGCATTATAAATCATTTTGGGGTAATTCTATTTTCAAGTATAATCACTTTAGATTACCTTGAATTTTCCTCTTTGTACAGGAATCATCTACTTGTTTCTGGTGTTCTGTTTGTCCGTCTTTACCTCGACTAATAGCTACCGCTGAACCTTTTCCACGGAAATCGATTTAGTTGTGCATTTACTTGGGAATTCGTTTGGAGATGTTACGTTCCCGCTAAGACTCCACCATTGGTTGATAGTGTTATTTTTAGTAATATATTTTGACGTCTTCATTACCAGTTTTACACCTTTAAATTATAGATTTACATGTTTTCGGTTATTTACATAATGGGATCGAATAATCTTTCAACGTTGGTAAAAATTAGGAATGAGCTTTCATATAACCATTCCCTCGATATTTAGTGGCACTGGAGCCTGTGTAATACTTTGAGATAAACATTCGATACCTTTCCGATACTTTTAAATGTTTCAGTTTTGCATCATTAAACGTTGTTACGTTTAACTTTATGCTAGATAAGGAATAAAAGGATCCGATCCTTCACGTTATTGCCTCGCAAAGAGTTGCTGATAGACCCCGACTGCGTTATCTGTGGGCGAGTCTGCAACATTCATACGGGCTTGTGTCTAAATGAAAACTTCCAAAAGAAATGGAAGATACTCAAGTAACATGCAGCATTAACTGAGTTATGAATGAACCTGATACAGCTGACGCACTAAATCACGTTTCTATAATACCCTGACTTGTTGAATCACTCTCAGCGATTACACTTACCTACACCAACGACAAAAATCTGAGAATCCAGCAGAAACAAATCAGGTCTTAAGCCATGAGATAATACATACATGAAAATGCATATGTGTTATTTTTATTTGTTTGAGTTTCATGAAAAATACATATTTGTTTGTGTTTTCAAGATTGCGGAATAAGAAATTGCTAGTGTTTGTTTTTATATGTGTAGAAAATCGTTTAAAAGAAAGTTTTCGCCACATAATATAGTTACATAAAAAGGTAAGGAAAAATTATTATTATGTTATAAAATGGGAATCAAGGAAATTATTATTATTATTATTATTATTATTATTACTCTTAAACAAAAATAGGGAATATATAACCTGTGGAATTATCAAGATAAAAACATTTCTGCCAATTGGAGAGGGTCAAACAGGAACAAATTCGGAATTAGCATACAATACAAAATTGGTTCCATGCGTTTATACACAGAAAATTACTAATAAGAACATAATTCAGAGCGCAAGCTATCGCCTTTAAAGCTTTCTTCCTTAAGGAAATGGAGAAGCGTTTTGGAATGCAGTAAATCGGCTTAACAGAGAATGAGAAAACTAAGCTTACCCATCATTTAAATATGCGTAGAAGTTTTAATTAACGTTTATTTTCCAGAGCGAGCCTACAGTGGCATACCAGAGAGCTTATGTATTCGTATTATTAACTATTCATTCTCAGGTTCAATGTCATCGACATTACTCCGTAAGTGAAAATATATGAAATACAATATAATTTAAACAAGTAAAGCTGGCACACAAGATGTCAAAACAATGTTATTAAAATTTCTGGGTTTATACGAAATAATCCACGTTTCTGTACATAAGCTATTTTAGAGCGTAAAATTTCATACAAGAATTTCCGCTAAAAATACATGCCATGGAACTGTCGTCTGCTCGGTAAACTTGTTTCCAGGCCAGTGTGCCGCGTGACCGATGTAACCAAATGCAATTTGGCGTTGCCTCTCTAACATCAGCGTCCCCAGCGGCTGTCCGTAGTGCCATGGTCTTGTTAGCGAGCCTGACCGCAACGGTCTTAATCCACAGCACTGCAGATAACAAGTGTACACTCAACCTCCCAAGTTTTGAACAACTTATGAGTTTTACTTTCAAGCTCTCTAGTTTTGCAGAACCGTGATGCTGGTAAGATTAGTGTGGAATTATGGACGTATATGTGTTAAAATTAAAAGCTTTTGTGAGCAACATTAAAAGTTATACAATGAAAAGTAGATAGTAATAATAATTAAAATCATATAAAACATCAGTGAGGACTACGATTTTACACTGGAACATCTGCACTCAAGAGCCTATCAAAACTTTAGCTTAACAGATCAGCTATGCATATGTAATATTTGTAATAAGACAATAATTAATAATAAAGAAGAGTGCAGAGTCCTTACACCAAAGTAACGGCAAAGGTTAAAATAGCCAAGGATATCTTCACAGCCAGTATAGCATTACATCACATAGCCGCAACAGTATTATGGCACAGTGTTACGTCAAACATGCCGTTTATTCCTTAAGGTAGATTATGATGCATGTATACTAAAATAAAATGCTTTAAACACGAAAAACCGTATCATCAATAATGTACCTCAAGGATTTGAACACTTTAACTTTCTAGTAGCCATTAATGTTGTCACAAACAAACCCCTATTACGAGTATAATATACCCTTACGCCGAAGTCACATTAAAACTGCAGGCTTCGCGGGCCTTGCTTCGTTGTAGCCTGCATTATTTGATTCCGACGCTTCGAGGCTATTACAGATTTACAAGAATACGGTCTTCTCTAAACTAAGAATTTGGAAAGTATTGTTGTACCAATAAACAAAACACTTATAATTATGCACTCAAAATTTACAGAAGGAAAATAGCACCATACAGGAACAGCTGCAGCTGCGCTTAAATTCCTTAAGGGATTGTATATACATACAGGCTTCAGCTTTTCATTTCCCACAATCAAAAGCATAATATTCCATAACATACTGAGCTTTTATCCCTTCATATTTCACATCGTCATAGAATGAAGTATTTGCACCATTCCGCTCAATCGGGAATCTAAGTCGTCTTACCATCTCATTCAAGGTAGGCCGACTTCCTCCTTTCCCGTAGGTTTGTGATACGTCGCTTATTGCACTATTTTATTGTTATCTTGAGATGTAATATGTCTCTTCCACTTTTTATGTTTTATTACTTCATTTATATTATAAACATGCAGTTCATTTTGTATTATTAAATACCTGATTCAGCGCCTGCTAGATCTTAAAATTATAATTTCGGCATCTTCTGTCTTTCTTCTATGACTCCTGTGCCCAATAATGTTGATGTGACCATTACTTTAGGGCATTTAATCTGGATCACCTTTCTAGTATGAGCAAACCATGGATTTAAGCACATCAGTTTGTATGTTTCAGTATCCGTTAATGAAATATACGGAGTTAGAATCCGCGTATGTAAGTACCAGGTGGGAGTACGTAATGTTAAGAGTATAAAGGTACGAAGCCCATCCCTCTGCGGCACCCCGCCAACGGTCCGGGAAGCTTTTGATACACTTGTGTTTAATGATAAGTCAATAAATTATAACTACTAAAAATGTGAAGCTTCGGTGCCTGTGTGCGTGCGTGCGCTCACATCTCACCACATGTCTGGGAACCCTTTCATACACTTGGGGGCATTCTAATGAGAAGGCAATGAGATATAAACTACTAAAATTAAATGCTTTTAAAAAAATCAGAAAACCAATGCGTGCTTCGTCAGTAATCAAGAGAAAAAAAACATGTGAAGCATTCCTATGACCAAATTACACTAATAATATTCGAGTTAGATGTATAGTTATCTCGTCATATCAAAGTGCTCTCGATATAGAATTTCCCCAAATCTCACATCACTAATTCATGAAATTGTTACCGAAAAACTGAAATTTCGTAAACTTTGCTCTCGTTAGGTACCAATGATTCTTACTGAGCAACACAAAACAAACCGGATGGGTATGTGCATTTCAGTTTTTGACCCGTTATGATGAAGGCGGCGAAGAATTTCTGACACAGATAGTCACAGGAGATGAAACTTGGGTTTCTTACGACACCCCTGAAAGTAAGCGGCAATCAATGGGATGGAGGCACACTTCGTCCCTATCAAAGGTTAAGCCGAAACAAATCTTGACAACTCGAAAAATGATGTGCACAATGTTCTGGGACTGGAAAGGCATCTTACTCATTGATTTCTTACCGCGTGGTCAAACAATAAAAGCAGATGTTTATTGCGAGACACTTAGGAAATTGCGCTGCGCAATACAAAATAAGCGCCGAGGATTGCTGTCAAAAGGTGTTATTTTCTTCACAACAACGCACGATCACACACTGCAAATGTGACGCAAAACCTCCTACAGGAATTTGGCTGGGACGTGTTTGACCATCCTCCGTACAGCCCTGACCTCGCTTCTAGCGACTTTCATCTGTTCTTACATCTCAAGTCTTTCCTTGGCGGTCAACACTTCAACAATGACGAAGAGCTGAAAGAAAATGTTTCCATCTGGTTGAAGACACAGGCGGCATACTTCTATGAAGAAGGTATACAAAAACTTGTGCCACACTATGACAAATGCCTGAAAAATTTCGGCAGTTATGTGGAAAAGTAGTTTAAGAGTTGTAGAATTTTGTGCAATAAATAATTTTTCTGTATATGTACACAATTTAATTTTATTACCAAACGGAGCTTACTTTCTGAACGTACCTCGTATGTTTCAAAAACGAGCCCACAGCTAAAACTATACCACATTGGATGACTCTGAAGCATGCGTAATGCATCAAGAAAACTGTTCATATTGGTCAGTAACAGAAAAATCGAAGGCACACCTTCTCGCCTCGGTATCCCCAAGGCAGAGAGATACCACTAATAACTTCAAACCTACTTCAGTACCCTCGGAATTTACGAATGGAACCTAATAATAGGTTAGGGAAAACTCGGGAGGTAAGTTTAGTAAAAACTGCCTGGAGCAAAGGAAGAAAAATATCGTGGTGAAAAGGATCCCCCCGTGCTATAATTATCCTAAGTACAGGGGTGAATTCGAATATGTGATCGTGGACAAGTCGCGCAGTTGTACATCGAACTTGTTTACGGTAATTTTTAAAAAATAAAGAACTATGTATGCAGCCCCAAAAAATGTTCACACCCCTTGTCAGTAAGCCACCAATAATCAAAGAACTGCACATGCATATGTGATCTAAGAAGGGGAAATCCTAGATCCACAGCCTCGCACAATCTAAGAATATGAACGTATATAACCGATGGAGATAGATTTTAAAATAAACTTAAACATCCCATATTGTTGAACATTGATGAATTCTAATTGAAAAGCAGTCCGAAATCACTATACCAAATATGTTCGTTAATTCTAAGTATCTGTCACTACGATCCGTTAAATGCAGGTTGTAACATAAAGGTACCTGATTTCATAAAACGCACGAGAGCAGTGACCAATATTAGGAAAATTGATAACAAAAGTTTCGGATATTGCCCCTGGCATCCAAATATCCAGTAAACCGTAACAGCTATAGAGTGAATTCGTACTCCAAGTACAATATGTTTAAAGAATTTAATTTCACAGGAATACAGTTTCCAGTATTTTTAGATGACATACAAAAATTTGAAAAACAAAATGATAATATATCGATTACGGTAAATGGTATAAATGAATGTTGAATTATTCCGCTATATCAAACCTCAGAACATAAAGAGCATCATGTGAAACTTTTAAGAATTAGTAATGAAGCTAGATGTCACTATTGCTTAATAAATATCTATCTCGCCTGGAGTCGTCACAGCTAACTAAACGGAAGTGTAAAATGTGTATATGCGAAGCATGCACGAAATACTTCTCAAATGAAACCAACCTAGCTAAACATAAAGAGAGTTGCACGAAATCGCAAGTTGTTAGTATGACTGAAATAGGAGTAAATGACACCATTCGATTAAATTCGTACTCGAAGAGCTCTCCGGTGCCATTTATCATATATGCAGATATTCAACCAATACTTTAAACAGTGCATTCTGTCACCCCCCGCAGATAGCAGTTGGACAAGGTCGCTACAGAGACACAAAGCAGTATCAATAGCTTTAAATGTTGTATGTAATTATGACGATTCCTTGTCAAAATTTAAAATCTTTTAGATGTCCTAATGTGATTCAAGATTATTTTTTCAGTAAATTAGCTGTAACAATAGACAATGTAATAGATATTTACTCGAAAAACAAAGAGTAAAATATTACTGATGCTGATAAAATAAAATTCAGAAATACTAATTTCTGTCAGCTGTGTGAGCATAAATTTGAGTCCAGATTTGTCAATACATTAGATCATTGTCACCTTACTGGTAAATTCATAGGACCGGCACACAATTGGTGTAATCTGAACAGAAAGTTACCAAAATTCATACCAGATTTTTCCACTGTTTATAAAACAACGATTCACATTTTCTCGTGAAAAAATGCTTAGAATCGAGAACCCATATTATGTAGTTCACAAACATCTAAAAATTATCTATCATTTAGTAAGAAATGTACATCCAAAGGAAAAAGTATATATTTCAGATTTCTTGACAGTTATAAATTCTTGGACGATAAATTGAGCAATTTGGCTCATATGCTCAATTTAGCTCCGAGGACTTTAAAAGTGCAAATCACACAAAAATCCTGCACATCGGTAGCTAATGAGATGCAAAGGCGTATTTCCATACACTTATCCGGATTGCGTAGAGAAATTAAAAGAGACCGCATTACCAGATATATCACAATTTGATGATATAACAACAGAAGATTAGTTGCACGCGCAAACAGTACGGAGAGAGTTAAATATAAGAAATTTAGGCGAATGCAGTGATCTATATCTTAAGACTGGCACATTCGTATTCATTGACATTCTTGACATTTTCAGAAAATTATGTCTGAATTTATATAAACTCGATCCGTGCCAACATCTACACTGCTCCCGGGTTGGCCTATCAGGCGATGTTAAAGACAGCTAAACCAAATTATCACTATTCACTGACAAAGAAATGTTAGAGTTTTTCAAGTCAGGAATCAGGGGAGGGCTTTGCACGGTGTCTTAGCGGTACTCCAAAGCCCATAACAAGTATATGCATGAATACAACAAATCACTACCAACTAAATACTTAGCAATTTTCGAGTGTACCAATTTGTGTAGCTATGTAATGTCAAGGAATGCTATCCCTGGGGTGAACTCAGATGAATAAATAGAGATGAAATTAATACAATAGAATTCTTAATCGTACCGCCAGATTTGGAACGGGTTATGTGCTCGATGTCAATCTCGAATATTCTAAAGCCATTCATGACGAACACAACGATCTTCCACTGTGTACGAAGAGCGAAATACCTCCAAAGGATAAATACAATAAGCCCCGTGCAATACTATCCAATACGCCTAAGTATGTCTTGCATTACTGTAATCTACAGCAATGTGTAGAATTAGGAATGAGGTTAAACTACGTACACAGAGCAGTGGCCTACAAACAGTCCTTCTGGTCAAAATCATACATTGACTTAAATACTGCAAAACGTGCTGAGAAGAAATCTAAATTCGTCCAGAATCTATGGAAAAAATGAATAATTGCGTTTATAGAAAATTTATAGAAAATGTGCGTAAGTATAAAGATTTTCGTCTTGTTACCAGTTGGAAACAAGCGAGAAAGCTGATAGCACGTCAAACTTTTTTTTTACATAGTATTTGACGAGAACCTTGTGTATCGAACTGTGAAGGGAAGAAATTCACATGTGTAAGCCCATATACATAGGGCAGGCAATACTTGACATTTCTAAATATGTGATGTACCGGTTTTATTATAACATTCTGAAAAATAACCTAAATGATTTGTCTTTTAATTACATGAATACCGATTCATTTTTGTTTGAAACTAGTACAGATGTTTATGATTTTATCAAAACCAACATTTATCATGTTGATACAACCAACTACCCGCCCAATAACATATATTTGATACCTCTGGTAAACAGGAAAGTAATAGGCTTGTTTAAAGGCGAATCATTGCGTTAAATAATGACAGAATACCCAGGGTTAAAATCTAATTGTATGCAATCCGTTTTGACGGCCGGATTGTTAAAAAGTCAAAAGGTGTTTCAAAGACAACAATGCGTTCAAAAACCTTTAATGATTACCTATCTTACCTCAATGACATGAATGTGGCACATTTTGCTAAACAAACAACATTCAGAAGTTATAAGCATGACGTTCACACAGTAGTAATGAACAAACTTGCATTGAGGGGGCTTGATACCAAACGTTATATGATTAAAACACACATAAAATTATGGATTGGGGACATTTTTCTATTCCAAGAGATCCTGCTAGCTCTGAGCACAACTAACATTGTCATGCTTTTTTGTACTGTTTCTCGCTGTTCTTTTGTTATTAATGGTGTTGGATAATGTTTCTCGTTGAAGAGAGACAGTGTTTTGCCTTATTGAACGTGTGTTATCTCATGTAATTCTGCTTAATGAGAGAGAGATTCTTGTGTATTATTGAGTGTGTTCCATTTCGTGTAATTCTGCTTAACACTAAAAGGGTTCTAATGTTTAAAGATTTCTTTTTAATTGCATTCGTACGCATTTAATTTTATGGTGTATGATATGTAACCATACTCTTTGAGTTCACATGTCTTGTATATGAAAACAATTACATGTCCTCCTGAATAAGTACTCATTTTCTTTTTAAACACATGTTCATACTTGTTTTAAGTTCTTTGTATCTGATGTGTAATCATACTTTTGGGGTGAGAAGAATAGGTAGGGTTATTTTTTCAAAATATATGAAGTCAATTATTTTTGGATTCTGCTCCTTTATTTCTTAAGAAGAAAAAAATATACAAGACACAAATACCACATCCTGAATCACACATATTTTAGAGGTTGTTAAAAAAATCTTTTAGTTTGCATCTTCTACACTACAGCATTCCTTTCTTTCCATTCACTTCCTCGAAAGCCTATCCACTTGACGAGTAACCTGTTCCTCCTTCGACGTAGTACTTTTTCTACGAGATATGTGTCAGGGTACCTGGTTCTTAATAATTCATGACCGTAGAATCCACCTTGCATTTCCTTTCCCTCGCCATCTTCCAGATGATAGGTGGGTGGGACTGCGTGTGTTACCCTGAGAATGAGAAAAATTTCAGTGCTCCAATTAGGTGTGTAACCTTTCTTGAGTAGACTTTTATGCCTAGAGATCCTCACATTGTCTCAAACATCGAACCTCCTGGCGTTCCACTTTTCGTATCTCAAAACAACACGACGATACACCGTGATGGGGAAGATCGCTGTTCCTGACGTCGCAAGGCTTCATCTGAATCGTCGAATGGCAAGTAGTGTTGTAGGTGTTAATGATTCTTGGCAAGAGATCCAGCCATTTATATAAACCTTTAGCAAAAATTCCTTATGCATCATAGTTTTGAGGTTCATATTAAACGTTCGACAGCAATAGCCTTAATGATACTGAATGTACCAGAGTTATTAATTCCATACCTGGTCATTAATTGTCTGAAATGCTTATTGTAAAATTCCTTGTCATTATCGGATTAAATATTCTTAGGCGCTCTACCTAGATCCTCCAGTATATCTCGCATTGCTTTTGTAACATTCACTCCGATCTTGTCTTTTACAGGTCTTGCATAGGCCGTTTTGAGGAAAAATGAACAGCAGTAAGAATGTACTAATAGTTTCTGTTTGGTTTTGCGGTTGGTGTCATTTGAATAAGGTCTATTTGTAATAAGTCACTAATACCTTTACTAACTAAATTCCTGTGCAGAAATTTCCTTCTGGCTGAGGAATGTAATTCGTTAGCGATGTTTTGTCTAATCATGCTATTATTTTTGTGCTTCTCAATTCTGTGACGATCTCTTGAATTTCCGTCGTATGATTGAAATTGCCAGCCTCCCTCGATGCAATTAGCAATCTGCATCTGCTAATCAGACTATTAGGATCGATCAGTGTAGTAGTCGAACTTCCTACCCGGAAAGCGCTCCTTCCATACGAGACCGGATCCAGTCGTAGTGTCGATTATTCTGCTTATTATATTCTTATATTTATACCCCTTGTTCGATCTCAGACGACCGCTCCTGCAGTAGCCCTGTCTGTGAACTAGAGTTTGTTACAAAATCTGAGAATAAATATCCAAGTCTTCTCTATACGATGAGGTCTGAGGTATGCACTTGAATAATAATTTGTACAGCCCGGGCTAGTCGCATAAGTCTCATTTCCTATGTGAACACTGTTATCTGCAAATGTAATTAATTTATTTCCTATCTTATAATCCCCGTCTTCGTACCGTACTCCAAAGGTAACCTCCAGATCACTGAAACGTCTTCAGATAATTTGCAAGGGTATCGGCTTCTTCTTCTTCGGGGTGAGAGAGGGGTTTGCGCTTTTCTTGATTCTTTATTATATCCTTCAGAGGAACGGTGACGGGCTGAAGAACCTCGGACATCACACGTTGGGTTTCGAATTGAGACCGCTCAGGAAACGTAACTTTTCCCTAATCGCTTTACTGTGTCGAGCGATGGTCTGCTTGAGTCTGATGTCTTCTACATCCATCTTAAAATAAATGCACAATTAAGCTGCAGCTGTCAATATATAGGAGATTTTCAATTCGATACTTAGAATATGTCCATTTTTAGCACGATTAACTGGAGCTGTGAAGGTCAACTTATCGTCTATCATTGCGGGTGTAGGATAACTTTCAACTAGCTTATCGTTTATTTCAAACATTGTATCCATTCTCATAGTGGGATGCGGTGATGAAATCATAGAGCAGCCAATCACCCCTCCGCTAACCGAGGACTTGTAGTATTCGAGTCCCGACGATAGCAAGTATCTCTGTGAGTTACCTCTGTGCGGTTTCGTTTGCAATTTAATGATGCGCTGTCCTCTTATTTGTCCTAAAATAGCATTTATTAACCCATTTAAGATTTAAGCATATACATATTATTCATAGTGTAGGTTAGGTACTCATTCATCGAGCCACGGTTTCCAGAGCTTTTTCTACTGCTGCAACAATTTGTTGAGGCATAAAAGCTAGAGTTCAGTTTAAAACTGTCTGTGTTTCGGCATTTTTCTCTACAATTAATTGTCTAACATATTTTTTTAACTGCGGCATCGTTATCGTCCACGGGATGGGCTATCTCCTTTATCTGTTTCATTCGAAAGGAAACGTTTCCATTCGAATTGAGAAGCGGCATGCATTCATTTATGTAATCTAGAATATATTTTTTTATTCGGAACATCACGATCATAAACTGGAGCCAATAGTAATTCATTCTTATCGTATCCAGAATGACATCATTTTCTGCATTGCGTTTGAAGCCATATTTACTCAGGTATTCCATTAGCCTCTCATGTTGTCCTTAGAGTGATGTAGGCACGTGCTGCCTAAGCATAGCTTCAAATTCACCCATACGCTTGAAGTGTTTTCGATGAACGTCTGCATTTGATGCTCGACGATAGTCGTAAGCGTATCCACATAGTGTTTAGTCGTTGCACCATAGTCTTCTCCGGGGTCCTGAATGTTGTATAATTGCTTTTTCTTGAATGAATGGTTTCCCGTGTCATCTCGATTTATGATATAACGATTAAGCACACCCCTGGACGGGATGATCCTGCGCGACCCGAATCTGTCGAAGCTCATAACTGTAATGAGCGATCCTTCTCTATTTATTCATCCGAAAGATACATCGAAAGGTTTCTGTATCGTGCTTCATTCAGCGCAAATTCAGGTACTGTGACGACAAAGGGTCTCGAGTTCAATTCGTCATTACTCTCCCATACTTGCTTACACAGCTCTCTGAATTCCGCACATGGCATGTCAGTATTTACGTAATCGTATATGTGCTTTGAGTTGAGATTATCTTGTCGGAATAGCACGATCATATTTGAATTGTCCCTAATTAGATGTTTGGGTACCTTTGCATAAGATTTTGCTAGGTATACAGCATCATGTTGCGGTGTCTGCCCATGCTGCAATGCGAAGCTATTTTACCTTTTTCTCGTTGATGACGTCATCAAATACGAATATGGAGTTTTCTCTGGCTTCGGAAGTTTCCAGTACTTTTTCACCGTCCTCGAAAGTGTACACTCCTATATGAGGTATGGTTTTCAGCACTTTAAGCAGGTACGGTTATTTTGGTTGATGCAGTGTTTTCGAGTAAACGTAAAGAATCTCGAATCTTAGACCGTTCTTGTGGATTAGCAGGTTGAGTAAGATATTCGTCTTTCCCGCATTTGAGCTAGCCAGAATGTACGCTCTGACGTTGCTCGGGAAGAGAGAGCCGTGCCTTCCCTCGCGAATGTCATTGTTGAAGTCTAAAATTTGTATAGGTAACGAGCACTTTTGCTACACTACTTCCATCGTACGACTAAGATTATAAGGTTATAATATTTAGCTTTTTATTTTCCTAGTGTATCATGAGCTCTGGACGCGTTTGGAAGGGTTCCGGAATACTTAATTCTTTGATTAATTCTCTACCATTTGAGACTCATTTGCCCGGCTACAGGTATTGCGGTCCTGGAACTAAGTAGCATAAACAATTGAAGCGAGGGGATCCGCCTGTAAACGAATTGGACGCCGCGTTTCCAGAACACGATATGGCCTACTGCACACATCGGAACACGGGTTTGAGACATTTGGCTGACGGGGTACTTGCGGAAAGAGCCTGGAATCGAACGCAGTCTGCCAAGAAGCTTGCCGCTAGACTAGTGACCACGATCATGAAGGGAAAGCTGGCCTTGGGCGTTGGATTGCGCAAACATCTGAAGAGAATATTACCGCCACACGCTGGAGGCGAGATCCTACCTTTGCTACCGCTTTTGGCAGCTTTGGGTGCTACGGGTACTTTGGCAGGGGGAGCTGCACAGATCACTACCTCGGTGAATTAGAAACGTGCTGCGGTGAAGCAACTGAACGACCTGGTTCGTCACAATCAGTACATGGAAGCCTTAGCCACGGGCAAGTGCAGAGGTCTTAAGAAGGGAGGTGGACGACGCAGGAAGGGAAGCGCCTTGTATCTACGTCGAAAAAACTCGGGGCGAAGATATACGTATCCAGGAAAAAGCCTTAAGCGGTGCGGAGATTGAAGCTTATGCTAAACTCTACGCATTCTTAATTTTAGAGGCGTATACATACTAGATAAACTACACAAAGACCTAAACGTGCAGAGAGGATCGTCGTCAATTTGGACAGTTCGCGCAATCCGGGTACCCATTGGGTTGCTGTACGCAAGGATGGAAATTTAGCGTTTTATTTTGACAGTTTCGGCAATCTGAAATCTCCAAAAAGGATCGAATCCTATCTCGACAGTGTTAAGGTCATGTATAACAGACACAGGTATCAGAATTTCGATTCAGTTATTTGTGGTCATCTATGCTTATAGTTTCTGTTATGAAATACTTTCGACAGGATGTTTGAATGGTCAAAATGAGTTACACTATCACTGTGAGCGGATATGATTCTAGTTTCTCTACCCATCTGAATCCACCACTCCATCTGGATCCAAGTGGTGTTTACGAGATAGCTCTACTAAATTGCCAGACATTTTACTCCATACCAAATGATGATCCTAGCCATAACATTTTCCATTACGTGCGGGATGGAAAACTTGAAACCATCAAAATTTCACCTGAAACTTATGAAATAGAAGATATAAACACCTTCCTCAAGGATAGACTCAAATAACGTATGAAATAGAAGATATAAACACCTTCCTCAAGGATAGACTCAAAGCCGGCGATGACGTTTTCTTCGTCCCAATAATAACACCATGAAGGATGAGTTTCGGTGTCCCTACGTTATCAATTTCACTCAAGAGAGATCCGGGGGCTCTCTTCTCGGTTTCACTGGCAAGCGCACAGTGGAGCCGGGTGTACTGACCGAGTCTGACGAAGTGGTGATCAGCATCATACGCGTCGGGTGCAGCCTTGCCACTGGATCTTTCATCAACGGCAAAAGCGGGCATTCTCTCTACGAAATTTTCCCGTCGGTTCCTCCGCGCTATCACACCTCTCAGGAACCGCCCAGTCCTATATATCTACCCATCATCGACATGAATCTCATTGATCAGCACAGCATTCGAGTAGTAGACCTGAACGGGCATACGCACGACCTCAGAAACGAAAGTATGACATTGAGACTACACATAAGATGGAATGGGAATAAATTTTAAAAGGCATTGTTATAATAAACAGCTTCTCTCGAGATTGATACCGATTCAGTCTTCGACGCGCAAACTGCTAGCACCTTCCAACCGAGAGCTCCTCGAGCGACTGGGCTTCAAGGTTCTGTAATGAAAGCTTTAGATGTGACCGGAATTCCGAGTTTTGACGATAAGGTTATTAAGGAGGAGGAACATGACTTCCTACCTTACAATACGTCTGCTCTAGATGTGAATGATGAAATTAGAATACAATGCCAAGCTGAGGATTTGTACACGATTACTAGCAGAAGTTACCTCTACATAGAGGGATCTACTGGCGAAGCTTCATTTGCAACACTGACCAACAATGCCATGGCGTTTCTGTTCAATGAAGTTCGCTTAGATATGAATGGTACTACTATAGATAGAACGAGAAATCCTGCAATTTCTACGACTATGCGCAACTCTCAACATCATAGGCTCCAATCTCCTGCACAACGCCGGCTGGACCATTCACGGAGTTGCTGTAGACATCGTGAACGCATCAAATGATGTATTCAACGCTATCATTCCTCTTTCGATGCTTCTGGGTTTCGCTGACGATCACAGGCAGCTCACACGTAATAGCAAGTTTGAATTCCTTCTCATTAGATCTAAAATTTATAATTGTATGATGGGTAACCATCCCACTAAACCGCATCAAATGGAGGATGCCCGTACTTAGACTCTCCGATGCCGAGAGAGTGGACAAATTTAAGCTCGTCTAGTAGATCGCCCGCTGCACGTTCCCTTTCGAACCCTGGACCTTCACACTCAACCTGCAGTTCAGCAGACTAAAGCGTTCACGTGGAACGCTGCAATAACATCGAAGCTTGAGAAACCGCGTTTTGACATAGTGGGACACAGACCGACAGACTGAACTACCATTCTAAAGATAGCTCCATCTTTGATCACTGCAATATCACCAATCTGAAGCTTTATCTCAACAGCGAATGTTATCCGTATCATGACATGAATTTGGATTTGGTACATTCAAAGTTTGCATCTCTGTATGACCAATATTCTAAATTTCAATACTCTTATTACGGCAAAGAAAATTACCCTCTTTTGAAAGGAAGCGATTTTCTGAAATATGCACCACTATTCGTCATCGACTGTTCTCATCAACCGGAGGAGACAGTGACTGGAGCCGTTAACATCAGATTGGAAGTTCAAGCATCGGCAAATTTTCCGGCACAAACATATTCGTTTTGTTTAATTATTCATGTTAAATTGTTTGCTTATAAACCCCTAACTTATGTTGTTCAATCTATCATATAGGAAATGAAATGTATTTTGTTTATATCCATAAATAATGGAATAAATATATTTCTTTATTGATTTTAGCATACATCTCCTTTAAGCTTATTCTGACATTCCACTCGTATGAACTTTGATTAATGAACGTGATGCCATTGAAATAAATATATTTAAATGTATGGAATTAGTCTCTTCAGTCCTGCTGTTGCAACAGTGTCCAGGTTTATGACATTTTCGTTTAGACACGTATTCACAAATGCTATTTCATTAACTTTATCATATGCACTGTTATATTTTATGCATAGACTATATTCTCACTTTACGATAAACGAAGAAGCTTACCGTCTTTCACATACGTTTCAATTACAGCTATATTTTGAACTATTATCTGCCAGTCCTCTTTTGTTAAATATAGAAATGTTTCGTCAACTGTTTTGATGAAAAGGGGTGCGAGTTCGTAATGCAGTCCTATATTCACACGATGCTTGGAGCTGATGGACATGTCGTCGAGCATAAACACACTATTTGGATTTATCTTTCTCCGACTTTTCTGGAATCGGGTAAGAGATGAGTACTATAACATCTTCCAACATCTTCTTCTTGTTTACGACCTTTGCCTTGTTCCTCTTCTTGTCAGGCTTCTTTTCGGACCCTTAGACATATACACAAAATTTCTGTTTTAACACGCGAATCATCATTAAAAGCAACTTTCTTTTTAGTCACAATGATTCTGCTTAACTTTATTCTTCTTCTTATTCTTCTACACTTTATTTCTCCTCCACGGGCTCGGACGTCGACACCGACCCATCCACGTCGCAGTGCGGTGGCACATATTCTCCTTCGGGCATTCTGTAAAAAAATGCACATATTTTCTTAGCTATCTTTTTTCTCCCCTACAACATCTATTCTATCACATGTTCTTTTCTTACTTACCCCTTTGCTTTGAGATACACGACACAGCACTCTCCACAACGGAAGAATGACGACAATTGTTGATGCTGTGATGGTTCCTTACAAATGATGGTATGCGTATCGGCATCACATATTTCCCTATGCTTATTGAGACAGTGTTGCTTCATTGCTCGTACTCATTGAGGTTCACCCAGCAACAGCTATCGCTATCGCTCGGGATTCTGATATTTTCACTATTCATCGTGGTGGCTCACAGCCAACTGTGAACGCCGATCCATTCTCGTTTCACATATAATGGATAGAGTGGAGGGTTGGAACAAGTTCATTCTTGCACTGAAGCGGTGACGTGTTTATGCCGTTACGCACGTGGCGCTTGTTCACATAGTCCTTATCTGGCCTCCTGTTTAACATACTCATGCAGCCTACCTTTCATTACGTATTGGATAGCTGCAATACGCTTCGATGAAAGATTCCCAGGAGTTGGGAGACGTGAGCGCACGCACGCACCGAGGCTTCACATTTTTTTTGGTAATTATAATTCATTGACTTATCATTAAACACAAGTGTATCAAAAACTTCACGGGTCTAGGGCGGGGTGCCGGAGAGGGATGGGCTTCGTTCTGACTGACCCTTATATTCTTGACATCACGTACTCCCACCCGGTACTTTCATACGCGGATTCTAAATCCGTATTATTCATTAACGGATACTATTATTCATTAACGGATACTGAAACATACAAATTGATGTGCTTAAAGTTCTGGTTTGCGTCTACTGTTTCTATTTTTATTTTTCAGAGATTCTACTTAAATTTGTGCCTTTTTGTATGACGCATTTCCTGTCATAATTATGCAAAGAGTCGCACGCAAGACAATTAATAAAAGTACCTTGACTCATGAATCTTTTCATTGTTTACAATCTATGAACTTATAGGTCGTTTCCCTAAGTAGGAGAGATAAGACAGACCTGGCACAGTTTTTTGCGTTTATATGGGAAAAGATAGGGAAAACGAGGGTAGATGCTAGGCTATCAGAGCAACCAAGGAGTAAAAAATGCGTTTATATGGGGGAAATAGGGAAAACGAGGGTAGATGCTAGGTTAGACAGAGGTTGAAGTAGGAGGAATGTGATTTATATGAGAGTGGCAGAGAATACGAGGAGAAGCGCTAAGCTGGTCAGAGGTCGAGTAGAGTATACGATTATATACGAAAGATAGGGAGTAGATGATAAGGCTAGACAGGTAGTGAAGGAGGGGAAATATGGACTTACATACAGGAGAGATAGGGAATTCGAGGAGAGGTGCTAGACTAGACAGGACTTGAAGGGTAGAATATAACTATTTTAGAACAAACTTAGAAGCTTTTTAAGCATATGCTTAGCTAACTTTGCAGATATTCTGATGATGTTTTAATGCGGTGGAACAGGCATTTGACATCCTTTTACTAGCTTCAAAATATTTTTAGACATAGAAACAGATACGTGTTTTAGGGTATAGGTGTAAGCATTTTAACCAGTGTACTAGGAATTGTGGAACATTTTAGGGTTCATTTAGAGACATTTTAGGCACAGGTACAGGTATTTTTGATATGAACAAAGCCTTCAGGACATTCTGATTTGAGGCAGGGGAATTTTAGGTATTTCAGCAGCATTTTGGGAACTGGAGCAGGTAGATTCAGGATATTCATATAGGCTTCAGAATATTTCGAGGTGTTTTATGATGCTTTTAAGGTATTTTGACAATTTTCAAGACGTTTTCAAAGCTCGTGCTAGGAGTGTTTGTGGCTCTTTAAAGGTATTTTAGGTTATGGATGTGGCATAGGCACAGACAATTAAGAGTTTCTGAAGGGCTTTTGGAAAGTGTAACAGCTGTTTTTATGCCATTAAGAGTTCCTGAAGGTCTTTTGTGAAGTGTAGTGGCTGTTTTATCGACCTTTGGAAAGTGTAACGGCTGTTTTATTGGCTTTTGGAAAGTGAAGTGGCTTTTTTATTGCATTTTGGAAAGAGTAGTGGCTGTTTTATCGGCTTTTGGAAAGTGTAGTGGCTGTTTTATTGGCTTTTGGAAAGTGTAGTGGCCGTTTTATGGACTTTTGGAAAGTGCAATGGCTATTTTTATGTCATTAGAGTTCCTGGAGGGCTTTTTTGAAAGTGCAATGCTTATTTGTATGCTATTGACACGTGGTTTTCAGGCATTCTCTTATGTTTTATAGAGTTTTCTCTTGTATTACACAGGTCTTATGATGATCTAGAACCACTTCTTACATTTTTACTGTCATACCGGTTGCTTTTGAGGTCTTCTCAATATTCTAAAGCTAACATGTAAGAAACTATGTAGAAATGCCTTTTCTAATCCAAACTTAAGCTCTGCTAGTGATGTTGTTTTATTCAGCTGTTCTGTTGTTGTATGCTTAATTGTTGTTTAGGTGTATCGTCTTCACCAGTTAATTGATGCTTTATTAGATAAGGAATGTAAGGGTAGGTGACTCTGCGCTTTTATCTAGGCTTGAGACTAGCACTACGATTTGCGCCTAATGGCAGGGTTAACGCCTCCGTTCCACATTCTTATTTTTAGTTATTCTTTAGGTGTCTGCTAGATGTATACACAGCACAGGGGTAAACTTCCACTTTTTAAAGTTGTCGACTCACGAGAAAATCATCATCTTAGGACTACATTCTATTAAGCACTGCTTGTAATGCTGTAATGACCATATGCATATGTCGTTATTCCATCCTCAGCAACAACTCTTTTATCGTTGTATGGTGTCAATCCAATTTTATTCACTTGCGCTGTGTTAATAGTATGCTTTCGTGACAGGATCAGATTCATGGGCGTCATTATTTCTCTGTATTTAAGACATTCTGTATAGCTGTCGAATGTGATGTGCTGCTTAATAGAGCCACGTTTTATACCTTTAATATTTTATATCATTGAGCCGTGGATATCTAGCGCATACATCTTAGGTCGCAGTTCGACAAAGCGTTTGATGATTTTACCATTAGCCTCATCTTTAAATTTTCCAAGCACTTTCTTGTTTAGAGCTGAATAGCATATGTGGTTTGTAGGATAATCAGCCGTATCCAGATGCTCAAGAAAACGTAGCTTGTCCTTGTACACATCTTCAGTTGTAACTTGATAGATGAATGAATCAGTGTCCATTTACATCAGTTTCAGGTTTTCAACTCCATAATGCGGTAACAACATATCATAATGATAGTGGTACATTAATGTCTTGGAGATGTCCAACACACTCATTCCCATGTATATAGGCATGTTGAACACCATCTGTCGGGAGGCCATATGCACAGCAGCTAGATTGGTGGCATATATTGTTCGATCGATAAACGTAGGCTTTGCAATTAACTTTTCCAGAGTCTTCTCGTTTGTCACCAACCGTATATCCACACGATTAGGAAGGTTCTCCATTGTTTTTCCAAACATAGCACTGTTGAACAGTTTGTAGAGATCCTTCTCAAAATCATTTGCAGCCTTTTGTCGTAGTCTGTTGTTAAATTCCACATACGGTTTTAACCACTGTGACTGTCGGAATTGTAGCACTCGATGGAATTTTGTTAGTCGTAGTCCATGACTAAGAGCTTGCTTCAAAGTCATGTAATGCACTACATACTTCTTTCGTGATCCAAGGTGAGGAATTAACTTCTTTGTAGTCGAGTCCTTTGGTTTCAGACACTCAGGCAGGAATGGTAAATCATTATGCAGATCATTGAGTTCAGCAGGATACTCGATGTCAACTTCTAATATGTATCCATGAGGATCATCTTCTTCTAGTCTTTGTAAGTTTATTTCTTCATGTGAAACCCACTGAAATCCACAAAAAGGAAGGCCGTGACACATTGCCCAGCCATATTGGTTATTAGCGTCCTCGTATGTGATGAATTGGTTTGGTCTCGACGGATCAAACTTGTCCATGTAAGTGTTATTAGCCTCTGCATACCGATGTGAAACTTGGCATAAACCTCCTCTTATGCCGGATTCCACCATCAGTAGTTGCTCATAATCTTGCAACAGTTCCAGTTTGATTCCAGTATACAGTAACATGGCGTCCCATTTAAGTCCTGGAGAGGTGAAATAATGTGCTGGATCAACTTTGTGGGTTTTGAGAATTTGCTCTCTGAATGTCTCAAGGACATCAGCTAGAAGAAGAACATCCGAGGTTAAGTAGAGGTCACTGTATTCACCCAGGTTTCTCACATTGAACAGTCTCCATACATTTCTAGCATGCTCGTAGTCAGCATCACTAATTTCTTCTTCATTCAGTTTATTGTAGAAGTAGTTCTTAAGAGGCAGGCAGGTCTCGTTCAAGACATCCCATTATGTGACGTAATCATAGGGAAATACACCCTTACGTGTCATCAACTTCAACTTGTCTTCTCCGAAGTACTTCAATGTTTCAGGATATGAGATTAGATTTTTTACCAGCTTATCCAAGCTTGTACTCAGGAACCGAAAGCTATCCACAAACCGGAGATTTATATCTCCGACATACTTGGAGAATGAGATATAGCTTTCTTCAGAGTTAGGAATTACCTCCACACGTTCACTTGTACATCCCAACTCCTTAACAATGAAATGAGAGTCATATCCACTAAGGTTATGTATGAAGACGGGATATATTTAGGCGTTTTACAGGCTAAATTGCATTCATTATGAAGACTTTCTCGGTATTCACCACTGATGTGATCATGATCGCGTACTTTGTAGTTCACTTCTGTAAAGGTTTTTCCACACAAGTAGCATACTATAGAAGACTGAAAATCCTTTTGCTGTTTATCCGTAAGTTTCAGAGGCTCCCTAGATTTGTATATTATCAATCTCCTTTGCAAGGGATGTCAGGTATTATATAAACTTCTGAGCAGCATCATAACCACGATATACATAGGGCTGCTTAGGAAGACCAGTTTCGAGGTGTGCAACGCTGGATGAACGGTTTCACGTAAACACAGGAGCTCATTGCTGTATGCTCTTGATAAGGGGTTGTATAGGAAGTTTCAGGACTGGGAATACACGTATGACATGGAGTGAGAATACACTCAAAATCCGCATAGATGACATAAGGTACTTTCAGCATCCTCTACACATTTTTAAACTGTGCAATTGATTTCTCCTTGGTAGGCATAACTACCCTTGCAACATTATGCTGGCTACAGGTGGCTGCATGTTCTTGTAGTTTTTTCCAGACCACTTTGTCCATACTGATTGTCAAAGTGAGTAAAGCACCGCTTGCAGGTATGTATCACTCCATCATGCTTAGCTTTCTGACGTCGAACGAGCTTCTCAAAATTCTTGATATATACGTAGTGATGTTTTCCACTACTATCACTCAACAGTAACAGGTCACGGTGCTCAGGTAGTTCAGTGTCAGCAACCTTTATCGGATACACTTCATGCTTCTCATCCAGGCCGAAAACGTTGCTAGACATCCTATTAAGCTTCTCAAATTTAGGTATTTGAGAAAGTGGAGTAGGATAGGAAACGCAGTTGAAGTCGTACTTATCTTGAAGCTGTTTGTATTTACTCATACGCTGTGCATCCTTCTCGATGAATTTGGCTAGTACGGAATATACGAAGCATTTCTCATGTCTGTAGTTATGGATGTTTATACAAGCTTTTCCTGCTTCAACAGATGGCGATAGTGGTATGTAGCTCTTTCCTCGTAAGGGGTTGTACTTGTTTATATGGAGTCGAACTCCTTCCACAGCAATCAAAGCCCAGTTGCTGCCCTTAAGTTGTGAATCCTCCATTTCAGTGGCCAATTTCTTGTATTTCGCTTCCAACGTTGAGTCTAGATCCGTTTCTAGAAACACAGGCTGATTCCGTGTTTTAAATGTTTAGTAACAGGTTTCTCCGATACTGTTTACAAATCGGCACTCAACCAGCAGATTAATCTTCACACTCTTGTGAATACCAAGCTCTTTATGCACTGCCTGGATTATTCGTTGTTTGGCCTCATGCAGTACATATTCAGGTCCTTAGATGAATCACATCGTGTAGAATACGATTTCAATCGTCCTTCGAACGCTGTCTCGTATTCCTTCATGTCACAATCCTCCATTGTGGATAATATGTGATGTTTGGTAGGCTCCAATCTGCTTTTCTTCTGAGGACTGCTTATTTCACATACGTCTTTTAGAATCAACAATGATTCCTATAGTCCTGTATTATTGCTTACTTAGGGAAAGATATCTCTAGGGGTGGAGTTCGAATCCCTGCTGGATTTCAAACTTTGATGTTTAATTATTCCCGAAGTAGAACAGCTAGACTCGTGGAACAAATTACATTAAATTGATAACATTGGTTAGATTCTCCTGAAGAGCTATTTAGGAGTCCCAAAGTTCATATCCGACCTCGGATCGGTAAAACCTAAATGTTTAATTCTTAATGAGTTAAAAGACTTAGACAAATATGGTAAAATCACAATAAGTTTATATCACTAAGAGGCTTAGTGAAAGACTTTTCAGGTATCATTAGAAAATAATTATAAACAAGGTACTCAAGGATAAATTTTTACTATTATCTTAGAGACTTGACGTCGAGTAGCAAAAAATTTAATGCTCAATAGTTACTAAACTAAGGGAGTTGTATGCGTGAATCAAAAATGTATTTATTAGATATAATTCATTATCTGTGTTAAACCGTGATGCGTACTTAGGTATCCTCAGGTCCTTGTTCGAATCTTATAAAAATTTAATGGTTAATAAATATTAAACTAGGAGACATATACGGCTGGAATAAAAAGTATTTAACCCATATATTTATAAGTATACTTAGGTATCCCCAGGTCTGAATTAAAATTCTTAATTTTCTTTCTTCTTTTTTCTTTCTGTTTTCTTCTTTGTCTCTTTCCTTCTTCCTTTCTTCTTTATTCCTTTCTTCGTTCCTTTCTTCCTGATCAACACACAACGGCACACACACGCTAACGCACTCATCGACACCTTACACACACATACACAAAACTATCTAACAAACACGTCCAGAGACAGTTCAATACACACATACGTAAACTCACAGACATACACGCAACACTATCACACAAACACATAACACAAACACGCATCCACATACATAGCCAACACATACGAACATCTAACCAAACACGTTGATATGCACGAAGACATACCAACACACAGATTCTGTGACTCAAGGACAGCCAAAAATACAAACATTTATCCACACACACATGTGTACTCCCAAACACATCCAGAGACAGTTCAATACACATATACGTAAACACAGACATGCACGCAACACTATCACACATACACATAACACAAACACGCATCCACATACATAGCCAAACACATACGAACATCTAACCAAACACGTTGATATGCACGAAGACACACACACATACACATATATACTCACAAACACATTCAGAGACAGTTCAATACACACATACGTAAACTCACAGACATGCACGCAACACTATCACACAAACACATAACACAAACGCGCGTGCACATACATAGCCAAACACATACGAACATCTAACCAAACACGCTGATATGCACGAAGGCACACACACACATATATATATTCTCACGCATACATAGAGATCGTTCAGAACACACTCTCACATACTCATACATACACAACACATTCGAGCACCTCTCCAAACACACGGACATGTTCGAACACCTACGGAAACGGCCGAATACCTGTGTAACGTATTGAAATATAAGAGTTTAGACGCTTAATCACCGTTTTATTATTAAAATTCAGTATATAATTGATCTAAAAGGTTCGTGCTCCCGCTATAAATAGGATAACCGCGGACACTGGACTTCATTGCGCTAATTAGTCTTGCGGTGTTAACATCGCGTTTTCTACAAGAATAATCAGCTTTCGAGAGTGAATAAACGATATCAAGACGAGGAGGTCTGCATCAAGAGTAAGGATAAATAACTCTACATATAATGATATCATTCCAAGCGTTATTGGATACGCTTGTAGTAAATGTAGAAAGGAATTCCTACGAAGTTATGATAAGAGAAGGCATCAGATGACCAGTAAGAGACTCTTCAAATGTAAACATCGTAATATAACCTTTAATGATGGTTATAAGGGGCAGCGGCACGAAGACGTATGTGAAATAAGCAGTCCTCAGAAGAAAAGCAGATTGGAGCCTACCAAACATCACATATTATCCACAATGGAGGATTGTGACATGAAAGAATACGAGACAGCGTTCGAAGGACGATTGAAATCGTATTCTATACGATGTGATTCAACTAAGGACCTGAATATGTACCTGCATGAGGCCAAACAACGAATAATCCAGGCAGTGCATAAACAGCTTGGTATTCACAAGAGTGTGAAAATTAATCTGCTGGTTGAGTGCCGATTTGTAAACAGTATCGAGAAACCTGTTACTAAACATTTAAAACACGGAATCAGCCTGTGTTTCTAGAAACGGATCTAGACTCAACGTTGGAAGCGAAATACAAGAAATTGGCCACTGAAATGGAGGATTCACAATTTAAGGGCAGCAACTGGGCTTTGCTTGCTGTGGAAGGAGTTCGACTTCGTATAAACAAGTACAACCCCTTACGAGGAAGCAGCTACATACCACTATCGCCATTTGTTGAAGCAAGAAAAGCTTGTATAAACATCCATAACTACAGATATGAGAAATGCTTCGTATATTCCGTACTAGCCAAATTCATCGAGAAGGATGCACAGCGTGTGAGTAAATACAAACAGCTTCAAGATAAGTACGACTTCAACTGCGTTTCCTATCCTACTCCACTTTCTCAAATACCTAAATTTGAGAAGCTTAATAGGATGTCTAGCAACGTTTTCGGCCTGGATGAGAAGCATGAAGTGTATCCGATAAAGGTTGCTGACACTGAACTACCTGAGCACCGTGACCTGTTACTGTTGAGTGATAGTAGTGGAAAACATCACTACGTATATATCAAGAATTTTGAGAAGCTCGTTCGACGTCAGAAAGCTAAGCATGATGGAGTGATACATACCTGCAAGCGGTGCTTTACTCACTTTGACAATCAGTATGGACAAAGTGGTCTGGAAAAAACTACAAGAACATGCAGCCACCTGTAGCCAGCATAATGTTGCAAGGGTAGTTATGCCTACCAAGGAGAAATCAATTGCACAGTTTAAAAATGTGTAGAGGATGCTGAAAGTACCTTATGTCATCTATGCGGATTTTGAGTGTATTCTCACTCCATGTCATACGTGTATTCCCAGTCCTGAAACTTCCTATACAACCCCTTATCAAGAGCATACAGCAATGAGCTCCTGTGTTTACGTGAAACCGTTCATCCAGCGTTGCACACCTCGAAACTGGTCTTCCTAAGCAGCCCTATGTATATCGTGGTTATGATGCTGCTCAGAAGTTTATATAATACCTGACATCCCTTGCAAAGGAGATTGATAATATATACAAATCTAGCGAGCCTCTGAAACTTACGGATCAACAGCAAGAGTATTTTCAGTCTTCTATAGTGTGCTACTTGTGAGGAAAAACCTTTTTAGAAGTGAACTACAAAGTACGCGATCATGATCACATCAGTGGTGAATACCGAGAAAGTCTTCATAATGAATGCAATTTAGCCTGTAAAACGCCTAAATATATCCCTGTCTTCATACATAACCTTAGTGGATATGACTCTCATTTCATTGTTAAGGAGTTGGGATGTACAAGTGAACGTGTGGAGGTAATTCCTAACTCTGAAGAAAGCTATATCTCATTCTCCAAGTATGTCGGAGATATAAATCTCCGGTTTGTGGATAGCTTTCGGTTCCTGAGTACAAGTTTGGATAAGCTGGTAAAAAATCTAATCTCATATCCTGAAACATTGAAGTACTTCGGAGAAGACAAGTTGAAGTTGATGACACGTAAGGGTGTATTTCCCTATGATTACGTCACATAATGGGATGTCTTGAACGAGACCTGCCTGCCTCTTAAGAACTACTTCTACAATAAACTGAATGAAGAAGAAATTAGTGATGCTGACTACGAGCATGCTAGAAATGTATGGAGACTGTTCAATGTGAGAAACCTGGGTGAATACAGCGACCTCTACTTAACCTCGGATGTTCTTCTTCTAGCTGATGTCCTTGAGACATTCAGAGAGCAAATTCTCAAAACCCACAAAGTTGATCCAGCACATTATTTCACCTCTCCAGGACTTAAATGGGACGCCATGTTACTGTATACTGGAATCAAACTGGAACTGTTGCAAGATTATGAGCAACTACTGATGTTGGAATCCGGCATAAGAGGAGGTTTATGCCAAGTTTCACATCGGTATGCAGAGGCTAATAACACTTACATGGACAAGTTTGATCCGTCGAGACCAAACCAATTCATCACATACGAGGACGCTAATAACCAATATGGCTGGGCAATGTGTCACGCCCTTCCTTTTTGTGGATTTCAGTGGGTTTCACATGAAGAAATAAACTTACAAAGAATAGAAGAAGGTGATCCTCATGGATACATATTAGAAGTTGACATCGAGTATCCTGCTGAACTCCATGATCTGCATAATGATTTACCATTCCTGCCTGAGTGTCTGAAACCAAAGAACTCGACTACAAAGAAGTTAATTCCTCACCTTGGATCACGAAAGAAGTATGTAGTGCATTACATGACTTTGAAGCAAGCTCTTAGTCATGGACTACGACTAACAAAAATCCATCGAGTGCTACAATTCCGACAGTCACAGTGGTTAAAACCGTATGTGGAATTTAACAACAGACTACGACAAAAGGCTGCAAATAATTTTGAGAAGGATCTCTACAAACTGTTCAACAATGCTATGTTTGGAAAAACAATGCAGAACCTTCTTAATCGTGTGGATATACGGTTGGTGACAAACGAGAAGACTCTGGAAAAGTTAATTGCAAAGCCTACGTTTATCGATCGAACAATATATGCCACCAATCTAGCTGCTGTGCATATGGCCTCCCGACAGATGGATTTCAACAAGCCTATATACATTGGAATGAGTGTGTTGGACATCTCCAAGACATTAATGTACCACTATCATTATGATATGTTGTTACCGCATTATGGAGTTGAAAACCTGAAACTGATGTATATGGACACTGATTCATTCATCCATCATGTTACAACTGAAGATGTGTACAAGGACAAGCCACGTTTTCTTGAGCATCTGGATACGGCTGATTATCCCACAAACCACATATGCTATTCAGCTCTAAACAAGAAAGTGCTTGGAAAATTTAAAGATGAGGCTAATGGTAAAATCATCAAACGCTTTGTCGGACTGCGACCTAAGTTGTATGCGCTAGATATCCACGGCTCAATGATAAAAAATATTAAAGGTATAAAACGTGGCTCTATTAAGCAGCACATCACATTCGACAGCTACACAGAATGTCTTAAATACAGAGAAATAATAAGGACGCCCATGAATCTGATCCTGTCACGAAAGCATACAATTACCACAGTGCAAGTGAATAAAATTGCATTGACTCCATACGGCGACAAAAGAGTTGATGCTGAGGATGGAATAACGACATATGCATATGGCCATTACAGCATTACAAGCAGTGCTTAATAGAATGTAATCCTAAGATGATGATTTTCTCGTGAGTCGACAACTTGAAAAAGTGGAAGTTTACCCCTGTGCTGTGTATACATCTAGCAGACACCTAAAGAATAACTAAAAATAAGAATGTGGAAGGGAGTCGTTAACCCAGCCATTTGGCGCAAATCCTAGTGTTAGTCTCAAGCCTAGATAAAAGGGGAGAGACACCTACCCTTACATTTTTTATCTAATAAAGCATCAATTAACTGGTGAAGACTATACACCTAACCAACAATTAATCATACAAAAACAGAAAAGCTGAATAAAACAATATCACTAGCAGAGCTTAAGTTTGGATTAGAAAAGACATTTCTACATGGTTTCTTACATGTTAGCGTTAGAATATTGCGAAGACCTCAAAAGCAACCGGTATGATAGCAAAAATGTAAGAAGTGGTTCTAGATCATCATAAGACCTGTGTAATACAAGAGAAAACTCTATAAAACATAAGAGAATGCCTGAAATCCATGTGTCAATAGCATACAAATAAGCATTGCACTTTCAAAAAAGCCCTCCAGGAACTCTAATGACATAAAAATAGCCATTGCACTTTCCAAAAGTCCATAAAACGGCCACTACACTTTCCAAAAGCCAATAAAACAGCCACTACACTTTCCAAAAGCCGATAAAACAGCCACTACTCTTTCCAAAAGCCAATAAAACAGCCACTACTCTTTCCAAAAGCCAATAAAACAGCCATTACACTTTCCAAAAGCCGATGAATTAGCCGCTGCACTTTCCAAAACCAATAAAACAGCCACTACATTTTCCAAAAGCCGATAAAACAGCCACTACACTTCCCAAAAACCCTTCAGGAACTCTTAATGGCGTAAAAACAGCCGCTACACTTTCCAAAAGCCCTTCAGGAACTCTTAATGGTCTATGCCTATGCCACATCTATAACCTAAAGTAACTTTAAAGAGCCATAAACACTCCTAGCACGAACTTTGAAAACGTCTTGAAAATTGTCAAAATACCTTAAAAGCATCATAAAACACCTCGAAATATTCTGAAGCCTATATGAATATCCTGAATCTATCTGCTCCAGTTCCCAAAATGCTGCTGAAACACCTAACATTCCCCTGCCTCATATCAGAATGTCCTGAAAGCCTTGTTCATATCAAAAATACCTGTACCTGTGCCTAAAATGTCTCTAAATGAACCCTAAAATGTTCCACAATTCCTATTACACTAGCCAAAATGCTTACACCAATACCCTAAAACACGTATCTGTTTCTATGTCTAAAAATATTTTAAAGCTAGTAAAAGGATGTCAAATGCCTGTTCCACTGCATTAAAACATCATCAGAATATCTGCACAGTTAGCTAAGCATATACTTAAAAAGCTTCTAAGTGTGTTATAAAATAGTTGTATTCTACCCTTCAAGTCCTGTCTAGTCTAGCACCTCTCCTCGAATTCTCTATCTCTCCTGTATGTAAGTCCATATTTCCCCTCCTTCACTACCTGTCTAGCCTTATCATCTACTCCCTATCTTTCGTATATAATCGTATACTCTACTCGACCTCTGACCAGCCTAGCACTTCTACTCGTATTCTCTGCCACTCTCATATAAATCACATTCCTCCTACTTAAACCTCTATCTAACCTAGCATCTACCCTCGTTTTCCCTATTTCCCCCATATAAACGCATTTTTTCCTCCTTGGTTGCTGTGCTAGCCTAGCATCTACCCTCGTTTTCCCTATCTTTTCCCATATAAACGCAAAAAAGTGTGCCAGGTCTGTCTTATCTATCCTACTTCCCTATATCTATCATCGTTCATTTCTGACTGTATATTTCTAGATTATAAATTAGTATTATATGTTATTTAGTATATGTGCAGATTTATGTAATCCATCCCCTGATTCTGTTAAAGGTATATAATCGTCTAAAAAAACGCAGTGTCTATTTGTTCCATAATTTCCGTCGTAAAGCTTTATAAAAGTCCTACAGAGCCGGGAATAACATGTTGGTTTTGTATGTCCAATTCTTGTTCTTTTTGGACTACGTGTTTAATTTAAGTATCCAGTAGGTAAATACAAGAGCGGTCTCTCCTGAACCCTTGCTGTTGTTTCTATTACCAACACTCCTCTGTGTTAAACCTAAGAATAAGTGTTTTGACAAATTTTATACGCAGAAGACAGGTAGTAATCCCACTACAATTTTCAGTCACTTCGGTTCCGTCTTTTGAAAACAGGAGCCACTGAAAACAGCTTGCCTGAGTTCTCCAAAAATCATGCGAGTTTTCCAGCATATATATATCAGGTTTAAATATTCTTAAACTGGCATTTTTAACAGTTCTACCTTTACAACCACGAGGAAGCCTTTATGTACAAAATGCACACATTCTCTGGCATAAAAATAAAGTGGTATATACATGCTGTATGCTGTAATTTATTAGGAAACGCAAGAAACCGCCTTATGTATCAATAACTTCTATAACACTAGATCTATTAAACCAGAGAGTGAAATTTTGCACACTTTTTAAGCGGTTTAGAGGTTTATTCTGGCAAGCTACATAAAATATTATCAAAATTTCAGTTGGAGTTTCTTACTTCTTACTTGGATATAACGCGGTTTACAGTTTGGCGACTAGAGTTCCTTGCATTGTGACTCCTGTATGCAAGACAATTTCAATCAGGATTTCTTAATTATCGCACGCCAGTTCTGTATCTACAGACTCAAGGAATGGCCTTAAGTTCCTGTTTAGAGCGTGTATGTTTATAAAACTCCAATTAACACAAAATGCATTTGCTGGGTAAAGTGCATAATGCTTTCTCCTCACTAAACAATTGAATCACTTCATCAGTGCATATGTACCATTCTATATGGAAACCCATGTGGTGTTCCCTGCAAATTCCCATCCAGTGTAAAAGTGAGATTTTCAATTTTGAGTGTAAAATACCCTTTGTCGTTTAAAGTGATATAAATAAATGTATGATAAAGAAGAATAAACGTAAAAACATTATTACACGGGATGCAAACCAGATAATTTAGGTGCCGATGATTTTGTAGAACGTTTTGTTTCGGATTCGCGGTAGGTCTATTTGAAAGCCGCAATGTCTTAATTTTATTGTTTTCTATCTCAATACAAACGTATTTACTCTGAAAGAATAATACAGATAGTGATTGAACAGGTACCCACAAATATATGCTATACCTCAAAATGACTAACAAAATAAGCATAGCCAGGTGCTCGTATGAGGAAGGTGATATACGGCCTCGAACAAACCTATGTTAAAAAGTATAAAAAAGAATACATTGATAGTTGCCACTTGGGACGTAACCTAGGATTTAACTTTCTATGAAAACTAAAATAATGGCACGACGCCCAGAATGACTGCTCGGATTTCAAAATAGTAGCATGTCTGTATTATAAATGCTAGAACAGTACAGTACACGGCTATAGAAAAACAATATCTCCCTATACAACTTTTCTAGTGATTTACACAGTGCAAAAGTGATCAAAATTTGAAATAATATCTCCAAAATTTGTTTCATACCTGTGCCCTAGTGCCAACTTTGGTCCCGAGATAAGCTTGGTGATATTTAATTTTCTACAATACTCTATGTCCAATACTCTCTGTAACACTTTCCTGTGGGTTTTCGTGAAGTATTATTTACGTTCGTTCTTGTCCAATAACTATAGAATCCTAAATGACCGGATAGATAGCGACAGGATATGAAGAGTGTGTGAAGAAAAGGATATATACCGTATGACCAAAGAGTACTTGTAAAACATGATGCAGTTCTTGGGGGTGTTATTCATCTATTGCTTTTTACAACACTGCGTAGGGTTTCTAATTACAGGAATACATTTCTGCAAATGGTAGCACTGATTTTGAGATTAACCGGTGTAATTTATTACAACATAATACAGTGATATAGACTTCTGAAATACGACTTAAGAGGTCATAAACTCAGAATATTCACTTATTTAATGATTTGCAGCTCGCTTTCTCTCAAAGGTTTGTTTTTTCTTGTCCAAAAGCTAGTTGGATTTTAAAAAGGTATACTTACTGGACACTATCATTCACGACAGAGTAGATTACCTGCAAAGTAAAACAAAGCAGATTAATATCTTTGATATAATTTATTTGGTTATTGTAATCTGAAGCTTCTTCACATTTAAGTTATATGCACTGGATTCAAGGACTACAGTATGCACAATATTCATTTCTAAATCCTCTCTTGGTTTTTATATACACGGATATCATGATTCAAATAATAAATACAAGCTATGAGGTTGCTGTATCATCTTTACCTGTTATAGTATACATTATTTACCACGTAAATATAAAATAACCCTCTTACTATTTCGCAGATAATCAAACTATAGACTTTAGTCATCATCCAAATAAACAGGGCCCATAAATTTGAGCTTATGATGATTTACCATACACAGCGTATGGACTCAATGTGGCTAGATAACTATCGACTATCTTTCGAAATATTAAATTTTTGTTGTGTAGAAAATGTAATTTGGACTAAATTCAATCTGAATCAAAATTATTTCACCACTAACTGCATGACTGACACTCTTACATTTTCACTTCTCACTATCTTCATGAAAATCATATACTAGAGGTTTTAGTACACTAAAATATCTCTTTTACATGCTCAGCCACTCTGAGCCACGCGCCACGGTGGTAGGCTTTGTTTTCGCTTCCTGTTACTGCAGCCTGATAGCGGTAATGTTCTGCTCTCTTGTCTAACGTTCGCTAACCTGAGCGCGGTGAAGGTAGACTTCTGCCTGTGTTAACAGCAGGAATGCAAGGAGGGGAACCTCACTGAAAGGTGTGCGAGTCTTTCGTGTTTTGCCTCACGTCTTTTTATTTGAGAATTTTAAAATTTTCTGTTTGGAAAGCCATCTTTTTAATTGTGTCACGGCAAACAATTTTTGACATTTCCGGGCCGAAGAAGTTAGTTACTTTGTCACATGGGTATTTAGGTGAATACATATATTATATTTTAATCTTGCTAGTGTTTCCAAATGGGTAGAGCTTGTAAATGTTACTTTTTAAAATAAATACATATATGCATTTTGTAATTTTATCTATTGTATTGGCCTGTATCCCCACCCGTAACGAAGCGCAGCTAAACAACGATCTATCGGATTAGTGAATGTGGATAATGGAACTCGTAAAGCTGTTGTAATAAGTTGATGTAATAACTCTAATAGAATTATATTCACAGAAGAGCTGACATTTTCATTTAGTAATGTGGGGAAAGTAATTGTCTACCACCCCAGAGGAAAACGTTACGACGCTAAATAATGGCACAAATGCAACACTAAGGTTGCGTATCTGTGTCGTGCTATGGTTGGATGTAACAGATGATCTAACTGTGATGTGGCAGCTTTATGGCACATTAAATAACCAGCAGTATAAATAAATCCTTGAAAACATAATGGTGCCCACGTAAGGACTAGATATCCCGATGGAATGATTGAATTCCAGCAGAATAACCACCCTGTCCACACAAGTCATCAGATTTCAAACTGATTCTAGCAAAGACAAGATATCAGTGATTAATTGGCCTCCTTTCTCACCAGATTTTAATCCTATTGAAAATGTATTGTCAGAGGTGAAGAAATCCGGACTTAAATTGGCCTGCAGTACAACGGAAGACAAAAGAGGTTTTAGGGTTCAAATATAGGATGCTTGGGAGGAATTACGCTCTCGTGAAAATTTGACTAGGCATTTGATATCATATATGTCCCGTAGAATGGGGGCAGTAATAGAAGCAGAGGGTAATTTCATCTTTAGTTTAAACACGAAAACGAGTGTTTCAGTTTTTATGTGTGAACATAAATACCATGAAATCAAATAAGCATTAGCAATTGGAACTTACAATATGCGCAATAAACATTGCGTTTTTCCGCACAAAACAAGAGAAAAAGGAATAAGCTTATACTCGAGATACAATGTCTCATTGTTACTACTGGTTATAAGCGCTCGGCTGTCAGCACATATTAAGCAGTTGCGACTCAATATACTGGGTGATCAGCATAGAGTAGAACAGGTTTTGCGGCTCTTAGCCGCCCGGCGGTGCTGCTTGCTATGTGCGATGAGTGGGGGACAGCACGTCCGTAGTAAATGTTTTAAGTTCCTGTACAGTGTGTGGATTTGTTTTGTAAACTTTCTTTTTATTCCTCCCCAAGAGGTTAAATCGGGGGAGCACGGGGGTGTATGTTGTTGGGATAACTATCTTCAAAGACTTCATGGATTTCCTGTAAGGAGCAGTTGGTTGTATGTGCTGTCGCAGAATCCTGCTGGAAAGTCGCGTAACTTCTTTCGCTCTCAGTTAATTCGCCAACAAATGGCGCACATACTTCTCACTATTAATTGTTTCCGCAAAAAATTATTCTCTCCCTAGTGAAGGTGGTTAGGCTTTTCAGCACTTCAGCAGTCGGTTGACTCTACCTTTTTATTGAGAATGTTACTCCAATAGGCTGATGACATGTTTCGTTTAAGTGAAACACCAGCTTACATCTTAACTAACACCTCTGTAGGAGATACCGTTTATGAAGCGTTGGTGTCTATGATGCTCGTTGTTGTACAATGATCCAAAAAGGTAGTTAATGCTGATTATAATCAGATAATACAATTTGCTCGTATTCAAAGTTGTTATGCATTTGCCCCACGTGAGAAATTTTCGCACCATTTAGGTGTGGGAGCTTGAAATTTCTGCTTTATGAAAGGAGTTTGGGGAGACCTTTAGATATAATAACATTGGATGATGAATATATTAAGTTATGCGTATTGGGAAAAGGAAACATGTAAATAAAAAGCGAAAGCTACAAACTATGGAGTTACCTGTAAAACGGAGTCATTTTTTCTTTCAGGATTATATTAAATTAAAATTTATAGTCGGCACATCCGGCGCTTTTTATGTTGTAATCTACCACACATACGGACTTTGATTACAGGAGACCAACCATAGAGATCCTAATGTGTGGTATCAACACTCCGTTTCGCGTTCGTATTTTCAATTCCTGGCAGATATGGATACTTCAATTTTAGGAATAGACATGACATTAGGTTTTACACGCGAATCCAATGCTTGAAAATGAAACGATGTTTAACTGAAATATAAATATCTCTATCAAGTATTTGGAGTTATCTGCTTTGTTAACGAGCCGATGAGATTGCTGAACAACCTAACGTATACATGTTTTCTGTTAACAACTTTTTTAACGTTCATTTATCGTAATTAATTATTTGTGTGCAATTTAATATCAAAATGTCAAAGTGTAACTTCTACGGGAAAGTTAATAACATCCGGGATTACTGTAAGTCCGCACTTGAGTGCGCCATACTTAATGCGATGGGCAAAGTCAGTCACGTATCCTTCTCGAGCTCAGGAAATAAAGGGTTGTTCCGAATTACCTTCAACAAATGTTTTTCAACCATATGTATTTGATTTAATCTTGTTTTTGAGTGCCTCCAGAGAGATTTAAGAAATATGTGGTATTTAATACATTATATCTTATTATAATGAATATTTTCATTTGATTTTTTAAAAAACCTTATGGGTACATACATTTGTCTGAAGGAGTGGATTAATTTCATTTCAACCCAGTATGGGATCCATGTTCGGTTCCCAAATTCTTCGTTCAGAGAAAACCGAGTATGTCACTACTTCGGGAAGGTTATTAGTTGTATTTTTACAAAATCATTATTTTTATTTTTATTTGTAGATAAAAATAAAATATCCATCTTGTTTTCCTCTTGAATTAGGATACTAGTCTGTTTCCTCTAGAATATGAATCGCTCCATCTTTTTCTTGGTCTTCCTGGGCTTCTCACTTTCTGAAATGTTATCTCTAGAGATCCTTAGAATTCTCTCAGAAACTATTGTTAAAATATGTTAATTATTAAATTACATTCCATTCCGTTTTTCTCTTCCTTTCTTGTGCACTCCACAGAACTCTTTATTGTGCGTTTGGCCCTAATATCTAACACTTCCACTTCCTGTTTCTATTAAGTTTCGTACCCTCAATACTTTTCTTAGGAATTACATTTCAGTTACTTCCATTAATTTCTCTGTCTTTATAGTGTCTCTGCTAGTTTCGGATGAGTATGTTAATAATGGTCTAATAATACTTTTATAAATCCATACCTTAGGTTCGGTATTTAGATATTTATTTTTCCATATACATTCTTCAGGAAACCGATACCTGATTTGTTTTTATTGCTTGTGAAAGTACTTCGTTTTGTAATATACCAGTACTGGCTATTTCCATCTTTAAATATTTAAAAACCATTACTTGTTATATTATACTATTTTCAATTAGTAACTTACATCTAACTGGTTCCTTACTTATTGCCATTGACTTAGTCTTATGATATTTCCACATCTAAGCACCTACAACTTAATAAATACTGTGTATAAGTCTTCATAGGTTATCCTCAGTATCCGAGACCAATACTACATCATCTGCATAGCAAACTATAACGGGTATTCAGATTTATTTGGCCGTTATCGCAGTCAGTTTAAATGAATGGCATGATCATTAGTTCGCTAGCCCCTTGTTTCAAAGAGGAGGCGGAATTGAACCTCGGACTGCATGCGGTTCCGACTTGTAAATAGTTGAAAAGGTTGATGTACTGCGGCGGGGCAGAACCGTTTTTCACTAGACATTTTGTGCATTCTTTGCACGCGAGATGAAAGTGACCATCGATCACAGAATTTGCGTGCTTGAGTGCTGCTTCCGAACTAGAAGGATAGGATGGGAGAGTCTGTGATTCGATATTGGCCGCGGTGGGAATGATTTTCTCCGTTGTTGCTCAGAATTTCGCCAAGTCCAGAGACAAAACACGATAAAAAACAGAGTTGTTTTTATTAACACAAAAAGGAAGGAATTGAATATTAAAAATATTTTAAAATATTAAAACTATTTATAAAAGTTACTTCAATTGATTTTTATTTAAAAAGTTTAAGTTGTGCCATTAAGGCAGAGATGCACTATGCTACAAAAACCGTACAATTATTTGAGTTGCCTATTAGCATACATGCTGAGATTGCGAGTTTACGAAGCGCAAGTGAAAGAAGTTCCAAATGTAAATACTGGAAAGGTACGATACAAGTCCCATTTGGCTAATGGGAAATGTTGACTTCCACTCAGCTTTCGCTAGTCCCTTGTGAGAAGCACTGGTGATAAACCCGCTTCAAAGTATTGATGCCATGTGCGGACAACCGACTGGCGGCAACAGCCGAATAAATCTAAAGACCCCGTATTTATCTGTCAATTTGCCATTTGGTAACCTCGTTTCTGTTTCACTTCTTTGATGATGGTGTTCAATTATGGTGAGCTTAGCGATTATCCTTGCCGCACACCCTTCTTTAATGATATTTCAGTTATTAGTATATTTAAGTTTTCTAAAAGTATGAGTATAGATGTATTTAATACTAGTAATCCGTTTTTTACATTAGTTTCTTCTAAAATCTTTAAATTAATATTTAACTTAAATTATCAAATTTTTAAAGTCAATAAAGTATAAGAAGACCGATTTTTTATACTCTAAAGATTGCCAAAGATAGCATCATTGCTCGAACGTCCTCATCTGAAGCCTTATTGTTCATCAGATGTAAAAATTATTTCATTCAATTTCCTGTGAAATACTATAGTTGTTACTTTCAGGGGTGAACTAAGAAGATTCATTCCTCTACAGTTTTATGGTGACGACTTATATTCTTTTTTAAAACTTGAAATTAAACACTTGTTTTCCACTCTTTTGAAATTCTCGATATGTTAAAAATTTGTTTCATTAATGTAGTGATTTCTTCATTTAACCATAACTTACCATCCCATTGGAAATGTTGTCTATTACTGGTCTTTTTTTTTTCTTGTTTTAAAATTTAAATAAAGTTTCTGTTAGTTCCTCTTTGGTTGTTTCTGTTACTAGCTTGTAAGTATCTTGAACCTCCACGGGAGGCAACTCTGTATTGTGACCTTATCCAGTTTTTCAACTGTTTCACTCTCAGTTCTCACTGTCACTGTTCTAAGTTTTTATCTAGTTCAATTCACCTATTGTGGACTAGTTCGATTCTCCGTTACTTCACCCCTTCGTGAGTAGCCTCTTCACCCGGACGGTTCACTTTACTCGGGAGTCGAATACAAGACCTCCTTGCTCCGTAGTAGCACTCGCTGCACGTCACCAACTAGTTTGGAGAACCGCTCTTGATAAGGCACGGGAAACTTACCCGCCAACTAGCTCGTTCACCGACTGACAGGCGCGTGTCGCCACTGACTCACTTCCGCGAGAGCGCTCGCTTATATAATTGATAGAATCTTTCCACAAGGTTCTACAACTATTTTGACACCCTTTTTGGAGGAGGGGGAAAAGAAGCTTCAGAAGCTTCTACTTATCTGCCGATAATGCGCGCGGTGTTTACGCTGGCGAAGGTTACTCATGACGTTTATTCCGACTGCCCAGCGGCGATTTCCCGATAACCTTGAGCTACTGCGTCAGATCATTTTATCCAAGTAACTTCATCAATGTTATTTATATTGACGTACTCTTTCGCTCCTGCTCTTTAGATTGCGTGTTGTTTGCCAAATTTGTGTTTGTGTTCCATAAATGTCTGTTTGCAGACTGCTAGTGTAAATTTAGCTAGGCATAATTTTCGAATTTCACCACTTATTATTTGTTTATATCAATTAATGTCCTCGACTTCTTTTGATTGTATTGCTTTAAGGTAAGCTTCTTTTTTATTTCTGTACTACGTGTAATAAGTAGGGGAAGCATTACATTCCACCCAAAAATTCGATACCGAAAACTCACCGCAAGTGCATGATTTGAGATGGTCTGAATCTAAATAAAACATTTTTGGAAATTTGTCCGTGTGTGAGATTGTGTGTCTATTTGTCAGTCTCTGTGACTATGTGTCTGTCTGTGAACAGTATAACTCGAAAACTAAAAGTCGGATAAATACCAAACTTGGGATTTGAGTTTAATTTCTTCCAAGAATGCGACACAAGATTTTAAAGAAAATTCCGCCACCCCATAATACTCTTTACATGGAAAATGTTTCGAACATTTTTTTCAAAAATACTTCTAGCAATTTTAATTAAAATATCATATGTTTAACATTTTCATGGCAAATGAAATGTGTATCTTGAAATTTCTGAGCCCAAAGGTCCCTTTCTTTCTAAATGATGTTCCGCATAACTGGTAAACCGTAAGAGATTTTACTATACAAAAAATGCAGATCCCGTTAACACACACAAATTGTGTCATACACATTTTTTGTCGAGGAACCATTCCCGAGGTATTCCTTGTTATTTCTTTGAATTTTCTAACACTTGCAGATTTTTGCAAATGAGAATTCGTTATGTTCTTTTTTGTTGATTTTTGTTTTGCTTTTTTTGTTTTTTTTTATACTGGACATGCAGAGAGAATGGAATGCTCCAAATAGCAATCAGCTCTTAAAATATATGATTATCGCTTAAAGTCTACAGTATTTCTCTTGCACCTTCAAGAAAATTAGCAATAGGTTTCTGCAAATGTTTAATCTTGATTAATGTGAAGTAGATTAATAAGCGTTTGTAAACATAGTTTGCACAAGAGCGGAGAAAGTCATGTGAATTCAACACATCAGACTTCTTAACTTTTGATATCCTTACAGAACCACGGGGTGCTATAATTAAATGGCTGCTTTGCTTTCATTTTCCTAGTCCCTATGACCTCGTCTGCCGCTTGTATTTTATTGCATTTCAGATGTTTCTGGTTTTCTTCAATAGCATCTGTTTCTTTTAGAGGATTATTTTCTATTTTTATTTCTAACCCTCTTTTGTAAAGGCCCTTTATGCTATCATCTCTGAGTAATTCCCTGTTTAACCAAAGTTCATATTCATGACTTAATTTCATTATTTGCTGTAGTTTGAACACTAGTTTGAGATGACTTCCAATATTGACAGAATTATATGTTTTTGGATTTAAAATTTGTGATGAGTGATCTGTTGGATTTGATAGATTGAGAACCTCTGCTTGCCCAAGTGTATTTATAGTGCTTCGTATTGTCAAATTAGGTGTTATTAATCCTTAATTCATTATCCAACAAAACTGTATGTGTTTCATCATTAGCACTACATATAAATATCTTCATTATATTTCTGTTTCACACCAGGAATAATGTCACTTCCAATTCGAGGTTAAAGCTTCCTAACACAAGGATACTTAACCTGTGGTATTAACTCTAGTTGTTCTTGAAGTTTAACACGTAGTGACTCTTTCTCTCTTATTGGTTTAGCACTAATGATTGCATAAACACTAAAATTATATTTGTTTTTATTATTTAGGAAACATGTTTATGTAAAGGGGAACATAAGTTCCGTCCCAGCGTTATAATTGTAATAATATTTTATTTTCGTATGCCCATTTAGGAAAACTTTAGGTTTCTTTTGTTTGTTTAAAGGTATCAGTACAGATTTAGCTTGAGAAAAATGATTGTTACGCTATTTGCACCACGCTTTGGGTATCAATTTGAAGAAGTATGTATTGAAGGAGTTGTATTATATTTCAACTGTTGGGGAGCCGAAATTGTAATAGTTGCAACCGCACGTATAGTAAACAGTTTCCGGTAGTCTTCGCCCCACATGCACTTTCAGGTGGCCTTTGCCCAAAGTTTCAAAAGAAAATTAACTTTGTAACTAAACTGTTTCTTTAAATATTTAATATTTATGTTTGCCTCGGCTGCGTCAGTATTTTTTGTTAGAGACATGGATATCTTAGCAGGGTGTGATGCGATAAGAATGTAGGCTTACATAGATTATAATTTTACTTCACTCCTTTTATTAATGCTTGATACGATTTAAATACCACTTTACTGATAGAGAGCTGTGAGATTCTTTTATTAAATACTTGCACTTTTTAACACGTATACTATTTTCCTCTCACACGACCACGTATTCAATCTCTAGAGACGCATCACGCATCCGGTTACAATCACTGTCTGCAGGCAATACGTCTGGTTATGAGCACTGTTTGGAGGCAACTGAATTGATTTCAACCGTCTAAACGTGTACATTTCTGTATTTCAAGTCTCTGGTTGGCTAATCCTACTCCAATTGAATACCTTCATTTAACTAAAGCTTTTTCTGGTTGTTAATTTGCTATTTTATAAACTGTCACTAAAATGACATTTTTGTTACTCCAAGAATCACAAGTAGTACCGTTAAACTTTCTTACTCATTATTGACTCAAGGTTACCTCATTGTTAGCAACCTTTAACTTATTATTCTCACAGCTTCTACATGATTAAATTACGTAATGCATTCACATAACATTATTGAACATGTTTACAATAATATAAGCATCTGCAATGACTGTTACATACATTTTACAAATTATTACATACACATATTGCTTCAAGGCGGGCTGATAATAATTATATCATTTGACTGCAAGCATTTAAGTGTTAATAATACTGCCTCATATTGCCCCTTTTAGAATTATTTAAAAATCGTTCTTTTTGTTTTGTTCTTTTAAATTTTTAAATATTTTCTGAAAGTCTCCTGAAAGAAATAAACATAACCTTTTTATTATTGCACTTCCTATTTTTCACTGTCTCGTTTATTTAACACTCACTGGTTTTTCACTACACTCCTGAATAGCAGAATATTTCATTTGTTCTTTCACTTGTTCGACACTTTGAAGTCAATCAACTGGTGTGAGGTCAATGATATTGTGTTCAGTGACCTGAGTGAAATTTGTTTATTCACTAATACAGCCACAATTAAGCATTTTATTTGTTATACATTTAACATTTTATTAGGCATATTAACACTTGCTACCCTTCCTTTAGAACTTATTTCTTAAACGCTTTTATATTTCTTACAATATCTACCATTTATACCTTATGCAATATAAATGCAGTTGCTATTTATATTTATTATGTTTTTCTTACTAACAATGGTTTTTCTTCTATTACATCTTTTTATCTAAATTCTCGTTTGTTATATTGACAATTGGTTACATTTATTAAACATACTATTATGCATTTTTTTTAAATTGCATTGTTTTCCCCTTTTATGTTCCAGTTATTTTATTTTCTTTTTCTTTTTCTTCTTGTGCCACAGACTGTTTACATTTCTTTTCTGTTTCTTTTTGTGCCACACATAACCTACATACTTCATTTTCTTTTTCTTCTTGTGTCACACATAACCTGCAAGTAGATATAGTATGTATGTTTGAGCGCAAAGGAAGATGCCGACAGCTGATAAGGGTAATTACATGTGTTTTAACATATGTAAACATATGTAAACACGTGTAAACCGCTAATGACCGCCGCTAATGTCAAGTCTAATGGATATGTGTGGTAATACATATGTAAACATATGTAACCTGCTAATGATCGCCGGAGATGCCGACAGGTCCTACCCCCTCCCCCATGCGTTCTACTGTGGCGTCCTGACTTGAGGGAATTGTTTTCTCGAGGCCTGCCGCCCCTCGGCAAATTAATTAGGTAATGTTCGTCAAACATTTTTTTTAAGACTACTAAGGCCTGCACATTGCATCCTCGAGCAATTAAGTTTTTTGAATAATGAATTGTTGACTCGAGCGTGAGTATAAGTAGTCTGCTCACGGGGACAGTCTGTCATGTAATGAGAACACGCAGCCTTCTTCTATCTGGGGAAAGCGCTTGTCCATTAGCTGAACATGTTAGACGCTTTCACCACATTAATAGGCTTTTAAGTTTACATTCCGGATCTGTTTACATACATTAGCGAACGACCTACTTCTGCCTGGAGGTAACGGTGACCTCCATTAGCTGACCCGTTAGACGCTTTCACCACATTAGCGAACAATGTCAGTAATTGTTTTCCTAAGTGCTCTGGCCAACACTCAACACTTCAGATTTTAGCGATGGAAATGATACAAAAAGCAGCAGCTTCTCCAATGAATTCCAAGTTGACCAGAATGGCCGGAATCGAATCCTAGGAGTGATTACAAATTCAGCTTCTAATAACTCAGAGACTAATTACGATAAAGATGTCAAATAACCTTTATTACATTAATGTCATTAGATAGTTTCTTGTGAATGTATATTTTGGGTACATGGTGTCCAGGGTTCGAATACCGATAAAATGTAATTTAATTATAAATTTAATAACTCCTAAACTAATTAAGATAAAGACACCAAATAAACTTTATTGCGTTTATGTTATTAGGTAGTATCTTGTGGATGTGTAATTAGATACCTGACGTTCTGGGTTCGAGTCTAATTTTTAAATCGTCATTATCTCAGAAACTAAGAGAGGTAGAGGAATTGACCAAAGCATGATTGATAGCTCCCATGAGGGGCAATTAATACTGTATATAATTTTCAATCAGTTGTCCTTATTTCGAATCCCGATCTTTCAATCACTTACTTATTTTTTCTCTATACTCTAGAATATATCACTTAGATTGATGCTGTAACTGCATACAGCACCTTTAAACATATCAAACTAATATTGTAAATAATTTTGTTTCTGGTGTCCAGGGTTCGAATACCGATAAAATGTAATTTAATTATAAATTTAATAACTCCTAAACTAATTAAGATAAAGGCACCAAATAAACTTTATTGCGTTTATGTTATTAGGTAGTATCTTGTGGCTGTGTAATTAGATACCTGACGTTCAGGGTTCGAGTCTAATTTTTAAATCGTCATTATCTCAGAAACTAAGAGAGGTAGAGGAATTGACCGAAGCATGATTGATAGCTCCCATGAGGGGCAATTAATACTGTATATAATTTTCAATCAGTTGTCCTTACTTCGAATCCCGATCTTTCAATCACTTACTTATTTTTCTCTATACTCTAGAATATATCACTTAGATTGATGCTGTAACTGCATACAGCACCTTTAAACATATCAAACTAATATTGTAAATAATTTTGTTTCTGGTGTCCAGGGTTCGAATACCGATAAAATGTAATTTAATTATAAATTTAATAACTCCTAAACTAATTAAGATAAAGGCACCAAATAAACTTTATTGCGTTTATGTTATTAGGTAGTATCTTGTGGCTGTGTAATTAGATACCTGACGTTCAGGGTTCGAGTCTAATTTTTAAATCGTCATTATCTCAGAAACTAAGAGAGGTAGAGGAATTGACCAAAGCATGATTGATAGCTCCTATGAGGGGCAATTAATACTGTATATAATTTTCAATCAGCTGTCCTTACTTCGAATCCCGATCTTTCAATCACTTACTTATTTTTCTCTATACTCTAGAATATATCACTTAGATTGATGCTGTAAATGCATACAGCACCCTTAAACATATCAAACTAATATTGTAAATAATATTGGTTCTGGTGTCCAGGGTTCGAATACCGATAAAATGTAATTTAATTATAAATTTAATAACTCCTAAACTAATTAAGATAAAGACACCAAATAAACTTTTATAGGGGAAAGGATGCTCTCCTGAAACATTAGGTCTCTAGATAGAAGTATTTATAGTGGAGAGATAGGGAATACCAGGGCTGATGCTAGGCTAGTCAGATGCTAAAGGAGGGAGGGATATGCTTTATACGAGAGAGATAGGGAACACAAGGAAAGATGCTATACTAAACAGGACTTGAAGGGTAGAATATGAGCGATATAGCAAACCGAGGAGAGGTATTAGGATAGGAGTTTTGAATGATGGAGTAGGCGTTTATATGCGAGAGATAGGGAATACGAGGGTCCATGCTAGGCTAGACGGTGTTGAATGAGGGAATGTATCTTATATGAGAGAGGTAGGGCAATATGAAGAGAAGTGCTAGGCTAGTCGGGAAGGTCTGAATGAGAGAGTATACGTCTATATGGAAAAATATAGGGAAAACGAAGGTAGGTGCTAGGTTGAGAGAGTCTTCAAGGAGGAAAATGCATTTATATGAGAGCGGTAGGGTATACGAGGAGAGGTGCTAGTCCAGACATGGTTTGAGGATTAGAGTATACGTTTATATGGGAGAAATATGGAAAACGGGAGAGATACAAGGATAGACAGAGATTGAAGGAGGAGGAATGTAGGTTTATACTGTAATATAGAGAGTAATTCGATTATAAAACTTTTCTCATCCAGCCTTACAACACTTTTATATACTTAATTTCTAAACCTTACAAACTTTATATTTGTTAAACAGTAGTGCGCGAGACGGAGAGGGACAAACAGTATATCGGTTTACAGTGAAGTATACGTCCTAACCTATTCCCACCTTGTTTGTTCTGGATCTTCTCATTGTCTATCATCTAACGTAACCACGTAACAAGACGTAATACAGGAAATCATACATATGGCACATTAAAAAAAAATAAAGGTATATATAATGAAACATAAACAAGTAGACAGAGGGTCATCGATACATAGAAAACCAGGAGTTGTATGTACTGAGACCATAGATTAGTATAGGCAAACAACAAAGAAGTGAATTTATAGTGTAAATAGCCTAATATTTTCAAATATTATTATAGTCTAAAAGTATATAACTTAATTATGTATCGAGTATTGAGAAATAAACGTTATTCATTATTCACTAATCTCAGATCACTGCAATTGTATTGAATCAATTCACAATTGCTAATGCCATTCAACTTTCATTCGTCTCTGATACATAAAGAAATTGCAAAATGGAGAAGGACGAAAGTAATAAAAAGACTCAGGCAGCAAATTTTAAGAAAGAAGAGAAAGATATATGACCGACATTGTTTTGGAACACAAATTAGTGTTGAAAATAAAATGACTGATAGCTCTGCTAAGCGTAAGGAAGAGACATGGAAATAAATTGCAAATGAATACAATTCTAGGTTAGAAAAAAGAAGATAAACAACATTCATGTAAACCAATTTTTAAAAATCAGTTTAACTGAATACATGTAAAAAAACATATCACTTTACAAAAAGTAATGCAGACAACATTTATTTTTTATAAACATTATCCTATTACATTCCTTTACAAAAAAAACCATACATATTTCCTAAAGACAAAGGTGATAGTCTAGACATTCTAAACACTCAGTTATATAATCATATACATCACACAGAAAGAGACATGCATTATCACTAAAAAAACTAAACACCTCAACAATGTCTGAATGATGTATTTTATAAGTACAAGTTTTTTGATATTTCAAAGTTCCTGTTAACCATGGCCGTAATTGATTAACACAATTTCTCGATCCTGTCATGCTATAACTTTAGAAGCTTTCAGCTTACTTATAATTTCTTCAATCTCTTGTGTGTGACTATTATTACCAGCACCCCTCGATGCAATTAGTAACCTCAATATATTTAGTAGTCTATTCGGATTTTCAAGCGTTGATATCACTGAATCATCATCATATGAAGATTTCATATTCTCGCAACTTCCGATGTATCCAGATTTTTCACCAACAGTAGTCTCCAGTGAAGGACAGAGGCCTGATCCGGTATAACATTCCCCTCTATTCATCTTCGGATCTTCAAGTGCAGGAGAGAGAGTCGATTCAGCATAACATGTTGCTCTATGAAACTTAAATCTTGACAAAGAACGATTCTTAAAAATCCGCCCGCATATACAGCATCTAATAACACGTTTTCCTCCATGTGTAATGTATGAAAAATTGAGTTTCTCATTCGTTAGTTGCACAGATTTTCTCGGGCAGTAGCTCATGCTAAAACTAAAAGAAATTAAATGAATACGTGAATGCTAACGCTCGAAGGAATTAAAAGCGAATGAATGAATTCATAACGCGCAACTATGTATATATCCAAGATGAGGACGACGGAGGGAATTGCGATCAATGCATAGCAGGGGGAAAGGATACTCTCTTGAAACATTAGTCATCTAGACAACTATTGTTCACGGAGACCGTAGACGTCAGGTTGAATGGGACAGACCTCAGGTTCAAATCTTTAAGGGTACGAACCCCCGCCTTTTGCCTGTCATGTATACTAAACCATCCTAACAGCGTAACATTACGTTACAACGACACGTAACTAGAACATAGCGAGTGCGAGCATGGAAAAAAGGATGCTCTCTGGGAACATTCGCGAAAAGGGATGCTCTCTGGAAACAGTCGCCATCCGCACAACGGATTGTCCCTAACATTTCCAGATTTCGGACCGTTCAACATCGTGACGCGCTCCTGTCATCTACATTTCAACGAAATTTTACCTCCTGAATTAAAGTATGGTGCTCTGTATAGAACTGCACAAATTTCATTACGCTGCGTGTCCCTAGCGTTTCCAGCTCCCGAATCGTTCCAGCTAGTGGAATGTCTCTACCATCTTCATGTCAACGATCTGTTACTCTGAATTAAAGTTTGGTGATCTGTATAGACCTGTACAACATGCATTACGCTATGTAACAGACTCACCACGCTATGTAACAACATGATCACGCTATGTAACAACATGTTCACGCTATGTAACAACATGTTCACGCTATGTAACAACATGATCACGCCATGTAACTACATGATCACGCCATGTAACAACATGATCACGCTATGTAACAACATGATCACGCTATGTAACAACATGACCACGCTATGTAACAAAACGATCACGCTATGTAACAACACGATCACGCTTTGTAACAACACGATCACACTCTGTAACAACTGATCACGCTATGTAACAACATGATCACGCTATGTAACAACCTGAGTACGCTATGTAACAACATGATCACGCCATGTAACAACATGATCACGGTATGTAACAACCTGATCACGCTATGTAACAACATGATCACGCTATGTAACAACATGATCACGCTATGTAACAGCATGATCACGCTATGTTTCAGACTCATCACGCTATGTAACAACATGATCACACTATGTAACAACCTGAGCACGCTATGTAACATGATCACGCTATGTAACAACATGAACACGCTATGTAACAATACGATCACGCTATGTAACAACATGAACACGCTATGTAACAACATGTTCACGCTATGTAACAAACTGATCACGCTATGTAACAACATGATCACGCTATGTAACAACATGATCACACTATGTAACAACATGATTACGTTATGTACCAACCTGAGTACGCTATGTAACAACATGATCACGCTATGTAACAACCTGATCACGCTATGTAACATGTTCACGCTATGTAACAAAACGATCACGCTATGTAACAACATGTTCACGCTATGTAACAACATGTTCACGCTATGTAACAACATGATCACGCTATGTAACAACCTGATCACGCTATGTAACAACATGATTACGCTATGTAACAACTGATCACGCTATGTAACAACATGATCACGCTATATAACAACCTGATAACGCTATGTAACAACCTGATCACGCTATGTAACAACATGTTCACGCTATGTAACAACACGATCACGCTATGTAACAACACGATCACGCTATGTAACAACCTGATCACGCTATGTAACAACATGTTCACGCTATGTAACAACATGATCACGCTATGTAACAACCTGATCACGCTATGTAACAACATGATTACGCTATGTAACAACTGATCACGCTATGTAACAACACGATCACGCTATGTAACAACACGATCACGCTATGTAACAACTGATCGCGCTATGTAACAATATGATCACGCTATGTAACATCATGAACACGCTATGTAACAATACGATCATGCTATGTAACAACCTGAGCACGCTATGTAACAACATGATCACGCTATGTAACAACATGAACACGCTATGTAACAACCTGATCACGCTATGTAACAACATGATCACGCTATGTAACAACCTGATCATGCTATGTAACAACATGTTCACGCTATGTAACAACACGATCACGCTATGTAACAAAACGATCACGCTATGTAACAACACGATCACGCTATGTAACAACTGATCACGCTATGTAACAACATGATCACGCTATGTAACAACCTGAGTACGCTATGTAACAACATGATCACGCCATGTAAAAACTGATCACGCTATGTAACAACATGCTCAAGCTATGTAACAACTGATCACGCTATGTAACAACATGATCACGCTATGTAACAACCTGGGCACGCTATGTAACAATCTGATCACGCTATGTAACAACACGATCACGCTATGTAACAACTGATCACGCTTTGTAACAACATGATCACGCTATGTAACAACCTGAGTACGCCATGTAACAACCTGAGTACGCCATGTAACAACATGATCACGCCATGTAACAACTGATCACGCTATGTAACAACATGCTCAAGCTATGTAACAACTGATCACGCTATGTAACAACATGATCACGCTATGTAACAACCTGAGCACGCTATGTAACAATCTGATCACGCTATGTAACAACATGAACACGCTATGTAACAACATGTTCACGCTATGTGACAAACTGATCACGCTATGTAACAACATGATCACGCTATGTAACAACATGATCACACTATGTAACAACATGATTACGTTATGTAACAACCTGATCACGCTATGTAACAACATGATCACGCTATGTAACAATCTGATCACGCTATGTAACATGTTCACGCTATGTAACAAAACGATCACGCTATGTAACAACATGTTCACGCTATGTAACAACATGTTCACGCTATGTAACAACATGATCACGCTATGTAACAACCTGATCACGCTATGTAACAACATGATTACGCTATGTAACAACTGATCACGCTATGTAACAACATGATCACGCTATGTAACAACCTGATCACGCTATGTAACAACATGATCACGCTATGTAACAACCTGATCACGCTATGTAACATGTTCACGCTATGTAACAAAACGATCACGCTATGTAACAACATGAACACTCTATGTAACATCCTGAGCATGCTATGTAACAACATGATCACGCTATGTAACAACCTGATCACGCTATGTAACAACACGATCTTGCTATGTAACAACACGATCACGCTATGTAACAACCTGATCACGCTATGTAACAACATGATCACGCTATGTAACAACATGATCACGCTATGTAACAACATGATCACGCTATGTAAATAGGGTGGACCACTTAAGTTGAGGCTATACAATATATCCAAAACTAAGCGTTGTAGAAAGAAATGTCTTTAATAAAACTTGATTGATATTATGACGAAAAGTAAATGCCGCTAGTCGTATTTCGTTTGGTGGACGTAGTGAGGGTCATTTCAGGGTCTTTTTAAATGGGACCCTAATTGTAGGTTCCCATTTAAAAAAATAAATTGACCCAAAATGACCCTCATAACGGCTCCAAACGAAACACGACTAGCGGCATTTACTTTCGTCATAATATCAATCAAGTTTTATTAAAGACATTTCTTTCTACAACGCTTAGTTTTGGATATATTGTATAGCCTCAACTTAAATGCTCCACCCTATTTACATAGCGTGATCATGTTGTTACACAGCGTGATCAGGTTGTTACATAGCGTGATCAGGTTGTTACATAGCGTGATCATGTTGTTACATAGCGTGATCAGTTGTTACATAGCGTAATCATGTTGTTACATAGCGTGATCAGGTTGTTACATAGCGTGATCATGTTGTTACATAGCGTGAACATGTTGTTACATAGCGTGAACATGTTGTTACATAGCGTGATCGTTTTGTTACATAGCGTGAACATGTTACATAGCGTGATCAGGTTGTTACATAGCGTGATCATGTTGTTACATAGCGTGTTCATGTTGTTACATAGCGTGAACATGTTGTTACATAGCGTGTTCATGTTGTTACATAGCGTGATCGTATTGTTACATAGCGTGTTCATGTTGTTACATAGCGTGATCATGTTACATAGCGTGTTCATGTTGTTACATAGCGTGATCATGTTGTTACATAGCGTGATGAGTCTGTTACATAGCGTGATCATGTTGTTACATAGCGTGATCATGTTGTTACATAGCGTGATCATGTTGTTACATAGCGTGATCAGGTTGTTACATACCGTGATCATGTTGTTACATGTCGTGAGCATGTTGTTACATAGCGTACTCAGGTTGTTACATAGCGTGATCATGTTGTTACATAGCGTGATCAGGTTGTTACATAGCGTGATCGTGTTGTTACATAGCGTGATCGTGTTGTTACATAGCGTGATCGTTTTGTTACATAGCGTGGTCATGTTGTTACATAGCGTGATCATGTTGCTACATAGCGTGATCATGTTGTTACATGGCGTGATCAATTAAAGACATTTCTTTCTACAACGCTTAGTTTTGGATATATTGTATAGCCTCAACTTAAATGGTCCACCCTATTTACATAGCGTGATCATGTTGTTACATAGCGTGATCAGATTGTTACATAGCGTGATCAAGTTGTTACATAGAGTGATAGGGTTGTTACATAGCGTGATCATGTTGTTACATAGCGTGATCAGGTTGTTACAGAGCGTGAACATGTTGTTACATAGCGTGATCAGTTGTTACATAACGTGATCAGATTGTTACATAGCGTGCTCAGGTTGTTACATAGCGTGATCATGTTGTTATATAGCGTGATCAGTTGTTACATAGTTTGAGCATGTTGTTACATAGCGTGATCAGTTGTTACATGGCGAGATCATGTTGTTACATGGCGTACTCAGGTTGTACATAGCGTGATCATGTTGTTACATAGCGTGATCAGTTGTTACATAGCGTGATCGTGTTGTTACATAGCGTGATTAGATTGTTACATAGCGTGCTCAGGTTGTTACATAGCGTGATCATGTTGTTACATAGCGTGATCAGTTGTTACATAGCTTGAGCATGTTGTTACATAGCGTGATCAGTTTTTACATGGCGTGATCATGTTGTTACATAGCGTACTCAGGTTGTTACATAGCGTGATCATGTTGTTACATAGCGTGATATGTTGTTACATAGCGTGATTGTGTTGTTACATAGCGTGATCGTGTTGTTACATAGCGTAATCGTTTTGTTACATAGCGTGGTCGTGTTGTTACATAGCGTGAACATGTTGTTACATAGCATGATCAGGTTGTTACATAGCGTGATCATGTTGTTACATAGCGTGATCAGGTTGTTACATAGCGTGTTCATGTTGTTACATAGCGTGATCATGTTGTTACATAGCGTGCTCAGGTTGTTACATAGCATGATCGTATTGTTACATAGCGTGTTCATGATGTTACATAGCGTGATCATATTGTTACATAGCGTGATCAGTTGTTACATAGCGTGATCGTGTTGTTACATAGCGTGATCGTGTTGTTACATAGCGTGATCAGTTGTTACATAGCGTAATCATGTTGTTACATAGCGTGATCAGGTTGTTACATAGCGTGATCATGTTGTTACACATCGTGAACATGTTACATAGCGTGATCAGGTTGTTACATAGCGTGATCGTGTTGTTACATAGCGTGATCGTGTTGTTACATAGCGTGAACATGTTGTTACATAGCGTGATCAGGTTGTTACATAGCGAGATCAGGTTGTTACATAGCGTGATCTTGTTGTTACATAGCGTGATCAGTTGTTACATAGCGTAATCATGTTGTTACATAGCGTGATCAGGTTGTTACATAGCGTGATCATGTTGTTGCATAGCGTGAACATGTTGTTACATAGCGTGAACATGTTGTTACATAGCGTGATCGTTTTGTTACATAGCGTGAACATGTTACATAGCGTGATCAGGTTGTTACATAGCGTGATCATGTTGTTACATAGCGTGCTCAGGTTGTTACATAGTGTGATCATGTTGTTACATAGCTTGATCATGTTGTTACATAGCGTGATCATACTGTTACATAGCGTGATCAGTTGTTACATAGCGTGTTCATGTTGTTACATAGCGTGATCGTATTGTTACATAGCGTGTTCATGTTGTTACATACCGTGATCATGTTACATAGCGTGCTCAGGTTGTTACATAGCGTGATCATGTTGTTACATAGCGTGATGAGTCTGTTACATAGCGTGATCATGTTGTTACATAGCGTGATCATGTTGTTACATAGTGTGATCATGTTGTTACATAGCGTGATCAGGTTGCTACATACCGTGATCATGTTGCTACATGGCGTGATCATGTTGTTACATAGCGTACTCAGGTTGTTACATAGCGTGATCATGTTGTTACATAGCGTGATCAGTTGTTACATAGCGTGATCGTGTTGTTACATAGCGTGATCGTGTTGTTACATAGCGTGATCGTTTTGTTACATAGCGTGATCGTGTTGTTACATAGCGTGATCGTTTTGTTACATAGCGTGGTCATGTTGTTACATAGCGTGAACATGTTGTTACATAGCGTGATCATGTTGTTACATAGCGTGATCAGTTGTTACATAACGTGATCATATTGTTACATTGAGTGCGCAGGTTGTTACATAGCGTGATCATGTTGTTACATAGCGTGATCGTTTTGTTACATAGCCTGGTCAGTTGTTACATAGCGTGATCATGTTGTTACATAGCATACTCAGGTTGTTACATAGCGTGATCATGTTGTTACATAGCGTGATCAGTTGTTACATAGCGTGATCGTGTTGTTACATAGCGTGATCGTGTTGTTACATAGCGTGATCGTTTTGTTACATAGCGTGATCGTGTTGTTACATAGCGTGATCGTTTTGTTACATAGCGTGGTCATGTTGTTACATAGCGTGAACATGTTGTTACATAGCGTGATCATGTTGTTACATAGCGTGATCAGTTGTTACATAACGTGATCAGATTGTTACATAGCGTGCTCAGGTTGTTACATAGCGTGATCATGTTGTTACATAGCGTGATCAGTTGTTACATAGCTTGAGCATGTTGTTACATAGCGTGATCAGTTGTTACATGGCGTGATCATGTTGTTACATGGCGTACTCAGGTTGTTACATGGCGTACTCAGGTTGTTACATAGCGTGATCATGTTGTTACAAAGCGTGATCAGTTGTTACATAGCGTGATCGTGTTGTTACATAGCGTGATCAGATTGTTACATAGCGTGTCCAGGTTGTTACATAGCGTGATCATGTTGTTACATAGCGTGATCAGTTGTTACATAGCTTGAGCATGTTGTTACATAGCGTGATCAGTTTTTACATGGCGTGATCATGTTGTTACATAGCGTACTCAGGTTGTTACATAGCGTGATCATGTTGTTACATAGCGTGATCAGTTGTTACATAGCGTGATCGTGTTGTTACATAGCGTGATCGTGTTGTTACATAGCGTGATCGTTTTGTTACATAGCGTGATCGTGTTGTTACATAGCGTGAACATGTTGTTACATAGCATGATCAGGTTGTTACATAGCGTGATCATGTTGTTACATAGCGTGATCAGGTTGTTACATAGCGTGTTCATGTTGTTACATAGCGTGATCATGTTGTTACATATCGTGCTCAGGTTGTTACATAGCATGATCGTATTGTTACATAGCGTGTTCATGATGTTACATAGCGTGATCATATTGTTACATAGCGTGATCAGTTGTTACATAGCGTGATCGTGTTGTTACATAGCGTGATCGTGTTGTTACATAGCGTGATCAGTTGTTACATAGCGTAATCATGCTGTTACATAGCGTGATCAGGTTGTTACATAGCGTGATCATGTTGTTACATAGCGTGAACATGTTGTTACATAGCGTGATCAGGTTGTTACATAGCGTGATCGTGTTGTTACATAGCGTGATCGTGTTGTTACATAGCGTGAACATGTTGTTACATAGCGTGATCAGGTTGTTACATAGCGTTATCAGGTTGTTACATAGCGTGATCATGTTGTTACATAGCGTGATCAGTTGTTACATAGCGTAATCATGTTGTTACATAGCGTGATCAGGTTGTTACATAGCGTGATCATGTTGTTACATAGCGTCAACATGTTGTTACATCGCGTGATCGTTTTGTTACATAGCGTGAACATGTTACATAGCGTGATCAGGTTGTTACATAGCGTGATCATGTTGTTACATAGCGTGATCATGTTGTTACATAGCGTACTCAGGTTGGTACATAACGTAATCATGTTGTTACATAGTGTGATCATGTTGTTACATAGCGTGATCATGTTGTTACATAGCGTGATCAGTTTGTTACATAGCGTGAACATGTTGTTATATAGCGTGTTCATGTTGTTACATAGCGTGATCATATTGTTACATAGCGTGTTCATGTTGTTACATAGCGTGATCATGTTACATAGCGTGCTCAGGTTGTTACATAGCGTGATCATGTTGTTACATAGCGTGATGAGTCTGTTACATAGCGTGATCATGCTGTTACATTGCGTGATCTTGTTGTTACATAGCGTGATCAGGTTGTTACATACCGTGATCATGTTGTTACATGGCGTGATCATGTTGTTACATAGCGTACTCAGGTTGTTACATAGCGTGATCATGTTGTTACATAGCGTGATCAGTTGTTACAGAGCGTGATCGTGTTGTTACAAAGCGTGATCGTGTTGTTACATAGCGTGATCGTTTTGTTACATAGCGTGGTCATGTTGTTACATAGCGTGATCATGTTGTTACATAGCGTGATCATGTTGTTACATGGCGTGATCATGTAGTTACATGGCGTGATCATGTTGTTACATAGCGTGAACATGTTGTTACATAGCGTGAACATGTTGTTACATAGCGTGATCATGTTGTTACATAGCGTGATGAGTCTGTTACGTAGCGTAATGCATGTTGTACAGGTCTATACAGATCACCAAACTTTAATTCAGAGTAACAGATCGTTGACATGAAGATGGTAGAGACATTCCACTAGCTGGAACGATTCGGGAGCTGGAAACGCTAGGGACACGCAGCGTAATGAAATTTGTGCAGTTCTATACAGAGCACCATACTTTAATTCAGGAGGTAAAATTTCGTTGAAATGTAGATGACAGGAGCGCGTCACGATGTTGAACGGTCCGAAATCTGGAAATGTTAGGGACAATCCGTTGTGCGGATGGCGACTGTTTCCAGAGAGCATCCCTTTTCGGGAATGTTCCCAGAGAGCATCCTTTTTTCCATGCTCGCACTCGCTATGTTCTAGTTACGTGTCGTTGTAACGTAATGTTACGCTGTTAGGATGGTTTAGTAGACATGACAGGCAAAAGGCGGGGGTTCGTACCCTTAAAGATTTGAACCTAAGGTCTGTCCCATTCAACCTGACGTCTACGGTCTCCGTGAACAATAGTTGTCTAGATGACTAATGTTTCAAGAGAGTATCCTTTCCCTCTGCTATGCATTGATCGCAATTCCCTCCGTCGTCCTCATCTTGGATATATACATAGTTGCGCGTTATGAATTCATTCATTCGCTTTTAATTCCTTCGAGCGTTAGCATTCACGTATTCATTTAATTTCTTTTAGTTTTAGCATGAGCTACTGCCCGAGAAAATCTGTGCAACTAACGAATGAGAAACTCAATTTTTCATACATTACACATGGAGGAAAACGTGTTATTAGAAGCTGTATATGCGGGCGGATTTTTAAGAATCGTTCTTTGTCAAGATTTAAGTTTCATAGAGCAACATGTTATGCTGAATCGACTCTCTCTCCTGCACTTGAAGATCCGAAGATGAATAGAGGGGAATGTTATACCGGATCAGGCCTCTGTCCTTCACTGGAGACTACTGTTGGTGAAAAATCTGGATACATCGGAAGTTGCGAGAATATGAAATCTTCATATGATGATGATTCAGTGATATCAACGCTTGAAAATCCGAATAGACTACTAAATATATTGAGGTTACTAATTGCATCGAGGGGTGCTGGTAATAATAGTCACACACAAGAGATTGAAGAAATTATAAGTAAGCTGAAAGCTTCTAAAGTTATAGCATGACAGGATCGAGAAATTGTGTTAATCAATTACGGCCATGGTTAACAGGAACTTTGAAATATCAAAAAACTTGTACTTATAAAATACATCATTCAGACATTGTTGAGGTGTTTAGTTTTTTTAGTGATAATGCATGTCTCTTTCTGTGTGATGTATATGATTATATAACTGAGTGTTTAGAATGTCTAGACTATCACCTTTGTCTTTAGGAAATATGTATGGTTTTTTTTGTAAAGGAATGTAATAGGATAATGTTTATAAAAAATAAATGTTGTCTGCATTACTTTTTGTAAAGTGATATGTTTTTTTACATGTATTCAGTTAAACTGATTTTTAAAAATTGGTTTACATGAATGTTGTTTATCTTCTTTTTTCTAACCTAGAATTGTATTCATTTGCAATTTATTTCCATGTCTCTTCCTTACGCTTAGCAGAGCTATCAGTCATTTTATTTTCAACACTAATTTGTGTTCCAAAACAATGTCGGTCATATATCTTTCTCTTCTTTCTTAAAATTTGCTGCCTGAGTCTTTTTATTACTTTCGTCCTTCTCCATTTTGCAATTTCTTTATGTATCAGAGACGAATGAAAGTTGAATGGCATTAGCAATTGTGAATTGATTCAATACAATTGCAGTGATCTGAGATTAGTGAATAATGAATAACGTTTATTTCTCAATACTCGATACATAATTAAGTTATATACTTTTAGACTATAATAATATTTGAAAATATTAGGCTATTTACACTATAAATTCACTTCTTTGTTGTTTGCCTATACTAATCTATGGTCTCAGTACATACAACTCCTGGTTTTCTATGTATCGATGACCCTCTGTCTACTTGTTTATGTTTCATTATATATACCTTTATTTTTTTTTAATGTGCCATATGTATGATTTCCTGTATTACGTCTTGTTACGTGGTTACGTTAGATGATAGACAATGAGAAGATCCAGAACAAACAAGGTGGGAATAGGTTAGGACGTATACTTCACTGTAAACCGATATACTGTTTGTCCCTCTCCGTCTCGCGCACTACTGTTTAACAAATATAAAGTTTGTAAGGTTTAGAAATTAAGTATATAAAAGTGTTGTAAGGCTGGATGAGAAAAGTTTTATAATCGAATTACTCTCTATATTACAGTATAAACCTACATTCCTCCTCCTTCAATCTCTGTCTATCCTTGTATCTCTCCCGTTTTCCATATTTCTCCCATATAAACGTATACTCTAATCCTCAAACCATGTCTGGACTAGCACCTCTCCTCGTATACCCTACCGCTCTCATATAAATGCATTTTCCTCCTTGAAGACTCTCTCAACCTAGCACCTACCTTCGTTTTCCCTATATTTTTCCATATAGACGTATACTCTCTCATTCAGACCTTCCCGACTAGCCTAGCACTTCTCTTCATATTGCCCTACCTCTCTCATATAAGATACATTCCCTCATTCAACACCGTCTAGCCTAGCATGGACCCTCGTATTCCCTATCTCTCGCATATAAACGCCTACTCCATCATTCAAAACTCCTATCCTAATACCTCTCCTCGGTTTGCTATATCGCTCATATTCTACCCTTCAAGTCCTGTTTAGTATAGCATCTTTCCTTGTGTTCCCTATCTCTCTCGTATAAAGCATATCCCTCCCTCCTTTAGCATCTGACTAGCCTAGCATCAGCCCTGGTATTCCCTATCTCTCCACTATAAATACTTCTATCTAGAGACCTAATGTTTCAGGAGAGCATCCTTTCCCCTATAAAAGTTTATTTGGTGTCTTTATCTTAATTAGTTTAGGAGTTATTAAATTTATAATTAAATTACATTTTATCGGTATTCGAACCCTGGACACCAAAACCAATATTATTTACAATATTAGTTTGATATGTTTAAGGGTGCTGTATGCATTTACAGCATCAATCTAAGTGATATATTCTAGAGTATAGAGAAAAATAAGTAAGTGATTGAAAGATCGGGATTCGAAGTAAGGACAGCTGATTGAAAATTATATACAGTATTAATTGCCCCTCATAGGAGCTATCAATCATGCTTTGGTCAATTCCTCTACCTCTCTTAGTTTCTGAGATAATGACGATTTAAAAATTAGACTCGAACCCTGAACGTCAGGTATCTAATTACACAGCCACAAGATACTGCCTAATAACATAAACGCAATAAAGTTTATTTGGTGCCTTTATCTTAATTAGTTTAGGAGTTATTAAATTTATAATTAAATTACATTTTATCGGTATTCGAACCCTGGACACCAGAAACAAAATTATTTACAATATTAGTTTGATATGTTTAAAGGTGCTGTATGCAGTTACAGCATCAATCTAAGTGATATATTCTAGAGTATAGAGAAAAATAAGTAAGTGATTGAAAGATCGGGATTCGAAGTAAGGACAACTGATTGAAAATTATATACAGTATTAATTGCCCCTCATGGGAGCTATCAATCATGCTTCGGTCAATTCCTCTACCTCTCTTAGTTTCTGAGATAATGACGATTTAAAAATTAGACTCGAACCCTGAACGTCAGGTATCTAATTACACAGCCACAAGATACTACCTAATAACATAAACGCAATAAAGTTTATTTGGTGCCTTTATCTTAATTAGTTTAGGAGTTATTAAATTTATAATTAAATTACATTTTATCGGTATTCGAACCCTGGACACCAGAAACAAAATTATTTACAATATTAGTTTGATATGTTTAAAGGTGCTGTATGCAGTTACAGCATCAATCTAAGTGATATATTCTAGAGTATAGAGAAAAAATAAGTAAGTGATTGAAAGATCGGGATTCGAAATAAGGACAACTGATTGAAAATTATATACAGTATTAATTGCCCCTCATGGGAGCTATCAATCATGCTTTGGTCAATTCCTCTACCTCTCTTAGTTTCTGAGATAATGACGATTTAAAAATTAGACTCGAACCCAGAACGTCAGGTATCTAATTACACATCCACAAGATACTACCTAATAACATAAACGCAATAAAGTTTATTTGGTGTCTTTATCTTAATTAGTTTAGGAGTTATTAAATTTATAATTAAATTACATTTTATCGGTATTCGAACCCTGGACACCATGTACCCAAAATATACATTCACAAGAAACTATCTAATGACATTAATGTAATAAAGGTTATTTGACATCTTTATCGTAATTAGTCTCTGAGTTATTAGAAGCTGAATTTGTAATCACTCCTAGGATTCGATTCCGGCCATTCTGGTCAACTTGGAATTCATTGGAGAAGCTGCTGCTTTTTGTATCATTTCCATCGCTAAAATCTGAAGTGTTGAGTGTTGGCCAGAGCACTTAGGAAAACAATTACTGACATTGTTCGCTAATGTGGTGAAAGCGTCTAACGGGTCAGCTAATGGAGGTCACCGTTACCTCCAGGCAGAAGTAGGTCGTTCGCTAATGTATGTAAACAGATCCGGAATGTAAACTTAAAAGCCTATTAATGTGGTGAAAGCGTCTAACATGTTCAGCTAATGGACAAGCGCTTTCCCCAGATAGAAGAAGGCTGCGTGTTCTCATTACATGACAGACTGTCCCCGTGAGCAGACTACTTATACTCACGCTCGAGTCAACAATTCATTATTCAAAAAACTTAATTGCTCGAGGATGCAATGTGCAGGCCTTAGTAGTCTTAAAAAAAATGTTTGACGAACATTACCTAATTAATTTGCCGAGGGGCGGCAGGCCTCGAGAAAACAATTCCCTCAAGTCAGGACGCCACAGTAGAACGCATGGGGGAGGGGGTAGGACCTGTCGGCATCTCCGGCGATCATTAGCAGGTTACATATGTTTACATATGTATTACCACACATATCCATTAGACTTGACATTAGCGGCGGTCATTAGCGGTTTACACGTGTTTACATATGTTTACATATGTTAAAACACATGTAATTACCCTTATCAGCTGTCGGCATCTTGCTTTGCGCTCAAACATACATACTATATCTACTCCTGCATACTTTATTTTCTGTTTCTTCTTGCGCCAAAGACTTTTTAGACTTGCCCTAAGCTTATGTTGCACAGTGGTATTCCAAAACTTATGCATGAATAAAACTCTGAATGTTTCAAAATTCATTTCGCTATCTGCTAGCATAAGTAACCATTCTAAGGTTTTGTTATACAAGAATTTTCTAACAAGGACCATTTTTAATACTTCAGGCGCATTTTTTAATATAAAATATTCTACTAAATCATGTATAAATTGCACTGGACTTGAGGAAGCATTAAAATAAGGTAATGGTTATTCATTAAGCACAGAATAACAGTTTGACATCTGATTTGGTACATGCACATGTGTGTCATCATTATTGTTTTGTGTTTGAGAGGCTGATGCTATGGAAAAAGCAGTAGCGTCTGTTGTATTATTAGCTAACAAAGGCGATACACTTCTTTCTGCACTTGTAATATTGTCATGCATTTGATTAGCATTTACAGAACTAGTTAGATTTGCATTTACCTTTGGTACTGTTAGATCTATTTGTATTTGCTCAATATCTACATTTGTGTTTTGTATTTCTTCAGTTTCCTGACTAGTTTCTTGTAGTTTATTTAACTCTGTGTTAGTTTCATTCACCTTATTATTCAACTCTTTACTGGTTTCAGTTAACATATTACTTAACCCTACTTTCATTTCTGTATTAGCTTGATTTAATTTATTATTAAATTCTTTTCTCTCTCCTCTGATTTCAGTTATCAATTCATCTATCATATCACTTTGTTCAGTTAACTTATTATTATTTTCAGTTATCTTATTACTTAATTCTCTATAAGATGTATTTATTTCTTTCAGAAGGCACATAAAACTATTTGATAAGTTTTCTTGCTCTTTTTGACTATATGTCTGAGGGTTTCTTTCTTTTGTTGTTCCCTGCACTAGCATATGTAAAGGTGACTGACCTTGCATACTGCTGCTATCTCTTTCTATGTCTACCTGTGAATTTACAGATAACTGTTCTTCTACCTCTAACCTATTCGTTTGCTGTAGCTCTGATTGTAAAGTTACATTGTATTCTGTAATGGCTGACCTACCCTCTCCTACTTCCATATTTTCAATATTGTCTGTTTCCATTTTATTTTGTATATTTGCTTTTGTTATTTTTGGTTTGAAATTGCTCAATTTTACCTTTCCGCTTCTTAGCAGCATGGAATTACCTTAATAACAATATACTTTCTAAACTATTTTGACAGTAACATATGAAAAATGGAATATTCTGACCTTTTGTTCTGGCTGTTAGTTAACGTTTATACTCGGTGTTCCCGCGTAGATTCTTGTTGAATTGTTGACTGTGTGCCCCGTACTCCTGAAAGAATTGTTGCTGTCCTTGGATGATGATGATTCTGAAGTTCGCTGAATTGAGGACTTGTAGTTTCGTCGATTCTGGTAGTTCTACATGCTCGATGATGTCTTCTTTTCAGATGTTGTCGCCAATTCTTGTCTCATCGAGCCTCACGCTGGGCGCCAATTTGAGAAAAATGATTGTTACGTTATTTGCACCACGCTTTGGGTGTCAATTTGAAGAAGTATGTATTGAAGGAGTTGTATCATATTTCAACTGTTGGCGAGCCGAATTTGTAGTAGTTGTAACCACACGTATAGTAAACAGTTTCCGGTAGCCTTCACCCCACATGTACTTTCAAGTGGCCTTTGCCCAAAGTTTTAAAAAAAAATTAACTTTGTAATTAAACTGTTTCTTTAAATATTTAATATTTATGTTTGCCTCGGCTGCGTCAGTATTTTTTGTTAGAGACATGGATATCTTAGCAGGGTGTGATGCGATAAGAATGTAGGCTTACACAGATTATAATTTTACGTCACTCCTTTTATTAATGCTTGATACGATTTAAATAACACTTTACTGATAGAGAGTTGTGAGATTCTTTTATTAAATACTTGTACTTTTTAACACGTATACTATTTTCGTCTCACACGACCACGTAATAAATCTCTAAGGACGCATCACGTATCCGGTTACAATCACTGTCTGCAGGCAACACGTCTGGTTATGAACACTGTTTGGAGGCAACTGAATTGATTTCAACCGTCTAAACGTGTACATTTCTGTATTTCCAGTCTCTCATTGGCTAATCCCACTCCAATAGAATACCTTCATTTAACTGAAGCTTTTTCTGGTTGTTAATTGGCTATTTTATAAACTGTCACTAAAATGACATTTTTGTTACTCCAAGAATCACAAGTAGTACTGTTAAACTTTCTTACTCATTATTTACTCAAGGTTACCTCATTGTTAGCAACTTTTAACTTATTATTCTCAGAGCTTCTACATTATTAAATTACGTAATGCATTCACATAACATTATTGAACATGTTTACAATAATATAAGCATCTGCAATGACTGTTACATACATTTTACAAATTATTACATACACATATTGCTTCAAGGCGGGCTTTTATTGAATTTACATACTATATAATTTGACTGAAATGATTTAAGTGTTAATAATACTGCCTCAAGCTCCGTAACGGAAAGAAATATTATCGTACAAATTGTTTAGGAAAACCTGAAGCCTTTATGTTTGTGTGTTCACATTAACTTTATGTGGTAATTACTTTATCAAAATTGAGACAAACTATATACAAATTAAGTAAATGTAAATACATGATTCTTTATTATATTTCTCACATTACTTTATAAGCAAATTATATCATTATTATGTGTTATCTAAAGTCACTAATGTCTCTTGTCATTGTTGTAACCCTGAAAAACGTAGACATTTAATTTCTCATATTTTTTCATTAGGGAAATCTGTGTACTGTTACTTGAACAGTAGCTTCTGCGACTCACACGCACACAAAGCCACGGCTATGTTAGTATGCGTGTGAGGGGAAACAAAAACTGGAAAACGAAAAGGTGGATCAAAACATAATTGCACCTTAACCCACACACCGTTTAAGAATGCCAGATATGAATAAAATGCACTAACCATGAATAACCCCTTATATGCAACAAACCCTTTACTTATCTTTTATTTTTTTCAGCAATGCATCCAAAGATTTAGAAGGTTAAGATGAATAGAATATATATTTAAATTATTTGTGATTAAACGTCTCTTATCAGGGTCATATCGGACGGCGAATGAATGAAATGCGTGAGTTACATGACATTTATTTGGTCAGAATAAAGGAAAATCCCGAAAGACACCTTCTTCAGGTAACTTGCCACAAAGGGACTTTAAATATGAGACACGATATCAGCACACAATAGAGGCAAACAAGGTTATTTATTTCCCTCCTTTTAGTAATAACGTGTGTACATAGAAAGAATTTGTAGGCATTAAAATCTAAATATGAATTTGATTACCTATTTTACTTGTAGTATCAAAACACGAGTTCCCACTTTTTATAGTGCTTTATTAAATTCGTTTCCTGGTTTCTATTTGTGACAGTGTGAATTGTCTCACTACATTGTCTTCAAATGGTATGGCCACGTCAGCAGTTATATATTCAACTCTCTCTTCTGTCTTCGCTGCATGCTACTTGTTAAAATTTGACAATGGCTGGAACTTTACTTGTAGTATCAAAACACGAGTTCCCACTTTTTATAGTCTTTATTAAATTCGTCTCCCGTTTTCTATTTGTGGCAGTGTGAATTGTCTCACTACATTGTCTTCAAATGGTATGGCCACGTCAGCAGTTATATATTCAACTCTCTCTTCTGTCTTCGCTGCATGCTACTTGTTAAAATTTGACAATGCCTCTTGGCTTCGAAGCGAGGCAGCACGACTAGAGACAGCCAGATGTACGCGATATTTTGGCTATGTTTCTGTAATGCATTTAGATTTTAATTTGCCATATAGGCACTCATTGTAATATTCATTGTCCTGATTTTCGCAAATTACGCTCACATGGTGATGCGGTGAATCCGGTAAGATTTTAATTGATTTTTTCAATGATAACAAAAAATTTAGGTTCACATAGAAATGTTAAACTATTCAAAATGTAATCTCAGCTTTTAAATTGCTTGCTTAAACAAGAGTTGATCATTACGAAAAAGGCAGTGAATATAAAGTGAACTATCACTTATATATATGTGTGGGTGGGTGTGTGTGTGCTCCCATTTAGACTTATAGCCCGAGTTTTCCCGTTATTAGATAACATACATTGACGCGACATTCTTATTCAAGCTTCATTATTGATCCTTGCTAAATGTGTACTGCCTCGTAAATATCTTGTTATACTTATCTGAATTAATAAATCTGTAAATAGCTCATTTTACTGAGTTTATCACTCGTTATTTGAATTACGTAGCATACGTTTATAGTATGTTCACAATTCTTCAATAATTATTTGCGTAATGCAGAATATTGGCTCTCTTGTATGTTTCCCGTTCACTTCCACCCACGCTTAGAAACCTTTTCCAGCAACTTCCAGTTTTAAGAAACTGTGTGTTCTTTAGATGGGACAAAGGTGTGCTGAAATGGAGGCATATTACTTCACTGCATGTTACTTAAAAGAATATTATTTTAATATCAGTTAAATACAGTTAGCCGCTAGTAACAGAGCAACATGTTCTCTTGAGAAAGATGATCACATACGGACACACACTTAAGGTCCATTCTCAATGAAGTGTAAGCGCAGACGTAACATATGCGCAAGACTTTGCATCCACGGTATTTAATGGAAGCATTCACATAGGGTCACGCAACGCGTTACGCAACGCATGAGTTTGCAAACTTCAAACTTTATGCTTGCGTTGCATGCATGGAGGAAGAATTCTGAATTTCTTTCTCTTTGCATTGCCTGTTATTCAGCAGTAGATTATCGCAATACGAGACTTTACGCCGTCTAATGTACATGCATGCTCTCTTCCATTTGGCCGTGCGAGACAAATTGGGGCTCGCCATCTCTTATTTCTCTCAAGAAATTGTGGTAGTCTCCTCATTGAATCCATCTTTGATTTAATGGATGAACTCAGGATCTGCTCAGAAATCGTAAGGTACAAACAGATCATGCACCTTGCATTAACTATAACTTGTGCAGCTGTATCATCACATATATAACTTGCTCCAGTTTCCATGCGTGCACAACTATTTTAAATATGTTGGTCACACATTCGTGATGTCACTAACGTTACGGGCGGCAGTTGGGCGTATGTATACCTTGTGGCCTATTTATTTATATAATATTGAGTTGAATTTCTTATTTGGTATTGTTGGTTATATTATTCAATTGGAAATTTGGGGTGCGCTCGGAAGATTTCCGCAATTGGTTTAAGCATCCAGAAGTCCGTGCTAACTTATTGCGTTATGCCTACGGTTGCATTGTGAATGGTCTTCCCTCACGTCTGCGCTTATGCTGCGTTATGTTAGCGCTTACATTTCATTGTGAATGGGCTCTTACTCTTAACATGTACATCGTTTACATTAATTTTGTGCAGAATTTGTCACCCGCCATCAAGCAAACTATATACTAAAAATGTAAATGTAAATACCCGCTTTCTTATTATCTTTTCTACATTATCTTATATGCAAATTATGTTTATCATTTCTACTGTGTTAACTAGAGACACGGTTATTCCTTATCATACAGAGTGTCAAATGTTTCGAAATAAGGAAGTATTGAACGCATATATTCGTTTTACAAAAGCCTATCTTTAACGATATTCCAGACTATTGCTGACTCTTTGATTAACTACCGCTTTAAGAAAGTTATAGATTAATAATATTAACACTATAATTGACTTAGTATATGTTTCTATCCGACTGTTTAGTATTTCAGACCAGTAACTAACTTGTGTTTCTTTATACCGAATAATGCCTGGAAATCACCAGAATCACGCACAAAAAAGATTTAAGTTAGAATTGCAGTTATCAAACTGAAGTTACTGCTTGGAGTGAAGTTATTCCTCCACCCTCTGCCCCTAACAATAATCGTGCCATTAGCTATCTCTTGGAGCGTGAACCACAATTATCCCTCCCTCTACTGTAGAGCCTTTTTTATCGTCATTATTATTTCGCCAAGTTTGAAAACTGAAATGGGCTATGTACGATAAATCAAGACGAGTCCCAGTTTTAATGTTCACTCTCGCTTACATTGCAAAAGGAAATCCGAGTATTTACATAAACCAAGCAGCCGGCAGGGTCCTTGATAATGAAGCGCTCCTTAGCAAAACCAAGACACGTTTCTTATGCAAGCGATATTTGTGTTGGATAAATGCAACGAAGATGTTCTCCTTTCTTTGTTTTGGTTGTAACTATAAATTAACACTACACAAGGAATATAATTCTGTCAAAATCATACGATCTTCATTCATATTGTATTTATTCTGCAAATTAGTTAAACAAAAGCTTGTATTCTATATGCTTCATGTTAAGCTTCATAAACATTAGCATTTTGTAGGAATTACACAACAGCATAAAAGAGACTAATACGACAAGCAACTGTTATGTATACATATTACACACTCTTTGTATAAGTTCAGGAGAAACAAAGAAACAGGACTTGAAACGTTGTTATTCAATACTGAACGATTCAAGAGATTAAAAGGCAATATCGTATAAGTGGCTAACGCTACGAAAAAGAAAGAACACTGCATTTTAAAACACGACTGACACCGGCCACACCTTCACCCTCCTCTGAGTCACTTACAGCTAATAGATCTGTCATGTAGCTGTCAAATGTGACAAACAAGGGTTGATAACGTGCAAGATTACCTCGCTTCAAGCTTTTGCCACGCCTTAGGACTCTCAGTCGCGTGCCACCGCCCCTTAATCGAAGGAAAACGTTTAGGCAACAAAGACACCGCCAATTAAAGTTTACAAATGTTTGACACCTTTTGGCGGTGTTTTTCCGACACAGGAAGTGCCCTCCTCAATCTCTTTTGTGTGGGTGAAGTCCCTGCCGTTAAAGTACTAATTATTTGTGTCAATCATTTAGGTAATGTTCGTCCATGCACATCATCAAGTATCATTGAAATCAAAGGTTTAAACCGCTAACAAAGGCTACATCACACTCAAGCGTCTTGGATTCCCGGAATTACGTACCTTAAGGGCTGGACGCAGACCATCGATCGATTAATGTAATTACTCCAATTGAGTATTTTTGAATGATACAGTATAAAAGAGTTGATGTCGGTAAAGTATCCACTCACCAACTCTCCGCAAGCAGCCGCCCACGCAATGTTTTTTTTCTAAAACTTAACTAAGCGATTATTACGAGTGTATAATTATTACGATTAAACTTGTTTAATTCTGATTTGATGGAAATTATCAGACTTATAAGAATACTACACCTCTTAGATGAATTAAAAATGCATGTCTAAAAGACGGATTTAGCGTAAATAGCCACCTCAAAAAATACGCAAGACGCTAACGTATTTAAAAGGAATATTTTTCGGAACCATGAGTGTATAGTTTCACTCTCGTTGGCGTTCACACGCGGTCCGGTGTAATCTCAGATCAGTACGCTGCTTGTATAGCTACCCCCGCCATATGGCCTATGTAGGGAACCGGATGCATAGCAATGAACATCCTGTTCCTTATGAAGGCAGACAGTTAGCTCTGCTCAACCCTACCCCCACTCCTATCCTCTCCCTCGGCCTGCCACTGTTGGGGAGGGGGCTACGACTGTACACTTCACTTGACCGCTTCATACATGAGATAAGCTGGAAGCCTCGCCATGATATGTCTTTAACGTAAATGAATAAATAATGAAATATGAGTATCTTAAAACTGACAGAGCAACAAACTATTCCCTTTGTTTTTTCTTTTTAACTGCGTATCTCCGCGACAATTGAAAAGCTAGGGGGTAGCAGAGCCGTGATTGTTTAATTTCGTCACGAACTTATGAAATTCTTATAAAACTATTATTGCTAGCAAATGGAAAGTTCCTGTCATTTCAGACTTGACATGATTTTAAAGAATGTAAAACGGATGTATGTTTGTCTATAATACTTGAACGAACAGGTGCATACACATTCAGACAGGAGCTTTGACTACGTTTAAACCGGGGGGTTACAAGACATTATCTTTAACAAAGACGACCTTAAAATGAAGTATGACAATCTTTAGATTAAATGTTAATAACATTTATCTGAGGACTTTGAAACATGCGGACATTCGGGTAAAACTACAGCGGCCTTCGAAACAGGCATTTCCTCTGAGATAACATATAAGTATTAAATTTAAAGAACTTAGATCTGGTGGTTTTAAAACATGTGGACACTCGAGCTAAAATATACCGGTCTTCGAAACAGACATTTCATCTGAGAAAATGTATAAATATTGCAAAAATGTAAATAACCTGTATCTAGGGACTTTAAAAAACATGCGGATATTTGCGGAAAAATGCATAGGCCTTCTAAACATGCATTTCCTCTTTTAAAATATATAAGTATTGCAAAATATGTAAATAACAGGGATCTGGGGACTTTCAAAGAGATAGGTGACGGCATTCCTGAGACCAATCGCTAACAGGATGACGAATGTTTCCAAAGAGCATTCTTTTCCCCTGCTATGCATATGCCGAGGCTCATCTCCGTCACGTTCATTCGAGTTACATAGTTGCGCGTTATCAATTCATTCATTCGCTTTTAATTCCTTCGAGCGCTCAGAATTCACGTATTCATTTAATTTCCTTCAGAGTTTCAGCATGAGCTAATGTGGGAGAAAATCGGTGCAATCGACTTATGAGACATTCGGTTTTTCATACCTTACACTCGGAGGAAGACGCGGTCGGATTTTAAAGAATCGTTCTTTGTCAAGATTTTAAGATGCACAGAGGAAAATGTACTACTGAATAACTCCCAGTCCTGCACTTGAGGCTCCTGCTAGTGAGGAATCGGAATACAGCGGAAGTCGTCTGTTTACTAATTTGACGTTTCCATGTGGTGATAATTCAGTGATATCTACGCTTGAAAATCCGAATATACTGATAAATTATAAGTGAGCTTACGGCATCTAAAGTTATAGCATGACAGTCACGAAAATGGTGTTAACGAATTTCGACGATAGTTAACAAGAACTTCTACTATATAAAAATACATTATCCAGACATTTCTGGTATGTTTAATTTTACGGGTGGGAGGAGTGACGTGAGTGGAGACAGGAAACATCTACACGGCAGAGGGTAGGGCCCCCTACCTTTCACAGATTAAACATTTCCTGGCGGTAGTTGGTGCAACCTATGGCTCCTCTCAGCCTGCGGGCTTGCATACCTGCTGAGGTGCCCAGGATTCGGAGACCATGCTCATTCCGTGGGTGAAGGTTACAGAGATCATGCTTTTCCTGCTATGCGTATGCGGAGACTTCCGTCCGACACTTTAAACCCTGAAACAACCAACGAGATAAAATATGAGGTAAAATGAGAATGTAGGTGAAACGTAGGGAGGAAAAATTCTTCACAGCATTCGTCTAGCGACCGGAAAAACCCTTGGTTTAGGAGTGTGGGCTGTGGGGATTGAACCCGGGATCTCCGAATGCGGACCACCGACGTTATGGCCTGAGAAATTCCGCTCGATTAGTTAGTGTGTTACACAAAAATGACCTTAGTTGCATAGTCATCTTTGAGCACTATCTTGATTATACATGGTCCTAGTCATGCATCCTCTTTCTTCAAGATTAAACTACGAAGCTCGTTCTGACACAAAGACATCTCCCCATCTGACTCTGGGTCACTCTATTGAATATATAATCCGGTATTTATCTGGCGTCTGAGTAAAACCGTGAACAAATTAGTTGATTGTCGGATACAGACATCTGAACTCGCGACCTCCCAATTTTAAGCCATATAAGAAGCATAATCCAACAAATGTAGCCTGCCATGTGTTCCTTTAAGAGAATCCCGATAAAAAGTTTTGACGAAGGAGTACCCAAAATTGCCTACGAATGTTTTCCGATATGTAAATTTACGACCTCTATTGAGCTGAATAGCATACATAGCGTGTCTTAAAGAAAATGTTCCTGTCTAAGACACTACTTAGTTGCGCTGTGTTCTTGTTATGGTTATAAAATAAATATCTATATTAAAGTCTGTCATTCGAATGTGAATATGGCTGCTGGTAACATACTATTTATTAAAACAGACAGAATTATAAGTTAAGATATTGAAATAAAATGTCACATCTTAATTTCAGGTCAGAAATATGTTTTTTTTTCGATGATAGTGTTTTTGATACACTTACCTCTCAATATATCATGGTAAAAACTTGAATTTCCTGGATTCAACGCTGGTAATGTAACCCGTGCGAGTGTATTATCTATTTGACTACACGTATGTGCATAAATGTAATAAATCCTGTAGCGTTTTACACGAATATGGGTATTTATTATTGTAGACCATATTTGAATTCTGAATTTTACCATTTAGATCTTATCCAGGTCTTTACCTTCCTTTTTATTACTTTGTCTACTACGTGTAACAAGTATGGTAAGTACTGTATTACACCAAAACATTCGATGTCGAGATTTCGCCGGAAAAATGTTTTGATGTCCCTGAATTCCAAAGCATCATTAGAAAACTTTGGCTTATGTATGTGTCTATGAACAGTATAACTCGAAAAAGTTCATTATAGGCAGAATCTGGGATAATAGGCGCACGTGCGTAGTGATACAGAGATTATTCAATATGATAGGTTGGTCGTCCTCCATGGTGTAGTGGTTACCATGCTAGCCCCTAGTTCCAGAGGTCGCGGGTTCAAATCCGGTTGAGGGCGAAGGATTTTTTTGGGTGTAAAATCCTTAGCCTGGCTTCCTTCGGAAGGGAAGTAAAGCCGGTGGTCCCGTGTTGTTGATTTACGCACCCAAAATAACCTGAAGCCTGATAAAGAGGGCTCTGAGCAAAATTGCCAGCCTTTCCATCCCATTATAGAATGGGAACCTAAGGACCACAGTAGATAAAAGAGCGTCTATAAATATAACTCAATTGAATTTAATATGATAGGTTAACTTGTTTTTTACAGCTTCGTTCTTGAAATGAAAGCTCTTCGTTGGCTTGCGAGAAATATATTTTATTCGTCGGGTCGTATTTTCTTTTTTTATAATTTATGAACGCTCTTTACCTGTGTGGTTCTTAGCGTCTTATTCTATATTGGCCGTGAAAGACCGGTAATTTTGCTCGGAGGCCTATCAGGCTTGAGGTTCTTTTACGTGCCGTAAATCTATGACACGGGACCACCCGCCTTACTTCCCTTCCGAAGGAAGCCAAGCTAAGGATGTCAGGTCGTTGTGGAAAGGGAGAGAGTCGCAGACGATGGGTAGAAATAACGTATTGCATGTACCATTTAACTATAATTTTATGGTAAATAATGAAAAGAAAGTATTGTTTCTCTTAATATAATATTCCTGGAGCAATGTAGGGATCCTATAATTTTTAGTCAAGGCACTGAAACACCAGTCTATTTAAAATGAAATAAACAGATAAGCTTTCTTGGCGCTGCTAATAATAATAATAATAATAATAATAATAATAATAATAATAATAATAATAAACTTGATTGCTGCACTGAAGAAGGCAATAATTGGAAATAATTGCGATAGTTAATTTCTTATAAAGTATTACTTAAGAATCCTTAGAGATTTTTCCGACAAGTATGGTCTTTTTAGATAAGTGAGAAATCATGTTAAAAAAGACGCAATATACACCTGCACTTATAAAGACGCTTAATGCGTGTGCGTGAGAGGTTTTCCGGATAACTATGGTGTTTTCATACAAATTTATTCCGGGCGAAATGCATATTTTGAAAGTCCCTTGTATTTTACCTCGAGTGTGCGAAAATGTATGTTTTAAACACCTCACCATTCCTATTCTTTTAGCTGCACCAATATACAACTTCGTTTCTTTATTTATAAAGCATTTGTATCGCTTTAGTTTCGGGTTCGATTCCCGGCTGTATTCAATATTACCGATCAGAGCTCGATCCTACCATCTCGAGTCCAGTATCTGCATTTACAGGTGTGTGATGTTATCGCATTCTTGAAAACAAAGTGAACAGTCTGGAAATCCAGGGACCATTAAGGTCGGGAGTTTCCCACGTAATCAGGTAGCGAGGTATACCTCTCAGGGGTATACACATATTGGCAGGGGTATTAAAACAATGGTATAACTCGGCGAATTTCTCGAAGACTGCTGATGTGCATTTTTATAAAAAAGGTATTTAAAACGGAAATCAAATTTATATTTGAAGTGTCCATGGATAGTTTCTCCGCTAGAGTATTCAACACGCCTTTCGACATCGCATGTTTTAAGTTTCCTTGCCGTAATACCTTATCCCAAAAGAAAAGCATGTTTTGAAGGCCTCTATATTTTAATTCGAGTGTCTGCAAGTTTTAAAGTCCCCAGATTCAGGTTATTTTCATTATTTTGGAATACTTATATATTTTATAGGAGGAAACGTTTACTTTGAAAGCTCATGTATTTTACCTGGAGTGTCCCAATGTTTTAAAGTTGCTAGATCCATGTTATTTACATTTTTGCAATACTGATACATTTTTCTCAGAGGAATTGCCTGTTTTGAAGACCCTTGTATTTCACCCCCAGTGCTCGAATGTTTTAAAGTAACCCGATCCATTTTATTTACATTTTTGCAATACTTATATATTTCCTCAGAGGAAATATGTGATTTCGTAACCGCAGACATACATTTTAAGGAAAGGTTTTTAAAAACGAATATAAAATTTATATTTGAAGCCCTTCCGTGGTTTGATCCCCTGCTAGAGTACTCAATACCGCTTTCGTCATTATATGTTCTAAAAGACCCCGACTCATGTTATTTACATTTACACTAAGTTCTGTTTTTCAGGATGTATTATTTCACTTCTCGAAGACTGCAGGCATGAAGGTCTCCTGTATTTTGCCTTGAGTTTGTGAAAATGCATGTTTTAAACACCACTTATTCCCACCATTTAGCTACATAGTATATATACCAGCGTTTCTTTATTCATAAAGCATTTGTATCTTTTGAGTTGAGAGTTCATTTCTCCGCTGGTATTCAATGCCTTTTAATTCCTCATTAAACACATACGTTTGTTTATACACAAAAGCCTTTGTATCGATAGAGTGCAGGTGTTCAATCAGTATTAAATATTACCGATCAGAATCAGTCATCTCTTCTCTATAATTTTTATCTCCCCACAGCAATTCCGTTCTGAAAAGTGAATTGGGCTGTTTGGAAAATCCAGCGTCTCTAAGGAGGAAAAAAACAGGTCCATGAATCTTCTTTGACAGCGGAATATCCAGAGGTGTGGTTTACCCAACCTCAGGGGCTATACATCATATATGGTAGGGATGTATAAACAACAGTATAACTCGTTGGCATATTTCTCAAAGACCACTGATGTATGTTTTTAGAAAAAAAATATTTTAAAAACGGATATCAAATTTATATTTGAAGCCTTTCCATGGTTCGATCCCCTGCTGGATCCTGCTTTTGTCATCGCAGGTTTTAAAGTCCCCGCCCGCATGTTATTTAAATTTACGCCAAGTTCTGTCTTTCAGGCTGTATCATTTCATTTCTCGAAGACTGCACGCATGAAGGTCCCCTGCAGTTTACTTCCAGTGTGTGAAAATACATGTTTTAAGCACCACACCATTCCCACCATTTAGCTACATGCAATATATACGAGCGTTTCTTTATTCATAAAGCACTTGTATCGTATTAGTTCAGAGTTCGATTTCCGCTGGTATTAAATGACTTTTAATTCCCGACTATGCATATACGTTTCTTTACTTATAAACGTGTTTGTATTGATGGAGTTCCAGTGTTCAATCAGCATTACATATTACCGATGAGAATCAGTCTTCTCTATGATTTTTATACCTCCCCACAACAATCACGTTCCTGAAAAGTGAATTGGATAGTTTGGAATACCCAAGATCTCTGAGGGAAAAAATAAAACCAGCTCTATGAATTTTCTTTGATAGCGGAATTTCCTAACTCGTGTGTACCAAAACCTCAGGCTGTACAACAGTTTTTCCAGGGGTGTATAAACAACAGTATAGCTCATTGGCAGGTTTCTCGAAGACCGCTGGTGTGCGTTTTAAGAAAACGTTTATAAAAACTTTATCAAATTTATATTTGAAGCGCTACCGTGTTTCAATCCCCTGCTAGAGTACTCAACACGACTTTCGGCATCGCATGTTTTAAGTTTCCCTCCCGCAATACCTTATCCCTAATGAAATGCATGTTTTGAAGGCTGTTGTATTTTATCTCCAGTGTCCGCATGTTTTAAAGTCCCCAGATCCACGTTATTTACATTTAGTCCAAGGATTGTCATATTTCATTTTAAGGCTGCTTTTGTTAAAGATAATGTCTTGTCAACTACGGTTTAAAGGTATTCAAATGTCCCTGTTTAAACCTGTGCACACCTGTACGATCAGGTACAAACATACATCAAACATACTTCAAGTTTTAAATTTCCTTAAAAATCAAGTCAAGCGGGTACATTCCATCTGCTAGCAAAACATTCTTATAAGAACTTCAGATGTTCGTAGCTCGTCTAAACAATCACGGGTCTGTTACCACCTAGCTTTTCAATTGTCGCGGAAATACAACGTTAAAAATAAAAAACAAAGGGAATGGTTTGTTGCTCTGCCAGTTTAAGGAGACTCATACTTCATTATTTGTATATTTACGTTAAAGACAATCATGGCGGGACTTCCAGCGATCAAGCAAAGTGTACAGTCGTAGCCCCCTCCCCAAAAGTGGCAGACCGAGGGAGAGGATAGGAGTGGGGGTAGGGTTGAGCAGAATTAACTGTCTGCCTTCATAGGGGACAGGATGTCCATTGTTATGCATCCGGTTCCCTCTATGGGCCATATGGCGGGGGTAGCTATACAAGCAGCGTACTGATCTGAGATTACACCGGACCGCTGTGAACGCCAACGAGAGTGAAACTATACACTCATGGTTCCGAAAAATATTCCTTTTAAATACGTTAGCGTCTTGCGTATTTTTGAGGTGGCTATTTACGCTAAATCCGTCTTTTAGACATGCATTTTTAATTCATCTAAGAGGTGTAGTATTCTTATAAGTCTGATAATTTCCATCAAATCAGAATTAAACAAGTGTACTCGTAATAATTATACACTCGTAATAATCGCTTAGTTAAGTTTTAGAAAAAAACATTGCGTGGGCGAGCACGCTTGGGGGAGTGGGTGAGCGCGGTACTTTACCGACATCAACTCTTTTATCAACTTTTGTATCAATCAAAAGCACTTAATCGGAATAATTGTATTAATCGATCGGAGGCCAGCGCGCAGCCCCTTAGGTAACGTGATAGCGAGAATCTAGGTCGCTAGGGTGCAATATAGCCTTTGTCAGCGGTTTAAATGCATGATTTCAATGATGCTAGATGATTTTATGTTGGGGTGAACATTACCTAATTGATTTACTCAGATATTTAGAACTTTAGCGGCGGGGAATTCAGCCACACAAAGGAGGGTGAGGGTGCATTTTCTGTGTTGGGAAAATACTGCCAAAGGGTAACAAAACATTTGTAAACTTTAATTGGCGGTGTCTTTGTGGCCTATACCTCTCCCTTCGATTAAGGGACGGTAGCATGCGACTGAGAATCCTAAGGATTGGCAAAAGCTTGAAGCGAGGTAATCTTGCACGTTATCAACCCTTGTCAATAAAATTTGACAGCTACATGACAGATCCAAGTGACACAGCAGAGGGTGAGGGGGCGGCCGTTGTCAGAGTGACATACAAAGTGCGGCGGGCGGGCGGGCGGGCTCCATAGAACAAAGTCTTATCTGACACATCTTATCAGTCAGCGGCATCTATTTCTGTGCTTGAATGTGCTACTCCTACACCGACAGACATCCATTTGCAATGTGAACAACAGTCCCTTGATCTGGTTCTCTGGCGGGCGGCGTTCGGCCCTCACACAAAGAGGGGGTGTGGCCTGCGGTTTGGAGAAAGGGATATCTGGTTACACCGTCAATAGGATTACAGACATATCAATCGGCGGCGTCTCCGTTTGTGTGCTCAAGTCCCCATATTGTCAATACTACCCTAATTTAATGCAATGTTGCTGTTCACCGTTGAGGCGTCGTTTCAACGAAATCAGATTGTAAATTACCACAATTGGCATTTATGGGCTGACGTCAATCCTCACGCAACTGTTGAAGCAAGCCATCAACAAACATTTTCTGTCAATGTTGGAGAAAATGAGTTGTAACATGGAAACAAAACATTTCCAGACGCATATTCATATAACATAATTTCTTCCTCTATGTATGAGGAATGTGTCCTGCAATTTGTGACGATATTTATTATTGATATTGCATTGATTACCATTAAATTTATTAATTTTAAAAAGAGATTATGTTTTGATTTGATTTTAAATAAAAGTTAATTATGTTATGTTTCTCAAACATACATTGTTCGCGCTCTCGTAGATTGAGTTTCAACAAGCGGGATCAGCAGTATTGCCACGTCTAGTGCCACCGTCCACGTGGCTATCGTTGGCGTAGCAGAAACACCGATCATCACATAATAAATGACAATATTATAAGACAATAAGCGTCTGTATGTGCAGTGATTACACCATAGCAAAGTCGTTGCGTAAACGCTTGAGCTATGACGGTATTACAAACACCCCTATACATTAATAGCATTTTATTGTAATTATGTACTGATAGTTATTCATTAATGTGGTTCTAGGGTAATGTTATTTAATGTTAAAAGGTTTTTATGAACATTTAATGACAGTGTTAATATTCATGTAGACTACACGTAGCGTAATATGTCATTATAGAGTGTATTTATGCAGTGTAAATCTTTTAAAAGGTAGTATTTTGCCTGTTTAATCCTCCTACGAGGATGAGTAACTTGCACAAGCCATAAATAAAAACCCAACAGCTAGGCGCGAGAAAGGCACGTAATAGAAGCATACCATGAGAATGTCCGAGAACATTCTAAAGACGCTAGAGCAAGCCAAGGGTAAAGATTATGAAACATTCTTAAAACTAGAGGTAACAGTCCAGGGCAGGATATACTCAGGTATGGGACCCAATAGCATGCTAAGGAATCATAAACAGCAGCCAGCATAGCGTATAGCACAGTTAGTTCACACCGTTAAACTGTAGCCTGAAGATCTGATATTGTATGTGTTAGTGAGGTCCCGAAATGTATTAAAATGTTGGCGTAGGGAAACCCGTGGGATACTCAGTGAATTTGCAGCGTACTCAACGAAATCAGCACAACGAGTTTTAAATTATTAAAGCCACATCCCCAGTTTAGGAGATAGTTGTGAGATTTAAGAACTTAGAAAAGTATGCTCGTTTAATGCACATTATCATATATAACCAAATCTAACGTGTGAAATGTATATGGTTTAGCGTATTCAAGTTTCAAAATAATTACAAACACAATTAAATTTTCACAGGTGTTATTATTTCAAGTAGTGTTGTGGATTGAACACGCCCTGATATAGCTAAAGTGTACCTGAGTTAACCGAGGCAAAACAAAGTTACTTGCAACCCACATATACCCACAATTATAACTCTACCCCATAGTAGCATCACCGTCGTCAGTAGAGCAGCGAACTTCAACCCAGAGGTCCGTGCAGCGAAATCATCGAAGTTCACCACAGCAGCCTCGCCATTCTACAGGTAACGCAATCCGCGTTAAACTTTATCTCGGAAAATGGCGATAGATTTCTTGTTTCGTTGGTAAGAATGCAAGAAGCTAATTTAATTACACCAATAAAACAGTCACGCGTTTGACAGTCATAAAACTTGATATCTTGTTCCAGCGGGAAAATGCAGTCCATCTGCAAATTGCCATAGTCAGCAGTGTTATTACTGCTGCTATCGTCGTATTTTCATCATCGTGGCACTCATCTCAGCTGCTGGAAGCTCTTTTACTCTTTCCTCCAAACGACCCTGCTGCTTTTATATAAATTCTTTGGTGCGACAAACTGTATCCTTCCACTTCTCAAGAGTTATGGTTGCTGATTCTTAGAGCTAGGACAGATATCCACTGAGCGAGGAATCAACATAACTACAACTTACCTGGTGCACATGACGTCGTAGTGAATGCCAGGGCTGCACAGTCGACAATCAGTATTTGCTTATGTTACTACTGGTGTGGTAGAGCTGCTCTCTGTGAGCTCTGTGTTTATGTTCTATTATATCCCTGACGCTACTGCTTACAGTTCCAGGTTACCTATGGCACCCCCTTCTCCTCGCCGCACTGCCAATACATACTCGCGGCGTGCACACATAAAAAACCAAAGGATATTTGTCCTAGCTCTGCTAATGTCCCATCTGTACGCGCGAACAATAATCAGTGCGTGTTACAATTCAGAAAGAAAAGTTCCGTACGCAGGTTTTAAGTAGTTCTTAGAAACACATATGGATATAAACTTAGCTGCAACGCAATACCTTTGCCATTTATAATTATGCAACTTCAACAATCCATTTAGAAGATATTTTGATAACTTAAAGCATGGTTTAATTATTTTTTAATCCAATATTTTTGTTTGTATGTGAGGTTACAGTACTGTAAACCAATATTTTTGTTTGTATGTGAGGTTACAGTACTGTAAATGAACACTTTTTCATGCTGCTCAGAGAAATAAGAAGTAGGAATAATATCTGAAAACAAACACAAATATTTAACCCTGATTCACACTCGCATACACACACCTAATTATAACAATCATAAATAACGCTCACTGAACTTTCTGTTTACAAATGCCACGGCAATACAATCGCTGCACCAGCTAAGCAATGCACACTAACACCTAATTATAATTACATATGAAATACCTAATTATAGCAATCATAAATAATGTTCACTGAACTTTCTGTTTACAAATGCCACCACAATACAAACACTACACCAGCTAAGCAATGCACACGAAAGAAGTAAACTAATGTACGAGGTGATGTCAACGACATTTACAGTGTGACAAGTGCAACACGGCGACCTTACTTTCTTTCTAAATGTGTATTATAAATAAGCATATAAACATGAACGTTTCACCGTTTAGGAATTCAGTCGCCATATTAAAGGGAAAAACGCGTGGTGCCACAGACGCGGATTAAGTGGAAGCCTAGAGTGGATTTTCTGGCCCCTAGCTTACAAAGCCAGTTGCATGCATCTCAACAATTTTACTGAAGGCGCCTCGCCCCTCCAAAAATCGAAGAGAGAGCTCTCGTTATACAAACAAAACTGTTTAAATACACCGAACGGAGTTGCAAAGGATTACCTTTGTTTCATAAGCAGAGATCAACTGTTAAACAATAGCAAAGATGACGCAACATCGGCTCAGAAACGGAGCACACAAATACTCAATTGTTTTGGTGTAGACGCATCTGTAGTTTCATCCCTTTTTAAAGAAAAATATTTTGCATCTTAATATCTGCGGTCAGTTTCCTAAGCAAGATGTGGTGCAAATCGCAATTCATTTTGTATGTCGTTTCGCATCTATTTTTCGAGTTCGTGACTACCCTCACACCTAAGTAGTAGAAAGCTTTTAAAGTTACTTTTGTCATTTATGTGGCCCTGGATTGCAATTCCTTATATTCCCATAAACGCTGTTACTGCCGTCCATTTTGTAACAGAATATCGTTTGTGAATAATGATATTAATAATAGTAATAATTGCATATTGTATAACATGTATACATATTTTTATTTCATATGGTACCGCCAAGGTACCACTAACCAGTTGGAAAATGGTCTGCATGACAACACCAAACAAAAAACAGAAAATCTATAGACATCTTTGTTCAAATAATCGGAACCTGAGTTCAGCCAGCGTAAGAGGCTTAAGCTTAGCAAAGTCGAAGCTTATAAAATTATGCGAGGTAATCTACGCATACAATTGGAGGATGCTAGGGGAAATACAGATTCTGAGATCCAATCAGAGATATAATGAAGTCTACCAATAGGATTATTTAGGAAACCCGATGGAAGCGGAAAGTTATAGGTGTGGTTACAATAACAATACCGGTGTCCAAACTCCGAGCGACTGAAAATCATACTGAACACGCACACTCAAAGCGCATATTGAAAATATACGGTCCTAGGGGCGCCCTGTCGAGGGTGGTAACTCATTTCTGAGATATCCGTTACTATATTGTTCAACAGTTTGTCATTCTTTTAAACTCCTGTCGACATTAAGTTGTTTGTCGCGATTACAAGGAAAGATAATAGCATTTTAAGACTAGTATTTAGCGTACGGAAGAGAAAATCCCCCAGCCGGGAATCGAAACCGGGAACTTGCTCACAAAAAATAATTTTGTTTAAAACAAAATGAGACAATCCGGCCCACTATAACCTATTCTGGAGTTCGGTTCACTCGGGCCGAGCCTAAGTATTTTGGCCCATGCGGACTTCTAATTCTGGCCTAAGAATTTTGGTTCATGTAGACCTCTAATCTAAATACATCGTTCATCATCTTCGGAAACCCCTAGGAGACAAGGTCCTGAGCTTAGTTTGCAAGATTTTCTTTATTGAAAATATGTCAGTTTCATATACAAGTACGAAATGTCAAGTCGAAGTTGCTATCGATTTGAAATATTATGGTGTTAGCAGTTCTCTCAGAAACAAATGACATGCCATATACAGAAGTCCTTTTAGTGTTCTGTTATAAATTTCGATTATTGGTGTGTGTCTTCAATAATCTATAAGTAAACTATAACATCTGGAAAACACAAAGTTTATACATAAGTTCAATACTTTGTCAATATTTTAGTCATATCGATATTTAGTTGTTTCTCACGATTGCTAAGAAGGAGTATGGAATTTTAATACGGTATATAGCGATTAGTATCATATTATTGCTATTGTTATTATTATTATTATTATTATTATTATTATTATTATTAATGCTTCTGGGGATTGAGGTCGTGACCTTCCAAATGCAGGTTACATACTGATTCTGATTTGCGAATAGTTAAGCTTAAATATGTGTTTCATTTTCTAATAACATGCATTTCCCCATAAATAGTTATTCTATTATCAAGGCTTCATGGCGACTTCATGGCGGGTACCCAACCCGGAAGAGAGAGGCAGTTCCAACAAAAAAATTTCGCTCTGAAGCATGGTGGGAAGGCTCCGAGCTGACTGGAGAGAATTCTATAAGAGGCTGTTTCCAGCCAATAAAAGAACACTCAGTATATAGCCAGAATTCAACCTGTCTAATGTGAACGCTGTACACATAAAAACAGTATACATTTAATTACTAATAAAAATCGACAGCGTATTTCTTCTAAATGTTTGGTAATTTACAAAACATTGCGTAATCATTGATGTCAGAGTGCCGTGACTATACATCTGGTAGAAATAAATAAACTTAGCTTATAATTACGATTCCTCTCAACCTCGTGAATATAAGTATGAGTCTTTCTTGCTCTCTTAAAAGAATACTTGTGCGGAGGGTAGTGATAACTCAAATAAAGAAAAGTTGATACCCGCAGTCAGTAATACCGTTCTCTGGACTAACAAGCACAAACGCTGACGACTCGGTCGTCACACAGGTAGTCCACGCATACACACTTTAAAAAAGGAAAGGCATCACCAGAGCAGACATGCAATCATTACATCTCAATAATATTTTTAGATGTTTGAAACATTACTTAAGAGATATTTTACCAAACAGAAAACTTTTCGGGTAAAAAGCATAGAATTTTAACAATTGAGACAAATAAATTGGTATTGCGGGGAGGAGCTGCCAAGAGAAAGATGATCGAAGGACCAACATTTCAAACAGTTAGCACTTTTTGTTCTTTTTCTTACACTATAGTTTATAAATCATAATTATTATTATTATTGACGTAATATTAATTGCTCATTGTTATGCATATCTGTAGGTTGCGGGATGGGTAAAATGTGAAGTAAATTAACTAGTATTTTTAAAAACTTTAATTTTAATTATGCATTTAATTGATGAGTGTAATGATCGTCTTCAATCACTATGTTTATGAATCCTTTGTATGAATTAATAGCTTATAATTCTCAGTTATATAAATTATAATTAACATTCTCTGCTTCTCGGAGTACTCACTGGAAATGAAACGTATAACTTTCATGGACGACTGAATGGCTGATACAAATAAAATTTTAATTAGTACGTTTACTTGAACGAAAATGAGGATTTTTCTGTGATTTATACATGTGTATCTGTTACTTATGCCTATGTATAAAAAACATGGGAAATTATCGTAAAAATATCTAATAACTAAGGGCGAAATATAAAAGAGTGATCTGAATTTATTAATATTTTTAAGAATTCTAGTTTATTTGTTAATTGTATAGGTATACTTTGTCTATACGGCAGCCCTTAATTGCGGGAAGTGTTATAATAATAATACGCTCCTTTCCAATCATATTATTTACGCATTCCTGATATGTATTAATAGATATTCTCATATAATTGAGAAATTTATGAGCTTAATTTATCATGTGATAGCTGAATCCTTGAAATAGAGTTTAACGTATTTGTTTAAGAATAAAGACACATATCTTGTATTAAAAGCACCGCTCTTTTACTTAAGTAACAATCAGCTATTCAAGAGAAACCTATTAAATAACTGAATTAATTTGATTACACTAGTCTGCATTTTCAAACTTTTTGTCAGATGATTTCTTAAAAGTAGGTGTTCTTGAATCACGTTTTTATGCTGATTCCAGAAATAACTTCGGGGTTTTTTCTATCACGTCAGGTTTTTACACAAAATAAGAAAAATGTTTTGAAAATTTTACTAATGAGCGTAGAAAATTATTCAAATACCGTTTCACACAAAGTAAATTTTTATTCAAGAAACATTTTAAGAATACTTCAAAGAACTCCCTAATTTATTTCATAACTACATTTTAACACAACAAGAAGCCAAAGTGTTTCATTTAATTTTTTTCAAACTTTCTCTTCTTTGACTACCTTGCAGATCCTTGAAGATGACTGTCTCTCCTCAACATCCAACCGTATCGGCCATCATAGTTTCATTCCATCTCCCCTGGTACCTCCTCTCCATTTCCTTAATATCTTGGTGAAAACGTTCACCCTGCTCTTCACTATAATGTCCCAGATTTTCTGGAAAGTAGTCCATTTGTGAATGCAGAAAATGCACCTTTACACTCATGTTACCACCCATCCTCTTAAAATTTTCTAACATTGTTTCGACAATGGCCTTGTAATTAGGACCTTTGTTATTGCCTAAGAAGTTTTCAGTAACTGATCGGAAGGTGGTCCATGCTTCTACTTCTCTCTCATTCATTGTCTTCTCAAAATCGTCATCCTTCATCAATTTCTTTATTTGAGGACCAACAAAACTTCTAGCCTATAATTTGTGTGGTGTAATGAAGGGAAATTTATTGGAAAGGTACTTGAAGCAGGGTCCATCCTATGGTAGAGCCCTTACAAATTGCTTCATCAAACCCAATTTTATGTGTAGTGGCGGAAGCAATATCCTTTGTCTCTCTACAAGCGGTTCGTGCAGGATGGTTTTAGTTCCAGGCAACAAGTTTCCCCACTGTGGCCATACTTTCACACTCCAATGTCTTTGCTTTGCCCGAATGTCCCATTCGCACAGAAAACATGGCCTTTTTGTGAACCCAGCTTGTTGTCCTAATAGTATTCCAATAACTTTGAGATCACCGCAGATACGCAATTTGTCTTCCTCGCATTGGATACTTGTTAAAAGTGCCTTCATATTTTAAACTGTCTCTTTCATTTGAATTGTGTGACAGGAATGAACCCATACATATTCCCATTATGCAGTAACCCGCCTTTCAGGCTCCTCTTTGATGAATGTATAAAAAGTCTCCCGTGAGTAGGATCATGTTCAACGTGATAGAAGTGCATTAACTCGTTTATGTTATTGCAATAAACTAAGGACTGGATCTGTGAGAAAAAAGGAACTAGCTCTTGTACTCTGTGTGCGTACTATGAGTAATGTATTCCTGGTTCCAGAAGATTCTTATTTTTAAGACTGGAGCCTAGCAACTCTGCATATTCCTTAGCAAATTCAAATCACGTACTAGATCATTTAGTTCACTCTGAGAGAACAGTTGTGGAGCCACGTCGTATTCAGGGCGGTAGACATCATCAGAACCGTCTTTGGTGATTGCACGAGGTTCACTTTCAACACCATTTTCTTCCAAGTTCTCTAAAACAGCTGGAGGAAGAGGAGCAGGCAGATCTCCGTGTGGAATGGCCTGACGGCTGAAGGAATACTTGGATACACAATGTGTTTCTTATTTTTCGAATTGCACCCCTGAACATTAACTAAACATAAATAACAGTCTTTAAGCTCCCTCCACACCATAGGAATTGAAAATGACATACATGATTTCTTTCCTTGTATCCACAATCTTAATCTCTCAACAATATAGTGGCAAACTGCCTTTGAAGCTCAGGCCTTGTCTTGGTCACCAAGTTTCATTTTAAAATAAGCATGGTACACTTTTTTAACAAAGTCTGTTATATCAGTTCTCTGCTGAAGCACTGTATAATTTCTACAAATGTAGCAGAAAATATTTGGATTGTTAACACACTTGTGTGTAGACATAATGTATTTATAACTACAATCACGATAAGCACTGGTAATGCAAGCCTCTGATATTAACAACAATGCCTAAATTACAAATAGTAACCAGCACCTACAGGTGTAACAACCTAAAGAGTTGCAAGTCTGTATTGAGAAATTTCCCTCCAAGAAGTGATAAATTTCCCTTCAACAATAATCATAATCTACTGGCTCAGCTCTATATTTTTTAAGTGAAATTGTAAAAACAAATGTACGTGATAGAAATAAACTAAAAGCATTTCTGAAATGAGCATAAAAAATGTGAATGAGAATAACTTGTTAGTTTTCAGTCATTCGATATTATGCAGGGTAGTGTTATATATACAATGAGTTAGATGAGTTTAGAAGTTCCTCACATTTATACAATTAAAGGTATTATCATTAATAGTTTTATTTGGAAGCTTAAAATGTTAGCACTGAAAGTGAAAACAAATTCTGTTACAATATATGGATATAATCCGACATCATAGCAACATGTATATATGCATTAGGAGTAAATAAGTATATTTATAATTATATGAATATATGTCTTTGTGAATATAGGTATGTTTCCTTTAGAATCCTTACATATCATTCAGAAATTGTTAGCAAGTTCAGCATTTATGATATTGCATCTTTGTGTTCTATTTATCCATTTATTTGTATTGGAACTTTGAGTATTTTATATAAAAATACACATTCTACCTATATACATATTTCAACAATAAAGAAGAAATGGAAGTAGAAAGATGCCGTAAGGAATAGCTTCTATCGCTGTTCTCAGGGCTGGATAGAAGAGGAGGGATACGTGTTCAGATAGTACAATCTACAATATTACGTCTTATACCCCTTTAAAGTTAACTCTTTACGACGAGAGAATGAGCCTGTAAGAGAAATTGGTTAGTGAGTTTGCAAACCTGGTTAGTATGTCAATGTTGAGAGTTTACGAATAGCATTTTAGTTAATTTAGTGGAAGTATATCATGTATAGCTTTGATCGGTCGAAAGTTGGGCCAGCCCTCTAGAGGGTAGTATAGTAATAGCTACATCTCGCACAACCCCTGTTGTGATGTTAATGGCTGACTATTCCTTCTAACGTTCATGGTTCATGTAACTGTCTACACAGGTATGCATTATACCCCTCTCCTCCCGTTTCTCAAAGTCAGTTATTAAACACCTTAATTATAAAAATCACTATGCCAATTGATCTAGAATAAAGCGACCGACTATTTAGGAGGGGGTCGATGCCTTCGAAGCACCTATGTCACGTCATTCGCGTTCAGTAATTTCAGAGATATTGAATTTTTTAATTCTACCAAGACTCAACCCTAAGCATGTAGTGGGCGAAGCCCCTCTATCTTGTCATACACCATCCTAACTTTATGCATTTAGCTAGTTGTATGTCATGCAATTTTTCCCCGTCAGTATACGATAAGCACTTCCTAAGATATGATTTTCTGTTATATTTAACGGATTTTGTCGCCATATTGCCGCATTTAGTGGATTTTTGACATTTTGTGCCAGCTATCATATTTTGCGCCCTCATCTTTCCCGGACTTTTCAACGCCGTATTGCTCATATTGTATATGTACATATTGAAATGGATTAAAATAAAATGGCGAAGATAGCAAATGCCTCAAGATATGGTTAGGCCAACTAGAGTCAAGTCTACACCTATGTATGGTAGATGTCATAGAACATAAATTTTAAATAAAATTGTCGGATTTGAGTTCTAGCACCAACATTTTGTATAGTGATGCAAAAGCTTGTGTTTTTAAATTATTGTTTCTTATATATTTGAGGTTTTGAGATTACGTACATTGCTGTGTGCCGAGGATTCGGCCTTGAATTTTTCATACAGAATGTCTAACATTTTTTGTATTTTTTAGGCTTATATTTTAATACGAAACACAATATAGCTTTAAGAAACTTATAACTATATTGTGTTTCACGTTGCCAATCGTGTAAAAATAATGAACATGCATACGTGTAACGATATAGCTCCTGCATGCCACGGCTATTCAAGCATACGAAAGGAGGAACACTTCTTGGGCTGCTTGCCGTCCAAATTCCTCAGTAATGGACCTAATGAAACGGGGATACAATACCAAAAAGTATGCGAATCTCATTCAATTTTGAGTTTGTTTATATTAACCATTCACTTATATGAATTTGTTCAATACTGGAAAGCACTTCACTAATATTGATTTACAGCAGAGAAGGAAGTTATTTTATGCACCGAGATATATTAAGGTAAAGAAGAAAAAATGGTGCACATAAGGCTATCACGCTAATATGAAGTGCCAGCTCCCTCGTGAAGTATAAGAACAAATTATGACAAGAGCTGGTGGCCGAAAAGCAAACGATATTCTGTATCAAATGCGAGGGTGATTAAGTTTTTGTTCAACAGCGTTTTGTAGCTAGCCCTAATGAACCAACCAGTATTCACCTCCTATTCAAGGCGGATTTGTTAAAAATACTAGTATGTTCTGTTTCTCTGGATTGCTACAACTATTGCAAAATTCTTTCTTAAGCAGTTAACATCAAGGCATTCCAGATCTAAATTACAGCATTCAAAAAATCTTAGATAACTTTTTGGGGTTCTATTTGCCACATTCTAACTAATAGGTGTTATACGCATGGCCGTAGTTTTCGGTAGTTTGTTTCTTTGCATTAGTTAACTTTCGTGGATATGAACAAAATGTTGCAGCCTTTGTGTTAGATCCCGGATGTACACTGCCTGCCACGCTACTACACAAACGTTTACTATAAGACAGACAAATACAGTCATGTGAGCCGTTACCGAGCGAGATGGCTCAGTGGCAACGTGTGAGGCTTGCATTCGGGAGGTCCCACTTCATTTTCGGTGACCGCATCTCGTGGTTTTCCCTCGTTGACAAATGCGAATACTGGAGTGGTGTATTCTATGGCGGCTTTCCTGTTTCCCCATTTCCTTTTCATGTTTAAGGTTTTGGGGCTGTGCTTAAGTGGGTGTCGGGCAGATGGAGGAGAGCCTTGCGCTCTGGAAATGTTTCTCCGGTGCCACTGGAGGGACTTCTCCGTTTAGCCCTCCGTGGCCGAGTGGTCAAACCTGAAACTGTTAGGTAACTCTGCGCGTCTCTGTACTGTACACTTGCACGGTTTCGCTCTGCAATCCGTGTCTTCTGTGATTCCCTCACCTCATCCGTTTCTCCCGGGAGTAAACGCACAATAGATCTCTTGAGGTTTGCAGGTGTCCCTCTGTTCACTAGTCGAGTCGAGTCCAGTCATACAAGGAGGATCATACCCTAAATACGCAAAATAAATACTACTATATCTGATTGTAACAATGCGTATTACATTTTAACCACTAAACAAAAAGTATTACAGCATGAACGATACATACTGAAATAGTTGTGAATTACTCAATGTAGAAGTAAAAAATCCTATTATTTTCACATACGTTTTAAAAAATTGACTTATGCAAAAAGGAACACCGATACAAAGGGTGGAAAAACCATCTTCCTTTCTGCATACGTGTTTACTTACATAATGAAGTCCATATTTCTGTGTTTTTACCCACCAAACCTATTTATGAAACATTGTTGATACTATGAACCTATGTTGCAACCAGTATTTTTGTTTGGTGAGGAGGGAGCACGCGTCCTCCCTAGAGTCATGTGAGCCATTACAGCATCCGAACTTCGTAAATCAACTGTCTGTTCTCACGTTTTCAAACGTAGAATACAAGCAGAGTTTACAATTTTGCCAATAACCGTGGAAAATTCCGTCATATCTATGCGTTATCAGCGAACTTCACAGGAAGTACCTATATAATACCAGGACTCTGCAACCTCGATGATAACGACATTAAAGGCAAGAGGAAGAAATATTAATATTCACGGAACAAAATCTTCACAATAAAAGCTCTCATTCTGCTTATGATGTAGGAATGTCGCATTAAACTGTTTAAGGAAAATTTATGTGTAGATCAGTCTGATCGCCTTTCCATTGTTCTTCACATGCAAATCAGCCAATAGAATGTAAAACTTAGTTGAGCATATGAAACCATGAAATGAAATTATTATTATATTTTGGATCCGCGACATGCACGTAATTGATGTGGTCTTCGAGGTTTCACGTATTGTCAAACTCAGCAAGCGTTGTGCTTAAATTTGTTATTAACCATACATGTAGTTTTAAAAAATCCATATTAACATATTGCTTTCATTTTGAGACGCATATGCGTCTAAAGAAGGATGACAATAAGGGTTGTGCTTACATTGTTAGGTAGCCCATTTCCGTTATAACTCGAACACTGTATACTTTTCAAGCATGCATGTTGCTTGGAGCGCATGCATGATTGAGAGTATGCCATTATGACAGCTGCTTGCTGCAGCTTTTTATAGCTAGATCCAGCATTTTCTGCAGGTCAGTTGCTATGCATCTTTCGATTTAGCAATCAGCTAAATTATTTTGACTATAGAAACTAATATATGCACTAGCTTTCTTCTAGGTTTCTTTTATTTATCACTACACCGTGACCCACTATTTGCATTACTTTGGGTAGGACTTGTTTATATTAACAGTATCTAATGAAGCCATGGGGATTTACCAAAATGGCTTTAATAAATTTATAAGGGGTACATCATATTGCACTCAGCGCAACTTGGTCTAATATAATGTATCACTGGTGCAACACATGACACATGACACTTGTTGGAAAAGATTTACCACACTGGCGCTAATGTAATTATCACAGGTGCATCATATTATAGTGGCAACTTCCCTCTTACGAAAGCCTAGAAGACTCTGATCTAGCTGAACAATCATTGCTGATCTGGGTGTTTCTGTGCCTTAAATGATTGGTCCGCAAGATAACAAGCCTTCCAGTAGATGACTCAGTGCAGAGTGTGTAAATCACCCCTTACTCTAGCTTTGTTCAATACATGGTTCGTGCACCATTGCATTACCTTGCTCTGCAGCTTGGCCCTTGATAGCAATGGTTTGCATGTAAAATTATCGGGTGTAGTTTTAGAGTGGGATAGTTTTGATAGTTTCCTTACTTATATAGCATGTAAAATTATGAGGTGTAGTTTTAGTGGGGATAGTTTTGATAGTTTCCTTACTTATATAGCATGTAAAATTATGAGGTGTAGTTTCAGAGTGGGATAGTTTTGATAGTTTCCTTACATATGTAGCATGTAAAATTATGAGGTGTAGTTTAGAGTGGGATAGTTTTGATAGTTTCCTTAGATATATAGCATGTAAATTATGAGGTGTAGTTTAATGTGGAATAGTTTTGATAGTTTCCTTATATATAGCATGCAAAATAATGAGGTGTAGTTTAGAGTGGGATAGGTTTGATAGTTTCCTTAAATATATAGCATGTAAAATTATGAGGTGTAGTTTTAGAGTGGGATAGTTTTGATAGTTTCCTTACTTATATAGCATGTAAAATTATGAGATGTAGTTTTAGAGTGGCATAGTTTTGATAGTTTCCTTACATATGTAGCATGTAAAATTGTAAGGTGTAGTTTTACAGTGAGATATTTTTGATAGTTTCCTTACATATATAGCATGTAAAATTATGCGGTGTAGTTTAGAGTGGAATAGTTTATGATAGTTTCCCTTTATATATAACTCTGTCGTTACAATGGAGTATGTATTAAGTTAAAGGAAAGTTTTGTTTAGATGTGTATGTCTTTCCTTGAAGTTAGCAGTAAACGCAACGTGTGAGGAGCCTTTGGCAAGAACCTTAGATGTATTAATTAGGAAAACTCACACTTGGTTTTCTTATCGCACTACTCGACAATTTTCCTATATATCGGATGACAATTTTTGGCAAATAAACTCTGAATATTAGTAATAAAATTATTATGAGTGACATCCCTTGATTCTCATAGAAAGGGCTATAAGTTGCATTTTAGGTCAATGGAATGAATTGAAATGGGAAGACGCAAAGAAACATATTACACAGCCGAAATTATTTTCTCGATGCGCAAAGTTCCCCGAAACATGTATACTATCTTTCAGAACGGGAAATTATCAACTCCAATTGACCTGCGCGAAGGGTCACCCAATTCTCAGACGTTCTTGCATATACGGTATAAGAATGAAATTTGTCATATTATGCTTCTCTTGCTGTGCAAGACGGCAGCCACCTCGCAGTTTTGAAAAGCGATATTTCAACAATCATTGTAAATTAACGGGAGAATACTTTCTACAGCAAGGTAAGCATACGTCAAATTTCATTCTCATACCATATATGCAAGAACGTCTTAGAATTAGGTGACCCTTCGTGCAGGTCGCATTGGAGTTGACCGTTTACTTTTGTGAAAGATAGTACCTTTTCATTTTCTCTACCACGTATTTATTAGGCAGTGAAGATATTGCATTTCTCCCAAAACTTCGATACCGAGATTTCACCGGAAATATCTGTTTTGAGGCCTGTGAATAAAAAATTACCGATTTAGATAATGGTACGTGTGTGTGTCTAAGCAGCATATCTCAAATACAAAAAGTCGAATCAACACCAAATTTGGAATTTAAGTTCAGTATCTTCCAAAGATGTGACAAAAACATCAGCCATTTCCGAGATATCCGTCATTAATGGTTCCAATTGTTCAATAATTAGCTAAAGTCCGGTCAAGATGCAATCGTTTCTGGTGATTCCAAAGAAACAGTGTGGAATTTTAAGGCCAGCGTATAGCTCCAGTTCTTAAACATATGACAGCCACTGTTCTCTTTGTATCCCAACGAAGTGGATTATTTGGATTAAAATGTAGTAGACTGAAAAATAAGATTTAGTAATACTAGCTTGCATACCGACTAATAAAGGATAGAGTGTAGAGGAAGTCATGTGGATATATCACATTAGATTTTTTTATTTAAAATAATTTTGGGAGAAGTTCAGAAAACAAGGTTTTGAGTCAGGGAATGTTGATCCAACTAAACTCTTTCAAGATCTGTGAATTTAATGGAATCAACTTGGGAACGTGTGTTGATACCACTACCAAGTATTGGCGCATTGGAAACTTCAACGGAAAAATCATTTGTAGCCTCAACCTTATCTAGGTTTTATATTTGACTCTCCTATAAGAGATGTATAGATCTCAATAGATCTAAGGGAAAATATTCGGCAGAAATCCGCAAAGTTGACCGTTAAATTTGTAGAGGACACACGTTCACGTCTTAACTACAATCTAAAAGTAAGTACAGACATTATGAATATTTTACATTAAACTAAGCTTGATTGCGGTGACATTCACTCATTAATATCACAGTGGAAAAACATTTCCTACATTAAATGGGGAAATAAGTGTAATTTAATTGATTCTTGGGCTGAAGTGAATAATTTCTGAAATTATGACAATGTAAATCTATTTAAAAAGCTTATATAATTAACATTTTCTGTGCTGAATTTGCTATATCCAATGCTGATGTTAGACGATATTTAGTCAAGTGACCGTTCTTAAAACGCAAACTTTGAAATAGAATGCAAATGCAAGCATTACATGCTACCTTACTTGAGCGCTTTATGACGTAAAATACGTATAACTGTCGCTATTCGTATAAACTTACACAAAGTGCTCTTCAAATGTAAGCCATCAAGGCTTGTTATAGTTTATGAGCTGTTTGTAGATTTGTTGACGGAAGAAATTAAAATCAAATGGAGGTGGAGGGCTAGGACATACTACTTTTCAAGAACTTATAGGTGCGTTGTCCAGGTGCGTAAACTAATATAAAGCACAATTATTAGATGACTCAAAATGTTGCTTAAGATAATTAAAGGCAATGCTACTACAGTACACAACATATAACACTACTACTACTATAAATATAAACACATAAAAAAGCTATCATGCTATACAACTCGCAAAACTGTTACTGGACATGTTTTCATGAAGAATGGCTTTTCTTGGAAAGTTTCTCATTTTGTTTCATGTGATTGTAAAACACAAGGCAACTATAATAATTTTAAATTCACTTTGGTAGGAACAACGCTTTCAGCGTTTCAACTTTAAATTGAGTTTATTCTGATGTCCATATGTTGTTTATGATTGAAAAATCTCTCTCTAGAGTTGTATTAGTATCTGGAAGTGATCATCCAAATTCTGCAATCTTAGAAACGTTATTCACAGGAGAAATGTTGAGACATTTCCACCCATGTCAGATGGTTCTTTTCCCTCATTTTTGCACTGATTAATATTGTAAGCAGTAGTAAATCGCTTAACGTAAACAAATTCGCTAAAATGGAATTATCATTAACATTTGTTGATGCAACACTCATAATCATTGGCATATATATTTCAACATCATTCCATTTTAGGACATTTTTAAGCAAAATCCATACAAATTTCCCATACACTTCAAAACTGTCAGTCCAGACTCTTAGGAATTGAATATAAATCATAGAAAGCACTTGCTGCTTTTTTGAAATCCTCTACTTTCACCTCAACTTCATCTTGTAATACCTGTAAAGAACATTTTACAACATGTGGGATAAAATTGTTCTCCTTTGTCTCAGTCATATTATTATATACCGGGGTGAGGCTTAAAGGCTTTCCACCTATATGTTATATGTAGTTACCCCGGCATAAACATTGGGGGACGTAACTGCAGTGGCAACGAGAGGACCAGGAACTTCAAATGTACATTTTAAAGCAGGAGAGGGATATTCATAACAAAATACACATAATTTCACATTACCTGTGGTTTATTATAAATATACCTTGGTGTCACTACATCTTTCACAACAGATTACAGGCAAACATTGGAGGGATATGCTCCACACACACACGGTCCACGCACTCTACACACCACATCACATCCACTCGTTCTGAGGACGCACACACGACTCACGCTACTACTAGACTGACGCCACTAGACAAAGAAAGAAGCTCTAGTCACGCTACTTGACCCCCTTTCTTCTCTCCACCCCTTGACCAGGAGGTGGGGAGAGAAATGTCGCGTCGGACGAAATTCAAACCCCAATGAAAATAATTATACACAACAATGTCATGCTACAAAACAATAATGTGTCCGACGCGACAATGCACACACATACGCTACAATATTTACTTTCAACTTAGAAAGAGCCCAAGCTACTTCAACACCTGCTGTTAGCTCATCTTCTACCTGAAGAACTGCCTGGTAGAAAATTGTGGCTTGGTTGTGGAGAAAAACGAGAACAACTGTTGCCAAAGGGTTTAAAAACAGGATTTTATTATCATGGACATTTTTCCTGACTAAGAAAATAGGACCTCAATCCTTCAAAACCTGCAAGAATTCTTCCAAGTGCTGGCATTAACGCTAACCTTCTAGCGTTACTATAACCTAACAATTTCCTGTACTTAATTTCAACAAAGCTGCAGAAATACTATAGTGATTCTATTCTAATGATGCATGTGTGAAAATTGTACAAGCTTTATGAATGACCATTTCTACATCAATAGGCCAACGATCTGCGGCAGTTCTGATTATGTTGTGCACTATATGTGGTGCACATCCAACCCCAAGGATTTCACTAGCCAGTACCATTCTAAGTTTGTGACAAATATTTTTTGTTTCTTTATGTGCTGCCGCACCAAGATTACTGTTGGTATTATCACCACAGAACGGAATTATCCTGCTATTCAATTTGTTTTTGCAAGTACATCAGTCAGATAGTAATCGGTAACAATATTTGCTGTTTCATGGGACCTTCATCAATTTCCAAAATTCAAACACAGACACGCTGTAATGGTAAAAAGTGCCTAACCATAACTGGGAAAATCTTTTTCTCCCCGTAATTAGAAGCATCTGTAAACACTGTAACATAACTGACTTCCTACAATTCCTTACAGAATATTTCATAGGAATGACGTGCAAGTACGTTCACAGTAATGGCTTTATATTTCATGCGACCGCAAAAGAATTTCTGTTCTTAATAGTTTCGAAGTACATTTGAGCAAAACCATGACTTTCTTCAACCACGTGGCAAGCTTAGACTCCTTCAATTGCAGCCAAGTGCAGTTCACGCTCTGTTGCTGAATTTGGCCGGAAAAATTAAATCACAGTTCTGAATGACGCTGCAGTAATTCCTGCCTTTTTTAGTTTATTTGATTTTAGATGTTGCTCAGTGTCCTCTTCCCTGCATGAGAAAAAAACTCGGTGTTACAAATGGTAGAGCGAACATCAGAATCAGATCGCATTTTCTTTATGCATGTGTATCTCTTTAGAAAATAAGTATAAGTAAGAAAAATTTTATTTGTTGATGTGTGCATAATTACTGAGAGTTGAATTTAAGATTTTACTTAAATTCACTATACATTATAGGTCCTATGTCTTAGGCTAAGACACTCAGCAGTGAAAACACACTTTGGTTTTCTCACCTTGAAATTTATCACGGAACTGCCGAAACAATGCACATCGCACATCGGATGTCGCTGATAGAATGGATTCGAATTGTTGAAGTGAAACATGGGAAACAAAAGAAAAGCCGGCAGTGTAGCAGTGTTTGTTCCGTCCGTCGATAATTTAACAATCCCTCTTATTCTTAGCAATTATGTACATAAAATTTTAAAGTAATTACTGTATACAATACTACGTAGCATAATATTGAGAATAAATGTTATTTTCTAACAAAAGGGACAAAAAGGCGTCCCTACAAAATCTATCGGAACAACGGGACAACAGGTTGAAAAACACATCTGGTCACTTTATTTACGCTTACCATATAATTTACGACTGTGTTTGAGAATATATTACTTGCATTCTATATTAACTTCTCTGTTCATTACATGTGTATGTGTGAGAGAGAGACAGAGAGAGAGATTACTGAGGTGTTCCCAAAGGTCTTGGAAAATAAGCACAACTGAACTTGGTAATATTATAACCTCAAATCTTGCCCACAAAAACTGTTTTGCAGATAAGAAACCTTCGATTGTGATTTCCAATTTACAGTATTACACTTGGTCTGGGCCATTAATATCGTGTTTTGCGGTTTGTTTGTTTGTTTTATTACCTTTCAAAACTTTCCTCCTTTCGTTTCTGTAGCAGAAGCTTGCGAGACCTTGCGGATCAAAGAGTTGGACGGGAGATATCTGTCGTAAACAGGGAAAATTGCAAAACAGGGCTTTAAGAACGGAGAAAAAGTGAAAAGGGGGCAAAGTTGCCGTAAAACTTAACGCGGAGAATAAAGCTTTGAAACACCTACCCAGCATACTGCAGGCATAGTGTTATAAACACGAGGCAAAGTGCTTCATCTGTAGGGCGACGGACATCTATAAATTGTGTGACGTAACCTTTGGAAAGCCAGAAGGTGATAAACGCAACTCTACCGCTTACCTTCGCTCTTTTTACGATCACAGAAAATGAAAAGTCAACGAAGAGCCCTTAGTTGAGCTACTACTTAACTTCCCCTATAAAAGGAAGACAAGGAGCGTATTTTTAAAATTAAATACCTTATCTTAACATAGCTTCTTCTGGACTTTTATACCTTTAGGTTTGCAATAATACCAAATCGTATAGTTTTCAATCACATATCGAGAATCTAGTAGTAGTGTAATAATGCATGTTTAAACCTACAAAGTATGCCGTATTCTTAGAATATTCTAAACTCCAAAGATACCGCCAGCCTTCTTCCGCCAATTTAAATACCCTCACCTGTTATTAACATAAAATATAGATAGGATTCCGCATCAAAGGATGTTTGTTTTTCATCCCCCAACAATTACTAGCATAATATAGACCTTCCTAATTAGCATAAACCAGGTCAACATTTCCAAACTTGGCACATGTTAGACTAGAAAGGATGCCGAAATAGTTACGCCCCCTAATTTGTATAATTTATAGATCAATGCTTTAACTAATTTGCATTTTTCGAAACCACAAACGTATACCGCTCTGCCACGGTCCCTAATTTAAATATTATATAGATGGATACTTTGACATATTTGAACACAACAATGGAAGTCGCTACAGAATTAACCCTTCATTGACTGTTCACGTCCACATTTGTGAAGCACAAAGGATGCCGCCATACCCATTAAATTTAATTGATGTAATTACGCTGCATTTTAAAAATCAAAATAAAGGCTAAAGCGATATTTCAAATCGTGGTAGAATTTCTAGGACATAAGTTATAATTAGATTGGCCCTATCTCAAAATTATCATGGAGCTCCGATTAATTTAGTATCAAATTATCACTATTAGAATATTATACGGAAATAGGTGGTCGAAGTGTTAGACACCATTCGTGAGCGGGTGGTCCGCGGACCAAATCAAGCCAGGACTGCCCCCTCCCTGGTTTTTTCTTAAAGGTATATCCTAATAACTGGCAACGTAGACCTGGAACGCTTCCTTCCCAAATATTTTTTCATTGCATGTATCATCAGCTTTCACCGTCTGGAGAGCGCATGTAGTTAAGAGAGTTGTAAAACACTACTAAAAATAGGATTTCAAATAATTCAACACATTTTAATTTGCTTTCATTTAGAAAGCCTGCAAACAATGTGCATAGATTCACTTGCACGTTAAGAAGTCGGCAACGAAATGTTCATCATAATATTGCTAGCACAATTTTCATATCAAAGATTTAGTCAATGAGTTAATTTGAACGTCATAAAATTAAAAGTTTAGTAAGAGTGGCATGAAATATATCATTTCGTGTTAGATTTTTCGAGTGCTTCATTGGCGTAATCCAAATTTCCCTAACACTAAGAGTATTTGACAGATGGGTTCTATATACCTGCCAATCCAACCAAGAATTTCAGAAGTTACAACAAGCCATTAACATCACTGTAAAGCTTATTAGCGTCGGCTACGTAACCTCAAGAAGCTTCCGATATTCAATCGGTCATTTTTATGTAGTTGTGCCAGAATGAGCTGTACGATGAAAATGGTCTCCATGTGTATTACGGAAATGTTCATATTTTGTAAGCGATTGGCATATCTAATTACTAAATTGGGACCCTTATTTGAATCTTTATTGGATCAGTTGTCTAGTGGTTTTTCTTTGTTAATGTGAAGTGTTATAAGATAATCCTTAAACATATATTTTATCGTGTGGTACTAAGAAGATAAAGTATAAACTGTACCACTGAATACAATGAAATCAATCAGTTTGCTGGTATTACACCAGGTGAATCAACAGGCCCAAAGGTTTTAGTATGTATGCAAACCTCAGATTATACTCGCAGTCTCAGGTGAAAGCGTCACCCGCTTTGCCTGGAAAATGCGTTCTTTTGTAACCAAGATTCTGTATCACATTTATTGGCAAATATTTCTGTCATTAATTAATAGTTGTTGCATAAAAATGCAATGATTTAGAAAACTTAAAAAACAGTAGATTTGAACGCACGTTGATACACAAATATTTCGTTGTAGAAAATTGTGACAAACGTGGATTACCGATCCACGTGCCCTGCTGATGGACTGCAAATGTTCATTCTGCAGAAGAGTCCATATTTATATAATTGTTTATTAAATTTTAAATGTTATCACCTAAGGGTATAGCTTCATTCAATATGAATTGCATGTAATCATTCGTGTAATATAATAATTCATCCGGTGCTTAATGAGAATTAACAATTATTTAATGTTTATATTATTTTGGGTTTCCTTCAGGAGACTTCATAAATTTTACTTTAATTCCTTCCTACCAAACTGGAAAAGTTAAACTGGCATAAACTTTTGTAAAATGTTATTTAATATGATATGCTTATATATAGAATCCCAAGAAATAAACTAAAGCTGCACAAAGATTAAGCTACTTACTACGTAGGAGAGAAAACCGTGCAATACTTTTGGCAACGAACTAATCTGCTTCTTCACCTTACTAATTCTTATATTTAGTTCAAAACTTAGCTTCTGAAGATGGGTTTGAGTCTCCTTTAGAAGCTTTGAGTTTATGGGGAAAATTGTTATGTGTGGTGTTATAATATTACGAGAACTAATTCACTGTACACATTTTGGATAGAAGCGCATCTCTTGTATAGTTGTGAGCGCTTGTTTGAGAGGTACATTGAACCAGCCATTTTCTTTTTGGCTGATTTCACATTGAACCCACACAATAGGTGTTTCGCTTGTGAGGCAATTTATGAAGTGGGCAGCAAAGCAGGTACACTAAATCGCCCAGAGAACTGGTGTAGTTAGTGTAAGTGAATTAGTTCTTGAGCTGGACCTCACCCGGAGTAAATTCTGTTCCTAAAATTGTGGTTTTTTTAGTGAAGGACCTTTACCTACTCAAAAAAGTAAATGAGCGAAAACGCGGACAAAGAAGACAGGCATATGGCGCATCTGCCACTAAATATGTTGCATTAATTAAAAAAGAAGGGACAGGTGAGTCACCTGGTATAACCATAGTTTATACTTCAGTTATACCTTCGAGGTACCTTTGACCAAGACTGCCCCCTAGTGATCACAAGACAATATACTTAGTCACTTATGCACACACTTGAGAGTAGATAAATGGGCCATACAGGAAAAAAGGATTTAAGTTGATACTGAACTGTGTAGCTCCGCTATCACTCTGCTACCTCCCTCTTGCATAACTTTTTAACCTTTTGATTGACGAGTTATTTACTCATTAACAGCCATGATAACATTAACAAGGTCGACAATAACTTTTCATATATTTAACGACGTTTGTCTTTTTCTTTCCTTTTCTTGACTGCTATGTCCACATCAGTATTTCTATAAAATTACAGTAACAATAATAATATTAAACTAATAATAATATTGATAACGTTAACAGCAATAGCAATAATAATTGTAATAATAATACATATTCTTATTAATATTACTATTATTATAATAATCGTCTAATCATCCTTCCACAAACAGCAATAAATTGGTTAGTTGAGTCAAGCTTGAAAAATGTAATGCCACGCCGAAACTCCAACACTGGATGTTCGGTTCTGGTCTTACCGCTTGAGCTGTCGTGACGAATTACTATACGCATTACATCTTAATATCACTGAATCAGATGAGAATATGTATTGCGCGTAAAGATATCACCCAATGTAGCTCAAGCGGTAAGGGGCGTAGACATGGAGAGCCCAGAGTTTCATAGTTGGAGTCTCGGTCGTGGCATGACTTTTTTTAAAGTATGATTTAGCTTTCCAAATAATTATTATTGTTATTATTTACATTATCATCTTCATCATCGTTTTTATACCTCATGCTTGTGGAATAAAATGTATCGAAACTGATTAATACATCGAAATAATATCCTCCTGGCACCAATAATTGTACTGTGGCTATAATATTAAGACATCCTTTCTATGTCTAGTTACAAAAATAGGCTTGACGTTAATATTACGGCTGTATTGTAATTTCAATGCCGCAGGTAACTCATTTCTCACCCACTCCTAGCTCATGCATTATGTTGCATTAGAACCCGCCGTCTCTGCTTGTTTACACGGATCAGAGTAGAGCTCGTTAAGAGGACCTCACCCCTTCTTTTAATGCCGAATGTAACCTCGCTCATCCGTTCATGTTTGTATCTTGGATGGTGTTTCATGCCAGTCATAGAGGGAAGTGGCAAAGGCTCAGTGTAAACTAAAGTAGGTTAAATAACTGTGGAAACCTTACAGAAGATAAATTGTATTGCAATATAGGGGAATGGACTATTTTTCCTACCTTTTTCTGATTCTTGCATGCTCTTAGCGAATAGAGAACGGAGTCATAGATTTGAATTCGGGATGATTAAACTATTTTTCTCTTTAACACTAGGTAAAACATTAATGTAGTACTACTGCTATAAATCACATATAGGGCTGCACCGAATGCCATAACATTTAATTAAATTAAAAATAAAATATTATATAATCCATGTTCAAGCTTTGCGAAGGAATGTCGTTGGCAGTTGGCCTAGGACCACATAAAGATACCAGTTTGTGAAATGGCAGGGAAGTAAATGGTTAACGTTTAGCAAAAGGTATTATTGTATTGTTTTTCATGGAAACAGAGAATGTAGTGGAAATGCAGAGATATTTGCTCACTTTGATATAAGGAGAGCTGCTTCGAAGCCGATAGCTTACAGACTTTTTTCAACAAAGTGCAAATGGTTCTTCATGAGAATAAACGATCCTGCCCCACCGTGCTGTTGAAAACATCGAGGCAGTTCGCATCGCCTGGACTCGAAGTCTCGACAAATCAACAAATGTATTATTTCGAGGTGCTGATTTGGGAACCTCTCATTGATCAGTCCAAAGAAATCTGCGTTCAGATCTGCATTTATTCTCATACAAAATAACAAGCTACCGAAGAGAGATACGGAACACAGACTACAGCATGCATTATTGGCAGTGGAAAGAACACTATATTTCACAAGGTGTTGTTGACGGACGACACCTATTTTCATTTGAACGCAATGCTTCATGCAGAATGGAGCTTGGCCACAAACCGCAAACATCACTCTCGATTTCCTCCAAGAAAGGTTTCGTGTCCAAGTTCGTGCCATGTTGCATTGGTTTGATGAAAGGTATGAGGGCGGCCGCCTCATAGCCCGTACGTCAATAGGTGCGATTAAGGGGAATTCATAAAGTAGAAACTGTTTCAAAGGAGTTCTGAAAACCTAATGTAGATCAAAGGCAGCGTTATGGAGCTGTGTCGTTCATTATCGTGTGTCATGCATTATCTTGAAGGTGAGACAAATGCAAAGGTTCGTTTGCAAGAGCTTGTGGGGCAAGAATTTCAATCATAATGAATTGGCGACTCTTTCTAGACTGCTGTGAGTAATTCTGTAAAATTCCTATACTACATTAACACAAATAAATGTGTTTTATTTTAAAAGCAAATGGTACACATTTTGTGCGCAAACCCTGTATAATACTTTGGCTATAATTTGTAATACACGCGTTCACAGCTTCCGACAATTTAAGATTCTACGTTCAAATATCATTGATATTACTTTGAGGCAGTATTTTATAGCACAACACTGTGAATGCCAGAGTGATTGTAGTGTAAATTAACATTGTTGTATGACAATGATTTTAGAGGTTTGTTAGCTGTAAGCATTGTTAGGAAATAAGTTTACACGGTCTCACTGAAACTGACAATAGGAGTGAGTAACAATGAAGCGATGGGGTGAGTTGTTTATCACTTAGAAGAGACAAACAAATGACGTCAGGGTAGCGTGCCTTTCTTTAGAAATGGAGGGAATCTCTTCCCTATAGCATATGTATTAGTAATTGCGATTGGCTTACAAAACAGACGCTAATGTTGGCGCCAATTTAATAAGCAATAGTAGCTCTATTATAATGTTTAGGCATATCGGGGTGAGGGAGTATAAATTCTTGAGCCAAAAGCAAGTATCGCGCAGTTCTAAGAAATGTGTCTCGCGAGGTACACGTCAGGCAGTTCCACAGAATCATTCACGAGTTACATATCACGCAGTTCTACAGAATCATTCGCGAGTTACACATCACGCAATTCTCAGCAATCTCTCGCGAGGTACACATTACGCAGTTCTACAGAATCTCTCGCGTCGTAAAGTTAGTTACAAAATGTGAAGTAGGTACGCGACAACTATTACGACAGTAATTACATTTGAAAATATAACAGTTTCAGTCAGGCGTGTATCAAGATTAAAGATGTGAAATTAATTAAATTTGACGGCAATAAAAGTGTAAAAACAAATTATTTTATCAGTGTTATCTTTTAGTAACAACTCCTTTCCCTTTATACGCCCTGCTTAGCTAGCCGGAGGACAAAGAACCCAAAATTCAAAATAATAAAACAATAACAGGCGCTCAGCAAATAAGATAACACTGACAGATTACTGCGACAACTTCATAATTGCATTGTAGCCTCTATAATTGCCGAATGCTTAAAATACACATGCTGCTGTATTAAATTAGAAGAATAGTATTTTTATAGCTTTCGCATTATAATTAGATACAAGGGATATTGTTTATGATGGTTTACAACTAGTCTTTATTATATGAAGTATTCTTCAAAACATAATTACGATTTTTTACACAGGTGAAAATTATTTACGTTTTATAGCATTAGTTTGGCTCCTACTATACTAATGTGTTTGTATTTGTCGGTGCTCTACTGACAAGTCAGCTTAATTAAAGGATAATAAATTACTTTACTTTGTTTATGTCGTAAAATAATGAAGAACTTAAAATACTTTCTTTATGGATTTAAATTTACATATTGGTGCTTTAAAATACTTTCCAGATTTCTTTCGCTTCAGCAGTCTAGTGTGTTGGGTTTTCAGCATTGAATTTGTTTAGTACTGCTTGCATTCTGTCTCATTATGTTACCTATTGTAACAATACTGTTTGTTGCTACAGTTTTCCCATGTAGTAATAATATGCTTTATAAGGAGTGTTGCTCTAACGGTGTATGAATATTAAAAAGGAAATGAGCGATATTGTGCTGAAGATTTTGAGAACAGAAAACGTATTTGTGGAAGTTACCTTCTGGAAATAAGGGGCGAGGAGGAGTCTATGAAGAAAATCATGTTACATTATTTTTCCTTATCTGTAGTCCAAAATATGACTGTCTAATCGAATTACATTGTAACAAGAGATATCACGGCATCATTCAATGACAGGCCCATGATACCATTCAAAGACCCTAACGTACAATGCTGTAATACCCGTGCAGTTGCAGAGCTGATATTCTACCTTGGGTATGGGGAGTAAAGTAGCAACGCCTTTGCCGCTGAAGGGCTGCAAAGGGGCGATTTTCAACAGACTTCATTGGCTACGAGCGTTTATTTATGTATTTGGCGTTTATAGGAAGTTACTTGAAGTTTAAAGTTCTTTAACTGGATACGTCATATCGGACGGTGAATGAAAGAAATGGTTGAAATGATGCTCAAATGCGCCCGAGATCCCTTGAGCTTTCAATTACTCGACATTCGTCTTCTCAGGAGAAAAAACACCAGAAAAAGTAACTTACTCAGGTAACTTACCCTAACCGAGATTGGAATCATGGACCTCTTGATTATGAAGCACACACGCTACCCTCACATCACGAAGGTGGGCGGGAAATATTTGTAACTAAGAGAAAGTAGATTTGGTAACAACGTTCATTTGCACACCGGATTTATTTACTTATTTATTTTCATGAGGTGCTTATGGAAGGTACTACAATGGACAGCAGTGCAAGCCCTGCATATACATAAGCGCAAAGCCTTATGTTACAGGACACATTATACACACATACATAACAAACGTACGTTATTACCGATTACTTCAAAGAAGGAGCCCTTTTTTCCACCTTGTTCCCCTCCTTTATATTTCAGTTAAGCATTTTATTGAATTTTCATATTAACGAAAGCTGGCTAATACATACATTGGTCTCAAAAATCATGTTTACTTACAAAGGCGTTGAAGGATAACCATCTACAGAAAGTGTAGGAGTTGTGAGGTACGAAAAGGAAACACAATGAGACGCCAAGACACTGAAAGCATATTGAAACACTTAGGAAACTGAGGCGTTTGCTTTCCTATAGCACGATGGACCGGCAACTTAAGAGTGTTTACATAACAAGGTGTAATTAGTTCCAGGGTTGCTAGCCGTGAACCTTGTTTGGTTTCTAGTAGGGGACTTGCTTGCTCGTCCGTCCAACGCTATGCTTATTATCAGAGCACTTCACTTTGCCTAATCTGATTACATTAAAGCTTTCGCAACGGTACGAGGTATCTAGCACACATCACAAACTGGCAGCAGTGAATTCTAAAGCACCATAATAGGTTTTAAGGGTAAATAGGTTTACGCTTAAAAAAACCTGCATTATAGTGAAAAGCAAAAAATTGGGAGCGCTGGAGACGGAAATACCTGTAATTCTGTTAAAATCTTATTGTAGATCTAATATAACACATTGCAGATCTAGTATAACACAATTCACAATTTGTAGGAAGTTTATTAAGCTTCCTGGATAAAAAGTTCCTTTAAGAAATCTGATAATCTGAAGCATAACCACATGTTCGCTAGACGTTAGTTGGAAATTCATATTGCTTGTTCCGAATAACACAATTATATACTACTTTATATCCTACTGCTTATTATATGCATATATTATTTTATATATTTCAAATTTTATGATGAGAATGAGTAAGCTGACTTGCTCGCTAACTTTTTATTTAGCGGATAAGGGGACAACGTAAAATGCACATTAACATAAAATTCACTTCATTGTGTTATAAAAAATGTTCAAAGCATGATAGTTGTTTTTCCAAACATGCTGCTGTAGGCTAAAGTTGGAAAGGTGAAATCAATGCCATAGCAGCATCTCCATTACGTTGCTATCACTGACTAAGCTACGCAAACACGTTAATGCCACATTAAATTCCCCAACTGACTAGCATGTTTTCGGTAAATCACAAGGCGTTCTAATCCTAGCTGTGGAATTGAAATTCTTATTTTGATTCAATCCCTCCATTTTCAAAAGAGTTAACTACAAACAACACTATTTTAGTGATGATAATCCCTTGGGAAAGTAAAACCGATTGCCCAAATCTGAAACGTATAATGATTTCGAAGGAAATCTTAAAGACGAACATTTCATTTACTTTATTCCGTATTCCACTCTGTTGCTTATTATTCAATAGTATTCACGTTTCGAATAAACAGTAGTATTAGAAACTAACTGCTAAAACCATTTCAAACGTGTAATTGCATTACTTCTTTGGTAAAATAAAATCTTAGGGCATTCCCTGCGTTAGATAAAGCTGACACAGAAACACTCTTAATGATCCTCTATCACAGGACTGTGAACTAAGGACGGTATGTTGCTAAAATTACAAAATAGTTAAAAATCTCTCGTTTTTTCTTGGTGGAGTAGAAACATACTACAAATCATTCAAGGTTGTTCTACCAATCATATCTTTTAAGGCAGTCATTGTTTATGAACTTTGTTAGTAATTTATATATTATCACAATTTTAGAGCGCTTTCTTGCATACAACTTTTTTAAGCTACAAAAAAGATTTCAGATTCAATAAATATTACATAAAAGGCACAAGTTTTATGTCAATATCCTTAGAAGGTGCCGTTTTCTACTAAAAGTAGTGTACTAAAATATCCTCAGGAAGTTTCAAAATTTATAAGCCTTTCTACAGTACTCAATAATTCTTTTATACCATTAAATATTTTGAAACTTGTGATAGTACAAATCTATAACAATAAAAAAGGAATATGCGGCATGTATAAAAATTGAATCAGAAGCTTTAACATTACAGGAGCTTATATACTTGGAAGACAATAAAATATAAGAAAAAGGTCATCACTAACTAAACTAAACCATAACTAAACTGCAAGCGAAACAGGTTAAAATGGCACTAAAATTATATTAACGATTATTCCAACATACCTGCAAAAATTACACTTATAGCAATAAAAGTTGCAAGAAAGGGTCATTTGAGGTACAACCACATCAGTGAATTTCAGTATTTGTTTTCCAGCATAATGAATACAAACACCAACCTCTGGCATACATCAGTTTTGAGTTATCAAATCTTAATTCCCACGGAGAGGATAGAAATTACATTACAAGGCTTTCAAATTCCGGTCCCTTGCATATATGAGACAAAGGATATACTACTTAACGTTAAAAGAAATGAGATGCAGTCATATGACTCTCCACTCACTCTTCTACAAACTACAGAAAAAACCAATCTGTTTACAAAATCCTGTTATTCTAACTAATTGTTAATCCAGAATAACTTTCAACTCAGATTTACAGATTACATTGTAGGATACAGTAGGTAAAGCGACAATCAAGTTTTTAAACAGCGTGTTGTTAATTCGTGGTCTTTGAAATTTCATATTCTCTGCTTGGCCACGAGGAAAAAAAAGAAAAAAAGAATAGCGACTTCCCAATTAAGGAGAATGAAACATTAGCAAGGAGTATCTCTGAAATAATTAACTTCACAAAAAACTGTACATAAATTGTGTGCTTTAACAAGATGTACGTTTTGTGTTTAGTGTTTAACAAATATACAAAAGTATTTAAGAATGATGAGGACTTCTGTAAGAATAGTTTATAGAAGAGTGAAAGGAAAGTCATGTGAATGGAGCACATCATAATTGCTCTCTACTTCATATTAATCGAGATAAATCTTTGCAGAAATATGTTCATCACACATTTCGTTGTAGATACAAGGGATTAGAGAAAAGTTTAATGTTTACAAGCCTGTCGCTGACTAAGCCTTCTTTGAAATTTGAGCAGTTGTTATTGAAAGGAGCAGGTGTATTAAATAAATTTGCTAAGCCATAATAAAATAAAAAATCCAATGGAGTGCACAAGAATTCACATATATTATTGTTATGGATACATTGAGTCATAAATAACAGTTTCTATGGTTTGAAAATACCATTTGTATAATATTTGCATAAAGCGTTTTATGTTGTGATAGGTCAATTAAAATGCATTAATTGTAAATGAGAGAAATAAAAAGAAAAATGAATAATATCAAAAGTGAAATACCTTATAGAATATTACCAATCATTGCATTAACAACTAAATAAATGTTGTAAAACCTAATAAACATAACATAAGAGAAATTTTGAACTGAAATATGTTATAAACGGAATTATAATTGTAAATGTATTATTTATGTTACTATATAAGTCGTTTAACTGCAAGAAATTATCAATTCAATGTAATTATTTCGTTATGGTTAGCAACCAAGCACAGAAAGGTAAATAACATTTAACTTTTTCAGAACTGTTAAAAAAATTTCCGAACAAGATGCTTTCTAAACAAGGACAAAAATCTCATATCGATTCGCAATGTGAATTATATTGTATGGTATACAACCAAGGATGAATAATTAACTAGTGAACTACAAAGGTAACTGAACAAGCAATATTATAAAGATGTAAATAAACAGTTGTTTTCCGAAAGATAAATATTATTCATCGTTTAAGCATTCACATACCTCGTGAAATATATAAGTGAAATAAAATTTTGCAATTATTATTTACCTGTCTTACCTTATAAACATGAAAATACATCCTAGAGAAGAGTCAATTGCTGTAAACTGAGCTAGACGTATTGTAAATAATTTAAAATTCAGCGGAAAAATAAAATAAAGTATTAACAAAACTACCAAAATTACACTCAGTATATTCCAAAAATATCTGGGTAAAGGAAATTTCCGCCAAAAATCACTTCTGCCAAGCCAGGTATTTACCTATACTACCAACTTCTTTAATGAGCATGGAAAATTGAAATCGTGAAATTCCTAGTTACAGCATCCGACACTAAATCCCATTGAGAACTTCGATCCCGAGATCAACCCACCAACTTCGTAGCTGAGAATGAGGCAGGCAAACCGCTTCAGATTACATATTCTATGATATCGCGAGTATAAACAGAGTACTGAAGCACTCAAACTAATAATAACGGATATAATGGAAACGGCGTATCAGACAAAAGGTGTTATTTATAATAAACTGCTTGTTTGAAATTTATTTTCCAATTTAGTTAGATTTTGCCTACACTTTGTCTGATACACGAGATTATAGAAAACTCTTTCCCAATAAGGAGGACTACAAAGTACATTCCCAGAAAATTTGAGGTGTAGATTTATTTGCCATTTAAGTACCTTAACGATATAGTGGTTTACTCAAAACAAAGTAGCAAGGTCGTTCCCTGAATGTTTGAGTTTTACTTTCTCTGCGACGTAAGAGCACCTACTTACAGTAAATAGAGTAAGAACTGCAATCCGCCCTAAGTTTGATGTCAAGATTTCACCGCAAATAAATGTTTTAAAGCCCATTGAACCCACAAAACAGTTGTAGAAAAACATCCGTGTATGTATCAGTGTATTGGTCTGTACCTGAAAATCATAACTCAGAAACGAAACGTTTCATATGTGCTAAACTTTATATTTGGGTTTAATATTTTTCAAAGATGCCACGCGAAGATTTAAGAAACTCCGACCACCCCGATCCCGCCTTTACATGGCGGATTTTACAACAGTTTCAATTGTATGAAAAATAATTATAAGATTTTACTAAAACATCATTGTTTAAGATATTTATATGGTAAATACAATGTATAACTTGGCTTTTCTGGAGATAGCCTGTGAAATCCTCTTCATTCATACGGAGTTTTGCGTAATTTCGTATAACTGGCAAGTCATACACTGAAACGCACTACACAAAACTGTAAGTCTCTTTAAGACGCATAATTGTAGCCAATAACTTTTTTGGTGATAGCAGCCACTCTCAAGGTTACAGTTTTTATTATTTTGAATTTTTTAATACGTTGCAATTTTTAAAGTGATATCGGTATAACACCTGTCTATCGATTCGAGTAGGGCAAGCTGGCGCAGAAAAATGAGCATACATAGGAACGGACAGGGAAAACGAGGGGAGATGCTAGGCCAGGGGGGCGTTCATGGAGGAAAATGAGCTTATAGGGGGGAGATAGGAGATATGAGGACAGATGCAAAGTTAGAAAGGGCTTGAAGGGTAGAACATGCGGTTAAACAGGAAAAATAGGGATTACGAGGAGAAGTGCTAACCTAGCAGAGATCGGAGAGTAGAGTATGCGCTTACATGAGAGACGTAGGGCATACGAGGAGAAGTGCTAGGCTAATCAGAGACTGGGGAGTAGAGTATGCGTTTATATCGGGAAGATAGGGAAACCGTGGAGAGATGCTAGCTAGATATAGGCTGAAGGAGGAGAATGCGCTTTATACGTGAGAGATAGGAAATACTGGAAAAGTGTTAGGCTAGAAAGAGGCTGAAGGAGGGGAATGCGCTTTATACGTGAGAGGTAGGGACTACGTGGAAAAGTGTTAGGCTAAACAGAGGCTGAAGGACGGGAATGCGCTTTATACGTGAGAGGGAGGGAATACGTGGAAAAGTGTTAGGCTAAACAGAGGCTCAAGGACGGGAATGCGCTTTATACGTGAGAGGGAGGGAATACGTGGAAAAGTGTTAGGCTAAACAGAGGCTGAAGGAGGGGAATGCGCTTTATACGTGAGAGATAGGAAATACGTGCAGAGGTGTTAGGCTCGACACAGGCTAAAGGAGAGAATGCGCTTTATACGTGAGAGGTAGGGAATACGTGGAGAGGTGTTAGGCTAAACAGAGGCTGAAGGACGGGAATGCGCTTTATACGTGAGAGGTAGGGAACACGTGGAAAAGTGTTAGGCTAGAAAGAGGCTGAAGGAGGGGAATTCGCTTTATACGAGAGAGATAGGAAATACGTGCAGAGGTGTTAGGCTCGACATAGGCTAAAGGAGAGAATGCGCTTTATACGTGAGAGGTAGGGAATACGTGGAGAGGTGTTAGGCTAAACAGAGGCTGAAAAACGGGAATGCGCTTTATACGTGAGAGGTAGGGCATACGTGGAGAGGTGTTAGGCTCGACACAGGCTAAAGGAGAGAATGCGCTTTATACGTGAGAGGTAGGGAATACGTGGAGAGGTGTTAGGCTGAACAGAGACTGAAGAAGGGGAATACGCTTTATACGTGAGAGGTTAGGGAATACGTGGAGAGGTGTTAGACTAAACAGAGGCTGAAGCAGGGGAATGCGCTTTATACATGAGAGGTTAGGGAATACGTGGAGAGGTGTTAGACTAAACAGAGGCTGAAGCAGGGGAATGCGCTTTATACCTGAGAGGTTAGGGAATACGTGGAGAGGTGTTAGACTAAACAGAGGCTGAAAAACGGGAATGCGCTTTATACATGAGAGGTTAGGGAATACGTGGAGAGGTGTTAGACTAAACAGAGGCTGAAGCAGGGGAATGCGCTTTATACATGAGAGGTTAGGGAATACGTGGAGAGGTGTTAACTAAACAGAGGCTGAAGCAGGGGAATGCGCTTTATACGTGAGAGGTTAGGGAATACGTGGAGAGGTGTTAGACTAAACAGAGGCTGAAGCAGGGGAATGCGCTTTATACATGAGAGGAAGGGAATGCGTGGAGAGGTGTTACGCTAGACAGAGGCTGAAGGAGGAGATGCGCTTTATACCTGAGAGGTAGGGAATATGCGGAGAGGTGTTAGGCTAGTCACATTCTGAAGGAGGGGAATGCACTTTTTACGAGAGAGGTAGGGAATACGTGGAGAGATGTTAGGATAGACAGATGCCTCAGGAGAGGAGTTCGCCTTATAAGAAAGAGGTAGGGAATACTAGGGGAGGGGTGCCAGACTAGACAGACTTAAAGGTAGAATGTGTTTTATATGATAGAGATGGGAAACTGAGGGGAGTTATTTGTCTAAAAAGGGTTGAATAGTAGAGTATGCGTTTATATGGGAGAGACGGGGAGTCGATGATAGTTGTAAGGGAGGTTAGTGTTGATGCATGTGTAATGTTCAGTCTTGTCCAGGACAGCGCCATTCAGCATTCCGCAGACGATTAGATTCTACGGGGGTGAGTGCAGCATAGGTATATATGATTTCACAGGCAATTCAGGTAGTATCGTAGGTATTTAGGGTAATTTAGGCAGTATAACAAGGGAACAGACTCCAGTGGTTGGATGTAACGTACCTTCGTATGGTTTAACAGGTAATTCCGTTAGTACCGGAGGTATTTAGGTTAATTCAGCTGGCATCACAGGAGGTTAGATTCCATGAAGGGCGAGAGAAGCATCGTTTCGTATTTCACGGGTACTTCAGACAGTATCAGGGGTATTTAGGTTAATATAAGTAGTATCACAAGGAGGACAGATTCCACGGTTGGGTGTAGCATAGTTTCGTATTTAATAAATAGTTACGGTGATATCGTGGGTATTTAGAGAAACAGATTCCAGGGTTGGGTATAGCATAGTTTCGTATTTCACAGTTAGTCCAGGTAGTATCGTAGGTATTTAGGGTAACTCGGATAGTATCATAGACAGGCAGATTTCAGGAGTAGCGTGAAGTATAGTTCCGTTAGATTTCACAGATAATTCAGCTAGTATTTTTGATATTTGGGGTAATCTGAGTAGTAATACAGGTGTCGGCGATAATGTAGATCAGCAATTTGTGTCACAGCTATCTAAAGCAATTTCAGCTGATTTAGCTAGTATCAAAAGTATTTGAGTCATTTTAACAAGTAATTCAGTTAATATTAATGATATTTAGCATAAACCGGATAGCATCACAGGTGTTCATGGTAATTCAGAGCAGCAATTCTAACCAGGGCTATTTAAATAAATTTTCATATGATTCGGCTAGTATGACAGGTATTTAAGTAATTTTAACGGGTAATTCAGATAGTATCAGAGGTATTCACGGTAATATAGAGAGAAATGAGATTATAAGCATTTCTTATCCAAAATTACAACACGTTTCTTAAATGTTAAACAGTTAGTTTGTGAGACGGATAGGGTTAAACAGTGTATAGGGTTACAGTGAGGGTATATAGAAGTAGTATAAACTAACCCATTTGTATGGTTGAGAAGATATATCGTTTTAGACGCTTTATTGTTTTATATAGCAAACCTTTTATCCAAGTGTAGACATTTATCACTTAATCATTGTTTCATTCAACAAGGATTGTAAGAGTAAAGTCTCTCCCGTTTATCTAGGCTTAAGACTAACACTAGGATTACCTCCTAATGGCAGGGCTAGCGCCTCCCCTTCCATCTTTTTATTCTTCTTTCTTCATCAGGTGTCTGCTCGGTGTATGCACAGCACATAGGTAAACTTTCATTTTTAAGATCGTAGACTCACAGTGAAAATATTCATCTTGAGATCCAGGTTACATTCTTTAAGTATTCTTTGTAATCTTGTAATGTTCATATGCATATGTGATCTTTGCCTCGGCCTCGAGGATAGCCTCTGCAATAACTCCTTTATCGTTCTATGGAGTCAATGTAATTTTATTCACTAGCACGGTGGCAAGAGCATGCTCTCGCGACAGGATCTTATTATTTCTCTGGTCTTAAGACAGTCCGTATAGTTGTCAAATGTAATGTATTGCTTATCAGCACTACGTTTTATAACTTTAGCTTTTTTATCATTGAGCCGTGGTTATCTTATGCATACATCTTAGGTCGTAGTCCGACAAAGCGTAGGATAATTTTGCTACTGGCCTCATCTTTAAATTTCGCCAGCACATTTTTTCTCAGTGCTGAATAACATATATATGGTTTGTAGGATAATCAGCTGTATACAGATGCACAAGAAAATGTAGCTTGTCCTGGTACACATCGTCAGTTTTTACACGATGAATGAATGAATCAGTCTCCATATACATAAGCTTAAGGTTTTCAGATCCATAATACGTAACAACACGTCGTAATGATAATGGTACATTAATGTCTTGGAGATGTCTAACATACTCATACCGATGTTGAACACAATCTGACGAGAGGCCACATGCACAGCAGCTAGATTAGCAGCATATATCGTCCTATCGATAAACGTATTCTTGGCAATAAACTTTTCCAGGGTCTTCCCATTTGTCACCTGTCGTATATCCATACGTTACGTAGGTTCTCCATAGTTTTTCCAAACATGGCGTTGTTAAAGAGCTTGTAGAGATCCTTCTTGAAATCATTTGCAGGTTGTTGTCGCAGCCTGTTGTTAAATTCCATAAATGGTTTTAACCACTGCGACTGCCAGAATTGTAGCACTAATGGATTTTGTTAATCCTAGTCCATGATTAAGTGCTTGCTTCAAAGTCATGTAATGTACTACGTACTTCTTTTGAGGTCCAATATGAGGTATCAGTTTCTTTGTAGATGATTCCTGGGGCTTCATACACTCAGGCAGGAAAGGTAGATCGTGAAGTTGTGCAGGATACTCGACGTCGATTTTTAATTTGTATCCATGAGGATCATCTTCTTGTAGTGTTTCCAAGTCGATTTCTTCAGGTGACACCCACTCAAATCCACCATAACAGAGAGTGTGGCACATTGCCCAACCATATTGGTTACTGGCGTTCTCGTATATAATAAATTGGGTTGGTCTCAACGGATCATACTTCTCCATATAAGTGTTATTAGCCTCTGCATGCGGCTGGGAAACATGGAATCAACCTTCTCTTATGCCGTATTCCACCATGAGTAATTGATCATATTCTTGTAACATTTCCAGCTTAATTCCAGTAATTTTAATAATTTGGATTGGTATCGACGTATCATACTTGTTCACATAAGTGTTATTAACATCTGCATACCGATGGGAAACTTGGCATATACTTCCTCTTATGCCGGATTCTACCATGAGTGGTTAATCATAATCTTATAACAATTCCAGCTTAATTCCAGCATACAGTGACATACCATCCCGTGTAAACCCTGGAGTGGTAAAATAATGAGCGAGGACGACTTTGTGTGTTTTGAGGGTTTTCTCTCTGAATGTCTCAAAGACATCAGCTAGAAGAACATCTAAGGTTAAGTAGCGGTCATTGTATTCTTACTGGTTTCTCACATTGAACAGTCTCCATACATTTCTAGCACGATCGTAGTCAGCATCACTAATTTCTTCTTCATTCAGTTTATTTTAGGAGTCCTTAAGAGGCAGGCAGGTCTCGTTCAGTACATCCCTTGAAATGATATAGTCATTGGGAAATACGCCCTTACGTGTCATCAACTTGGTGTTCTCCGAAGTACTTTAGCGTTTCAGGATATGAGGTTAGATTTTTTACCAGCTTATCCAAGCTTGTACTCAGGAATGGAAAGCTGTCCACAAACCGAAGCTTTATATCTCCTACATACTTGGAGAGTGAGATATAGCTTTCTTCTGAGTTAGGAATTACCTTCATACGTTCACTTGTACGTCCCACTCCTTGACATTGAAGCGCGAGTCATATTCGCTAAGGTTGTGCATGAAGACAGGATATATATTGAGATGTTTTTCAAGCTAAATTGCACTCATTATGAAGCCTCCCACGATATTCACCACCGATGTGTTCATGGTCACGTACTTGGTAGTTCTCTTCTGTAAAGCGTGTTCCACTCAAGTAGCATACTATAGAAGACTCAAAATCCGTTTGCTGTTGATCCATAAATTTCAGAGTCTTGTTAGATTTGTATATATTATCAATATTCTTTGCAGGGGATGACAGGTGTTCCATTAAATTCTGAGCAGCATCATAACCACGATATACATAGTGCTGCTTAGAAAGACATTTTCGAGGTGTTCAACGCTGGATGAGGGTTCGCGTAAACACAAAGCTTATTGGGGTGTGCTATTGATAAGGAGGTGTATAGGAAGTTTCAGGATTGGGAATACACGTATAACATGGAGTGAGAATACTCTCAAAATCCGCATAGACTATATATGGTATTTTCAACATCCTTTCAACATTTTTAAAGTGTACAATTGATTTCTCCTTGGTAGGCATAACTACCCTTGCAACATCATTTTGGTTACAGATGGCTACATCTTCTTGTAGGTTTTCAAGTCCACTTTACCCACACTGATCATCGAAATGTGTAAAGGAGCCCTTGCAGTATAAACACGTAGTTTATGCTTAGATTTCTGGTGTCGAAAGAGCTTCTCAAAATTCTTGAATTATACGTAGTGATGTTTTCCAATACTGTCACTCAATAGTAGCAGGTCTCAGTGTTCAGGTAGTTCAGCCTCAGCAACAATTAGGGAATACACTTCTTGCCTCTCATGGAGTCCGAAGAGGTTAATAGACAAACTGTTATGCTTCTCAAACTTAGTTATTTGAGAATGTGGAGTAGGGCAAGAAACACATCTGAAGTCGTATTTATTTTGAAGTTGCTTATATTTTCTCGCACGCTATTCATCCTTCTCGATGATTTTGACTAGTACAGAATACACTAAATATTTGTCGGCGCTGTAGATCTGGATGTTTATGCAGGCTTATCTTGCTTCAGCAGATGTAGGTAGTGGTATGTAGCTACTTCCTCGTAACGGGTTGTACTTGTTGATACAAAGTCCAACCCCTTCCACAGCAAGCAAAGCCCAGTTGCTACCCTTAAGCTTCGAATGCTGCATTTCAGTAACAAATTTCTTGTATTTCGCTTCCAACGTCGAGTCCAGGTCCGTTTCTAGAAACACAGGCTGATTCCGTGTTTTAAATGTTTTGTCACACGTTTCTCCAATATTGTTAAAAAATCGACGCTCAGCCAGCAGATTAATTTTCACACTCTTGTGAATACCAAGCTCTTTATGTACAGCCCGGATTATCCGTTGTTTTCCATCATGCAGAGACATATTCAGATCCGCCATCGAATGATGTTTCATATCACAGACCTCCATTGCTGATAATAATTGAGGTTTAGTAGGCTCCAATCTGCTTTTCTTCTGAGGACTGCTTATTTCACGTACTTTTTCGTGTCTCTGTCCCTTATAACCATCATTGAAGGTTATGCTACAATATTTACATTTGAAGAGCTGCTTACAAGACATTTGGTGTCTTCTCTTATTATAACCTCGGAAGAATTTCTTCCCGCATTTACTACAAGCGTATCCAGTAGCTCTTGGAATAATATCATTATATGCAGAGTTATTCATATTTATTCTGGATGTAATAACGTATTAATCCTTCTTCAAGGGAAATGTAGACCTCTTCACCTTGATAACAGGTTTGAAAGTCGTGAAGAAGAGTGAAGTGACAATGAAATTCAACTAAATCGCATTAGTGAAGTGACAATGAGAACCGAACAAACCACAGTAGTGAAGTGACAGTAAAAACTGGACAATGTCACAATGTGCTCCTATCGCCGCCTTTCATTTTGCAATGAAAAGCCAAGGTAAATTGTGAACATTCCAAACTCCTTGCCATTAAACGCTTCATTAAAAACGTGATAAAAATGTAGTCAGTATCATCGAGGTTTATATCTAAAATGCAATTTTCAAGCAATAGTTCGTGTGTGTTGTATTTAGGATGAATATCAGTTACCATAAAAAATATTGACCATGGCGGTGCTTACTAGCTACTTTTATCATTCGCACACCACTATGGCCACAGAGAGAATATACCGTTAATTTTGCGAGATGAAATAATACATTTCTTAAAGTTATCTGATGTTAACCTTCCCGAGTAAGCGAAAAATAAAGTGAAAAACTTATGCAGACAACCGACCTGACAGTATTCGAATTTGAGACCTCCGGAGTTGGGGGGCAGACACGTTGACCACAAGATCTTGGAAGCGGTCCAAAATGGCTGGCAATTCACGCTCCAGTTCTTGGTAATGTATAGCGAATACACCCACACTGTATAATTTCAGTTTGGGAGAACGCAAAAGCTTTCAGTGTGTTCAAAAAGATTGGTTACTGGTAGATTAACAATGCACTAAGAAACACTAACTGTAATCCGCAATTCAAACTACGGAATAACAATTTTATTTTCTTTAACTATAATCCTTACCCTCGCAGAGTCTAGAAGCATTAATGTGAGAGTATTCAGTGATAAAAATGAACAAAGCCAAGGCTTTATCCTACGGTTCAAACAGTAACAACTCGATCAGTAACTTTATTCTTTCCTAATCAAAGCTTTCAATATGATCATAGAAGCTAACGGGGACAATTTAATGAAACAATTATGAACACTTTAAACTAAACCTATATCTTGCTCAAAAGCTTTAGCGGTTTTTATTTAATAATCCCGTGAATGAAAACGGATTTTTAATGTCACTTTGAATCCATAACGTGCTTATTTATTGTCGGATAAAATTATACTTGCTTAAAGATTTGTTTATAAACCGTCTCTTGCTTTAATTTCATAATATGCGTTTTAGATTTTCAGATTAATAATCGTAAGACCCAGAGTAAAGTGTTCCTGAATCTCTCATTTTCGTAAAGTAACAAAAATAACTTCAGTTTCCTTCCTCCATTGCGATTTTAGCGTTTCACGAAAATCCAACCTGAATATTAGTATACCTTGTGTAGTTGTTGATTTCTTGAAGCAGTAACGTCCGTTCTTACTACATACGGCATTTAGGCGGTGGACAACGAAATGAAATGCTAATTGGGAAAGGAACTTTAGGAAGAACCATTCCAAGCCTAAGTTTAGGCCTTCTTGGCACTTACCAGTTATGAGGACTGAAGAAGACAGAAAAAAAATCTAAGTCTTAGATAACGGTCCTGTCAGGATTTGAACCGCAGACCTCACGTTCACTAGTGCTTGCCTCAATGACCTCAGCAATCCGTGTCTGTATTTGTGTATTTATTCTACATGAGTAGACAAATTAATTCATCTCGTTGAGTATGAACTCGTAATGAAGGCAAGTTCAGTTTTCACAGCGATTTCTATAAAATAAAGCAAAGCCGATTAGGATGTATTGTTGAAGTAATGTGATCGTGAACAAACGGAAGATAGGGCAAAACAGTTGACAAACGGAACATAGAACACTTTTTAAAGTAATATACAATATGTCATCTTAATTGCTTTATTTTCCATTTTATTTCAGTAAATACAGACGTCAGTAGTCCCCATAACGCCATGGAAGCGCAGCGTTACGAGGTGGCCTGGGTATCAGGATTGAGGATTTTGTTGGGGGAACTATTTCAGAGTTCCTTGAAGACGAACTGATGAACTCGTTGAATGGAGCAGCGCCAACGCGGCCAATAGAAGTATGATGTCACCCAAATTCTGCACTATGTTCACCTTCAGGGAAAAAGGCAGAGATGAGGCGGTCGTGCGGCAGGCCTTCGCCCACTCTTTTCAGGAGTCTAGGATTCTCATTACACATGCGCATACAGAGAGCATTAAATAATGTTTATTCTAATCTTATGGAAATGCATGTAGTGAAGTATCAGTTACTTTATTTTACTTTCCTTTATTTGTACAGTGAAATTGTTTACTTGTGAAGAATATTTAGACTAATTTGAGAAATGTATAATTCGGAACTGAAAATATTTCTTCCCGGTGGTTGTAGATGACACGCCACCTATACAATTTTGGAATAAGCAAATTTCAGAAAAAGAGATTCTACGTCAACCCTGCTTTACAATAGTAGTGAATGTTGATGGCAGAGGCTTATTTATTTCTTAACCACAAATATATGGCAATTTTCCTTTATTCCGTATACGGTGCAAAAGAAAAGAAATATAAGACAAGTTTTTAGTTTCCTAAATATCAATGGATAATTTGAATTACTTTTTCTCCTTTAAGAGACACTATTACATTTGATGACATTTCTTAAAATGTGCAGATTGGTAGGAGGTAAATTTTAAGCTCAAAATAATCTTAATTTCGTTTTCACTGTTTTCGTAATATTTATGTTGAGGGATTTTAGGACTTTAGTAAAAATGTCATTAAAATATATGAAATTGTAGATATAAATGTAAAGACATGTCAAAAGGCTTTGAAACGCAAGTTAGCAATGCAGAAAGAAGCCAAATGTTTAGCCAGGTGTGATGAACAACCACCTCACTGTATCAAAGACTTTGGGGTAAGAGAATCATCAACAATTAAAATAATAATAATGAATCCATATCATGATTAATCTTCTGAAAGTGGCGCTTGTGTGAGTGTTACATCCCATTTATAAGACTTAGATATCAGTTTTCAAGGAATGACGAGCTTACCAAAGGAGATGCTGAGTGTATCTTTTGTCAGTCAAAGTAAGCAAAGGACAGAAAATATGATGAGTGGATCCATTGCATTTCTTGTCAATGCTGAGCTCATGTGGATTGATTTGGACAAAAAGGATATTTTAGTGTAACTCTTGTAAATAGAAGAATCTCAGAACTCTCAAAATATTGATGTTTTGACCTAGGTCCCATGAGGCATTACTGCATTGCAATTTAAAAAATGTACTGCTTTACACTGTAAATCTTTTGTATATTTTTATCCAATATTGCAGGATAGTACATTTTAGGAACTATTTTCCTAAATAGCAAATTTTGATTTTTCATTTTCTGCAAATTTAATATATAATTTTTATTTTAAATTAAATGTTCGTAGTAAACATAGCATCATATTGTGTATTGAGCCAATAATTTATTTTGTTTTGTAAACAAACAATGCACTAGTAAATAGAGTATTTTTAAGAATAAATGGTGTTCCATATTTGATACTCTTCCCTAAACTAAGCAGAAAAGTTTAAATTAGTTCCTGAAAACGAATAAACCGTTTTGTAGGTCTTGTAACATTGTTTTTAATAATTGTTTTTACTATCTTGTTAAGTTAAACCACCACGTTTCTTTTGAAAAGAGTGAAAAAGTGAAAAGAGATAGGCAGATAGATACAAAGGAAGAGAAAGAGAGAAAAGAGAAATGGAGAGTTTAGGTCATCAAATAACAATGAAGCGATGATTATTTATATTCGTTGCTGAAATAGGCCAGAGGTCCAAAGAGTTCCGTGTTATGCGGATAATTTCCTGAATAAGAGAGAATTATTATTATTATTATTATTTTTATTATTATTATCATTAAAGCATCTGTTTATTGCTACAAACATACTTATTAAAGAAAAGTTGTTTCCACAATGGAGCAGGTCCCAATGATTTGACAGAGTAAGGCCTGTACCTATTATTTATTGGTTCCTGAATACGACACCTTGTGTCGCTCGTTAGTGCCACTGTTGAGTTACCAATGAAACTCATCCACCACATATTCAAAATACAACTCCATGTATCACCAACTTTCCTCAGAAATAAACGACAAAATTTGGAACATAAGACACAAATCTAACTTTTGTGGATTTCCAATTCTTTTCTTTTGAATCTGAAAAATATTCAGAGAGATGTGAAATACAACAGTATTACAAGTTTACATCAATTAGCTAATGAAATTACTCGTTACTGACGATCGAGTTCAAATAAATTCCTTATATCAACAGTAGCAGTTCTTTTTTTTTTTCTTCTTCTTTTTTTTCGTATCCTTCTTTCAGTTGTCCAAATTGTGTAGTCCTAGGAGATGTACTGTTTTGTCGAATTTTACACATTAACAGTGATTTACGAGCATTTAAATTGATCAGGGAGAAAAAAGTGTACTTTTTAGATTTGTACGAGTGTAATGAAGCGAAATAAAGTTGGGATCTTATCCACGTGATTTTCACTCGCTTCTCCATCCATATGAAGTAATCGAATCTTAAATGACTCCAACGTACCATACTAATTTTGCGCATCTTTGACAGCCGTTTATATGAAATTAATTCTCTATTGCAACAGAAACAACATCTTTAGTATAATAAAACCCCCACTAAGAGTCCAGTAGCAGTAAAAGAGTATCCCGCATAAATACAATATTAAGTTTTAATATCACTTCCATACGATCTGCTAACAAAAAGATAGCCTTCTTTGCATGCTTTGCCGCAAATTACGCACACGGTCACATGGGAACACATCAATTTCAGATAAAGTTTTTAAAATACTTCAGCAGACATTTTCCCACTACCTTGTAGGCAGAAACTCACCCCTTCCCATTCTGCTGCAGTCGACTTTCCGCCGAGATAAAGTGGGGCCAGAATAAAGGCTGAAGCGTGATAGTGCCAGAAAGAGAAAGATAGAAGGGAAGAATAAAGGCAGTAGGAAGTTACAAAATCACGATAGCTTAACACCGTACAGCTTGTTATACCACTACGCATCTGCCTCTGAACATTAAAAAAAGGCTTTCATTGGCTAGGCACAACTTTTTGGCAATAAACAGGAAGAACGCTAGAATCTTGAAGGGTCTTAAACAATACAACACTTAAAAATTGTAACCTTTTTACCTCAGTGCTGCCTTAAATCTTATACAGTGGGTGTTAAAAAATGATAAAAACAGACAGTTGCTTTATTAATGTATTCTCAAACTAACGCCCCTTATTTCACTTTAAAGTTCCACGGTAATACCAGAATATTCTTACATCCTCTGTTTTGTGCTTTTGTATCCAATGCGTGTACTTTCAGGGTCCTCAGTTTCCTGATGATTGTTGCTTCCCTCCTTCACTTTTGGCACACTTGTCCTTATTCCAGAATACTTCGTTAATTTAAACAAACATGAATGTCCTCACTGCAATAACACAAAATGTGCATAAATTCTGAACAAATTACCTTTCTTTATATGTATTAGTAGTTGCCAGAGTGGTCGAATACCCCAGGTAATATTTCAGCTTGCATCATAGGCATTTTATTTGATCAATGTTTTTTACGTTGTTAAATCCAATCCTGACCAATGATACGTGTAAATCAATTAACACTAAAGTGCTTAATACACATAAAGTATCGTTACTTACATTTTAAACGAAAAATTTAAAGGTTTCTTTTTTTAAATACGCACTAGAATAAAATTATAACATCAGATCCAAAGGACATCAGTCTATACCAATTAAACACTCTTAGGTTTGTGGTAAGATGCATATATTTTTATTTTTGATTAAGAAAACGTTAACAAACAACCTGAAGATCAAAGTGTCGAACCAATAATTCAGACCAACTGTACATTTATCTTCTCTGCCGTGTCACTATTAGGTGCAGAAAGTATTGCATTCCACTCAAATAAAATATTGCTTTTTGACACCACCGCATATGCATGCTTTGAGACCTATAAATAAACAACAATTTTTATAGGGAAATCTAAGTGTGCGTGTGTGTTTATGTGTGAAAGGTATAACTAAAAAAAAAGTCGGATGAATACCAAACATAATATTTAAGTTCAGTATATTATGCGACATGAAGATTTTAAGGAAATTCCCCCCACACTAAGCTAACTTTACATGGATAAACATTAGATATTTTTTATTTTCTCAATAATGACCAAGATTTTAAAATGACGTATATTTAAGATACGTACATTACAAGTTAAATGTATATGTAACATTTTCTAGGAATAGTCTGTGAAGTTTTCCTCAGTTAATTCTGAAGGAACTTTGCCCAATGTTGTATAAAGGATAGAACATAAGAGATAAAACCTTCTACACAAAACACGTTAATCGTTTTAAAAAATACAATTTATTACAAATAACCTTTCTGTGGCACCATCCCTTTTTCCGCGATATCGATTATTATACGTTTGAATTTTTCAATATTGTTTAAAGCGCTGTCGTTATTCAGTTATTTCTCGCGATTCCCTGGAAAGATAGTTTAATTGTAAGGCCAACATCTGCCTATCTGTTTTGTTTGCTGTGTACCCCTTGTAGGTACAATGAAATGTGTAATGAAAGTATTTCTCCAAAGGATTATATCGATTAGCATGAAGTAGATTGAAACATAAACTTTCGTAAAAATAGCTTGTATTAGCTCTACAAAAATAAACAATAGTGGATATGGAGAGAAATGTGAAAGTAACAAATCATATACGTGCTCTGAATAAGTTTTCTGGCACTTACTAAAAATGATTCAGTTTCCTCAATTTAATTCGGACAGAAAACTGAACTGCCTCGCTTTCGTTTGGGTACTTCAGATTCAGAGTCTACAACTGCATTATATTCCTTCTTAAAATTCTCCAGATATAGACTTTGAAACAGCAAAATTCTGTTCATATTTCACGCTCTTAAAGTTTGACAATGTATAGGTTTTCACATAAGGTAAGTATCTACTTTTGTCTGTTGCACCTAGGGCCGTTTTTACAGCTTAAGCTTCGCGAGTTTCACAGTGGGGCTAACAGGTTCGGCTTTACTGAGCTGAACAGTACAGTTGTACCGCTTGCGCATGCGCATTCAGTGAATTTCCATCCTTTATTTATGTGATGCTGTTTCTAAAGTACGCTTTTGTAGGTTATCCAGCAACATGAAGTTAAAATGACCGAAAAATCGAGTAAAAACCTACGCCATTACTTCTCAAGAAATCAGTACTCTCCTAGAAATTGTGAAGCATATAATAGAGTTCAAGCAAACAGACAAGTTACTATGGAGGAAGAAAAACCTAACCTGTGGAAAAATTGCGATACAAAGGATGAATTAAAATGATGTGAAACAGTTTTTATACCATTTCATGCTATATATTTTCAGATGACGGAAATATCAGCTCCAGCTGCAATTACCATGCTTTCACTCACATATTACCTTAATGTCAAGAGAAGCAATTTTTTCTAACGAGAGGGCTTTGTTACCGAAATGTAAAGTAATAGGTTATTATGTATATGTGAAGGCAGTGAGTGTAGCAATGCATATGATAAAGGTATGAAGTATAAATTTAAAATTAAGCACATGCCAATGGCGAATTTCCGAAAATCCTGCTTCCCCAGGAATGTAGGTATAACCGTTACTCTGTACGGCAAGGTCATAAAATACGTTCAGAATGCTAAATACAGGTATCACCATCTATCAAAAGCTTTATAACACCTTGGGGTATAGAAGTGTCAACAAATGTTTCAGTTTTAAATAAGCATTTCAGCATAAAAGCATTATAAGATAATTATCATTTAAATCGACAATTATAAACTGGAGTAATTTACGCTTTATACACACGCAAACTTACTTCAGGCAAAATAGCCACTTCACGATCATAGAATATATTTCTATACCTAGATATTTCTAAATTTAGGAACTTGTGAATACCATAAGGCAAACTATAGGTAAAAGGTATAACGTCTTGCAAAAATGAGTTTAATATCACTGGTTCATTGCTTGGATACTTAAATTATTAACTGAATTTTTTCTAACTTGCATTATGCAGAACATGTTGAGGAAAAATTTTGAGGATGTAATAAATTGAATTACAAAATATTTTAAAAAGCCTTGCGTCAATAATATACATATTACATGGTCTTTGTGTGGACGTGTGTCCGGCTTAACAGCAATTTTCTTGGCAGTGGGAAGCACGCTGTTTGCCGGCGGAGACGGATTTTGTTTAGCACCTTAAATTCAAGCGCACAGATCTCTCATGCAACATATTCTACTAGCGACTGCACTAGCGCCGTTACACCCTGACCTGCAGTCGTCGAAGAGGTTCACTACTACCTCCTTTAACCCCCACAACCTTATTCTCAACCACCACCCTAAAATAACCTTTTCCTACCTACAAGTGGTTAAGTCCTAACAAGGGTAGATACAACTTAAACACTCCTTCAGGCTGCCCTCGGCCTGCCAACTTGCTTCGTGATCATGTAACTCATAACTGCAATAACCGATACCTCGATCATAGAAGATTTGGAAATTATGTCCTATACTACCATATATCTCTTACACCTTTTAAGAAAACTTGTATTAACACTCATTACTTCTTCATGGTCATGTAAATTAAACCATGCTTCGTCCCATAAAATAAAAAATTAAACGAGGGTCAATAGAACGACCATTAGCATCTGCACCATTGGGTTTTTTCATAGCCAGAGGTATTAATTACCGTGGAAAGGAACTACTGCATAGGAGCTAGGAAATTGCAAACACTCACCGACACATATGTTAACAATTTATTTTAAACTGTTGTATTCGTTAACAATTCTTTGATCAACTTGCTTTAACATTTTACAAAATAATATGCTCAGATACGATATAATGTAGTTTTTCACCTTTCTACATTTAAAGTTGCCATGTCAATTTAGAATTTTTATGGAAGAGCAACGAACACAAATAAATGCTTCTCCCGTAAAAGAATTTAGAAAACACCAAGAGTTAAAAGGTTGAATTTCAAAGCTTACCAAACAGGTTGGAAAATTATTTGGAAAAGGCCGAAAGAATCACTCTTGGTGATTTACGCCAAAAATCTCGCTGTCACCGTGTCTAGTTGTTAACGGCTCGGTCCCTGCCGAAGAGTACTGCTAGTGCCTGCCCAGGAGTTGCTGGAGTCGTCCACGAGCATAATGGCGCTGTTTTATGTTCAAATATGATGTTAGAATGCAATTCTAATGGTGTAGTTAATACTAAGACTGGCGCCAGTGGCGTGAAGTAAACCGGTCTATGATAACTGTGCATGGCGCTTTACGTTGTGGAGTGATGAATTACGTCAAGCGTGACGATATGTTCTTCGAAGCGTCAGATTTTAACTGTCTCTGTCGGTGAACGACGTCATCATTTCTGAAGCATTGTGACGTACTTTATGCTGGTTACATAAGCCATGACCAAGGGGAAGGGGAAAACGTCACACATCTAACACTCAATTGTAGAAAAGTATCTCTACTTACAATATGGCGTGGTTGCAATTGCTGAACTACAGTTATACTTTCTTTTCTCCAATTATTTAATTTATACAGCCACAAATAACTTATTTGGTCATATCAGGACTTTGAACCTCAGGAACAACTGATGGTGTTATTCCTCGCTGCTGTAGGGCCATCATATTTCAATTGTTCAACACACTCACATTCACTCCTACATTCATACTTCCACCTCTGTGGAGGATAGAGAATGATTATGGCTAAAGAAAAATTCCCCGCGCCAGCCTGCAATCGAATCCGCACCCCTGGGCTGAGAATACAAAACCTGTCTATTCGACCACAAATGTAGTCACAATTATCTTACTGGATTTTAATTATAACCTTCAGTGGCATTCCAAGCCTTGTCAGAGACTTCTTTGGACTTCGTTCTCGTAATAACACGGCAATTTACCTTCAGTTTCTTACCAAAAATGTAACCCGTTTCCCTAAATATATTCAGAAGACTACGAATCGTTTCTCTGTGAGGCGCACAAACAACAGAAAATTTGTCTGTAAATCCCTTTTCTACAAGTTTGTTGATACATAAGAATTATAATTCAAGATTTTGTGTGCTGAAGTATACCGACATTTTGACTTTGATACTGCGCTAACATACTATAATACCGAAAAACGCGACATTGCAACATATAAACCTATGTACAAGGACCTCGCATCAATTTATGAGACTGTATTTGAGGAGCAGGGAAAGTGTATGGGGAACTGAACCGGTTAGAAGCAACGTAATGCAGGACAAGCAATTCACTGTAATGTAGCCACGCACAAAAGCGAAAGCTCTGTATACATATTTTTATTGCAACAAAGCTGTCATAGGTAATTCTTAATGAAAATGGTAAGTGGCCAATACATTAAAAAGAAAAGTACTTATTTTTAAGTTTAGTGTGCTTTAACAGCTTAATTCATATCGGACGATAAATTAAATGGGTGAAATGCTAAATCAAATTAGCCCGGGGTCCTTAGAGCTAGACTTACGAGACAGCTATCTTTTCAGGAAAAACCTTATCTGAGTAACTAAACTTAACCGAGATTCGACTCGGGACCTCTTGAATGTGAGGCAGACACGATAACCTCACACCACACAGGTAGGTTGCACTGTACGGTTCATCAAAAGTTATTCCTGTTTCTATTTCCGTTAATCACGATGAACGTTTGCTTAGAAATGGTCTCTCATGTTAAACAATTACGACTTTATTGCTTTCTCGTGTGAAAACACAACAAACAAACACAAAGTTTATATTGTAATGTGTCAATCTAAAGCTATGGAGTGTAAATGAGGTTATAATTCTGATCATGAATGTTGCACACTACTTGGCATGGAAGAGTTGCGTAGACAAAGCTAAATATCAAAAGCGTTAAGTGCATTTTAAAAAGTGTTCTGCTTATACTCCTAGTGCCTTTATAATATTGTTCATGGGATTGGGAGATTGGGATTTAAAGCGCGATCGCTTATCGCTTATTCTTTTTAATATACCCACGTTCTTCCTGGTGAAGCAACCTCGTCCGTCTGTCTCGCGTGCATAGACGCGATCATTCAACGGACTTTTCAACCACATGGCTGCTCTCTGAACACTGGTTTGCTCCGAGAACAACCACGCGAGCCCAGCCGCAAATCTAACGACATTCACTATTTCTCTCACCCACCTCGCAATGCAAATAATGATAGTATATACACTCTCAACAACACCTGTATATTGCAGTTCTGTAAATGTTGGATTTATTCCTACGTGCCCAATGAATCTACGCGAAAAATATTAAAACATTTTCATGCATGTTTCATAGATTAAAAAGCACAGTCCAAACTGAAGGAAAAGTTTTTTGATACAAAATACACTTGCGTTTGTGAAAATTGCCATACCAAGAAAGAATTTACCGCGTAACTCCAAACTTGGTGGATGTATGGAAGAGTGATTAGGTGATTAGGTTTGCAGAGAGATGGGGCACACGTAGGCCGAGCAGAACTCTCTCGTGTCGGTCCGACAAGGTCAGTGTTGCACCCAGTGTAGTTAGTGCAGAGCTGTCAAACAAGGTGGAAACATTAAAGTGAGTGACAGTATGCCTCGTCGACTTCAAAGGGAGCCATATCGGCATGTGAGTGAGTTCTAACGGGGCAGAATGATCGGTCTCCGAGAAGCGGGTTGTCATACCGTGACATTTCTGCTCGTACAGGACATGCTGCTACGGTAGTGAAGCAGTGGATAGATGAAGGTCGTACGCAGCGAAGAGCGGGAACTGGACCACGGAACATGACCACAGCACGGGATGATCATCTTATCCGCATGGCCATAATGGACCATACAGCTTCATCCACAGTGTTGGCTCGATGCTGGAGCACTGCAACAGGTGTGAACTTGTCTGCATCAACGGTTCGTCGTCGTCTGCTGTAGGTCGGACTGGTTACATGCACGCCATTACGTCGGCTTCCATTGTCCAGAAACCACAAGCTCCTCTGACAGCAATGGGCACGTGAACACCGTAACTGGGGTGCTGAGTGGCAAAATGTAGTATTTTCGGACGAGTCCCGCTTCAACGTGTCCTACAGTGATGGCCGCATACGTGTTCGGTGGTACCGTGGTGAGTGCAACCTAGAGGGCTGCATTGTTCAGCGGCATGGCGGAGAAACACCAGGTGAGATGGTTTGGGGTGCCATTGTCTACAACAACCGATCTCGCCTCCTACGAATTGAGAGCACTTTGAACAGCAAACGGTACCTAACGGTGGTAGTAGAGCCTGCGGTACTCCTCCTGATTCAGGCATCTCCACAAACCACATTTCAACAAGACGATGCCCAGCCACATATTGCGAGGAATGTACAAGCCCTCTTCAAAGAGCGACGGGTACCATTGCTTCCCTGGCCTGCACATTCGCCTGACATGTCGTCCATCGAACATGTCTGCGTTATGGTCGGTCGGCTCCTGGTGCGTCATGGTCCTCCAGTAACCAGTATCACGGAGTTGTGGGCTCGAATACAAACTGCGTGGAGGGAAATCCCTCAGGAATTTATTCAGAACCTTTTTGATTCAACGCCACGGCGTATAGCAGTTCTAAATGCAGCACATGGAGGCCACACCAAATACTGAACATTAGGGCTCAAAGGTCACATATAGATTTGAAAAATTTATCATTTGTTACTTGTCATGCTAGTGGTACTAAATTCATTGAATTCATGCGTTTTCTTCTTGGTGTTGCAATTTTCACAAACGGCAGTGTATATGGTTTAAATGGGATCTTTACTGATCTATGGATTTTTACGAGTGTTGGGAAGGTTCATTACATCCGCGAATTTCCTGTCCCTCCATTCCATTTCCATTCTCATTTCATTTGCTTGACTGTTTGAGGATTGCAAGTGTCGGCCCGAGTCCGGCGTAGCATGACTATGTAGCACTCCGAGTCCTAGGATGTGCAATACTGCAGGGGGGAGGGCAACCGGTTGTACAACCTGCCATCCGGAGACCTTCAATCTGGAAAAGATAATGATCCTCTTCCTTGCCCTGTAATACCTCCCAGTCCGGCCGCCTTCTGTCTCCTCTCATTTCGCCCCTTCCTCTCGAGGGCGCCCCTTCAAGGGCTTAGGCACATAAGATCTTCATAACTCGAGGGGCTAATTCTCTGTCGTAATTCATTCTTTTTATCATGGCAATAACTCAAACGTGTGATACTTTAATCAAATTCTTTAAATCAACAATGACCTAAATCTTTGTATGTAAAGGTTTATTTTGCTGGGGGAATTTCCAAAAATCTTCGTGCTGCCCTCTTGAAAGATGCTAAAAGTTAATACGAAGTTAGCTATACATGTCCTTAAATTTGCATTATTGGTTCTTAAAGATGCTCATTTTGAATTCATGTAAGCCCAAAACGCGCATTTAGTAAGATACATTAGTCCCTAGTAATTAAGCGATAGAAAAAGAAAACATACTTAAGGATAATTATAAAGTAATTAATAAAATAACCGATACTCGGAGCTTTAATGTATATGAGTAGTTTATACAAGGGGTACCTGGCGCACTTTTTTGCGTATATATTAGGAAAGATAGGGAATACGAGGTGAGATGCTAGGCTAGACAGGGGTTGAAGAAGAGGAATGCGCTTTATATGAGAGAGGTACGGAATACGTGGAGAGATGCTAGGCTAAGCAGGGTTAAAGGATGGAATATGTGTTTTATATGAGAGAGATAGCAAACCGTGTAGTGGTATCAGGCTAGGTGGAAATGAATGGTAGAGTACGCGTTTATATGGGAGAGACGTGGAAATCGGAGAGATCCTATTCTAGGGGAGAGATGAAGGAGGGGGAAATGTGTTTATATGGGGGAATATGTCTTCTATATGGGAGAGATAGGGAAAACGATGATAGGTGTTAGGGAGGTTAGTGTTACTGCATGTACAAATTCCAGTCTTCTCCAGGATAGCACCATAATTGTGCATGAATTCACAGGTAATTCAAGTAGTATCGCAGGTATTTACGTTACTTCAGTTATAATCTCAGGAGCATAGAATCCATGGTTTGAGTGTGTATAGTTCCGTTTGATTTCACAGATAGTTCAGGTAGTATCGTAGGTATTTACGTTACTTCAGCTATAATCTCAGGAGCATAGAATCCATGGTTTGAGTGTGTATAGTTCCGTTTGATTTCACAGATAGTTCAGGTAGTATCGTAGGTATTTACGTTACTTCAGCTATAATCTCAGGAGCATAGAATCCATGGTTTGAGTGTGTATAGTTCCGTTTGATTTCACAGATAGTTCAGGTAGTATCGTAGGTATTTACGTTACTTCAGCTATAATCTCAGGAGCATAGAATCCATGGTTTGAGTGTGTATAGTTCCGTTTAATTTCACAGATAGTTCAGGTAGTATCGTAGGTATTTAGGGTAATTCTGGGAGTATCACCGGAGGGTAGAATTCATGTTCTGGATGTGTATAGTTCCGTTTCATTTCACATCTAGTCCAGGGGGTATCGTAGGTGTTTAGGTTAATTCTGGTAGTATCCTAAAGAGACAGATGGGTGTAGCATACCTCATTTTGGTTTCACAGGTAATTTAGTAGTATCGGGGGTATTTAGGGTAATCCGGGTAGTATCACAGGTGTTCGTGATAATTTCGATCAGCGATTTGTATCACAGATATTTAAAGTAATTGCAGGTGATTCAGGTAGTATCAAAGGTATTTGAGTCATTTTAATAGGTAATTCAGCTAGTGTCGTTGATATTTAGGGTAATTCGACGAATAGTATCACAGGGGTTTGTGGTGATTTCGAACTGCGATTCGCACCAGAGCTGTTTAAGGTAATTTCGCGTGATTAAGCCAGTATCGCAATGTATTTAAGTCATTTTAACATGTAACTAGTATCAAAAGTATTTGTGGTAATATAGAGGGTAATTCATTTCTTTACAAGCGTCTCTTATCCAACGTTACAGCACTTTTATATGCTTTCTTTAAGGGTATTTTGGACTATCGAATTCCGTATGGGGACAGGCTTTTAGAACATTCTGGTACACATGCAGGAGAATTTCAGGCGCTTCAAGGGCCTTTTCGGAAACTGAAGAAGGTATTTCAGGATATTCATACAAGTTCTTAAGATTTCTCAGAATATTTTGAGGTATTCTATTCTGTTTAAGGTGATTTGATATTTCCACAGGTATTTTTTTTCGAGGGTTCTGGTAAGGGTATTTTAGGCTCTTTAAAGATTTTTAGGCTATGGAGTAAGGTATGGGAACAGGTTTCTGGGACATTCTGGTACACTGGAATGATACTTTCAGGTGATTTAAGGGCATTTGGAAACCGGAGCAGGTATTTTTAAGTATTGATGCAAGCATTTCTAAGATATTTTAACCGCTGCAGTAGGAATTTTAGAGCATTTTAGTGTGTATTTATAAGCTGTTTTATCCAAAGCTGCAGGTATTTTCGATCTTTTTGCCGCATTATGAGAGCTTCTACAAAACAGCACCAGGTATTTTTATAGCATTAGTACTAGATTTTGAGGCATTTTCTTCTTTGATAAGGATTTTTTGTTGTATTATGCAGTCCTTGAGATATTCTATAAACACTTCTATCGTTTTACAGTCATATTGGCTGTTTTAAGGATTTCTTAATATTCTAATGCTAACATGTGATAAACTATGTAGAGATGCATTTTCTAACACAGCCTTAAGCTCCGCTAGCGATTTAATGGTTTTTATTCAGATTTTCTGCTTTTATGTGGGTATACGTTTTGCTAATCGCATTGACTTTACCAGTTAATTGTCGCTTTGTTAGATATGGATTGTAAGGGTAGACGTCTCTCCCCTTTTATCCAAGCTTGAGACTAGACTAGAATTTGCTCATAATGGCAAGGTTAACGGCTCCCCTTCCATTTCCTTCTTCTTCTGCTTTCTTCACCATGTGTCTGTTAGGTGCTTACACTGCACATAGGTAAACATCCATGTCTTTTTAAATTGTAGACTCGCGGAGATAATCTTCATATTAAGATCCAGGTTACATTATTTTAAGCGCTGTTTATTATACTGTAATGCAGATATGTATATGTAGTTATTCCATCCTCGGCAATAACTCTTTTATAGTCAAAAGGAGTATATGTGAGTTTATTCACTTGCAATTTGGTAACAACCTGCTCTCGCGACAGGATCAGCTACATGGGCGTTCTTACTATTTCTCTGGTTTTAAGACAGTCTGTATAGCTGTCAGGTGTAATTTACTGCTTAATAGCACTGCGTTTTATACCCTTAATCTTTTTTACCATTGAACCTTGAATATCTAGTGCATACATCTTAGGCCGTTGTCGGTCAAAGGGTTGGATGATTTTGCTATTTGTCTCATTTTTAAATTTTGCCACTACTTTTTTGTTCAGAGTTGAGTGACATATATGGTTAAAAGGGTAATCAGCTGTATCCAGATGCTCAATAAAACGTAGCTTGTTCTGGTACACATCTTCAATTGCCACCCGATGAATGCATTAATCAATGTCCACATACATGCTTCAGGATTTCAGCTCCATAATATGGAAACAACACATCTTAATGATAGTGATACATCAATGTCTTAGAAATGTCCAACACACTCATTCCAATGTCTATAGGAGTGATGAGTACAATCTGTCGAGAGGCCATATGCATAGCAGTTAGATTAGCAGCATACATAGTGTTATCGATAAACGTAGGATTGGCGATCAACTTTTCCAGAGCCAAATATTTTGAGAAGAATGCACAACGCGTCAGCAAATATCAGTAACTGTAAGATAAGTAGGACTTCAACTGTGTTTCTTACCCTACTGTACTTTCTCAAATATCTAAGTTTGAGAAACTTAACCGTATATCTACCATCGTTTTCGGACTGGATGAGAAGCATGAAGTTTATCCAACATACGTTGTTGAGACTGAACTACCTGAACATCGTGACCTATGCTATTGAGTGACAGCAGTGAAAAACATCACCACAGATATATAAATAATTTTGAGAAGCTCGTTCTACGTCCGAAAACTAAACAAAGAACGTGTTTATACCTGTAAGCATTGCTTTACACATTTTTATGATCAGCATGGACAAAGTGGACTGGAAAAGCTAGAAGAACATGCAGCCATCTTTAATCAGCATGATGTTGCAAGCGTAGTTATGCCTACAAATAAGAAATCAATCGTTTGAAAATGTTGAGAGGATGTTGAAGGTACCTTACGTCATCTATGCAGACTTTCTCACACCTTGTCATACCTGAATACCGAATCCTGAAACTTACTACACAATCCTTTATTAGGAGCACACACCAATGAGCTTCTGTGTTTACGTTAAACAGTCATCCGGCGTTGAACACGTCGAAATTGGCCTTCCTAAACAACCCTATGCATATCGTGGCAAGGTAGCTGCTCAAAATTTTATGGAATATCCGACATTCCTTGCGAAGAAAATTGTTATATATACAAATCTACATGCCACTGAAACTTACAGATCAACAGCAGAAGGATTTCGACTCCTCTACATTATGCTATTTGTGTGGTAAGGTCATTACTTAAAAGGAACTATAAAATACGCGATCATGACCACATCAGTGGTGAATGTCATATAAGTCTACACAATGAATGTAATTTGTTCTGCAACACACCTAGTTATATATTCCGCTCTTCATGCGCAACCTCAGTGGGTATGACTCACATTTTATTGTTAAGGAGCTGGGATGTACGAGTGAACGTGTACAGGTAATTCCTAGCTGTGGATAATGCTATATATCATTTTCGAGGTATGTAGGAGATATACAGCTTCGCTTCGTGGACAGCATTTGGTTCCTCAGTACAAGCTTGGATAAGCTGGTGAAAAATCTAACTCATATCCTGAAACACTCAAGCACTTTGGAGAAGACAAGTTAAAGTTGATGACGCGTACTTCTCTATGATTACATCGCGTTTTGGAATGTTTGGAACGAAACCTGCCTGCCTCCTAAGGAATCCTTCTACAATAGGCTAAATGAAGAAGAAATTAGTGATGCTGACTACGATCATGGTAGAAATTTATGGGAACTGTTTAATGTTGAGAAACCTGAGTGAGTATAGTGACCTATACCTAACCTCAGATTTTGTTCTTCCAGCCTGATGTCCTTGAGACATTTAGAGATCAGATCCTGAAAACCCATAAAGTCGACCCCGCTCATTATTTCACCTGTCCAGGAATTAACTGGGACGCCATGTTGCTGTATACTGGAATTCAGCTTGAATTGCTACAGGATTATGATCAACTACTCATGATATAATCCGCTATAAGATGTTTATCCCAAGTTTCCCACCGTTATGCGGAAACAAACAATACCTACAGGAATAAATATGATCCGTCATGACAAATCCAATTTATCTCCTATGAGCATGCAAATAACCAACATGGTGGTGCAATGTGCCACGCCCTCCCTTATGGTGGATTAGAGTGGGTCTCTCCTTAAGGAATCAACTTAGAAACAATACAAGAAGATGATCCTCATGGATACATATGACAGCTATACAGACTGTCTTAAAACCAGAGAAATAATAAAAACGCCCATGTATCTGATCCTGTCGCGAGAGGAGGTTGTTACCAAGGTGCAAGTGAATAAAATCACATTGATTCCTTTTGACTATAAAAGTTTATATTGCCGAGGATGGAATAACTACATATACATATCTGCATTACAGTATTATAAATAGCGCTTAAAATAATGTAACCTTGATCTCAATATGCAGATTACATCCGCGAGTCTGTAATTTCAAAAAACTTGGAGGTTTACCTATGTGCACTGTATGCACCTAGCAAACACATGCTGAGGGTAAAAGAAGAGGAGGAGGAAAATGGAACGGGAGGCGTTAACCCTGCCATAAGGAGCAAATTCTAGTGCTAGTCCCAAGCCTAGATAAAAGGGGAGAGACGTCTAACCTTATAATCCGTATCTAACAAAGCATCAATTAACTGGTAAAGTCAATACGCTTAGCCAAAAATATACCCACATAAAAGCAGAAAATCTGAATAAAACCAAAATATCGCCAGTGGAGCTTAAGGCTGGGTTAGAAAAGGCATCTAGATATAGTTTATCACATGTTAGCATTAAATATTAACAAGTCCTTAAAACAGTCAATATGACTGTAAAACCGATAGAGGTGTTTAAAGAACATCACAAGCTCTGTACAATACAACAGAAAATCTTTATAAAAGAAGAAAATGCCTCAAAATCTAGTACCAAAAGTATGAAAATTCCTGGTCCTGTTTTGTAAAAACTCTCATAATGCTGAAAAATGATCGGAAATGCCTTCAGCTTTGTAAAAACAGTTTATAAATGCACACTAAATTGTTCTAAAATTCCTACTGCAGTGGTTAAAATATTCTAGAAATGCTTGCACCACTAAAAATACTTGCTCCAGTTCCCAAATGCCCTTAAAACACCTTAAAGTCTTATTCCAGTGTAACGGAATGTCCTCCAAAACCTGTTCCCATACCTTACTACATAGTCTAAAATATCTTTAAAGAGCTTAAAATACCCTTAACAGAACCCACGGAAAAATACCTGTGAAAACATCAAATCACCATAAACAAAATAGAATACATAAAAATATTCTGAGAAATCTTAAAAACCTGTATCGATATCCTGAAATACCTTCTCCAGTTTCAGAAAGGCCTTTGAAGCGCCTGAAATTCTCCTGCATGTGTATAAGAATGTCCTAAAATCTTGTGCGCATGCGGAATTCGATAGTCAAAAATACCCTTAAAGAAAGTATCTAAAAGCGTTGTAACATTGTTAAAACATGCTTATAAAGAATTGAATTTCTCTCTATATTACCATAACTACTTGTGATACTGGTTAGTTGTTAAAATGACTTAAATACATTGTGATACTGGCTTAATCACGCAAAGTTACCTTAAACAGCTCTGGTACGAATCGCTGCTCGAAATCACCACAAACCGCTGTGATACTGCTCGAATTATACTAAATATCAACGACAATAGCTGAATTACCTGCTCTAAATGACACAAATACCTTTGATACTACCTGAAATACCTGCAATTACTTTAAATAGCTATGATACAAATCGCTAATCGAAATTATCATGAACACCTGTGATACCACCCGGATGACCTCAAATACCCACGATACTACTGAATTACATATTGAACCAAGCTGAGTTATGCTACACCCGACCAATGAAATTTGCCTTTTTAAAATACCACCAGAAATACCATAAATACCTAAGATACAACCTCAAATAGCTATGAAACCAAACAGAATTATACACACAAAAACAATGGAATCTATGCTCTTGTGATACTAGCCGAAGTACCCCAAACACCTACGATGCTACCTGAACTAGCTATGAAGCCAAAAGGAACTATACAGTATCAAACCATGGAATCTATGCTCCTGTGATACTAGCTTAAGTACCCCAAATACCTACGATACTACCTGAACTAGCTATGAAACCAAACGGAACTCTACACACCCAAACCATGGAATCTATGCTCCTGTGATACTAGCTGAAGTACCATAAATACCTAAGATACTACCTGAACTAGCTATGAAACCAAACGGAACTCTACACACCCAAACCATGGAATCTATGCTCCTGTGATACTAGCTGAAGTACCATAAATACCGACGATACTACCTGAAATAGCTATGAAACCAAACGGAACTATACACACCTAAACCATGGAATCCATGCTCCTGAGATACTAGCTGAAGTACCCAAAATACTTACGATACTACCTGAACTAGCTATGAAACCAAACGGAGCTATACACACCCAGACCATGGAATCCATGCTCCTGTGATACTAACTCAAGTACCACAAATACCTACGATACTACCTGAACTAGCCATGAAACAAAACGGAACTATACACACTGAAACCATGGAATATATGCTCCTGTGTAACTAGTTGAAGTAACCTAAATACCTACGATACCACTTGAACAAGCAATAAAAACAAACGGAACTATACACAAACAACCATGGAATCTATGTTCTTGTGATACTAGCTGAAGTACCATAAATACCTACGATACAACCTGAACTAGCTATAAAACTAAACGGAACTATACAAACCCAAACCATGGAATCTATGCTCTTGTGATACTAGCTCAAGTATCCTAAATACCTACGATACTGCCTGAACTAGCTATGACACCAAACGGACCTATACACACCCAATCCATGAAATCTATGCTCCTGTGTAACTAGCTGAAGTACCCTAAATACCTACGATACAACCTCAACTAGCTATGAAACCAAACGGAAATATACACACCCAAACCAGGGAATCTATGCTCTTGTGATACTAGCTGAAGTACCCTAAATACCTACGATACTACCTGGACTAGCTATGAAACCAAACGGAACTATACACACCCAACCATGGAAACTATGCTCCTGTGGTACTAGCTGAAGTACCATAAATACCTACGATAATACCTGAACTAGCTATGAAACCAAACGGAACTATAGACACCCAGACCATGGAAACTATGCTCCTGTGGTAATAGCTGAAGTACCATAAATACCTAAGATACAACCTGAAATAGCTATGAAACCAAACGGAACTATACACACCCAAACCATGGAATCTATGCTCTTGTGATACTAGCTGAAGTACCCTAAATACCTACGATACTACCTGAATTACCTGTGAAAACAAACGGAACTATACACAACCAACCATGGAATCTATGCTCTTGTGATACTAGCTGAAGTACCCTAAATACCTAAGATACTACCTGAATTACCTGTGAAACCAAACGGAACTGTACACAACCAACCATGGAATCTATGCTTTTGTGAAACTTACTGAATACCCCAAAAACCTACGATACTACCTGAATTACCTGTGAAACCAAACGGAACTAAACACACCTAACCATGGCATCTATGCTCTTGTGATACTAGCTAAAGTACCCCAAATAACTACGATACTAGCTGAACCTAGCAATAAAACCAAACGGAACTATACACACCTAACCATGGCATCTATGCTCTTGTGATACTAGCTAAAGTACCCCCAAATACCTACGATACTACCTGAACTAGCTACGAAACCAAACGGAACTATACACACACAAACCATGGAATCTATGCTCCTGTGATGCAAGCTGAAGTACCTCAAATACCTACGATAGTACCTGAAATAGCTATGAAAACAAACGGAACTATACACACCGAAACCATGGAATATATGCTCCTGTGTAACTAGCTGAAGTTACCTAAATACCTACGATACTACCTAAACTAGCTATAAAACCAAACGAAACTATACCAACCGAAGCCATGGAATCTATGCTATTGTGATACTAGCTCAAGTACCCTAAATACCTACGATACTGCCTGAACTAGCTATGATACCAAACGGAACTATACATACCCAAACCATGGAATCTATGCTCTTGTGATACTAGCTGAATACCTCAAATATCTACGATACCACCTCAAATAGCTATGAAACCAAGCTGAACTATACACACACAAACCATGGAATCAATGCTCTTGTGATACTGGCTGAAGTAACACAATTACCTACGATACTACCTGAGCTAGCTGTAAAACCAAACGAAACAATACACAACCAACCATGGAATCTATGCTATTGTGATACTAGCTGAAGTACCATAAATATCTACGATACTACCTGAACTAGCTATGAAACCAAACGGAACTATACACACCCAACCATAGAATCCATGCTCTTGTGATACTAGCTGAAGTACGCTAAATACCTCCGGTACTACCTGAACTAGCTATGAAACCAAACGGAACTATACACAACCAACCACGGAATCTATGCTCTTGTGCTACTGGCTGAAGTACCATAAATACCTACGATACTACCTGAACTAGATATAAAACCAAACGGAACTATACACAACCTACCATGGAATCTATGCTCTTGAGAAACTAGCTGAAGTACCATAAATAGCTACGATACTACCTGAAATACCTGTGAAACCAAACGGAACTATACACAACCAAACTTGGAATCTATGCTCTTGTGATACTAGCTGAATACCCTAAATACCTACAATACTACCTGAACCAGCTATAAAACCAAACGGAACTATACACAACCAACCATGGAATCTATGCTCTTGTGATACTAGCTGAAGTACCATAAATACCTACGATACTACCTGAATTACCTGTGAAACCAAACGGAACTATACACAAACAACCATGGAATCTATACTCTTGTGATACTAGCTGAATACTCCAAATACCCACAATACCACCTGAATTACTGGTGAAACCAAACGGAAATAAACGCATCTAACAATGGCATCTATGCTCTTGTGATACTAGCTAAAGTACCCCAGATACCTACGATACTACCTGAACTAGCTATGAAACAAAACGGAACTATACACACCCAACCATGGAATCCATGCTCTTGTGATACTAACTGAAGTACCATAAATACCTACGATACAACGTCAACTAGCTATGAAGCCAAACGGAACTATACACATCCAACTATGGAATTTATGCTCTTGTGATACTACCTGAAGTACCCTAAATACCTACGATACTACTGAATTAGCTGTGAAACCAAACGGAATTATACTCACCTAAACCATGGAATCTTTGCTCCTGTGATACTAGCTGAAGTACCATAAATACCTACGATACTACCTGAACTAGCTATGAAACCTAACGGAACTATACACACCCAACCATGGAATCTATGCTCTTGTGATACTAGCTGAAGTACCCTAAATACCTACGATACAACCTCAACTAGCTATGACACCAAACGGAACTATGCACACCCAACCATGGAACCGTTGCGCTTGTGATACTAGCTGAAGTAACCTAAATACCTACGATACAACTTCGAGTAGCTTGAAACCAAACGGAACTATACACCCCCAACCATGGTATCTATGCTCCTGTGATACTAGCTGACGTACCCTAAATACTTAAGATACAACCTCAACTAGCTATGAAACCAAACGGAACTATGCACACACAACCATGGAATCTATGCTGCTGTGATACTAGCTGAAGTACCATAAATGCCTACGATACTACCTCAACTAGCTATGAAACCAAACGGAACTATACACACCCAACCATGGAATCTATGCTCCTGTGATACTAGCTGAAGTACCATAAATACCTACGATACTACCTGAACTAGCTATGATACAAAACGGAACTATGTAACCTAACAATGGAATATATGCTCTTGTGATACTAGCTGAAGTACCATAAATACCTACGATACTACCTGAACTAGCTATGAAACCAAACGGAGCTATACACACCCAGACCATGGAATCCATGCTCCTGTGATACTAACTCAAGTACCACAAATACCTACGATACTACCTGAACTAGCCATGAAACCAAACGGAACTATACACACTGAAACCATGGAATATATGCTCCTGTGTAACTAGTTGAAGTAACCTAAATACCTACGATACCACTTGAACAAGCAATAAAAACAAACGGAACTATACACAAACAACCATGGAATCTATGTTCTTGTGATACTAGCTGAAGTACCATAAATACCTACGATACAACCTGAACTAGCTATAAAACTAAACGGAACTATACAAACCCAAACCATGGAATCTATGCTCTTGTGATACTAGCTCAAGTATCCTAAATACCTACGATACTGCCTGAACTAGCTATGACACCAAACGGACCTATACACACCCAATCCATGAGATCTATGCTCCTGTGTAACTAGCTGAAGTACCCTAAATACCTACGATACAACCTCAACTAGCTATGAAACCAAACGGAAATATACACACCCAAACCAGGGAATCTATGCTCTTGTGATACTAGCTGAAGTACCCTAAATACCTACGATAATACCTGAACTAGCTATGAAACCAAACGGAACTATAGACACCCAGACCATGGAAACTATGCTCCTGTGGTAATAGCTGAAGTACCATAAATACCTAAGATACAACCTGAAATAGCTATGAAACCAAACGGAACTATACACACCCAAACCATGGAATCTATGCTCTTGTGATACTAGCTGAAGTACCCTAAATACCTACGATACTACCTGAATTACCTGTGAAAACAAACGAAACTATACACAACCAACCATGGAATCTATGCTCTTGTGATACTAGCTGAAGTACCCTAAATACCTAAGATACTACCTGAATTACCTGTGAAACCAAACGGAACTGTACACAACCAACCATGGAATCTATGCTTTTGTGAAACTTACTGAATACCCCAAAAACCTACGATACTACCTGAATTACCTGTGAAACCAAAAGAACTAAACACACCTAACCATGGCATCTATGCTCTTGTGATACTAGCTAAAGTACCCCAAATACCTACGATACTAGCTGAACCTAGCAATAAAACCAAACGGAACTATACACACCTAACCATGGCATCTATGCTCTTGTGATACTAGCTAAAGTACCCCCAAATACCTACGATACTACCTGAACTAGCTACGAAACCAAACGGAACTATACACACACAAACCATGGAATCTATGCTCCTGTGATGCAAGCTGAAGTACCTCAAATACCTACGATAGTACCTGAAATAGCTATGAAAACAAACGGAACTATACACACCGAAACCATGGAATATATGCTCCTGTGTAACTAGCTGAAGTTACCTAAATACCTACGATACTACCTAAACTAGCTATAAAACCAAACGAAACTATACCAACCGAAGCCATGGAATCTATGCTATTGTGATACTAGCTCAAGTACCCTAAATACCTACGATACTGCCTGAACTAGCTATGATACCAAACGGAACTATACATACCCAAACCATGGAATCTATGCTCTTGTGATACTAGCTGAATACCTCAAATATCTACGGTACCACCTCAAATAGCTATGAAACCAAGCTGAACTATACACACACAAACCATGGAATCAATGCTCTTGTGATACTGGCTGAAGTACCACAAATACCTATGATACTACCTGAACTAGCTGTGAAACCAAACGGAACAATACACAACCAACCATGGAATCTATGCTATTGTGATACTAGCTGAAGTACCATAAATATCTACGATACTACCTGAACTAGCTATGAAACCAAACGGAACTATACACACCCAACCATAGAATCCTTGCTCTTGTGATACTAGCTGAAGTACGCTAAATACCTCCGATACTACCTGAACTAGCTATGAAACCAAACGGAACTATACACAACCAACCACGGAATCTATGCTCTTGTGCTACTGGCTGAAGTACCATAAATACCTACGATACTACCTGAACTAGCTATAAAACCAAACGGAACTATACACAACCAACCATGGAATCTATGCTCTTGTGATACTAGCTGAAGTACCATAAATACCTGCGATACTACCTGAATTACCTGTGAAACCAAACGGAACTATACACAAACAACCATGGAATCTATACTCTTGTGATACTAGCTGAATACTCCAAATACCCACAATACCACCTGAATTACTGGTGAAACCAAACGGAAATAAACGCATCTAACAATGGCATCTATGCTCTTGTGATACTAGCTAAAGTACCCCAAATACCTACGATACTACCTGAACTAGCTATGAAACAAAACGGAACTATACACACCCAACCATGGAATCCATGCTCTTGTGATACTAACTGAAGTACCATAAGTACTTACGATACAACGTCAACTAGCTATGAAGCCAAACGGAACTATACACATCCAACTATGGAATTTATGCTCTTGTGATACTACCTGAAGTACCCTAAATACCTACGATACTACTGAATTAGCTGTGAAACCAAACGGAATTATACTCACCTAAACCATGGAATCTATGCACCTGTGATACTAGCTGAAGTACCATAAATACCTACGATACTACCTGAACTAGCTATGAAACCTAACGGAACTATACACACCCAACCATGGAATCTATGCTCTTGTGATACTAGCTGAAGTACCCTAAATACCTACGATACAACCTCAACTAGCTATGACACCAAACGGAACTATACACACCCAACCATGGAATCGTTGCGCTTGTGATACTAGCTGAAGTAACCTAAATACCTACGATACAACCTCAAGTAGCTTGAAACCAAACGGAACTATACACCCCAACCATGGTATCTATGCTCCTGTGATACTAGCTGAAGTACCCTAAATACTTAAGATACAACCTCAACTAGCTATGAAACCAAACGGAACTATGCACACCCAACCATGGAATCTATGCTGCTGTGATACTAGCTGAAGTACCATAAATGCCTACGATACTACCTCAACTAGCTATGAAACCAAACGGAACTATACACACCCAACCATGGAATCTATGCTCCTGTGATACTAGCTGAAGTACCATAAATACCTACGATACTACCTGAACTAGCTATGATACCAAACGGAACTATGTAACCTAACAATGGAATCTATGCTCTTGTGATACTAGCTGAAGTACCATAAATACCTACGATACTGCGTGAACGAGCTATGAAACCAAACGGAAGTATACACATCCAAACCATGGAATCTATGCCCTGTGATACTAGTTGGAGTACCCCAAAATACCTACGATACTGCCTGAACTAGCTGTGATACCCAACGGAACTATACACACCCAATCCATGTAATCTATGCTCTTGTGATACTAGCTGAAGTACCATAAATACCTACGATACTGCCTGAACTAACTATGAAACCAAACGGAACTATACACACCCAAACCATGGAATCTATGCTCCTGTTATACTAGGTGAAGTACCATAAATCCCTACAATACTACCTGAACTACCTATGATACCAAACCGAACTATACACACCTAACAATGGAATCTATGCTCTTGTGATACTAGCTGAAGTACCATAAATAGCTACGATACTGTCTGAACTAGCTATGAAATCAAACGGAACTATACACCACAAACCATGGAATCTATGCTCCTGTGATACTAGCTGAAGTAACCTAAATACCTACGATACTACCTGAACTAGCTATGAAACCAATCGAAACTATACACACCCAGACCATGGAATCTATGCTCTTGTGATACTAGCTGAAGTAGCCTACATACCTACGATACTAGCTGAATTAGCTGTGAAACCAATCGGAACTAAACACACCTAACCATGGAATCTATGCTCCTGTGATACTAGCTAAAGTAACCTAAATACCTACGATACTACCTGAATTACCTGTGAAACCAAGCGAACTATACACACCCAGACCATGGAATATATGCTCCTGAGATACTAGCTGAAGTAACCTAAATACCTACGATACTACCTGAAGTACCTGTGAAACCAAACGGAACGATACACACCCAAACCATGGAATCTATGCTCCTGTAATACTAGCTGAAGTAACCTAAATACCTACGATACTACTGTATTACCTTTGAATTCATGCACAATTATGGTGCTTACATGGAGAAGACTAGATATTGTACATGATGTAACACTAGCCTCTCTAACACCTATCATGGTTTTCCCTATCTCTCCCGTACAGAAGACATATTCTCCCATATAAACGCATTTCCGCTTTCTTCAACTCTCCCCTAGCGTAGGATCTCTCCGTTTTCTGCGGCTCTCTCATAAACGCGGATTCAACTATTCATCCGCTCCTAGCCTAGTAACTCTCCTCGGTTTGCTATCTCTCCCATGTAAAACACATACTCCACCCTGTCTAGCCTAACATCACTCCACATTTTCCTTATCACTCGCGTATAAAAGACATATTCTACCCTTCAACTCTGTCTATCCTAGTATCTATCCTCGTTTGCCTATACCTCTCATACAAATGCATACTCTACTCAACCTTCGTCTAGCCTTGCACATTCCTCGTATTCCCCGCCTCTCTCATATAAAGCGCATTCCCCCTGCTTAGCATCGGCCCTCGTATTCCCTATCTCCCCCATATAAACGCATTTTCCTTCTTGAACGTTCTCGCAACCTAGCATCTCACCTAGTTTTCGCTAGCTTTTCCCATGTATACGCAAAAAGTGTGCCAGGTACCGCTTATATAAACTACTCTTAGGTAAGAGAGATATGTTGCGCGTCGAATTTATGTAATATAGGCTTTATTAGGTGCAATGACAAATTTTGAAGCACTCAGATATTCCCTGTATTTCGTTCTGAATCCTCCAATGTTTTTGTGATATATTTTGTTATTTGGAAGTGCTAGTAATCATTCCTGGTGGCGTCACGTAAATGTAATGCATTATTAAGATAAACAATTAAAAATTCTTTTTCTTTCTTCATTTGTTTCTTTCTTGTTTTTTATTGTTGACTGTTGTCTCAATGTCCCGAATGTTCCTGCATTTATACAACAAAGGCCTATTCTGTTACATTCACATGACCTTTACTACCCTCAGCAGTCTCTTATTAGTGGAATACAAATTCTTCCGAAGGTCTGCTTTATTTTAATGGAGATAAACCTCTTTGGAAATAGCTGCATTGCACATTTCGTTTCATGTACAAAGGGAATAGCGACGGTGAAATGTTTTAAATCTGGACGCTATACGCATGTCTTAAAATTCTATACTCTTTCCTTGACATCGCAAGAAATTCCGCAGAACTTCAAAAGAAAGGATAATTATTGAACAACTCAAATCATTAATAAAAGAAACCCTGGAAATGGGTGATGACAAAAAGGTTATTTGAAATAAATTTTGTGGTTTAAAAAGATCTACGTTTTTTATAGAGTAGGTTTTCGTGTATAGCTTAAAGCTTACCAGTGATATATGATTACAAAACGTTCCTTCCGAATGAAGAAGACTTCACAAGCTATTCCCAGAAAATTCAAGATATTCATTTTATTTATGATGAATATATCTTTAATATATAGTATTTTAATAGAAATCGTTAGAGAGCCATTTTTAGAAAATCAGAAAGTTCAAACAATGTTTTATGTAAGGGGTGTTTGGGGTGGGAGATTTTCGTGAAAATCTTAAACACATCTTGCCTAAGCACATTGAAGAACTTGCTACTAACAGCAGAAAGCGGTATGAACAATACCTAGCTGGTGAAAAGTGGATGCTTGTTGGTTTTCTAGATGAGGCATATGTTTATCTAAATGATTACAACAAAGCCTGGGTTATATATTACCGACCAAGGGGAGAAAAATTGAACGTTTGTATAAGGAATCTAAAGTATGTTTCCCTAATGCTTTCATGGTAATAGCAAGGTACATTTATAAAGCAAATTAACGATTCGTCGCGTACATGAAAATGTGATAATCAACTCCGCAAACTATCATACTAACGGCCTGATACCAATGTTCCATACAGAAGTCCCTGCTCTCTATAGTGCAAATGCAAATAATGTCTAATTGCATCAGGATAAGGTATCAAGGCTTAGTCTGCTTCAGTTGAAGTTGTAGTCTGCAGTTGAAGTTTGCTTCAACCTACACATTTTTGGAGGACATAGAGAAATGGTAATACATTCCATACCTTTCAGCGACATCCGTGTTAAGTCATGAAGCTTAACTGACGCATCACTGATGGCGTTTTGTGCATTTGGGTTACTGAAAAGAGACTTGGATGGTCTCTGGAAAGCTGCCAGGAGGAATGGAGTAAACTGGACATTCCTGTATTTCGTAACATATTGCTCCAGTGGAAGCTGTGCTGCAGATTGATAACTTCTGTTGGAGGCGTGGTTTTTCATAAAGTAAGGGGCTCTTTGGTTACCATAATTTGCGAACAACCCTTTGTATGGATAAAAAATGTATGCTTTGTTCGCATGACGTACTCTAGGCCTTATCATTTGCAAGTGAGCAGACAAACTAATATTATTATTATTATTATTATTATTATTATTATTATTATTATTATTATTCTATCTACTTTGAAATGGGATATATTATACATATATAAAAATTGTACATATAAAAGGGGAACCACACATATAAGAATTGTACAGTAATAATATAATTCACTAACATGTTAAAAATATTCAACATTTAAAATTTGTACAGAGCTGATTGTAAGAAACGGGCGAGCTAGCAAAATTTCAGGAAAAGCATAATGCTAAGTAGAGCGTACTTTTCACAAGCCAACAGGCAGGGAACCGGTAACGGTACGGAGAAATAGAAAGAGACGGAGATATTGAACTGGCTCCACAACGCTCCAAGATGACGCTTAGGCGCACAGACTTGAAGCCACACATTCTCATACACGTTAAGGTAAAGCGGTCTGAGGACCAATAGGAAACGTCGTTACATTTTTAAACGCAGAGGTGAGGGTCACTAGGCTCACCTATATAAGGGCAGACAAGGCCTCAGAGCCCACTCTCTCTCTCTCTCTCTCTCTCTCTCCTGATCTTCAAGATTTGTTGTCTGTAAGAAGTGCTACAGATGAACGCGTGTGCAAACGGGTGGGAGTGCGCGTGCAGATAGCTAGGCTCCTGACTTATTTAAAGTGGTGGGATTATAATAATGGGAAAAGCTAACCGCCCACAATTATTTCAATTGTGAATAAACTACATTTATTAAGGGAAAATTGCAGTGTATTTATACTTGCCTCACCCACAATAACCTGAGAATTAAGAATTAGATATAGGTAGGAAAAGTTAGGAATGGAATACGCAACTACCGACGAGCATCTATAGCCGATGAAGAAGAACACTGCAACAGTCAACCTCGCACCCAAGGATCGGCGTATTCCCGCTACAGCTTCATTTTAATCGAAATAAAGCTTTGCAGAAATAGCTACATTACACATTTCGCTATTGATACAGGAGAATAGGGATAGTCAATGATAAAGAATGAACGTCATATGCTGGCCTTAAATTTCCGTATACGCAGTCACGAGAAACAACCGGAAATCGACGGGTTTCAAAAGAATGACATAGTATTAAAGGATTCGAACCATTAATAACGGATATCTCGGAAATACCTTAAGTCACAAAACGTTATTTGAAATAAATTGTGTGTTTTAAAAGATCTACATCTTCTGTGTAGTACGATTTCCTCTATACCAGTTATACAAGCTTACACAAAATTCCTTCTAAGTGAAGAGGACCTCACAGAACTTCCCAGAAAATCTTTAAAGTATCGTATTTTAATCGAAATCGTTAGAACCATTTTGGAGAAAATAAAATAATTAGAAAACTGCTACATGTAAAAGGTAATGGAGAGAGAGATCTTCTTTAAAATCTACGTGTTGCATGTTTGTGGTTATACTGTGGGCACAATTATACAGGCGCACAGACACACATACACACCCCTACACATAGCATTTTCTAAAAACGCTTCTTTACTTTCTCTCTTACTTAAAGTAAGAAGGGAAAGTATTTTATTGTGCCCAAAAATTCAGTACCGAGATTTTACTGGAAATATGTGTTTTGAGGCCCCTGAATCCCCCAAAAAGCATTTCTAGATAAAGTTCCATGTGTCTGTATGTTTTTGTGTGTGTTTGTGAACATCACAACTTAAGAACGAAAAGTCCGATAAATACCAAACTTGGCATTTAGTTTCATTGTCTTCCAAAGATGCGACACGAAGGTTTTCAAGAACATTCTTCACTCCAGCTACTCTTTACATGTAACATTCTTCACTCCAGCTACGCTTTACATATAACATTCTTCACTCCAGCTACTCTTTACATGTAACATTCTTCACTCCAGCTACGCTTTACATGTAACATTCTTCACTCCAGCTACTCTTTACATGTAACATTTTTCACTCCAGCTACTCTTTACATGTAACATTCTTCACTCCAGCTACTCTTTACATGTAACATTCTTCACTCCAGCTACGCTTTACACGTAACATTCTTCACTCCAGCTACTCTTTACATGTAACATTCTTCACTCCAGCTACTCTTTACATGTAACATTCTTCACTCCAGCTACTCTTTACATGTAACATTCTTCACTCCAGCTACGCTTTACACGTAACATTCTTCACTCCAGCTACTCTTTACATGTAACATTCTTCACTCCAGCTACGCTTTACATGTAACATTCTTCACTCCAGCTACTCTTTACATGTAACATTTTTCACTCCAGCTACTCTTTACATGTAACATTCTTCACTCCAGCTACTCTTTACATGTAACATTCTTCACTCCAGCTACGCTTTACATGTAACATTCTTCACTCCAGCTACTCTTTACATGTAACATTCTTCACTCCAGCTACGCTTTACACGTAACATTCTTCACTCCAGCTACTCTTTACATGTAACATTCTTCACTCCAGCTACTCCTTACATGTAACATTTTTCACTCCAGCTACTCTTTACATGTAACATTCTTCACTCCAGCTACTCTTTACATGTAACATTCTTCACTCCAGCTACTCTTTACATGTAACATTTTTCACTCCAGCTACTCTTTACATGTAACATTTTTCACTCCAGCTACTCTTTACATGTAACATTCTTCACTCCAGCTACTCTTTACGTGTAACATTTTTTTAAATGTTTGAGTTTCTCAAAAATGGTTATTACGAGTGACTAAAATACCGTATATTAAAGATAATTTCATGACAATTACAATGTTTATCTTGAAATTTCTGGAAATAGTCCTGTTCATTTGGAAGAATTTTGTATAATGTTTTATAACTGGTAACCGTTAATGGAAGCGTACTACACAAAAAATGTAGGTATCTTTAAAACACACAATTTATTTTTAATAACTGTTTGTTACATAAGCTATTCCTGAACTATCCGTTGTTAATGGATATTCGAATTGCTCATTACTTGGTCATTCCTTTAAAGTCCTTTCAACATTCATTTGTTTCTCGTGATCGCATAGAAACAGTATGGAACCTTAAGGCCAGCATGCAGCGTCCAGTTTTTAAACACTTGACTATCGCATTCCATATTCCATATACAATGAATGTGTAATGTCGCTATTTCCGCAAGGATTTATTTGGTTTAAAATGAACTAGGTAGAGAAATAACATAGATGGAATAGTTCGTATACCCAGTAATAGACGATAGAGGGTAGAGAAACTCATGTGAATGTATAACATTGATACTTTTATTTAGGAAGTCTTAAGACACGTATTTCCGATTGAAAACTCTGTCAGAATTTTGGGTGGAATGCCATACCTTCGCTATCTGTATCTGTAGGTGGTAGAGAAAGTAATAAGCTTTCGTATGAATAGTTTGCAGAAATATGAAAGCAATTAAAGAAATTCATTTGATCGTAAACTGGGATACAATTTCATTTTATGAAAGGTTAAAATAAGCTAGTGCGATAAGCGTATCCTTGCCGAACGAGGAAGAAAAATTGAAATACGAGGCGAAGTCGACGGTTTACTCCCGAGCTTCCCAAATGATTCATACTACTTTTATACATACTATTTTTTGAATGATGTTGAATAATAGGAATATTTACGCGAAAATAAAATTAAACTGTCAGTTGTTCAAAAGCAGTATTATAGTCGCATCACCACCTTAAATGGAAAGTGGTGATCGACTAGTGACGCCTGGTAGTGTTGAACCAAGTCAGTGATCAAGTTGTGTTGAAAAGTTATACCTAAATGGTGGATGAATTAAATGCTAAGAAAATTTTAACAAATAAAGGGAAATAAAGACTGTATGATAAAGTTTTACAAGCTAAAACTTAACCATAAAATATTGTTATATTGCATGCCAGTGAGAATAAATATACAAATCAATATTTGGAGGATTAAATACATCTTATCTACTACTATAATAATCAGCGATGCTTTAGTTTTTAGTTACTAGGCAGCAAAACCCTTACTTTATATTCTAACAAAACACAAAACACACTGTCAAATCATAAAATACAGATTCAACGAAACGTAAAATGCACTTTAATGATGATCATTTATATCTTATTTTCCTTTTACATTAAAATTAAACCTTTCTCCCGTAATTGATAGTTGTTGTAATATTGTGGCATGTGAGGTGTTAATATGTTTAAGTTGGCAACACGAACCGGAATATAAATGTAATAGTAGTGGGGGTTGAAAACAGGTTCTTCAGTAGCGTCTGACGCTAAGTCAGTCTTCTTGTAATGTAGGAACAGTGCAGTGCGTTTGGAACATGGGGAGACTCTCCGTCGGCAGCAAGACAGTAATCTGTAATTATTCTCAATATATTTTGGCCATCTAAACCTTTAGGATGTATCTTCTTTAAGTAGTGAGATGCTTCTATCCTTCCACATCATGGTTTAGATTATATTTTTAGGTATTTTCAGGCATTAAGGAATTTAGTTCATCTCGCCCCTGTCGGACCTCGCGTAGATTAATGTTTGATCCTGTTTGCGGTACCTTGCTCTATCCCCGCTTGAGCTAAATATAATGAAGAGGTTACGACAATTTGCGTGAGTCGCCGGTATTTTGAGATTTCGAAGTGCAAAATTTTTTTTCCTCTTTTAGCCTGAAATGTAGCGTGTTTGCTCCTCCACGTGTTCGTTAGAACATGTAACTCCTTAGTTTTACCTTAATGGTACGGGTTTCTATTTGAAAATTGTTGTTTTATGTTCTAAATTACTTTTAAAGTATTTCTTTAAAAGTCCCGTCTTTATATCTTTGTTTTGAGCTCACTTTAATATTTTTGCATTGTCTTGCTGTGTTGGCGTAGCGTCGGTAATTCTTGGCTTCATTTTCCCCTTACCATTACGTAAATGCTGTTAAATTCTGTTTGTATGAGAAATTGTTTGCACTGTTCTTCTAAATTTCTTGTTTTTGTGAATTGTGAAAAAAATTGAGTGATATTTGCAACTTTGATAATGTGCTTGCCGCGTGTTAGCTGGTGTTGCGTCAACTTTGCGTGTCTTACAATTCATTAACAATTCTAGAATGTGAAGCAAATCTTTTACGTGTTTGGTATATCACGTTGCGCATGTGTGTTTAAAAAGTGAGGTGCATCTCTTTAAAAAAGAAATTCATATTTGTGCATCGTACTCAGGCACGCATAAACTACGTAGTGTATAGAATTTTCTGCTTTTCATGGAATAATTTGAGCGTTAGTCACAGTAGGTGTAACTTAATTTTTTTTTAACTTCTAGTTCGAGCTTCCTCGCTGAAGACATCAGATTTTCTATTTTTTTTCTCTCATGTGTACACTCTGTTTCGAAATCTTGGACTTGTATTCAAGTGTCTTGTGTGTCAAGTCTTTGTAAGCAATATGTTGATGTAGTCCCCTAATATTTCGCCGTGGGCGCTTAATTATAATATTACTGGTATTGGTTCTTAGCTGGCTATGTTTTGATATGCCTAGATACATTCATGTGATGATATAAGTGCTTAGTTTGGTGTAATCTGTAATGCTGATCTTTCATTTTTTCTCATTTGTTTGCGGTTATCCTTGTTCTGTGCTGTCACAATGCCTAAGCGACGTACTACGCAGAAGTTTGACGTGGTCATTGCTCCAGTTAGTGAGCATAGCGAAGAAGAATCTATTTCTAGCACTAGTACACCTGCTGTTACTCAATTGTTACCAGTAATTCCTAATCCGCCTGTTTCGGTGAGCACAACGCAGTCAGCTGTGTGTATACCGGTCATTGAACCCTCTTGTTTTCATAATTCCAGTAAGTTATAGGCATATAAATTTCTTCAAAATTTTGAAATGGTTGCTGCTGCTAATGGTTGGTCTGATGAGATGAAATTGAAATGTTTTCCATGTTGTTTGAAAGACATTGCTGCATTGTGCTTTCAAGCTTTTACCCACCGGCATCCTCGCCATGATTGGCTTTGCCTGACTTCGCAGTTTTTAAATGCTTTTCAGATGACAAACCAGAGTGACATCTTAGAAATTAAACTCAGACAGCGTATGCAGTTAGCTGATGAGCCTGTTATTAATTATATCTATGATGTGTTATCTCTGTGTGATCAAGTAAATCCAAATATGTCTCAGTTTGAACAAATAAAACACCTGCTTAAAGGTCTTGAACCTCTTTATGTACAGGTATTGCTACCAATAAATCCTTACACTGCTGATGACGTGATGCAAATAATTCGACGAGTTGACAAAGCACAATTTTATACGCAGAACCGACAAGATCTAGTGTCTGCTCAATCTCAGTCTCAGTGTTTACACCATCTTCTTCTGAGACTAGTACAACAATCTGTTCTTTTCTTACTTTTCCGGCTACTGGTCAGTTACCAAATGCTCCTTCTCTTGGGGACGCACCTGTAGCTCCCAAGAAACAGCTGATTGATCGTGTGAAACAGTTATGTAACCAAGTTAACCAGTTTCAGTTACCACCTGCTGTACCAGCTTCGCAGAGACCTTCACAGCTTCCACGATCATCTAACATGGACCAGCGGTACTCATCTATCACCTGCTATAGATGCAACAGGCAACAGGCAACGAGGTCACCTGGCTCGTTTTTGTCGCAGCCGCCTTCCTCAGTCAAACAAAGGACTGGCGCCGAGCCTCATACGACGAGACTTAGCGGCACCACCACTGCCAACCAGCGCAGCTGCACCTCAACAGGATGTGTCTGCATTATCAGACCATATCTTACAGGTCTTTGGTCGTATTGACCAGACGGAAGTTTCCATCTTACTCGACACAGGAAGTGCAGTTAGTATTGTAAATGCTGCCCATATTCTTGATCTCTCTACATTAAAACCTATAGAGATGTTGCTTCGAACTGCAGGTAATAAGTTACTTGATGCACCTTACCACACTGCTCTGAAATTTCATATTATTGATGTTCCTTTTCAGGAAGATGTATTAGTTGTAAAGGATATTTCTCATGATTTAATTTTAGGCAATGACTCTTTACATGCTCATGGTGTTGTGATTAACTATGCACAAACTTTGATAACTTTGAATTCTTCCGAGGATGATTCTTTTATAATACCAATTCACCAGGTACAAGGTTCTTTTGTTGATATGGCAGTGAACCCTTTGCAAGATAAAGAATGTAACGACTCTGGTGTTAAAGTCGCAGTTGTGAATGATGTGAAAATTCCAAGTTTATCTACGTGCTATGTAATAGTTTAACCCTCATCAGACATTAGTAATGAGGTTATGTTTTAACCTGCTGTCAGCATTATGCAGAAGAAAATCTTTCAATTCCACCATTGGTGTGTCATTCTACATCTGAATTAACTGTACCAGTGCATAATAATACCGCAGTTCCACAAACACTGTTTGCTAATACAGTTTTAGCTAAAGCTTAGATATTACACTAGTTCAGAGTAATTCTGTTTTATCATGAGATGTTACCCCTATGCCAGCTTCAAATTTTAATTTTAATATAAATGGTAAATTACTAGACACTCAAAAAGCTGAATTGCATTCATTGTTATTGAAATATAGTCATCTGTTTGCCACCACATTGCAAGAAGTTGGTACCACTGATGTTGCAGAGTTTGGTATTAAAGTAACTGACTCCAAACCAATCAAACAAAGGCCTTACGGAGTTCCCCATAAACAAAAAAAGTAATTGCTGAACAAGTTAAAGAAATGCAAGATGCTGGAATTATCAAGGAATCACAGTCCTCTTGGGCTTCTCCTGTGGTGTTAGTTAAAAAGAAAGATGGTGTCATGCGGTTTTGTGTCGATTATAAGAAATTGAATGCTGTTACAGAAACTACCTCTTTCCCTTTGCCATTGATAGATGATTCGTTAAGTTATCTAGGGGAGGCTAAATGGTTTGCGTCATTAGATATATTGTCTGCATATTTTCAAGTACCTATTGCAGAGGATAGTCAGAAATTTACTTCTTTTGTTACTTTTCAAGGTCAATATCAATTCACTCGCTTAAGCTGGCGAATGCTCCTAGATTCTTCAGTTGCATAGCAGACAAGTTATTAGGTGATCTCAATTTTAAAAAGGCAATTGCATATTTGGATGATGTTGTTTTTGCTAAAACTTTGAAGAGTTGTTACAAAATCTAGAAGATGTTTTTCAACACCTGGTTCACCACAAATGCAAGCCTAAACTAGAAAAGTATTTCTTCGCTATGCAAAAGATTAAGCTCTTAGGCTTTGAAGTCTCCAAAGATCGTATTTCTCCTGATTCTGATAAAGTAATTTCCATTCAAAATTTGCCTCGTCCTAAAAATGTCAGAGATGTAAGGAAAGTTTTGGGCTTGTTTAATGTTTACGGAAATTCATCAAAGATTATGCCAATATTGCTCAACCACTTATCCAATTGACTCGGAAAGATCAAAGTTTTGTTTGGGGAACTGATCAGCAAGCTGCGTTTCAAAATTTGAAAGACTTATTAGTTTCTGCTCCTGTCTTAGCTCACTTTACTCCTGGTGCATATACTGAATTGCATTCTGATGCCAGTGTATTAGGGGTTGCTTCTGTTTTATATCTAAAGATTGATAATGTGTTGAAACCAGTGGGTTATGCTTCGAGGACATTATCTAAGTGTGAACGTAACTATAGTGTTCCTGATTGGAATTGTAGGCCATTTTGTTTGGGCTTACTAACGTTCGCAGTTGTGTTTATGGCTATAAGGTCAATATTGTATCCGATCATCACTCCCTTTGCTATATGAATAATTGGACTGGACGTCTGGCACGATGGAGTTTGAAATTGCAAGCATTTGATTATACTATTTCTTATAAATCTGGTAAGAAACATCATGGTGCTGATGCTTTATCGAGATTTCCTGTGTTACAACCTAAAGAAAGTGGGCTTGAGCAGCTCGAGGAATTTCCCACTTATTTAGTTTCTTCAGTTGAAGTTACTGACAAACAGAAGCAAGATCCTGTGTTACTTTAACTTATTAATGCTCTTCATGATCCTCAGTCAGCTTCTGCTAAAATGCGGAGACAAATTTCTACATATACTCTTAAATCAGGTGTTCTTTACCGTAAAAATGCTGGCTCCACTGGCCCTCTCCATTTGTTGGTCATTCCAGAGGCACTTAAACATGAAATTCTATCTTCGTGTCATGATGATCCTCTTTCAGGTCATTTAGGCTTTTCTAAAACATTTGCTAAAATTCACTCCAGATACTATTGGATTGGGATGAAAAAAATATTGAATACTTTGTGCGTACCTGTCTCAGTTGTCAAACCAGAAAAGGACCTAAAAATCAAAAGCCAGCGGGTTTCTTACAACCAATTCCTGTTACTTCTGTAGGCGAGCGGTGGGGTATTGATTTTCTTGGGCCCCTCTCACGCTCTAATTCTGGACACAAGTACATCATCGTCGCAACCGAGTATGTTTCTCGCGGGGTCGAGTCTGCGTCGCTTTCTTCAGCAACAATTCCACAAGTTGCTAAGTTCATTCTACATAATATCATCTGTAGGCATGGAGCCACTGCTACCTTTTTGTCCGATTGAGGCTCAGTTTTCCTAAGTGAAGTGACACAAGAATTGTTGAGATCTCTTTCAGTGTCTTCAAGCTTTACTAGTGCTTACCATCCAGCTTATAATGGATTAACGTAAAGATTCCATAAGAGTCTCTTGAATATGCTCAGCCATTTTGTTGACCTAATCAGAAGAATTGGGACTCAATTTTTCCCTATGTAATCTTTTATTATAACTCTAGTGCTCAGGAGTCTACTAAATTTTCTCCCTTTTCCTTGATATATGTTCGGGAGCTTTCTTTACCTAATCAGGTTCAACTACAAGCCATATCCAATGACCTTTTTGTGAAACAAACCTTACAAGAGATTCAGAAGGCACATGAGGTTGCTGTTGCTAACATTACTAAACAACAAATGAAACAAAAAGAAACATTTGATGCGAAACATAGAAATGTGGTTTATAATGTAAGTCAATAAGTCAAAGTTTTTACTCCCATAAGAAGGAATGGTAAATGTACAAAGCTGTTACATAGATATTTTGGACCTTTTGAAATTAGTCAACAGATCACTCCTGTTACCTACCTTCTTGTTCGACCTCATGCTCCTCGTACCAAACATCAGAATGTTCATGTGTCACGCCTTTACCCTTACTAGGATCCTGTGGGTCCTTATAGGCTGTAAATTTTGTGTTTTGTGATGCTGTTTTCATTAACATATTTGCCTTAATGTTGGCATGAAGCGTGTATTACAAGAAATTTGAAAGTTGCATTGGCAAAAGAAAAGAAACAGTAAAACGACCTGTAAGTATGTGCACATGGTGTGTACCAAAGTAAGGTACGTATATTTCGAACGATTCAAAACTTTCACAATGGAGACAGGTATGCTACATTTTTGTTTTAATGACCAATGCTTGATTAAGCTTTGATTTTCAGGAACGAAGTTTATGTTTTGCTAAATTAAAAGTTTGTCACCATTTGTGTACTGAAAATTTTGGATTTTATTTTGGGCAATAGAAATTATTTGGTTTGTTATGTTATGCTGCAGTGCAATTTTCTGATGTGTACTGTGTGTTTAATTACCTTTGACTTCCAGGAGTGATATATGAAAGGTTTAATTTGGTAATGATGTACTTTGTTCTGTTGCATTCTTTTTGGTTTGATTTTGTGTTTCATTATGATGCTGTGATCCTTCTTTGCAGAAGTTGTTGCATAAATGTGTGTATGTGTGTGAGGTTATGTGAGTAGTATATGGAAGATTTGCCTCGGTGGGAGTGCCGAAGAGTAACCCCGATGGTGGTAGCGAGATGTGATGAGTTAGTTTCAGCTTCAATGGATAGCTATAATGTACCCCTGAAGTTTGAATGTTTGAGTTTTCAGGAGGGCTAACATGTAAACATGTTCCTGGAAATTCGATGCGACGAGTTGAGAAATGTTTTGCTTATTAGTGTTGCTGAAACGTGCCCAGTATAGCGTGTGTGATGTGTTCACAAAAGAGAGTAAATGCAATGAGAATATTTTTTTGAGTTTATGCAACCAGTGTTAGTACCATCTTATACAACAGGTTTTAATACCATTTATTTTCCAGCTTAATTTTGATTCGATAGATGTGGAAGCAAGAGTGTAATGCTATGTTATTTGCGTCATTCCAGAAATGTTAATGTGATTTGTTCAGTTTATGCTTATGTCAGGCATCTTTGATTTTGCAGCTAGTTGAATGAGACATGTCAGTAAATATATTTATTTTCTCAGTAATTACTGTGGATGATGATGGTAGAAATGATGTTAATGATCATAACGAGAAGGATATGATAGTAACGAGAATGAGAATTTGTGTTATTGTAAGTAAAGCATGAGTATTTGTAGTTGAAAGTATATAATAAGGTGCAGGTTTTGAAAGCATGTAACGAGGTGTTTATTTTCAAGCATGTAGTAATGGTTACGGTAGCTTTGGGAGTTATTAAAGTGAGTGTGTTGTATTATTTGAGCCATGGTTAGTATGAATGATTTTGTTTAATTTGTATGTATGAAGATAAGTGCACTTATTCATTTTGTTTGTTAGTTGTACCAGCTGGTCAGATATAATATTGGGATGCCAAATAATTTGCTATATATGTGTTCTGTTATTATGTGTAAACAATGGATGTAATTGACATACTATTCATGTATTCTGGCTCTTTCATGTCTCCTTACTTTGATTCTTAAGCAGTTATTGTAAAATTTTGGCTTGTTACCCTTTGGAAAATTCAGTTTTTATGTCAATGTATAAGATTTTTTTTTCTTTTCTCAGTACTAAAATTGAATATTTGTAAATTTTTGCAAAATTTGTGGCATCTTCTGTTTATATTCTTTTAAATGACATACTATTCTCTTCTTTTATGTATGATGATCTTTTGGGAGAATAAATTATACCTGTTTACTATCATGTTATAATGCTTTGCTAGTTCGGGAGTTCGAGTGTCCAGAGGAGTGACCCCGCTGTACAGCACCATACCAGAGGCTGCATATATATACACCATGGAGAGCTACTGCCAGTTCACTACACTGCATGTGGCAAAAGCAGCCACTATTTCGGGGGCATTCCAAGCCAGCGATTGCTCCCCCCATCAATAGCATCGTGCAACAGCAACAACTCTGCGGCGTCGTTGTGGGTGTTGTGATACTTTCATCCACAAACAGTTACGTCGAGACATGGTGCAGTGTAGTGTAAGGTGTAATCGTGGCAGCAAGGTGTAATGTGCGTGTGCGGGGTACACTTAACTAGACAACACATCTTCATTAATATCGTCGGTGGTACTCGAGACTCCATCATGTTCTTATCAGCCTCACAATAATAATTTAAACAGGTATTCAAATTTACATCTTCTTCTTCGACAGACATTTGGCTGCGTATTACTTTTGTAAATATTCAAATATTGTTTTAGATAATGTTGTAAAGTATGTCATTTATATATTTCTTCTTTCTGTAATGTCTCTGTAAAAAATCCTTCTTGTTTCGACGGTGACGTCGATTTGTGTAGCCAGGGGGAGATGTGGCATGTAAGGTGTTAATATGTTTAAGTTGGCAACACGAACCGGAATATAATGTAATAGTATTGGGGGTTGAAAACCTGGTTCTTCAGTAGCGTCTGACGCTAAGTCAGTCTTCTTGCAATGTAGGGACAGTACAGTGCGTTTGGAACATGGGGGGACTCGCCGTCGGCAGCAAGACAGGTAATCTGTAATTATTCTCAATATATTTTTGGGCATCTAAACTTTTAGCATGTGTCTTCTTTAAGTAGTGAGATCCTTCTATCCTTCCACGTCATGCTCTAGATATATATTTTAGGTATTTTCAGGTATTAGGGAATTTAGTTCAGCTCGCCCCTGTCGGACCTCGTGTAGATTAATGTTTGATCCTGTTTGCGGTACCTTGCTCTACCCCCCTTGAGCTAAATATAATGAAGAGGTTACGACAATATTACAACCACTAAAACTTGTAATACTTATTGGATGCACATTTTTCTCTAATATCAGAATTATTGTTCTTCACAACTTTACCTGTAAGTGAACTTTCTCCCCTAAGTAATAGATCAGCAAATGTCTTCTTACCCTCCACACGCATCCTTCTGCAACAGTATTCCATTTCCACTCCTTATGCTTTTTAACGTGAGAGTATCAGCACCGCTGCCTGAGAGGAAAGTAGCAGAAGAACTCTCATACAGTTTTTCCTGATGAATCGCGAAAATCACCTTCTTCACTCATTTTTACTTTAAATTCACGTATGAAACTAGCGTCCAGAACTGAAGAATATAACAACAAGGTTTGTTGATTTATCGCGCCTTTTTTTTTCGAAAGCCCACATTACTCTTTTTCTAAACATATCGTTTCCGCAATAAATAAATGTCTTAAATATACAACATATACTAAAACACTCTGAACATAGATAACATTGTAGACAACTCATTACTAATTAGGTTTAGTAACCCGCTGCTCCTAGAACACGACCGAGGGGAGTCCTCTAAATAACTATTGTTAACGTCGACGGTAAAAATGCAAAATGATTGGAATAAAATACACTATCATCAAAACAATAATTTTGTATTTGTTGAGCGAATCCATCTTGTATTACACTATAGGATTTGGTGCCATTAATATGCCATTGAAGCAGAAAACAATTATATATATATATATACATATATTATCCATATCGCTCTGAACTGTACATTGTTGCGAGGAATACGCAACGGAATGGGCACCGCTCTTGTGAATTACATGTAATTGCTTCGTTACCAATTTAGGCATTTAGTGATCGTATTTCACCCGCAGTGACTGTAGGTTCCTAATGAGCTAAAACAAGTCCCGATGATAAGCGCCTTGGGTTGCAGCTAAATTTAGCATTCAGCGCTGTGCGGTTATTGATAAAGTTACTTGAATGCACATTGATAGGAGCTTTGCAAGCTGGCACAGCATATCGACTTGCTTGTTTTGGTTGAATGCGCTATGAGGTAGGGCGGAATTCTGTTACTGATAATAAACCTGGACAGCCATTCAAAACTGTACTTGCGTCACCAGATTTCACTTCTACTGTCTGCTTTAAAAACAGAACAAAGCTGATAGAACTGCTAAAGAGAGGATTCTGCGATCGAGCGTGAATTAGATATTCCAATGTCCAATCCCTCACTGCGCCGCTTTGCATCCCGTAGCCACGTGCAATTTTCTAAGCCGTCTAAATAAAACAAACCTTTTTGCTGAAATTCATAAACTGTAATAATAAACAGCTACCTTTGAAGTTGCACATGCAGAATGTTAGAGAGTTTGAACACTTTTAAGCATGTTTACAGTTTCGAAATGTCCATATATTACAGGGAAAGTTTAAAATCCAGTGAAGGTTAAACTTTTCTGTTGATTGTCGAGATTATCTGTTCATCTCTAGGTAAGCTGAGTATAATATCAATACCAAATATAGCGATAATAAACACTTATTACCGAGGGTTGAAGCAGTATTTTTAACACATGAATGATTTCAGTGTAATTATAAAATATAAATATAATAACAGCCCGCCTTAAAGAAATATGTGTATAATATAATATATAAAATATATGTAACAGTCATTGCATTAATGTTTGTATTATTGTATACATGCTTAATAATGTTATGTGAATGTATTAAGTAATTTAATAATGTAGGAGCTGTGAGAATATAGGTCAAAATTTGCTAACAATGAGGTAACCCTGAGGCAATAATGAACTAGAAAGTTTAATAATGCTATTAGTAATTCTTGGAGCAACAATAATGTAATTATTTAGACAGTTTATAAATAGCCAATCAACAACCAGAAAAGATCTTAAGTTAAAAATAAAAGTATTCTATTGGAGCCAATCAGAAACTGAAATGGAGCAAAATTTACAAATTCAGAAGTCAGTTGCTTGTAGACAAAGATCCTAACTGGACGCGAGACGCGTCATTGAAAAGTTTAATACGTATTCAGTGCGACACAAAAATTCAATACGGCGAGAATATTATAAAGTTTACGTTTTTAAAAATGCAATTAATAAAAGAATCTCACAGCTCACTATACAAGTGAAGTGTTATTTAATCGTGTCAACGATTAATAAAAGGAGTGAAGTAAAAATTATAATATGTGTAAGGCTACATTCTTTAGCCGCAACACTCCCTGCAAAGAGAAAAATGTCTCTAAAAATTAATACTGATGCAGTCGAGGCAAACACACACACACACACACACACACACACACACACACACGCACATATATATATATATATATATATATATATATATATATATATATATATATATATATATTCAAAGAAACATTCAAAATGCAATGTTGATTCTTAAACTTCGGGCTAAGGCCACCGGGTACCATACTTGCGGTTGCAACTACTTCCAAGTTCGGCTCCCCAACAGTCGAAATACAACTCCTCCTAAAATAAACCTACTTCAGGGTGGTACTATATGTGGTGAATTTCAACTTTTCCTAATTAAGCTTCAGGGAATATTGGAGGCATATGTGCTATTCAGGGAAAACTGTTCTATTCTTTTAGGCTTATGTTATTTTTGCTACTCAAATATATAAGAAATTCAACTGTGATTATTAAATCATAAGTGGGTATTAACTTAAGGAAGTTTCGAATAACTTGCCTATCGCTGGTCAATATTAACGTATTCTAATGAGGTATGGGAAGAATTAAAAACCACTAAAATTGTATATAATGATGTGTGTTATTCCTATTTTATCGGTTTAACATTTTATACTCTATATATAAGCATAACTCGGCATTCAGCAGCAGTAAGTTTTGAATAATTGAACAATTTTGAAAATATTTTTTCTGTCTAATGAAATGTCAAATGTTTATTGCATTTTCTCTTAATACACCATTAATTAGCGGCAGCCTTTTTAGTTCGAATGACAAATTAATTTGACATATCTCCTTTCGTTCTTCATCAAATTATTGCACATTTGTCTCAATTGATGACTTTTTTATGCCGAATCTTCCCATTTACCACTTAGGACAGTAATTTCGAACAGGCTATTCCTAAAAACGATTAAAAATCCCATGATGCTCCTGATATTCACGCAAAACGATGTGAAATAATCGGCGGAATGTGTTTCTTCCTTAATCTCCCCCGACAGTCTTGGTCTTGAAGTTCTGAGAATTCTGCCTAGTGAAGGAGCGACACCATTATTTCTCGATACTCAATACAGCTACTGATATTTGATACTCGATAATCACTTTATAAAAACCTGTAAAGGTGATAGCTTTTTCGCTGAATTATGTTCCTATTACTATTTTTCTGTGTATAAACACGTATAACCACTTTTGTATTGTATATTATTTTCGAAATTGTTTACGTTTGACATTCCCCAATTGACAGCAAATTTTTTTATCTTGATAATACCACAGATGTCTATATAACACTAGGAAACATAGGAAGTTTGTGGAGTAAGACTTTTTACTACCCACCATCATACATTAGATATACATGTTTAATATATTAGACACAATTAAAAATTTGAAGAAAAATCAAGGAAGTATTGTACGAAATGCAGAAATACAAAGGAATCAAGGATTTTTATTTAAGAACACATATTCATGAGAGAATATATATTTCCATGCGCTATATTATCTCACGCTCTAAGCTCTTATTTGTTTCTGCTGGATTCACAGAATTTGGTCACCGGAGTAGTAATGGCTGAGAGGGAGACACCAAAGCAGGCTATTGCAGAAACGTAATTTAGCGCGTCAGCTAAATCAAATTGATTCACAACTCAGTTAACGCTGCAAGTCCACTCCTTCCATGGCAAGTTTTCTTTCACACACAAGAGTCTATGGACTCATTAACCACAGGAACAAGCAACTTTTTGGGACACGTGCGAGGCAATAACGCCTTTATCTAGTATAAAGTTTAACGCAATAGTTTTCAATAATGCAAACCTTAAAAGTATCGAAGGTTTATCTCAAAGTACTTCGATATCACCAAATATCGAGAATATTGAGGTATGCAGGCCCCATCCCTAATATAAACCTTAACTGTGGTACAATCATCGAACGGAATGGCCGAGAAACGTGTTAGGCGGGTGAAAGTTTAAACCTTCTCTTTGGTCCCGTAGCTATTTAGTAACATGAAAAGTACACAGCATTTACATAATACAGGAACCTTAATATATAAAACGAAATAGAGGTGAAGCTGTTTAAGATGTATTCCTAACTCCCAGCTCATCAAGTTAACCTCTTTGAATAAGACCTCTGCGACCATTGAGAAATATTCTCAGTTGTTAATTAAAATATATTGGTTTACTGATTTCTAATGTTAGCAAATTTCTTTCATTATACAATTACACATTCTTACCCGCCATTGCATTGATATTCATTCATTCATTAGCTGTTTACCATCCTCTTATGTAGGACTTACACCCCCCAGGACTTACAAGCGGGTGCCTGGGGTCAGAGGCCCGTCGAGGAGCAGACACTCATGGATCAGACAGAGCATCCAGGATGGGTGATCAGCCCGATGCCTGGTATGGGATGAAGGAAGTAGATGAAACGAAATGTCGGTGAAATGGATGAAAGGAAAGGTGATGATGGAGCAGTTGGTGGAATGAATGGCGGGGGAAACCGGAGAACCCGGAGAAAACTCGCCCAGACGCCGCTTCGTCCACCACAAATCCCACATGCAGGTCCCTGGGATTGAACCCCGGCCGCCTCGGTGGGAGGGAAGCGGTCTAACCACTCGGCCACGGCGCCGCCCATTGCATTGATACATTCCATAAATTATGGGGTTGAAACTAAAGATCGTGGTGATTCTTGAACATCTTTATTACTCTGTAATTTTTACTTGTACCTAGCTACCTAACTTTTTTAAGTTGTATAGTATTCTAGAATTTTCTCGATGTCCTATAGTCCAGGTACACAAATTTTTGCCCTGGTTTACCAAAGAGTATAGTGTTATCTATAAGGGTTTGAAAATAAATAAATCAAACTTCTACAAATTTCCAATTCTATATAATTAAAAAAAAATTAGGTATCTTTTGTAATCTATGGTTTTTGTCAATTCTTGGTGTATAACAGAAGTGTGCAATATTTTGACCACATGGTTTAAACAGCGCAGATTTCTTGTTCAAGAATCCTAACTTGAATTTTACGCTTGAAAATGGGGATTTAATTGAGGATAGTTTATCATATTTATCAGTTTAGAAAATCCAAATGTAACCGAATTTACAAAATCATACCAGAAATGAAATGATAAAATTTTAATGAAATGTAAAGGAAATGTGAGGTGAACGATATACAACTTTCCATAAATCAGTTTGAAGAAAGGCTCCTTTGGGCTCTAAGTTATTAATCACATGCAATAAAGAGCCTCATATTTAACTAAACGGGATTGAAATTTGGTGTCATGAGTATAAAAAAGAACCGTTGTGATCATCTGAAATTATCAATGATGTGCAGTATCCCTAATCCCCCTAAAATAACTGAATTTTAAAACACACATGCACACAATATCTCTACAATTTTGGTATACGTAAAGATGAAGCAATGCTGAAGTAAAGTAATTGGAATTACCCAAATATATGTTACATAAAAGGCTTTCATTATTTGAAGACAGGTTCAAATGACTTAATTTTCAGTAATTCAGTTTTTATGCACTGGAGGACTTGGAGCATAATATGCTATAATACGATACGAACTTCTAAACTACTGAATTTGATAATTGCAGAAGAGTTGAATGAGATTTATAGGTTAATCGTCCATGCATACTAAAATATATATTTATTATAGTAATGTGTATTAATCCTAGGAACCTATCTTCCTTGTGGATTACCTATTTTTAAAGTTTATCTCTGTGCCGTGTTATACAATTACTATTGCTGCAAATTCTTAAAAATATTATCTTATCACTTATTACAGCGCGATAGTAAATAATGGTACTTGGAATTGCACAGAACATTGTTCTTTCAACGACATTTCAATGTTTGGAATCTTGTGTGAAGGGTACACTTTAAGCACCTAAAGATTGATATGTACAAACGGTTTCAAGTTGCTTTCTTATTAACTGGGACTTCGCTTTCCTTTACGAGTATATTTTAGGAGCATTAACTAAACTAGAATCTCATGTATGTCATCTCTAGGTCCTTCATTCATATCCTCAAATACGACAGAACGAACTACATATGGAAGAGCAATGAGGCTGCTTCATGTTTATTTAATGAACGTTTCATCGTTATTGATTGTCAAAGAATGCATTGTGTTATATTTGCGAGTCTCATTTCTATAAAACGAAGAGTAGTAAATAACATTTATTGTTATTATGTGCAGTAACGAACCGATTAACCGGAGGAGAGTTCTACCATACGCGCTTCATTACCAGTTTGTCGACATCACTCTGCTCACCGCTCACTGTTCTATTCCAGTATCAACCTTCTTACCCTGCACACAAGTAGGATTCAGGCTCAATTCTCTAAAATCTTATCTATATCATCCAGCAGATTAGATGACGTCCTCCGTGGTCTAGTGATAGCATCCTCTAGTTCCCGAGGTCGTGGGTTCAAACCCGGCGGAGAGCGATGAATTTTTGCCGGTGTAAAAATTCTTAGCATGGTTCCCTTCGGTAGGCAAGTAAAGCCGGTGGTCCCGTGTCGTAGATTTACAGCACGTAAAGCAACCTCAAGTCTGATAAGGATGTCTCATCAAAATGCGACGCTAAGAACCATAGTAGTGAATGGGGGTCCATAAATAAAACTGAGTTAGTTTTGCTAGATTAGATTAAGAGGAATTACATCCGCGCTTTACGGAAAATTTGGTGCATACTTTTATACAGGAGTTGTGACAATTATTGTCTTAAACATTGTTACAAGGTTAAACCATAAATGGTAGTACCTAAGAATGTTGAGTGGGAGCGTGTTGACGGAATTCTGTTCTGGCCACGATACGGGAATTTAAATACTGAAATAATTTAACGGAAGGGATAGGGAAGCTTGAAATAAACAAGGAAGGTTTTTTCTCTAATATTTTAACATACATGCAGCGTTCAAAGAAAATAAATATTTTAGTATAAATGTTCGCAGCGTAGTGTGCTGCTAAAACCCAGCTTTTGGCTATACTTTCGAACATGTGATACTCAACTGAAAGCCAATGGTCGATTTCCCAAACACGAAGCACCATTACTATCGCATTATCATCATATGATCCGGACGAAGGATTGCACTCGTGGATCCGATGGAGAGTTATATACTTTTCAAGACAAGATATAACAATTATCGGCACAATAACATACTCTATGTAATTCTATGTTGGTCCATGCTTATACTAACACCATAGCTAACGCCGATGCAAATGGACGTGGTGCTAAACGCTTTCGCGCCGTTAACTATTCAATGACTAAACAGTTAAAGAAATTGGTAAACGGGAAATGGCTTGGTCAGTAATTCCAGGGCGACTGTTGAAAGACGATGTAGCTATCGCAAAAATAAATTAAATATTGAGAAAAATGATCATCAGCTGCCAATATGCTCGTCCAGTTAGCCGTATTTAAAGGCAGGAATCTAGAAGAATAGACACCACGTTTTTATAATGGAAAAAGATTACTGTTAATGTGGATACACTAACATGTCAGGACAAGATATACACCGCTACATATGGAAATGATGCATCCTGTGTTATCACGAAACCAGTAACAATCGCAAAGAACAGCGATGAACCCTTTCTTTATGCGTGGTCACATTTAGATCACAAGCTTTTCTAGCCAATCATAAAATATTTATAGCATGATGTCCTGTGGAGCCACGCATCTCTTCAATCCTATTTTATGGAAATTGCTAAAACTAATGCATTCGGTATCGAATGACACAGTGCCGAAGCACGACCCGCTGCAGCGAGTATTTATCTAACACGTGCTTTAGATCTTACACCATCTTTCATCCGAAACCTATTGTATTCACTGTCGAGGTCCTCATCTTATCACTGGAAAGCTTTGCTCGTCATACTAAGGTGCTACTCCAAAGCAGTAAGAAATTTGTCATAAGCTTACAAAATACTACCAAAATTGACGCTTTTCTTGACAAAGGTGAGATGAGGCTGCTAAAAGGCATGTTTTTGTAAGACTCACTTCATTCACTGAACCACATAGCTCTGATTCAATTATAATTGTACGCTCTTGAGGGAGAAATATGTTTCGCTTTCCAGTAAACTGAGTAGCTAAGCTTCATGTATTGTGCTAGGAATCTGCATGTGTGTTGCCTCTAGAAGCGCTTCTTCCCGACGCAGCCAGCTCAAACATTTCCTTCTTTTTGTTCGCTAAGCTCTGATTTGACCAGTTCCTGTCAGATGTCTTTCAATTACTTTCCTAAGTTAATGGACTTATTTATACTACCACACCCGCAATATTAATAACGGGACGAGTGTAATTTAATAACTCCCACATATTGCAATAACCCAAAACCAACAAGAATTACAGAGTTCACCATCAGAAATGCACATTGCTGATAAGCGGTCATAGGAAATGAAGCTAAACTGATGCAGTGAAGTTGCCGGCTATAAACCATTTGAAATCGTCAATCGTGTAGCCATCCAGCCTGTTAATTGTATAGCCATCCAGCCTGTCAATCGTATAGCCATCCAGCCTGTCAATCGTATAGCCATCCAGCCTGTCAATCGTATAGCCATCCAGCCTGTCAATCGTATAGCCATCCAGCCCGACCATCGTATAGCCATCCAGCCTGTCAATCGTATAGCCATCCAGCCTGTCAATCGTATAGCCATCCAGCCTGTCAATCCTATAGCCATCCAGCCTGTCAATCGTATAGCCATCCAGCCTGTCAATCGTATAGCCATCCAGCTTGTCAATCGTATAGCCATCCAGCTTGTCAATCGTATAGCCATCCAGCCTGTCAATCGTATAGCCATCCAGCTTTTCAATCGTATAGCCATCCAGCCTGTCAATCGTATAGCCATCCAGCCTGTCAATCGTATAGCCATCCAGCCCGTCCATCGTATAGCCATCCAGCCTGTCAATCGTATAGCCATCCAGCCTGTCCATCGTATACCCATCCAGCCTGTCCATCGTATAGCCATCCAGCCTGTCAATCGTATAGCCATCCAGCCTGTCAATCGTATAGCCATCCAGCCTGTCAATCGTATAGCCATCCAGCCTGTCAATCGTATAGCCATCCAGCCCGTCCATCGTATAGCCATCCAGCCTGTCAATAGTATAGCCATCCAGCCCGTCCATCGTATAGCCATCCAGCCTGTCAATCGTATAGCCATCCAGCCCGTCAATTGTATAGCCATCCAGCCCGTCCATCGTATAGCCATCCAGCCTGTCAATCGTATAGCCATCCAGCCCGTCAATCGTATAGCCATCCAGCCCGTCAATCGTATAGCCATCCAGCCCGTCAATCGCATATGACCTCGTCTTTTTTGACAATGTTTGAGTGTAGATATCTCAAGCCAACTACTTAAGAATTGCTATGCATGATGATGATCATAACTGAAGAAGCTCTTCAATTTTCAAAGACTACAAATGCCCGGATTTCTGAACGTCTCCCAATAGAGCAAATCATACAATGTCATATATAATGAACCTCATAGGTCACAATTGGATACAAACTTTCCAAGCTTTTGCTGTCAAAGTACTAACTTAATTTACAAAAGTAAGATACTGCAATCTCCATTTCTGTCAATCCAAAAGTATAGTAATAGAATGCAAATTGTCGTATGTAATGCAGCAAAAACAATCACTTTATTTGATGTGTGGCAATTTTAATTTCCTACAACCCCGATATGGGGTAACATGAATGCAAGAACTTGCCAAATTTAATAGAACACGATCAGGACAGAGATCATCAGCTATCGATCTCTCATATTATTCATCATCTATTTCCTCTGATCTCCACTGGCGTGTTTTGTCTTCACCATGGTATCCAACCATTGAAATTTCTACTATCACTCGTACTATTCTACCATCATACAGACGCACTACAAAATGGAACACAAAACGTGTGGACTGTATAATACACCGATTCACATTTTATCTTCTGAGTTTACAGTATTGGAGGTATACACAAACCCTTCTTAAATGGTATCAATACATCCGCAAAGAAGCCTCCGCACTAATCCTCAAGGAACAAAAATACCGTGGTGGAAATCAATGTGGAAGGATTATTGAAGAAAGGAAAATTGCCTGAACTGCTAAAAACGGTTTCTAACATGGAAAACATTTGGGTATGCATATAAAAGTACCTACTCAGAAAGAAACGCCTTGTAGAACGTCGAAAGCAAACTGCTGGAAGGTCTTTTAGGAGAAACCAGCAAAGGACACATCTTTACCTGAATTTGGTCTGTAATAAAGTGAAAAGAAAAGTGCCCCTTGTGTGCTCAATACCCTGTTGTATTCAAGATTTTGCTATATAATTACTTTTCCCGCAGCAGCCTAGCCAAAACCGCACTGACACGACACATCTTTCTTAACACTTCTGCTTGATCCTCTTATTTACTATCAAGGATTAGGTTTGTTCCGTGTTCACTTCACCAATCTCTTTTTTGGCCAAGGTATCTCTCGTCTTCCTTCTGGTTTGTATTTTATTATTTGTTTGGCTATTTTTCTTTTTTTTCATTTTCCATTCTTTTAATGTGTTGTTCCATTTTTGTTCATTTTCTTGTAAACGCTCATTAATAGAAAATATTTTCAATTCCATTCTTAATTTCTTCGTTTCCTATTTAATCCAATATTGTACAACCGTACTGTAACCTTCACAGATAACAGATTAGAAATGTTTAAAAATTGTGTAAGTTACAGCTCCGAATTATGATCAAATACAATATGACATATTTGCGAATGTACTGTACTTCGCGAAGAAACTACTTTTTCAGCTCTTCAATGAATTTTGGAGAGAAAGATTCTGGTGATGCTCGGTCCCATTCTCCAATCGCTTTGTCTTCCTACATTGTAATAAATTTTGAGAATGGTGACGAAATACCACAACGTTTTGCCTGAATTTTAATTTGGATTCAGAAAACCATCAATTACTTTTGATAAATTAATTATTTTAACCATGGATGTAGAGCTTACCTGGACAAAAGGTACCTAACAGCTTCTTCCTGTATATATGTACCTGGTGCCTATACCTGGCTAATATGTCTTATTAAACAGATTGTAAGCTCTACGTAATCCAGCAACGTAGTGCAGCAGAATATAGTCCACCTTTTTGTCGCATATTATACATATACTGAAGCACTACAATTCTCTTTTTGGTCCTCTTCTATATGCTGTATATATGTACCTGGTGCCTATACCTGGCTAATATGTCTTATTAAACAGATTGTAAGCTCTACGTAATCCAGCAACGTAGTGCAGCAGAATATAGTCCATCTTTTTGTCGCATATTATACATATACTGAAGCACTACAATACTCTTTTTGGTCCTCTTCTATATGCTGTATATATGCAAAAGCTGGAAAATATTTGTAACCGACAAATAAAAGTTCTACAATGATGAGGCACCCAACTTATGTGCAAATAGATCTTGGCTCAATTAGGATGCTTATGCTTTATGTACCTATTCATCTGAATGTGGGTTTTCAAATCGTCAGTAGTTTACAAGAAAACGCACAACTTTAGAGCAAATAAACAATGAAATGCGACCTTATATATTACCTCTGGACAGCAAGCTTAGGTGAGGCTCTCACATTAATTATATTATACTAACACAGGTGGAAAGTTGAACCACACTTGAAAAGTTCAGTTTCGCGGGCATTGAATTTTGGACATTAAACATCGACTTCAACCAGGGATCTTGGTTGATCTGATTTAATCACGGATCTAATTTTAAACACAAAACTGCTTCGGAAATGCTGCTGCATTCAGACAACCCTGGTGTTTCGAATACAGCATAGCAAGAAGATATCTCAACATAATAATTATGATGAGGCTTGGTCTTAACTGCCTTCCATATCATCTGCACTGTATCCGTCAATCTTCAGCGTTTCCCGTCGATACTGCAGAAAATCACATCATCTCTGCATTTCCCCGATATCAATGCAGTGGATTCTACAAACGCCTATTCTATTTGCCAACTCCTTTTCTCAATAGTATAAATTCAATATTATAAAATGTGTATTGATAATTGGTTCGATTTTTATATGAAATACATACAGTAAACACGTACTTTAGTTAAGAGAAATCTCTAAACTAGTCTTATCCTTTTATTAGATACCCACTGCGGAGCATACATTGAGATATAACGTGTGATTACCTTCAACCCGTTAATTTCACGCATATTTATGGCACAATGAATGATGATCAACTAAATGGTGATCCTAATTTGTCCGTCTAAAGTATTCTCAATTTCGCAAATGGCAAAATTAAAAAAAAGGTCTGATGCGTTAATCTGATGAGTACTTCTGTATTTTCTATCGTCTATTAGTGAGTAGATATACAAATTATTCTTACAGAAGTCAATTTTCTTAAATAGGCACTTAATTTTCATCCAGATAAACCCTTCCGGAAATAGCTACATTACACATTTCGTTATACATATAGAGCGAAGTGAGATACTAAAATGTTTTAGAACTGGGCGCTATATGCTGGCCTTATAATTCCATACTCTCTCCATGACATCGGGAAAAATAGCTGAAAATCGACAGGACTTTAAAGGAATGTCTACGCATTGGCCAATTCGAACTATTAATAGCGATATCTCGGATATATTTGGTTTCAAATGAGTTATTTGAAACAAATTGTGTATTTTAAAAATATCTATATTTTTGTGCAGTATGTTTTCCTCTGTCGCCGAACGTTTACCAGTTACACAAGGTATACAAAATTCCTTCCAAATGAAGAGAACTTCACATTCCCATGCAATTCAAGGAATACATTTTATTTCATGTAAATATGTTTAATATATGGTATTTTAATCATCACTAGTTATTTTTCAGAAAATACAAAATTTTGAAAAATCATCCATGTAAAGGGTAGTTTGGAGTGGCGGATGTTCTTAAAAATCTTCGTGTTGCATGATTAGAAGGTATTGAACCTAAATATCAAGTTTGGTAGTTTTCCTACTTTTCGTTTTTGCGGCGTACGCGCGGCACACACACACACACACACACACACACACACACACACACACACACACACATACGGACCTTTTTCTAAAAATGCTTTGTTTTAGATTCAAGCCTCAAAACATGTATTTTCGGTTAAATCATGGAACGAATTCTTGGGTTGAATGCAATACCATTTCCACTTACTAGGTACGCGCTAAATAAAGAAATATAATTAAGTGTAGTACCATTGAAAGAATTTAAGAGGTATACTAATGCATATACAGATGATCATGACTAGAAACGGTAAAGTATCGTAGTCGTTTCTTGGACATATCTTTTTCTCTTTTACAGATGCCGCAAACAGAGATACCTAATTATGTAGCAGTTTGAATCTCCTAATTTTTTATTTTCTTGTGATCTGATTTCATTATTTAATATATCCTTATCAGAAAAATATATTTACTCGAAATATATTATTAACGTATGTATTTCATTTGTATATATGTAGTGAAGTTGAGGTGTTGTGATCTGAAAAAAATAGATTTTCTGAAAATAGGCTATAATCAAGTTTAAACATACCGACTTCACATAGTAAACCTTTATAAAATAAATTAAGTAGAAATAAGACTGTACCGAAATGAGATGTCTAATTCTTACATCTAATATGGTTTATAATATCAAAGATAAACGAAAGAAAATTTTCAACATGCATAAAGCATGAAGAGGTGGAATCGACGACTAAAAATTCAGTCGTCTGATTCTAACTTTCCACCCCTGACAAGCACACGGCTTGTGTGGAAGAACAATTGATTGCATGCATAAAGCATAATAAATAGAAACTAAAGTGACTGAAAGCCAAGTGTTAGTCTCTTAAAGCAGATTATAATAACATAACAATTACTTCTGACGCTGTATAAATCCATTGCAACATTGAGTTGGACATCTGATTAGTCATTGTGATGTTCCTTAAAATAATTGGTTGAACTAAACATTCTGAAATAAACGTCCTGTAAAATTAAAATTCTCCTTATGAATTCAACAATTAAAATTTCTATTAACGTTGCAATCGCCATTTTCCTAGTATTTTTCATCTACACTGTGCAAGCTCATAAGTCCTAACTTACCTAACAACTTTCAAAACTTCTGGAATTCCTTTGGGTATTACAACTAGGATTCGAACCAATTTCCTGATCTTGAGCTTCAGCTTTAAGACGAAGTTTCTGCCTGCCGGAATTCTGCGGCATCTCGCTCCCTTGTTTGCACATGTGAGCAGGTTGGAAAGAAGCTGTAGCTGAATTGGGGGTAGAGTTTAAACTCTTGCTCTCCTCCTGTAGGTTGCGCAGCCCGCAAAATACAACCAGAGCGTGAATTTTGTATGGGGCATCCGGCGAGGCTTAGCACTTGAGGGTATCTAGTATGCTGCAACCAAACCCACGGGGCAAGGGTCGAATTAAAAGGGTAATCACAGCAATAGGATGCTAAACCTTCCCAGGAGCGTTGTTTCTCTAATACGTAGCTACGTGCTACACAAATTTCTGAGTACTTGCATGGATTTTCAATTAGTTCTGCTGCACTGAGCCATAGTGCAGCACTAAAATTTCATATAACTTAGAGGAGGTGATGTCAGAAGTGACTGTACATGAGTAAATTACATGTTGAATTACTACTGCAATGTCGAGTGGCTAGTAAAATGTTTCATTATTCATATTTCTCCTTCCCAGAAAGGTTATTCTGTGTTCATGATTAAACATTTTGCTTCCAGCATATACTCATTTCGTCAGGTCTGCATTCTAAACTCCACTTTATGTAGCATAAACAGGCTTAGAAGTACCGCATACCAAATTCGGTTTTAGTACACCGATGCAAAACAGAACAGCACTTTTCGAATCATCTGGATCAATTTCACGGGGTAAAAGAGGTTGGAACACGTTCCTGATAAACACTTGTAGAAATCATCAGCATAAAAATTCCATTTCGATTTTGTTGTGCCAATTATAGTTTTATCATTATTACGCCAGGTTGGAACATCGTGCAGTATAGGTTGGTGCACATAGTAAGCCTGCATGGTTCATCCAAAGCGTAAAGAGCGTTCCTATGCAATATGCCGAAGTTGACTCACTTTTCGTATTATCTGCGAGGAAAGATGCATAGCGGATGAAAAGATCTTCAAAAGAAATATGAAGATTATTATTGCCATAGAGAAATAACGGAGCTATCAATAATACTGTTGTATATTCCGCACATTTTTACAATATAAGTCATGCAATAAACTATACAAGATTTTTATACCTTATTGCAAAGGTATACCATATACGTGGTGGCCGGACTGATCCACGTTTTGCAGTTTTAGACCATGAGAAGACATTAATGCACGATGGCTTGCTTGAAATTTAACAGAAGAGGAACAATCGAAAATACGAGCAAATGTTCTGTTCTATTTGTGCGTGTTTGGTACAAAGTACACGATGGGCAACACTGACAGGGAGGAAAGAACTGACAATTGCAGTCATCGGCTATCGGCTATTTAGTATGAACCTCTTAGTGTTCGTAGTCATTTCATCAAGTCAAGACGTCAGCTATTTGAACTACAGTCGCTCATGGCTGGAGAATTTGCGATCCATGAATCAGATATGGTACAATATCCAAATTTTAAAAAGCTCAGCATATGAGGCTCTCTGAACTCTTTAATGGACATTCCTTGACAGAAAGAATTGGGATCGGTAGCACACAATCTAAAGTTAAATGGATGTATACACACTTTCTGATACCCCTTATTGGTCCCAGATCTCAACGTATGTTCGGAGAAAACGAGTTACTCTACGCTTCGTTTGTCTATGACAAATAAAGCTCCCGGAATAACATCAGATTAAAGTTCCTAAATAATATGGCTGTGTCGGATATTGCAAATGTTGTGCTCTCAAGCGTTTGAATCTTGATATCCTTCTTTTTTGTTTTCCCTTACCTTTACCTAAGGTATATATATAGATAGATAAAGCGTTGCGTTTCACTTAAAAAAAGTATGGAGATATTGCTGCAATTGCGAATTTTGAAACTCCTAGAATAAAATGCATTGGTCTTTGCTTTAAATGAAAAAGTCAGCGTAGCGTGCGCTTGTATGCGTGTGCCTGTCTGTGAAGAGTACAGATCAAAAACGAAAAGATGGATAAATACCACACTTTATACCTGAGCCAGACACTATTTAAGGATACCCAGCTACGATTTTGAAGAAAACGTCCCATTTCAAGCAATTCTTTACACGGACAAGTGTTATTTGTCATTTTTTAAAACAAGTCTCGCTAATGTTGTATAAAATACATGTTTGAGATCGTGTTTTATAAAAGTTTTGTATGAGCGTAAATTTCTTTTCACTCTTATTGAACGTTATATAAGATGGAAAAGACAATGTGCTATAGAAAAATAGAACCCATTCTAACTATAATTTGTGTCCGTAACGTGTTTTCGTAGCATTAGCGCGTTTCGAAATCTCCGCTGTATCAGGTTTACACTTGCCTGTGCTGAAGTCCATCATCTGACAGCACCTGTTCCCAGATTTGCTATTTCATTTCTCTTGTCATTCACATGACTTTGTTACGAACAAAATCGACTTGTAATATAAACAGTGGAACACCGCTTTCAATATGTTGCGCAAAGCCCGTATTTCTAAATTTGCTTTCATTCCTGGACCAAGATTTATTGTAAATAATACAACGTAAACAAAATTATAATTATTTATATATATGCATGGTAGCCAAAACACACACACACACACACACACACACACACATAAAGGTGGCCTATACAAGCCTTCCTTAATTGAAGTTAGTTTACAGCAGATGCCAAAAAGTTAAGCAGAACTGCAATGGGGACACCATACCGACAGAGAGGAGGCCGCTAAATGAAAACCAGTGCTTGAAAACGAACTCTGGTCCCGGAGCTCATTCGTTAGAGAAACTGTGTACTGTATGAAGTGTTTCGGGTTTGATTTCTGGCTGTGCTCCAGAAAGCTGTCTTCAAACAAAAACATTTCACGGTATGCCCAGAGTCCGGTGTTTGAATGTGAGAGTACCTAGTGTGTGTCGGGTAGTTATCGGTTGTTTGATAAGCAATTCGCTCATTAACAAGAATTTAGGATTACCCTTGACGCAAACATGAGCTCCGTGTTAATTCATTTGGTTCCATAACAGTCTACAATCATATAACACTTTGGCACCAATTGGTGCAGCAAATTTAGCAAAATTAAACGGAATTCTAGTTTTATTGTATATATGTACCCTAAAGGTGAGTGAGAATAAAATCACCTTCTATTAATCATTATTTATAATAAGAAAGTGCAAAAACATGCCGGCCTTGATGAATGAATTGATCTAAGGGTCTCTAGGCCCACGTTCTAGCTGGAATGATTCATCATTTCTTAATATTATTTCTGTAGGTCAGAAAGATACGCAGAGGACAGATGCCCGTCCGAAAATGTTCAGGACGTACCCTTAGAGCCTCAGCTGCATTTTGGTGCGTCTCTGCATAGATCGTAACCATATGTGTGCGTTCGTTGCTGGTGAAGGTTACCTTTTGTCTGAATGACCTGGCTAGAACTGCATGCAGGCGACCACGCGACGCTTATCAGTACTAAACTATCCTGTAAACACCTGCTGACAGCAGCAGTACCACAGTGACCTTTGAACAGCAGTGATGCGGCAACTGCGTTTGCACCTATGTATGCGGGAAACCAAATTGCAGAGGTCAGCTTATTTGGGCCACCTGGTATGTATGTATATATATATATATATAATACAGATATTAGGTATATGGATTTGTAATGAGTAGAGAAACGCTGAATTGAAATAATTTATGGTTCTTCATATAAAAATAAAAGCAGAAAGATAGAGCGAAGGAAAGAAAACAAATAAAAAGATTATGATACAAATACAACGCACAAAATGAACCCTCCGAAACCTGAAAATGTGCCCACTACACAGAAAAATGAATGGATAGTCCTTTAGAATCACCTGTTTTCATACATGTAACCAGTTTACTTTGCCTACTACTTAGCAATAGTTTCACCAAGAAACTCGTTATTGAGATTTCAAAGCAAATAAATTTTTTTTGAATACCTGAATCCAAGAAGACCATTTTTAGAAAAATGTGTGTGTGTTTTAGGGATGTGACAAATATGTTCGGCTAACGGTTATAACTGTGGCAGTTGCAGTGCATTAACGGTTACATGTAAGGGTTACCAGTAACTATTAGGTTATTTGGTTTCATAGTTATCGTGTTCGGAGTTGTATTACATTACTGGTTACTGGTAAAGATCATAAATGGTTTGATTTTACAGGTGAACAATATGGGATCCTAAATTTAAACATCACGTGATGCAGACACAGTAAAGAGATTACACCAGTATTACCAATCAACCGGGCTAAAATTTAGCATATAATAAGTTAGATATTCTCGTAGGACGTTAAATAAGAGTATATTATGCAACCAGACTATAATGTTATTAATTAAAACGCGGGCATTATTACTAACGGAGCGAGCGAAGCGAGGTTAAAAATTATCATACGAGCGTTTAAATTACCATTATAGTCAAATTTCATACGACTGTTTATGCTCGACCATGTATCTCAATTAAAGGTTTCATAAGTATTCGTTTCTGGTTTGAGTGATGTGTTACAATCGTCATACCTTTATCTATGGTTACAATACAATGACCTTGTAGCACCTGTGTCAAACAAAGTTGCTACCGCTGTGAGACGTACTACGCAGAATAATCGATACTTGCGCTTTCACAGTGTTACGTGGCCACTTCTGATTGGTCAAATACCAATACTTTAATGAACAGGTGCACTTTAATGAGGCCCATTAAAGTACTGCTACCAGTCGTATAAATACTACATTTTGGCATGTTCCAGCATAAAACATGGTAATGACATTTTGAAAGGCGATATTGGTATAGAAGACAAACATAAACGCCCAAACGCACATTATCGTCTAATATCACAAAAGATGCAGATATGTAGCAAAGCGGATAATTAATGAGCTTTTTTCTTCACCAGATGGTGTATTAGATGGACAATGCCACTCACGATCTCTTGGGAAGGAGATTGACGCTGCGTAACGAGTTGAGGTAACCAGTTCCCGATAAGCAATACCAATGCACATGCAGACTCGCTAACAGTCTCCTTTACTTTAGTAACCGTTAATGGGATAGCTGGTTACTGTCTTCCTTACTTTTGAAACCCTTACATTAACGTAACGGTTACAATGTAACCATTATGCTGTTTTCTGCTCATCCCTAGTATTTTTTTAAAAAAAATCCACACCAGTCTCACTTTACATGGAAAAATAATTGTTTTTATAGTCTCAAAATCGTAACAATAATTTGTGGAAGTTGGAGAAAGTCATATGAATTCAAAAAAGATTGCTTTAGTTCCTACACTATTTATATACTGTAAACAGAAGAAAAATTGCATTCCATCAAGAAGTTGGATATCAAATTTCACCGGAAATATACATTTTGAGACTCCTTGAATGCAAGAAAATGCATTTTTATAATGAGGTCCATATATGTATGTGTGTATGTATGTATGTATGTATGTATGTATGTATGTATGTATGTATGTATGTATGTATGTATGTATGTATGTATGTATGTATGTATGTATGTATGTATGTATGTATGTATGTATGTATGTGTGAACACCATGACTCAAAGATGAAGCATAGGTTAAGCGTCACCTTGGTATTTCAGTTCAGCGTGTTCCCAGGATACGACACGAAAATTTTCAAGAATATCGCCCGTTACAAGCTACCTTTCCATGAAAACATTTGTGTTATCTTTCATTTTCTCATAAACGGCTCTAATGATTTCGCTTCAAAGCCTACATGTTTACGATATTTGCACGAAAGATAAAAGGCATATGTAGCTTGAATTTTATAGAATAGCCTGTGAAGTCTTCTTCATTCGGAAACAATCTTGTATAGTTTTGTATAACTGGTAGGTAAATGCTAAGAGGTATGCAACAAGTACAACTCTTTAAAACACACAACGTACTTGAAATAACCTGTTCTGTGACTTTAGAACACCTGAATATCCAATCGGTTTCCTCTATCACGCTTATATCTACAACGAAATGTGTAATGAAACTATTTCTGCAAAGGTTTACCTCAATTTGCACAGGTAGTTACAAAAATAAGCTTTCGTAAGAATAATTTGTAGAACTATATAGAAGTAAAGGATATTGGGTTAAGAAAGTCATGCGAAAGTAACTTGGAATTTTTATGTAGTGAGTTTCTGTTCTTTTTTCCTGGTAGTCATGCAAGGGCCATGGAATTTCATAGCCATCAATAGCTATCCGCTTTTAAAGCTTACTATTAGATTTAGCCTAACTACGTGCTCCTTATACTTAACAATAAAGAATGTAAATGTATAATCAAAATTTATTTCAACTAACCCTTTATTGCCAGATGTACCATATTTGTTACAAATGCTTTTTAGACTATCTTTTTAATGGAATTTGTTTAAAATTTCATAATATATTAATTTTCAGCAACAAAATTAGGCTATTTATAGCGGTTTAATGTTGTATAAATATTAATTTTGCAATAAAACTAATGTTTTTAATAATAATAATAATAATAATAATAATAATAAACAAAATCCATGCACTGCAATTCAATGTAACCCCATTAGCATCCAAGAGTGCCATTGCACCGGTTATTTTACTTGGGCCCTCCCCGTTCTTTAACTTAAGCACATTTGACTGTAGTGCTGGGACTCGAATTCGCTTTGAATGTTACCCAGTCCATTTCGAAACGTTCTAACGGTCACGGCATGCCGCTGAAAGGCATTATAAAAGCCGGTTCAGGCAATTGAGAAAGAGCGGCATATGTAGCAAATTAATTCCGGCAATACAGGGTCAACAATAGGTAGGGAGAACAATATTTTCTAAGAATAGTTTGTAGAAGTTATATGATGAGAAACTTTAGTGGCTAGAGAAAATAATATAAATGTAACATTTCTCCTTTTAACTTAAACGCATGCTGCATATTATTTTAATTCATACAAATATTTCAAAATGTTAATTTTTAGCGTAACTGATTTCGGTGATTGAAAGCAACTCATTAACAACGCATATTGGAAACATTGTGTTATGGTTTTGGCTTTATTTTAATGGTAAAATGGATTTGCATCATATAATGATTTTTGGGGATCACTGGTGTGAAATGTTGGCTCATCATCGGTATATTCTCTTAATGCAATTAGGGAGCAATTCATAACATACGTTGTTCGTAGAAATTAATTTTAATGCAGACTAGGTAAAATGGCAAGCTTCCAGCGAGCTACAAAGACATAATGCAGGTTGCCTAGAGAAAATTCTCTGTGCGGTATTTTTAACTGAGGAGCAAATAATCTGATTGAACACACTTGTTACTTATACAACATTTTGTTTTAAGTATGCCAACATTCATGATTACTGATTTTGTAACAAGATATGTTTTAAATGAATTATAAGGAACACATTAAAATGTAGGTGAATTTGTGAGTGGAAAGCAAACGATAAACAAAATTTAAAGCAAGCATCCAGTTCACAAAACAGCAATTAAAGTGTAAGTCATTGTGCATTGATGAGTCAGAATACTAATATTTTTTTTAACATACACTGCGTGATCAAAAGTATCCGGACACCTGGCTGAAAATGACGTACAAGTTCGTGGCGCCCTCCATCGGTAATGCTGGAAGTAAATATGGTGTTGGCCCACCCTTAGCCTTGATGACAGCGTTCACTCTCGCAGGCAAACTTTCAATCAGGTGGTGGAAGTTTTCTTGGGGAATGGCAGCCCATCCTTCCCGGAGTGCGGAACTGAGGAGAGGTATCGATGTAGGTCGGTGAGGCCTGTCAAGAAGTCGGCGTTCCAAAACATCCCAAAGGTGTTCTATAGAATTCAAGTCAGGACTCTGTGCAGGCCAGTCCATTACAGGGATGTTATTGTCGTGTAACCACTCCGCCACAGCCCGTGCAGTTTGAACAGGTGCTCGATCGTGTTGAAAAATGCAATCGCTATCTTCAACAGTGGGAAGGAAAAAGGTGCTTAAAATATCAATTTAGGCCTTCACTGTGATCGTGCCACGCAAAAACAACAAGGGGTGCAAGCCCCCTCCAAGAAAAATACGACCACACCATACCACCACCACCTCCGAATTTCACTGTTGGCACTACCCACGCTGACAGATGACGTTCACCCGGGCATTCGCCGTACCCACACCTGGCCCATCGAATCGCCACATTGTATACCGTGATTCGTCACTCCACACAACGTTTTGCCACTGTTCAATCGTGTAATGTTGACGCTCCTTACACCAAGCGAGGCGTCGTTTGACATTTTCCTTCGTGATGTGTGGCTTATGAGCAGCCGCTCGACCATGGAATCCAAGGTTTCTCATCTCACCCCTAAATGTCATAGTACTTGTAGTGGATACTGATGCAGTTTGCAATTCCTGTGTGATGGTGTGGATAGATGTCTGCCTATTACTCTTTACGACCGTCTTCAAATGTCGGCGGTCTCTGTCAGTCAACAGACGAGGTCGGCCTGTACGCTTTTGTGCTGTACATGTCCCTTCACGTTTCCACTTCACTATCATATCAGAAACAGTGGACCTAGGGATGTTTAGGAGTGTGGAAATCTCGCGTACAGACTTCTGACACAAGTGACATCCAATCACTTGACCACGTTCGAAGTCCATGAGTTCCACAGAGCGTCCCATTCTGCTGTTTCACGATGTCTAATGACTACTGACGTCGCGGATAATGAGTACCAGGCAGAAGATGGCAGCACAATGCACCTAAGATGAAAAACGTATGTTTGTAGGGTGTCCGGATACTTTTGATCACATAGTGTAGCTATTTTGTTCCATTTATTTGCGCGTTTATCTTAGGTTACATCAGGGCTTTTGTTTTCGGAAATATTTGCCAACGACAAAGTTGTTCCCGTTTATATTTAGGTATCGTTGCGTTATATTACCGTAGATTTTTGTAATTAAATGTTCTCTCTTCCTGTATCCCTTACATACACATAATTTCAGTCTCTGTGAAGTATAGGGATTAATCCTAGTTATATATAATACCCCCAGCAATCAGAACGCTGACCATTCAACCATGGAAGTAGTCTTGCTACTTTTTGTTTTCATAATACAGCAGCTTCGCGATTTTCCGAGGTCGTTGGGACGAGAATACCTCGGATACGGTAGAACTCTGATAAAACCGAGATTATGTGTTAATAGCCATACATGACGAAACACACTTAGTACTCTATTTTTTATTAAAATAATTCCTTAATATTTACAATGAATGTTTTATACAATTTAATTAAGATATAAATAGAATACTATATAAAAGGAAAGATTGGTTTTTGAAAATGTCTTTCACAGTTTCTTAGGTAACTGTTACCTCTCTTGGACACTGCGATGTATTGCTAATGCTTTAGGGAACAGTAGATCAAGTGACGTAGATTTCTTGCTGTTCAATATAAGCAAGATTTCCTTCAGTTCTCCAGAATGTGATATTTTTGAGATGCTTTTATCAGTGTCGTGATTTACTTCACCATTGGTGATTATGTGGACGTAAGCCAGCATAATTTGTTGATGTTGGTTAAACCATTCGAGGATGAATAGCGCTTATTCTGGTAGTTCATTGACAACCTGAACGTTTTTAGGGACATGAAACTTACAGAAAATATTATGTTTGTTTTCCAACAACTCCCTCGGTTAATTAGTAGTCTCAGTTCATATGAAGTCGGTTAATCGTGGGTCTTATCATTCGCTTTCGCTTTTAAGTTACAAATAGATATCTGATAATTTTAACAAAGTTTTAAATACAACCCATACCAAATACGTTTATGTGCGCTCAGTTTTGTCATGCCGTTAAAAATATTCTTAAATACGAAATATGTTATCAGACACTGGTTCTAATTGATTTCTGAGGAAACGTGAATTCCAAGTGTGATGAACATACCCTAAAAGCAAAACATGCATGAAATAAGTCATGCCAGCCACGCTTTCATGGTTCTACCAAGATAGCAAGAGGTTAATCAATTATTTGTGTATTAATCTACGGTGAAATCCGTCAAAATTCGGAAGGGCCGGGGAGTTTTATGTAGATAGTTTCCCGAATCGTCGTTTAGCCTCTACACGGTTTTTTAGTCGCGTAATTATAGCATTAATTCAGGTTGTGCTCATTATCAACAGGAAGACAAAGTTCGATGCGTTATTTAGTATTTTTACGAAAACCTTACTAAAGGTAAGTAAAAATTTAGTATCTATTAATGTGCATAATTTTTTTAACCGCAAAATGGAATTAGCATACCTTACTAGCGTTTTCGTGTGTACATAGTCAGAAGAGCTTTCAGTGTTTTGGGGTTAAGGAGAACTTTTGTTCAAACAATTCTTAAAGAACACAGTTGGCATTTATATAACCTTTATTATTCCTGAAGAATGCTGGGAACTTTTAGCACCGGTTTAATTAATGCGAAGTAATTAGGGAACTATTAGTGTGTCTCTGTGGTCTAATGGGATTTGTTTTGCTAAGAACTCTCATGTCGAGAAACACAACCTTCATTGAAGCCTCTGAAAATCCTCGTTCAGTTCGAGGGAGTCACAAACAGCAATTTTGGTGTGTTAGTGTGTGGATTAACGTTCTTGGAGACCGTATTATTGGACCTATGTTTATGGAATCCAGATGTAAATGGACGACATTATCAGGAGTCAGATGAATATGAAGCATTTGCCAAAGGACGTCCCACTTCAACTAGTGGTAAGCATTGGTTTCAGTACAACGGTGCATCTCCTCATAATGTTGTCCAATGAGAGACCACTGAATGACATATATCCTGGATTGGTCGTCGTGGTTCCATATTTTGGCACCTAAATCTTCTCAAGTCTTTGAAATAGAACGAGAGAATCCACACGACCTAAGGAAAAACATTGTTGGGGTTTGTGCAAATATTACCTCAGAAATGCTGAATGTTCATCCAGAAACAAACATAGTTTGTGTTGCTGCATTAATCATGAGGGAAGTGCATTAGTTGCATTACCGGTATGTTTCTGAGAATTAGATGATCATTGTGAGAGTACCAGAAGAAGAACACATCGGTTGGATACTAAAATGTTTCAATCCCAGAAGTGATCAACCACCGCCCATATTCTTGAATGAAGCTTTAATTTATTTATTTATGTGCTTGTTGACAAATGTGTGTGTTTCCTTATTGGTTACTAGAGTAGACTAATAAGATATGAGAACTCTTAACATATTACGTGTAACGGAAACATATTCAAGTTATTTTTTGTGGATAAGGTTTTCATTTACGTTGGAATGTTGATTGCGCAAGCCAATATAACAAAGTTTGGGTATTTTTTACTGTAGATGATGCTTTGACAATTGGCTAGAAAACAGCATAATTTTGTTTACTGTCATTTAAATCAAATTCTTTAAAGCCAACTCATGTAGCTATATCAGTAGGAAACCTTCTGACAAACATATTGCGGTGAAATCTATGTCATTAAAAAGTTGTACCTTTGCCTATGAACATTACGAGTCTAATATTTTAGAAGTCATAAGGAGCGGTGGGGATGGCACAAATTGAATGGCCAAACGAAAGCGTGCAGAATTGTCAGGTTGGACATGTGTCGCACAAGTGAGCAAGAATAACGTTTTCTTGCGACCAACAATAATATTGAATTTTTCGTTTTAATACATCTAAAGTACAGGACAAGAAACTTTTAAGCAACTGTGCAACAGTCCTTGTTCAATATTCTACATATCTCGAATTATCTTTCATGAAAGCACAAGGAAACATTCTCTCTTACAATGTTTGTATTTTAATTACCTTTTATTTTGTATTTCTATTGCAAGCTCAAGTCGTAATTGTAGAATTTCAGATTATATAAACGTTTGTACCTTTTTAGTGCAACCTGGAAAAGCGTCTGTTTATGTTATTTCAGAGCAGGACTACTTGCGTAATACAAAAGCAAATGGCTATTTTTAATAAGTACAGTAAATATTTGACATAATTCTGCCCAAAGCTGGGATTCTATGGTTGATGTTTTAACTTTACAATTACTGCTTATAGTTATATCAACACTGTCCGTTTCAGTGGTTGTCCTATTTTGTATAGTAGCCGGCTGTTTCAGTTTCACACTGTTCATTGTCATTTTGGGACTATTTTATTTTTGTTTTCTCTTTTTAAGCGAATGTGCTCCAACGGGTTAGATTATAAAGGACGTGAATGATTTAAATTAGCAAAACTATACTCCAATTAGTCCCAGTCTTCTCAGGATAAGGGGAAAGAAATACTATCCAACTAACAAAGATTTGAACTTAGGCTCTTTGTTATATGAAACAGACAAGATACTACGATTCGACACAGTGGGCTCTTGGAATTTTTAAATGCCTCAATATTATTGATTAGTCAGGCAGTGCTGATTCTGTTGATGCGACTTTATGGTCCAATTGCGTATTAGATGTTCTTTAGATTTTTATTTTAACAGTTACCCCTGTGCAAATTTGCGATTTGTATAATTGTCACATTTAGCAAATTATATCACACAACAATATACGGTGGGCGATTCTTTATAATCGTCTCAGTAGGTGGTTATAGTTTTTATTCCAATAATATTCGTTTTATGCGACTGGAAAATTGTTTAAGCCTGGCTAATTTAACGGATATTCAGGACAAAGTATTCCATTCCCAGGCCAGAAGAATCATTTCTAAAAGGTGCTACTGTCCATGAAGAGCTTTTTATCTAAAGTAGGGTAAAATATTATCTCAACTAGGAGCTCGTGACCAAAGAATGAAATGTAATTGTGAATACTGCGCCATGCATTGTGAAACTAAGAAAAATATCTACACAAAAACTGAGATTCGCTATTCAGTTCTCAAGGACAGCTTGCTAGAAGAATGTATCCACTTTAAAAGGTTATGGATAAGGTTTACTTCGCTGAAATGTAAGTGTGTTAATCTTAAACCCCACTTTTAAAGTTGTTCATATTATGAATTAACTAAAGGAGCTTCTCTCCTTCCTGAGACCGTCCCTCGGACTGTGGTAGCCATATTGGTAATAATGATTTTGTTTTCACCTATTTGCTGCTGTGGCTCTTGTAGATGTTTACCTTACAGGAGATGTCGTTTCTCTTTGCCTCGGCTAGCTGTTGGCTCTCCTATGTAGGGTTCTGCTATAATATCAGGAAATGAATTTTATTCGTGGAGCAGGAGTTGGTTTGCCTTGAACAGACTTTCGTTGACTTCAGGTCGAAAGCAGTTTCTTGTCTTATCTGGTTTATTTATACCTCTAATGCACAATATAACGCTGTCTGCAGTAAATTTCTGCTGCTTTCAATCACTCAGAAAACTAACCGCCTTTGCGAATAATGCTAGTTTCAGTTGCCTTACACGTAGCCTCAGTATTGTTCTCTCATGGCGCGATAAATAACTTCTTGTGTTGTTCGTCTTAGTTATTCAGTTTTATTTTACGAAATGTGCGTGCTATTGTTCTGTTGCGTTCTGTTGAAGTCTGAGGACTTTGATACTTTTCGAGAATACCCTACCCTATTAATGCTGAAACCTTACTTTGTGATTCCTTCACTCAAGATTTACGTGATTGACTAATTTTTCGCGCCAGTAATAGCATCTGGTCTTTACGTCGCATTATTCTTGTATCCGTATTGGCTAATTCCATTGTCACGTGAATATATTATGGTCATCTGACCGTGGTTCCGGTTCTAACTCAAGTTTGTTCATGTCACTTTTACTGCAGCACCACCAGCTGAACAAAGAAACAAGATGTTTCCCTCGGAAATATAACAAAAGATTGCAACCACAAGATTCAAACAAAGTTACGCACTTCTGTGTAGATTTGCGAGGTGTTAGCTCGTCTTATGATTCCAGCCAACTCTAAGCTAACGACAGAATATTTCTTTACCAAACGTCTAACAACATCTTTGCATTAAATATATACATATTTAATTGTTATTATCCTATTTAATATACGCCCAAATATGTTGATTTATTGTACAAACAATTTAAACGTGAGGCTAGATTTGTCACATTTCAAGGGATTGCTTTATGAATTCGGGTTTATTTTAAAATATAAATGCACATTATTATTCTTCATAAGCATGATTTATGAAAACTCGTGACATGGTAAGAGTAGTTCTCTCCTCCTTCCCCCATTAGCTTAACTCATAGTAATGACTTCAAGAAATCGTGTGTCCTGCAGTTAAATTTATTTTGCAATTGTCGTGGTTTTATGAATAATATTCCTTTTGTTTGTTCTTTATTGCATTTATGGTGAACTGTTATAAAGCATGAGATTTCTTTGCGATATGACTGGTGAATGAATTTGCTTCCTTTTTATACGTTTGCAAAATAAATAGAAGTGTAGATGTATTTCAAGTTAGTTCGTAATTTTTATTCAGCTTTATAATTATGAGTGTTTATATTTATTAAGTTATATAACACAACTTAAGACATCTGTACCGTCCAGTTGTGTTCAACAACACACAGATGTAGTCCAGCGATTAAGTATTTATTTTTTGGCCCTTCTGTTTTCATGAACTTACTAATTATGACAGGTCTGGGAAGTAGGTTTTCAGGGAAGCTAACCTACCCACCTCTTCCACAACGTCATTGTCATTAATATTTCTTCAACTAAAGAACTTTTTCAGATTACACATGAAATATCGCTTGGTGCCAAATCCGGAATGTAGGAGTGTGGTCGAATTTTTCCCAACTAAACGATGCATCAGATCTTGAATTTGTTTGGCTGTGTGTGGCCGGGCATTGTCGCTCGTTATTGTTTCCCCATAAACCTCTCGCAATTGGCGATGAATGTTTGCTGGCGTAACATTTCTCGCATTCAAATAACATATAACTGATCTACTTCACAGTCGGCGAGTCGTTCGACTGCTTTGAACGCTTCTAAATGCTCTAACAATAGGAAAGCACCAAATGACGATCGCTCACAGCTGCGCCTGGCTTCCCAATGAATGGAGTAAGTGATAGCGCATGCTCAAAATCGCGCTTGCTATGGCAAAATATTCAAATGGTTCGACAAACCAACTCTGTATATTTAAACATTCTGAATAAAGAGAGACTATATGCAAACCAAATTGCCTTCTGAGCGTATTAATTAAGTTATAACCCCAAAATTCATCGCACCATTACGCCAGATATATTGCAGCTTATTGTCTGATATTTATACCAAAGACCGGATAATCGGCAGAAGGTCAAATTAGCACTATAAACTTCGAAGTGTTACCAGAAAAAATTATTATTTTCAAACCAGAAGTACCTTCATGATTAGTGGCGATGTAAAGTGGTTTATCATATAATGGGCTGATAATAGTGATAATTCCGTAAGAATCACATGGAGATTCGATGTAAGCTGAAAGTGTGATGTGGTATTATAGCGAAATATTGCATTCATTGTTCGCGTATTTGATGTTGGCCAATAACGTTTAGAAATGTCTTGGATATCGAGCAATCTTGATCATTTATCCCATAATAGCACTAAAATGATGAAATTTTATCGGATAAACCTCAACTAGTTAGTGAATCATTGTAGTATCAATATGCAGGAACAAATAGACTACATTATTTATCTCATAGTAGGATATATAGGAGAGAGCTGGGCCACTTTTTTGCGTTTATATGGGAAAGGATAGGGAAAACGAGGCTGGATGGGGTGGTTCAAGGAGGAAAATGCGTTTATATGGGAGAGATAGGGAATACGACGACCGATACTATGCTAAAGAGGGTTGAAGGAGGGAAATACGTTTATATGGAAGAAATAGTAGAGAGGTGTTAGGCTAGGAGGGTTTAAGTATGCGTTTATAAGGAGAGACGAGAAAACGGAGAGAGATCCTATGTTAGGATACACAGGTGTTAAAGTTAGGTTAGATAGGAAACCAAAGAGATACTCAGCTACACAGGGGACAGGAGAGGAATGCGCTTTATGAGAGGTAGAGGATACGGGGAGTGGTGTTAGGCTAGACAGAGGTTGAGAGTAGAGTATGCGTTTATATGTTTGAGAAGTATAGGAACAGGAAGAGGGTGCTAGGCTAGACAGAGGTTGAGGAGTAGAGTATAGGTTATATGAGAGGTATAGGAAAACGAGGGGAGGTGTTAGGCTAGACAGAGGCTGAGTAATGTATGGTTTATATGAGCGGTATAGGAAAACGATGAGAGGTGTTAGACTAGACAGGGCTTGAAACGTAGTGCATGGTTTATATGAGAGATATAGGAAAACGAGGAAAGGTGTTAGGCTAGACAGAAGTCGAGGAGTAGAGTATAGTTTATATCAGAAGTATAGGAAAACGAGGAGAGGTATTAGGTTAGGAGAATTGAGTTTGTGTTTATAAGGAGAGACGAGAAAACGGAGAGAGATCCTATGCTAGGATAGACAGGTGTTAAAGTTAGGTTAGATAGGAAACCAAGGAGTGATACTCAGCTAGAGGGGGGGGTAGGAGGGAATGAGCTTTTGAGAGGTAGGGGATACGGGGAGTGGTGTTAGGCTACACAGGGCTTGAAACGTAGGGCATGGTTTATATGTATGAGAAGTATAGGAACAGGAAGAGGGGTGCTAGGCTAGACAGAGGTTGAGGAGTAGAGTATAGTTTATATGAGAGGTATAGGAAAACGAGGAGAGGAGTTAGACTAAACAGAGGTCGAGGAGCAGAGTATGGTTTATGTGAGAGTCATAGGTAAACGAGAGAGGCGTTAGGCTAGACAGAGCTAGAGGAGTAGAGAATGGTTTATATGAGAGGTATAGGAACAGGAGGAGAGGTGTTAGGCTAGACAGGTAGTGTAGCAGTAGGAATATGGACTTATATACAGGAGAGATAGGGAATAGGAGGTGCTAGACTTGAAAGCGACTTTAGACGTGAACTTAGTGGAAAACTGTTTCATGTCAATGTTCTAGACATGTCCATCACGTAACCTATTCAGGGAAAAGGTGACTCGTTCAGGGGAAAAAGGTGACTGCTCAGGGAAAAAGGAGGCCCACAAAGGGAAAAAGTTGACTAGCAAAGGGAAAAACGTGACCAGTAAAGGGAAAAATGTCACCAGCAAAGGGGAAAATGTGACCAGCAAAGGGAAAAAGGTGAGCCATAAAGGGAAAAAGATGACCTGCAACGGGAAAAGCTAACCCACTAACACTAACAGGTAAGTAATTCAGGTAGTATTGCAAGAGGCTGACTGGATCATAGCAGTGTATGATTTCACAGGTAATTCAGCTAGTATCGTATGTATTTAGGCTAATTCGTCTAATAACACAGGATAGATTCCAGATGCTAACTGCATCATGGCTCTGCATGATTTCACAGATAATTCAGCTAGTATCGTAGGTATTTAGGCTAATTCAGCTAGTATCACAAGAGGATAGATTCTAGGGTTGGGTATAGCATAGTTTCATATTTCACAGGTAATTCAGGTAGTATCACGGGTGCTCGTGCTAATTTAGAGCAGGAATTCGTATCAGAGCTAGTTAAGGTAATTTCACATGATTCGGGTAGTATCACAGGTATTTAAATCATTTTCACAGCCAATTCAGCTAGTATCTTGAGCATTTAAGCTAATTCAGCTAGTATCACAGGAGGCTAGATTCCAGAGGCTAACTGCATCATAGCTATGCATGATTTCACAGCTAATTCAGCTAGTATCGTAGGTATTTAGGCTAATTCAGCTAGTATCACAGGAGGTTAGATTCCAGGGTTGGGTATAGCATAGTTTCATATTTCACAGGTAATTCAGAGGGTATCGTAGGTATTTAGGATAATTCAAGTAACATAGGTGTTTAGAGTAATTAAGCAAGCATTACAGGAGGGTAGGTTCCAGGGGTTGGTTATAGCCTAGTTTCGTATTTTACAGATAGTTCAGGTAATATCGTAAGTATTTGGGTAATCAGCATAGTTTCACAGATGCTCGTGATAATTTCGATCAGAGATTTGTATCACAGCTATTTAAGGTAAATGCAGGTGATTCAGGTTGTATCAATGGTATTTGTGTCATTTTAACAGGTAATTCAGATAGTGTCTAGGTATTTGGGCGATTCAAGCATCATAGGTGTTTAGAGTAACTCAGCTAGTATCACAGGAGGCTAGATTCAATGATCAGGGTTTCGTATCAGAGCTATTTAATGTAATTTCACTTGATTCGAGTAGTATCACAGGTATTTAAGTCATTTTAACGGACAATTCAACTAGTATCACAGGTACTCATGGTAATATAGAGAGTAATTAAATTATAAAACATTTCTCATCCAAAGTTACAACAATTTATATACTTTTTTCTAAATCTTACAAACTTATTATATGTTAAACAGTTATTGTACGATGCGGAGAGGGATAAACTGCATATTGGTTCACAAATTGAAAAGCTTTACGTCAACATACCTTTATTTTAGTTCGGTGTAGATGTCTCTCCCCTTTTATCTAGGCTTGAGACTAGCACTAGGATTGCTCCTAATGGCAGGGTTACCACCTTCCCTTACATCTTCTTCTTTCTTCATCAGACGTCAGCTATCTGCATATACAGCACACAGATAACCTTCTTTTTTAAGATTGTAGACTCACGATAAAATCTTTATCTTTAACTTACATTCTTTTAAGCACTGTTTGTAATGGCGTAATGTCCATACGCATATGTCGTTATCCCATCCTCAGCAGTAATTCTTTTATCATCAAACGGAGTCAATGCAATTTTATTCACTTGCACTGTAGCAAGAGCATGCTTTCGTGATAGGATCAGATTCATAGGTGTTCTGATGATTTCACAGGTTTTAAGACAGTCTGTATAGCTGTCAAACGAAATGTACTGCTTAATAGCGCTACGTTTTATACCTTTAATCTTTTTTATCATTGACCCTTGAATATCTAAGGCATACATCTTAGGACGTAGTCCAACAAAGCGTAGGATGATTTTGCTATTAGCCTCATCTTTAAATTTTCCCAATACCTTCTTGTTCTGAGTAGAGTAACATATATGGTTGGCAGGGTAATCAGCTGTATCGAGATGTTCAAGAAAACGTAGCTTGTCCTGGTACACATCTTCAGTTGTTACACGATGAATGAACGAATCAGTGTCCATATACATAAGCTTCAGGTTTTCAGCTCCATAATAAGGCAACAAAACGTCGTAATGATAGTTATACATTAATGTCTTGGAGATGTCCAACACACTCATACCAATGTATATAGGCTTGTTGAATACAATCTGACGAGAGGCCATATGTACAGCAGCTAGATTATCAGCATATATCGTCCTGTCGATAAACGTAGGCTTGGCGATCAGCTTCTCTAGAGTTTTTTCATTGGTCACCAGTCGTATATCCATGCGGTTACGCAGGTTCTCCATAGTTTTTCCAAACATAGCGTTGTTAAAGAGCTTGTAGAGATCCTTCTCTAAATCATTTGCAGCTTGTTGTCGTAGCCTGTTGTTAAATTCCACATAAGGTTTCAACCACTGAGACTGTCGGAATTGTAGCACACGATGGATTTTTGTTAGTCGTAGTCCATGACTAAGAGCTTGCTTCAAAGCCATGTAATGCACTACATACTTCTTTCGAGGTCCAAGATGAGGTATCAGTTTCTTTGTAGATGATTCCAATGGTTTCATACACTCTGGCAGGAAAGGTAGATCGTTGTGTAGATCGTGAAGTTCAGCAGGATACTCGATGTCAACTTCTAATATGTACCCATGAGGATCATCTTCTTGTAGTGTTTCTAAGTTGATTTCTTCAGGTGACACCCACTGAAATCCAGCAAAAGGAAGAGCGTGACACATTGCCCACCCATATTGGTTATTAGCGTCCTCGTATGTGATAAATTGGGTTGGTCTCGACGGATCAAACTTATCCATATAAGTGTTATTAGCCTCAGCATACCGATGGGAAACTTGGCATAAACCTCCTCTTATACCTGATTCCACCATGAGTAGTTGATCATAATCTTGTAACAGCTCTAACTTAATCCCAGTATACAGTAACATGGCGTCCCATGTAAGACCTGGAGAGGTAAAATAATGGGCAGGATCAACTTTGTGTGTTTTAAGGGTTTGCTCTCTGAACGTCTCAAAGACATCAGCTAGGAGAAGTACATCCGAAGTTAAGTAGAGATCGCTGTACTCTCCCAGGTTTCTCACATTGAACAGCTCCCATACATTTCTAGCATGATCGTAGTCAGTATCAGTAATTTCTTCTTCATTTAATCTATTGTAGAAGGAGTCCTTAGGAGGCAAGCAGGTCTCGTTCAGGACATCCCATGACGTAACAAAATCATATGGAAATACACCCTTACGGGTCATCAACTTCAATTTGTCTTCTCCAAAGTACTTTAGCGTTTCAGGATACGAGGTTAGATTTTTTACCAACTTATCCAAGCTTGTACTGAGGAATCGGAAGCTATCCACAAATCGAAGCTTTATATCTCCTACATACTTGGTGAATGAGATATAGCTTTCTTCAGAGTTAGGAATTACCTCCACACGTTCACTTGTGCACCCCAGCTCCTTTACAATGAAATGCGAGTCATATCCGCTAAGGTTATGCATGAAGACTGGTATATATTTAGGTGTTTTACAGGCTAAATTACATTCATTATGAAGACTTCCACGATATTCACCGCTGATGTGATCATGGTCGCGTACTTTATAGTTCTCTTCTGTAAAGGGTTTTCCACACAAGTAGCATGCTGAAGAAGACTCAAAATCCTTTTGCTGTTGATCCGTAAGTTTCAGAGGCTTAGCAGATTTGTATATATTACCAATGATTTCTGCAAGAGATGTAAGGTACAGCATAAACTTCTGAGCAGCATCAGCACCACGATACACATAGGGTTGCTTAGGAAGACCAGTTTCGAGATGTTCAACACTGGATGTAGGCTTCACGTAAACACAGAAGCTCATTGGTGTGTGCTCTTGATAAGGGGTTGTATAGGAAGTTTCAGGATTGGGTATACACGTATGGCATGGAGTGAGAATACTCTCAAAATCAGCATAGATGACATAAGGTACTTTCAGCATCCTCTCAACATTTTTAAACTGAACAATTGATTTCTCCTTGGTAGGCATAACTACCCTCGCAACACCATGTTGAATACAGAAGGCTACATGTTCTTGCAGTTTTTCCTGTCCACTTCGTCCATATCGATCATCAAAATGTGTAAAGCAGCGCTTACAAGTATAAACCCGTCCATTATGGTTAGTTTTCTGGCGTCGAACGAGTTTCTCAAAATTCTTTATATACACGTAGTGATGTTTTCCACTGCTGTCATTCAACAGTAGCAGGTCGCGATGTTCAGGTAGTTCAATGTCAGCAACCTTTATTGGATACACTTCATGCTTCTCATCCAGCCCGAAAACGTTAATGGATATCTTGTTAAACTTCTCAAATTTAGGTATTTGAGAAAGTGGAGTAGGGTAGGAAACACAGCTGAAGTCGTACTTATCTTGAAGTTGTTTGTATTTGCTGACGCGTTGAGGATTGATGCTCACGAATTCGGCCAGTATAGAGTACATGAAACATTTCTCGTCGCTAAAGTTCTGGATGTTTATACATGCTTTCCTTGCTTCAACAGCTGACGGTAGTGGTATGTAGCTACTTCCTCGTAACGGGTTGTACTTGTTGATACGAATTCGAACTCCTTCCACAGCAAGCAAAGCCCAGCTGCTACCCTTAAGCTGAGACTCCTCCATTTCAGTCACCAATTTCTTGAATTTCACTTCCATCGTTGAGTCCAGATCAGTTTCCAGGAAAACAGCTTGATTCCGTGTTTTAAATGTTTTGTCACAGGTCTCTCCAATACTGTTAACAAATCGACACTCAGCCAGCAGATTAATTTTAACACTCTTATGAATGCTAAGCTCTTTATGCACAGCATGGATTATACGTTGTTTTGCCTCTTGCAGATACATATTTAGGTCCTTAGCTGATTCGCATCGTATAAAATACGATTTCAATCGTCCTTCGAATGAAGTTTCGTATTCTTTCATATCGCAGTCCTCCATTGTTGACAGCAACTGATGTTTAGTTGGCTCCAATCTTCTTTTCTTCTGAGGGCTGCTTATTTCACATATATCTTCGTGTCGCTGTCCCTTATAACCATCTTTGAAGGTTACATTACAATGTTTACATTTGAAGAGCTTCTTGCAGCTCATCTCGTGTCTTCTCTTGTCATAACCTCGGAGGAACTTCTTCCCACATTTTCCGCATGCATATCCAGTAGCGCTTGGAATAATATCCTTATACGCTGAGTTACTCATCTTTATTCTTGATGTAATAACGTATTAATCACTGATCAATGAAATGTAGACCTCTTCACCTTGACACCACTTTAGAAAGCTGATTATTCTTGGAGAGAACACGATGTTAACACCTCAAGACTAATTAGCACAATGAAGTCCAATGCCCTAGATCACCATATTTATAGAGGGAGCACGAACCTTCTAGATCAATCATAAACTCGCTCCATAACCACCTGTATATGATCGCTCAACCTGTACTAACCCCCCAGCCATATAACCTCAAGTCTAGAGACAGGATGTTTATGACGTCACACCCAGAGACAGGATGTCTGGCAGCATCAAACACGTTTAAACTCGTCTCATAACTACCTGCTTATGCTGTCACACCAGCAAGAGAAGTATTCCCACACGCTCATTCAGACATATATTTCAAATTCAAGCCCACCACCACCATCACCACCTATTGTACCGAGGTTAATTCAAGCTGTATTATCACAATACTTAAAAGTAAAAGCTTAAAAGGAAACCTAGAAGATTTTCCCCCTTATTTACTTAATTATTTCATGTTTTTATTCCCTTTTCAATTCTTCCTTTCCATCTTCTCACAGAAAGACCATTACATTTCACTACAATCATGAGAAAAGCAATTTTTCCAGAGTTACACAGATTCTAAGCTTCTAAATCGAACCCGGTAATACTTTTAATAAATGTATTTTAGCTCCCCAATATCAGCATCTACCATTTAATCTTTACTCGAACCTGATATGATCCATAAGCTTGAAGATATATGAAATCACCCTTCGGGATTCGATCTGAGTACTTTAAAGTAATATTTGTCACGATAACGTTATTTAAGGACTAGATACTCTGTTTGCGTTTACCTTGACATGTTTATCTAAATTAAATTACGAGTTATTAAATTTTTGCAAGTAAATTTCATTGAATCGGTATTCGAACCCAGAACACCAGGAACAAGATAATTTATAATATTAGTCTGACATGTTAAACAAAGTTGTAGGCAGTTACATCATCGATCTAAGTGATATATTCTAGTGTACAGAGGAAAATTAAGAAAGTCATTAAAAGATGGGGAATCGAACCAAGCACAACTGATTGGCAATTATATACAGCATTAATTACCCATCATAGACGCTATCAATCATGCTTTAGTCCACTCCTCTACCTCACTTAGTTCCCGAGATAATGAAAATTTTAAAATTTGGATCGAACCCAGGACGTCATGTATCTAATTACACATCCACAGGATACTACCTAATAACATAAACGCAATAAAGTTTATTTGGCGTCTTAATGTTAATGGGTTTAGGAGTTATTAAATTTATAAGTAAATTCCATCGAATCAGTATTCGAACCCAGAACACCAAGAACAAAATAATTTATAATATGAGTTTGCTGTGTTTAAAGGTGCTGTATGTAGTTACAGCATCAATTTAAGTGATATTTTCTAGAGTATAGAGTAAAATTAAGCAAGTCATTAAAAAATCGGGATTCGAACTAGAGACAACTGATTAAACATTATATACAGTATTAATTACGCATTATAACAGCTATCAAACATGTTTTGGTCCATTCCTCTAGCTTTCTTAGTTTCCGAGATAATGAGGTTTTTAAAATTAAGGATCGAACCCAGGATACCAGGTACCCAAGTATACATTTACAAGAAACTACCTAATGACATTAATGTAATAAAGTTTATTTGACGTCTTTATCTTAATTAGTCTCTGAGTTATTAGAAGATGAATTTGTAATCACTCGTAGGATTCGAACCCAGGCATCCCGGTTAACTTGCAACAATGTCCTAATGACGCGGCGCATTCCAAAGAATTGACTAGTTTTTATCCCATTGTTCTATCTCTTTTCATTCAGGAGATATAAGCGATTAAACAGTAGAAATAAAATGGGCGGAGCTTGCCAGCATAGATCAAAGAACTTTATCAGATGTCGGCATCTTCCTTTGCGCCAGAACCGGCTTTTTTTCTACTGTTTAATCGCTTATATCTCCTGTATGAAAAGAGTTACAACAATGGGATAAAAACTAATCAATTCTTTGGAATGCGCCGCGTCATTAGGACATTGTTGCAAGTTGACCGGGATGCCTGGGTTCGAATCCTACGAGTGATTACAAATTCATCTTCTAATAACTCAGAGACTAATTAAGATAAAGACGTCAAATAAACTTTATTACATTAATGTCATTAGGTGGTTTCTTGTAAATGTATATTTGGGTACCTGCTGTCCTGGGTTCGATCCTTAATTTTAAAAACCTCATTATCTCGGAAACTAAGAAAGCTAGAGGAATGGACCAAAACATGTTTGATAGCTGTTACAATGCGTAATTAACACTGTATATAATTTTTAATCAGTTGTCTCTAGTTCGAATCCCGATTTTTAATGACTTGCTTAATTTTACTCTATACTCTAGAAAATATCACTTAAATTGATGCTGTAACTACATACAGCACCTTTAAACATAGCAAACTCATATTATAAATTATTTTGTTCTTGGTGTTCTGGGTTCGAATACTGATTCGATGGAATTTACTTATAAATTTAATAACTCCTAAACCGATTAAGATAAAGACGCCAAATAAACTTTATTGCGTTTATGTTATTAGGTAGTATCCTGTGGATGTGTAGTTAGATACATGACGTCCTGGGTTCGATCCAAATTTTAAAATTTTCATTATCTCGGGAACTAAGTGAGGTAGAGGAGTGGACTAAAGCATGATTGATAGCGTCTATGATGGGTAATTAATGCTGTATATAATTGCCAATCAGTTGTGCTTGGTTCGATTCCCCATCTTTTAATGACTTTCTTAAGTTTCCTCTGTACACTAGAATATATCACTTAGATCGATGATGTAACTGCATACAACTTTGTTTAACATGCCAGACTAATATTATAAATTATCTTGTTCCTGGTGTTCTGGGTTCGAATACCGATTCAATGAAATTTACTTGCAAAAATTTAATAACTCGTAATTTAATTTAGATAAACATGTCAAGGTAAACGCAAACAGAGTATCTAGTCCTTAAATAACGTTATCGTGACAAATATTACTTTAAAGTACTCAGATCGAATCCCGAAGGGTGATTTCATATATCTTCAAGCTTATGGATCATATCAGGTTCGAGTAAAGATTAAATGGTAGATGCTGATATTGGGGAGCTAAAATACATTTATTAAAAGTATTACCGGGTTCGATTTAGAAGCTTAGAATCTGTGTAACTCTGGAAAAATTGCTTTTCTCATGATTGTAGTGAAATGTAATGGTCTTTCTGTGAGAAGATGGAAAGGAAGAATTGAAAAGGGAATAAAAACATGAAATAATTAAGTAAATAAGGGGGAAAATCTTCTAGGTTTCCTTTTAAGCTTTTACTTTTAAGTATTGTGATAATACAGCTTGAATTAACCTCGGTACAATAGGTGGTGATGGTGGTGGTGGGCTTGAATTTGAAATATATGTCTGAATGAGCGTGTGGGAATACTTCTCTTGCTGGTGTGACAGCATAAGCAGGTAGTTATGAGACGAGTTTAAACGTGTTTGATGCTGCCAGACATCCTGTCTCTGGGTGTGACGTCATAAACATCCTGTCTCTAGACTTGAGGTTATATGGCTGCGGGGTTAGTACAGGTTGAGCGATCATATACAGGTGGTTATGGAGCGAGTTTATGATTGGTCTAGAAGGTTCGTGCTCCCTCTATAAATATGGTGATCTAGGGCATTGGACTTCATTGTGCTAATTAGTCTTGAGGTGTTAACATCGTGTTCTCTCCAAGAATAATCAGCTTTCTAAAGTGGTGTCAAGGTGAAGAGGTCTACATTTCATTGATCAGTGATTAATACGTTATTACATCAAGAATAAAGATGAGTAACTCAGCGTATAAGGATATTATTCCAAGCGCTACTGGATATGCATGCGGAAAATGTGGGAAGAAGTTCCTCCGAGGTTATGACAAGAGAAGACACGAGATGAGCTGCAAGAAGCTCTTCAAATGTAAACATTGTAATGTAACCTTCAAAGATGGTTATAAGGGACAGCGACACGAAGATATATGTGAAATAAGCAGCCCTCAGAAGAAAAGAAGATTGGAGCCAACTAAACATCAGTTGCTGTCAACAATGGAGGACTGCGATATGAAAGAATACGAAACTTCATTCGAAGGACGATTGAAATCGTATTTTATACGATGCGAATCAGCTAAGGACCTAAATATGTATCTGCAAGAGGCAAAACAACGTATAATCCATGCTGTGCATAAAGAGCTTAGCATTCATAAGAGTGTTAAAATTAATCTGCTGGCTGAGTGTCGATTTGTTAACAGTATTGGAGAGACCTGTGACAAAACATTTAAAACACGGAATCAAGCTGTTTTCCTGGAAACTGATCTGGACTCAACGATGGAAGTGAAATTCAAGAAATTGGTGACTGAAATGGAGGAGTCTCAGCTTAAGGGTAGCAGCTGGGCTTTGCTTGCTGTGGAAGGAGTTCGAATTCGTATCAACAAGTACAACCCGTTACGAGGAAGTAGCTACATACCACTACCGTCAGCTGTTGAAGCAAGGAAAGCATGTATAAACATCCAGAACTTTAGCGACGAGAAATGTTTCATGTACTCTATACTGGCCGAATTCGTGAGCATCAATCCTCAACGCGTCAGCAAATACAAACAACTTCAAGATAAGTACGACTTCAGCTGTGTTTCCTACCCTACTCCACTTTCTCAAATACCTAAATTTGAGAAGTTTAACAAGATATCCATTAACGTTTTCGGGCTGGATGAGAAGCATGAAGTGTATCCAATAAAGGTTGCTGACATTGAACTACCTGAACATCGCGACCTGCTACTGTTGAATGACAGCAGTGGAAAACATCACTACGTGTATATAAAGAATTTTGAGAAACTCGTTCGACGCCAGAAAACTAACCATAATGGACGGGTTTATACTTGTAAGCGCTGCTTTACACATTTTGATGATCGATATGGACGAAGTGGACAGGAAAAACTGCAAGAACATGTAGCCTTCTGTATTCAACATGGTGTTGCGAGGGTAGTTATGCCTACCAAGGAGAAATCAATTGTTCAGTTTAAAAATGTTGAGAGGATGCTGAAAGTACCTTATGTCATCTATGCTGATTTTGAGAGTATTCTCACTCCATGCCATACGTGTATACCCAATCCTGAAACTTCCTATACAACCCCTTATCAAGAGCACACACCAATGAGCTTCTGTGTTTACGTGAAGCCTACATCCAGTGTTGAACATCTCGAAACTGGTCTTCCTAAGCAACCCTATGTGTATCGTGGTGCTGATGCTGCTCAGAAGTTTATGCTGTACCTTACATCTCTTGCAGAAATCATTGGTAATATATACAAATCTGCTAAGCCTCTGAAACTTACGGATCAACAGCAAAAGGATTTTGAGTCTTCTTCAGCATGCTACTTGTGTGGAAAACCCTTTACAGAAGAGAACTATAAAGTACGCGACCATGATCACATCAGCGGTGAATATCGTGGAAGTCTTCATAATGAATGTAATTTAGCCTGTAAAACACCTAAATATATACCAGTCTTCATGCATAACCTTAGCGGATATGACTCGCATTTCATTGTAAAGGAGCTGGGGTGCACAAGTGAACGTGTGGAGGTAATTCCTAACTCTGAAGAAAGCTATATCTCATTCACCAAGTATGTAGGAGATATAAAGCTTCGATTTGTGGATAGCTTCCGATTCCTCAGTACAAGCTTGGATAAGTTGGTAAAAAATCTAACCTCGTATCCTGAAACGCTAAAGTACTTTGGAGAAGACAAATTGAAGTTGATGACCCGTAAGGGTGTATTTCCATATGATTTTGTTACGTCATGGGATGTCCTGAACGAGACCTGCTTGCCTCCTAAGGACTCCTTCTACAATAGATTAAATGAAGAAGAAATTACTGATACTGACTACGATCATGCTAGAAATGTATGGGAGCTGTTCAATGTGAGAAACCTGGGAGAGTACAGCGATCTCTACTTAACTTCGGATGTACTTCTCCTAGCTGATGTCTTTGAGACGTTCAGAGAGCAAACCCTTAAAACACACAAAGTTGATCCTGCCCATTATTTTACCTCTCCAGGTCTTACATGGGACGCCATGTTACTGTATACTGGGATTAAGTTAGAGCTGTTACAAGATTATGATCAACTACTCATGGTGGAATCAGGTATAAGAGGAGGTTTATGCCAAGTTTCCCATCGGTATGCTGAGGCTAATAACACTTATATGGATAAGTTTGATCCGTCGAGACCAACCCAATTTATCACATACGAGGACGCTAATAACCAATATGGGTGGGCAATGTGTCACGCTCTTCCTTTTGCTGGATTTCAGTGGGTGTCACCTGAAGAAATCAACTTAGAAACACTACAAGAAGATGATCCTCATGGGTACATATTAGAAGTTGACATCGAGTATCCTGCTGAACTTCACGATCTACACAACGATCTACCTTTCCTGCCAGAGTGTATGAAACCATTGGAATCATCTACAAAGAAACTGATACCTCATCTTGGACCTCGAAAGAAGTATGTAGTGCATTACATGGCTTTGAAGCAAGCTCTTAGTCATGGACTACGACTAACAAAAATCCATCGTGTGCTACAATTCCGACAGTCTCAGTGGTTGAAACCTTATGTGGAATTTAACAACAGGCTACGACAACAAGCTGCAAATGATTTAGAGAAGGATCTCTACAAGCTCTTTAACAACGCTATGTTTGGAAAAACTATGGAGAACCTGCGTAACCGCATGGATATACGACTGGTGACCAATGAAAAAACTCTAGAGAAGCTGATCGCCAAGCCTACGTTTATCGACAGGACGATATATGCTGATAATCTAGCTGCTGTACATATGGCCTCTCGTCAGATTGTATTCAACAAGCCTATATACATTGGTATGAGTGTGTTGGACATCTCCAAGACATTAATGTATAACTATCATTACGACGTTTTGTTGCCTTATTATGGAGCTGAAAACCTGAAGCTTATGTATATGGACACTGATTCGTTCATTCATCGTGTAACAACTGAAGATGTGTACCAGGACAAGCTACGTTTTCTTGAACATCTCGATACAGCTGATTACCCTGCCAACCATATATGTTACTCTACTCAGAACAAGAAGGTATTGGGAAAATTTAAAGATGAGGCTAATAGCAAAATAATCCTACGCTTTGTTGGACTACGTCCTAAGATGTATGCCTTAGATATTCAAGGGTCAATGATAAATAAGATTAAAGGTATAAAACGTAGCGCTATTGAGCAGTACATTTCGTTTGACAGCTATACAGACTGTCTTAAAACCTGTGAAATCATCAGAACACCTATGAATCTGATCCTATCACGAAAGCATGCTCTTGCTACAGTGCAAGTGAATAAAATTGCATTGACTCCGTTTGATGATAAAAGAATTATTGCTGAGGATGGGATAACGACATATGCGTATGGACATTACGCCATTACAAACAGTGCTTAAAAGAATGTAAGTTAAAGATAAAGATTTTATCGTGAGTCTACAATCTTAAAAAAGAAGGTTATCTGTGTGCTGTATATGCAGATAGCTGACGCCTGATGAAGAAAGAAGAAGATGTAAGGGAAGGTGTTAACCCTGCCATTAAGAGCAATCCTAGTGCTAGTCTCAAGCCTAGATAAAAGGGGAGAGACATCTACACCGAACTAAAATAAAGGTATGTTGACGTAAAGCTTTTCAATTTGTGAACCAATATGCAGTTTATCCCTCTCCGCAACGTACAATAACTGTTTAACATATAATAAGTTTGTAAGATTTAGAAAAAAGTATATAAACTGTTGTAACGTTGGATGAGAAATGTTTTATAATTTAATTACTCTCTATATTACCATGAGTACCTGTGATACTAGTTGAATTGTCCGTTAAAATGACTTAAATACCTGTGATACTACTCGAATCAAGTGAAATTACATTAAATAGCTCTGATACGAAACCCTGATCATTGAATCTAGCCTCCTGTGATACTAGCTGAGTTACTCTAAACACCTATGATGCTTGAATCGCCCAAATACCTAGACACTATCTGAATTACCTGTTAAAATGACACAAATACCATTGATACAACCTGAATCACCTGCATTTACCTTAAATAGCTGTGATACAAATCTCTGATCGAAATTATCACGAGCATCTGTGAAACTATGCTGATTACCCAAATACTTACGATATTACCTGAACTATCTGTAAAATACGAAACTAGGCTATAACCAACCCCTGGAACCTACCCTCCTGTAATGCTTGCTTAATTACTCTAAACACCTATGTTACTTGAATTATCCTAAATACCTACGATACCCTCTGAATTACCTGTGAAATATGAAACTATGCTATACCCAACCCTGGAATCTAACCTCCTGTGATACTAGCTGAATTAGCCTAAATACCTACGATACTAGCTGAATTAGCTGTGAAATCATGCATAGCTATGATGCAGTTAGCCTCTGGAATCTAGCCTCCTGTGATACTAGCTGAATTAGCTTAAATGCTCAAGATACTAGCTGAATTGGCTGTGAAAATGATTTAAATACCTGTGATACTACCCGAATCATGTGAAATTACCTTAACTAGCTCTGATACGAATTCCTGCTCTAAATTAGCACGAGCACCCGTGATACTACCTGAATTACCTGTGAAATATGAAACTATGCTACACCCAACCCTAGAATCTATCCTCTTGTGATACTAGCTGAATTAGCCTAAATACCTACGATACTAGCTGAATTATCTGTGAAATCATGCAGAGCCATGATGCAGTTAGCATCTGGAATCTATCCTGTGTTATTAGACGAATTAGCCTAAATACATACGATACTAGCTGAATTACCTGTGAAATCATACACTGCTATGATCCAGTCAGCCTCTTGCAATACTACCTGAATTACTTACCTGTTAGTGTTAGTGGGTTAGCTTTTCCCGTTGCAGGTCATCTTTTTCCCTTTATGGCTCACCTTTTTCCCTTTGCTGGTCACATTTTCCCCTTTGCTGGTGACATTTTTCCCTTTAATGGTCACGTTTTTCCCTTTGCTAGTCAACTTTTTCCCTTTGTGGGCCTCCTTTTTCCCTGAGCAGTCACCTTTTTCCCCTGAACGAGTCACCTTTTCCCTGAATAGGTTACGTGATGGACATGTCTAGAACATTGACATGAAACAGTTTTCCACTAAGTTCACGTCTAAAGTCGCTTTCAAGTCTAGCACCTCCTATTCCCTATCTCTCCTGTATATAAGTCCATATTCCTACTGCTACACTACCTGTCTAGCATAACACCTCTCCTCCTGTTCCTATACCTCTCATATAAACCATTCTCTACTCCTCTAGCTCTGTCTAGCCTAACGCCTCTCTCGTTTACCTATGACTCTCACATAAACCATACTATGCTCCTCGACCTCTGTTTAGTCTAACTCCTCTCCTCGTTTTCCTATACCTCTCATATAAACTATACTCTACTCCTCAACCTCTGTCTAGCCTAGCACCCCTCTTCCTGTTCCTATACTTCTCATACATATAAACCATGCCCTACGTTTCAAGCCCTGTGTAGCCTAACACCACTCCCCGTATCCCCTACCTCTCAAAAGCTCATTCCCTCCTACCCCCCCTCTAGCTGAGTATCACTCCTTGGTTTCCTATCTAACCTAACTTTAACACCTGTCTATCCTAGCATAGGATCTCTCTCCGTTTTCTCGTCTCTCCTTATAAACACAAACTCAATTCTCCTAACCTAATACCTCTCCTCGTTTTCCTATACTTCTGATATAAACTATACTCTACTCCTCGACTTCTGTCTAGCCTAACACCTTTCCTCGTTTTCCTATATCTCTCATATAAACCATGCACTACGTTTCAACCCCTGTCTAGTCTAACACCTCTCATCGTTTTCCTATACCGCTCATATAAACCATACATTACTCAGCCTCTGTCTAGCCTAACACCTCCCCTCGTTTTCCTATACCTCTCGTATAACCTATACTCTACTCCTCAACCTCTGTCTAGCCTAGCACCCTCTTCCTGTTCCTATACTTCTCAAACATATAAACGCATACTCTACTCTCAACCTCTGTCTAGCCTAACACCACTCCCCGTATCCTCTACCTCTCATAAAGCGCATTCCTCTCCTGTCCCCTGTCTAGCTGAGTATCTCTTTGGTTTCCTATCTAACTTAACTTTAACACCTGTGTATCCTAACATAGGATCTCTCTCCGTTTTCTCGTCTCTCCTTATAAACGCATACTTAAACCCTCCTAGCCTAACACCTCTCTACTATTTCTTCCATATAAACGTATTTCCCTCCTTCAACCCTCTTTAGCATAGTATCGGTCGTCGTATTCCCTATCTCTCCCATATAAACGCATTTTCCTCCTTGAACCACCCCATCCAGCCTCGTTTTCCCTATCCTTTCCCATATAAACGCAAAAAAGTGGCCCAGCTCTCTCCTATATATCCTACTTCTCATTATTCATAAATTGTACAGAATTTACGAAATCTTACTACTTCAACATCCAATTCAGTTCAACCCACTTCATTTCCATTACCGAAAACCAGTAGATTCCTTAAACTTTCAATTTTGAAAACTGTCTCTTAATCAATGCACATTCCAATAATATCAATTTACAAATAATTAATTTCTTGAAAAACGTGTGTTTATTGTCTTTTGATTTTGAAGTAAGTATTTTGTATTTCCCATTATTGGTAACATTGATTATTATTTCGTAATACATTCAATTGTTCATTTAAAGCGCCATAGTCTAAAAACGGGCATAATGGTGCTTTTATTTTAAACAAGACAAGGAATAAATTATTGGTTAGATAACACAATGTGTACAATTTGTCTTTAAAATCTCATTCAACGTTACGAATTTCATCAGATTAATTTGAACCTCTCGTGGGATTGCCTATGGTAATCTTATCTGACCAATAGGATGTTTTTACAAGCATCATATACAGATTCAGTGGAAGCTGAATATATGGTGTTGCATTCGAATAATATGATCGGATCAATCCTTTTCGAAAACGATCTCAATGGAGAGGGTTTCTCAAACTTCTTGCACAATCTTCAAACGGGCAGTGATCTTTTGAATATTCCCTAGCAATTCATACCTACCACCAAATGGATGGCTCACTGACACATAATGAACTCATCGTTTACTCTTTTCTCCATCTTACCTAACCACGGAGGTGGATTGGCTGGAATCTTAGATTTATTTCTATAAGGACACCTAAAAGAATAGGCAACAAGCCACATAATATCTCGATCCTCAATAGATATCAAATCGCTGCTTGCCGTAATGCCACAACTCCTACGGCAAGTAATTGTCCCCCTTAAGACCACTTGCAGGAGTCTCAGGCCGAATCACGCGATAAAAGAACTATCGCCCCGAGGCCGGTATTACAAGTGCCGATAGCTTACTAACCTCAATATGATGTGAAACGAGAGGACAAGGAGGAATGTCCAACGATAAATGTATATTATTTTACGAATAGTATGTGTCGGCTACAGTAGCACAATAATGAGATATTATAAGAGTTTATTTTGTTAAATAATTAATGAGTTTACAGTATAACACACTTTAATTTTTTGTTGCCTATAGGGGAATTACATGACAAACATAACGAAATTTGTTTAAATAAGCTCAGAAGCATAATAAATAGTGTTCTGGTTGAGATAAGAAGTGAAAATATCAAATATGCAAAGAATATGTCAAGCTCGTGGAGAGTAGTTATAGTTATCTAAATGCTAAGATTCCTGTGAAATGCAAACCTCGCATCTTAATCTACGGAAATGAGATGATGACAAAAAATGATTTTATAGCAGACATAACAAAACGGAATCCTACAATCAAACTCAGCTTACTGGGTGATTTACAACAGCTGGAATTGCAGCATTTGAAGAAATCCGATAGCGATTCGATGCAGCATGCGATGATCATAGTGAAGTCAAGATCACTGTATAGAATGGAGATCTGGGGTGCATAGAAAGGTTGGGAAAAAATGGACATGTTACTGAAAATCTTTTGCAAAATTACTTTAAGAGCTCTACATAATTCTGCAGGGTATGGAGCTTGTTAGAACTAGCCAAAGTCAGTGTCGAGTGATGATTATGGATAGAGTGCTAAAATATTGGTTTGCAATTTATCACTTACCAGTAGTATGGATATAAGAGAGCTGGCGCACATAATATGCAGGGATGTGCATTAATATGCTCATTAGCCCCCCTCCTCCCCCCTTCCCCCGCAGCTCCTTGGGACTTCCAGGTGCAGCTGAGGGTCATAAATCTTGTTGAGTACAATGGAAGCTTGACAGTTAAGCAATTAAGGGTATCCTTTACCTGTCAAAATGAACAAAGCGGGTCGTAAATTTATGGTTCTGTAACAAAGGCGAGATGTTTTTCCTACCCATTCCACATCCGGCCACTTATGCACCTGCAGCAGCCCACCCAAGCGGCTATCCATCACTGTCAAAATTAACAAGAGCATGCTGGACAAAGGAACAGGCGCTATTCTCTCCAGCTCTATTGTTTACTTTTAGGTGAAGCCACCTGACATCCACATTCCACTGTCCTATAAAAAAGAACAATGCTTGCCCTTCAACTGTCAAAATGAACAAAGGCAATGATAAATTAGGGTCGTGACAAAAGAGAAGCTGAAGCCCGTTAACAAACAAACAAGTTCTATTTCATTTTCTTTCCATTGTCCGGGGCAAGGCTTCTTTAGAAGGACCATCTGGCATTTCCCATCCCACTAGCTTTTAACAAGAGAACAATGCTTTCCGTTAAACTGTCAAAATGAACAAAGGCCATGATAAATTAGGGTCGTGACAAAAGAGAACCTGAAGCCTGCTAACAAAGAAACAAGTTCTATTGTATTCTCTTTCTATTGTCCGGGCAAGGTTTCTTTAGAAAGACATCTGGCATTTCTCATTCCACTGCCCTATAACAAAGCTGATCCCTTTCCATTGTTCGAACACCTGCTAGCTTAACAGAAGAATCTGAGGAAGGCTTTATACTCGCCCTGTCTTTGTCTGACTGTGGGAAAAGAGAGAGCCCTGAGTTCCCAATGAGACAAGCATCATATAACAGCTAGACCCTAAATTCCACCCCATCCCACCCCGACTTCCAGGCGTCACCTGCATTGCCCGAGGGCTACTTCTCTCTGCGCATGCGCTGCAAGAAATGATGCCATTGGATGCAATAATCACGTGACGTGTAACATCTCTCCCGCCATACCAGCGCCTGAAATTGCCTGAGGGGCTCTAGGTCCTTATATAAACAAGCGTTGGTGCATAAGGCAGCCACTGCGAGTTTTTTAACTTAGCGATACAGATTAATCCAAGTCATCGCTATTGTCTTCTAGACTGCATCCATTGTCATCTGTATAATGCAAGGTGAGTGAGTTTTTTTAACATGACTAAGTGAAACACGAATCATTGCAAGAGTACCATATTGTTTATCTGAATATTTCATTTCTTTAATAATTAACATCAGAATTGTTAAAAAATGTAGCGCTTTCATCAAGGTGTAAAATAGTTCTTTAGATACCGGCATAAACATTCATACTTAATCATTCTTCCTCTATTAACATTCATACGATATCGCTACACATTCTTCTGTAAACGTTCACATGATTTCTCCTCGCATTCTTCTATTAACATTCATATGATTTTAGCTACACGTTCTTCTTGCATAAACATTCACATCATCTTCTCAACACATTCTTCTGTGTCATTTATATGATTTTCTCTACACCTATAAACATTCATATGGTTTTCCCAAAACATTCCTCTATTGACATTCACACGATTTCTCCTCTCATTCTTCTATTAACATTCATATGATTTTCACTACACGTTCTTCTTTTGCAAACGTTCATATGATTTTCTCATCACATTCTTCTATTAACGTTCATATGATTTTTCCCATACACTCTTGTGATTTCTCCTAGCATTCTTCTATTAACATTCATATGATTTTAGCCACACGTTCTTCTTGCATAAACATTCACATGATATTCTCAACTTATTCTTCTGTAACATTTATATGATTTTCTCTACACCTTCTTCTGTAAACATTCGTATGGTTTTCTCAACACATTTCTCTATTGACATTCACATGATTTCTCCTCTCATTCTTCTATTAACATTCACACGATCTCCGCTACACATTCCTCTTTCCGTAAACCTTAATACGACTTTTTTTCACAACGCATTCTATTAACATTCATACGATTTCCTCTGCTCATGTATTTCATATTACATGACTTTCTCTACTCATTCATCTTTTATCAGTTATAAAAAGCAATTAAATTTACACATTTAAAATTTTTCCCACAGGTAATACTGCAAACGCTATGGGAGTCGCCAGAACCGCACTCGTCACAATTTATGCAAGTTAATAGAGAGCCCATTAATAACACCGTGATGTACAACATGCCGACACCCCTGGCGAGGGATCAGATATCAGATGTGCCGCTGCACAGGAGTTACATTTCTAATAGCCCCCGTCACCAATCTTATTGGGGGGTGATTATATTACTCCACCGCCACCTGGATTTGAGGATGTCACTCCCGTTACAGGGGTGAATGCAGGCATGGGCAGCGCTTCAGACCAGTGTTGAACGTGCAATAACTGTGAATACCAAGTTCCTGCAATACAGACGCTTAACGAAGTGAACGGTGAGTTTAGATATATTATTACACTTAACTTTTTTCTATAAAATATTATGTTTATCATTAATCGATGTATAACCAGAGAACAATTCACAATTTCAATTATGGAATGAAGTATTCAGTTTACTAGCATTAGCATTTTTCAATTAAAAAAATATTCAATGTGAAGCTAATTCTGCTTTTTGCTTCTTTGTTGTAGTTCCTGAAGCAATTTCATTCAGGGCTGGGGAGACGGACGAGGGCTGTAGCATGCCCTCGCCTATATTCTCTCAAGACTACCTGACCCCGCCGTCTCCCGGATTCGAGAATATTGCACCGATGCCTGTAGGAGATCCATGGGCAATTATTCCTAGCGATGTATGCACTTGCGTGAATTGTGCCTACAGGACCGTGTACCTGCAGATGCTTCGTGAATTGAATGGTGAGCTTTTTTAACTTCATTTATTCTAGATCTAACATCATTACGTAAGTAATTAACGTAACGCTAACGCATAACGTTTCTCAATAAGTTTTTTTACTCATTTTTATTGATTAAAATGTACAATTACATAAATAATTAACGTAACGTTAACGCATAGCTTTTCTCCATCAACTTTCTTAACTTGATTTATTTATTAAAATATACAAATACATAATAATTATCGTAATGTTAACGCATAACTTTTCTCAATCAACCTTTTTACTCATTTTTATTTACTAAAAGATACAATTATATAAATAATTATCGTAACATTAACACGTTACTTAAGCTTTTTCTTCAATTATTTAATAAACATATATTCTCGCATTTCTATTTTATCTGGCATTCCATTTGTTATTGTTATAGAACCTTCAGTAGTGGTCACGAACCCGGAGACTGAGTGTGCGGACAACTTAGCATTGCTCCGGGGTTCCAAAAGACCTCACGAGGCTGAAGAGGAGCACGGTCAAGGAATTATCCCCCTCGCCCATCAAGGATCTTCAATGACATCTCCATCACCAGTTGCAGGGCCATCAGGCATCGGTCGCAACCATTATGACACCTCAACCACCGCTGCTTACACTGAGTCCAATAGTGGCGACCTTGAATACACCAAACAACACCAAAAAACTAAAGGTTAGTCATACTCAGCTAGAGTGCAAGGTTATTGAATCGGCGTTCAAGGGCCGCCTTTTCAGTAGCCGCATAGAAAACACTTTAGAGATAGCTGACCCCGGTCAATTTCTGCAATACTGCAGGCGTCTTGTATTGGGAGAGATGGTTTCTGTACTCGGGAGAAGCTCTTCTGGCTTTAAAGTAAACGCATCTATCGAGATCACATACCTAATACAATCTCCTGAAAAAGAGATGCAGAAACCATCTTTTTCAACAGCAAGACAAATCTGAGCCTTCAATCAAGTAATCTTGATACCCTATACACTTCTATGGTCGATGAAATTCTAGAAAACATCTCGAATTTGGAAAGAGGTGCAAGCTCAAAATCTCTGCTCGCTGTCAGGGCTCTTGTTATTGGAACTAGCTTCTATGATCCCTTGAATGCATCGCGATACATAGAGTTACACAGTGCAATCAGGTCTAAGAAAGCTGTAATAATTATAAAAAACAACGATGAATACTGTTTTGCATGGTGTTTGCTCGCTGCAAAGTATCCTGCAAAGCGCGATGGTTATAGAACGAGAAAATACCCTGCAGAACAGTTATTCTCTGCATTCAACTACAGTGGGCTAGGCTTCCCCGTAAGCCTACACCAGATTCCAGACTTTGAGCAGCAAAACACCGGAGTATCAGTATCAGTATTTGAACTAAAAAGGGAGTGTGCAATTATACGTGTATACCAAACCAGCAGCAGGAAAGAATTCAACGTTAACCTACTACTAATTGAGCAAAAGGGAAGATCTCACTACTGCCTGATTAAGGATATGTCAAAACTGATTTCAAGGCAACTCAGTAAATATGCGAGCCCTGCCTGAAGCACTTCAATAATGAGGGCGCTTTTAAAAAGCATCAATTGAAGTACATGCAGTGCCAGGTGCTCAAAATGCCCAAGAAGGGTGAGGTGATTGAGTTCTCATCATACTCGAAGGGTAGTCCTGTAAATTTTGTTGTGTATGCCGATATTGAAAGCGTGTTAACCCGAGTTCAGTCCTGTCAACCGTCGGCTAATCATAGCTGGACTCGGGCTATCCAGAATCATGAGGCTATATCTATATCGCTTAAGCTCATAGGTCAACATGACGATTCATTGTCGAGATTTAAGCTATTCAGAGGTCCTGATGCAATCAAGGAGTTCTTCATTGAACTTAGGTTAATAGCCGACATGATTATTGAGCAATATTGCCGCAATGAAGAAATGACCTTGACTGCACAGGACGTGGCTGATTTCGATAATGCTCATCATTGCCACATATGTAAGAAGGAGTTTGAGGTAGACGATTTGAAGGTACGTGACCACTGCCATGTGACCGGTGTATTACAGGGGGGTGCTCATAACGCATGCAATTTAAATAGACGGGTACCTAACTTTATACCCATCTTTTTTCATTGCCTTAGCAATTATGACAGTCATTTCCTGATGCAACACCTGGCATATGATGATCACCCCATTTCGTGTATCTCAAACTCCTCTGAGAGATATATATCATTCAGCAAATAGTACAGGACTATCTTTTTCAGGTTTCTAGATAGCTTAAGTTCTTGGACGATAAGCTATCTAGTTTAGCTTGCATGCTGAGTAGTGATGAGTTCAAGATCACGAACTCTGAGTATCCCGATCCTGAACATCAGCAGTTAGTGAGATCTAAGGGAGTATTCCCTTACAGCTACGTCGACTCTGCTTCAAGACTACAGGAAACAGCACTCCCTTCCATAGACAAATTTGACGATATAACTCAAGAAGACTACAATCATGTTGTCAAAGTCTGGAATACCTTCAACATAAGCAATCTAGGCGAATACAGCGACCTGTATCTGAAAACGGATACGCTGTTGTTGGCCGATGCATTCGAGAAGTTTAGGGACCTCTCTCTCTGGAGGTATATAACTTGGACCCCTGCTGGTACTATACCCTAACAGGACTTGCATTTGATGCAATGCTCAAGGTGATTCAGGTCAAGCTTGACCTCATTCATGATGAGGAAATGATTAAATTCTTTGAAGAAGGAATCAGGGGCGGAATATGTAACGTGTCAAAGAGACATGCCAAAGCCAACAACAAATACCTTCCTGGACACAATCAGAAACAAAAAAGCATATATTTGGCCTATCTCGACATCAACAATTTATATGGGGCCTCGATGGCCAGACCTATGCCGCACAAGAACCTCAGATGGCTTTTACCCGAAGATATTTTAAGCATAAACTTCTTTGCTGTTGCTCCTGATTCCCCAAATGGACACGTCCTGGAAGTCGACCTTGAGTACCCTGAGTATCTACATGATGAGAACAATAACCTTCCTCTCTGCCCGAAAAGTGAGATACTACCTGGAGGCCAATACAAGAAACTGCTGGCAACACTAGAGAACAAAGAGAAGTATACCTTGCATTACAGAAACCTCCAGCAGTGCATTGACTTGGGCATGAAGTTGAAGAAGATCCATAGAGTGGTTGCATATGATCGGTCAGAATGGCTGGAAACCTACACTAATATAAATTCAGAGAGACGTGCAAGGGAAACTTCTAAATTCGGTCAGAATTTATGGAAGAAAATGCACAACTCTGTATATGGCAAATTTATTGAGAATGTATGCAAATACAATGACTTCCGTATCGTTACAAGTTGGAAGCAATGCAAGAAATTGACTTACGTTCGGAGCATTTTATTTGCAGAAAATCTTGTAGGGATACAACATGCCAGAGAGGAAGTGTACATGAACAAACCCATCTAAATAGAGCAAGCCATCCTTGACATATCAAAACATATAATGTACAGCTTTTATTATAATATATTGAAGCCAGGCCTAGAAGATTTAATTTTAAATTACATAGACGCAGATTCATTTATTCTGGAAACCTCATGTGACATATACAAATTTATCAGAGAAAACATTTTGACACATCAAAGTATGAGACGCAAAATTGCTACGGAATTACACCGCAAAACAAGGACGTTATAGGCATGAGCTTGCAGGAATCCCTATGATCCCAAGTTATACGCATATAGGCACGAGGACCAAACTATGATGAAAGCAAAGGGCATCAACAAGACCGGCATGCGTAACATACATTTTGAGCACTATTTCGGCTGTCTAAATGATATTAGAAATTTTTAAACAACAATATTTCGAAGTTTCAAACATAAAGTCTCGACTATAGAAATGAATATTGTCGCTCTCTGTGGTAGAGACGATAAGAGAAAACTCATTGAAGGCTCAGACCAGACAATTGCCTGGGGTCACTATTGTCTGCGTATGACTGACCCTTAGATGTATATATGTACTTACTATTGTAAATTTTTAGTTTTGTAAATGTTTAAAGCAATTAACTTTCTGTAAATGGGTGTGTGCGTGTGTGTGTGTGTTGGCGGGTGGGTCATGTGTGTGTTTATATATGTATATGCATAAATGTAAATATTTAGCTTTTATGATTTGATAACTCTTTTATGTTTATTCATTTATTGATTTTGAATTTTATAAACTGCATGTAAAATTCAACCTACTGAGTGAGTGTTTTATCTATTTATGTATGTATTATGTGTGTGCATGTATGTATATATGATGGTTTAACCATAAAAATGCAAATAATAATGCAGTTGTATATATATGTAATTTTTTGTTTATGACATTTTATGTTAAAGCACTTATTGATTTTAAAAAAGGAAGTAAATCCAGCGATCACAGAAAGGCATTAATATTGTAAAAAATGTTTTAAATAATGAATTTCATTTATTCATTTTTGACACATCATATATAATGAAATAAAAAAACACTCATTGTTGTGGAATAAAAGCCTCTTTATTTTCATTATTATTTTTCTGCAATAAATCCTTTCTGTCAATCCATTGAGTATTAGGGAATCCATACCACTTTACAAAAATCCTATTTCCCTGCCTGCATAATACTTTCTCTACCAGAAATGTATTAGGGTACAGTGTAGATCGCAGTTCATGACCATAAAAGGACCCCTTTATCTCATCACCATCATTACCTTTTAGCATGTATGTAACGGGATTCGTGTGATTCACACGAAAAACTTGAAATATTTCAACACACCAATTAGCTTCAAAGCCCTTTTCAAAATGTCCCTTGTCCTTTGATATCTTCACATAATCACCAACACTAAACTTTCTTGCCCCTCTCTTCTCTCTTCGATCTTGAGTGTAGTTATACACAGTCAGAAGAAGATCATTGTTCTTCACCTCTATAGGCTTCATTCGAATAGTGGAGTGGTAAGTGTTGTTCTATCTTGCAATAATCTGAGGTAAAAGATCTAGCCACTTTTATGATCCTTTAGCTAGAAATTCCCGATACATTATATTCTTTAAAGTTCTTATTAATCGTTCAAGAGCAGCTGCCTTCACATGTGTATAGGTATTGTCCTAATTGATGTTATATTTTGTCATTAAATTTTTAAAATGTTTATTATAAAATTCTTTTCCATTATCGCTCTGTATGTTCTTGGGTGGGGTTACCATTTCTTGCAGTATATCTGCCATAGCCTTTGCAACTTGAAGTCCTATCTTGTCCATTAGCGGTTTCGCAAATGCCATTTTAGAGTAGAAGTTGATTGCAATGATGATGTACTTGAAATTCTTATTGATTTTTGCATGCAGTATCATCTCCACCAAGTCGATCTGCACCAAATCGTGGAGCCCCTTGCTGATAATCTTTCGACGCATGAAGTTTCTCCGGGCTGGAGCATGGAACTCGCTTGCTATATGTTGCTTCTCTGATGTCATGCTATATCCTTTGCCGCCTTTAGTTCTTGAATAATCTCTTCAATTTCTTGAGTATAATTGTTATTGCCGGCGTCTCTGGATGCCACAAGTAGCCTAAGGTGATTCACCAGATCATTAGGGTAGATCCAGTAGATGTAGTCTTGCCTCGTATTAGGGTGATGTTCTTTCCACTGTAGTCCTAATTCCTTGTTCTTCGTTACTAGAGGACGTATAACCCTTTTATACTTGTAGGAATTACCCAATCTCAGCTGCCCATGCTTGCTGAAGTTTCATCGATGAACATGTGTTGCTTTAAGTATTTTACTGTATGCTTCAAGGTCATCTTCGGTGAATGCATGCATTTCAGGTATTCTCTTGAATATGAGTTCCTTCAATCTCGGCGTGGTTTCATACGTTTCGTCCCCTATTCAAACTTTATTATTGATGAAATCAATAATCTTGTTCCCTAGCATGTAGCTGCCATCCTCATATCGTACTCCATATGATGAATCTATTTCATTTTTGTTCTTCTTTCGAACTTTATTAAGCTAGTTGTAGAGTTTCTCATCTTTCACGTCTTTCGGTGATTCCTCCTTGCTTGTAGTATTCTTTTTCTGTGTTTCAAGTATATCTTCAAGCGAACCTGTCAATGGCTGAAGAGCTTCACTCATCACTTTCCTGGTTTCAAACTACTGACCTTTAAGAGAACGTAACTTTTCTCTTATAGCCTTCGAGTGCACGGCTACAGATTCTTTAAGTCGTATGCACTCGCTGTCCATCTTGAAATGGCACTGAAATTACACTTTCGCATTAATATATACCCTATTTATTTAGCAGACTACAGTTTATAAGAGATTTTCAGCTCAATATTTAGAAAATGGCCGTCCCTTACAAGATTTGCAGGAGCAGTGAAGGTTAGTCTATCACCATTTGCAATTGGTGCAGGCAGAGCTCTAACAGACTTGTTATTTATTTCAATTAATGTATCAGGCCTTACAGTAGGAGCTGTTGGTGACGTCATATAGCAAGAAACTATCTCGCCGTTTACGCTTGATTTGTAATATTCAAGACCTGTTGTTAAGATGTACCTCTGTGATTGCACTCTGAAAGCCAACGACTGCAGTGTAATTACATGTTCCCCTCTCACTTGCTCTACTAATGAATTTATGACTCCCATTTGTGTTTTAAGGGTATTGATATTATCCACTGTAGTTGTCAGATGCCCATCTATTGATTTCTGGCGGTTCGCCATAGTTTCCATGTGTTTTCCCACTGTTTCTGCAACCGTGGTACTTATTGCACCAAGTCTGCTGCTTAAATCTTGATGTATTTCATTTTGTTTCCTACCCAAGTGAACTTTAACAAACTTTTTTGTTGCTCCATCACTGTCATCGACAGGATCTGCTACTTCTATTAGCCTTCTTTTTTGAAATGAAACGTTACCGTGTGCATCGAGCGGTGGTGTTCTTGCACTTATATATTCTAATACATGCTTCTTATTTGGCACGTCATAGTCCTCTTGAGGTGGCAGCATTATCTTCAATCTTATAGCATCCAGGATAATGTTGTTTCCATCGTCGCGTTTAAGGGTATTTTAATTCAGATATTCCATTAGAGCATCATGTTGCACGTCTAGCGACTTCTGGATGTGATCCATAAACGTAGTTTGAAGTTCGCCCATGCGCTGATATGTCGTTTTTTCTGTGAACTCCTGCATTCGATTTTCAGTAGAAGACGTAAGCGTATCCACGTAGCGTTTAGTGCTTGCGTCGTCGTCCTCCTCAGGATCCTAAACAATGCAGAGTCTCTTGTTCCTGAATTGGTAATTTCCTTTTCCATCTCTGTTTATGATAAATTGATGTAGCGATCTTTTCACTGGCGCAGCCCTCTGTGATCCAAACCTGTCAATACTCATGATGAACTATGAATCAGCAATCTCTTTATTAACAATATAGAATATACATTTCGATGTCTGTCCATGCTGTAAAAAGATGTAATCTTGTCTTGCTTTTCAGTGATGACGTCATCAAATATAAAGATGGAATTTTCTTTAATTTCTGATGGGTGCAAGACGCTTTCACCGTCTTCATGGGTATACATACCTATACCCTCAATGTTTTCAATCAGCATAACCAGATATTGACACTTTGGCTGGTATAGTGACTTTGAATAAATGTACACATTTTCAAAGCGTATTCCATTCTCGTGAAGTATCATATTGAGTAATACATTTGTTTTTTCAGCACTGGAGCTACCTAGAATTAGCGCTCTAACATTGCCTGGAAACAGCTTCCCGTGACGATCGCGTCTAAAGTCACTTTCAAAGTCTAGCAACTGGATAGGCAACGAGCAATCTTGCTTAAACTCCATCGTAGCAACTAAAATAAAATAAATCATCCTTAATGTACATATTCTAATGAATGTAAGCAATGGCAGAGTACAAAAGAACTATGTGCCAATAAAATCGATTAGTGTACCATGAGTGCTAAGGGGTTAAGGTCGCAAGAGGTTCCGGTCTAATTAACTCTGTAATTAACCTGCTACCATTTGAAGCACATTTGCCTGGTTACAGATACTGTGGACCTGTGACAAAGCTAGAAAAAAGATTAAAGAGAGGAGACCCTAATCAATCCATTAGACGAAGCGTGCAAGCTTCACGACATTGCCTACGCTCAGCATAAGGACTCTGCTTCGAAAAACGTTGCCAACAACATCTTTGCTGAAAAGGCCTGGAAAAGAGTGTAATCATCTGATGCTACATTAGGTAAAAAGTTGGCAGCCCGACTAGTAACAACCATTATGAAGGGTAAGGTAGCTGTTGGTGCGGGATCCAGGAAGAAGAAACGAGGAGGATTTCTACCACTCATACCAATTATTACAGCCCTAGGAGCCGCCGCTGGAGGCGCTGCACAAATAGCCCCCGCTGTAAATAAGAAAAGGATAAACAACTTGCTGAAATGATGAGACATAACAAAGAAATTGAAGCAAGAGGGAAATGCCTACGAGTGAAGAAGAAGAAGAAGAATAAGGCGAGGAACACCGAAAGGAAAAGGAGGCAGAGCAAGAAAGGAAATTAAAAAAACTCCGGCAGAGGGCTATACTTAGAATTCCTTGTCAAGCTGAGGATTTATATACGTTACATAATCAAAGTTATCTATACCTCTAGGGTAGTATTACTAAACCTAATGGAACAGCTACTACTGCAAAGCTTACCAATAAAGCTATTGCATTCATGTTTGAGGAGACTCGACTGGCTATGAACGGCTCAACTATTGATCGAACCAGGAACCCCGAGATCGCATCAACTTTACGCAATTAAGCTGCTCTCCACCCTATGGAATCTGATCGATTGCTGAATGCTGGATGGTGCTATCCTGGAGAAGACATGGACATTGTGAATGCAGCAAATGGAGCCTTCAACGCCATAGTACCGCTTTCGCTGTTTCTGGGATTTGCAGACGATCACAAGGAACTCATACTCAATAGCAGGTTTGAGCTGGTGCTCATTCGATCCAAGGACTCTAAAAACTGCATTATAGCGCCTGAGGGTGAAGAGAATGCAATCGTTAAACTTGCACGAATCGAGTGGAGAATGCCAGTGATTCGACTTTCTGATGCTGAAAAGGTTGAAATTCTCAAGATTGTCAAGCCGGACAGGGCGCTTAATCTCCCACTTAGGACCTTGGATCTGCATACTCAGCCTGCTGTACCGCAAACTAAATCATTCACCTGGAATGTCGCCACCACATCAAAAATGGAGAAGCCGAGATTTGTCATTTTGGGTACTCAAACTTTAAGATCGAGTAATGCATCTAAAGACTGTTCTCTTTTTGATCATTGTAACATAATTAATTTGAGACTTTATCTTAATAGTGAATGTTATCCCTATCATGACATGAATTTGGACTTTGGAAACTCGAGATTTGCATCATTGTATCACATGTACACAAAGTTTCAAAACTCTTATTATGAAAAAGAGAATTATCTTTTCTTAAATTTGCTCCTATATTTGTTATAGATTGCTCACATCAACCAGAGGAAGTTGTAAATGGTGCTGTTAACTTTAGAACAGAAATTCAAGCTAGTGCAAATATTCCTGCACAGACCACATTGTATTGTTTAATAATTCACGATAAAGTATTTACATACAAGCCTCTGACTCATGTGATGCAGCTTTTATTTCAAAGTAATCATTTTAAGGACTTGTTTTTTCATTATGTATGTAAGGATTTTTAATGAATAAAAACACTATATAAAAGCATACTTTCATTTCTTTATTGTTATTATGTATCCTGCATTTCCAACACCTTCTTCCTCCAACTCCTCGTTCCAGGATATGCCATTACATTTGCAACAGACAGGTTACCTAAATGCTAATCTATAAACGATTCAAGTCTTTTTAGCCTGCAAATTTCATTGCTATTTAAAAGTATTTCACAAACATTTAAATTACTGTTCAAAAATTTTACTTCTGTCTCTTGCATATAAGCAACAATATTATAAGAGAAAACAATATTTTCACAATATTCCACACGCGGACACTTTCTCGATTGGAGGAATGCATTGATTGTAGGAAGAATATCTCGAATTATCTCCCAGTCTTGAATCGTCATGTATACAAATTTGTCTGTGTTTTTCACTAAAATAACTGGAAGATCGTAGAAGAATCCTATCTTAATGCTGTGCCTTTTCGAGATGTAGACGTCTCGGCACCCGCTTCTTACCGGCATGTTTATTGGGTGTCTCGATGTTGTTTATTGTATCCTCCAATAGCGTCAGCCTCCTTTGCAGGTCTGCAAAGCTGTTCCTCTTCTTCTTCCACTTATTGCACCGCCTGAAACATTACACAATGAAGGTCTTAGAAAAGTGCTTGTGTGAAGTTAAGGTAGCCTGAAAGAATTAATTTTTGTTAGGTTACAGAGGAATGAAACAATGATTTTTTATATATGTGAAAATACTCAAGGCAATGTTTTCCCGAGTTCTGCCGGCTTTCCAGGGGGAGGCTCGGAGGTCGTCTGTGTTAGATCCCCGCCTGCTGTGATTTGACTCCTTCTGTTCCTCATCTATTTGATTAGCATACTGCTGTGCAATGGGATATTCCACTATATCTTCCGGTTCTTTATCATCAGAATCTATCTCGGTTTTAGGCGCTGGTGTGGTCATTTGAATTCTGCAAAAGCCATTATAATTTCAGGTGTTAGTCGTATACAACTGCTCTTGTACAATAGTACCATGTATCGAAATAGTAATGTATGTTAGCATCGTCTACGTGATTAATGTTTACATTAATGATCTCTCTGAAGTTACGTATATGACGATAGCAATGTACAATAATGATACATATTTTAAGAGCTACTTACTTTAAATTTCTCTGCCTGAAGAGGAATACACTGCAGCTCTCGTTGCATGGAAAGAATGACGCCATATTTTTGTGTGCCTCGGTTTTGCACACAGTACAGAGTGAGTATACCCATTGCAGTACTCTGAATGCCACAGAGAGCTGTGATTTGAAATGAGGCTGACCATCTCACCGTCACTTTCGGTATCAGTTTCCCTGGAAAGAAAGAAAATACAATAGAATGAAGCATTTTATTTTCACTCTTCTTTAGAGAACAAATGCACACTTTTTAGAGATTGCATTCAATAATAAAAAACTATACTTACATCATGCTTCTTTTGTAGACCGGACAGTTGTATGTGCATATGCCTCGAGAAGTCATCTGGTCATGATAGGAAGGCATGTTACACACTATATAATGCATGATACCATTACACGACTCTTTATGATAATATGTATAATGGTATGATTCTTCTCCGCATTCACTCCAAAAATGGTGCATTGTTATCGACTCGATTACACCTCGAATAATATTCAGAGCAGTGCGAGAAGGGGCTCCTTATATACAGCGGATTGAAAAACCTGTTCTTCTATCACATGTAATGACATGCAGAGAGGATCGATGGGGGAAGTGATCTGTAGGGAGTGGGGGATGAATGTGTTTTTCTGTGCAAGAGAATCAATGATTCAGTGAGTGGAAATGAAAACTTTTTTATAGAGATGCAATGCACGTAAAGGTTTTTGATATCTCTGTTTGAAAGAGATAGTTGTGGTGTGTGCGTGCGTGCACCAGTGTATGTGTGTTGATGTATGCGCATGTGCTTGTGTATATGTGAGCGACTGGATGTGTATAAGTCGTGGAGAAAGAAAGAGATAGATAGATTGAAAGAGGAAAAAGGAAGAAAGAGAGAGAAGAAGAAAGAAAATAAAGAATCGTGTCTAGGCATCGGAATATCTAAGTACACACCAGGGTTTAATATAAATAATTGTATTTGTTAAATACATTTTTAATCTTATCGTGCACGTTTCCGTAATTTAATAGTTATTATACATAGAGTTTGTAGGGTAAAACTCGAACTAGAAACCTCTGAACGGTCTTTAATCAGGGTAATGATATAATAATGTTTTACCCTAACAAAATGTCAATTTGGATACCTAAGTATACACATTATGAGACGACGCGATGTCAACTGGAGGACGATAATGCAGGTAAACGACTCGTATGCATGGGTAGCGGAGCGACTGGCCGCGAAGTTTCTGGACCCAAATTCGTGGATTGAAGACTGGGACTACGGACGGGACGGTGTGCACTTAAACCGAAGTGGATCTTCGAAGTTGGCAGCTTTGTTCGGGAGGGTGACGACGTGGAGCGATGGCAGCAAGCGGCAGAAGCAACAGTGACAACAACCTCGGAGGAACGAAGATTCACAGGTAGGGGCTGGCTTTTTAAGGCTGTTACAGGTAAATTGCCGTAGTATTATGAATAAAGTTGTAGAGTTTTGGAATTTAATGGAGATATGTAATCCAAATGTAATTATAGGTACGGAGTTATGGCTAAATGTTGATATAAATGATGCGGAAGTTTTCAGCTCAGATTACAGGGTGTTTAGGAGGGACAGGGACGGAAGGGGAGGGGGAATTTTTATTTGCGCTAAGTCAGACTTACAAAGCAAAGCGCTATGGGTAGAAGAGGATGTAGAGATTATGGCTATTGAAATTATTGATCAAAAAAACGAAGGTAATAATATAACAATAATAGCTTGCTACAGACCACCTAGCGAAACTAATCACAAAACGTTGCATAAATTAATAGAAAAAATCTCTTCCGTAAAGGGAAACGTTATTGTTGCAGGGGATGTAAATCTGCCAAATGTAAACTGGAAAGGTCAGTTAATAGGAGGCGAAGACCAAAATCTTGTTAATTTTCTGGTTTGGGAACAGGGTTTGTTGCAAGTCGTTAACACAAGTACTCGGCAATCAGCCTTACTAGATGTATTTTTATGCAGGCCTCAGTCTTTGTTTGCTGAATGTGAGGTCCTGCCAGGTATCAGTGACCACCATTGTGTGCAAATAGAAGTAAACTGGGGGGGACGATTAAACCGGTTTGAATTAGAACAAACATCAATTAGCTGGAATTTCCAGAAAGCAGACGGGGCTGCTATTCAGAATTTTCTACGCGAGCAATATTGGTCTTTCGTAAAATCTGCCACTAGTGTAAATGAAGCCTGGGCTAGTTTCAAAACACTTACTTCGGAAGCAATTATGAAACATGTACCTTTTAAAGTTATGAAAAATAACGCTGATCCAGAATTTTATACAAAACGTATTAGATCACTTAAAAGGAAAACAAGGCGCGCGTATCATAAAAGGAGGAAATCAGAATGGCATTTTATTAAATTTAAAGAATTAACCAAGAATTTACAAAACGAAAAGTTGCAAGCGCAGGAGCGGTTTTTAGAACAAATTTTAAATAAGGAAAGTGATGGATGGAAAGCATTTTACAATTATGTGAGGAGACGCAGGGGTAATAAAGAAGGCATACCAGATTTCAAAGTTAACGGGACTGCCGTAATAAATGATAAGGAAAAGGCGAACATATTAAATGCACATTTTGTATCGGTCTTTCATCAAATGGATGATAGTCCTGAACGGGAAAATAGGAGTGGTGGAGAATCGCTTTTTCAAATAATGGCGCCAAAATTACGTAAAAGGATCAAGATGCTACAGAATCGAAAATCAAGAGGGCCGGACAACGTACCTACTGAAATATTAAAAATAGGGGGAGAAGCCATGATTCCCTACATAATGCTATTGTTTAACATGTCAATTAACAACCGTGCACTACCGGAAGACTGGAAATCCGCTATTGTAGTTCCAATATACAAAGGGGGTAATAAAACAGAAATAAATAATTATCGGCCTGTTAGCCTAACGTCGGTAGTGTGTAAAGTAATGGAGCATCTAATTGCAGAATACATACTGGAGGATTTAGAAAACAAACAGTGGTTCAACAAAGCGCAACATGGGTTTAGATCCGGGTATTCATGTGAAAGTCAAACAACTTCATTAATTCAAGATTTGGCAGATGAGGTGGATGCAGGGGGAAGGACTGATGCAGTGGTGATAGATTTTTCTAAAGCTTTTGACGTAGTGCCACATAGTTTACTCATCCGGAAACTAGCAAATGCGGGACTTGATAATCGCGTTGTATTGTGGGTAGAACAATTTTTGAAAGGGAGGACGCAAAGAGTAAGAGTAGGTAGAGAACTGTCAGAAGGGGGACCGTAAGTTCGGGCGTGCCCCAAGGCTCGGTACTGGGCCCGTTACTGTTTCTTATCTTTGTTAATGATAACCATATAAACATTAAATGCCAGATAAGACTGTTCGCAGACGATTGTATTATTTACAATAAGATTAGGAATTCCATGCATGAGACTGTTCTTCAGGACGACCTAAATGAAATCAGGTGGTGGGCCGAAGCAAACAAAATGACAATTAATGCTGGGAAAAGTAAGTCCATTGTTTTTAGCAGAACTAAGGGGAAGATTATACATAACTATCAAATGGGCGGGGAACCAATTCCACAGGTGGACAGCTGCAAATATTTGGGAGTGTGCTTGTCAAGTAATGCTGGATGGGGGGAACAGATAAATAGTACATCTAGGAAAGCGTGGAAAGCATTGCATTTCGTAATGAGAATACTGAAAAAGGGGGGCGCAAAGACCAGGGAACTAGCCTACAAATCTTTAGTGCGGCCGGTTATGGAATATGGAGTAGCATGTTGGGACCCATACAGAGTCAATCAGATTGATTCCTTAGAAAAAGTGCAGAGAAGGGCTATAAAATTCATAAGGAGAGGTAAAGATTTTGGGTTTACAAAAGCTGAAGAGAATGAATGGGAACCGCTAAAAGTTAGGCGTAAAAAAATAGATTAGTTGCGTTATTTAAAGCTTATACTGGTTCAAATGCTTGGGCGGATGTTAGAGAAAGGTTAGAGAATCCAGCACACTACGGTCGAAACGATCATCTGTTTAAAATTAGGGGTAGAAAGTGCAGAACCGACGTGGGAAATTTTTCTTTTGTTAATAGAACCATTGAGGAATGGAATGAATTGCCTGTAACAGCCTTTCAGGGCTGTCCTCTGACCTTAAAGCAGTTCAGAAATAATATTAGCAGAATAAATGTTGGTTAATTAACTAGTGTACTCATTTCACAAACTATACTATTAAAGTTGACACTACCAGGTTGAAAATACTGGAAACTAAATATAAGGACCAATTGTAAATAGTTAAGTACCTCGAAAATAGTTACGTACTTTGTAAATTGTTAAGTACTTTGTAGATAGTTAAGTAAATTGAGAATAGTTAAGTAAATTGTGAATAGTTAAGTAAATTGTGAATAGTGAAGTAAATGGTGAATAGTTAAGTAATTGTGAATAGTTAAGTAAATTATAAATGGTTCAGTAATTAGGGATTTTAAAAGCTTTGTTAATATTTAAAATTAATCATTTTGTATTGTTAGTCTTGTTTATTATTATTATTATTGTAAGCTAGTCATGGTGATGTAAATTTTGTACGGTTTAATTCTGCCACCGGGAAGTACCCAATTGCAGAATAAATAAATAAATACATACATACATGTGTTTAATATATTTTTAACCTGTTAGTGCACACATCCGTAATTTAATAGTTATTACACATTAGAGTTTGCAGGGTAAGATTCGAACTAGGACCCTCTGAACGGTCTTTAATTAATCAGGGTAATAATATAACAATGTTTTACCTTAGCAAAGTATCAGTTTGGATGCCAAAGTATACACCGGTGTTTAATATAACTATATTTGTTAAATACATTTTAATCTGACCTTGCATAATTTAATAGTTATTACGCATTAGAGTTTCGCCTAGTAAGATTCGAGTTATAAGCCTCTGAACACCCTTTTATTAATTAGAGTAATGATACAATAATATCAATCATCAATTTCTCATTAGCGATAAACATTTGATTCCAGTAAGAATAGAACACCGATCTATGGATATCCAAGTATACGCATGTAATGACATAGGTTAAATACATTTTTATATCGAGATTGAAAAGTCAGCTACATAAACAGAGAGCTTGTTTAACTATGCTCGGGTATAACCGTAAGACCTCGCTATGACATTCGGGGAGAACAGCTCTGACGTCATCTGTTGCAGCCCATGCGCAGAGAGAAGTAGCCCTCGGGCAATGCAGGTGCCGCCTGGAAGTCGGGGGTGGGATGGGGTGGAATTTAGGGTCTAGCTGTTATATGATGCTTGCCTCGTGGGAACTCAAGGCTCTCTCTTTTCCCACAGTCAGACAAAGACAGGGCGAGCATAAAGCCTTCCTCAGATTCTTTTGTTAAGCTAGCAGGTGTTCGAACAATGGAAAGGGACCAGCTTTGTTATAGGGCAGTGGAATGAGAAATGCCAGATGTCTTTCTAAAGAAACCTTGCCCGGACAATAGAAAGAGAATACAATAGAACTTGTTTCTTTGTTAGCAGGCTTCAGGTTCTCTTTTGTCACGACCCTAATTTATCATTGCCTTTGTTCATTATGACAGTTGAAGGGCAAGCATTGTTCTTTTTTATAGGACAGTGGAATGAGGATGTCAGGTGGCTTCACCTAAAAGTAAACAATAGAGTTGGAGACAATAGCGCCTGTTCCTTTGTCCAGCATGCGCTTGTTCATTTTGACAGTGATGGATAGCCTCTTGGGTGGGCTGCTGCAGGTGCAGAAGTGGCCGGATGGGGAATGGGTAGGAAAAAAATCTCGCCTTTGTTACAGAATCATAAACTTACGACCCCCTTTGTTCGTTTTGACAGGTGAAGGATACCCTTAATTGCCTAACTGTCAAGCTTCCATTGTACTCAACAAGATTTATGACCCTCAGCTGCACCTGGAAGTCCCAAGGAGCTGCGGGGTAGGGGGGAGAGGGGCTAATTAGCATATTAATTGCACATTCCTGCATATTAAGTGCGCCAGCTTTCTTATTTCTCTACTACTCTTACCGCAGGGGCTTATTTTGAAAGATAGCATAACGGTACAAGAAATGTGTATTCAGGTGTAATCAGGAACCAAGTGACAATAAATGGTAGGAAAGAGAAGGATTCTGGGAATTAGTTATATGCCAGTTGGAGGATATAGATAGATAGAATCAATGGGCAATGATGGAGAAAAAATGGTCTCTAAAATTTCATACGGATTTTGGAAGTACTGATGGGAAAGAGATGCACATTGAGAGGTATAATAGGGATCAAAGAGAAGGCATTGCATGATTTAAACTGAGAGTTTTTAGGATTACAGGGGAGGGACAGAAGACACAGGGATAAATAATGCAATAGAATGGATATCTGGAGGAAAGAGATTACCCAAAATAAATCTTTGAGTATGGTAAAAATACTAGTAATTCAAAAAAAGTTGTAAACAATTCAAATTATTAATTTAGGAGAGTTCTTATTTAGAATTAAGAAGAAATGGATATGGTTAGTATTAAAGCACATAAATTAGTGTGTCATGTTGATAAACTATAATTGTAATGTGATAACAGGAACGTACCAGCAATAGATGTAGAAAATAGTTTTATTAATTAACTTGTAAGGCCTGGAATAGAACCTGGGTTGGCTCCAGGCCATATGCACTCTATAAAGAACTTAGTACAAATTTCCGTTATTCCTTTAGTGATGACAGCTTCCCCTGCAGTTTACCACACGATGGCTGTTAAAAGCTGTATATTAGGTATACCAGATGGCCAGTGAAAGACTATACTCCTGTCGCCAGATGCTAAAATTCAACAGGCTTGGGTTTAGCGCAAATTGCGAGTATACTAAACGTTGTTTTCAATTGCTGACGAGCATGAAGTAGCATATTCTAAAACTGCTTGTACTAATTGTTTGCAACACAAAATGTCGATAAGGTGTTTCGCCAAACCTTGTGGTTTTAATCATGCAGTAACATCTTCTGCATGCCCTGATTATAAAAGAATTTTAGAAATATAAAATCGAAAATCAATTATAGTTGAGGTAACTACCTATCAGCATAATTTACATAAAAGTCTCTTAACGACCAAAAATTCGCAACTAAATATTCAAATTTGAGATTAAAGTGATTGTAATAGTTTTGTTAATGTGTTATATGTGGAGGGAATATTGCCGGTAGGAATATTTCGCTGAGTGGTTTTAGTAAAAGTTTTAATGTAGGTTCTATCTCTGAAAAAGGAAAACAGTTTAGATCTGCTGTCATTACAAAATCGAATTCTATTCTGCAAACTTTACAGTATTATTCCTTAGATTATTGTTGCTTCTCTCTACAATAAATGATTTGTATGTGGATTCATTTATTTCATTTGTGTATTTCTGAATTTGAAATATCTGGTATCTCTAATGTACTTATATTTTAAACACAGCCCTAACATACATTTTTAAAATGGAGCTCTTGTTCTTGAGGATTTAATAAGTTAATAATTACATCATCACACACCTCTCCACTACAGAAATACTGATCCTTCCTGGTAACTGGATTCAACATGATGCTATGGCTCTGAGCAACCCAAAGGTGTTTCTTACGAAATAGAATCAGAATTAAAACATAAGCTTTAGGGACATAACAACAACAATACTTTGGAATGCTCCTATATTCACAAATAACTTGTATATTCCTATACTATCTGTACTACTTCATATCGTTATCAACTATGTTTCCACTGCATTTAAGCTAACAGTTTCAAAGTTAGGAACTGTATTACAGGAAAAACTTGCTATTAGGAGTGACATGAGGGCATTGTACAATGAAGAGATAATTGTTAACGGCATATATGTTTTAAATTAAAAACGGAAAATACATCCTGGATGCGTGTTGTCTCGTTGACGAGAAAATCCAAGAAAAAAGTTTTTGCTTACTGTAGATCTGCACATGCTACGCACCCTGAACGGTGACGTAATATGGCCTGTCTGATATGTTTCTGCGCGAGATTCCTCTGTATCTCTACATCTATTCCTCAGACAGGTAGCACTAAATTTTCAGATTCAATTTACCTTTAACATTTCTCCTAACGTCTTATAATTCACTTCCGCTTTATACGTTTTTAGTTGTTCGTCATAATTACAAAAAATAGCAGTAGAAGAAGGATTTATGAAGCGCATAACATTTAATTTATGTGGATTAATATTTACTGAACCTTTGCCGATTCTGGTATAATTTACTGTTACAATTTCAAAAAGTATAGAGGAAGTAAAAACTAAAAGGTGTTTTATAAAACTGTCTGCTTAAGTTCTTCACAGGATTCTACAAACCGTTTTCATAATTGTATCTTACAGAAGCGTGTGTAAAAATAATACTCCAACTTCATGAGCAAAGCGTATAATCTTAAACTTTGATCCAAACGATCAGGAAACGAATTACAAAGTTAATTTTAATTACATGTAGTATCTGTTCATTTAATTCATAAAATAAATTACCGAAGATATAACTTCTATTTTTGAAACGCTTGTTTATTATCACTAAATAGCCGTCAACAATATTCATTCAAATGCAGTTGCCACCGTTGATTTAAGCAGAGTATCTAAGACACTAATACTTTATTCCAGGGACACTTAGATAACGTTTCGTTCTTGATTTATTGCTTCCTTATAATTGTCAACTTTATGTTTACCTGAGTCATGGCTCGTTATCAGTTAGACTTCGAATAACTATAGGCAATTTTTCCCATTGAATACTTAGTCCATTGTTCCATGTCTTCTATTCTTGGCCAATCCCTGTTTGCGTTTATATCCAACAGTTGCACATCGGATTACCATTTCCTTCTTCACCACGTCCCCGGTTTTTGTGTTTCTGTATTTTTGGAAGTTGTTTTACATGCAATAATTTTGGAAGCTATGTTGTAATTTACACTCTTATTTACATATTTATAGAGCAGGAAAAGTATTCCAAATGAGCGGTTGGTTTAATTTTATAGCCTATTTTATTGCAATAAAGAAGGAAAAACTATGTGACTGAAATATTCGTTTACACTCATTTTCTTAGAGAGTACCTGCTTCCTAGAAAATGTTCTTAGCTGTTATTAAATGAAGTTGTTCGGCTAATTCTGATTAGTGAGTAGTTTTCTCAACATATCAGACATAACCGTTTAGCTTTTGATACTTAATTATTTAAAGCATGTGAAATTAAAAGTAGCTAACTACGAAGCAAGGGTGACCCTAATTAACACACAAGGTAATTGCAAAACCAAATAAGTAGTGGGTAGACATATTTAAAATTATTTTATAAACTTAAAGCAGTTTCTTACATGGGCACGTTTCCGTGCACTCGAGTACACATTGAGCATGCAAGAACGAGTGATGCGAACAGTTTAATAACCCAAGTTTAATAACGGTTTCTTTTATTCTATCGTGAAAATCGGTTCCACTGTGCAATCACCGAACCTTTTTCTTCTTGGTGTTTGTTTTTCTTTTCTATTCTTTTTTCCCAGGCTATTGAAATCGCTATGAAACAGAAGCTGAACGAGAAAGCTATAAAACCATTTCAAATCATATGTTTAATATCTTCAACTCTTCTTCGATGACTTTCCTTTCCATAACAGTTAATACAGCAAATTGTTATTATTCTCTTGCGTTATGAGAAAGTTACATCAGTTATGACCTTGCTGTGGGAAACAATAAAGTCAGCATACTGACCAAATTGTAAATGTAAGCTACAAACCTCGGGCATATTTAAATTAATTAAAGCCTTCGTTACTAGCGCATTCAATTTAATTGAATCGAAGTTTCTTCTTTTACCTCCCAGGTAGAACAGGGATATGTTCAAAGTACATGCATAAATTTGGTTATTTTGTGAAGGGAGGATAGGTGATATGATCATTCAGATACGCCATGCACCAAACAGCATGAACAGAACAGGGTCTCACTGTGATTTTCTTCTTGCGGAAGATCTGTTATTTATAGTTGAAACATTTTAATGTCTTCACATTTGATATTTAAATAGCTGCAACATACCAGAGTATGCCATGTATGAAGTTATCTTATATTTCAAACATTTTCTAATGCGTACCTTAAAATACAGAAGTGATACATTCACATGACTTTCTCTGCCCTCTATCATTTATTAGTAGGTATACAAACTATTCTTACTAAAGCTTGTTTTTCTATCTACATCATTAAGATACAAAGGGAACAGCAATAATAAAATTTTAAGAACTGGTTTCCATACCTGGCCTTAAAATTCCATACTGTTTCCATGCAATTGGGAGAAACAACTTAATGTTAAAAGGACATAAAAAGAATTACCCGACCCGTTAATAACGTATATTTCAGAAATGCCACATTCCACAAAAAGGCTATTTGAAATAAACTGTGTTTTAAAGAGATCTGCATCACTAAACGTTTACCAGTTACGATACCAGATTATACAAAACTCCCTCCGAATGAGTGGACTTCATAGGCGAGAATATTCAAGATATAAGTTTTATTTCTCATGTTTAATGTATGGTATTTTAATCAAAATCATTAGTTAGTTTTTAGACAGTAAAAAATTTCGAAAAATGGTCGATGTAAAGGGTAGTTGCGCTTTGGGGGATTTCCTTGGAAATCTTCTTGTAGCATCTCTTGAAGATACTAAACTTAATTACCAATTTTAGTATTTATGGAACATTTCGTTTTTGAATTATGCATTTTACACATACAGACACACACACGCACACACGCACACGTTCGTTTTTCTAAAACATTTTTAGGGTTCAGGGGACATATTTCATGCGAAATCTCGACATCGAATTTCTGGGTGGAATACAATACTTCCCCTTCTTACTATACGCAGTAGAGAAAGCAAAAAGAATTTCCTAAGACCCTTGCTAACACAGCACGGTTTTAATATTTCGAAACTCTCCAAGACAAAGTTGTTGTCCTTTATAGCATCAACATTTTGGATCACTAATTTAACATTTGATATTTGAATGCCACCATTCATAGTATCTGAATAGAAGCTAAGTTTTGTAAATAAAAGGAAAAATTATCGGAAATCGCCGTCAGTTTACTTACAGAATGCAGTAAATATATTTTAAGCATCTTTTCATCACATATGTGTAAAGTTGGCTGCATTACAAGTGAGTTTGGTTGGCGTCAAACCGCTTTTAACGAAGGTTAATGTTGTACTGGCATGGTTACAACAACCGGAAGATCCTTGGCACTGAATTTTTCAATATGATTCTACGTTTCCAACCTTGTCCTACACACGGCTTCTGTGAAAGAACCGTTAATTACCACAGATTTTAGTAAAACTACCCGCCATCTATCGAAGAGAATCATAGCCTGTAGTCACTCTAAAAAAGGGCAGAGCTATGGTGCGAAAATATTTAATTAGTGAATAACACTCCTGATTCTGTCGCTTGCATTATTTAATGTTCTTCTTAGGAGCGCTGAATTTCGCTTATTTTAGTCCCTTGCTTCTTAGATCATTTAGCCCATTGCTCGGTGTCTTCCACTTGCCTCATACTGCGGTTTTTATTTGTTCAGGTTGTTGCATTCTCTCCAATGTAATCTTCATTCTTAGCCTTAGCTCGTATTTTTTACTCATTGTTGTTTCACTTTAATAGCTATGCTTTACTATCCGTGATTTATACATACATTTATCACACAGTGTTATATTTTTGAGTGCTATTTTCTCTATTTTTTTTGTTATGGCCAAAAGTACACAACCATAGATTAATACTGGAAGTGCCAATACAGAGTAAAATACTAACTGTGCATTCTTCTTAAATTTTCTTTTAAACTTGTTTCATTCTTGCATTCAATGAATAAATCCTTTGTACCTTTTCATTACGTTGAAGATATAACATCTAATCACTCATGTGTAGTTTAACTGGACCTTTTACTTGGAATACCATTTATTCAGTTTTTGTTTGCAGAAATTTATCAGCAGGCACCATATTTATATTCCATATTCACTATATTCTACTAATATGATTTCCATTCTTAGATAATATTATCCATTTAGATATACATTAAATCGTTGTTTCTGTGTTTTATTAGCATTAATCTCTTCTGATAATTCACATGTTTCGTTTCATGCTAGGAAAAACGATAAAATGGCATTGGAAAACATTTTCCATTTATATTTTATAGGTTTTCTTCTGTCCTTATAAAAGCCTTTTACAATCTCCACACACATCTGACATCATCTCTTATGGATATTATAATATTACTAGTATTATTTTTTTTGCCAAATGCTTTATTGTAAATATGTTATCTTGGCATAATTTACTTCAATATTCAATAGAACTTCTGGAAACAAACAACGTTACATTTTGCGTACTATATTCGCAAGCACGCACACACGCATAAGTACGTTTGTAATTTTTACTTTCGCTATTTTCCGTTTTTAAAATAGAAATCACCTAGTCTTTAGTATTTTGCTACCAAGAATTATTATACATCTGCGGTAACTTTAACTTTAGACATAATCTCCCATTATATAAATTCTCTGTTTTTGGCAGGCTACATATCTGGAATTCTAAGAAAGCATCTTCTTGTACTTCCGTGGTTAAAAGATACGTTATTTTCCTTCATCTAGTCTTATAGAATTTAATTACATATACATTAGTGTTTCACCTAACACCTTGGCTCTTTGTTCACCGTTTCATGTTTAAGCAACAACAGCCAAGAATGGAGTGACGTGAGTGCTTTTCGTAGTGTTATTGGCTTTAAACGAAGCCTTATGACTAAGGGCTGCTTCATGTATAACATATGCTTGCAAATTAATCCCGTAAATGAGGAATTTCCCCGCGGGAAACGGTTTTCCACACGTAACCCTCATCAATCTTGTTTTATTGTTGCTGTATCTACGATGAACTTACCTCATTAGAGGTGAAGCGCGACTGGAATAATCCCTCGCATCCGCTCGAGCCAGGAAAGATCCGATATCTTGGACCTCATGCTGCAACTAACAAGATTAAAGTACACATGTGTATCAGTGCAGCGATTTGTAAAGCTGAATGTTGATCATTAGTCCCATCGGAACACGCATGCCTTCACAATATAAATACTGATAACCCTGCGAAGTATAAGGAACTAATACCACGTGTTACGCAAACCATGGTATATGCTGCTTACATTAACGACAGGAACCCGACGGTTTCCTTATTACTGCAGTTTAGATCTCATTGGAATCACACCACCTCTTGGCATTCAGGTGCGGGGATATTTAACACCAAAATAATGCATGGAATCGAACTGGATTTAACCGAATAAAAGGGCAGCATTGGTTAAACGTTGACGTGATAGGCAAAGAAAAATCGTTAGTTGTAAAACTTAACTTTTTTGACCTTAGTGATATTACCACTATGCAAACCTTTTATGTTTTATGGTTTAAATTTTATGGCCTTAGGTTTGAATAAAGTAACCGACGTTAGTGGCTGAATAAACCATATTAAAACGATAGTTATGATTTTGCAACATTCAATACGATGCCCCAATACAACGGGGTGGCCAGTGCAAATAGACAGGAGTATGTCGCGCTGAATTTGAGAATTTACTAAGCACAACAGGAAGGGAAAATTTTTTTCGCTCCTCCAATTTTCTACAACATACTAAACGACATACTTCTGTATGGTATTCAATTCTGTCTAATTTATATCTGGATTTTACATGAAGTACTATACAAAATATATTTGACTGTAATAAATGTTAAATTTGTCACTATAGCAGGCCAGCCGTAATCCCTCAGACCAACGCAAAGAGAAAGAAATGTAGTTAAGAGATCGTCCAAACCTTAACTCAGCATTCTTCTGCGATATGTACTGGTGACGAAGCTTGACAAATATTTAAACTGTTCATAATTGTTTTGGCCCATATCTTCTTTTGTTTTTTGCATTGAACACGGAACAGCCGTATTCTAGAACAACCATTCGTAGGAATTCTAATGAAAGAACCTCGGTAGAACCGGGCATTTTGGCTCATTACAATACAATATATTATCGGTTAAGTTAGGAAAAGCATTAAGAGCTCTGATAATTACACTGATATCCAACGGACATAGGTAGATATCCCAAACAAATTAGTATGGAGTTGCTTATTTAGAGGAAACGCAAGTATATTAATATGATATATAAAGTAAAAAACATAATGAGTCGACTCTTGGAGCTGCATTCAGAGCATCCAAAAAAAATTGTAGTTCCTGTTATGCACTTTATCTCTACTCGGAAAAGCATAGGTGTTGACGCCGATTTTAGAAAACCTCTTAGTAATCAATCGCTTAATACGCTTTCCTATTATGCTTGAGGCATCTTGTTCAAATCCTTGTGAATGCCAGTGTTTTTATTTTTGTTGACTAATATAAAATGCAAACAAAACACAGGTCATGGAATCCTGAATAATTTCAGTGTTCATATACGAATGCCAAACGTGGTATTTTACAAAAGCCCTAAAAGTGTGCCAGATAAAGAACGGAAAATACTTAACATCAGGCTACAAAACAGAATGTGAAGCAGAGAAGTAAGAACGACAGGATTGGAGGATACAGCAGTACACTCACAACTCAAGTTGAAATAGGGAGGCCATATAACAACGATGGACCACAGAAGATGGGCCCACACGAGCAAAGTTTGGGATTAAAAGCTCGGGAAAAGAAGAAGAGGTCGCCCTCTTCAGAAGTGGTCAGGCGAACTGGTGGAAGGAGCTGGAAACAGATGGACCACTCTAGCCAAGGACCGCCAACTATGTGAGGAAGTCGCCGCCAAGGAATAAAACTATAGCCAATATTATTATACTAAAGACCAATTGTTGAAATAAACTTTGATGAAAAGCGTTAAGTGAAATGACAAGTAAAAGGTTAATTTCTCCCCTAAACCGGCACATCTTGAGGGGCTTATTTGAGCTATCCCAACCTATAGTGGCAGACCATTGCCCTAAAGGGATGTAAGGCTATCTTATCTAACATAAAAGTTTATTATTTCAGAATACTGGGAATAATATGTAGTCAATTATAAAAACTATAACAATACATAACTGACACGAACTTCTAAACTTCCTCTTGCTATGAAATACATGCATTTTAACTGAAGGATACAGTTTGTTTTCGTCATCAAAGGTAATGCCAAGCAAAAACAGAATAACTGATCATAACAGCACTTCCATTTTTTAGAGTAAATCACATCCCCTTTGACCCCACTCCTTTTACTAATGTTTATGTATTCTTAGACGACAGGGCTGCTCCAGAAACATATATTTTCAACAACCCAGAATCGCAGAGCACATACCGGTATCTGGTCAGTAGGTACATTAGAGGAATTCTGGCGCAGTTTTTTGTGTTTATATGGGAAAGGATAGGGAAAACGAGGGTGGATGCGGAGGAAAATGCGTTTATATGGGGGAGATAGGGAATACGGGGAGCGATGCTAGGCTAGATAGGGGCTGAGGTAGGGAAATGCGCTTTATATGAGAGAGATAGGGAATACGTGGAGAGGTGCTGGGCTAGACAGATGCTGAAGGAGGAGGAATATACGCTTATACTAAGAGATAGGGAATACGAGAGAAGGTGCTAAGATAGACGAATGTTAAAGCAGGAATGCGTTTATACAGGAGAGATAGGGAATACGAGGAAACAAGCTAGGCTAATCAGAAGTCGAGTAGAGTAAACGTTATACGGGAGAGGTAGGGAGAACGATGATAGGTCTTAGGGATTGTGAATAAAACCTGTAACACAAAGAATTGTATTATTCAAGAACTCTAACAGTACAAAGGTCTAAGTATAGATCATTGCACGCTATTCAAAGAGAGGTGTTTAGTGAAAAAAAACCCTAAGTCTCAGTAGTAAGAGAATTGGCATTGAAAAACACTTAATATGCAGGAATGTGTATTCATATGCAAATGAGCTCCCCCACCTCCTCTCTCCCAAACCCTTCCCCAGCTACATGGTGCATTTAGTTGCAGCTGAGGGTCAGAAATCTTGTTGAGTATAATGGAAGCTTGACAGTTAAGCAATTAAGGCTGTCAATCAACTGTCAAAACGAAGAATGGAGTAATAAATTTACGCTTCTGTAACAAAGGCGGAGACTTTATTCTACCCATTCCATATCCGGTTACTGCTTTCCTGCATTGCAGCAAATCATCCCACTCGCAATGTTTACCTAACACGTACAGAAGCCTATCCATCACTGTCAAAATGAACAAAGAGTATGCTGGACAAGGAATCAGACGCTATTGTCCCAGGTCTATTGAATAATTTTAGGAAAAGCCACCGGCGAGCTTGCAGTGGCATTGTTTGACGAACACGTGATGGTTCAAGAAACCTGTCTTGAATAATACAGTTTTAATCACAATCCCTAAGACATATCATCGTTTTCCCTACCTCTCCCGTATAACGTTTACTCTACTCGACTTCTGATTAGCCTAGCTTTTTTCATCGTATAAACGCATTCCAGCTTTAATATTCGTCTATCTTAGCACCTTCCCTCGTATTCCCTATATCTCCAGTATAAGCCTATATTCCCCCTCCTTCAGCATCTGTCTAGCCTAGCACCTCTTCAAGTATTCTTTATCTCTCTCATATAAAGCGCATCCTCCTACCTCTAGCCTAGCATCGCTCTCCGTATACGCTATCTGCCCCATATAAACGCATTTTCCTGCGCCTCCACCCTCGTTTTGCCTATCATTTCCCATATAATCGCAAAAACTGCACCAGAATTTCTATAATGGACCTACTCTAGTCATCACACTACACGTAAAATACAGCAACATTCGTAATTATCATCCAAATCGCAGAGGGTTTGGAATATATTTCACAAACTTAGGATAAATATAACTTATATATTCCCGGTAATCCAATGAGCGCAGGTTACCCACGTGGGCTATTGGTCACGCTAACACGACGGTGGACCAAATGTCTATCACTTTCTGCTAGAACTCCATAAAGGAACACAAATTAGTGCCTTAGCCCATCTTTTCTATCAAACCCGATTGCTGTATACGCTTTCAGTCCGCGTGAAATTGGAAAAATGTTTTCGCGACCATGAGGACTTCGTTTCGATTACATTAGTTTTATATATTGAACGTGCACCCTCGTGAATAAAAAAAAACATTCCCCCAGATCACCTTCTTCTCCGTAACGTTTCTACCTTCAAGCAACCGACCAACTTTTGATTCTGCCCAACCGGTATCTGTTCCCAGTGTGGCTAGCTGAAAAACAATTCAGGGGCATAATAAGTAACCACTGAATAATGTTTATAATTTATGTGGAATGAAGGTGTGGTAGGACTACACCTCTATGATATAGTTTCATTACGTTTGGTATAAAGGAAAGACTAAACTAATTACAATATAATTCTAGATGAAGGAATGAAGCATTCTTTGCATGTGAGGTTAAATTGGACGATAGCTACGACATTAACATACATGAGAGCCTTTAACAGGGACATGGAGACGAAGATTAGGTTTTGCAGCTACTAAATAAAATAACCGGCATTAAGGAAACGGTAAGTAATATATACAGGTATAATGCAGCTGTGTTATTAAGATCCTCCATCTCTTGTCAAAAGGGACAACGGGATGTAATAAAATATGCTTTGTTATAGTCGCCGGCAAAGAGCAGACGCTCAGCGACAGAAATGTTCCTCATTCCTTTCACTCCGATTGTTTATCCGGGACCACCTTCATCACCTGCAATAAATTTTTGCGGGCAAAGAAGCATGCAGCTGCGTTATACTCACCGCCAACACGGCGCCATATCCACCCCCACTGGGACACCTTCATTAATAGAGATACCTGGGAAGCAATAAACTTTCTGTGGGACAGAGAGGATGACCATGAACTTGCGTCGTAGGTACCGACAAAATGGCAGACGAGGGTCCATACCCACCCCACTGGGCCACATTCATTAACAGAGACCACCAGGGAAGCAATAAATTCCATCGTATTGGTGCGCTGGAATATCAGGTAATATGCAGCTGAGTATTATTATACAGTCCACATTGGATGCTATTATAGCTGGCATGCCTTTTCTTTGTAATCATTGTCGACAAAAGACAGAAGTGCTTCTATTCCCACCTTCCCCTTGCACCCCGCAGTATAGATTCTTGCAGACAGAAAGATCTCTCTGCGCATGTGCAACAGGAGATAATTCCATAGGATGCAATAATTACGTGAAGTGTTAACATCCCCACCATGACGATGTACTGGCATCGCAGGGGGCTTTAGGGCTCTATATAAACAGCTCGAGGGACTTGTTAGAATTACTGTGAGTTTATTAACTCTGCATTAAAATTAAAAACACACGTGTGCTACAGTTTCAATTGAAGTATGTCATTTATTTCTGCACAGCATTTATCTTCATTAATACAATGTAAAATGAGCGCGTTTTTACATAACTATAAAAATCAGTGGTGGCTTTTTTACAATGCATTTAATTTTCTTTAATCCATACAGTGCATGAAAGACAAATCGGTGTAAGAGTATCACATTTTAAATTTTTAAAAAATATAGAGCTTTCATCGTTGGTGCAAATGGGTCTTTAGTCCCTAAGGCATTAACAATCACACGATTTTGTCTACACACTCTTCTTTCATTCACAGCATTTACTCTACCCTCTCACTGGTTCACCCTAACAGAGATTTCTACACACGCTCTTCTTCCATTAACATTCATATGTCTTTCTGTACTCATTCCTTGTTTCATTCACAGTTATTTCTCTACACATTCTTAATCCACTAACATTCATACGTTTTCCCTACTATGCTTTGTTTCACTCACAGGGATTTCTTTACACATTCTTCTTCAATTAACATTATACGTTTTTCCCTACTCATTCATTGTTTCACTCTCAAAGGGATTTCTTTACACATTCTACTTCCGTTGACTTTAATACGTTTTTCACCTGCTCATTGTTTGTTTCACTCTCTCAGGTATTTCTCTACACACACTTCTTCCATTAACATTCATACAATTTTCCGTACCCATTATTTGTTTCACTTCCACAGGGATTTCTCTACACATTCTTCTTTCCCACACCGAAGGAAACGCATTCATCAGAGGTGGGGACTTGGCTTAGCCTTGCAGGCCTACGTTGTAGAGAATCTGCCAATGACGATATCGCTACAGGCTACAGTATAGCAGCATCACTCGCAGGAGTTCAGTCATCGGTTGTGCTATTGCATAGCAGCTATAACACCCTTGATATTAGTAGACCCCGTCATCAAACTTATCAGAGAGTGATTATATCATACCGCCGCCTCAAGCATTTGAGGATATCACTTCCGTTACAGAGCGCAATGCCGACACTGCCATCGTTACCGAGGAGTTTTGCTCGTGTGTTTTAACTGCGAATACTGGACTACTATAATGCACATGTTTAACGACGCGAATGGTAAGTCTAGATACTTTATCGCACTTAAACGTTTTGTAAAAAATATTAGCTTTTCTTTAATGGATGTACAACCTGCCAAAATTCGCGTTTACTTCAGAATTTGAATTTTTAAATGAAGCAAACATCTAAAAGTCATTTTTCAATTAAAACATACGATGTGAAGCTAATTCTGATTTTTGCTTCTATTATATTAGTTCATGAAACGGATTCAAGTGTGACAGGAGATGGTAGAGGGTGCCAGCTTACCTTCGCCCATATTCTCACAGACTGCCTGACTTCGCCTCCTCCTGGGTTCGAGAACCTTTTCCCGATACCCGTAGGAGATCCTGGGATGATTATTCCTGCAGAGGGGGTGCGCGTGAGTTTGAAGTTTGGTTACAGAAGCATGTAGATGCTTAGTGAGTTGACTGGTGAGTTTCAACCTTATTTATTCTAGCTCTATACCATTACGTAAAAATAATTAACGTCACTTTAATGTGTAACTTATCTTAATCGACTTTCTTCAATTGATTAAATATAGAAGTACATAAATAACTAACATAAGGTTAAAGCCTGTCTCTCAAAACGATTTCTTCAATTGATTAAATATACAATTATATAAACAATAAGTGACACGTTAACGCATAAGGTTTCTTAATCGATTCTTGCTCATCCGAATTATTAAAGTATACAATAACATAAATAGTTAACATAAGGTTAACACACGAGGTTTTAAAAAAATCGAGTTTTATTCAAATGATTTAATAAATATACATATTTTTCACATTTCTGTTATATTTCCACTTGCATTCCAATTAATTCGGCTTTGTCATTCCTATAGAACCTTCAATAGTGGACACAAACCCGGAGTCTGAGAATGTAAACAACCAATCCTTGCTCCGGGGTTTTAAGAGATGTTGCGAAGCTGAACAGGCGAACGGTCAAGGAATGACCCCTTCTCTCGTCCAGTTCCCTTCTCTGCCACGATTATGACAGCTACAGGAACATCGGAATCGGGCAGCACAATCAACCCCAACCTAGCAACAAAAAACTAAAGCTTAGACATGCACAGCTAGAATGTAAGGTTATCGAATCGGTGTTCAAGGAACGGCTTTTCAATAGCCGAATTGAGAACATTCTGGAAATAACCTAATAGTGGTTGAAACTCTGATGCCCGGGACTTAAAGTACTTACAAAACTGTAAGTCGCCTTTGGGGTATGTCATCTGAATACAATTTGACATCTCCCTGTGGTTTACCGGGAAAAATGCGAATCCCTTAGAGAATTTAATGCGGTGCCGGCAAGTTGGCATGGTAGCTCAATGGATAGAGCAACCGGACGCAGACTGGGTGATCCGTGGTTCAAATCCCGGCTATAGCATTGAATTTTTCAGTCGTCTGATTCTACCTTTCCAACCCTGTCCAACACACGGCTTGTGTGGAAGAACAATTAATTCCAGTCTGAAAAGAGTTGACCCCGTCAATTTCTGCACGAATGCAGACATCTTGTATTGAGGAAGATGATTTCTCTGCTCAGAAGGAACCCCTCAGGTTTTAAAATAAGTTCCTAGACCGTGGTAACACATTTAATTCAAACTCCTGAAAAAGAGCACGCTGAAACCATCGTTTTCAGTACTAGGACAGAGTTGGGCCTTCAGTCAAGTGATCTTGATTCTTTATACACCTCTATGGTGGATAAAGTGATAGAAAACGTATCTAATTTCGAGGAGGGTGCGAGCTCACAATCTCTGCTCGCAGTCCGGACTCTTGTTATTGGAGCTAGGTTTTATAACCCGTTGATTGCTTCGCGATACATAGCATTACGTGCCTCAATCAGGTACAAATCAGCTGTATTAAATATAAAAACAATAACGAACACTGCTTAGCATGGTGTTTGCTCGCTTCCGGCCTGAAGCACTTCAATAAGGAAGATGCTTTTTAAAAACATCAGTTGAGGTGCATGCAGTGCTAGGTGCTCAAAATGCCTAAGCAAGGGGAGTGATCGAGTTTTCATCATACACAAAGGGTACTACTGTAAATTTTTTGTGTATGCCGATATTGAGAGCGTGCTAGCCAGAGTTCAGCCCTACGAGCTGCCGGCTCATCAGTGCTGCACTTAGGCTTTCCAGCATCATGAGGTTATATCGATAACTCTCAAGCTCGTATGCCGCCATCACGCGAGATTTATGTTATATAAAGGTCCTGATGGGATCAAGGATTTCTTCTTTGAGCTTCGGGTAATAGCCAATATGGTCATTGCCCAATATAGCCGCAATGAACAATCAGCTTGACTACACAGTTTGTGGCTGATTTCGACAATGCGCGTCATTTCCACATGTTCATGAAGGAGTTTGAAGTAGACGACTTGAATGTCCACGATCACTGCCATCTGACTGGTGTAATCCTGGGGGCTGCTCATAATGTATGCAATTTAAATAGGCGGGTACCTAATTTAATACCCGTCTTTTTTCATTGTCTTAGCAATTATGGCAGTCATTTCCCGATGTAATACCTGGCATATGATAATCCAACTTCGTGTATCTCAAACTTCTGTGACGAATATATCTCGTTCAGCAAAAAGCACTGGAGCATCTTTTTCAGGTTTCTAGATAGCTTTAAGTTCTTGAACGATAAGCTATCTAGCTTAGCCAGCATGCTGAGTAGTGACAAGTTCAAGATCATCAACTCTGAGTATCCGAAACCTGAACATCAGTAGTTGTTGAGATCTAAGGGAATATTCCCTTGCAGCTACGTTGACTCGCCTTCCAAACTAAAAGAAACATCACAGCCTGCGTTCGACAAATTCGAGAACATAACCATGCAAGGCTACAAACACGTCGTAAAAGTCTGGAATGCCTTCAATATATAAGAAATATAGGTGAATACAGCCATTTGTACCTGAAGACGGATACGCTCTTTTCGGCCGATGCATTTATGAAGTTTAGGGACCTCTCTCTGGAGATGTATAATTTGGATACTTGTTGGTATTATACCCTGCCAGGGCTTCCATTCGCCGCCATGCTCAAAGTGACCAAGGTCAAGTTGGACCTCATTCATGATGAAGAAATGTTTCATCAAAGTTCTTCAAGTCCGGAATCAGGGACGGTATGTGTACCGCATCAAAGAGACACGCAAAAGCATGTACATTCCTGCACATGATCACAAACAAAAAATTATAATTATCCTATCTGGACATCAACATTTTATACGGTGCATCGAATAACAATCCTAGGCCACATAGGATATAAGATGGCTCACAGACGAAGAAATTAGAACAAAAAACTTCTGCGCTGTCGCCCCTGATTCCAGCACTGGATATGCTTTGGAGGTTGACCTTGAATATCTTGAGGATCTCCACGATGTGCACAATGACCAACCTCTCTGCCCGAAAAGTGAGATCCACCAGGAGGCCGAGACAAGAAACTGCTGGCAACGCACGAAAACAAAGTGAAGTACACCTTGCAACTACAGAAACCTCAGCAGTTTATTGATTTTGGCATGAAGCTAAAGACGATCCATAGAGTGGTGGTATATGATCAGTTAAAATGGCTGAAATCCTACATTCAGTTAAATACGGAGAGACGTGCAAGGGAAACTTCCAAATGCGGTCAGAATTTATGGAAGAAAATTAACAACTCTGTATATGGCCAATTCATTGAGAATGTACGTAAATACAATGATTTGCGTATCGTTACAAGTTGTAAGCAACGCAAGAAATTGACTGCGCAACTAACTTACGTTCGGAGCATTTTATTTGCAGAAAATCGTGTAAGGATAGAGCTAGTCAGAGAGGAAGTGTACACGAATAAACCCATCTATATAGAACAAGCCTTCCTGGACTTCTCAAAACACGTCATGTGCAGCTTCTATTACAAGATGCTCTAACCCCCCGGATAATTTAATTTTGAATTATATGGATACGTATTCATTTATATTGGAAACTTCAAGCAATATCCCTGAATTTATCAAGTCACTTTGATACGTCAAACCATGAAAAAAAAACAGATATGAAACTACAACACAAAAAGTGCTCGGATTGTTCAAGGATGTGCTTGCAGGGAACCCTATGATAGAATATGTTGGCATACGGTCCAAACTATACACCTACAGATACGAGGATCAAACAGTCATAAAGGCTAAGGGCGTCAACAACACCGGGATGAAGAGCATATATTTTGAGTGTCATTTTGACTGCTTAAATAACGTTAGAAAACAATTTTTTTGCAAAAATCGCTACTTTAGAAGTTTCAAACATAAAGTCTCGACCATAGAGAGGTATACGGTCTCTCTCTGTGGGTTAGATGACAAGAGCAAATTGATTGAAAGCTCAGACCTGAAAATTGCCTGAGGCCACTATTGTCCGCACATGCTGACCCTTAGGTGTGTACATATATATATATATATATATATATGTGTGTATGTATATAAATGTTTTTTATTTTTGCATACTAATCTTTTTAAATGATTTTCTTTGGTTTGTAAATATGCATTATTCATTATTCATTTTTAATTGTAATTTCAGTTTTTCTTATTTATGTTATCATAGTATTTTAATTGATTGTTTTTCTGAGATTTATGTATATATTGGATTTGTATTAAATGCTTTTTATGTCATTAATTGTTTTTCATTTGTATATTCACGTTCGAACTTTTTTCGTGAATGCAATACAATTTTAAGAATTGCATCTTAACAAAAGCTTTTTGTGAATATAACCCCTTTAATTGTGTTATTTTTGGAAAGGTAAAAGGAATAAATAAAAACGTTTGCTATTGTGGAAATGAAACATCTCTCTATTTTCATCATTCTTTCCCCCTACAGCAAATCATTTCTATGAATCCATTGAACATTAGGGAACTCACACCACTTTACAAGAATCCTATTTCCTTGCTGTCGTATCACCTTCTCAACGAGAAATGTATTAGGGTACCGAGTAGATTGAAGTTCAACCCATAAATGGATATTTTTATCATCTCACCGTCATTGTCTTTTAGTATGAATGTACTTGGAGTGCATCACACGAGCAACTTGGAATATTGCAACACTCCAATTAGCTTCAAAACCCTTTTGAAATGACTTATTCTTAGATATCCTCACATAATCACCAACTTTCCTGCACATGTGTTCTCTCTTTGATCTTGTTTGTAGTTGTATACAGTCAGGAGAAGATCATTGTTCTTCACCTTGGTTGGCTTTATTGGAATGGTAGTGTGGTAAGTATTATTGTATTGTACAATGATTTGAGCTTAAAGATCTAACCATTTATCCGATCCTTGGCCTAGAATCTCTCGATACATCATATTCTTTAACGCTCTTATTAATCGTTCAAAAGCACATGCCCTTGCCTGTGTGTAGGTGCTATAGTAGTTGATGTTATATTTTGACATTAAATTGTTTAATTTCTTATTATAAAATTGTTTCCCATTACCACTCTGTATGTTCTTGGGATGGGGTTACCATGTCTTGCAGTATATCTTCCATGGCCTTTGCAACTTGAAGTCCTGTCTTGTCCTTTAGCGGTCTTGTGCATGCCAATTTAAAGTGGAAGTTGATTGCATCAAGGATTTACTTGAAATTCCTATTAATTTTTGTATGTGGTAGGATCTCCACCAAGTCGATCTGTGCCAGGTCGTGGAGTCCGTCGCTGATAATCTTTCGACGCATGAAGTTTCTCCGGGCTAAAACATGGAGATCGCCTGCTATACTTTGCTTCACTGCTGTCATGTTATAATCTTTGCCGCTTTTAGTTATTGAATAATCTCTTGAATTTCTTGAGTATAATTGTTATTGTGGGTGTCTCTGGATGCCACAAGTAGCCTCAGACGATCCACTAAATCATTAGGTTCAGTCAAGTAGATGTAGTCTTGCTTCGTATTAAGGTGATGCTCTTTCCACTGTAGTCCTAATCCATTGTGTTTCGTACTAGGGGCCGTATAACGCTTTTATATTTGTAGGAAATACCCGACTTCTCTTGTCCGTGCCTACTGAAGCTTCTTCGATGAACATGCGATGCTTTCAGTATTTTTCTGTGCAGGCATGCATTTCAGGTATTCTCTTGACGATGAGCACCTTCAATTCGGGTGTGGGTTCATACGTTTCGTTAACTATTCGGACTGTATTATTAACGAAATCAATTATCTTGTTCCAGATCATGTAGTTACCATGCTTATATCTTACCCCATATGATGCATCTATTTCATTTCTGTCCTTCTTTCGAACTTTATTAAGGTATTTGTAGAGGTTCTCGTCTTTCGATGATTCCTCCTTATTTGTAGTATTCCCTTTCTGTATTTCCAGTATGTCTTGAAGCGGTTCTGCCAATGGTTGAAGGGCCTCACTCATCCTTCTCTGGGTTTAAAACTATTGACCTTTAAGAGAACGTAACTTTTCTCTTATAGACCTCCTGTGCACAGCTACAGATTCTTTAAGTCGTACGCTCTTGCTGTCCATCTTGAAATCACATGAAATTATACTTTCTCATTAATATATACCCTATATATTTAGCTGTCTTCAGTTTATAGGAGATTTTCAGCTGCATATTTAGAAAATTATCATTCCTTACACGATTTACAGCAATAGTGAAGCTTAGTCCATCGCCATTTGCAATTGGTGCAGGTAGATTTCTAATCGACTTATTATTTATTTCAAATAATATATCAGGTCTTACGGTTGGACATTTTGGTGACGTCTTATAGCAGGAAATTATTTCTCCGTTTGCACTTGATTTTGTAGTATTCGAAACCTGAGGCTAGCATGTACCTCTGCGATTTCACCCTGAAAGGCAACGACGCAATGCAATTATGGGCCCACCTCTTGTTTGCTCTGCTAATGCATTTATGACTTTCATCTGTGTTTTAAGTGTACTGACATTATACATTGTGGTTGTCAGATGTTTATCTATTGATATCTGGCTGTTAGTCATAGTTTTCATGTGTTTTCCCACTGTTTCTGTAATAGTGGTTCGTATTGAATCAAGTCTACTGTTTAATCTTGCTGTATTTCATTCCTTTCCTTCCCACGAGAACTTTAACAAACTTTATTGTTGCTCCATCACCATCATCTACAGGATCTGCTACTTGTATTAGTCTTCTTTTTTGAAGTGAAACGTTACCACCTGAACCGAGCGGTGGTGTTCTTGCATTTAAATATCCCAATATCTGTTTCTTATTCGGAACATCATGATTCTCTTGAACTGGTAGCATTATCTTTAATTTTATAATGCACAGGATGATAATGTTTCCTTCGTCGCGTTTAAGAGCATTTGTATTCAGATATTCCATTAGAGCATCATGTTGCATGTCTAGCGACTTCTGGATGCGATCCCTAAGCCTAGTTTGAAGTTCGCACATCCCTTGATATGTCGTTCTCTCTGTGAACCCATACATTCGATTTTCAGTATAAAACGTAAGCGTAACCACGTAGCGTTTAGTGATTGCATCGTAGTCTTACTCAGACTCCTGAACAATGCACAACTTCTTGTTGCTGAATTGGTAATTTCCTTTTCCATCTCTGTTTATGATGAACTGATGTATCGACCTTTTAACTAGTGCAGTCTTCTGTCATGCAAAAACCTGTCAATACTCATGACTAGGGCTAGGATTTTTATGATAGGGCATATATTTTTTGGTAGGACTGACATGCTCCTTAAATACATATAAATGCTTCTTATGAAACAGCGAAATGAATTAACCTAATTTGTTAAGTCATATTTTTGCATATATGTCCATTTCTCGCTGATAGAACATATTTTAGTAAGTAAATGGTCATATTCGTCATATTTTCACTCTTTCACTCTTTATTTATTCCGTGTTACATTTTTCAGAATTGCGCAACTCATTTTGTTTCCTGGAAAATGGCAAGTATATACCTTTCTTCCCTGTTTCCTTTGAATTCACAATATGGACTTTACCCTTACGCATCAGTGAGTTTGTATAAGCTATTGTTACTCTATGAGCAGATAGCTGATTTAGTCATTCTGGACCCTGGACTGCAGACAAGTGTCTAATTCACTCATTGTGTTATTCAGTCTTATTGAAGTAAGCATGTGCAGTAAAGTTCAGAACAAATGCCTAAAGTGAAGCAAAATGTTCAAGTAAAACTAAAAAAAGTTTGTGTCTCAATATGGTGAGAAAGTATTTTCAAGTGACGGTAAAATACTGTGTTATAAACTGTGCGACGTAAGAGTAACTGCGGAGAAGCCATTTAATGTTCAGCAGCATGCGGCAACAGATAAACACAAACGTGGAGTACAACGGATTGAAAATGAAAAAAATACTACAGCAAATGCTCCAAGGGGAATACCGCCAGTCTTATTCACCATTCTGCAAAGAACTTGTACAGCTTTCTTTTGTGCTGATTATCCCGTAAGTATACTAAACCATCCCAAATTTTGTGAATTCTTAGAAAAATCCTTCTGATTCTTCCACATTAAGAAAGAACTTTGTCAGCCGAAGCTACGAAAAAACAATACAACAAATCGGACAACAGCTTGTAAATAAAAAAATGGGTATCAATTGATGAAACTACAGACTCTATGGGAAGATATATCGCAAATGTCATTGTGGGAACTTTGGAAGAAGATGGTCCAGACGAAAAATTTCAATAAACTATGAACATTTAGAAAAAGTAAATCTTTCCACCATTTCTAAGTTGTTCCACAGATCTATGGGTGCCATTTGGCCCGAAGGTGTTAAGCATGGCACTGTGCTTCTCTTCGTAACAGATGCTGAACCTTATATGGTGAAAGCTGCCGATTCTCTAAAAGCATTGTACAGTAAAATGGTGCATGTGACTTGTTTAGCTCAAGCCTCGCACCGAGTTGCAGAGGAGTTCGTAGTAAATTCAATGACGTTGACAAATTTATTGGGTGAGTCAAAAAGGTATTTTTGAAAGCCCCTTCACGTGTTCAGCATTTAAGTTGTTAGCTCCAGACATTCCCTTGCACCATCTCCCATTTTGACAAGATGGAGATCCTGGATTGATGCCTGCAACTAGTACTGCCAGAACTTCAACGTTGTGAAAAGCATCATTGATTCATTCGATAGCAGTGAAGCTACTTCAATTGGACTAGCTCAAGAATCAATGTCTAATGGTGAAATTTCAGGCAAACTTTCATACATAAAATCAAATTTTGGATTTATGCCTGCTGTCATAACTGCTTTGGAGGATCAGACGTGTCACTACTGAAACAGATAGAAAAAGTGAACAAAGCTGTGAATAAATTAGAGGGTGCTTGTAGTAAAGTGGGAAAAGAAGTGTCAAAGAAAATGGAAAAGGTGCTAGAAAAAAACGAAGGGTATCATACACTGTGTTCCATTTCAATGATTTTGTTGGATGAAAAGTTCTCTCTTAATCATTCAGATTTAGATTCAAATGATATTGTTCATTTTAAATATGCTCCTCTTGTGTCAGCTGAAGTAGAAAGGAGCTTTTCGAAGTACAAGGTTTTGTTGGCTGACAATAGGAAATCTTTTTCATTTGAAAATTTGCACAAGGTAATCATTGTGCATTGCAACTCAGAGCTTATGTGAAGTAGAATGAGGATGTAAAAAAGAACATATGTGAACTATGTTCCTCTAATGTTAATAAAAATCACACTGGAATGTCAAATTGCATAGTTTAGCTTGCTTCTTATGTGAATTTTATTCTCAAATAAATAGTTCATTATCAAAACTGACTTACTAATTTATTTTACAAATGAAATTTTACCTCATTTTAATATTGTAAGGTCATATTTTTTATGTTATTCTGCATATTTTGGTATATGTTTGGTCATAACAGCATATTTTTGGTGCATATTATGGTGATTTTAAGGTCATAAATTTCCTAGCCCTACTCATGACGAACTAAGAATGACAAATTTCTTTATTTTCAACTGTAACATATACATCGAATCCGCAACTATATCTACTATCATTCGTGGGAAATTCGGGAACTAGTACCATAAAGGGTCCTCCTTCTGAATAGCTCTCCCAAACATCTTTGCACAAGTCTTTAAATTCCGTATACGACATGTCTGTGTTTATGTAATCTTCATACATGTGCGTCAAGTTTAAATTATTCGGCCTGAAGTGTATGATCATGTTCCCATTATCTCGAATTAAATGCTTTGCGACTTCAGCATAGGATTGTCCTAGATATAGAGAATCCACATTTTTATGCCTACCTATGCTGTAAAATTAGGCAATCTTGTCTTGCCTTTGTGTGATGACATCCTCAAATATAAAGATTGAATTTTTTTAATATCCGATGGGTGCAAGACGCTTTCTCCGTCTTCATGAGTATTCACTCCTCCATCCTCTATGTTTTCAAGCAGCTTAATGAGATATTGTTGCTTTGGTTGGTATAGCCACTTTGAAAAAATGTGCACGTTTTTCAAACATAGTCCATTCTCGTGAAGTACCATATTCAGTAATACATTTGCTTATCCAGCACTGGAGCTGCCCAGAATAAGCGCTCTAACATTGCCTGGAAACAGCTTTTCATGACGATCGCGTCTAAAGTGGCTTCCAAATTCTAGCACCTGCATAGGCTGCGAGAAATTTTGCTTCACCAGCTCCATCGTAGCAACTAAAATAAATCATGCTTAATGTATATATGTTAATGACCGTAAGCAATGGCAGAGAATAAAGGAACAATGCACCAAAATATTCAATGAATATACCATGAGAGCTAAGGAGGTTGTCGCAAGAGCTTCCGGTTTAATTAACTCTCTCATTTACCGGCTGCCATTTGAAGTACATTTACCTGGTTACAGATACTGCTGACATGGAACAAAGCTAAAAAAGTTATAGAGAGGAGGCCCATCTTTTGTCAATTATTGCAGCTCTCTTGGTGCTGTCGCTGAAGGTGAAGCACAAATTGCTACACACATAAATAAGAAAAGGACTGCAGATAAACAACCTGCCGAAATGTTGAGACATAAGAGAGAAATTGAAGCAAGAGGGAAAGCCTTCGAGTGAAGAAGAATAAGGCGAGAAACACTGAAAGGAAGAGGAAGCACAGCAAGATTGGGAATTCAAAAAACTCCGGCAGAGGACTATACTTGTCCGGAAAAAGCATTGAGTAACATCGATTTCAACTTGTATGCTCGACCTTTAGAATTCTTTATTTTAGAGGTGTATACATGATCGATCAGCTACCTTCAAGACCTCGTTACAGAGAGAGAATTATCGTCAATCTCGATACTGCAGAGAATGAAGGCACTCGTTGGGATGCTATAAAGAAGAATGGCAACGTGTCATTTTATTTTGATAGCTTTGAAAACTTGAAGCCACCAAAAGAGGTAGAAAGGTACCTCAGAGGCGTTAAATTGGCCTGAGAGGTTCAGCAGTCATCTGCGGGTACGTTTACTTGCAATTTCTATCGCAATGAGTTACACTATCGCTGTCAGCTGTAATCAATGTGTTCTTACTACATACCTGAATAGATCAAATAGATCCAAAAGAATATTATTAGAATGCTCTATTGGATTTTGAAACCTTATATTCTATTGCCAATGTTGATCTGAATAATAACCAGTTTCACTACCTTCACAATAATGAAATTAAGACCGTTGATATACCCAATGGATTGTTAATATTAATGAATACATGAGCGATAAGCTAGGGGTGGATGAACATGTCTTTTTCATTAGACCTAATAATAACACCATCATATAAATAGAGTGCAGTATTGCAACATCTTCTTTCATCGACAGTAAAAGTGGGCACTCGATCTATGAGCTTTTCCCATCTTTTCCACCTGCATGCCATATTTCTCATGAACTATCAAATTCAATTTATCTACCGATTATAAACGCTATCATCATAGAGCAAATTATTGTTCGTGTAGTGGACCAGAACGGTAATATAATTGACTTTAGAAACGAATATATAAGCATAAGACTTCAAATCCGCTGCAATGGCAACTGTAGAAGTCAGCTACGTCGAGGATATAATAATGGAGTGATTCAACGCCCGCATCATATTCAGCCTTTGACGCCTTGAGGGTTAACATCGCAATGAACAGTTCCTCCAGACATTGGGCTTCAGAATCCTGAAATCATGGACATCTTCTACGTTACCAATACACCAGGATTTGATGACGTGATCACCAAAGAAGTGAAACGTGTTTTTGCCCTATAATACATCAGCTGTGGACGCTAATGATGAGATTAGGATCCCTTCCTAATCGAGGATTTATATAAATTACCTAAGCGAAGTTATATATACATCGAGGGAAGTATTACTTAACCCAATGGAGCAGCTACTACTGCAAAGCTTACCAATAACACTATTGCATTCAAGGGAGGAATAGAATCGCGTTTGTCTTTTATCGGCAAAGATTACAAGGAAAAGGCATGCCAGCTATAATAGCACCCAATGTGGACTGCTAATACTCAGCTGCATTTTACCTGACATTCCAGCAAACGAATACAACGTAATTTATTTCTTCCTTGGTGGTCTCTGTTAATGAATGTGGTCCAGTGGGGTGGGTATGGCGCCGTTCGTCTGCCCTTTGTCGGCACGTATAACGCAGGTACTTGATCATCCTCTCTGTCCCACAAGAAATGATGTATTGCTTCCCAGGTATCTCTGTTAACGAAGGTGATCCAGCGGGATGGGTATTGCGCCGTGATGGTGGTGGGTATAACGCAGCTGCATGCTTCTTTGTCCCGCAAATAAATATTGCTTACCAGGTAATGAAGGTGGTCCGGGGTAAACAATAGGAGTGAATGGAATGAGGAACATTTCCGGCGCTGAGCGTCTGCTCTTTGGCGGCGACTCTAACAAAGCATATTTTATTACATCCCATTTTCCTTTTTGACAAGAGGTGGAGGACCTTAAAAGCACTGTTGCATATTACCTGACAACCTTTTTCCATTAAACATTTCAACATTTATGACCTCCACTCGTCCCATTGCCCCGGAGACGTAAAAGGTGGAGGGGAACATTTATTAGCGTATATATTACAAATTAAGTGTGCTGGTTACCGCAAATATATACTACTACGGTAGTGTAGCATGAAAATATAAGGTTTAAGCTGTAATTTTACCCTCAGGCATTTCGGCCATACTTTTGAGGAGGGGACGTATGCTGCCAATCCAGTGGCCAGAATTATACTCTAAACAAGATATGGTCACGTCGGTAGAAGTTGGGGCTATACTTTATCAGTACCAACATAAAAAGCTCCGTTCCACTATGGGTCACATTTTATGCACGTCAGTATGCATATAAAATTTTCATATTAAAATATTAAACATGTACATAAGCTGGCGATGTAAAACGTGGATTCGGGTAGAGATTTTAAGAGGAATGCAGTGGTCTAGTAATATTTTCCTGTATCAAATAACATACTTCACATCAAATTCACCATTTTGGATCAACGGTAGTAAAATGTGAATAAAGAGGACGTTTGAAACATCGGAAACGAATACTTATTTACCATATGAATAATTGCCACGAGCTTACGGTGTGGCAAAATTCTGGGTAGGAGAAGGACTTGATTCTAGTTGACTCTATACTGGAAACAGTTTGCATTTTGGTGTAAGAATGTGATGATGCATACATAATAAATCTATAAATAACATAGAAATATATACAAGTACTTTATCTTCAAGGATTTCAGATAGGCCTTCCATATAGTCTTCAATGTTATAATGTTCTTGCAGAATTTGTACTGAGGTAATTAATTTTCAAAGCGGGTAGTGAGCAAGATCTAACGTGCATAGCCAAGAATAATTTTGGATAACATCACATGCTCAATGGTGATGTCACTCAAACTGTGCATCTATGCACCATCCGACCATTCGAAACTTGTTTATTATGTACAAAATAACAATGAACAAGTTCTAAACGCATATGCTTTGGCTTTGAGGAACCAATATTTCAAGCTCATATCTTCTAAGCAGAGTTTTGCACAGATATGCTCCAAGTGTTTTGATTACCCTTAAGTGTCAGATTATATGTAAAATGCTGAGGATCTCGCGTTCGATTTTTCCCTATAGTTTTAACGTTGATAACTTCTGAACGGCTTATCACAAATATTTGGAGAAACTTTCTGTCAGAATCGTCTTAAGGGCATTGAAACTAGGAAGTAAGCCGATTTAAAAACAACAAGCCACTATTTGTTGTGGGGGAATAATTATATAGAATTGATAAAACATGACACGGTCAAGCATTACTTAAAATGTGGTAAATGTAGAAGAAATACTTGCAAAACGAAATATAGGATATATTCAATACATATTTCAGCAAAATGTAAACGAGGATAAAACGATCGACTCTTAGAAATATTTACTATTAGTTATGCCTGACGTAATACTAAAGAAATTTTAGAGATAAGTATAGAATAAAGACGTTAAATAGGCTGTGCTTAGAGCAGAAGACCCACTATAATACCATAAGACATTCTTTTTTGCGTAAATCAGATAATAAAATAGTAAAAACTGAATGACTTCCTATGTTAACCGTAAATACATTTGAGTCTCAAGTCCAGAAGCTTGCAGTTGAAATAATTTTTGTACAAAATATGCACGATATGAGAGGCGATAAAGATTCAGGTTGTCGTACGTGCTATTCAGTTGCATTTTAATGCAAAACCTTCCAATTTTAACCTAGATATGATGAGCTGAGTTTTATTTTAAAGATTATGTGTCAGACATGAAATGATTTTAATAACAGTTTCCGCAAATAATAAACGATTCAGAAGATGTTCAATATTAAAACCATATGAAAACATCGAACCCAAGGTTCTCATCACTTTTCAAACCCAAAATTGTGCACGTTGAGATCATTTTAAAACACTTAGAACATATCTGTGTACAAATTCGTTCAAAAGAAATGTGAATTTAAATTAGTGATGCATAATAACAGAGAACTGGATTTGGATTTTGTCCAATGTCGCACATGTATATTTGAAATAATTCTAGGCTTATTTGATGTGTCGCATAAGCATATTAAATTATGATACAACATGTATTATTTACATAGTCAACAAAATGCAATAAAAAGTCTGTCCCCTCCCCAAAATTGTTGCATCGTTTTAAATTTGCAGCAATGGCTTCATGCGATTATTAATTACTCATATTCTACATTTCCTATGTCCTTATCGACATTTTAATTACAACTGATCCAGCTCGATATGAAATACATATTCTTTGAGACAGAAGAAATCTTATTAGATCACTAATTGCCTATTAAAATTGTAATCCGAATTCATGCACAGTTTGAAAAAGTTTGAGCGCTATGAAACTTCAAAGTATCACAACGCCTCACGAGTTAAGTGGTTCACACGTGCACTGCATCGCTACAAATCCGAGTTAGGTGTCACTCAGCTTAGGCACAATGTATTAACGATGTGCAAATAACAACCGGGAATGTAACTCAAGGAATGATTCGTCGCAAAACAGCAAATGTAAATACTCAAATACAGATCCAGAGCTTTCGAATAGAACATTTGGTTACATAGCATTATATAGATATATAAAGAGAGAGTAGAGCTTCCTATTATAGAAGGGGCTCAGTGCCAGCGTTATACGATTGAAGTTTAGTGTACTACCTGCGACGGTTCCAATCCTGTAGTCGACATGTATTTTTTTATGTATGCACTTTTCTAGTCACTTTGTATATTTTTGCAGATTATACTTTAGCTTATATTAATTTTATAATTCTAAGATATTTATCTTCTGTTCTCGAAAAAAAATTCATGAATACTTAAATCTATACATCGCTCTGAACTGCGGTCACTTTTAACCTAGAAAGTAAAAAAAAAACAGACAGAAGAAGCATATAATCTAATTAAACAAAGGCTATCAGAAATAAAAACAAACATACCTTATATTTTGGTGGCCCCCGTTATTTTATATTACTACCCTCAATCCTCGTGACATGGAACCATTTAGGACCCACTAATTATAATAATAATAATAATAATAATAATAATAATAATAATAATAATAATAATAATAATAATAGGTATTTTCTGCTAGTGATTCCGAAGTGTCGGGGGCTTTTTCCTTCTGCGACCCTTTTGGCCTAGAAGTATTAAATGGAAAGTAGATGAGGATACAGAGGGGAGCTAACATTTATAAGCGCAAATGGAGGCAGTGTCTTATTAGCTAGTCAGAACTCGATTAGAAAAATGAAAAGCTTTCAGGTGGGCTAAAGGATTGAGTTGCAATATTGCCCAATTATGTTGAAATTAAATCCTGAGAAAATAAACAAGTGAGATGATGAGGAACAGCGAAGTACTAAGGAATGGGGCCGATACAAGTGGAAACCGGAGCATGCAGAAGCGTTTCAAACAAACATGGAAAAGCGCTTAAGAGGAACTAGTATGCCGTCAGTATAAATAATTTGACACGTGTTTTAGCAAGGGCCTCATTCATGATGAAATTGACTAGCAGCAAAGCCGGAGGAAAGTCAGATGGCTGATGTAAGGAGGTCAAAAAGCAATCCGAAAATGCATTTAAGGTACTTAGAAATGGGGGAAGCGCGGAGAAGTAGGGACTTCATTAAAAAACGCAAGAAATACAAAGAGATAATTCAACAAACGGATGTGGACTGGCAAGCTGAAAGAACCACTCAAATTTGAAATGTGGAGGGCACAGGAAGTGTTACCGAAATATCGAAAGCAGTTAAAAACATTTAAGGGCGAAGGAAACCTGTCAGAATTAAATTTCACCAGGAATTTTGGGCGAACTACTCCAAGGGTATATTTGGGGAGGAGGCAGACAGATGGAAAGTATACCGTGATTGGGGCATGGGTTTTTTTACACCTACGATACAATTACTGGAACCGGCGATATCGGCAGAGGACGCCATACGTGCAGTTAACAATCTCAAAAACGCAAAGACTCAGGAATATGATGAATTGCCGCCGGAAATGCTTAAAGCAGCATGCAATATTGTTGAGTTTCGGACTAAAACATCGAGACGTTCAGCAGTGTTTTAATAGAAGAATCTATCGAGACGACTGGAGGGTCGGAATTATTCATCCAATTTAGGAAGTAAAGAGAGCAACAGCGTCAGCAGATAATTATAGAGGAATAACTTTACTTTCGATTATGGGTAATGTCTATGGTAGAATACCTTACCAAAGGATAAAAACATGGAAGGGGCACTTGAATATAATTTCAAAAGTTCAACTGGGATTTATTCAAGGGTAGCTACTGGCTAGCTGCTGTGGAAATTTTTTATTTTGAATACACTAACGGCAAAACAAATGGGTAATGTGCGGGGAGGATTACATTGTGCCTTTGTTGGTTTTAAGAAAGTCTCTTAGCTCATAAATCGCAACGTACTGTGGTATAAATTAGAAGCTAATATATTATCGAAGAAGATGATAAGAGCATTGTAGGTATGTATCATAGAGAAGAATTCTGCGCAAAGTACAATGTGAAAGCGTTTCATAGAGCTTCGACTGCCATAAAGAAGGCTGTATTTTATCGCCCCTTCTCTTTAATCCCTTTGTGGATGACTTAGTGGACATATTGCTGGATGAAAATGTTGATGCGCCTGAGATCGGTGACATTCGGATCCCAATAATTTTATATGCAGACGATATGACCCCGTTCTCTACTACTGCGGAAGGGTTGCAAAAGGGACTAGACAGACTTCAGACTTGTGACGAATGGCCATTGTCCGTTAATATAAACAGCTCGGTATACAGTGAAACAGAGGCCTGGGCTTACACAGGGTAGAAACTGGACAATGTAAAGAGTTTCTTACTTAGGTTTCGCTGTTACAAAGAACAAACACTTTGAGGTTACGAAACTCAAGGCAGGAATTAGAAGTGCGCAAACTTTTCGCACTAGAAGCACAATCCCAGATGTAGCGGTAAAATTGCTAGAGACAATATGTGGGGCAATAATTAGATCCACAACGACAAATGGGGCGAAGATCTGGGGGTGGGAGCCCATGGAAAGGCTAGACCAGGTAAGAATAGGTTTTCTAAAAGGAATCTTGAGGTCCGGCAAACTGCAATATTTTTAGAGAATATGGTTTATACGGCGAAAGAATGAATCCAAGTACGGGCGATAAAATATTGGATAGAATCAATCACTTATGAGAACAGTATGCTATAAGGAACAGCTTAGAATGGGAGGGGACAAGAGGTGCGCAGCAAAAATCAAGAGAGGGCTGGAAAGAATAGGGATGGGTAATATTCGGTTTGAAGGATTTGGAAATAGAACAAATGTGCGGGTAAAGGTAAGGAAGATACAGATAGACAACAGACCGTGTCACTATGTATCGAGAAAGTATCATTTAGCTGACAACCGGAACTAAAACAGAAGGTGGTATATAATATATTATGTCCAGAAATAGAGTCAGCAAGCAGACTCAGACTGGGATCATAACAAGCGATCAAATTCTTTAACGAAGAGGGCATAAGTATCTGTCCTGGTGTACAGAGGAAGAAACGTATAGGGTGCATTGTACTAAGACAGAACAGTTGAGGAGAAAGTAACTGCTTTGTTAACTCAAGGAGAGCGTTACAAGCCTGTAGGACCTTGTTGGTTGGGTGAGAGGAGTGGGAAGCAAGTGGTATAATTTTTACGAAACTTAATGCAGCGCAGATCGGAGTGGAAGGAGGTGTCAAGGATGGGAGGAGAGGATTAGTGGCTTGGGATGTGTATTTGCTTGTTTTTTGTAAACATAGCGTGTGCTTGTGAACAAATTTCGCTTTTTCTACTTCTATTTTGTTTGTGTGATCTTTGTTGTTACTTTATCTGTTTCTCTTTTCTTTTTATTCCTTGTAAATTTCATTAACTGTAAGGTTCAGTGTAATGAAGAGTGTCGGATAGCCTGCCGGCCAGTGTGAGTGAGAACATAAACTTACCTGTACGTAGCTGAGACTGGATATATACACTTACTGACAATTAACTTTATTATGTTTGGGTCTGAAGCACCCCTTGTGGTTCAGAGCTTCGCTATTAACTCCAGAAAAGTGAAATCCCCTAATGGCGTCGATTCTCAGTTATTAAGTATTGTAACAGCTACACCAACAATAATAGGGGTGGTGCGCTGCCGCATCGGGTCCCAGGGTAATCACTCCGCCGTGATCAGGACCCAGGCGCTGCTGCCTGAACTCTTAGGGGTATGAAGGCTGCTCGCTGAGGACCAGGAACCCTTGTTTAGTCGACGGCTAACATATCCTGTGCCCTTGGCGCTGATGCGGAAATAGCAAGGGGTTCACAGGAGAAACTCGAAAAGGAAATCAGCATACGAGAACGCTTACCCTACTTGAAGGGTACTGAATAGGAATGCAGGTATGACCGGTGGAACCCAGACTAAATCATGTTAACTCTAAATACGAAGATGTGAGAAACATTTTATTAACAAACATAGTTCAGGGCCAGAGGAAGTTACAAATTAATTAAAAGGTGTAAGAACATACCTGGACTGAAGCGCGGTGCACTATGGGATTGGCAAGTATGAGTTATAAAATTAAACGTGGTAACACGTGGGTTTTCAAGAATTTAAGTGACGCAGGCTCCCGCCGCCACACGAGACAGAACCCCCAAGTGACCAAAACCAAGGGTTTTTAAAGCGAAATTCGACCACTCAGGCAATACGGCACTCGATAGGTTAACGTACTGACCGCAACTCAGCGGTCTTCCGATCATTACCCTAAGTCTGACACAGTGACTTCCGTACCTCGTGACTTAACTACCGTATGGTAGATTTAAGCTCCGGGTTTAACAATTTAGATAATAATGCTACTGCCAAATGCACCTTTCGATTGCTGAGAGAGCAGCGTATGTCTTACAAATATGTGTCTTCAGGGTTTTAAACATTTTATCTCCTATTGGCAATACTAACGTTATTCTCGATACTTGGTTCGAACTTAGCTACAATATTGTATTTATTTGGTAGTTTTAAAGTACTTTTCCAATGCTGTATGTACGATTTTGGCCATAAGGTAAAAAACGTTCCCCTTGTATGCAGGTAATTCGTGGCGTTAGTGTGATTTGAAATTTAGGGCGAATTATTCTGTTAAAATCTTTGCTCGTAAACTATCCGCACTTCTTATTACCAGAACAATAAAAAACGCTATCTCATTGTTGTTTTTGCTTGCATATTTTAGTGTATCTTTGAATTCATATCGTTAAGATGCTCGGGAAGGCTTGCGAATTCCTCTTTACCATGGGGCCACAGAAGGAAGACATGGTCAATATACAGATACCAACAAATATGTTTCAACGAGGCTGTGTCTATAGCTTTAGACTCAAAATAATCCATAAAAAATATTCGAATAGCAATGGCGGGCCCAAGAGTGCAGAGTAAATACCCGTATAACAGAGCATAAACGCATTGTCGTCTTGAACAAAGAGATAAGTCTGTAGTCGCTGTACACTTTGCCAGTATGGGCCATCGTATCCTCTACGAAGACACGAAAATATTAGCATCAACAAAGTATCACCATGCTAGACTTCATAAACAAGCAAACGTAGTATATAAATATTGCAATAACATCATTAAAAGAGCAAACATTTAGGCTTAACCGGACATGGGCACTAGCAATGGCATACCACTGCAGGCTCACTAATCGTGAGCCCGCTCTGACCCTGTCGTGAGCTATAAATTGAGAAGCTTCCACCGCCTAGTTGGTAGTCGTCATTAAACTGTCCTAGGTGTTACCCTCTTGAAGATTTGACCAAAACGTCGGGTGTAAATAATCTTACCCTTTGACCAGTTCCTTCCAACCCGGAAGGTTTTAACATTTTATCGAAGAAAATTATATTCGTGGTTTCAGTAAGATTTTCTAACTGCTTATACTGCAGAGGAGCTAATGGACACAACTATGGAAGTGTTTGACGATAGAGTGATTAGAGCTGGCGTGCGGCCCTCCCGCACCCCAGAGCTAACAGACTGTTATTTTCACCTGTGGGGTACCATGAAACACGGCTATAGCAAAGTATCCTCACATATTGGAGGAACTTAGGAAAATATACAAACTGACATACAAACGTTACAGTGGCCGAACTAAGTCATGTAAAGCTAAATGTGTTTGCTCGGTACAATGCTTCTTTAGCTGCGGAAGAACAACATTTCTAGCATTTTCTATTAGGCAAGGGATAATTTTGTTACATTTTTAAGTACAGGTTTACACTAATACAGATACTGAGTAATTGCTGGCTCCTCTTTAATACCCAGGCGCTCGCTCCAAGCCAGTGGTAAGTACATACTGTCACCATCACCATCACTTCATCTATAATTATTACGCCTGCCAATAAAGCGACGCAACCAGGATAAGGGTTCAGCGAAGTCTGCTGGAAGCAACTCGTCTTCGAAACGCTAGATGGCTTTCTCCTCTTCCCCCCTCAAGTTGGCATCCGAGCTGGATGGCATCTGGCCATTTGGTTTCCCTCTCCACGGGTTAGCCAGACTTGATCACTCAAGGATTTATCAACCATAGGATCGGCGGCATTAGCTCGACGCATGGAGCAGCAGCGAAATCACAAGCTTTTCGGCCTGCTCAAACATCATTTAAACCTTTTTTGTAAGTATCGTTCAAAATTATAATTATATAATTGTAAAGTATGTATGCACATCACGTTAGGAAACACAAATAGAATAAATGGGCCCAGCGCGCAATTAGTTGTGAGCGTTGCACGTTTATAATTCAGAACCAGTAATTCTTTGCTAAGTACATGCAGTGAGTGACTTGGGTTTTCGAAGAATTTATGTATGACTGTCTAGCCTGCGATACTGTAACAAGAATATAGGCAGTACTTTGTGTCAGGTGGGACACAAATGGTAGCAGATAGCGTGAAACGTGGAAATAAACCCTTAAAAGGCTTTCAAGATAACAATTTGTGCGTGAAGTACATAGCAGTAGACGTGCATCTTACATTGATTTTCCTATGCACAATTCTTTGGTGTTTTGCATATTAATACTTCATTCCTTTTATGTTGTAAGGTAGTGGTCCAACTAAGTATACTGTTCTTGCAGCTAATTTTTCTTTTCTAAATTTGTTCCTCTGCATTCATATCGGTTTACTACCGGCGTTCTTTCGGGTGTACCAATGCCTTTTATGTGCTTATTTCTTTAATAATGCAACTAATCTTGAATTATTGGGTCGTGACGTATTGCTCTTTTATAAAAAAAGCATTGCTAGGGCTACGTATCGATGGTTTATATACAGCAGAGGTGGCGAAAACGTGACTCGCAGGCGCCGTTTCCTCTCTGCAACGGTCCCTTAGTTTTTCACATGCTGCTGAGTGATGCAGTGCGTGTTGCATATTTGGTGACTCGTGGAAGGAAGTCGTTTTTGACACCCTTGCTATACGGCATTACAACCACCTATAGTGAAGTATTTGAAGGGCAATTTTCATTTAGCTTCGGATATTGCAAGATTTTCTGAGGAGAATTAGTAACTCTTACCCAGGAATCTAAATTCCAATTACAGCAATTTCTTAGTACTATTTCGGAACCCTGCTCCATTTTCACCAGCAGTATGGAGTCGTTCACTTGCGCGAATAAACTATTACTTAGAGGATATCCAGTTTTTGTAAAATTCATCACTTATAGGTTCGAGACAAATTTATATGCACTTTCTCGCGAATATTTCACCTTATTACAGAATTATACTCCTTTATTCCTTTGGAGGATAGTTTTTAATTACAAGGCGAGTCGGTAACAGAGGAAACAAATTCTTCCATTACGCTGAATGAATGCTTAAATGTGCCGGTTTAACAATTTCAGCCTTTGAAGATTGAACATCCGATACAAGCTTACTTGCAAGTTCACATTTTGGATTTATCTCAGCAGACTTTAGAATTGTTGCCCTTTTTCATTGAAGTTTGTGACGGATTTTCGGATTCATTACTTCATTCGTATATAACGAATATATATAGGTTGGGGGAGTAATAGGGCCAATTTTATTGGAGTAAATAGTTGAAGTCCGTGCATACAAGAATACAATTTTTCCTCCTATTTTTAGAGAATTAACAGACAGAGATAGTGATTTTGCCTTTTTTCAAGAATCTGCAACAGCTCATAGGCCAATATTTCGACGAGAACAATTAAAAGTGAGTTTCAGGACAGAATTATTAGTACAGATTTGTGACCCCTTCGGTCCGCTTACCTAACTCGTGGATTTCTATCTCTGGGGTAGCTTAAACCATAAAGTGTACAAGACAAACCCACACACCGTGGAGGAATTAAAATCAACTATCCGCTAGAAATTGTCAGAATTTCTCAACGTAAACTACGGCGAGTGATCGATAGTTTCGTAAAAACGTGCCAAAAATTATGGACAACGATGGTGGCTAGTTTCAGCATATCCTTTCATACTGTTGGTAAGTAAAGCCTTTAAAAGTAGATTTAAAATGCTGTATAAGTAGGGTGCACTTTTGGGAGCAAGTCCACTTCATATGCAGGAATGTGTATTCGTATGCAAATGAGGTCTCTTCCACCCCCTCCCCACCCTTCCTCATCTCCTGGTACCTTCTGCTTGAAGCTGAGGTTCACAAATCTTTTTGAGTATAATGGAAGCTTGACAGGTAAGCAAATAAAATTGTAAATCACCTGTCAGAATGAACAATAGAATAATAAATTATCTTTTGTAACAAAAGCGGAGACGTTATGCTACCCACTCCATATCCACACACGTGTGCACTTCTACACTGAAACAAACACATCCCATTGTTTAACGACTACGTACAAAAGAACAAAGGTTATCTATCACCTGTCAAAATGAACAATAGAGTATGCTGGAGAATTTTAAACAAAAGATCAGACGCTATTGTCCCAGCTCCATTGAATTCCCTGAGAGTGTACTATAAGGAATGCCACCTCGCAGTCGCATTGTCTGACGACCACGTGCAAAAGAACAAATCTTGCCCTTCACCTGTCAAAATGAACAAAGACCATCATAAATTATGTTTGTAACAAAAGGGAGGCTTGCTAACAAAGCGACAGATGCTATTATATCCCTTTCCATTGTCCAGAGGAAGGCTTCTTTAGAAAGACCACCCGTGTAGCACCCCGCTTCCACAGTCTTATAACAAAAGGACAAGCTGGACCCATCCAACAAAAGCTTGAATGACAAAGGAACAGATTCTATTGTCATCCATTCCTTTGCCCAGACACGTGCATGTTAGGTGAATATAACAAAGAGACAGTCAGGCGTAGCATTAACAAAAGAAACTCGTGTAGGTTTTATACTTGCCCTGCCTTTGTTTGTCCGTGTGAAAGACAGCGACATACCTGCTAGATCATAAAAAATTCTACCACCGATCGAGCCCGACACCATGGCGTTGGCTTTGCCCCGAGGCCATTTCACTCCGAGACTCTTCACGAAGTCCTACGGCTATACTCGAACATAGTTATACAAGCTCTCTGTTTACGTTTCGATCGCCTCTTTCATAAAACGCGACATGAAAAATGTAATAAACATATATCATTACCTATATTAAACCCATGTGTATACTTAGATATACTTAGGTCTGTGCTCCATTATTACTGCAATCAAAACGTTTAATGTTTTAATTGCTAATGGGAAGTTGATACTTTGATAGGGTAAAACGTTATTATATCAGTACCCGATTAATGAAAGGGTGTTCAGAGCTCCTAGTTCAAATCTTACCCAGAGAAACTCTAATGCGTAATAAATGTTAAACCATGAGAGTATGTGCGGGCAGATTAAAATCTATTTAACAAATATAATTTAGTTTTATGTCATTACGATGTTTTATTGAGTGGTACTCTTAGGTGCTCAGAGGTCCTAGTATGAATCGTACCCGGAAACTCTAATGCTTAATAAATATTAAATTTTGGAGGCATGCAAAGGTAGATTAAAATGCATTTAACAAATATCATTTAATTTTTATACGTCATTACGCTGTTTTAATGTGCGGTATTCTTAGAAACCCAGAGGTCGTAGTTCGAATCTTACCGTGCGAAATTCTAATGCTTAATAAATACTAAACTAGCTGAGTATGCGCGATCAGATTAAAAATGTATTTAGCATATATTATTATTTATATTAAACCATGGAGTATACTTAGATATTTTATAATAAAACAGAAGTATTTCTTATTGTGATGTTGTATAAAGCTTTCTGAGGTGCTAGTTGAATCTGGTATTTAGAAAATAAGATAGGATTCTTTTTCGATCTTCCAGTGCTTAATGTGAAAAATACAGACAAATTTGTATACACGACAATTCAAGACTGGGAGATAATTCGAGAGAGTCTGCTTACATTCAAAGCATTCCTCCAATCGAGAAACTGCCCGCTAGTAGAATATTGTGAAAATTTTGTTTTCTCTTATAATATTGTTTTTATATGCAAGAGTCCGAAATCCAATTTTAACACTAATTTAAATGACTGAAATACTTTTAAATAGCGATGAAATTTGCAGGCTAAAAAGAATTGAATCGTTTACGGATTACCATTTAGGTAACCTAGCGATTGCAAGTGTAATACCATATGCTGGAGCGAGGAGTTTAGTGATGAAAGTGATGGAAATGCATGATAAATAATAATATAAAATAATAAAAGTATGCTTTTAAATAGTGTTTTTATTTATTAAAAAATCCTTACATTTCCTAATGAAAAAATAAATCCTTACGTTTATTAGTTTAAAATATAGCTGCATCACATGAGTCAGAGTCTTGCATGTAAATACTTTATCACGAATTACTAAATAATGCAATGAGGTCTGCTTATGAATAGCAGGTAAATTGGATTTGATGGTTCTTGTGAAATATGATATCCAAGCGTAACAAATGGGAAAACCCATAGACCGAGTGTCCACCTTTAATATCAAGGAAGGAGACTGATGCTATACTGCGCTAGATTCGCATGCTGCTCAACTTAAATATATTCACCAGAAAATTAGATTCAACCAGCTGATTAGCTGAAATAACTTTGTCGCTGAAGCCCTAGAACAATCCTATAGAACAATCATTGAAAAAAGATCAACAGTGAAAGGACATTTAGTTTCAGGTTTCATGGCATTATTATTAATTGATCTAATAAAGAAGACATCCTTATCTATCCTAGCTTACCTCTGATGTATTAATTATTATCAGTAATATCATAAGTTGCATGAGGTATATCAATGATTTTAATTTCGTCATTGTGTATGTAATGAAATTGATTATTACTCTTTGATCAATATTGGGAATGGAATAAAAGGTTTCAAAATTGAATAGAGCAACCAAATAATGGCCCTCTGGATATGTCTAAAGAGAAGGATTCAGACATGAAGGAAGAACACATTCGTTGACACTGACAGCGATAGTATAAGTTTAGTCATTGTAATGGAAATTGCAATCACAAGAGACCGCAGATGACTGAACTGAAAGTCTGAAACCTCTTATTGTTACACAGTGACATAACGCTTATGAGGGATCTTTCCAACTCTTTCGCTGGTTTCAAGGTTCCGCAGATGCTAATCACGCTATAAAACCACCCAGCTTTAACTTCTGAATAATCTCTATAATCGCATCAGAAATGAAATTTTTATATGGTTATGGAACAACGTTAGCAACCTTAGCAAGTCCACCAAATCATTAGGATCAGTGTAGCGGTATAGTATCTCCTCAATATTCGCTTTAGATATATCTTTTAGTCTTGGTAAAGTGACACTAGAATGCTTGTGTCATTGGTGTGTTTATTCTGAGTTTGCTCATTCAAAGAAACTGCTCTTATTGTTTCATCAGTGGTAGCTCTTGATGCTATTTCAGGATCACTTGAGTGAGTTCCAAGTACTGTATATCTTGAATCCCGCTCTTCGGAACTTGAAGAGATTTCAGGATTGCGTTTGGGGCTTGTAGTGAATACACAGCTGGGCATCTCTTTACAGCATCTTCTCCTATGATGCTTCAGTCTTGAAATAGTTCTGTTTTTTAAAGTTCTATTGCATATACAGCACTTAACAAAACGATTCCTTCTCCCTTGGCAAACATACGGAAAATCAAGATTCTCGTAAATCGAATGATTGAGCACCTTTATGAGTATTCATGCTCAAACAGTATATATCAACCAGTCAATGTATACTATAAATGTTGAATTTGTATACGATAACAGGAGACTGAACTACTATTCGGCGTTTACGTATTTATATATGATCCCAGGTTTAATACATATAAACAATCATATACAAATTAGACCAAGCGAGATATTTTAGTATTCACACATTAATGTTGTAATTCCGTCAATTATAACTATTTCTTTAAGTACACGCAAATTCAAGTAGGATGAAATGGATTCATAGGGGTAAGAGCACAACTTTGCTTGATAGTTAGCACTGAGAATGTGCACGCTGAGTGGGATACGGGTCTACTTAGCTTGATTCTGAAGCTCATTCTTCGTACTTTAGCTAAAATGGTGCACATATCTAGGAGCTTTTAAAGTGAGTGAGTCACATTTTTGCGAGAGTGGGTCACCTTGTTGCGTGAGTGGGTCAACTTTTACCGGTGAGTGGGTCACCTTTTTCTGTGAGTCGATCACCTTTTTCCATGACTGAGTCAACGTTTTACGTAAGTGGGTCATCTTTTCACGTGAGTGCGTCAGCTTTTTGCGTGAATGGTCACCTTTTTCTGTGAGTGGGTCAACTTTTTACGTGAGTGGGTCACCGTTTTGCGTGAGGGGGTAACCTTTTTGCGTTCGTGGGTCACCTTTTTCCATGAATGCGTCACTTTTTGCGTTCGTGGGTCACCTTTTGCGTGAGTGGATCACCTTTTTCCGTGAGTGGGTCACCTTTTTACGTGAGTGGCTCACCTTTTTGCATGAGTGGGTCGCCGTTTTACGTGAGTGGGTCACCTTTTTTTGCGTTAGCAGATTGCGTTAATGAGAGGTCTAGTTAGCGTTCTAGCATTGTCAGGAAACAACTTTCCATGAAGTTCGCGTCTAAAGTCGCTTTCAACTCTAGTATCTGAATCGACAGCGAACAGCCTTGCTTCACCGGTACCATCTTGCCAGCTAAAATAAAATAAATCACCCTTAATGTATGTCTGCTAATGAATGCAACCAATGACAATGCATAGAAGAATATGCGGCAATAAAATCAATTAGTATACCATGAGAGCCTTAGGTTAAGGTCGCAAGAGGTTCCGGTTTAATCAACTCGCTAATTAACCGGCTACCATTTTAAGTGCATTTACTTGGATACAGATACTGCACACCAGGGACAAAGCTAGAAAAATATTAATGAGAGGAGAGCCTGGAATCAATCCATTAGAACTATCGGGCAAACTTCACGACATTGCCTACGCTCAGCATAAGGACTCTGCTTCGAGAAACATTACAGACAAAATCTTGGCTGAAAAAGTGTTGGAAAAGAGTGCAATCATCTGATGCTACTACATTAGGTGAAAAGTTGGCACCGAGAATAGTAACAGCAATTATGAAGGGAAAGGTGGCTGTTGGTGCTGGATCCAGGAAGAAGAAACGAGGAGGAATTCTACCTCTCATACTAATTATTGCAGCTCTAGGTGCTGCAGCTGGAGGTGCAGCAAAAATTGCTACAGCTGTAAATAAGGAAAAGGTTGCAGATAAGCAACTGTTCGAAATGATGAGGCATAAGAGAGAAATTGAAGGAAAGTTATTTGCCAGGTGCTGGATCTGTGAAGGAGTAACGAGGAGGATTTCTAACTCTCTTGCCAATTATTGCAGGGCTGGGCACTGTCGCTGGAGGTGCACCACAAATTGCTATAGCCGTAAATAAGAAAAATGCTGCAAATAAACAACTTGCCGAAATGACGACACATAACAGAGAAATTGAAGAGGGAGAGGTTTTAGGGTGAAGAAGAATAAGGGGAAGAACACCGAAACGAAGAGGGGACAGATCAAGAAAGAAAATTAAAAAAACTCTGGTAGAGGGCTATACTTGTCTCGGAAAAGCATTGAGTAACATAGATCCCTACTTGTATGTCCAATGTTTAAAGATTCCTCATTTTAGGCTGTATGTCTTCTTTATAGATCAATTCATAATAATGCCATGAAACCTAAAATTAAATTCCTTTTCACTGTTGATTTTTTTCTTCAATGATTGTTCTATAGGAACGTTTTGGGACTTCAGCGACAAAGCTTCTCCAGCTAATCATCTGGCTGAATTTGATTTACTGGTGAATATATTTAAGTTGAGTATCATACGAATCTAGCGCAGTATTGCATCAGTCTCCTTCCTCGATAGTAAAGGTGGACACTCGATCTATGGGTTTTCCCATTTGTTACGGTTGGATATCATATTTCACAAGAACCATCAAATCCAATTTACCTGCTATTCATAAACACCCGCTTCATAGATCAAATCGGCCTTCGTATAGGAGAGCATAACAGCAGTATCGTTGACTTTAGAAAGAAGCATATATATGCATAATGCCCATAGATTTTAGAAGAAGGAATCAGAGGCTTCGAGGATATAATAACGACTTGATTCGACGCCCCCTCCATGCTCTGCCATTGACAGTTAACGCCATTTAACAAAAGTTTCTTCAGGCATTGGGCTTTAGAATCCTATAATAAGGGATAATACCAGTGTTACCGGGACACCCAGATTCGATGACGAGATTGCTAAACAAGAGGAGCATGTGTTTTTCCCCTATAACATATCAGCTCTGGGCGCTAATGACGAGATTAGAATCCCTTGTCAAGCTGAGGACATATATACTTTACCTAGTTAAAGCTACCTATTCATCAATGGAAATATTCTAAAATCTAATGGAGTAGCTACTACTACAAAGCTTATACACGATAAAAAGCCGGTGTTGGTACTGATTCGATCCAAGCACTATAAACACTGCATTATACAGCCTGAGGGTGAAGCGAATACTGCTGTTAAACCTGTACCAATCGAGTGAAGAATGCCTGTGATTCGACTTTCTGATTCTGAGATCCTCAAAGCTGCCAAGCTGGATAAGACACTGTTTCACCCATTTAGGACCATGGATCTGCATACTCAGCCTGCTGAGCCGCAAGCATTTACCTGGAATGCCGCCACCACTCGAGATTTGCATCATTACATGAATTTTACTGAAGCCCTTATTATGAAAAAGAAAGTTATCGTTTACTGAAGAGAAAGGATTTTTTTCTTAAAGTTGCGCCTATATTTGTTATAGATTGCTCACATCAACCAGAGGAAGTTTTAAATTGTGCTGTCAAAATCAGAATAGAAATTCAAGCTAGTGCAAATACCTCTGTACAAACCTCATTGTGTTGTTTAATAATTCATTATAAAATATTTACATACAAGCATCTGACTCATGTAATGCAGCTTATATTTTAAAGTAATCATTGTAAGGATTTGTTTTTTCATTAGGAATGTAAGATTTTTTAATGAATAAAAACAATATGTAAAAGCACACTTTCATTCTTTTTCATTATTACTTATCATGCATTTCCATTACTCTAATCCCCCAACTCCTCGTTCCAGCATATGGTTCCAGCAACAGCTGGGTTACATAAATGGTAATCTATGAACGATTCAACTCTTTCTAGCCTGCAAATTTCATCGCTATTTAAAAGTATTTACCAATCATTTAAATTAGTGTTAAAATTGCATTTTGTACTCTTGCATATGAGGCAGAATTTTAATACATGAATAATTTCAATTGTAGTTTACAATAAGTAAACTCAATAACAGCCCGCCTTGAAACAATATGTATGTAATAATTAGTTTAATTGTAACAGTCATTCAAACGCTTATTTTTATTGTAAACATATTTTATTAATGTTATGTGAATACATTACATACTCTCATAATGCAAGAGCTGTGAGAATAATAAGCTTTAAGTTGCTAACAATGAGTAACAAAGAGGTAAACTTGTAGCAATACTGTGTTTGGAGTTTGATACATACTGGTCATGATTAGAGCGACGATGACGGAAATTCTGTAACAGTTTTAATTTAGCCAATCAAGAGCAAAGAAAAGTTTTAAGTTAACTGCAGAAAATATATTGCACTAGAATTAGCCAATCAGAGACTTGCAATACCGAAGCTTAAAGATTTTGACCATTGAGGGTTACTCAGTTGCTGGCGATACTTGATAGAGTACAGATGGGAAAATGTGTTCTCTACCGGTGATTAGTAAAAACAGATATACGTGCTAAGTGAATGTATAAACGTTTTTCACAGTTCCTTAAAAGCGTAGTGATCTATAAATATGTGCAAGAATTAATAAAGAAGTTAATCTAAAAGTTTAATTCTGTGATGTCTACAATAATTGTCATACCGCGCTCTACCTAAAATACATGTCTCTAAAGCAAGACTGGCGCAGCCGAGGCAAATTAAAACAGTAATGTTACGTAAGCATCAAATTCAAACCGACACCCAAAGCGTGTTACAAACTACACAAAGCAACTATTACTACATAAAACAATTCTGCAAGTTTACGTAAATATATATATTACGCAACAACAGCAGCAAATCATCTTTAAGTTGGCTTCCAAGCGTGTAGCTAACAACAACACTAAAACTTTAACAAAAATACAACTACTACAAATTGGCTTCCTAATAGCAGGGTAGATTAATTAATTTATATAATATACTACAGGAACCAAATAACAGTTGAACATTCAATATTCACATATAAGCAACAATAGTATAAGAGAAAACAATATTTTGACAATATTCCACTCGCGGGCAGTTTCTCGATGGGAGGAATGCTTTGAATATAGGAGGATTCTCTCAAATTATCTCCCAGTCTTGAATTGTCATGTATACAAATTTGTCTGTGATTTTCACTATAAGCACTGGAAGATCGTAGAAGAATCCTATCTTAACGTTGTGTCTTCTAGAGATGTAGACGTCTCGGCACCCGCTTCTTACCAACTTGGATGTCTCGATGTTGCTTATTTTATCCTCCAATAGCGTCAGCCTCCTTTGCAGGTCTGCAAAGCTGTTCTTCCCCTTATTGCACAGTCTGAAACATTGTGCAATGAAGTTCTTCGAAAATATGCTTTGGAAAGTATAGGTAACCTGAAAAGAATTACATTTTTTGTTAGTGTACACTTAAATGAAACATAAAAGATTTGTATAAGTATTCGGATATCAGGCGCTATTTCAATGCGATAGATATAACTAAATTCAAAACATGTTATATTGTGATTTTGTGAATTTTTGTACAATTCCATAACAAGTATCTTTTGTATATTTATATGTAATATCAATGAGTCAGCTTTTTCAGGGGAAAATAGGAGAACATTCAACAACCAAGTTTGACATTTCTACATACCTTCGCTGCGGAAAACAAAAGACAATTTACAGGTGTTAAATTTCCCCATCTCAGTAATACCGTTATATTTAAGGTATAATCTTACAGGTATTTCTGCAGGATCTTGATCGGTTAACGAATTATAGCACTCAGGCAAAAACACTTGACAATCCTCCAGCGAAGATACGATCCTGGTACCTTTTCTTGTTTGAGCTGTCTTTGAGGACTTTATCTCATATTTAAGACCTATTTCGAGATCTTGAACTCACCGTCTCGGTAGAAAACTACGCTCTTCAGCCATCTTGTTAAGCCTATCTGCTAAACAATCTGTAATAGACATTGATCATGAATTATTATTTTCAATGCATTATTCATGCTGAAGGAAAAGTTATACACTTCTTTATATTAGAACTACAGTGTGTGTTGTGCTACATGAACACAGTTTTTGCAAGTGTGCTAATACAATGAGCAGAGAAAATCGCATGCAAGTTTATGCAAGAAAAATGTGTAGCGAAAGTCGTATCAATGTGTAGGAGAAACAAGGAATAAGTACAGAAATTCATGTGAATGTTCATGGAAGATGAAACTGCAGAGAAACAAGGAATGGGTAGAGAAAACCGTGTGAATGTTAATGGTAGATTAAACTGCAGGGAAACGAAGTATGAGCATAGAAAATCGTGTGAATGAGAAACAGATAATGACTGGAGAAAATCGTATGAATGTTTATGTAAGAAGAATGTGTAGCAAAAATCATATGAAAGCGTAGAGAAACGAAGAATAAGTAGAAAAATCCGTATGAATGTTAATGGAGAATAAATATGCAGAGAAATCCATGTGAATGTAAAGTTCGGATTAAAGAAAATGATGTTGTTGCATCGGTTCAACAAAATTAAATGTGTTCTAAAAGCCATCAGTGATTTTGTATAGTTACGTAAAAGCTCACTCAGCTTACATTGTTTCGTGTTGATGTGTGCTGTACGTGTAGAATCGATGACCTCCGCCTCTTCTTAAATTAAAAAAAAAACACCTCTCGTTGCATTTTGAAGTTCTTTAAAATTTAAGTGTGGAGTTAATAAGTTCACAGCGGTTCTACAATGCGTCGTTAGCTGTTTATACAGTCATCTAAATTCCCTCTGGCTATGTCAGCACATCGTCATGGTGGGGATGCTTACACGTCACGTGATTATTTCAGAGAATGGAATTATCACCTGTTGCGCATGCGCAGAGTGTCTCTGCACTTCTATTCCTACTTCCTCCAATTGTCTTCCTCTCGCTCTCTCACAGAATACCGCCATCATGTCCTTACACGATCTATAAAAAATGCGTGGGGATGAAAGTCATGTGAAGGTGGCAGCCTGAAAGAATTACATTTTGCTAGGTTACAGTGAAATGAGACAAAGATTTTTGAATTCTGTAAAGGCAATAATTTCCAATGCTATCGTGTGTGTATGTGCATGTGTGTGCGTGAGCATGTATGTGTGTGTTCATGTGTGTATGGTGTAAGCGTGCGTGTGCGTGCGTGCGTGCGTGTGTGTGCTTGCGTAGAAGTGCATTGGCGTATGTGTGTGTTTATGTTTGTATACGTATGAGGTTTGTGAGTGCTTGTGTGTATGTGCAAGTGCACTGGTATGTGTGTGCGTAAGGGCTATGTACATGAGTGTATATGTATGTTTAATGGCTCTGTACCTGTGTATATGTGAATGCATAGGTGTAGGGATGTCAAGAAAAACGAAAGAGATAGAAATAAAACAAAAAAAGAAAGAAAATAAATAATCCTGTCTAGGCATTGGGAATATCTAAGTATATACCAGGGTTTAATATAAATTATTATATTTGTTAAATACATTTTAATCTTACCGCGCATACTCAGATAGTTTAGTATTTATTAATCATTAGAGTTAGGCACGGTAAGATTCGAACTATGACCTCTGGGTACCTAAGAATACCTCACACTAAAACATCGTAATGTCAACATATTAAATGATATTTGCTAAATACATTTTAATCTACCTGTGCATGCCTCCATAATTTAATATTTATTAAGCATTAGAGTTTCCGGGTAAGATTCGAACTGGGAGCTCTGGGCACCTAAGAATACCGCTCATTAAAACATCGTAATGACATATAAAAATTAAACTATATTTGTTAAGTACATTTTAATCTGCCTTCACATACTCCCATAGTTTAATATTTATTACGCATTAGATTTTCGCTGGGTAAGATCGAACTAGGAGCTCTGAACACCCTTTCATTAATCGAGTAATGATATAATAACGTTTTACCCTATCAAAATATTAATTTCCCATTAGCAATTAGAAGATAAACTTTTTGATTGCAGTAAGAATCGAGCACAGACCTAAGAATATCTAAGTATACACATGGGTTTAATATAGGTAATGATATATGTTAAATGCATTTTTGATATCGCGTTTTGAAAGAGGCGGTATACGCGTAAACAGAGAGCTTGTGTAGCTACGTTTGGGCATATCCGTAGGACTTCGTGAAGGCTCTTGGAGAGAACTGCCCTCGAGGCAAAGCCAACGCCATGATGTCGGGCACGAGCGGTGGTAGAATTTTTTATGATCTAGCAGGTAAACTGACCTCTCTGTCTTTCACACGGACAAACAAAGACAGGACAAGTATAAAGCCTCCTCGAGTTCCTTTCATTAACGCAACGCCTGACTGTCTCTTTGTTTTATTCACCTAGCATGCACGTGTCCGGACAATGGAATGGATGACAATAACGTCTGCTCCCTTTTGTTAGAAGGGTCCAGTTTGTCCTTTTGTTATACGGCTGTGGAAGCGGGGCGCTACACGGTGGTCTTTGTAATGAAGTCTTGCTCTGGACAATAGAAAGTGATACAATAGAATCTGTTCCTTTGTTAGCAAGCTTCAGGCTCCTCTTTTGTTACAAACATAATTTATGATGATCATTGCTCATTTTGACAGGGGAAGGGTAAGCTTTGTTCTTTTGCACGTGGTCGTCAGACAATGCGACTGCGAGGTGGCATTCCTAAAAGAATACACTTAGGGAATTCAATAGAGCTGGGACAATAGGGTCTGATCCTTTGTTTAAAATACTCCAGCATACACTATTGTTCATTTTGACATGTTGTGGATAACCTTTTGTTCTTTTTCACGTGGTCGTTAAACAATGCGACTGGGAGGTGGTTTCAGTGTAGAAGTGCACACGTGTGCGGATATGGAGTGGGTAGAGTAACGTTTCCGCTTTTGTTACAGAAGATAATTTATTATTCTATTGTTCATTTTGACAGGCGATTGACAATCTTAATTGCTTACCTGTCAAGCTTCCATTATACTCAAGAGAATTTATGATCCTCAGCTGAAAGCAGAAAGTACCAGGAGGTGGAGGAAGGGGTGGGGAGACCTCATTTGCATATGAGTACGCATTCCTGCATATTAAGTGAGCTGGCTCTCGCATATACCCCCTACTTGTATGGTTTCATCCTCGCCTTTCTATGATAGCAGCAGACGGCAACTAGCACCGAGGACGCGGACAGTAAAAACACCGAGCACCCGGTTCGTAGTTTTTTCGATCTCCCTGTATATATGTGTGGGTACATATACATATATATGTATATACATACATACATACATACATACATAAATATTGTTATTAACCTCTAATGAAATCAAAATTGTTTGGCTGAACATTATTATGCCGCTTTATATATATATATATATATATATATATATATATATATATATATATTTGCATGAAGAATTTAGTACTTTTGTTGTACGTGTTGGTGGATATGTTAGACTGTTTCGAGTGTCTGATACTGAAAACCAAACTTGTGGTGTTATTTTATCGGGTCTGAACGATACTGCGCGTCTTAAATCCGCCTTTCTTGCACGGCCTAGTTGCTTTACTAACTTTGATAGTATTGCAATGTGGTTACAACAGGTGCAAATTTCACAAGTTAATCTGATATAACGTCGAATGATCTAATTTCAACAAAATCAAAACGGTTTCACAACGGCATAGACAGGAATCGGGGGCTTCCAGTTCTCCTTCAGCTACAAGGCTACATTTTGCATATTGCCAAAGTCAGGGTCATTCGTTCGCTCATTATTTTCGGCGTCACAGAGTAGCAAACAAATTTAATCACCAAAGCTTTTTGACATTCACGACACGATTAGGTATCTGGTTCAAATTCTTCACATATTCGGGGTTTGCCTTTTGTATCTTCACCGGCTATTTCGGTGTTTTGCGGTAAAGTTTTGGTTCATGCCCTATTGGATTCGGGGAGTATTTTAAACTTGGTTAACGAACGCTTTCTTTCAACTTTGCGTCGTCACCTGGTTATTAAACGGACCTGTCAACAAGCTTCTGCTACTATCATAGCTAGTTCTTTAGTTTATATTCTCTGAACCCTGAAATTGGACCACAATATTTATAGATTTTGTGAACAGTTGACCTTTCCAATGTTTCGAATTTCTCCTATTCGAGAGCTTTGGGAGCTTCATTTATGCTTTCTTCTAGTTGCGACTTGATTTTACAGATTTTGTGGAAAGGTTGGCATTTGATTTGTCAACCGGTTTAAAGTTCTCTTTAGGGTCGCGAACGTTATCCTGTTTAGTTTCGGTTACGCAGTGTGATCCGGATTTGCACACAAAAGTTTGGATTTGTAGGAAGATCAACGCCGTTGACTTATGAACTTCTAAAGATTCTCCAAATGTGTTGACGGATAAATTGAATCTGGTTAAAAATTTGCAATATCACATTCATTTAAAACATAATAATTCGTCTATAAATCGTCTTCGCCTAAACTTGAAGTTCTTCGCGCTCATATGAATCGTTTATTACAAGACAAAGAAATTGAGCCTTCTGAAATATGCTACGCTAGACGTGTTCCTTGGTACCAAAGCCGAACAATGAAGTGTGGACTTTTGTAGTAAGCTTAATAAGAACATATTTTTGGATTAGATGCCTTTGCCACAAATTCACGAATCCGCGCATTATTTTAAGGGTGTGGCGTTATTTACTATGCTTGACTTAAATGAAGTTATTCTCAAATACATTGACATTGTGAAATAAATGATCAAATCGTCGCGTCTTATTATGGCTTTTACAACCCCTGGAAAATCCTTCAATTTTGAAGAATACACTTCAGAATTCCTACAGATGCTCAGACGTTTTCCCGTTTGCTAGATCGTGTGTTACACAACTTTAGTTTGTTTTCAATTATTTGTGTGACTTGATTCAGTCATTTATTCTAAGGACTTTAAATAACATTTGGGGCATTTGCGTCAACTTGTTAGCTGTCTTTGTAAGGTCGGTATTACCGTTCGGCGTCTAAAGTTACGTTTGCTGTTCCTGAAATTTCCTTCTTGGGCATTTAATTTCTGTTGCGGGTATATCCATTGTTCCGTCATGGACATTAGCGGTGCGCAATTATCCTGTGCCTACACCTTTACACAATCTCTTCCTTTTTACGAATAGTTTCCTTATTTGGTAAGTTTATTCCGAAGTTGGCAACTAACATGGAATCACTGTATGCCTTACGCCGGAAAGGAGCTCGTTTTCTTTGGTGTTCTGCCGAGCAAAAAGCTTACGAGCAAACTAAATTTGCTTTGGCCAATCCACGAGTTTGGCGATACTAGATATTGTTCATCATCTTACAAACGGACGCTTTCTTAGTTGAATTTTCGGTGGTGCTTTGCAAAATTCTCCCCAAGATCGCAGAGCTATTGCATATTATTTTCGTACCGTGTCGGAACATGAACATGAACCATTTATGATCGGTGTATGAACTAGAGGCTTTGGCAATTTTAGTTACGTGCAAGAAGTTTAAATCATTTTTGGAGCATTGACCCTGGGTCCTCTCTAATCGCCATCAAGTAGGAAAACTATCTCGTTAGGCCATGGGTCTTAGCGCATTTCCATTTACGGTTCGTCACATAGGAGGAGCTGACAATTGTCGCCGACGCTCTTTCCAACCGGAGGTATCACCTTCACCGCTTCCTGCTCTTCTGATTCTTCCTCGAGATTTTCCGAAGGTCTTCATCTCTTTGCCTGAGCACCAACATCGTGTTTCAATATGGACGGTGGCTAGCCATGGGGAATATTTCGCCAGATTATGCTTTTCGTAATGATATCTAACTTGTACGATTACCGAAGTCCCGTAACTTACGTGTTCCTCTGCCTCGTACTTTAATTCCTATTGTACTTTCGTATTTCTATTCCTCGCAGTTTAGGGCGCATTTGTTTCTTTTTAAGACCACATCGCGTATTCGCAGTTATTTTGTATGGAAAAATATGCATAAAGACATTGTCCTACTTGTCTTAAATTTAAGCCACCTCAAGCTACGTGCTATGGGTTACTTAGTTCACATTTGGCCACATATCGCACGGAATGTTTGTTTTTGCGATATTGTGGGTCCGTTTCCACGTTGTGTGAGGGGTAATGTGTACCTTTGTGTTCTTACGGATGCATTTACAAAATTTATTTTGTTAACGTCGGTTGGAGATTCAACCGCTTACAATACATCAGTATCTCTACGATTTTGCATCTTTTGGTTTTCCACAGAGAATAGTTTCGGATAATACATCGTATTTCCGAGCGAGAATTTTCCGCACATTTTTGTTTGAAAATGGAATGCATATGGTACGTACGTCACCATATTACCCACGTCCCTGTCTTGCAAGAGGATTAACCGTAATTTAAAAACCCTTAATTGTTTTTCAGGCGAATGAATATCGTAGTTGGTATGCACGTTTAACGGCTTTCCAGCTTGGCTATAAATTAGCCATTCTTGAAGCTCTCCGTTTCATTTAACGCTTCGTTCTTTGCCCGTATATTCATTTGTGAATTGATTGAATCTTATGCATATTTTACCCGATCAGCCAGATTTTGATTTTGATAAGGCATTCGACCGATAACTCTGTCATGATCGCTAACAAGTCTCTGTCATGATCATGCTGAACGACCTCATAAGGACAGGCGGATAACACCGCCATTTTGTGTCGGGGATTTGGTTTCGTTGCAAAATCATCCCTTGAGTTGTGCCTATCAGAATTTTAATGCCGCATTACGTAGGTCCATTTTGCATTCTGGCTATTGTGATGGACGTTTCCTCTCTATTACAACAATGTGTATATGGCAAAATCACAACCGCTTATCCATACCAGTTGCGTTTTGCATCGCGGAATCTCTGTCGAGACCAGTAAATCCTTGACTCGATAAAGACGTTTTTGTCATGCAGCACTTTGTTTGGTTCCTGGCGGTTCCTGCTTGTTTGTTTTTGCAATCAGCGGTCCCGCGAGTCAATCTTTTTGGTCGCCCATGACAAAGTCTTTCTTTTTTCTTCTTTTCTCGTTTTCCTTTCCTTCCTTGTGTGTCTTCCACCGTTTTAACTCCGTCCTTTTGTACTTTTTGTATGTTTTAGACTTGTCCATAAGTAGTTTGTAGTTGTTCCAACTGGTAGCATTAGCTTTAGCGCGCTAATTTTCTTTTTTCATCTTTGTGGGGATTTCTGGGGTGAAACGTTTATGCTCTCCTTGTAGTTTTAGGTGTAATTTTTAGTTTTTTATATAGTACATATATTGTTATAGCATTCTATTTACATAGTTTAGATACTGCTAGGCTTTCTTTGTTTTCATTTATTCTATATAGATACTTGACATTCTGTATTGTTTGTGTATATATTTATTTATTCTTGCTATATGGCTATTCTACAAAGCCTTTATAGCTTTCTGTACTTCTTTTTTTGTTTTTACTACTTACACTCTTGCTCAATTCTTTCCTTCTTGCTTATATTGTTATTTGTCTGTGTCATCCTCTTTACTTTTTGTGGACTTTCTTATGTGATTTAGCTCGCTCTACTCTTGTTTGTTTTCTTTTTCTTTCTTTTATTTTGTAATTTGCTTGTTCCCTATTGCATGAGCTTAACAATTTATGGCATTTGCTGTACGTGCTCGTCTTCGGCGACCTGCGGAGCAATGTGGAATGAAGATTTCCTGGTTCGCTCTTGTTCGCCGGAGGGGAGAGATTGGACCATTGCTGGCTCCTCTTTGACGTCCAGGCGCTCGCTCCAGGACAGTGGTGACTACATACTCCCATCACTATCACAGCATACATAGGTTACGCTTACCATAAAGCGACAACTAGGATAAGGGGGGTCCACTCGAAGCAAGAGGTCTTTGAAACGCTAGATGGCGTTCTGCTCTCCCCCTCTCAAGGTGGCGTTCGAGCTGGATGTCGTCTGGTCATTTGGTCTCCTCCGCGGGTTAGCCCAGCGAGCACGAGGAATGCCCTTTTATCTTTTAAAGTTCCCTTGTTGTACCCAGTTTATGCTACTGTGTTTTACTGTTTTCATACCGCTTATTTCTGCAACACACATACACACACAAACACCCATGCTCGTGGTGGGACTCGAACCCGCCACCCTCAGCTTGGCGGAGCGCCGGAGCGACGACTCCAGCTTCCACGGCTACGAGGACCGGCAGCCTTGATCAGTCAAGGACTTATCAACCATCGGATCAGCGGCATTAGCTCGACGCATGGGTAGCAGCGAAACCACAAGTTTTCGGCCTATTCAAATTTAATTTAAACTTTTTGTATAAGTATCTTTAAAGTTATAATTGTATCATGCGTGTGGCGTACAGTAAATCATTCGGAGTTTTTTGCTTTTGAACTGATTGTGAAGACAAAGTATTATAACTCATTCTGGAAAATGCAAGAGGAACAAGGTCCTTGAGAAATATTCACTTTTGTCAGGTCTATGTAAACTTAAAGACTCAACTAAAGCAGTAATACATTCATCTTATAGCCGCAAGAATTACAATAATCCTTTGCATTATTTAACCTTGGTTATTTCCTTACCATTTGCAATAGTCACCAATTAGTTATATAATTGCGAAGTGTGTGCTCGTATCACATTAGGAAACAGAAATAAAATTCATGGTCACAGCACACTATTAGTTGTGAACGTTGCACATTTATAATTCACAACCAGTATTTGAATAACTCCGCTAAGTAAATGCAGTGGGTAGCGTAAAGTTTGAAAAAAATGGATGTCATGATCCAACGCGCGATATTGTAACAAGAAGGTAGACAGAAGCAAAGACAAGAGCGCTGCAGCATGTCGTGCTACCCAGACAGTTTTACACCGTAGACCCTGTAGAGGGGCAAAGCTGGTTTAAGACGCCCCCTATGTATGCGTTTGTTAGACCATAAGGAATACTACGGACGTTGTTTCTGCCACTATTGCAGATAGACTCGTGTAAACTGTTTGCAAAGAGAATGAATTCTTGCACTGAGAGTGTCTTAAATCATTTTCTACCACTGTACAACAAACGTTTTATCTCTATCTTTAATATTTTGATACGCAAATTTGTTATTCTCGTTCAAAGAAAAACCTTAATGGGATCGAAGCGAAGTCCTCACGCCTCATTTACTGACCCTCACACGGATAATATTGAAGCTCACAATGTATTTGTTTTTTGCATGAATAGGTTGCGCCGGTCCGCGCCTACATTAATTGTTAAAAGTCCACTAAAGTTATTAACCTTAGTTACTGTTAAGCACCGCTGTTTACACGAATCATAAACAGAATTTAAGTAATTGTACTAGCGGTTATGACTTTTACATTATACGAGATTGATATGAAGAATGCTCAGGCTGGCTAATATGTGTGATTAAGCAAATATCACGCATCTCTTATGCGTGAAAAGAAGTGTAGTTGTCAAGTTATAACACATCGGCAAGTATGTTTTATGATAGTCCTTAATGTATATTGTTCTCTGATTATTACAAGTATTTGAGAGTAATTCGTTGTCATTGCCCTCCCGAAAACAACTGAGTTCGTTATCTACATTTCTACACTTCACCTGCACAAACCATTTACTTCAGTAAGAACCTACTGATTTCCTCTGACGAGCTATAATCTTTAATTCGCCCTTCCTGTACAATTACTGGCAATTGTTAATGCACTATATGAGAACATACCACACAGCGATCTGATCTGCCCATGTCTAAGCTTGCAATATTTGCATTCCACTGAGGGGTTTTAGCATGGCTTTGCTAACTTACGTTTAGTATTTGAACGTTTACTCTTACATGTTTCCAGTTGGCTGTCTTAAATAATTCAAACCTATCTCCTAGTGTTATTAGCTATTTCGAAATCACACGACTTTGCTTGCCCGTTCCTTTTCACCCGTGACTTCTATTTTTTTGTGGTCCTCATACATTCTTCCCTTAGGCAATAACATTTAATGTATTTCGTCTGGCTTCGAACAAGGCATCTTCCCTCTGTTCAACAGCGAACTCATAGAATACTTCTTTACCAACATACAGTTACAATATTCTTTCAAATTGAATATAAACACTGCTAACTACTACATGAACAACCAATATCCAATAAAATTAATTGAGCTGTAAGTCATTGGCACTTACAATTATTGCTTGGGCTGAGTCATTGTTTAATTACTGTACATGTTTGAAAAATACTGCTTCAAATATGCCACAAACACAGCTACTAAAAATTTGATCATCAGGCATGATCGATACAAAAATTTTGTTATTGTGTTTATAAAATCTCCCAAATCTGCTGTCAAGTTCCATGCACTCTCAAATATTTCTCCAAATTATATTCATTTTACACTAATCACTGAACACACGGTAATTTTATTATTCACTACCTAACTTGTGCTTTTGCCCCTGCCCTTTTTAATGTACGGCGTGCATTTAGTGACACTGTTTTGGAAAACACAGTATGTATTAGGCTTCATTCACGATGAAATATAAGCGCTAAAGTAATGCAGCATAGCGCAGGCGTAAGGTAACACCATTCACAATGTAGCCGCAGGCGTAACGCAAGAAGTTTGCACGGGCTTCTGGATACTTAAACTGTGGAAATGTTCCGAGTGCACCGTAAGTTTCAAATTGAATAATATAACCAAATAAGAAAGTTCACTCAATAGTTTACAAATAAGCAGGTTAAAAAAGTACATATATTACATTACATACATACGTCCAACAACCGGCCGTAGCGTTAGTGACATCACGACTGTTTGCTCAAAACATTCAAAGTAGTTGTGCAAGTACAATGGAAACAGGGCCATTATTCCGTATGTGGGTAGAGAGCACTTTCGCTATCAATATATAACACACGCACTTGCATCATGTTGCTGTCGTTGGCATTCTGCTGCGTACATTGTAACATCATGGGCCCTAAGCCGCAAGGGCCGCAGCTACGGAGTGACGACAGGGCGTAGCCGTAGGCACAGAATAGCCGTAGGATCTGTGCGTCTAAACTAGAATGATCCACTTTAGCTACATTTTCCTTGCTTCGCGACATTCCCTTAGCCATATTTTAACATTCACGTTCGCAATAGCTTCTGACAAGATTTCCGCAAAAGTTAAGCGGTCGCCAAGAAGGGCCCACAAGATTTCGGCGAAAGGTAAGCGGTGGCCAAGAGGGGCTCATGTTTTCGATAGAGCAACAACTCCTACACAATTTAAGAACCCATGATACTATACAATCAACTCTGCGTATTAAAAAACCCCGATTCCGCAAGTTTCTTAAAATTTCATATCCCCTTCCCGCATATGGAATAATGTTCGGAAACTGTAGGAAGTTATACATGTGATGATACAGCTTCACAAGTTATATTAATGCAATGTTCATTATCTCTTTGCGCCTGAGCCAAGAAATCTAGGCACAGATACCGGGTTCATCCATTAAATGAAAGAGGATTTAGTGAGGACACTACCATACTTTGGTGTTCTGTGACTACCATAACCTCTTGAGAGAAATGAGAGATGGTGACCCACAATTTGTGTGGCACGGCCTAATGGAAGAGTGCACGTATGTACATTAGACGCGATCGTCTGCTGTTGAACAGCAGGCAATGCAAAGAGAAAGAAATTCAGAATTCTTCCTCTATGCACGCAACGTAAGCATAAAGTTTGGAGTTTGCAAACTCTTGCGTTGCGTGACTCTATGTGAATGCTTCCATTAAATAACATGAATGCAAAGTCTTGCGCTTATGCTACGTCTAAGCTTACATTTCATTGTGAGTGAAGCCTTACTCTTGCTTCTAAGTTTGTTTTGACCTGCTGTTATTTTAAAATGTGGGTTGCATATATCTGTAAATATAATTACTAAACTAGAATCCAAATTTACTATAAATATTTGATTACTGCATTCTTGTTAAGCTATATTCATATTATACCTTCTTGTACTATAATAACACACTTTATAAGGAAACCTTCTAACGTGTTTACATATAACTTTAATGTGTTATATCTACAGTTTACAATATTATTCACTACATTAGTTCCCCTCTTACTTTCCTTAATCCTTTTTCCTCTAATTAGGAGTGTTATGATACTCTGGAAAATCTGACCCATTGACTCGATTCCTTGGTTCTGTATTGTCTCATCATCTCTGTATGGTATTTTCCTATATACTTGTGCGTATGTGGGCAACTGATGAGTATCGTCCATGAAAGCTAACGAACATGCGCCAATATTCCTCTTTAATTTAGAAGATAGTCCCTTGTATTTTATTTATATCAAGTCTTCCATCCCTAGATAGAACTTTCGGGCGTAAAATCCTTGGCTAGGCTTTCTTCGGAAGAAAAGTAAAGCCGGTAATCCCGTGTCGTAGATTTACGGCACGTAATAGAACCTCCAGCCTGATAAAGGGGCCTCTGAGCAAAATTAGCGGTCTTTGATGCCCAATAGCACCACGGCAGTAAAGAACATACATAAATAAAGCTCAATTTAATTATATTTTTTTCTTCAGTTCATGATTCATTTTTCTCTTGTGCGCTTTCTCCCTAATTTTGCTTAATGCGCTGCTAAATAGTTCTGCTTCTGTCGGAGTAGTCTGGAATGGCTTCCGGTATCTTCAACCTAAGGTGTTCATAAGCGTGCACGTTATAACTCTATTGACCTGTACCCAGGAATATCTCCAAGATGGTTCACTCGACAAAAAAGTATGACTTAAAAGGTTGTATATAAAGGTTGGTCTGGGGTGGGGGGATTTTCTTGAAAATACTTGTCGCTATAAATATAGCGACAGTACAGTATTATATAGCAAAAATATAGTATCTTTGAAAGATATTGAATCCAAATACCAAGTTTGCCGGCCCTCGTAGACATGGTCGCTCGTGTGTATACCTCCGGCGCTCAGCCAAGCTAAGGGTCGAGTGTTCGAGTCCTAGCATGGGCATGGGTGAGTGTGTGGGTGTTGTGTAATTGCGGAAACACGTACCGAAAAGAGTAAAAACTCATTAAATATAAACTGGTAAAACAAGTGAACTTAAAAAAATTAAAAACAAGAATAAAAAAAAGTTTGGTATTTATCCGACTTTTCGTTTTTGAGTTATGCTGTTCACAGACACACATTCTCATAGAACATACAGACACACACACGAACCTTTTCTAAAAATGATTTTTTTGGATGCAGAGGGCCTAAAAACATGTTTTCTCCAGTGAAATCTCGGTATTGAATTTTTGTGTGGAATACAATACTTCTCCCACTTACTATACGCAGTAGAGAAAGTAAAAATGGTAAACATTCAAATGATTTAACTTTATTTTAGGCAAAGAATCTAGTGAGATACAATCACATGACTTCACGTAAGTCATCCCCATCCTCTACAAACTATTTCTGTAAGAGCTTCTTACTCTTTATCTACTTCATCCTAATCGAGATGATTGTTGTAGAAATGATTTCCTTACACATTTGGTTGTAGATACAGCAAACTGGAGCGGAAATTATATGTTTAAAGTGAATATATACTAGACATGAAATTCCATGCTCTTTCCATGATATCGCCAGAAACACCTGAATGATGATAGAACCTCAAAAATGAAAACGTTTTAAAAATCCAAAGAATTAACAACAGTTATCTCGAAAACGGCTAATGCTATAAAATCATCTAGTTAACATATTGGGTGTTTTAAATATACGTGTACTGCTTTTAAGTGAGCTTTGTCTATCTCTCGTAGTTTAGGAGTTGTACTAAATCATATAAAATTCATTCAGAATGAATGGGACTTCATAGGCTCTTCTCAGAAAGCTTTAGCTATGCATTTCATTTGCACCTAAACATCACAGTATTTAAGCAACATAGTTAAGAGGGATTTGTGAGAGAATGAGTAGTACCAAACATTTTCTCATGTAAAGGGTAGTTTGGGTTGGGTTTTTTCTTGAAAACCTTCTTGTCGCATCTTTGGAAGATGTGCAACTTAAAAGTCCAAATTTTATATTTAATCGAATTTTAATTTTCAGTTATTCCATTCTCATACGAGCATATTTTATTCAGGGGGCCTCAAAAGGTATTTTCGGTGAAATTTTAATATGGAATTTTTGGGTGGAAAGCAATATATCATCTACCTACTAAGCTGTAATACAGAAAGTAATAACTTAAGAATAATATCTAGGGAAGAGATATTTGTAAACGGAAAGTAGCTACGAGACCTATCCAGATTTTCCTTTTTTCTTTTTCCGTACCAAAGGAATAAATCCAGAGGTCCAAAGTTATTCAAATATTAAACCCGCGGAGTAGCTGTTTTACATCGTCAAGCTTAACTTCACCTTCAGACTGTTTCATATTCATAGTTACAGTCAAAGTAATTAGCAAGATTCGTTATCGAGTCTCCCTGCGGGTAGTTACAGAAAAGAAAGTTTTATTCTTATACACAGGTATTAACAAACATAGCACCATTCCCAGATTGTTGCTTTTGCTTTTATAATGCAGTATTCGAGTTAGATGATTTACGGCCACAATAAGCAGACAATTCCCCAACAAAATGTGGTTCCATTGTAATGGAAGAGCATACAGCAATTAGGCAGGTAGAAATGTAGTGATTTTGAAATAGGAACATTACACACCCTTTTGTCAATTCAAAAGCTAATAGAAAATATATAATTACGAGGGAAACTGGGTGATAAAAGCCTAAATATGTTAATTTACATTCTGAAACATTGAACTGCTTATATGATTGGGTCACAAACATTTATTTTATTTAACTTTTTTTTCCAAACTGAAAACAGCATAAATAACAAAACTTCACGCTTTGGTATCTAGCCTATATACTAATATGTGTAGGAAGAAAATAATCCTGGAGTATATGACATTAAAGGAGCACAACACTTTACAAAGGTATAAAATACACATACACAAATACATTATTGTTTCAACGTGTTTGAATTTGAGTACCTTATGGCTTTTTAAACATTGCGAAAAGAGAAAAATTAAGGGATCTTTGTTTTGCATGAGATAGGGATTGCTATGGGACAGCATATTTTTGTATAAAATGACCGGAACTAATAAAATCATTCTGATAAGGTTAACTGTCTTTTCAGTGTCATTAACAGCTTCAGCTCTTTGAAATCTCATGAATAAGGGAGAAGAATTTCACAGGCTAAAACCTGTGTTGCTTTGTACAATTGAGGACTTCGTCTTGTTAAAGGCAAAGTTTGCTATATAAGACTGTGTACTGAACGTACGAGTTACACATGTGCTCTGCGTTCTACGAGTATTCTTGCTGCTTGTATTGGAAAATTCTCCAATAAATAATGTCGATTATTTTTTATGCTGAAAGAGGAACCTGTACGTACTACTCATGGTAAGTCCATTCTTTTAAGTCCATTCAAAGTGCAACTGAAAGCAAAACAAATCCTTAAAGAAGCAAAACCACAGGCAGCAAACATGCAAGGATTGTTGCAAAAAGGCTATTTTTACAACGGAGTTATTCATTACACACAGGTAGTAGATTATACTACGGAGAGAGACATTTTGTGCACTGCCACTTATTTAAATATACTGTGGCTAACACCCCCATGGATGAAGTAATCGCGGGAGGCTACAGTGCGCGGGTAGACAGACCACAGAGACGCGCGGAAGACCCGTTCCACTGCTGAAGCCATATAGAAAGGATTTTGAACGACCCATCCACCCTCTAACTCATTACGCATAGAGAGGACACAAATAATGAAGAGAATAATGTGTCATTTGTGGTAAAAATTTCCAAGAAGACTCGAATAAATGTGATTCTGTACGAGTTGCACTTATCAGAAATATCGAGGCCAGTAACAAAACTACACACATGATAAATGCAAAACCTAAAGAACATCAGAAATTATTATTTCTTCTTCACCATCATTCATCAGAGTTAAACTATTGTAATTATTATTATTATTATTATTATTATTATTATTATTATTATTATTATTATTATTATTATTATTATTAGTCTGTTCCTGCTCCATTTAAGTTAAGCAACTTGTCGATTCATCTCTTATTGGTTCGGTCAGAAATTCTTTTGCTTTTCGGCTTTTATTTTAAAAGATTCAGAGGTGTATGCTCTTTGTCCGTTTTTAACACACATTCATACCAATTTACTCGATATTCTTTAATCTTGTTCTTTCTACTGTGGCATTTGATGTGGTAATGCATTTGTTATATTGGTGGTTATGGTAATGTTTGTTTGGGTGGTTCTTGGGTTGGCAACACACACCGGAATGATGTAATGGTAGTGGGGGGAAACCGGTTATCAGTAGCAAGCGTCTGACGCTCACTCTCTTGCAATGTGACTACAGTACAGTGCAGTTGTAGCATAGGAGACGCTGCGTCAACAGCAGAAGGTAATCTGTATCTTTCTTTATCCTCAATATAATTTTGTAATCTAAATTCCTGGCATGTGAATTATAATGTAGTTTGATTCTTCTTTCCCTCCACACATTTATTTAGGCATATTTTAGAAAGTTTCAGATGTTTTAGGAACTTTGTTGAGCTCGCCCCATCGGACCTCGTGTAGTTTGTGATGTTTCGAAATCCGGTACCACGCTCTACCCCCTGTACTATATAAAAATGTAAGAGGTAATGACAATTTGGCGTGAGTTGTCGGGTATTTTTGGTGGAGGCCCGGGAATAATGTCATATTTTGTAGCGCAAATTTTTTTCTCTTAGATTTGGAAATGTTCTTTGCGTGATTTGGTCCTCCACGTGTTCTTTAGAACATATAACTTCTTAGTTTTAGCTTAATGGTAAGGGTTTCTATTTGAACATTGTGGTTTTATGTTCTAAATTCCTCTAAAAGCATTTCTTTAATAGTCCCGTCTTCGTATCTTTATTTTGAGCTCACTTTAAAATTTTTACATTGTCTTGTTGGCGGAGGTTCGTTAATTTTTGCCTTCATTTTTCCCTTACCATTGTTTAAATTCTGTTTCTATGACAAAATTGTTTGCTCTGATCTTCTAAATTTCTTGTTGTTTTTATGAATTGTGGAAAATTTAGTGCTATTTGGAACTTTAGTAATGTGGTTGCCACGAGGTAGCTGGGGTTTCAGTGCTAAGTGGTAATGTTTTTAGAGCTTTCATTCTATGTTGCACTATGTTTCTACGCATTACTATATTTTGGGTGCATTTTTCTTGCAACTTTCATGTACGCAAGTGTGTTGTGTAATGTTGCGTAACCTTTGGTGGTGTTGCAATTCATTAACAATTCTAGAATGTGAAGCAAATATTTTACAGAACGTGTTTTGTATATCACGTTGCGTGTGTGTATAAAAGTAAGGTGCATCTATTTTAAAAAAGAAATTCATATTTGTGCATCGTACTCAGGTACGCCTAAACTACGTGGTGTATAGCATTTTCTGCTTTTCATGGAATAATTTGAGCGCTAGTCACAGAAGGTGTGACTTAATCCTTTTTTTAACTTCCAGTTCGAGTTTCCACGCTGAAGACATCTGTTTTGCTAATTCAATTTCTCTCTCATGTGTACACTCTGTTTTGAAATATTGGACTTTTATTCAAGTGACTTGCGTGTCAAGTCTTTGTAGGCAATATGTTGGTGTAGTCCCCTAATATTTCGCCGTGGACGCTTAATTATAGCATTACTGGTATTGGTTCTTAGCTGGCTACGTTTTGGTATTCCCAATTACACTCATGTGGTGATATAAGTGCTTAGTTTGGTGTAATCTGTAATGTTGGTCTTTCATGTTTTTCTCATTTGGTTGAGGCTATCCTTGTTCTGTGCTGTCACAATTACGCAGAAGTCTGACGTGGTCATTGCTCCAGTTGGTGAGCATAGTGAAGAAGAATCTATTTCTAGCACTAGTACACCTGCTGTTACTCAATTGTTACCAATAATACCTAATTCGTCTGTTTCGGTGAGCACAATGCAGTCAGCTGTGTGTAGACCGGTCATTGAACCCTCTTGTTTTGATAATTCCAGTAAGTTATTGGCATATGAATTTCTTCAAAATTTTGAAATGGTCGCTGCTGCTAATGGTTGGTCTATGAGATGAAATTGAAATGTTTTCCATGTTATTTGAAAGATACTGCTGCATTGTGGTTTCAAACTTTTCGCCACCGGCATCCTCGCCATGATTGGCTTTGCCTGACTTCGCAGTTCCCAAATGCTTTTCAGATCACTAACCAAAATGACATCTTAGAAATTAAACTCAGAGAGCGGGTGCAGTTAGATGATGAGCTTGCCATTCATTATATCTATGATGTGTTATCTCTGTGTGATCAAGTAAATCCAGATATGTCTCAGTTGGAACAAATTAAACACCTGCTTAAAGGTCTGAAACCTCTCTATGTACAGGCATTGCTACCATTAAATCCTCAAACTGTTGACGAGGTGATGCAAATAATTCGACGAGTTGACAAAGCACAATTTTATATGCAGAACCGACAAAATCTAGTGTCTACCCAATCTCAGGCTGCAATGTTTACACCATCTACTTCTGTGACTAATACAACATCTGTTCCTGTTCTTACTTTTCCGGTTACTGGCCAATTACCAAATGCTCCTTCTCTCGGGTACGCACCTGTCGACCTCACGAAACAGCAGATTGATCGTGTGGAATATTTATGTAACCAAGTTAATAAGTTTCAGTTACCACGTGCTGTACCATCCTCGCAGAGACCTTCACAGCTTCCACGATCATCTGATATGGACCAGCGGTACTCATCTATCACCTGCTATAGATGTAAGAAGCGTGGTCACCTGGCTCGTTTTTGTCGCAGCCGCCTTCCTCAGTCAAAGAAAGATTGGCGCCGAGCATCATACGACGAGACATAGCGGCACCACCACTGCCCACCAGCGCAGCTGCACCTCAACAGGATGTGGCTCCATTATCAGGTCAGATCTTACACGTTTTTGGTCGTATTGCCCAGACAGAATTTTCCATCTTGCTCGACACAGGAAGTGCATTTAGTATTGTAAATGCGCCCATATTCTTGATCTATCTATATTGAAACGCATAGAGATGTTGCTTCGAACTGCAGGTAATAAGTTACTTGATGCACCTTATCACACTGCTTTGAAATTTCATATTAATGATGTTCTTTTTCAGGAAGATGTATTAGTTGTAAAAGATCTTTCTCATGATTTAATTTTAGGCAATGATTTTTTACATGCTCATGGTGTTGTAATTGACTATGCACAAAATTTGATAACTTTGAATTCTTCCGAGGATGATTCTTTTAGTATACCTATTCACCAGGTACAAGGTTCTTTCGTTGATATGGTAGTGAACCATTTGCAAGATAAATAATGTAATGACTCTGGTATTAAAGTGGCAGTTGTGAATGATGTGAAAATTCCACCTTTATCCACGTGCTATGTAACAGTTCAACCCTCGTCAGACATTAGTAATGATGTTATGTTTGAAACTACTGTCAGCATTATGCAGAAGAAAATCTTTCAATACCACCATTGGTGTGTCATTGTACATATGAATTAACTACAGCAGTACACAATAATACCACAGTTTCACAAACACTGTTTGCTAACAGAGATTTATCTAAAGCTTATGATGTTGCACTAGTTCAGAGTAATTCTGTTTCATCATCAGATGTTACACCTATGCCAGCTTCAAATTTTAATTTTAATATAAATGGTAAATTACTAGACACTCAAAAAGATGAATTGCATTCATTGTTACTGAAATATAGTCATCTTTTTGCCACCACATTGCAAGAACGTGGTACCACTGATGTTGCAGAGATTGATATTAAAGTGACTGACTCCAAACCAATCAAACAAAGACCTTACGGAGTTCCCCATAAACAAAAGGAAATAATTGCTGAACAAGTTAAAGAAATGCAAGATGCTGGAATTATTAAGGAATCACAGTTCTCTTGGGCTTATCCTGTGATGTTAGTAAAAAAGAAAGATGGTTCCCTGCGGTTTTGTGTCGATTACAGGAAATTGAATTCTGTTACAGAAACCACCTCTTTTCCTTTGCCATTGCTAGATGATTTGTTAAATTATCTAGGGGAGGCTAAATGGTTTGTGTCATTAGGTATATTGTCTGCATATTTTCAAGTACCTATTGCAGAGGATAGTCAGAAATTTACTTCTTTTGTTACTTTTCAAGGTCAATGTCAATTCAATCGCATACGTTTTGAGCTGGTGAATGCTCCTAGATTCTTTACTTACATAGCAGATAGGTTGTTAGGTGATCTCAATTTTAAAAATGCAATTGCATCTTTGGGTAATATTGATGCTTTTGCTAAAACTTTGAGGAGTTGTTACAAAACCTTGAAGCTGTTTTTCAACGCCTGGATCACCACAAATTCAAGCTTAAACTAGAAAGGTGTTTCTGCGCTATGCTAGAGATTAAGCTCTTAGGGTTTGAAGTCTCCAAGGATGGTATTTCTCCTGATTCTGATAAAGTAATTTCCATTCAAAATTTGCCTCGTCCTAAAAATGTGAGAGATGTAAGGAAAGTTTTACAGGAAATTTATCAAAGATTATGCAAATGTTGCTCAACGACTCATTCAATTGACTCGGAAAGATCAAGGCTTTGTTTGGGGAACTGATCAGCAGGCTGCATTTCAAAATTTGAAAGACTCATTAGTCTCTGCTCCTCTCTTAGCTCACTATACTCCTGGTGCATATACTGAATTACATTCTGGTGCCAGTGGACTAGGGATTGCTTCTGTTTTGTATCAAAAGGTTGATAATGTGTTGAAACCAGAGGGCTATGCTTCGAGGACCATATCTACATGTGAACTAATTATAGTGTTCCTGAGTTGGAATTGTAGGCATTTTGTTTGGGCTTACTCACTTTCGCAGCTTTGTATATGGCTATAAGATCAATATTGTATCTGATCATCACTCCCTTTGTTATTTGAATAATTTGATAGATTTGACTGGACGTATTGCACGATGGAATTTGAATATACTATTTCTTATAAATCTGGTAAGAAACATCATGATGCTGATGATTTATCGAGATTTCCAGTGTTGCAACCCACAGAGAGTGAACTTGAGCAGCTCGAGGAACTTCCCACATGTTTATTGTCTTCAGTTGAAGTTGCTGACAAACAGAAACAAGATCCTGTGTTGCCTGAACTTATTAATGATTTTCATGATCCTCAGTCAGCTCCTGCTAAAATTCAGAGACAAATTTCAACTTATACTCTCAAATCAGAAGTTTATACTGTAAAAGATCTGGCTCCACTAGCCCTCTCCATCTGTTGGTTATTTAAGAGGCACTGAAACATGAAATTCTATCTTCGTGTTATGATGATCCTCTTTCAGGTCGTTTAGGCTTTTCTAAAACGTTTGCCAAAATTCACTCCAGACACTATTGGATTGGGATGAAAAAAGATACTGAACATTTTGTGCGCACCTGTCCCAGTTGTCAAACCAGAAAAGGACCTAAAAATCAAAATCCAGCGGATTTGTTACCACCAATTCCTGTTATTTCTGTAGGCGAGCGGTGGGATATTGATTTCCTTGGGCCCCTGCCACGCTCTAATTCTGGACACAAGTACATCATCGTCGCAACCGAGTATGCCTCTCGCTGGGTCGAGTCTGCGTCGCTCTCTTCAGCAACGATTCCACAAGTTGCTAAGTTCATTCTACATAATATCATCTGTAGGCATGGAGTCCCTGCTACCTCGTTGTCCGATAGAGGCTCAGTTTTTCTAAGTGAAGTGACACAAGAATTGTTGAGATCTCTCTCAGTGTCTTCTAGTTTTACTAGTGCTTACCATCCAGCTTGTAATGGATTAACGGAAAGATTCAATCAAACTCTCTTGAATATGCTCAGCCATTTTGTTGACACTAACCAGAAGAACTGGAACTCAATTTTGCCCTATGTCATCTTTTCTTACAACTCAGGTGTTCAGGCGTCTACTAAATTCTCACCCTTTTTCTTGATATATGGTCGGGAGCCTTCTTTACCTAATCAGGTTCAATTACAAGCTACACCTAATGACCTTTTTGTGAAACACACTTTACAAGAGATTTAGAAGGCACGTGAGGTTGCTGTTGCTAACATTACTAAGCAACAAGTGAAACAAAAAGAAACATTTGATGCAAAACATAGAGGTGTGGTTTATAATGTAGGTCAATTAGTCAAAGTTTTTACTCCAATAAGAAAGAAAGGTAAATGTACAAAGTTGTTACATGGCTATTTTGGACCTTTTGAAATTATCCAGCAGATCACTCGTGTTACCTATTTTGTTGGTTGACCTCATGCTCCTCGTACCAAACATCAGGTTTTTCATGTGTCATGCCTTTACCCTTATTATGATCCTATGGGTCCTTATAGACTGTAAATTTTGTGTTTTGCGATGCCGTTTTCATTATCATATTTGCGTTAATGTTGGCATGAAGTGTGTATTACAAGAAATTTGAAAGTAGCACTGGTAAAAGAAAAGAAAAAGTAAAACAACCTGTAAGCAAGTGCACATGGTGTATACCAAAGTGTGGTATGTATATTTCGAAAGACTAAAAACTTTCACAATGATGACAGGTATGCTAAAGTTTTGTTTTATTGACCAATGCTTAATTAATTTGTGACTTTTCAGGAATGAAGTTTATGTATTGCTAATTTGAAAGGTTGTCACCATTTTGTGTAACCAAAATTTTGAATTTTGCTTTTGGGCAATAGAAATTATTTGGTTTGTTATGTTATGCTGCTGTGTAATTTTCGGATGTGCATTGTATGTTTAATTACCTTTGACTTCCAGGAATGATATGTGAAAGTGTTACTTTGGTAATTATGTGCTTTGTTCTGTTGCATTCTTTTGGTTTGATTTTGTGTTTCATTATGATGCTGTGATCCTTCTTTGCAGAAGTAGTTGCATAAATTTTGTGTATTTGTGTGACGTTATGTGAGTACTATGTGGAAGGTTTACCTCGGTGGGAGTGCCAAAGAGTAACTCCGATGGTGGTAGTGAGATGCAACGAGTTTGTCAGCTTCGATAGGATAGTTACAATGTACCCTTGAAGTTTGCATGTTTGAGTTTTCAGGAAGGCTAAAATGTACCTGGAAATTCGTTGTGATGAGACGAGACATGTTCTGCATATTGGAGTTGCTGAAATGTGCCCAGTATAGCTTGTGTGATGTGTTCACAAAAGAGAGTATTGCAATGAGAATTTTTGGTTGAGTTTATGCAACAAATGATAGTGCCATCTTATACATTTTTAGTACCATCTATTTTCCAGCTTCATCTTCATTCGGTAGATGCGGATGCAACAGTGTAATGCTATGTTATTTGTGTCATTCCTTAAATGTTAATGTGATTTGTACAGTATACGCCTATGTCAGGTATCTTTGATTTTGCAATTACTTGAATGAGACATGTCAGTAAAGATATTTATTTTCTCAGTAATTACTGTGGATGATGATGGTAGAAATGATGATAATGATCATAACGAGAAGGATATGATAGTAATGAGAATGAGAATTTGTGTTATTGCAAGTAAAGCATGATTACTTGTAGTTGAAATCATGTAATAAGGTGCCGATTTTGAAAGCATGTAACGAGGTGTTTATTTTCAAGCGTGTTGTAATGGTTACGGTAGCTTTGGGAGTTATTAAAGTGAGTGTGTTGTATTATTTGAGCCATGGTTAGTATGAATGATTTTGTTTCATATCTATGTATGAATGAAGATAAGTTCACTTATTCATTTTGTTTGTTAGTTGTACCAGCTGGTCAGATATAATATTGGGATGCCAAATAATTTGCTATATATGTGTTCTATTATTATGTGTAAGCAATGGATGTAATTGAGATACTATTCATGTATTCTGTCTCTTTCATGTCTCCTTACTTTGATTCTTAAGCAGTTATTGTAAAATTTTGGCTTGTTACCCTTTGGAAAATTCAGTTTTTATGTCAATGTATAAGATTTTTTTTTCTTTTCTCAGTACTAAAATGGAATATTTGTAAACTTTTGCAAAATTGATGGCATCTTGTGCTTATATTCTTTTAAATGATATACTATTCTCTTCTTTTATGTATAATGATCTTTTGGGAGCATAAATTATACCTGTGTATTATCATGTTATAATGCTTTGCTGGTTCAGGAGCTCGAGTGTCCAGAGAACTGACCCCGCCGTACAGAGACATGCCAGCGATTGCTCCCCACATCATCAGCAACTTGCATCAACAGTAAAAACTCTGCGGCTGAAACTTCGTGGTTGTGGGTGATGTGATAATTTCATCCATAAACAGATACGTGGAGACTTGGTGCAGTGTAGTGCGGGTGCAATAGTGGCAGCGGGGTTTCACTTAATTAGACAAGAGATCTTAATAAATATCGTCGGTGGCACTCGAGACTTCATTATGTTTGTATTAGCTTCACATACATGTAAACAGGTATTTAAACATTCAACTTCTTCTTTGAGAGATATTTCGGCGCCATCTTACCTTTGTAAGTATCCAGATATTGTTTTTTTAATAATTTTGTGAAGTATATCATTTTCTTTTCTGTAATTCTGTGTAAAAGAACAAAATCCTTTTTGCTTCAACGGGGACGTCGATTTGGGTCGCAAGGGGGAGATGTGGCATTTGGATTGGTAATGCATTTGTTATATTGGTGGTTATGGTAATGTTTGTTTGGGTGGTTCTTGGGTTGACAACACAGACCGGAATGATGTAATGGTAGTGGGGTTAACCCGGTTATCAGTAGCAAGCGTCTGACGCTCACTCTCTTGCAATGTGACTGCAGTACAGTGCAGTTGTAGCATAGGAGACGCTCCGTCAACATCAGAAACTAATCTGTATGTTTCTTTATCCTCAATATAATTTTGTAATCTAAATTCCTGGCATCGTTTTTTCCTTCCACACAATTATTTAGGGATATTTTAGAAAGTTTCAGGTGTTTTAGGAACTTTGTTGAGCTCGCTCCGTCGGACCTCGTGTAGTTTGTGATGTTTTGAAATCCGGTACCATGCTCTACCGCCTGTACTGTATAAAAATGTAAGAGGTCACGACAATATAGGTACTAAATCTTTTAAATCTATTTCGAAATTCTTGGTTTTTCTTTTTGTCCAACAAACAACACCCTGCTACGTGTCTTAAAATTCTCACTTCAGCTGCGTGTATTTTTCCTTCGAGAGTTTGTTTATTACTCAGCATTCCAACCTACACAACCCCACTGTTGCCTAATACTTGGTAACACTTAAGCATTTTCTCTTTTTACCTTTTTGTTAATGACATTTTGATTGTACCATGTATCTGTTGAAATGAACCCAACTTTTATTGATCTCGTTTGGTATATTAAGTTTAACGTGTACTTCAAATAATGAAATGTCATTACTTCAGTGTTTTATCCTTTATAAATACTTAATATTAATTGATTTTCTACCATAAAAAGCCATGACCTAGATTTTGGTTTCTTATATTTGTAAATTATATTTTGTGGCTATTTGATTTAAATTATGTGGACTTATTTATCTGCGGCTATAACTATTTAATCGTCCGCAAAGAGAAACGTGCTCAAATCCAGCAGTTCTATTTTAAAATTTTGATTTGAAGCATCCTGCATTCCTTTTATGAAATTGTTCACATATGCAGTAAAAGGAATGGACGAAAGAGGAAACTCCTACTTTAAGCCTTTATTTGTATTTATTCCTTCTTTTGAGATTTTATTTCCACTTTTTACTCTAATAGATACAAATATAACATGTAGATTTCGTCGGCCGGTGTCTGTAATTTCTAGGTTTTAAGGGGATGCCGTGTTTTTGTTTGTGTGTATTCCGACGTCTTTTCCGTACTATTTGAGCCGCTTCTTTGCCACAACTGCAGGTTCCTTGAAGACCTAGAAATTTTAACATACTACTTTGTATAGCTCTTATTAAATGATTTGGAAAACCTTTCTCATTCCAAATATTCCATAATACATTCCCCTTTACTCTATAGAACGCTGTTACATAGAAATAGCGAAATTAAAATGCTTAATCTTTTCAAGCAGCTGCGTTGTGTAAATAGTCAGAGCAAGATCTCCCTTTTCTAAATCCAAATTGTGTCCTTTGTTATAGGGTTTCTGCTTTCACTTCCACTATGTTTTCTAAAATATTTGTATATATTTTATAAACAAGAGTTATGCTAACTTATGCCTATATAACCTTCATAACCAAGGCGGTCCGGGTTTATCTCAGGAAAACATGTGGGATTTGTGGTGGACAAAGCGGTGTCTGGGCGGATTTTCTCCGGTTTCTCCAGCCATTCTTCCATCAACTGCTCCATCATCACCTTTCCTTCACTATTTCACCACAATATGTATCATTCCAGGCCATCTATCCGAAACAATTATTCTACCTGCTCCCTGACACCCCACTTCTAAGTCCTGGAGGGGGGTGTAAGTCTTCCTAACGGGAGGATAAATGGAGAAAGAAGACTCGAACTTTTATTGATTATGGGTATAATAATAGCTTCTGGGATACTACTAGTTCTCCAGCGTTGATTATACCATTCTTTTGTGTAGAGAGTGATGACCAGTTCTGTCTATACTTGTTGCATTAATATTTTTATAATTTTCAGCAAAGCATATTTTTTTCTTCTGTTTCTGTTGTCCATAAATTCTTATAATATTGTTCCCATTCTTGTTTTATTTATTAGGTTCTCCATTACATTAACCTTTGCTCTCTCAATTAGATCTATCATGGCTTTTAATATCTTCCCTTGTCTACCATGGATAATGTGTTCCAGTCTGAGACAGTCTGACTGTTGCTTACTGAATTTTCTTATTTCTTTCTCCACTATTGTTCCTCTTTTCTATTTTCCGAACTGCGACTTCGTCTTGTATTCTTTTAGATTCTGTCCTATATTATCCAGTATTATTTGCTTTAAAGGATTTTTGTACTTGGTGTTTTTGACAAAAAGTGATGATGTAACATTATATATTCCCAATAGTACCTAGTAGTGTAATAAATGTGTTATTTCCTACTCCATGAAAGGTTTTATTATTTTAAGTAATTAATAAAAGCTGCTTTCTTATATATACCATGCCACCCCTTCTTCCCTACGTTTCCCTTCTAACATTCTGTTTAACCATTCTACTTAAATTAAGGAAATTTAAACGCACTTTCATATTGCCTAGAAGTCGAAGTGTCAACATTAACTAATTTGTATAATTAAAGCCCTTATACATCTCCGCTAGGTTGGGAAGGGTCGTTTACAATATCCAGTCTGTATCTCAAAGTATCCCAAATTTCGCCCACATATTAAAATGATTATATTGTCTTGCAAACGACGATATGTGTGTTTGCATTTCCAGTGAGTTGAATTACAATACGAAATTTGATTCTGCATTAATTAGCATGTGTTACACTTGGTTCAGAGAGTGGCATTTCTTGTTCGTAACGAAATAACGATCTCGTCCACGTTTCGATCGTAAACATTTCAGTCATAGCATATTCTTTAGAACTTGTTTTAATAAGTATTAATGTTTCATAATAGCAGTTGTCAAAAATATTTTGTCTTTACCTCAGTTTTAAGATTGGTCTCCAACTCCTCCCTTCCTTTATCCTAACCTCTCATGCATGACTGGTGTGTTGCGAGACTATAACAGGGCCCTTTGTCATGACAACCAGTGGTTTCGTTGAAATGAACAATAGGAAAACTGAAATATGTGCAAGTGCTTGCCAAATTAAAGGGAAACTATGTTATTTATAACCGCCTCTTTGTACCTTGGCTTTAGAAGTTATCATCAGATCAAGCCAAAATAATCTATTAATGCAGAAATTTCAATTTTAATTCCCTTTGAAATACTTCTTCTTTAACGATTACCCTCCTCTATGTAGCACTTACACCGCCAAGTACTCACAAGCCAATGCCTTGGGTCAGTAGCCTGTCGAGATCATAGCATATCTAGGATGGGTGGTCAGCCCAATGCCTTGGGTCAGTAGCCTGTCGAGACCATAGCATATCTAGGATAGGTAGTCAGCCCAGTGCCTTGGGTCAGTAGCCTGTCGAGACCATAGCATATCTAGGATGGTTAGTCAGCCCAATGCCTTGGGTCAGTAGCCGTCGAGATCATGGCATATCTAGGATGGGTAATCAGCCCAATGCCAGGTGATGAAGAAGAAGTTGAAATGTAGTGATGAAAGGGATGATAGGAAAACTCGCGGATCAAATTATCCAATCCAGCATTCACCTAGCGGCTGAGGAAAACAGCAAAAAAGCTTCGGTCAGATTTCTCTACCCGGAGGTTTAACCCGAGGCTTCCCGAATGCGTGCCACAGACGTTACTGCCAAAGCCATCACGCTCAGTTTGATATACTAAAAGGTCTATAAAATCATTTAAACGTAGTTTTTACAGAGCAGGGCATGAAAGAAAAACAACTCAAAACTGCAATCCTGGGCTTAAAGAATTACTATATTTGTAATCAGCGGGAAAAGTAGACCTAGTAGTTAAACATGTTAACTAACTTGAAACAAGGTTTGACTAAGAAGGAAAATGGAACAAGAACACAAATTTTGTCATGCAATGAAAACACTGAAAAAACATAAGACATTACTTAGATCACGTTATATGAAACTGTTCTATGGAGATCGGAAAATGGATAACCTAAATTAAATCAAATTTAAATTCTGAGAGCGCATCTTGGCGCGAGTAGGAGGTACCCGAACTACGGAGTTCTTTGGAGGTGGGGTGCTAAATTCCATGTATAAGTAGAGACTGGTTAACAAGTGAAAGACCAAAAGTGCAATACGAGATCAGTATCTATTAAATAGTAAGAAAATCCAAAATGGTAGCCCGGGGATCACAAGAGGTTAATGATTTATCCAAAATGAATAATGATATAGGTAGATTATGAGTAAATGAGTAAAGTGAAAAAAGACGATTTATGGCATACAGCTGGTACGAAATAGAAGACAGAAGTCATCACTGTAGTTAAAAAATCAAATAGAATTTAAATGGGTAAACAACATTATATGTTATAGAGGACGAGCATTATTTAGGCTGGGAAGGTTGTGCGAAATGTTGGCGGATTTGCCCATAATGCGCGGAAGCGGAAAAATGGATGTGTATTTTGCCCTAATGCACAGAAATGAAGGATTTTGGAAAACATTTATTACTAGAGATTCTTTTAGCCAGGAGGAAGCCAGCATGCTAAACAGCTTGATTTTTAAAAGCAGAACTTGTTAACCCTGGGGATATACTTAACGGAAGTATGTACCTGTCATTACCCATAAGATTTTGTAAATATTGTATACCCATACTGAGTACGAAAAAACGTAATATATGGTTAAGAATCAAAGTTTTGCGTATATACGTGGAAGGGAGAGGGAGGGAGAAATGGATTTGTGTGTGCGTGTGCGCGCGCTTTTCAAACTATCCTCAAGCATTTTAAAGAATATGAAACTAAGTATTTTGAAGAACATGTACGGTTTTTCTTCCCATGTGCAATGTTGTAAACTGCTGGCGATTAATACATACCCACCACACCCCACCACCACCAACAACAAATCTTGCGTACGTTAGTTTACAGAGCTCTAACTATTTTAACCGCCATTGTCTTGAAATAAAGGCTGTGAAAGTCATATACGCTGTTAACACAAAAAGCATGTTCTTGCAGTTCGGTAAATCGCGTCTTACCGCACACATTACTTTCCAGTGTGCGAGTTTCACTTTCAAACAAAAGTAGGGCACAAACTGTGGTATTTCTCACCCTTCGCCTACATAGGAGTGAAGTCTTAGCAATGTGGCGAACCTCAACCCCAGCTCTCTCAATAACGAATTTACTGCAACCTAGCCATTCTAACGTAGTGCCATTAAATAGATTACAATTAGTTGCATCAAGTTTTCCCGGTGCTCATGTTTTCTAATGTAATTAAAAGCCGCATATCGGATTAAAGTCCAGGGACTACAGATTATCTACGTATAAATAAATAATTCCGAGCACAGATAAGTCATGGCAGTTTTATTTTATCTGTTTTAATTAAATAATATAAATATGCATAATTATAATCTGGATATTTCTAAAATCGAGCCACTCTTTAAATTGATAACAATATAACATAAGATCTCAATCTATAGATCCTATAGTGAGCTAGACCAGCTTAAGGAAAGCTAGTCTAGTCTAGGGTGTAGATTACGTCATAATTACATTGTGTACTTGGTATGTAAATAAATTGTAGTTCTTATGTAGAGTACGTTAGAGCTAAAAATATTTTAAAACAATATTGATTATACTTAATGTAGTTATAAAATTTGGTAACATTTTATAGTCAGTTATTTTTTTGAATGAAAGAAATCCTCCTCTGTATAGAAGGTGTGAGTGATGAGATATCTTTTCAATGATAACTTGAATTTATTTTTATTAGTGTTCTGTTCCTTAATATATGATGGAAGTGAACTAAATAATATTATACCATTGTAGTAAGTCCCTTTTTGGAATACTTGTAGGTTATTGCTTGGCCTGTGTAAGTCCTGCGCATTTCTTGTTTGTTTGCTGTGTATGTCTGAATTTTTTATGAACACTTCTGGGTGGTCAACCACGGTTAAAAGTACAACTAAAATATATTCATAGGCTAATGGTAGAATTCCAAATGTTTTGAATAGTGGTTTACAATGAGTTGATTTCTTTACATCTGTCATTATTCTTATTACTTTTTTTGTAAAAGAAATCTTTTTTGCGTCTACTGAATTTCCCCAAAATATTATTCCATAAGTCATAATTGAATAAAAATAAGCATAATATACTGTTTTTAGTATGCTTTCATTTGTAAAATGAATTAATGATCTAATTGTAAAACATGCAGAGCTTAGCTTTGGTAGGATGTAGTCATTATGGTCTTTCCAATTCATATTATGATCTATAATAAGACCAAGAAATTTTACACTACAAGTTTCAGTAATTTCGTTGCCTTCATGTTCAATTCTTATGTCTGCAATACTTTTATTTTTGTGCGAAAATTGATGTACTTAGTTTTTTCAAAGTTTATATGAATTTTGTTACTATCGAACCAATTAATTAGCACACTGAAAATACCGTTGGATAACTCTGAGAGGTGACTGATGTGGTGTTCTTTAATTATAATACTTGTATCATCTGCAAAGAGAACTGGGTGAGCATGCTCATTTATTACTCTGGGGAGGTCGTTGACATATATTAGAAACAATAATGGACCCAAAATCGAACCTTGTGGAACATCATGCTTTATTTCTGACCATTTGGAATATACCTTGGAATTATCTGCAGCATTTATTATGACCTTTTGATGTCTGTTTGATAGGTAGGATGCAATCCATTGATATGTTTTATTCTTAATGCCACAATATGATAATTTTGATAAGAGTGTATTATGATTTACACAGCCAAATGTTTTTGATAGGTCACAGAATATTCCTAGTGTATTACATTTATTATCAAGTGATTTCAAAATTTCATTCGTTAAGTTGAAAGTGGCAGCATTGTTTGACATGTTTTTCCTAAATCCAAACTACTCCTTTGCTAAAATATTATTTTTAATTGGGTGGTGAAATATTCGTTTTAACATAAGTTTTTCAAATACTCTGGAGAAAGCAGTTAGTAATGATACTGGTCTATAGTTCGACAGTTGTGACTTTTGCCATTTCTTGTATAGTGGTTTAACTATAGAATATTTTAGCCTGTCAGGAAAACTTCCTGTTACAAAGGAGAAGTTACAGATATGTCTGAAAGGCTTGCTAATTTTATCGGCGCATAGTTTTAATATCTTCGTAATTATTTCGTCATAACCCGATGAATTCTTGCTTTTGAGGGATTTTATCATTTTATTTACTTCTATCGTGCTCGTGGGTACTATTTCTGTACAAATAGGCTGTTCTAAGCTTGCTTTTTTCAAATATGCAACAGGGTCCTGCACTAGATGTTTGGACTGTAACAGTAAATTTTCTGCTAACTGAATATAATACTCATTAAATAATGTTGCTATTTCTTGTGGTTATTTTGTGGTGAGATGATTTACTCTAATTTCTTTTATTTCATTTTTTGTGTGAGGTTTACCAGTCTCTTTTTTTATAATTTTCCATATTGCCTTAGGCTTGTTATTTTAGGACTCTATCTGCTTTTCATAGCAGAGTTTTTTATCTACATTTTTAATCTTTTTTTAAAATTTTACAATATTTTTATAGTGTTGTCTATGTTTCTCACAGTTGCTTTCTCTAGTAGCCATGTAGAGTTCTCTTTTTTGTTTGCAGGATATCTTAATACCTTGTGTTAACCAGCCATTTCTAGGTGCGTTAATACTTTTCTTTACATGAGATGGAAAACTTGAGTTATGAATCCTTATGAAAGTATTTAGAAAGGAGTTAAACTAGTCATTCGTATTTTTCTTTTAGTATATTCCTTCCCAGGTTTGTTCTGAAAGCTGTTAATTATAGAGTTTTATGTTCTCACTGTTAATGCCTCGGTAGTTGGATACATGATTCGTTATTTTGGAATGCAGAATATTATAATTGATTTTAAGCAACTGTCCATCATGGTCTGAAAGTACATTAGTTAAGGGTTGGATTTCAAGATACTCATTTTTAGACATATCTAAGAAAATATTATCAATTGCCGTTTTGGAATTTTTGTGAATTCTAGTTGGAGAGTTGACTGTATGCATAAGGTTGTATGTTCTTAATAATGAACCAACTTGTTCTTCATGGTTTCTGTCTTTAATGAAGTCTATATTTAAGTCACCACAAAGTAAAAATTCAATTTTAGGTTTGGATAGATCTTTTAGAGCAGCATCCAGATTGTATAGGAAGTTTTCAAAATATGGCAGCTGGGGCTCTGTATACTGTTAATATAATTAGTTCATTGTCTGGAACTTTTATATGAACTACATAACACTCAAATGTTTGTTCTATACAGTATTTATCCAGATCAGTATTGTCAAACTGTATGTTTTTCTTAACCAAGATACTCACAGTTTTTTCCTACTATAATATGCTGCTCTGTTGCAGTCTTCCAATGAGATATGTAATATTTCCTGTTTGTCCATGCGACGTTCCGTTATGCATAAGATATCTGGCTTTTTACTTTCATTTTCGAAACTAATTAATAACTCAGAGATTTTAGTTCTTAAACTTTGAATATTTTGATGAAATGCTGTTAATGAGTAATTTCTTTTTGTTGATTGTGTGCAATATCTGTCTAGTTTCTCTGTTTCAATTACTTGTAGTGTCCTTCCATATCCCTTATTTAGTCTAAAAAAGGGGAGACTCTACTGTTAACAATTGCAGAAATATTACTGGTATTACCCATGGATGTACATGAAATGCTCTCAGCAATGAGGTGCGTCAGCATATCCTTGCCATGAGCACATAAATGCAATCCATGTGTAGTATAACCATTCTTCTCAGTGGAAGATACATCTATAATTTTAATGTGGCCTGTTCCCTCTCTACCAAGACACTGATCAAGTCTTCGATTAACCACCCTCACCTTCTTGTTAATCCAAGGCTTGTCATGCCTCCAGAAGAGATTCACAAAGGTCACATTTGTGTGGCTACTGGCATCGGCAATGTGGTTTATATCCATCTCAATTGAATAATTGAGATTCCTATTCAAACTATTTCCAGGTCCCCCCACTATTACCACATGATCTTCTTTATTGAGATTCTTTGACATGTCTGCAAGTTTCCCCACCACATGACTAAGACCAACATTGGGATTGAAAACACTGCTAACAGTATATTTCTCAGCAATTTCTCCTGGAGCCTTTCTCTGATGCCCCTAGCATGACTACTTCCTAAAACTAATACCCTACATTTGGCATCAGAGGACCCCTTTCCTGGCTTGGGTTTGAGAACAGACCTCGTCCCCGGAAGTGACGTGGCAGGCATATCCTCCGGCAAAGCCAGGGAAGACCCCACCTCCGCCACCGCCAAAGCCGAAAATCTGTTTTTCAACTCCAACTCGGATCTTTGTCACGAGGACACCCAAAACTTCTACGCCTACGTTTAGGATTGGTCTACACATGAAATTCCCGTGATCTAATTTTACTTTTACTATCCAATTTCAGATTCTCAATTTCTAATTTTGCAAGCTCCAATTCCTTTTGTAGGCTTAGAATGGTAATCTCTTAACTTAATACTAAAGCCTTACATCTACAAAGTTCACGGTACCAAAACTGATTTACACTTTCACTATTAGTACTTGCACAGTCCCAATGAAACCATAATTTACACTGAATGCATAAAACACCTTGCTTCACGATCCTACGGCACGATCCACACTTCCCCGCCAGATCACACGCTTTCTCACTCATAATCGCAGCACTTTGCTTACTTCACTTCTTAAACCACTAGCAACACAGCAAACGCTTCACTTCTTAACTCACTAGTAATAGACAAACATTTACGTCACTTCTTAAACCACTAATAATGCACCAAAACCGTTATTTAACCTTTAATACCACTGGCAAAACACTAGATAATTTCCTATTTAAGTAGAATCACAAGCAACTAAGCGTCTAAGTCAGAAAAAATACAAGAGTAGATGATGTGAACACAAATAAATCAATTCAATATGGCGGACATATACAGCTGATATTAGCGTATGGTTTTAGTTGATTTTTACACTAAAATAAATAATACAAAAATATAATTATAGTAAAGCAGATGCTCTCTATACTCGACTTCACTCCCAAAAGCTTTAACTACTCGAGAGATGATAGTTTTCGGAAAATATAAGCAAAATACGGGAGCTCACAAATCTAGCGCCTACTTTAAAAGCCACCAGCGGCAACCTTCAACTAGCGGCAACCTCTTTAAACTCATAACAAAGACGATACCATGAAGTAGGTTTTTAATAAACACCTTTTCTTTTTCATTATATAGTATTACTTGAACAAAAGGTATCAAAACTATTCAGGTCTGGTAGTGTAAGTTACCGATATCAGCAAGACCTGTACTTGGTTTGATAGTTTGACTTAGTTTCGATTTTACCTAGGAGAATACCTGTATCAGATCACAAATCTCAGGACCTTTAAGAGATGAGAGCACTTGAGCACGCTGGCATTCAAGTTATAGATCATTCAAGGATATAAACAAAACAAAAAATATGAAACATTTTAATAATACATTTTGGTTTATTAATGTAATAAAACTATACATTAAAGTTACACATAACAATAAAACTAACACTAGCATCCTCTAGATTCTTTGGCAGGAATCTTTCTTGATACTCTCGCACAGAAGAAGGGAAATAGCAGAGTAAACATGCATGAAAACAACCACAAGTTTTGTGTCTAGGGTGATATTATTTAAACTCACCTTTCTTTTGACAAAATATGCTTTAATTTCAGTATTGATCTTGACATGAATTGGCATATTTTGCTCTTAATAATAATCACAATTATGTAATTTGGTATTCATGCAGAGACTTTTAATTAATGTCATATTATCAATAACGTGAAATAGATAGTATGTACACCCTAAGACAGACCCCCCCCCCCAAAAAAAGAAGCCGACTCTAGAAGCGTATATTTGTTGACGACCAAATCGTTTCCGCGGCCAGTTTACAATGGTGTCTCGGGACGAGTGCCTTTAGCCTCGATCTATTGTCACCTTTCATATTGAGTCCCAGTCACTGCGGGGTTCCCTTAATTTGACAAAACATCTTAATAAATATCGTCGGTGGCACTCGAGACTTCATTATGTTTGTATTAGCTTCACATATATGTACACAGGTATTTAAACATTCAACTTCTTCTTTGACAGGCATTCGGCTGCATCTTACCTTTGTAAATATCCAGATATTGTTTTTTATAATTTTGTGAAGTATATAATTTTTTCTGTAATCCTGTGTAAAAAACAGAATCCTTCTAGCTTCGACGGGGACATCGATTTGGGTAGACAGGGGGAGACGTGGCATTTGGTGTGGTAATACATTTGTTATATCGGTGGTTATGGTAGTGTTTGTATGGGTAGTTCTTGGGTTGGCAACACAGACCGGAATGATGTAGTGGTAATGGGGGTAAAAATCGGTTATCAGTAGCAAGCGTCTGACGCTCACTCTCTTCTTGTATCCATTGAGAAGTGCAGACATGGACTTAGGTTAGGAGACGCCCGTCAGCAGAAGGTACTCTGTATCTTTATTAATCTTAATATATACTGTCAATCTAAATTCCTGGTATGTAATTAGTTCCTACTTTCCATTCCCACAATGATGTAGGCATACTTTTTAGGAATTTTCAGGTGTTCAGGAGCTTTATTGAGCTCGCCCTGTCTGACCTCGTGTAGTTTGTGATATGTTAGATCCTGGTACCCCCCGTGATTTATTTGAAAGTGTGGAGGTTACGACAATATACTTCTCTTGTAAGTTGAGTGTTGCTAACCAAGTTTTTAACAAATCTGGTATATTATCTGTAGGTACATTGGTGAATAAGGATGTAACATCAAAAGACACTAGTATATCTTCTTTACTAGTTGTGAAGTTCTGAATATCATTAATTAATTCTGCAGAGTTCTTGATACTTAATGAGGAAAATTTTTCTAAGGATGTGAATTCTTTTGTCAACAATTTAGCTGAGCGAACCTCTATTATTGATGGTAGGTCGCATACTGTTATCTGTCTTATGAGTTTTTGGAAAGCAGTATATTTTAGATAAAGTTGGGTTGCTGCCTTTAAGCTGTCGTTTTTTATCAGCTGATATTATAGTTGATTGCTATATCACTTGGTTAACCTGTTTTATGCATGAATTTAAAGGATATTTGCTAATTGTCACATAGTCATCTTGTTTAAAAACTCTTTAACTCTATTATAGTAGTCGTTAGTATTTACAATTGCAAGTTGATTGCCTTTATCTGCTTTTAGACATACAAGAGGTTTCTCGTTGAGTTTTTTAATAGTTTTTTTTGCTAAAGTTATTATTCGTAGTGAAATCCATATTTTGAATAATTTCTGTACATTGTAATTTCGAACTGCTGGCTGTAGCTGAATTTAAACTATAAGTGGCAATTTCTGTATCTGCTATGTAATCTTGAACATTGTTGGAAAAAGAATACAAGTTTTAAATCCTTTTTCTAGAAGTTGTAATTCCTCTAAAGCTAAACGTTAATCAGACTGGTTACCAACTGTATTGGGTTTAACTGCATTTTTTTATCTTATTGTAGTTCCAATATGGCAGCTGTATTTCTTTCAAATAATAAAGCTTTTTCTTTAGAATATAAGTTTTATTCTGCATATAGTATTGTAATTGGGAATAACATCTATCTTCAAAGTTATTCCACATTTGAGACCCCAAAGCTTTTGTTAGCAATGAATGCAATTCGTATTGTTGTAATTGGATACGATGAAAGTTACTATAGTGTTTCACAATTTCGGTTTTCAGAATGCTTCTTTCTGCTGTTTTTTGGTGTTGGCCATTACCAGTATATTTGATGTATTTCTTGACAAAGCATGGAAATACATATATGTAAGACAAAGTTCTATGAATTTAATACTGGCTAACAGATTTCTTTTCTTAAGTTGCAGTTTAACGCAATTTTTTAGGTTAAACTTTTGTTCTTTTAAATACATATTGAAATATGGAAGTCGTGCCTCCTGACACATGTTGAGATGAAATGCCTGTGAGTCGTCCTTTTTATTCACTTAGAAAACAGTTAGAGGAAAGTAAAATCCGGCTGTGACGTTGCATTTTCAGTTGACTCTATTAAAAACTTGTCAAGACCGGCTAGGCTTGTAAAAAATATAATTAATTTCAATTAATAATAATCATCATCATAAAGTACAACCTTAATAAGAAACCATAAACACCCTGCATTGAAGCACTTGCGATTGCAGGTCCCACTGAGATTGTCATCTCGAGTGAGATGCCTTGGTGATCTTTCTGGGAACCAAACTTGAGACAATTGGGGAATTGAATGTCCCACCCGCAGTAGCTTAATGGTTAGAGCAACCGCAAGGAGAGCGGAAGAATCATGTTCAAATCCCGGCTGTGACGCTGCATTTTCAGTTGACACTATTAGAAACTTCCCAAGACCGGCTAGGCCTATAAACGGTGTAACTAATTTCAATTAATAATAATAATAATAATAATAATAATAAAGTAAACTTAAAACCAGTGCATCTATAAAATACCAAAACAAACACCCTTGGAAATTTATATAAATGGAAAAGTAGAGAAAATAAAAATGCACAACAGCATAGAAAATGTAACAAGAGAAGCATTGTATTTAATTTGTGAAGATAAGGGTTATCAATTTTCTTGAAATATCTTTATGTAACAATAATTTGTGAAATAGAAGAAGTTTTTAAAAATATTTAAAAAAAACCGAAAGAGATGCCGACAGGTATCAGATAAATTTAAAGTAAAAGTTAAGAATTGGCAGGAAGATATAAATAAATAAATAACAGTAAGATAGAGAAATAATTGCAATAAAGATTTCTGTATACTAAATCATTGAAAAATGGAATAAGCCTGAATTAAAGGATTTGTCTGGAGAAGAAGGTCATTAGCGAGTCATGTTAAGGAAAGTCAATAGTCAAAGCGCGTAGCGAAAGCATCAGCACAAATATTCCTGAAATACAATTAGAGGGCGATTTCAGTACATTTGCAAGGTCACGTAGGCAGAAAATATGTAAATTAGAAAGGGAATGGAATGCTGAGATTCGAGGAGGGTTTCTACAGTAACACTGTCAGATACGCACACGTAGAGTTTTAAGAACGGGCAGTTTAAACAGGAACATTGGTAGGAAAATTAAATGAGTTTTATTTATGAACGCTCTTTAACTACTGTGGTCCTTAGCGTTGCATTCTATATTGGACGTGAAAGACCGGAAATTTCTTTATCAGCTCTTAAGGTTCTTTAACGTGCCGTAAATCTACGACACGGGAACCACCGGCTTTACTTCACTTCCGAAGGAAGCCATGCTAAGGATTTTTTTACGCCCGAAAAAAATCGATCGCCCTCCCCCGGACTTCAGGAACCAGAAGCTAGCATGTACCGCTACACCACGGAGGACGACACATTGGTAGGTGTAGCAATAGGTAGGTGGCGCTTAAGCTAAGAAGAGATCATGTATTCTAAATCAGACTTACTTAATCTTACTTAAATCATGGGATTCACTCTGGTGACGACGCTTCTGATTACTCTTATGGTATTTAGTTTCATTTTTAAGTTAAGTCACACCGAGTGACGCGCTTGAGTTAGAAAGATTTAGCCACAATTGTGAGGACTTACGGCAACTGACGCTTTGCATAATTATTATTCTAGAAATAATTTAATTCTTTAATTTTCAAACAACATATTTGAGTCAACATTAAAATTCATCAGCTAAATAAACTGATGTTTTCCTTTCACACTGCACTCACGCATTACCCTGAGACAAAGAACTCAAACTGCCAGAACGAGCTAGAAGATAACGGCATCGTAAATATCAACAAACCAGATAACAGTAAACGTTATCTAAATTGATGCAACTTCGAGATAGCAACATAAAGATTTGAAGCAGAGGGTACGGCTTGAAAATTCTCGCACCCATAAACGGCTACAACCATCTCATGACGTGCAACCTCAACACAATGCAGATATGCGACCTTGACGATTCATTTGTGTCGCGTATTTTGCGTCGTAGCGTTTTCCTCTGGGCCGGCAGACAATTTCTTCCCCTCTCATTTGTTGATGAAACGTTCACCTCATATATGAATGTAACCCTATTTGTTTCTACAAATGCAAGGCGACAATCCGTGATCGTGTATGAGACGCTACTTCTTAGCTGCCAATAGAGTAGAGAGCTCTGATGTAATCAAAGGACACAAGGCTCCAGAGAAATTAAAATTTGTAGACACATGCTGGAAGGGATTACTGTCTGTTTCCTAAAGAAGTGCAGTCTCCTCCTGAGAAGTGGACAAACGTTTTCGACCCGAAACAGGTCCACGACGAACAATCCATTCCCAGGATAACCGTACCCATATCGTAACCGTAGATATAGGCACTTCATGGTTCTTGCAGCCTGAGACAGATTATCCAGCAGCGTTCTCTAGCGTAAGGGGAGATATCCTTGTAGCTTCGTCTTTTATATGTGCGTTCAGCCATAGCAACGGCAGTGTGGTTGCTAATATATCGTGCACAACTCCAAGGCTATGGGATGCACGCGCATGATCACGCCAGCGCCATTCATAACTGAACAATGGGACAGAGTGTTGCTCATTCAGTATTAAATAAGTTAAATATTCGGTTTAGTTTTTCATTTTAAAATTCTTACTAATATGGCATTTATTTTGAAAAGGAAAATAGTAGTTGGGGTTTTTATGCATGAATGTCTTAAAATTCATAAATACATGGAAAACTTACCGCATTGCCATATATTTAACAAAATTAAAATTTAAATAATAAAAAATCCAAGGATTCAATCCCAGATTGTTGCAATTATCAGACAGAAGCGTTTCACCGCTCGGCATGCACATAATCCAATTGAAAGACATCTTCCTACTTATTGCATAGCTTTGAAGTGAAGCAGGGTAGTATTGTGAACGCAGCGTCGGCGAATGCTTCTCTGGATGTTGCTCGTTTATTTTGTCTTAGGCTTTACATTTAATTCAAAACCTACCGTTTATTTTTCGCTTAATATTCGATAAATCATGAGAGCAAGAGCTGCTCTGATGTGTTGGTACATACGAAATGCTTCCTGATAGCTAGAAGCAACCACTATTCTAAAATATTAATATCTTGGAACATTTTTATATTTGGAATATGCTGTTAAAGTTTCTATTAGTTATTTGTGCTTTAACAATATTTATGTCAGGATTGAGTACTAACTATAAATAAATATAATATTTTTAACATTTTCTCACTCTATAAATTGTTCCTTGCATAATTTTAAACACAGTGGTTTCATTTATGAGCCCAAGCTGGTGTTATTTTGTCCTTTTACATTAGAAGTAACAAAGGAATCTTGTATGTTAATTCATGACTTTTGTTCTGTTTCCTGTAATATAATGTAAAAAAGCAGCCAATAGTTGCAAAATATGACGTCACATGTGATAAAAATTACGACACAATGCTAAATTACCAAGCAATACAACATATAACACTTTAGAAAATAATTTCAATACTATTTTTACAGTACCAGTTTGTTACACAATGATGTAGACTGAGTATGAATAGCTTGGATAATTTTCGGGTTATTTAGTACTGTTGGAAGACGAGCTGTTATATTGTACTGCTTTCATTTTTTCCCATGTGTTGAGCATTCTGTGAAAATGGTTCAAGTGTTGATAATGTTGACATTCAGGCGGCGGTTCCTTGCATAGAATAACAGTAGGTGCAAGTATTATGTTCAACAGAAAATCTAGTTATGTTTATTTGTTACAGCGTTTAAATTTATAACTAGTGTGTCATGTAATTTTGTTTTGAAATTACGAAGACGTTTTTTGGTTTAGTTACGTTTCATTTTATTTTCCCTGTAAGATAGGGCATCCCATTAGTGGTAGATACGTTAGGGTCTTTTAGAATATTTGGTTGCTTTTCGCAATGCAAATTCTTCTTCTTCCTCCTTGCCTTTAAAACCCCACGAAACAAAATATTTCGTTTGTTAATGACGCTGTCAATTGCCAGAATCTTACCTGCGCCGCCGCTTTCCGGTATTTCGTTCCGCCGAGTTCGTTTACATGCTAGTAAATATATTGATATGGGGCTGTCGCTTTTAAGCACACTAAAAATCTTCGGTCAGGGCTGGGTTTAAACCTGCTACCTTGGAATCATAAGACCAGTGCCTAACCAACTGAGCCACCAAGACCGGCACCACATGAGAGAGGAGTGATACTATTGTGATTTACTTCCCTCTTGTCTTAATATAGGATAACTGTTGTATTTCCTGGACGATGACGTTGCTTCAATATCTGTTTTTAAGACACATATTGCACTAGACAGTGTGGAAAATTTCAAAGTTTTAGCATATAATGTTCTGGTTGGATCTGTACAAGAATTCATTTTATGACAAATAATTCGCATGAATACCGCAGTCTGGAGGACATTGCAACATCAAGGTTCACAACTTTTCCTGTAACAGAATCATCTGTGCAAATCTATAAATGTTTAGTGTAGTTTGCCGTTAGTTTATTTAAATATAATTGATGAATGCGTTGCTAATTGTGTCCATTAGCTTATAGGTTCAGATGCACTCTCCATTATACAACAGATGAGGTTTAGTTTTTATGACGCTTAATGGGAATAACCTGACCTTCGTCCCTTAAGGCAATGAATGCACCGGTGAAATTTGGTAAAAAATGTGAAAATTTTCCATTTTTAGTTCTTTTCATTTTTATTATGCTTATAACTTGTGCTTTATCCTCCATTACAGGTATTTATATAAAACGATTAAAACCACAAATGAATATTTAATTGGTTATGTACAATTTAGGTAAGGCACCTGCTGAGCTTTAAGCTCCATTTTTCTCAGATTCTTTATTTCTTTCACTTTTCATACACCTTGGACCACAGTTTATAACTTACGAGCTAGAGTAGAGCTTCAGGAACTGCGCATTTAAACTTTTCTGTGCACGAGTTAAAGAATACTAAATAATCCAACTGAAATTATTTTCAGTAACTCAGACAATTTTTTGTCTTAACTTAATTAAATTTAGGAATTTCTTTATATCGGTATACTAAGCTCAAATTAAAAACTTCAATTTGACACGAAAAACCATAGAGTCCAAGGAGCATTTCATATTATCATATCAAGAAGTGATTAATTGTGAATAAAAATTATCTTAATAATATGACATAGCTCCTTAAAATTTTGCGTGTGCTATATTTTAGTTCTGAGTATATGGTAAAAATTCAAAGCATTCAGAAGTAAGCTGAACTCTTATTTTCATAAATGCCTTGCCTTAAATATTCGACAGTTCTAACATGAAAAGGTCTGTAGTAATGACGGATGTTCTATAGGTTTCAGGGTCTTAGGAAACACGTAGTTATACAGGCTGATCACCTAAAACTTGCACCGCAAATATTTCGGAAATGGAAAGTGCTATTGATGTGCAGTTTTCATAGCATTGATTGGTAGTCAGGGGCTCAAACAGCCTATAAACAGGTTTTAATAATACTGAGAAAGTGTATTTTTTAAGAAAACGTACAATTTTTTTAAATGGAACAATGGCTAGCTACATCAACAGAATAAAGGTAAGGTAAATTAGAATGTCAGTGGCGTTTGTTGCAAGATTCTAGTGCAAGTGGTTTACGAGAAATCTTATTTTGAAACTGTTACGCACCGACACTTGTACAACCTGTGGTAGCACAAACCAAAGAAAAATAAAAGGGAATTACAATACTTCTGTGGATTTTTACAAGTAAAGAGAACATAGCCCTTCAAAGCTTGTGTTCAAAATGACCACCGGCAGCTTCAATACACGCTTCCAGTCTGCTATGGAAAGACTGCTGCACACGTTCTAGCATTTCAGCGGAAATTTCAGAGCAGGCAGCAGTAATACGTCGTTTCATATCATCTGGTGTAGTTGGTACATCCTTGCAGACAGTGTCTTTCAGCCTTCCCCACAGAAAAAAAAAGTCTAAAGGGGTCAGATCCGGTGACCGGACAGGCCAAGGTACAGGTCCTCTTCGTCCAATCCAACGATTTGGAAACAATCCGTTAAGACCAGCTGTAGTACTTCGTGCACTATGGGCTGGACAGCCATCATGTTGGTACCACAGGTTCCTCCTAGTCTGCAAAGGAATGTCTTCTGTCGTCCTCCGTGGACTAGTGGTACCGTGCTAGCCTCTAGTTCCCAAGGTCGTGGGTTCAAACCCGGAGGAGAGCGATGGATTTTTTCGGAAGTAAAAAGTTTTAGCATGGCTTCTTTCGGAAGGGAAGTAAAGCCGGGGTCCCGTGTCGTACATTTACGGCACGTAAAAGAACCTCAAGCCTGATAAAGAGGCCTCTGAGCAAAATTGCCGGTCTTTCACGCCCAATATGGAATGGGACGCTAAGAACCATAGTAGTTAAAGAGCGTACATAAATAAAACTCAATTTTATTTGAATGTCTTCTAGCATCTGTGGCAGATGGTCTGTCAGGAGACTGCGATACTTGTGCGAGTTCATTGTTCCTTCTATGAACAAAGGGCCTATGAGCTGGTTCACTATCCCATACTACACGTTTAAACTCCATGGACGCTGACGTTCCACCTGACGAAGCCAACAGGGATTGTCAACAGACCAATAGTGCATATTTCTGCGGTTTACCTGGTCATGATTAGTAAATGTTGCTTCACCACTAAAGAAGATACGTGATGAATCTGGAGTATCATGTCTTAATAACCATGTACAAAAGTTAACACTATTCTCAAAACCGTTTCCATGCAGCTCTTGATGGAGAGAGTTGTGATAGGGATGGAAATTATGTCGATGGAGAATGCACAGTACACTTGCCTGATTTATGCCACTTCCACGTGCGATTGTGCCGGAACTAATTTACGGATATACTGTAACGGAGCCAAAACATTAATTTCTACTTCTTCTCCAGTCACTTGCTTGTTTCTGTTACGTTTTCTAGGTGTTACAGTACCACTTTCACGTAATTGGTTGAACAGGTTGATAAATAATTGCCGAGATGGTTGACGTCTATTGGGATACGCTTCCGCATATACCGTACAGGAACGAACTGCATTCTTCCTACACTCTCTCTATGTACCATGAGCATGTCGGCTTTTTCTGCATTAGTAAACCCCATCTTCCACTCACAACTTACTACTTCAGCAGTCACAAACGAACTGACCAGAAAGTCGCAATGCAACCAATGAATAGAAAACACAATGCAAACAAACATAACAACATCGTAATTAGCAACTAAGCAGTCCGAATGGAATTGTCCTGGTAGAAACTTTTCAGAGCACCATTTCTCATAAACCACTTGCATTAGAATCCTGCAACAAAGACCATTGACATTCTAATTTACCCTACCTTTATTCTGTTGGTATTCCATTTAAAAATTGTATGTTTGCTCAAAAATACGTTTTCTCAGTATTATTAAAATCTGTTTATAGGCTAAATGTACGTGCCCCTGACTACCAATCAATGCTGTGAAAACTGGACATCAATAGCACTTTCCATTTCCGAAATATTTGCGGGGCAAATATTAGGTGATTCACTCTGAATATTAGGGAGTCTGGATTAGCCGCTACTTTATTTGCCTGTGATACACATTTGGGTTTTTCTGATAGCTGTTTGTGGTTCCTGAGATTCAATTTACATGTTGGGAATGGGGTTAGCTCTGAAGGATCCAAGGATTATTCTCAACGTTTATGTGAACAATATACAGCATATAAGGAATACCTGTTATTTGCTAATAATTAGAGGATGTCATATCATATTTTAAATAGCCAGTACTAGTACTTATGTACAGAAGTTATTTCGTTGGAGCGATTTTATTTTTGAAACCGTTAGACATTGAAATTTTTGTTTTACATTTAATTTTTAAACACTGTAGCAAAATAAACCTTCACATATATGCATTCTCAGTTTACTTTAGGTTCATTGGTTATGTTATAGTGGGGGCAGGAGGGCGGAGGCGCATTGTTGGTATTATGGTATCAAATAGGCAATAGGAATTGACGCTGAGATGGCTGTTCCGAATGGAATCGGAAAATAGTTTTGTGTGCTTGCAAGTTTCGAATTGTTAGAAGTGTTTAGTTTCCGACTTTTCTGTATGTTGCGTAGTATTTGTATGTCTAAGTTTATATTTTTGTAGCTCTTAACTTCAGCAAGTATTCCTCTGTGAATTCGGATTTGTTGTCTGCTTGAAGGCTGGATTTTATATGCTCTTTGTGTTTGATGTTTGAGCAGTCTTGGAATTCTGAGTTTCTTATTTGGTTATAGGGTGTTTTCTAAGTATATTGCTTGCTCTGTATGCTATTTTGTAATCGAGATTCTTGAATGACGTACATCTTTTGGTTGTGTTGGCCGTTTTTGATAAACCTGTTTTCCTTTTCTGTGCGTTGTGGGTTGATGGTTTCTTTATTAGTTTGTTTGTGGGCGGATACATTTTCTTGCGCCAAGTATTTTATAGTGTTCAGTTCATTTCTGTAGTCCACTTTATCCATCGTTATGTTTAGGAGCCTGTGGATCATTGATTTGCGCTCTAATGCGTGCTAAGTATGAGGGTTTTTGTGTGTTTTGAACTTGTGTTTGTTTTTCCTGTTTGGTTTGGGGCTGCTCCAGGATATTTGCTGAACTGAAGTTCGGTTTCAAGAGCGAATTTTATTCTGTTGTGCAGTTTGTTGATACAGCATGTTCTAATTATCTGGTGTTGTCATTGTGCAGGAATAATAATCTGTCATCTACAAAAATTCACCAGTATATGATTTTATGCTTGTATTTATAGATAATGTTCTATAGGATATGCGTTTATTTGATATTGTGTACAGATATTTCTGATATTATATTAGGGAACCCATTGGGTGGCCTTCCATTTGTTCATAGTACTTTCTATTATGTGTAGTAGCTCTATTTTGCGATTTTGTTCGTTATGTGTGTATTACTTCCTTGGCGTGTATTTCTGGTACATTACTGCTTTAAGTAGTGTTTTTACTAGCATGCATGGAGTTTAATTTACTGCTACACTGGTATATCTAATTATAATATCTAAATATTGAAAGGTGCTATGTGCGGGGTATGTTTGTTTTTGATGCAACTAGTAAGACCTATGTTGTTCGTTGTTCTTTATTGAGACATGGTTTTTGAATTCTTATCTTTGTTCTTATTATGCTGTCTATGCGCATTGCTAGTTTATATGCTGGTGCGTTCGTGTAGCTCGTAGCTGGTCTGATAGAAGAAATCATCATCTGCCACTGGGTATAGGCTAAAACCTCTTCCGGCCTTTAAAATGTTTATATTGGTCAGTCCATCCCTTCATTGGTTTTCCTTGACGTCGCTATCCATGTGGTTTATATATTAAAGAAAGGTTAGCTATATTGTTATTTAGATCTTCCATTGCATGTTATTTTAATTTTTGATGGGGTTCTCTATTTATATTTCGGTAGGCATACAATTTTGACGATTTATTTTTACTTTCTCTACTGGGTATGGTAAGTAGGAGAAGTATTGTATTCAACCCCAAAATTCCATACCAAGGGTTTACTAGAAATACAGTTTTTCAATCCCCCTGAATCCCAAAAGAGTTTCTAGAAAAAGGTCCGTACGTGTGCACCGCAAATTCAAAAACGAAACGTCAGATAACCAATATTAACGATTTTGATAAATACCAAATGACCCAGTCCTACAGGACTGATTAAAGTGATCAGAAACAGTGGTGTGCGATTCAACAAACAATTTACTGTAACTTTTGGAGCTAATACTTTCTACATTTTAAATGCAGTTGTATTATTTAATTCATAAAAAGTGAATTTACATAAGAAAATGCATATCCTAAGTTTTCTGGGAATAGCCTGTGAAGTCCTCTTCGTTCGGAAGGAATTTTGTATAATCTGGTATAACCAGTAAACATTAAGTGATAGACAAAAAGTGCTACACAAACATGTAGGTATCTTTAAAGCACACTATTTCAAATAATCCCTTTTATGGCACATTTCCGTGATATCGTCATTAATGGTTCGAATTTTTCAATACTTTGTCATTCCCTTAAGGTCCTGTTGACATTCAGTTGTTCCTCACGAATTCGTGGAAATATTATAGAGGCCAGCATATTAGCGTCCACTACTGAAACATTTGGTTACCAGTATTCCCTTTGCATTGATAACGAAATGTGTAGTGATTAAAATGTAGCAGACAGTAAAATGAACTTTCGCAAGATATTAATAAATAATACAGGGTAGAGAAAGTCATGTGAATGTAACACCTTTTCTTTGTAGGTGCGGTTTCTGTTCATTAGGTTATAAGCAGAGCATATAAAAGCTACCCATCAACGAGACAACACATCCAACAACCTCGAAGAATTCCAGATCTACAAATATATATAAAAACTATTTCCATCTCAACTTTAAATGCCACATCTCATTTTATTCTATAATACCTAAGATATCAGTTGACGAGCAACCAATGATGAACCGTGGGTAAGCCCGCGAAATTCCCATCCACTGTTTACTAAAGGTATAAATAGTATAAATTTGTATTTTATTTTTCCATTGTGATTTAATACAGTGTGAAAGTGAAAAAAATATCAATAAGTGTACAAGATATGAATTTTATCTACTATCAGACTTTACTTCGATTTTTAAATTGTAAAACATCTAACTACATTTTACTAATTAAACCATATTTTCTAAAATTTCCCAATTAAATATATATATATATATTAAATATATATTAAATAATAATTAAAATTTTGTAATAAAATAAGAATTAAGTTTTAACATCCTTAAATCAATAACAAATTCTAAATGTATATAATTCTTTATTAACAAATTATTAAACACTTTTGCAACCTTTATAAGTTCTTTCTCAAACATTCAGAGAATCGGTTAAGAAATAAACAGCAAGGAAATTGCAGTGACGTAGCTGCTTGTAGCAAAATACTCGTATGTCTTGTACCTTTGAAGTCATTTCGCTTCCAGTCCTGCGAAACCTGAACAATTCACTCATGGAAGGAGGGTATTGGTTTACTGTCAAAAGCACTGAAGAAAACAAGGCTGTATTGCTATTTTCGATAATGATTGATGTTTTTTTTTCTCTCACGAGTTTAAGCGTTGTGGATGTCCATTATCTTTCCTTGGAACTCTTCATACTAAAATATCTTCATTCTGCTGAAGTCTTTCTTACAGCTCTGAAGAATGTGATACACCCTTTACAGAAGTTTGGGTAGATTACGAGTTTTACAACTTGCCTAGAAGGGTTGGCGATAAGATGCCTCCATCTCCTTTCAGATGAGCTTATCCCAGCTGGAAATGCGAGATGCCCTTACGATATCCGATAGAAGTGCCTTTGGCAATTGATTTTGATCAACAGCCGAAGTTGTTGATTTAAATTCCTTTACGGACAGCTGGGAGCAAGTACGAAGGCACTGCTTCTCTTGGAGAGAAGTTAAGAGTTCCTGGGGCTGGAGTTGAGAAGAACGACCTGGCTGCAGGCGGACTTGGAAACATAACCTGTAAGCCGAATGTGAAACAAGGACTGACTTAGTGGTTATGCATTTATTTCTTTTTCAAATTAATATCCAGATATAATCCACCAGACTAAACAGTGACAAATACAATCTCACGTATGCACTAGCTGTAGCGAAATTCTTTTAGGTAGACTTTCATTTTAGGGTATATAATAGTATACCTTGTGCCTAAGAATCCTATTTTCCATATTTGTGTGTACGGGAAGGGCGCGATCTTTCTGCTTTCACGCAAGATTGGTCGCATGGATTATTACGAAACTTGGTGTATAACATGTCATATGGCCATATAGTGTCTTAATTTTACTTTCTGTAAAGGGAAACCTCTAAGTGTGCAGGAGATAACAGAAAACAAAATATCTCGCATACTATTCGCCTTATTCGCTTATAACCATAATGTTTATGACAAGTTCTGTTAAATACAACATTTCTATAGTATGAATGCATATTTAAGGTATTATACAACATTTTTCATTATTATTATTGGTCTAGATACATGGATGATCACAAGAAAAAGTACATTTCCAATCAAACTGCAAGCATAATGAAAAGGCCCAAGATTATGTTCCGTTAAACCCCTTAGTTAAACTTAATTGTTATTATCAACGGAGTAAAAGTTGTTTTATTCGCATTGCGGTTTTTAAACATCACATGACATGTAAGTCGCATAGAGAAAGGGAGCGAGGGTGATGGAGGATAGACAGTATGAAAATTGAGAAAGAGGTTGCAAAGTTGAGAGATTGTGGAGGGAAAGAACGGGAGAGCGAAAGAATGACGAATCTTTGCATTTAGTGTAATAAGGCGAGCAGAGTTGTGGGCTCTGCTGGTAATATATTAAAACATAAGAGTATAATTTAAATCGCAAGATGGAGGCAGTAGTGTCATGGCTTGCTTTCTGGATATCTCTTATACCAGTCAGTGTCAATAATTTCTTTGGTTTCCCGTAGTAGCCAGATTAATACAAGATTGGATGTTTCAGTATAAAGTTCTAAAAATATCCCATTACACAAGATGGTTAACTACATAACTGAGACCATCTATTATCAAGTTACTTAAACAGACGATACAGGATAGTAACTATAAAAGTAAGGTAGATTATGTGTTCGCATTGCATTTCTTACGTATACCGAAATCCATGGAGGAGCCAGCAAAACGATTTCAAAAAGTACACTTTCCGATTTAATGAATTGAAATGAAATAGATGATACAAGAAGTCGACTCCAGAAGTAAAGCCTTATTATTATTATTATTATTATTATTATTATTATTATTATTTAACTTACATTTCATCATACCTCTTCGCGGTAAAAGATGTATTAAATTAATATGCAAGCGAATACACAGTACTTAATTTTAAACTCGTGCAAAAATAAGGGAAACTACAAAAGGGGAGAAGGAAAGAAAGAAGAGAAAAAGGAAAAAAGAGAGAAAAATAAAGAAGCAAGTACTTTATAGACTTAATATGCGTATCTCTAAAAAAATATTTGGTAGTTGTTACTTTAGTTTACACTTAAACTCTGTTACACTGGGCCAAATTAGTTCCACATTAGGAAATAAATGAACAGAATGATAACATTGGTCAACGCTCAAAGCAGTCAGACCTTATACATTTCGATGTAATATAAGCAATGATGTGTTAGATAGTATTTTACCTTATTGAAAATGTAGAGTTAACTTACTAAATGCCGTAATACTGTTAATATTATGGTTACAGCTATAGGCTGGCCACACCAAGGGAAACACGTTTCCTTCCTAGAGAAGAAGCCATTTTAAAGAGATTCTTGAGCTTGCCGGCCTGATAGAGCGTGTATGACAGGTAACGAGAAAGGATAACGGCCTCCAGCCGGCTAGTCAGACTCGAATAATATCAGGTAACCAGGATAGACAGTGCCGGGGTGAGTGTGGTGGTATTCGTGTCTGCTGATTTGTTCTCAGTTTTCAACTGGAATATAAAACATGTTACATTTAGAACATCAGGTTTATCTTAGATTTGTATTTTAGACTTATCCCGGAGTGCTAATGCGCTAATTGCTGGACATTTTGTATATATGTATACCTAAAACCCAGGAGATACTAAAGTGTTTACAACTTCTATTTGGCTGGAAAGAAGCAGCTTTGATATTATTTAATTATTCATTTGGTTTTAATTTGTTTTAATCCATCTGTTTTGTTTTTTTCTGTCGCCTTTAAAATGGACAGAGTTGCACTGTGAGGCTAAATTTCGGTTTCAAGCCAATAGTAAGTACAAACATCTATAGACTGTCTTGATTCTGCCTAATTAACTGACGAAGCATTCATTGTATTACGCTTATGTTCAACATTATTCACACTGCTTCTGGGTTTTATTTATATTTTCTATTTCTGAACTTATCTTAATCTTAGTAAACAAATTCGACGACTACTTTTGTTTCCATTGCACCAAACACCACTTAAGATATTCCTCAATCGTAATCACTGTCTGCCTCTGAAATAGCTGCTATAGGATGTCAGATTTTGTGAAACTTTAAAATCATCTATTCAATGTAATTGTTTTTGCTTTCTTCTTATAGTATTGTATTCCATATCGACATTTCACCGGGAGTGCACAATCTCTTCCCTCCATAAAAACAAAATTCTTAGAAAAGCTTCGCGCGCGCAGACGGGATGTGTGTGAACGGTACAGCTAACTCAAATACGAAAAGTACATGAAGGCTTTCAAGTAAGACCCCATTCCTCAAAATACACTTTACATGGAAAACCTTTCATAGTTTATTTTCTTAAAAATTAAATTGGGTTTTATTTACGGACGCAGTGGTCTTTAACGTCCCATTCTATATTGGGCGTGAAACACCGGTACTTTTGCTCAAAGGCCTCTTTATCAGGCTTGAGGTTCTTTTACGCGCCGTAACTCTACGATACGGGACCACCAGCTTTACTTCCCATGCTAAGGATTTCTATACCCGAAAAAACTCCATCGCCCTCCGCCGGGTTTGAACCCGCGACCTCGGTTTTGCATGATAACCACTATACCACGGAGGACGACTCTCAAAATGCCTATAATACTTTGACTAAAATATGACGTTTAAAATATTTGCATGACTAATAAACTTTTGAATAGTGTTTAACGCCCGCTCCTACTACCTGACACCTCAGGTGGTGCCGTTGATGAAACATGACATGATAGCTTGGGAAGGAAACCTTGCAGGTCTAAGTTTATGGCACGTCCTCGGATTTTTCCAGCTATGAGGGCTGAGGAAAATCTAGAAAACAATTCTTGTGGAATTTGATCCGCGGACCTGGTGTTCGCGAGAGTGTGTATCGACCACCTCGGCTACTACATATATCTCGAATTTTCTCGGAATTTAGTTAGATAACCCCGAAGTTGATCCGCGGACCTGGTGTTCGCGAGAGTGTGTATTGACCACCTCGACTACTACTTATATCTCGAGTTTTCTCGGAATTTAGTTAGATAACCCCGAAGTTGATCCGCGGACCTCCTGTTCGCGAGAGTGTGTATTGACCACCTCGGCTACTACTTATATCTCGAGTTTTCTCGGAATTTAGTTAGGTAACCCCGAAGTTGATCCGCGGACCTCGTGTTCGCGAGAGTGTGTATTGACCACCTCGGCTACTACTTATATGTCGAGTTTTCTCGGAATTTAGTTAGATAACCCCGAAGATGATCCGCGGACCTGGTGTTCGCGAGAGTGTGTATTGACCACCTCGGCTACTACTTATATCTCGAATTTTCTCGGAATTTAGTTAGATAACCCCGAAGTTGATCCGCGGACCTCCTGTTCGCGAGAGTGTGTATTGACCACCTCGGCTACTACTTATATCTCGAGTTTTCTCGGAATTTAGTTAGGTAACCCCGAAGTTGATCCGCGGACCTCCTGTTCGCGAGAGTGTGTATTGACCACCTCGGCTACTACTTATATCTCGAGTTTTCTCGGAATTTAGTTAGATAACCCCGAAGTTGATCCGCGGACCTCCTGTTCGCGAGAGTGTGTATTGACCACCTCGGCTACTACTTATATGTCGAGTTTTCTCGGAATTTAGTTAGATAACCCCGAAGTTGATCCGCGGACCTGGTGTTCGCGAGAGTGTGTATTGACCACCTCGGCTACTACTTATATCTCGAATTTTCTCGGAATTTAGTTAGATAACCCCGAAGTTGTCTTCATTCGGAATGAATGTCGTATAGGGTAAAGCATAAGATATTGACAAAACATTATATAAGAAATAAATCTTTGTTAAAAACAAATTTTATTTTGAAAACAACATCAATGGTCTAAGGTGGCCAATCCTTATCAATTTTGAAAGGGGAGTTTATGCAAAGACCCGTAACGTACAGGGAGGTTGAATAAGTCGGCTGGCGTGCTTTGGACAAGTATACTAAAGAGGCGAGGTCATCCCCAAAACGGATTCCACTGCCCCGTTGATAAATGGTTGTGCACTATGGCTTAACGCGGAACCCGATCTATGGAGGGGGTGCGGCATGCTTTACATTCCCAGAGGTGAAGCCTTTAATCATTCTACACATACTGCAGCCAGCGAACACAGAGCGTCCTCCCACTCCTATTATAAGCGTACCTAGATAGTGGTTAAAGAAAAATAGAAACATTTTATAGCTTTATTCCCGTCTTGTTCGTCTGCTTTATAGCTTATTTATGTCTTTAGATAGACTCCACATTCATTGAGAGAAACATTAAATGGACACAATTCAAAAATAGTACTCATCTACTAAGAATTGCACCAGCAACGAACAACAACAGACACGTCCATATCCAAGTGTGTCGTACAGTGGCGTCACACGTTATATTTCAATTCTGTCGTGAACTACGGGACTTAAGTATATTACATAATATACGTAATTGTTTGTATATGTAGCAATGAAGCTGATAGCAAAATACTTAAAACCGCACAAAAAGAGACTTACAGTGTACTAGTTTGTACCCTGCTCAGAAATGTTTCGTCTCTGGGTGCCGTCCTTGTGACCATAACAGCACGTCAAGTCTCCAGAACTTTCAGACACAAGGAACACCTAATTGGACGGAGCATCTTCCGATACCGTGGCCGCAGTCTGGTGGTGTCTTTTGGAACCTTCTACTGAGAGCAGGACCCGAGAGGTTCGGTGTGAGACAAACTTTTAGGGGGAGGACAGCTTTACACAAGGCAACGTCGGGCAGGAGAATGCACTCATAAATGTGGCGATTTATTTTGGCCTACTCTAATTTAGTGAACGTTAACATGTTTGGTGATTAAACCATTTTAAATTATGCATTTCCTGTCGCTCAATATTTGAAGGTCATTTTACAGATCAAAGGGGGAAAAGAAAGTGTCGTAAAATGTTATATGGAACTTATGTGGGGAATGGTCATTTTTAAATCAGAGTTTATTTGTTAAAGATATATATATTATTAAAATTTCGCAAACATTAAAAGTACAAAAATGCCACGCATAGGTTTCTTAGCAAAGATATAGATTGTACCAACTCAAAATAATTCCTTAAAAATCGACGCAATTATGTGGTATAATAGTGAAGCACAAAACATTTGAATAAAACATGTTGTTGTGTTCGAATGTAACTCTATGATATCCGTGACATATTTCCGAGATAGGGTCCAATCAACGTCTCTTAGTTATCCGTCTGCTAGGGATAGTTTCCACTTGTAGTTATACTAATAATCAACTGTTATAAATAAGCTAGTACGTAGCATGGTTTTAATGCCAGATAACCATCTTGAATTGTACTAAGTTTTACGTTTTGCAGATAACATGTAGGTTAATTTAGGTGTAAAGTGGGAACAGTGTATTGTTACTAAGAACCACACAGCAATAACACATTACGTTAAAAACCGTGTAATCACTCCCGGGCTATCTATATTAGTACGTAAAAGTTGCAACAAAGCGGGCAATGTGTCATTAGGATTGCATTTCAAGCCACGTAATTTAATATGGAAAGGTATTTCATCTTTACATAACAGATCGATATTCGGAAGAGACAGGACAATAACCAAGGCCACGAAAACAAAGGAGAGAAACACTCAACAAAACCAATGTAAGGTAAAATGGGAACAAAGCCGTATCTAAGACTATTGAGAAACACTAGCAACTAAGAGAAGAGAAGTAATATCAAAGTACGACTCAACAAAATGTTGGTGTTATTCTCAGCCCTGCACTATAAACTATGTGTACTTAACTATTGCATATTTTATTGCATACTCGTATTATTCTCCACACACTTTGCTTCCACCCAATTCCAATGCCCATGCCCCCTCTACCCATTAATCGAAAAAGGAATAGAAGAAAACTTGACTATCGATACTATTTTAATTTTTGGCAGTTATCCTGCCATTCAGTTTCCTTCTTATGCATGCAAGTCACGACGTTTTATAATCCGATATTCTACTTTGGGCTATCATACCATTACCCCCATTCCTTGATTGCGAAGTTTTAAGCAAATCTCTAATACTTCATATGAATGTGGTGGAATCTTTCATACATATTTGTGCGTGTAAAACAGTTTTTCTATCCATTAATGTTGCAATTGTATTTATTTATGGTATGAAATCGGCAATAATATTAGATCCGCTTTTAAAGCCGGAGTTCCCAAATTATGCCATTCAAAACTAAACAATCCGAAATATGTTTGTTAAATTACCTGGGCACACTTCATGACAATATCTGTTCTTATATCTGTAAATTTCAATTTCCGATAATTTACCGTTCCGATTTAAGCAACTGCTGTATTCCTATTATAATATAATTTTACACTGACTATAAAATATAATTTAAAATATTCTAAATAGACGTAACATTTAATTTAACTATTTTTTATACTTCTATGCGGTATCAGATATCTTTTAAATTCAGGAAAGGAAATATTTCTTAAATTGGAATTGTGCATCTCAAAACTCTTAATAGAGTTTTTGTTTCCTTACCGTTGGGCAAAGCGCTTCACAAAATAAAAAAGTCTGAAACTATTTTAAAACATGAGATTTCTATAAGCATGAACACACATGATTAAACATTTCATTTAATTCTCGTTTTGTGGGGCATAAAAAACAGTTGAAGCTCATTTGCTGATCTCAGCATGTTTGCAATGCCGATATAGTAACAACCGCTTGGTAAATTATATTTAATAAAACACGTGCATAGATCTTCCAGTCCGATGTTGAGACAATCAAATTTAGTTTCCAAGACTAAACACTATGGACAATTTGGACGTTGAAATGCCATCTGAAGTTTTCTGCTTTGCTATGGCGGATAACTTTAAAGAAATATTCAATATTTCATGTAATTTACAAATGCTATTTACAAATTAATCTGAATTTGATATGAGCATGTTAAGGTCAGTGGTGGTGGCAGGTTATTATACAGTTTAGAGCTAGAGAACTTCAACTAATCTTAATGTTCTCTGTTCCTAACTTTATGTTGGTTTTAAAGGCTTCAGCTGGAGACAGTGTTCTCTGATTCTAATATTGTAGTGAACTATGCGGAGTTAACGTGGGGTGTATTCGAAGCATTTTATTAGTGCAGAAACAGAAAGTATGGTCTTCCTGTATTTCAACAATGCTTTAATTATCTGGCATAGTTTATTATTTAAGACTTTGTTCTTAACAAGATTATAACAGCTGCAGTAATACTATCATAGTGGTAGTGGTAGCGGTAGTAGTGGTGGTAGTAGTGGTAGTAGTAGTAGTAGTAGTAGTAGTAGTAGCAGTAGCAGTAGTAGTAGTAGTAGTAGTAGTAGTGTCTGTCCACCAGTTTGTCTCCGGAGAAAGGAGGAGGATATACGCTAATCCTATCCTTGTGTTTAAAACTATCAATGGTATCATTATTTACTGCTGTATAATGAATGGGTCTAGCGTCACGTGTCACAATGTAGCTGGAATTGTTCACTGAACTGCTGACTGTCTACAATAGACAGAGCTGGACATACAGTGCTTTGTTATGCAAATATCAACTTTGTTCATATTCATTTAGGACTGAGTTCTGTACCGTTCAGTTTTTGTTGGCACTCTACGCGTAATAAATGATTAAAAGAGAGTAAATGTTAATAAAATAGTATGTCGTACAGTTCAATTAACCCTAAGTAAATTATTTGAAACCTCATATTATGCGCAGCAAGATACTGCACAAAGCAGTCCTTGCCCATCACTAGATACAGATCTATATAACATTCTGGAAGACTGGATATGCCATGGTACATCACACGAAGCTTCAAGCCCAATGGCAGGTTTATTATTAATATTTTAATTTGCTCCGAACCTACACTCCTACTATTCAACCAAAATAATTACTTACTATTTTCAGGGACCTATTGGTTCCTGTCTCTGCTCATTTTCCGTCTGATTCAGAAGACCTTACACATGAGCCAGTAGTAGATGAAGATTCTTCTGCATCTGATAAACAATGGACAGCCACAGAAAAAGAAAATGAAGTGCTGTAAGTTTGTCAAAACCTTAGCTTCTTTGACTCCAATAAGCCAATCTATCGAGTTATGTGGACTTTCTAGCACATTCTCTGTCCAGAATGACCTAGAAACCCTTGTTCAGCATGGCTTAGAAATTCTTGTGGTAACTAGTTTAAATACACCAGCAGTCAGCGAAGAAGCAAATATTAATTCGAAACAAAATCAAAGAAAGAGAGAGAAAACTGCTAATTCCGATACCTGGAAAAAGAATAAACGCCAGAGAGATGTAGCTGTAGTTATGCCTCATAGGTCAACTAAGGAGATAGGAGCTAAGGGTGTTGTTGATAGAGACTGTTCAAAAGTCATATAAAATGTAATTTATTCTTCACTTAAGAAGGCAGGCTTGAAATTCATGTAAATTGTTGGTATATTGAAAGCAGTGAGAATAAAACGCAATACATTTGTGGCTTAATTGATGTTAAAGGAAAAGCGTGTACCAAAGCAATAAATAAGTTTAAAAGTAATTTTTATAGATGCTACTATTTGGTTAAAGGTAAAGAAGGGAGGTAGGATCAAGGATTCTTTTTAAGTAATTTGAATATTCCAGATACAGTGGTTGATAATATTTTAAATAAGAGTGAGGATTGCAATATTATAAACAAGGATCAGAGAGGAAGAAGTGAACCAGGCATAAAGAACAACCAGGATTGTACGCAACTAATCACTGGGTAACATCGTTTTGGGGCTTTGCATAATATATATTAGATTAATCGAAAATGGACAGTTGTGTTAAGATTGATATATTCTGATATGTTCATATAGAATCACTGCTACTGTTTTAATTTGATTTTTAGGTGTGCTTTGTATAACTCTTGTATTTACCAGTGCATTTAAGTCAGTTTACAAATAGCGAGTTCCTCAAGACAACAATGTGTGAACAATCCCAACTCGTTTCTCATTTGTGAAAAGAGCTTATGTAGCTTAATTTGGTGTTAAGGTTGAGGCCAAGATAAAACATTCGCGCCACACAGCGTGTCATACGTGTGCTGTGAAATTAAGAAAATGGATCCAGGAGAAGCGTATGTCATTACCTTTTGGAATTCCGATGATGTGGCGAGAGCAAACGAGCATGGCAAAAGCTGAGGGTCCTAGCAAAAAGAGCATTAATAGCATTATATATCCAAACCTGAAATCATCCATCAGGCTTGAACCACATACACCCAGCATCGCTGTACCTAACAGTCATTGTTGTCATCATCATCTGATTCTGCAGACGGCGATGAAATTGTTATGCCCGCAGAAGAGCTGAAACCAGATGTGTTTACCCAAGGTGAATTAAATGGCTTAGTAAGAGATCTGGGTCTCAAGAGTTGTCAAAAATTCTGGGTTCTCATTTAAAGGAGAAAAGACTGCTTGTCCCTGGTACAACATTCTCCTTGTATAGAACAAGAGAAGAGGAGTTTCCTGAATACTTCACTGAAGATGTCCCTCTTGTTTACTGTAATGACATTGAAGGTGTAGTATCAACATATGGAATCACATAAACCAAGAAAGAATGGAGATTATTTATCGATGGAACCAAAACGAGTATCAAGGCTGTACTCCTACACATTACCAATAGGTGTGGTTCGATACCAGTACGATACTCTTTATGTCCTGAAGGAAAACTATGAAACCTGGCAATGGTATTAACGGCAATAAACTATTAAGAGCATAAATGGGTTGTGTGTGGCGATCTAAAGCTTATAGGAATGCTTCTTTGACAAAATTAGGAACACAAAATACCCTTGCTTCCTCTGCCTGCAGTGGTGGACGTGATTTTCACTGGGTTAGAAAGGAACGGTCAGCTAGAACAAATCTGGATCCAGGAGACAACAATGTAATAAAAGCAAGTTTAGTGAAACGAGAGCAAATCATGCTGCCACCTCTCCACATAAAACTCGGAATCACGAAGCAATTCGTAAAGGAATGGAGTAAAAATGATAAATGTTTTAAGTATATCTCTCAAAAATGTCCTCCTTGTCTGATGCTAAACTGAAAGAAGGATTTTTTTTTGGAACCACAGATAAGGAATCTAATGACACAGGTACGATTTGAGGATTTGATGACTTGTGAGGAAGGAATGGCTTAGGTAGGATTAAAGAATGTGATAATATTTTTTGGGGGGAGGGGCAGAAAGCACCCAGATTACAAGAAATTTGTGGACAATATGTCGATGACTCTGAAGAATTTAGGTTGTAAAATGTGTATTAAGCTGCAATTCCTTCATAGCCATCTCAAGGTTTTCCCTGAAAACTTGGGAGATTTTAGTGAAGAAGATGGGGAGCGGTTCCACCAGGAATGAAACAGAGAGAAAGGCCTTATCAGGGGAAGTGGCATTCTGTGATATTAGCTGACTATTGCTGGTTTAGGAAGGGGGACAATATGTGAAGGAGAAGTTATTGTAGCCCCACGTACGATACAAAGTTTCTGGTGGCCTTCGCCCCACGTTCACTTTTCCGATGGCCTTCGCCCTTACGTTTAAGAATCAACTTTTCTATTTTAATGTTTATTCATTTATTATATATGTATGTATATGTATGCCTTGCCTGCGTCAGTAGTGGTTTTTCAGAACACATATCTCTTAGCAAGGCTGGTGTGGCATGAAGACTTATACAAATTATAATGTTATTTAACTTCGTTTTATTAATCTTTCACACGATTAAATAGCACTTCACTGATGTATCCTACTGTAGAGCTGTGAAATTAAGCACTTTTTAACAGGTAAACTTTTTATTATTCTCACCCCTATGAAATTTCATGTCTCACACTGAACTCGTACCGCTTGTAGCGTCTGCCACCTGAATTTGCACATTTCCCCTATTTCAAGTCTCCCATTGGCTAAGCGTACTCCAATAGAATACTTTTATTTAACTTAAAGCTTTTCTAGTTTTTGATTGGCTATTTATAAACTGTTTTAAATATTACATTATTGTTCCAAGAATTATTAGTAACCTTTATTAAACTTTCTAATTTATTGTTGTCTCAAGATTACATCATTGTTAGCAACTTCTACTTTGTAATTCTGTTTGATACGAAAAGCAGCTTGCTTCTATTCTCACAGCAGCTCCTACATTGTTAAAACTACGTAATACCTTCACATAACATTATTATACATGTACATAATAATATAAACTTAAAACAATGACTGTTACATACACTTTGTATATTATATTATACACATATTGCTTTAAGGCGGGCTGTTATTATATTTGATATTATATAATTAGACTGATATTATTTAAGCGTTAAAAATACTGCCTCAAATTTTCCGCTTTTAGAAATGTTTAAAAATTATGTTCTTTTTGTTTTTATCTTTTTAAATTTTTAAATATTTTCTAAAAGTCGCATAAAAGAAAGAAACATAACCTTTTTATTATAACACTTGCTATTTCTCACTGACACTATTTATGTAACACTCACTGATTTTCACAACACTCGGTAGCAGAGTAATTTATATTCGGTCTGCCACATGTTTGCCACTTTTAAGGTCAACGATCTGGTGTTCAATGACCTGAGTAGTGAGTTTATTCACTAACACAGGCACTATTAAGTATGCTATGTGCTAGACATTTAACACTTAATTAGGCATATTGACACTTGTTACCCTTTCATTTACAACTTATTTCTTAAGCATTTTATATTTCTAACAATTTATATCGTATATATTATAAATGTAGTTGCTATTCATATTTCTTATGTTTTTCTTACTAACATGAATTTTCTTCTATTGCATCTTTTTATCTATTATATTGACAATTGGTTACATTTAGTAAAAATATGATTATAAATTTTTAAATTACATTGCCTTTCCCTTTTATGTTCCAGTTACTTTATTTTCTTTTTCTCTTCTTTTTCTGTTTCTTCTTGTGCCACACATAACCTGTATACCTTATAACATAATCTGTCATTGATAAGTTGTCATCTCTACTATATTGTGAATAACTTAGGCTTGCCTAATGTAATTTTTCACAATGGTTACCTCAGTGTTAGCAACTTTCGGCTTCTATTCTCACAGCTCCTACATTGTTAAAACTCGTAATACATTCACATAACATTATTATACATGTACATAATAATATAAACCTAATACAATGACTGTTACATACACTTTATGTGTTATATTATACACATGTTGCTTTAAGACGAGCTGTTATTATATTTATATTATATAATTAGACTGATATTTTCATTCATTCATTCATTGTCTGTTTACCCTCCTCTTATGTAGGACTTACATCCCCCAGGACTTACAAGCGGGTGCCTGGGATCAGAGGCCCGTCGAGGAGCAGAAACTCATGGATCAGACAAAGCATCCAGGATGGGTGATCAGCCCGATGTCTGGTATGGGATGAAGGAAGTAGATGAAACGAAATGTTGGTGAAATGGATGAAAGGAAAGGTGATGATGGAGCATTGGTGGAATGAATGGCGGGGGAAACCGGAGAACCCGGAGAAAACCCGCCCAGACGCCGCTTCGTCCACCACAAATCCCACATGCAGGTCCCTGGGATTGAACCCGGTCCGCCTCGGTGGAAGGCGAGCGGTCTAACCACTCGGCCACGGCGCCGCCTTAGACTGATATTTAAGTGTTAAAATACTGCCGCAACACATAAGGCAACCTCGAAATTTATACTTCCGCAGCAAAAGGAAGGGATTTTGTCATCAAATGTGTATCCTGGACTTGCCATGTGCCAAAATTAATGTTATCTGTTAATAAACAATGTAATAAACACACTGTCTTATTTAATGATGGTTTTAAGATGGTTATAGTTACGTTTCTGCGCTTAATTTTCTATAGTGGAATTATAAGTTAAATAAATATTTAAATTGAAATTCTATAAACTCCTTAGATATAAAATCTAACTTCAGATTCATAAACAGGAGACAAAAGTATATAAAAATCACCCTCCAGAAATGAACCCCTTGACTAAAAATAAAATGTTTAACTGTGAACATATACTAATTCTTTCCCTAGAGTTTAATCCCATTACACCAGGAAAGACACAACCAGAGAATACCTTTCTAATGACTTAGATATTGCAAATACGTGTGTGTATTTACTTAGATTTGTGCAAAAATGTAGGTGTGAAGCCTGAAAATAATTGTATACTACCGATATATTTCCAATATAGTTACACCATTGCTTTTCACCAACCAAGAAAGGATCAGTGTGATAAATGTTTTAAATATCTACACATGACTGATGCTGGAATGATTGACTTTCAAGAAAGATATGGTTCCCACATTCTTAGAAAAGGGGCACCTCAAATGAAAAATGTTTTTATATTGCAATCAAGAGATGGAAAAATCCACTTTTTTCAGTTTGATTTTTAAGCAATTCTATGCTGCCCTCAAATCAAAACCAAAGCTATTTTCTATAAACGAAGACTAGCAGTCTATAACCTGACCGTGTACGATGGCTCAAACGGGATAGCTGACAACTTTATGTAGCAGGAGGAGCATTCCTGTGATAGATTATATCTTCTTTTGAATCAGGACATTCCCAGATGGAGTGCGACACTCTTCACGCTCATCCGTCGGGTTGGTACAGCATGGTCAGAAGGGCATCAAAGCAAGGAAAATGTAGTGTTACAGAAGTGGAGCAGACGGACATTTATGACTTCAATGACTTCCAGAAATCCACGATAAAAAAATTAGAAAATTGATACTAATTAAAACAACGTTAAATAGCTAAATATTATATGGGTTCAGTATAGAAACTAAGATAAAGTACTTCAAACATGATGCTGCTCAAGACGAATTCCATACGTTTGCAATACAAAGAAATCCATTTCTATATTTTTCATTTAAACATGTGCAACTGAAGGAAAATACAAGTAGGCAGAATTGAAAGACTTGAAAGATCTATGTAGTCAAAATATAATACCAAGTATATACAATTTTTTTCTACAACTTTTTATTTGAAGGAGAGGAAACGGTGCAAAGAGAATAATTAGAGGCAGAGTAACGGAATACCAATTGTTATGTAGTGGCCTATTTAGTATTAGTTTTTAATGCAATCCTTTCAATGCATTGTTCAATCCATAGACCTAATTTATTTTTCTCCACAAACTTTTAATAGTCACCACTATTAATATTATAACAAATATTATTTGATATTACTTTTATATTGTATTTAATATAACATTGTCATAACTCCAACTTATAAATTGCACTGTGTTGAATATCTTTCTCCATTATATGTATCTATGATCAAAACACAATAATTTTCTTTTTATAATAAAACAACTTTTTCTCTCACAGTGTGGATATGCACAACACTCAGTTCAGTAAAAGTATCATTGATACACATTAGTCATATATTCAAAATATTTTGCAATAATTCTCAATACCTAATGATTTCTCGTTTATAAAATTAAAATCTTTTCTAATACCTACAACGTTAACTCGTGTCATCCGGTGTTATACTCAGTCAGAAAACGTTATCTTTGAAAAGTGCGAATATTAATTATAATAAGAGTGGAATTACAATTATTCATACGGTATTGTCTTATTATCAAATAAAATGGTTGCAGCTTTCTTTTCTTCCTTCTGTAAAGTTATGTTTTTGGAGCTAACGTTGTTTGACTTTAAGCCCACGAATTTTTAAATGTCGAAAATACACATGTTATAAAAAACTTCAATTTTCTTTTGTATAGGTGCGTTTTTCAGATATATAAACTTTATTTGCCTTTGCACATTGGAATAGTGAGATCAAAATGATGATGTGAATTTTAAAATGTCTAAGTTTCAAAGTTACCTAATTATTAACAATTCTTCCGTCATCGACGAGAGACTGAGCCAGCAAACCGCCTAGCAAATCGGGTTTGCATTTGGCTTAGGCGAGACTTTCGGTATATTATTTTCAAGGGTAATTTCTGGACCTTTCAACAATTGAATTCATTCGTTTTGGTAATCACATTGAAAATGTATTTTATTACGCGAGTTCTAAATTCTTTAGCCTCGCGGGAGAAACAAATAGCTTCATTTCTAATTTGTACGTATACTGCACTGGCAGTCAAAGCAAATAAAACACTTTTTAAGGAATCAGAAATTACTGTAAAGCAGACTAATTATTAGACAGAAAGATGAAGGAGAAATACGAGAACCATTATGTATTTAAAACATGTTACTTTTGAGTCTTTGTATATGTTAAAAGGAATTGCAAGCTTAATTGAAACTTATATAATTGTCAATATTATAGAAATCTTCAATTATAATAAATAGTTTGTATATTCGAGTGAATATTTCAAACCTAAACTCCTTTAAGAATCCATGGCTCTGGGCCAAACCAATATTACGCTATTAAGATTGAATTGGACAGCAGCATATGCGTAATACGTGCTTGAAGGATATGTTATTATAGCACGGCACAAAATATGCAACGAAGAATTGGAAATAGTAATATGTGAAAATGGGGAACCTTACCATATATAAAAATGCTAGAATTAAGAGCAGAATTTAATCTTAAAAGACCAAATCCTAAACGATAATGTAAAGAGACCACAAAATAAGTTGGGATAGACACATAAGTTACCTAAAAATGACACCAACAAATAACATAAAAAGCAATAAAACATGTAAATAGACAATAAAAATGAACATTAAACATTAAAACAATTAACGAACTACAGTGGGGAAAATCTTGTAAAAAGTTATGGTCCAACCAAAACTTTGAGGAATAAGCACAAATATATGAAAGCGGAAAAGGGGTATATGTACCAATATTAGAAATAGAGGAAGCATTAAAACAATAAAAAATAGAAAGATAGTTCATATAGATGGGACTAATAGCGAGCTATTAAAATATGCAGGAATCTTTTTTAAACTAAGACTTTTACATTTCAAAAATTCAGACTTGGAGAAAGCAAAAATATTGAATATCTGGTCAACGCAATTCCTTACTCAATTTTTAAGAAAGGACATAGTAATATTTAAAAATGATAGTAATAATTACTGGAAAATAAGTACAAAATAGATTTAAAAAAAATTAATGTTAAGGTTAAGACCAATTGCAGAAACAACTCTAACTGAAGATCGGAGTGGGTTTAGATTTGGACGAATGAATGCTGTATTTACATTGAAGATATTGATAAATGAAAAAGATAATTTAATAGAGAGAGACGCAATGATTATTTCACGACTATATGACATGAAAATGGAATTCCGCGATACCTGATATGGGCCATAGAAAGTTTATACAAAAAAAATTAGAATAAAAATAGAAAGAAAAATAAGAACCACACTGTATCTAACCAAGGAGTAAACAAGTTTTAGTGCTTCCCCAAATTTATTTAATTTATGTAGGAATGATAAGATTAAAAACAACTGAAGAAACAGAAGAATAAAACTAGGTAAGGTGCATTACATGAAAGCACTAGTGCATGGTGAATACCAGCCTAGTGTAGTGACAATAAATGCCACTACAGAAGAGGAGTTACAAAGAGTGTGTTTAAACTAAACGAAATTTGTAAAAAAATATAAATTCAAAATATCAACAGAAAACGCAAGAATAATGGCATTCTGAGGACATAACCAATAAGATAAAAAATAGTGATGGAAAATAAAATAAATGAACCAGAAAATTTTTAATTACCTGTGCTGCAATATTTCATTTGATTACGATAATGAACAAATTGGTAAAATTTCAGAGTATCTGTGGAACGATTAAAAGAGTACTAAACAAAACGACAGCAACAGAAACGCAATTGAGAGTTTATAAAACACTAATGCCCCTGGCCTGGATAAGAAACAAGGAAAACATGAACAGAATAGTGGCGACAGAAATGAAATTTGTTAGATTATTTAAAGTCTGTAAAACTAGATGGTAGATTAAGAAACAGGAAATTGGAAAGGAGCTTGAACAGTTGTCATAAAAAAACGTATTCATATGAACAGAAGTGGAAATAACACGTAAGAGATTGTAACAGGACAGATATCCTAAGCTAAGGACATCTACCCAAAGAAGTAAGATATGTAGGTCGGTCTAGGAAAAGATGGATCTAAAATGAAGCCGGAACACGATCTTAGAATCTAATCTATGAACGATAATGATAAAGCTACTTATTTCCTGAGATAATGTTGGTGTCTTTCTTAAACCAACAAAGGACTCAATCTATTCAATAATATTATAAAACATTCAAACAAATTTTTAATGTACTCTTTACCTTTCTGGATTGAATCAACTGCAGAAAATACCTTCTTTAAGAAATGTTGGATAGAATATTCCACTTAATATTGTAATTTAAACAGATTACGGAAAAGGTCCCATACAGTAATTAATATGTGCTTTAGTTTACGGGCTATGTTGTGTATAAATTATAGCATGAAATGTTTTATCTAAAAATGAAAATTTTCTTCAAAAGTTCCCGACTCTAGTAGTGATTTTCCTCCCATGAAATTTCACACTAATACCATTATGTATAACTGTGCATGTGTTTTCCGTTTAGTAAGAAAGTAGGCTAAAATAGCTTTTTGATGACGTAATTTACTCTTCCCATTCCTGGTCGCGCAAAGACAAAAGATAGTAATAAAATAAGCAATACATAGGGAAGAGGTGCACACTTCCAACAGCAAGAGGTTATTCAAAGGGGTTTAGCAGCTCCTGGAAAGGGCTGGTATGAATATTACATGAGGGTGCTTCATGATAGCATCTTGAGAAGGGAGGGCATAGCATTCGGAACCTGCGCTCTCCCTGATTGAGTAGGAAAAAAAAGGCGTGACGTCATAAAACGGGCTGCCAGCGAAACAGTTCTCTGCACTTACAGCTTTTGTTTTCTTTTGTAAGCTACGGATAAATCGAATCGCATGAATTATGGCAGTTGTTTTGGGAAAGCGGGTATAAATGTATGCATATTTCATATGGCCATATCTTCATTAAGTCTGTGCACAGTTACCATGTTTGTTTAATGAGGGAGAAGATTTAGTCTACATTCTCAGATAACTCTGGAGCGCTATAACGAACAGGAATTTTTGCGAAGAATATATTATCTGACCCCTTTTTCCACTCCCTGCTTCCTAGTTAACTTTTTCTTAAGACACGGCAAAGAGAAAGTTCTCAAAAATCATTCGTCATGGAACATTAATTTGTATTCATTAATGCATCGGCTAAAAACTTAGAATCTCGGAAGTAAGGAAGGCAAACATCTAGCTTTGTTTTGATAGCCCGACTCATATTTTGCATTTGTTGTGTTTTATTTGTTTTATTTAAAAAAACCTTAAACCTTTCCCGCCACTTTTTAAACGTTTAATTATACGTAGACGCATAAGAAGAAAAATCTGATGCGGAATATTTCAACGATTTCTTCTATCACCACAAACGATTACTCTTAAGTTACCGCTCCATTCGCAGGGTCCTGGGTTCAATTTCTGGGACCGGTCACTCTGAAAATTGGTTTTTCATGATATTCCCTGGCGGGACGGATACTGGGATAGTCCCTTTTATGCCACGCATTTCCTTTTCCTTATTTCCACTTCCGCTTTCTTGTTTCAGGCAAGCTTAGGGGCTGTGCAGTGTCGGTCGGTGTTGGACAGATGGCGCAGATACTCGCTCGTTGGAACGTTCTTCTCGGTCCTGCCAAATGGCAGCCTTCTCTAAGCAGCCCACCTGTGTGACGGAGTCCTCAAACTTGTAATCGTTAGGGAACTCTGCGCGTCTCTGTCGGCCGACTTGCCCTCCTGCAGTTCCTTCACCTCAGTCACTCTTCCATCAAGGATTCAGGTTGTGTGATGTCCAAGATTTTCCCTCCGTTCTCTGGTCGTATCATCATACATGTGCTACACGTAGCACCTGGTATTTCCGGGCTCGTTGCGATATTCATTTAATTATACGTACCATGGTTTGCCAGTGAAGAATAGCACAACAACATTTCATTATCTTTTATATTGCGCGAAACGATTCTTTGTGACTTTTTGGAGTGGAGTTATATATTAGATTGTAAACTTAAACATACCTGTCCGCAATTATTTCAACTATATTCACTTCTTAAAACTGGAAATAGGAAACATAAATTACCAGGGATGCAGTGGAGAAGCAGCAGATTTTCCTAAAGAAAATGAAACGTTAAAATTAGCCTACAACAGCAATGGTAATAACAATAATAATAATAATAATAATAATAATAATAATAATAACAATAATAATAGGTCATTTATTTTGAAACCAAAAAAGCGATTATGATAGATCATTTCTGACTTTATGAAATTTGGCAACTGAAGTCACCCAAGCCTTGCTAGACTCCAACAGAGTTTTGCATATATTAATTTTTTTTTACCTTTGGATACAGTCAATCGTTTACAGCAAGAACAGGCAAAAATGAATTTTAGTGCTACGCTCTAGAGTAGAGGACGAGGAGAGAAGAGGACAAAATTGTATTAATATGTCTCGCAGTGAAGAAAGATGATATGGGTACAAGGATTAGAGCTAGAAGGCTAACTGTCCGCTACACACCAATCCACGAGTTATCTACCAGCAGGTCCGTCGCGATATGACCATGAAGTTAAAGCGAAGTCAAATAAATGGATTAATAATAATAATAATAATAATAATAATAATAATAATAATAATAATGCCCCACGGGGTGTTAAAATTCTTACAAATGTAGCAAAATGGCAATGAAATGTACATGGAAGAAGTACAAAAATCGTTGCCTCAACATAAAGTATATCAAAAATTCTGGAAGTACGTGTGTACGTAAAAATTTCGACTTGGTGTATCTGCACTGATTTTTAAATTTGTTTGATTACAGTGCAACATATTCTACCGGAAGCTGTCTAGTAATGGCAGCCAGTACAATGAAGGACTTCCTGAGGATGCAACTGGATTCAATCCCATAGAACAACGCACGATACTCTTCAGCTTACGTTGACTTCAGAGGACAACTCAAGAATATACACCACACACTAGAATGAATTCAGGTAAAGAGGTTAATGATGTTGATAACTTGCGCGAAGTTAATCGTAAACTAGACGAAGATACTGAGGTAAAGGGGAATCCGTATTAAGAGGTGAAAGAGTGTATAGTAGAATTTAAGAAATCAGAGGAAACTGCTAATAAATGCTGGAAAAGAATACGCAAGTGTTAATACACCAAGAAAATCACAACCTTTACAACACTGTAGGGAATGCGGTATGAAGATAGAATCACTCATTCTGAGAGAGAAAAGTTATTTGAAGAGTACTGGTCACGTAGGAATCTTAACTTAAGGTGGCTTATCTCTCTGGCCTAATAAGAACAAGGAAAAAGCTGCAAGGAGGATAAAGTGCGTGGAAGGGCAGAACCGAAAATATCGCTTCCTCATTCATTCATATTCTTCGAACATCAACAACAAAAGCATATCTGTTTGTAAAGGCTGTTTTTAACGGTATTTGGTGAAACCAATTTCTTTATTAAAGTGTTGCTAGCAAACAAACAGGCAAAACTATCAGGAATAACAGTATCGGATAAGAGAGCAAACTCTCCTTCAAACAAATGGTCAGATGAGGCAAGAGAAGAAGTTGGAAAGCACATTTTGCCCTTTCCTCAATATGAGATTCATTACTTGAGAAATCATAAAACAAAAAAGTTTCTTTCCTCTGATTTAACGTTAACGTCCATGTACAAACTATACTGTGATAAAACAGTCAGTAAAACTGTTTGTAAAGCAATACTCTATTCAGAAAAACCTTTCTTTTAAAATCAAAGTATTAATATATATGTATGTATAGTCTATACGTTTTAGGTGTTCAATCCTTTGTACAGCATTAGTCAACAGCTAACATATGATTATTCCTGTTCTGGCCCCAATATGTGCCACTCTTGCTAATCATGTGCCTACATCTGATGTATGTTAAATGTTTAAAAATGTAGGATGCAATAATTTCATTTGCAACAATGACACATGTAACTTCTTTAGTTGTGCAATCATGTAGAGTAAGATTAAGCGTCCACAGTTATCTTTTGTACAATGAAACATGTGTGCTTGTGGATAGGTGCTGCTGTAGATCAAATGCAATGACTGTGGTGGATTTGTTTTCTTGCAGTTTCTTTATCCATTCTTATTGTACTGTATTTCTAATCAGCCTGTTCCTTATGACATTTGAACTCTTCCTGGACAGTTTCTTCATCCTTCTCTTCTCTCTGGAGTACTATTATTCTCATTTGATAAGGTCATATTTGTGATAGGTATTTTTGTCGTAAGCTTAGAGTCCACTAGAATCGGCTAGAACATGGAAAGTCCCACCAAAATGCCTAAGCACGTGGAAGCTTGTAGTATCAGTAGCAGGGAAACTTCTTTTGCTAAGCCGGAGTTGCTTATGTAAACGTTGTATGGGCAAGAAAAATTCTAGTTAGATTGGGGAAAAATAGTGAAAAGAACAGGAAAAACCCACTTGAACAAAAAATTAACAAATCAGGGTGCAAGAAAATGTGACGTAACAATGCGACTAAAATCTGGCCAGTCACGTACAGCTTAAGTAATGAAGTCACAGTAAAGGTTTAGTATAAATAGGTCGGAAAGTGTTAAGTTAGGCAATCTCCAAAAATCTTAAAACATCGTATCTAAGTCAGAATGTGACCGAAAACAATGCAGAATTTTGGGAAGTAAAGCCAAATGGTTACAGAATTAAGAAGGTGAAAATAAATAGTTTAATCAACGAGTGAAGTAAGAAGTTATTATTTACCTGACCGAAAGGGATGTTATTGTAATTGCCATTACTAGCTAAAGTGGTTAGAGTTTCTCGAAACCAGCCAAAGTCTACAGCAAATAGACATTTGTGGTTAATGCATTAAAGGATGAACACATTAACAGGCCAAATTATATATGCTTTCGTTACGTTATCTGAGAACCACGAAACAGTCTTTACCAGGGTCAATTACCCATAATCCTCCTGTAGCAAAACTCACTACAGGAAATAGGGCATGGAATAAACAGCCGAGGCAAAGGAAGCAGCAACTCTGCCACGTGGATATCCACAGGAGCATCTGATTAAACGGGGCCGCCGCAGTTGTCGACAGGTAAAACCAAAACTTTGTTAACAATAGCTGCACATAAATGGCTCCCCAGCGATAGGAACCGTCATAAACACAGTTTTAATAAACCGCACGATCATATACAATAAATGTGTTACTTCTTCCTGATTTGGAGGTGAAATATGAATGATTATCAGTAACAGATTACATTTTTTCTGAGTATACTAATGAAGTATAAACTTGCCACGAAACAATCGGTCTGTTACTTTGAATTTCTGATTGAATAAGTTGAGAATGTCACCTATGGCGTTATGTAATATATGGATAATGCAAGGTAAGTGCTTCTAAATACAGTTACAACGCTATTGTAAAGGGCTCTTAACCCTTTTAAGCTACTGGTGCTACTATATATATGTTAAAAGCATAATTATGATCATCTTTATTACAATGCTATACGTTGCATTATTTGAACCTTATTTAGTTACATACAATTTTACGTGGTTCTCAATAACTGAAATTACGATAGTTGGGGACCTATTATTATTATTATTATTATTATTATTATTATTATTATTATTATTACTATATCACACTTATTCGTCATCAAACATTTGAGTGATGTGCTGGTAGCTTTGATTGTTTGCGATTCAAGCCAAGACACATTCTCGGAGGGTATGGAACAGTATGTTCCATCTCAAATCATCACAGAAAGTATTCATTTTCAAAGTCACCATCACCGTATTAATTAAATGTGTTGTACAGAAGTAAGTAGTGCATATGAAGCTTATTAACTTCTAAAATTAGTAGTATTAATTTGACTGAGTTCTAATTTGTAGAAGGTTGAAATTTTCAATACATATGGAAAATTAGAAAAAAGTCAAAGGTCTTTCCTTAAAGATCTTCAGGCAGAAAGCTGATATTGTCCTAAATCTCAAAATATGTGCTTTCAAATTGCATATGACTTGCCTCTGTGGTCTGGTGATTAGCATGCTAGCCTCCAAAATAGAGGTCCCGGGTTCGATTCTCAGCTGGAGTCTGAGCGTTTTTCTGTAGCCAGAATTATTTTCTATCCTCCATAGAGTCTGGAAGTACGAAAGAGTGAATTTGCGTGTATAAATATAAAGACAAACCAAAAATCTTAATGATTCACACAAACAGGGAACGAATTACACCATTTCTATGTGCAATTGTTCCAAAGGTAAAGAGCAGCGTATACAATCCAAGATGTTAAAGGCGGCGTATAAATGCTAAAAACAAAAATCAAAAACAAAAATCCTGATGCTTAACAGAATCCTTCGGGTTTTGTTTTCAACACAGTATTAAGCAGCCTTTGTATTTCTTATATTTTATATATTGCATTTTCTAAAATTCTTAAAAATATATGCCTTTAACACTGAGTGTCAGTAAATTTATCTATTTTATTCATATATGGCTTTGGGAACTGGAGTAAATAATTAATATCCAATGTTTAATTTACCTTCTTGTAAAGGTTACACTATAGTAGAGCAATATCAGTTAAACAGAATACCAGAAGTAATTTATATAGTATTATTCCTTCCTGTATTAGAAGTGGTCGAGATCTGGTTTTCAGTACTTTCACTCCGACCCAAAATGGTGGTTTATAAATGTTAAATGCGAACTCTCATGTTGGTAGACTTGTGAAAAGGGATTATCGCAGGACAAAATTCCGGCACACTGATATCTTTGATGAACCTTGTATGTCAGAGCTCTTAAGACAGTTAATTATCATTCTTGTTATTAAATACGTATTATTATTATTATTGTTATTATTAATAATATTCCAATGTCAACAATGTTTTATTGACTTTACTTATAGTTTCTTGCCTGAAATAAATTACGGTAGTACATCATCCGTGTAGCGATGCGATAGCATTTCTCCTTAAAATCCCGATTCAGTCTTCTTCACTCATGTAAGTTTTCTCATGTCGGGAGATCTAGAATGAAATACATTAAGTCTCATAATGTATTTTAGGACACATTGAATAAATACTACGTAACGAAATATGAGCTCTTGTTCATGAAAAGCGCATAAGCGGTAAAGGAATTCTTCTCGGTAATCTCGAATCTATCATCTGCTCAAGTTATTTTGCATGGATGGAAACTGAGAATGTCTTTTAATAACTATAAAACAAACCATTATTTCACTAAAACAAAATTTCAATATCCTTACGGTTTAAATAAAACCAAATAAAGTTTTGTGTCTTATAATTGAAATTCAAAGTTGTTAACGAGAAAATATAGTAGGTATTTTCTGTCTTAATAAAACGTAACACGTTAAGTATAAAGACGCTTATATAGGTTTTGGAGTTAGAAACTCCATTATTCAGTGCGAAGAGGAGGGTGTTTTATAAAACTTAACTCATTTGGAGTATCACAAGTTGAAAGAAAAACACTATCACGACGTCACTTCCGGTGCTATGTTGGTTGGCGTCTGCAACGCCATCTCTCATCCAGCAAGCAATTTCCGTTCTAGAGATCCCTATATTAAGTAACGGCCGTGATGTATAACAGGGAGACATAGCATATCTCCGCAAGCCCACTATAGCTCATCTGTTACTTTACACAGACTATGTAATTTCTTCGTGTAGCACTAACATAATGAGCTTAAAAGTATTACACAAATTTCCAATTTAATGTCACTCCTCCATCAATATTTCTGAATGGAAACATAAACAAATATTAAGACATTCGTTAAGATACAAAACAAAAGATTAGAGCCCTGGAAACACAAAAATTTATTGTTTGACTAAGAAATTATAATGTATTTTCGTTTTTCCTCAAAAAAGTAAGTTTATATATATTTTACCAGTAAGTAGGCAGAATTACGTTTACAATTAATTACAACCTTTATTGATTACATTGATAAACTGTAGATACTTGGAATAAGGGCTGTCTTTGGATAAATCGACATTTAACTACTTGGTTGGCACAGTTAAAAATTTGTTTAATCCAACAATTACGTCTGAAGCAAGATATTATAAAACGTACTGTATTCAGAAAACAGATTGTGACTTAATAAGATCGGAAAGTAAACTGAAGATTTGGGGGCACAAATAACGAAAACAAAATCGGGCATGTTTGGAAATTTAATCTAAGAATAGATAACGAGAAGTCATGGAAAACGATGAGGTAGAATAGAAGTGACAATAGAAGATAAGTTATTCCAGCAAGTTTTAAGGTTTTATCAACTAGGATACATATTATCTTCATACATTTACTTCGTGCAAAATAATATTTAATACTACTAGTAGCACGGTAGAGGTACCATATCCTTGCAGACGTTGACGCTTCAGTAATACGTCACGGGATTGTTTGAACGCTCGGAGTTAACTGCCCAGAAAACCAACAACTTGCGCGTCAAAATTGGATCGATTCATTTAAAGTTTAATGCAAGTGTAAGAATATGTTTTTTATAGAAATCAATGCTTAATGCACACTTTTTTTCTTTTTGGTGACTTTAGCACTCCTAAAACCATCACATGTTAGAAAACCTTATTTGAAACGCAAAACGAATTAACTAACTACCGCAACAATTGCTGATAGAATGGACCCAAAAAATAATAGCGATTGAAATAGTACTCAGCCCCCAATGGGTAAAATAATGTCGGCAATCAGGAAACTTTTCAGTTTCTGTACTACTTACCTAGCATTGCACCTCACCCAAAAATGCATTACCGAGATTTCAAGCTTTAAGGCTTCTTAAATCCAAAAGGGAGAGTTTTTAGAAAACAGATCCATAAGCGCGCGCGCGCGCGTGTGTGTGTGTGTGCGTAAATAGCATAACTCAAAAACGAAAAGAACTTCAGCATCCTCCAAAGATACATTACGAAGATTTACAAGCAAATCCTCCCCAAACCAGACCACCATTCAGGTGATAATCCTTTCATTCTTTTTTTCCCTAATTTTCTCAAAAAGAACTTAACGATTGGAAATTAACGCGGCATATTTTAAAGACATAAATGCATGACAAATAATATGTATATCTTGAATTATTTGCGGATAACCTGTGAAAACCTATTCATTTATAACTAGTAAGAGATCAAATATATTACTGTACCCAAAAATGTAGATTGCTTTAAAGCCAACTTTTAAGTAAACATTTTTTGCGGCGTTAAAGAGTTCTGAGATGTTCCTTGTTATTGGTTTGGATTTTCAAAACTTGTACATTTTTCAAGGGACTATTGTTTTCTCATGGTCTGACTATCGCTTTAGCGTACTGTTCATTCCTATACCTACAACGAATGAGTAAATTTATAATCAAAGTTTATCTGATTAACAAGAAATAGACAGAAGAATAAACTCTTGTAAGAATTGTTTGTAGAAGAGTGAGCAGAGAACGTCATGTGAATGTAACACATAGATTTCTTATAAATGTAATCCTTATGAGTAGAGGATGAGTTGAGGGAGCAGAACAAACATAAACGAGACTTGTTGAAGATATAAGCTTTTTCTTCTCGTGGTGGTAAGACGGATAATTATTAACATTGCTTATCATTACAAGATTTATACAGCTAATTACAAAAGCGATGAGATATACGTTATCGCACCATATGGATAGGGTCTATGTACACTAAAATTATATTTTAGGAGTTTATAAATATAATGGTAGTTTTACTTCAATAGGTTGTCATTAGGAATATTCTTACCGAATGAAATTAAATTTACTTCATGCTCATAGCTACCATCGTACGAAAGACGAAATTGTGACTTTCAGAGACATATCGCAGTTGAAGAAGAATTTGTCTTGTAATCCTGCAGACCCGTCAACTTCTGTTTCCTAGGTCTAGTAGGTGATATTAATTATTTAGTTATTTATTTATTAACATTCTTTAGGCGTAAATATTATAATGCTAGATGGATGAAATGAATGCGCATAACTTAACTTTGACATCCAAAGCACTAGATTTATCTGGCATTCTTAAGGACTGAGGGTAAATCCCGAATAAAACTTCAACAAGAATGTCTAATGTGTAATCAATAAATAACAAAATTGAAAGAAGGAGAGATGTTGGCCGACACAGAAAGAGATGAATGGAACAACTGTAAGACAGAACGGGCATTATGCTCATGCCGTAAAGAGGAAGGTCTGGCCTAATCGGGATTCGAGTACAGATACGCCGATTAAGAGACAACCATGGTGGGTGGGTAATTTTACTTTATGTGCATTTGATTAAAACAATACCTTCAACAGAGATTTATTTTAGGTTTATACGGTTTTAATCTTGAAAACCGTGTAGTGGTCAATGAACCCATCATATGATATAACACTGCTTATCAAAACATTTAAAAGTATAATGCTGATGATTAAAACAATTACCTATTAATGTTAGTTCCATAACTGGAACAAATGGAAATAATTGGACAATCTAACACAAAAATAACCCATTTTATTGCTATTTGATAAATGATTTTTATGCAATTCCTGGCCGGCTTTGTCTAGCTTCTTTAAGCACAAGCTAACATTGAATTAGTCAAAGATATTTAAAGTTACGTTCCTCCAAGACAGCTTTTGCTGAACTATGACAAGATTTTGTGACGAAAGGTTGTCTTAGCTGTAGATTGTTTTGTAACAGTATTATTACTGATGCGGAACATGCTCGAAACGGAAACCCACAAAACAGCACGAGAAGGTAACTTCTCGGAAAAAATCCCTTTGTCAATGAACTTCTCAGGTGTATTCACAAAACAGAGTAAATATGTCTACCTGAGGGTTTACGAGGCACATTGGCACAAGGAAAATCACAATTATCAAAATCTTGAATTATTCCTACGTCATCGCCCTTGGGATACTTTAAATAAATTGTGGGCAGGAAGGTGACAACTGAAGGGGAAAAAAACTTAAAACTTCTCCACGCGTATGAGTACGATTTAGTTGTATTCATCAAGGTATTTCATAGACATCAGTGCATGTTTGTGAATATATGCCCTAGAGAAATAGACTTATTACTTATTTGCAGACGGTTTGTAAACAAACATTTTGTCTACAAAATATATTCCATATTCCTGAAAGTCATCAAGGATGAGTTTAACTTACAACTTTGACAAGGAATTTCAACAGGCAATTCCTGTACAGTTTTATTTGTCAACAAATACAAATTGTTAAATCTGAATTTAATTTAAATTATATTTTTCATCACGTGACTCCTTTCTTTGTTCACGGCTTCAAAACTATAGTTTAAGGCCCTTAAAGTGCAGTTTAAAATCCATTCACAGAAGAAGCTATTTACTGTTCAAAAAAAATTAAAAAAGTGAAATACGTCTATTTTGCCAAGAAACAAATCACAAGACTGGAATACTTAATAGTACTACCAATTTGTAAAGCAATACATATGATGGAGAAGGAGAATTATTATTATATTGTATTTTTAGCCATTTCCCTCTTTTTCAGAAACCTCAGAGCTCACAGTTTCAATTATTGAAGAATAAAATTGAAATCTGTTCTATAACTTTACTCCAGAGTGTGTAAGAGTTACACGATTTTTACTCTGTGAATTGGTGCAGAATACACAGTACAAAATAGCATATGCATTACCATGCTTTCATGTTTAAAATGTATTTAAAATATACATAATATACCTACAGTGATAATAAAGTTAAAGAGGAAATTCAATTTAATAAGACTGCATGTAAAACCAAAAATGTATTTTTTGGCAAATTCCACCATTTAGTCTTCCCTTATTAACGTGGTACGTAATACTTTTTTGCCTTTTTATTATACTTCCATACATTTGCAGTCCTCTTATGGTTGATTAAAAAACGTTGAGTTTTTATTTACGGACGCTCTTTAACTACTATGGTCCTTAGCGTCCCATGCTATATTGGCGTAAAAGACCGGAAATTCTGCTCAGAGGCCCCTTTATGAGGCTTGAGGTTCTTTTACGTGACGTAAATCTACGACACGGAACCATTTTTTTTTACTTCCCTTCCGAAGGAAGCCATGCTAAGGATTTTTTTAAGCCCGAAAAATTCCATCACCCTCCACTGGGTTTGAACCCGCGATCTCGGAAACTAGAGGCTAGCATGGTACCCCTAGACTACGGAGGACCACACTTTTGTAGTTGAGAATACACATCTTTTTAAAACATGTGTTTATTAAATACATAAAGGATACTCCATATTGTGAATACATTACCTTAATATTTTGATGTCCTGCAGTAGCGGTGTTACTGCAAGTTCGTTTTCACGCTGGTCCTTGCGTTTATTTTTAACAAATTTCCAGGCATGGATATGGCACTTAATATAATTATCTGATATTTCGAGTGCCAATCTTTCAGCACAGTGTTCTTCGAAGATTATAAATGGCATGTTGGCACTCGTTCCACATCTCGGGATTAAATTACCCTGAATCGCCGTAGTTAAACCCTTGCATGTCTGCCATTCCATGTATTCCACAAAATGAACAACGCCGTTTCCATTATCATGCCACATACGAGCACTTCCAAGGGCGCGAAAGAAACTGCAACCGAGTCTGCTGATTGTCACCACATAGGACTTCGAGACATTACAGCATGGCACCAAATAATCTTTTTAAAAAAGAAAATAAGTACCCACATAGCTTCAGGAGTGCAACTATCTCAAAGTGAAAAATTTCCGAGGTCCCAAATCCGAGCGTTTTTATCTACTGGTACTTTACTGCTTAGAAAATGATTAGGAAGTGCTTCATCCCGCTTTACGCCCAAGACGTATGAACATGGAAACACTGCACCATGCACTGGGTGAAGCTGTTCAACTTCGGGAGTCGTCTTGACGAAGACCGATATCGTCGATAAAATAATTCTGTTGACCTCATGTTCCACTTATCGTATAAAAACATGTCTATTATTTTTGTTTCCTGTTGAATGTTCAAAGAAATCTTCAGGTAGGCATTAAATATCAGCTACTGCTGTTGGAGGCTCGTTTGGAAGAACCTCAATTTTTTTATTGCACGAACCATTTTCTTTGCCTTTATCGCATTAGTGATGTGTAATTTTTATTGTATGTATATGCGTGTCCACGTCAAAACTATTGTACATAATGAACGTGTGTCTGTTCATACGTCACCAGTATTTTCTTGTTTAGCTTCTGCTATATCTATTGTAGTTCTGCCTGCAATAGCAGCTTTTAATATATGCATTTCCTCCTGTTTTAGTCTTCTATTCTTAGTATATTTCATTACTGCACAAATATTTTTGAGTTCACACCTCTTACAAGCGCAATAAACACAAATGTACAAAATGCATATAACAAGTTTTACCGTATTGTATATTTGTGAAATTTTCTTAACAAAAACCAGTGCAGGTATACTGGCTGGTGAAGATATAACCACCATTAATAACGTCAGTAGATGGGAAAACTTCAGTTGTTTGGTGTGGTACTGTTGTTGAGGAAACGTTTTGGAATGAATTCGTTAATGTAAGAAAATTAATAGCTTCTGAACATATCGGGAATTTTTTAAACATTTGGGAGAAGAGAACTGTGAAAGTTCCAAGGGTTTGAACTGGGAACCAAGGAATAATAAGCAGAGATTTTACCAACTACGCAACGCGGTCATTAGTCAACCTGAACTAAAGCCGGTACATTTGAAGTGCTTCTGTGTGTTTTTATGCTTTCAGATTTTCAAAAGATCGTATTATTAATATCACTTTACAGCGTCAACTAATTTAGTCGAATACATTATTCCAAAAATTTTATTTTTGTTTTACTATAGTGATTGTTCTTCAGTGTTTGTCAAATGTTTAAATTACTCAGTTTTGAATTTGAAACTCCGCGTGAAACCTCGATATGCCGAAGTCGAAGTATTCAACGAAAATTCAGACTGTGGCTGTAAAAATGTATCTCAAAATACGTCGGTACCCTGTGTGGGTGCTGTTTGTCAATTTGGTGGAATGGGATTTTCAGGAATGGTCCCGGGTTCAATGCTAGCTGAGGGATCTGGATCTGGATCTTGTATCTAGGGTTAGTAGTTAATATGACCGATTCATTTTCCTGCCCGTTTATTTCTCGTCACCGTTTTAAAATTAGACTCCTGATATTAGCTCGCCACAAACACACGCGCATTCCTTTACTGCTGTGCTTCATACCGTCCAATATCCACCGGCACTCACATTTGTTTTCCGAACAACCTCCAAGGGACTACCAGGAAGAAGTGTCTACTTAACTCTCCTGTTTCTTTATTTCAAATTTCCTATCTCCCCATTTCACTATCACCTGATTTCTACATTCTTTCTTATTGGATGCCCGGGGGTGATAAAAGCATTGACCCTTTTTCTACACATCTGCTTTTCAGGCGACCTAACGGTACACTAACAACAATTGAGGCAAAAGCCAACCTCGTTTCCGGCCTGCCGCTGACACAGTCTTTTCAACCCATATTCACATTTACAGTAACCCTCGCTTCCCCGTCTTATTTAATAACACTATACCTACTGTTATTAATATTTATTTTCCCTATGGTTATAATTTTATATTTAGTTACTCAGAATGTACCGCTTCACATTGTACATCTAAGCGTCAGTCTCGGTTTGCAAAATTGGCGTTATGCCTTCTGTTTCAGAAATCCATTGCTTTGGTTGAGATTTACTAGGTTTGTCACCTTTGGTCGGTCCTCTATTTTTAAGGTTCTATCTAATTGCTTAGGTCTTCGAGGACAGAAAATAAAACAAGCGTAATAATACTAAAATCATTCGTTAATCCACAGAGTAGACGGTTACCCTACATTTCTCGTAGGAGAATTATAGAAAGCATGGAAAATATGTACTACAGGCAAAATTCCAAAAATCCAGATTCAAACTCCGGTATGGAGGCAGACACCCCTCCCCCATACTACAGAGGTGGGCTTAATCATCCAAGGGTGTATATTTCCTTGTAAATTTATGAATATGCAAAGGGCATAACAGTGATTCAAGATTCTGTTCCCTAAAATCAACATATTCCTACAGCTTTCTCATTAACATGAAGATGACCTTATGATCGCACACGGAGGTGTAAACGATACAGTTTGAAGATATTTGGTTATTCAACCTGCAACTTATAGATAAACAATCATAATTCTCCCTCATCGTGTGTAGAACGTGCAAAAACCTTTGATAAACACCCTTTGAGATCGATAACAAAGCCTCATGCATTTATTTCGCTTGTCACCCGTAATGGCATTATGCGCCACTCAATGCCTATCTGGAAATGCCTAGAGCATCTTATGACATTGCGCGGCACAATTCAGTTGAATTGATTGGATGCTGGCACATAGACGTGGTTCGGCGCAATGACCAGACCGAACTGCTTTTCAAAGTTGGTTTGTGAAACCCTTAACAGCTCCTAAACCTTGCAATTGGCCCTTTCAGTGGCTCAGTGAATTGGGCAGGGAAAGCTGGAGAAGCCCTGAATTTTATTTAAGCTATGACAATTTTAGAGTAAGCCGCAGATTGCAATTGGGTGCTTCCATTTAAAACAAAATATGCACAAAGTGGGAATTATTGCTAATGTCATCCCATCGATATCCAATAGAGTAAAAGAAACCGTAATTGAAGTTTACGAATGTGCTGCTGGGGAAAACTAGCAAAATTAGGTAACATATTGGATGTTGTATTACCAAATTTATCAAAAATACTGCTGGCCGCGCTGAAGAAAAACAATAGTTTTAAAGTTATTAAGGCTGTTATTAACGACAAATTTAGCTAGCCAAATAAATGCTCTGAAATCAGAGAATTAGAGTCGTCTTGGTCATGACTCTCGGTTAGAAATAAAGGACAGGTGAGGAAAAGGAAAGGGGACTAGGGGAATAAGAGAAGTATACGTGGTTGTAAACGCGCTTGCTCTTCCTTTCTCTCCACACGCCTTACCAAAAAAATCCACTGTAGGTGTTACGTCACACCTAATTGAGTTGCTGACTTTACCATAGGTCAAAGTGACTTTATTCTGTAAATGACCTTAAATGAAGCAACGAAATGCCGTTACACTCTATCTCCGGCCTTGAGGGAAAGCTGCAACGCGATTCCATTTCTTTACGTTACAAAGGCAATGGAGAGTTTAAGTAGTTGGGGAAGGACAAACAAGCCTGCATAATGTACTAGTTACAAATATATCAATAATGGAAAGAAATGCAACAATTTAATAAAACATAGTAAGAGTATAAAATAAAAGCAATGAATTACCACCATTATCATCATCATCATCACCATCATTTACCCACACAGTTGGCCGAGGTCATGTACTCGTGAACTGGAGGTACGCGGTTCAAACCCGCCAGAGCCGTCCTCCCTCACTGAGGTTTTCTTTCAAAGGTTTTTCTCAGCATACATAATTTGAAAATACCGGGGAAGGACTCACAAACTGGAATTTTTCTTTACAAAATGTCTTCCTCATTTATCTTTTCATTTAATGTATTATCAGTTTTCACCGCCTGTGGTACTGTATATAGTAAGAATGTCGATTTTAGTAATATTTAACGGACGTTAAACGTAATAAATGGGTTTACTAAATGCATCTTAGTAGGAAAATGGAGAAATGAATTAAACAGAGACCCTACAAAATATCAGTTAAAGCAACTTTAAAATATGCAGTGAAGTTTGAATGACAATAATAAAGAAAAATCAAGACTGGAGTTACCCCAAATAAGATTTTGAGTATTCTTAATGTAACAATAAAAAATCAAACTGCGGAATATAAACCAAGGGAAGAACAAGAATAAAATGTAATAAATAAAATACAGAGATATCAAACTAAGTGGATAGGGCATGTTCAAAAGATAGGAGATGGAAGGGCATTCGAGATTACATTATGTTACAAACCATTAGATCGCGAGGTACTGGATAACTGTGTAGGAGTTGGGAGAAGAATTTCTAATACTTTTCGAAGAAGAACAAGAAAGCAATCACGAAACAGTCACAGCAGCATAGAATATCGTTCCGCGATGAGTGTTGATGCAACTGAGAGAATTAGGCACACACATAGGTAAACACCAAAACTGTGATTGTTCATTGCTAATGTTGCAGATGGTTGCAATTAGATAAACTGAATAAAACTAAAATAATAGAACATAAATTGAAGATAATAACAAAGCACATTCACACACAGAAGATGTAGGTTTCACGAAAGATGTAAATTTAGAATCTAGTTAACACAGCAGCACCAATGGATATTTGTAAACTTCAACAGCATTTCGCTAACAAAGAAAGTTATACATTATTTTGAATATGTCTGATCTGGATCTTCAGATAATTCATTACCCATATAACACGTCTGTTATCCGTCCATGCCCATACTAAGCCGCTGAATGATCGACACTATCTTCTTCTTATGAAAGTTGGCAGTGAGTCGGAAATCAATATTGTTTTTAGGAGCCCGGGTCCAACAGATGTGCACCAAAAGAAAACGGACCTCTACAACGTGCTTTTATATTCCTGTTATCTCGTGTTTTTTTATGATTTACAAGGTCTGTGAAAGAAGAGCATATCTTTGTTTGGGAGAATATGGTCATATGCATGTGGCCCAGAGCACTAGTACACAGTCTAAACTCAACACTCAACTTTCAGCTAACCTTACTAACGGAGTAGTTTTCTCAAACGTCATTAATCAAATGATCACAAACGCAGACAGAAGAATTAAATATGAAAAGAAACAGCATAGCTATTTAAAATATAAATAGAATCATAGTTGATAAGTCTGATTCGTAATAAACACTATCATTTTAAGGCGAAAATGAAATCCTGGAACATATATTGCATATAAAATTGAGATCGTTATTATTGGTAGGTGTATAGTATCTATCTGCATAGTAGTGTATGCATGTTTCACTTCATTAAGTTCTCACTGTCTCTTCGTTAATCTAATATATTTCAACTATTCGCGTCACTTCACTTAGTTTTCAGTATCACTTTTCTTTCTTCGTGACGTAGCTGTGTAATGAAGTATGTACGATGTAGCTACTTCTTCCGGACGGTTCACTCATTGAGGTGTCAAACACAAGACTTCTACAATATCTAGATGAAGCACGTCACAGCAGTCGTACCAGAAACGCACTAGCTAATTCGCTCACTAACTTGCTAACTTGCTAACTTGCAAGAACGCCCGCTTTTATAGTGAGTGGAACCTTATGCAGAGTTCTAGAACGTTCGAGAATGACAAATATCCAGAAGATTCTGGTTATATGACGACAGCGCTTCCGTGTTTACCTGCCGGGAGCGCTACTTATCTTTGTTTATCTCTGACTGCCCGGAGCCGACGTTCCAGTAACCTTGAACCACAGCCGCTGCTTCCTCCTTAGAGCTGGTTGTCCCGAGCAGCTCCGCTACGCCAGGAAAGCCGATCAAGATGGACTGTCATCTGCTTTCCTTGAGGTTGACGCTGAATGCGCCATACCACATTGTTGATACAACAACGTTGTAGCGACTTCTCTTTAGGCCTCGTAGGACGATAGAGTCTATGAGATCGCCTTTCTGGAATCCCGCACTGGTTGCCAGACGGACATAGCGTGCCCTCATCCGGCCATTTGCCAGCTTCAGATGATTCCTGACAAGGTAATTGTCTCTTGGATCTCCATTCACGCCCCGATATTTTCACGTTGCACTCGGCATTGACTACGTGACGGGGCCTAGGGCCTGTCGCGCAAATGTCGCATTGCGTGTACTATGTATCTAGTCGCTTCGAAGATGCAACTAATGGAATCGGCGACGTAGCTTCTTCAATGTTTTGTTCGCATCCAGTACCCCTTCTGTAGTACTGGCGTGAGATTTCCCGAAGACGTTTTTCATCGTAGTCTTCGGGAGCACCAGGTGTTCCAATCTAGTCCTTCCGTCTGCGAACTCCCACATTCTCTTCAATACACCATTCCTGGTCACCAAGGAGTCCCACCGCGTCCGATAACTTGTATAGTTCGGGCCTCTGGGAGAAACATTCACCCACGCGGTTCGTACGCCAGATTGTTTATCCTTCAGGATCGACCCGATCCTCCAGTTGCTCCCTCCTCAGGTCTCCTCGTCCCAACCAATTGCAGGTTGCACCGTGACTGGACCTAGGGCTGCAGCACTCTCCGTCATCTGCTGGCCCACACGCTGGTCCTGTGTCATCCTCTTGTTTTCTTTCGTCTGCTTCTGTATCAGTTTTTCTTGCTGATCTAGGTCCTTATTCAGCGCATTAATTTTATCTGTCATGTCCGATTTAATTTGTTTCAACTCCTTTGCAAGCTCATCGTTCAGGACTTCTGCATTTGTTTCAAATGCACCGTTGCATTTAGAACCGATTTTATTGAGTCGGTATCGAAACCGGTTGGGCTTTAATTTGGTTTATTTCAGTCTTCATTTCTGTTGTTGCACCGTCCATTTCCATTCCATTCTTGTCTCCATCTACTCCATTCCTCTTCATTTCTTCCTTGACACTCTTCATTTCACTTAATAATTGTTTAAGTGTTTTCTCCTTCGTGGCTTTTATATCCGACTCCGACACTAATGCGTCTTTGTCTAGTATTTAACTATCGCTTCATTAAATTGTCACTGTCCCTTCGTTAATCTGACCTAGTTCAACCATTCACTGTCAATCTATTTAGTTTTCACTATCACTTCACTTTCCTCGTGACATTATGGCGGAATCGGACGGTTCATTCGTTGGGAGTCGAACACAAAACTTCTACAATATCTCGCTGAAGCAGCAGTCATTACACGTCACAGCAGTAGTGACAAACTCACTCGGAGATCAGCACGTTTCGTTTCGCTAACTCACTGACTGACTGGCTGACTCTCACTCTCGAGAACTTCGCTTATATAGTCAATGGAATCTTCCACAGAGTTCCAGAACGTTCGAGAGGAGGAAACGTCCAGATGATTCTGATTATATGGCGATAGCGCTTCCTATGTTTGCGGTGACGAAAGCACCACTTATCTTTGCTTATCTCCGGCTGCCCGTCGCAGACCAGCCAATAACCAGCTGCGTCACAATATATTAATCTAAAGTGAAAATTTGCCATTACAAAGTTTTTTTCATGATTTTATGCTTTCTTCTGATAACAAGGAACATTAATTCGTTGTAGTTTGGCCATGTCAGAATACCTCAAGAAAACTGAAAGTTAATTCTTATTTGCGTTGCATAAAATGCATTTCAACCGTCATTTGAATGGGCCCTATGTCTTTGGTAATCTGTGAAGTATATACGTACTTTGAGAATTTTCAATTTTCTTATTTCTTTTATTTAGCTTTTACTTTAATATAATAACTTTTTATAGCAATATATAGATTAGCGCCTTTTCCCATATGGTATAGAAACTGAAGAATATCCATAACAATTAATTCATAGTAACACAACAAGAGACATTTTGTGTCTCTGTGTATGTCTGTCTGACTCTCTGTGTTGTATGCAGGGGTGATGTTGGAAAGAATAGAACAAATTTATATAATTGTCCTGACGATGAAATATAAACGAAATACAGGCGAAAAAGTTCCTATTTTGGGTTTAAGAGTTTCATTTTCATGTTCATGCCTTATGGATCTTTACCGAGACATACGGCATTTTAGTTCCCAAATGTAACAGGGAAGCTTTAAAATGTTTAAATTTGGGATTTGGGGGCGATCCTATGTGTATGATCTAATTTTACCATTCGCCATTGAATATTGATATCAAAGAACATTTTTGTTATGATTCAAACAAAACTATAGGCACTAAACACAGAACACACAATTAAACTACGTCACATCTTCAGAATGATCCAAGCTTGAGGTATAAGGTATTTATCACAGGGGGCACCTCGCCACTGCGACCAACTAGAGCTATTGTGGGCACACCCCCGGCAGGCAGGGATGAAATGAAGGAGGCGCAGGAGGTCGCAGGTCCGCAGGCAGACGGGACAACAGAGACGCACGGAAATCCTTGCAGTATGAAACACCCGTTCTCGACCAGTGGACGCGAAGAGACCCGCGAGAGGGCGACGAAGCTCTCCTTGCAGGCAGGCCAAGCGCTCTGTCGTTGGCAGGGAGAAATCTTTCCATGCACTCTGCCTACTATCAGACGCACTACGGAACCCGGAGACACTGATGAAACGGAGAAATATGAAATGACAGGAAATGAGGGAAAGGTGAAGTCGTGGTAGAAAACACCACCCCAGCTTTCGCCTAAGCGACCACGGAAAACGCCATGGTCAGAGTGGGCAGCCAACGGGATCGAACCCAGGACCTCCCGAAAGCGGACCACAGACGTTGCCCCGGCTCAGTTATTCCAAGCTTATTCTAAGCCCTTTCAATAAAGTTATACATTGTTTCACTTATAAACGAAATTCGATCTCTTATGGCATAAGCCCAAATAAAATTATACTCTCTCAAAAGCTACTTCTTATGTAGAAGTCTGAACAACACATTGTACTTTCATGCTATAGAATCTGCCAAGATCTGTGACATTCTACAACTACAATATTCCTATTTTGAACCACAAAGTATCTTAATTTTTAGAAAGTTGCACTTATGGTTTGGATCTAAATCCTAACTTGGAAATATACACTGTTTGACTTACAATAAAGAACCAAATCACAACATCTTAGGACCTTCTAAAACTATGTATAGCATAATTACGACCATCTACATTAAAAATCTACAGCATGTGGCTGATTTGAAAAGAAGTCTACACATCTGCGCTGCAGTATGCATCAAGATTAAATTCTGTATTTCAGCCTTAAAAATGTTCGCTACATGTAAATGTTCAAAACCTCTGCAAAATCAGAGTGTACTATAGTCACTTACGCTTAGGGAACCGGCTAAGATTACATTATTCTTTGTATGTTACATAAACTAACCTAAATTACTTTAACTCCTCGCCTTATCTAAACCATTTGAACAGTCTTAGACAAGACTGTGGATAATTATGTTAAAAAATCTTATGTGTCACACTCATATGACTTTCTCTACTCTTTTACAAACCATCTTTACAAACGCTTATTCTCCATATGCTTCATGTTAATCGAGATATCGAGATGTTAATCTTATAGCTAATTTTCTTGTAGATGCAAGGGGAATTGGTAGGCTCTAAGCGATAGTCAAATATTTTAAGAGCTGGTTCTTATGTGGAGTATTCCATTCTCTTTGCATTACCAGGACAAAAAAAAGGAATAACGAATTTCCATTTGAGAAAAAATATAAGTATTGGAAAATTTAAGGGAATAACAAGCAATAGCTCGAAAATGGTTCACTCAACAACAACAAAATGTATATGACATAAATTGTGTATTTTAACGCGATCTACATTTTTTGTGTAGTAAAAGTTTGTCTATCTCTTATGGTTTACCAGTTATGCAAAAGTCGTTCACAGTAAAGAATTCTTTTGGAGACATTCCTAGAAAATTCAAGAGATACATGTTATTTGCCATGAAAGTATATGATATTTTAATGAAAATCGTTAGTCGTTTTTGTGAAAATAAAAATTTTCCAAAAGTATTCCATGTAAAGGGTAATCTGGGGTGGGGGGATTTCCTTGAAAACCTTCGTGTCACATCTCTGGAAGATACTGAACCTGAGTTATGCTGTTCACAGACAGACAGACACACACACACACACACACACATGGACATGTTTCCAGAAATTTCTTCCATATTTACAATACGTAGTAGAGAAAGCAAAAAATCTTATTTTAGGCATTACAATCAAAATGTAACCGTTACATTGACACAACTACGATACTTTTATTTAGAAGTAAAAGTACAAGCTGGATCAAAGCTTTAAATCTACCTTCGAACATTTTATAACCTTTATCCAAAATACCAAATCGTGGATCGAGTTGGTTAAAAGTCAGCACAAATTACGTCAACACAGAGGACAATATGCCATTGACGTATTGTAGAACTAAGTTTACGTATAGCTTATTATATACTGTAGTACATTAAAGTATGCAGCACAAGGAGTTTAATAAATATAATAAGTCTTCAGACCTGTTTACCTTAATTACCTGTTTTCAGATAAGAATGTTGTACATATAAGTGATTTATAGCTTTTGTTAATACGAAACGTAAATCACATCTTCTCCCTTTATAACAACGCAATAACGGATTTTAACGATATTACACAACGAAGTTGAGGCGGTCTTTATGCTGCTGGTTTCACTGATGAGGCCAACTTACCGTCTCTCGTCGATCCGGGGGATGGGGTGCGGCTGCCAGGCGCTGTCCTTTGTATCCGTTGTGAAGTCCCTTTTGGCGGCTTCTACTTCTACGCGCGTCTCCGATGCATTGAAGATGATCCACGCTCCGTCGTAGTTTACACTATTTAGAGTTTGGCGGACTATTTTGGTTTTTTGCTCAAGGCGGAGGATGGGAATCTGATTGGCGTTTTTGTTTAACACCAACGGGTCGAAGATCTCGGGCTCACAGGTTCTGGATGGGGACCGGTAGTAAATAAATTCGTGGGACTCACCAGTACTAGATTTATTTCCCGTAGCAGCAAAACAACATTTCACTTTGCATACTTTATGTTCCTGGCACGAGATAGACTAAACCCCAACTTCATTAATACAGCGTATTTAACATACCGATATAATGCCAGACGTATCAGTACCCCGATCACTACTGGTATCTAACGCGGCTGCTTTGTTTCAAATATCCAGATGCACTGCCTTCAACACTCACACTACTTTAATTCACATCCGCTTTGGCGGAATTATATTCAATACTGCGACATACTTATCGCGGGAATTCTAGAGGCGAGAGACGCGGATTCCATGTCGTACACATTTGGCCTTAGCCAAATTTTGTTGGTCTTTTATACCCTACACACCCTACTCTAGGGTCACCATGCTAAAAACTTCTTATTGGCTATCTCTTCGCGGGTCTCGAAGCGTGGGCCTTCAATGTTGTACTGATAGACTGAATTTATAAGTCACATGGCACAAAACGTTACGCGGAATTTTATTTAATTTCGCGCTGAGTTTTCCTGTTTTCCTATGACCACGGAAGGTCAATCCTTGCTAACAAAGACATAAAAGAATCGTACCGTCCCGTTATTTTAACAAAGTGCTGCAGCCAAACAGAGCAATAAAGTGTGCTGCTTTTCCCTAAAATGTAGAACTGCCACACTAATGCTTGCCACACTCGTCTTGCCAGCAACATGTTCCCATACAGAAAAGAAAATACAGAAATCAAAAATAATATTTACACAAGAATTATTAATGAAAACTACATAAGCTTATATGTCAAAAATAATGTAATAACAGGGGCTATCTACCGATACCAAGCACGAGGTAGGATATCCCGTTTCAAAATGTAACTTCTAGTGCCGCTTCTTTGCGCGGAACTGGTGCAAGTCTAGGCGCTGAAGAGTATACCTTCATACTGGCCGGGTGTGGACTAAAACGGCAAATTTGCATCAGATTCTAACACCAAGAGCCACGCATGGGACTTCGACTTACGGAGCAGACATACTACTGTGACCTAAATTGCCAACCACGTAATGAACTTCTCCCATGTGAACGCGACGACTACTTTAGAGGATCTCAGTTTACTCGGGACGTTGTACCTTAAAAGCACAGAGTATCTTTATCTTGGAATTACTTTAAATTTCTGGACAACTTGTTTTTAAATGATTGTCAGCATATGTTAACTCGCGTAGAAAATTGTCACGCTAGTGCTCACGCGGCGTATTCAACTCTCCAACATTAACCATTAACATGAACACAGATTCAGCAGATTACTTAACTTCAATGGGTTTACTATTCTTCTGAGCTTCCATAACAATTTTGACATATATACTTTAGGCATTTCGCAAAAATTTCGGCATAGCATTTAATGCGGAACTATTTTGTCCTCCTATCTTGGTTTCATGCATGGCAAGTATACGTTGCTTTGGCGAGCACTCGTGCACATTTAAGGGGTTCTTACAATTGCCATCTTTCTGAGCATACATCACTTTCTGCACTTCTAAAAGTTGCAGTATTCCTTTAGCTTCTGATCCTAACTACACATCTATAACACCAACGGATTTTACACGGAACAGTCACCTTTAACTTGCAAAGATCGAAAGGAAATTGAGTGACAGATAAGTCATTTCTTGAGTGTGCTCGCGTGGAGTATAGGCCCCAAAAGAGAACAACACCTATTAATGGTGCGAACATTTTCATTTCCATTTTAATAGAAGGATAAGTATATTCTTGAAAGCACCGAGGTCAAATCATCTTATACTAAACATTATCAAAGAAATCGTAATATGCAATGTCTTAACATCTCGCGTGAGATCTTAAGGGATAATCTGTCATATTGTGACACTAGTTTTTTCATTTACTACATCTGAGGACTGGTATTAATGCAAAAATGAAAAAGGCGACCTTTCGCACAATTAAAATAAATTCTGTGACATACTCATTCTGTTCCCAACGTTTTATTTGAAACTACCAGTTGTATTATGCATAGCATTTCACGACGCATAAATATTTTGCTCTAGTCTATGCAAAGCGAAAGGTTATTTCCATAAAGGGCAGTAAATAGGTTCTCTTCTATATGCGTAAGCTATTTCGCATCAACTGGTATAGAGATTCAGTTTCATGTAATCTGTAACCAACACTGTGCAATGAAATTTCTTTCTACGTGACATGTAATAACACTTAGTGCAATAGCAGTTGAAAGGATAACAAAAGACGCTGAATTATGCCAGAGACATCAAATAAAATACCTGAAGGAAAGGTAAGCTAACTTTGTGCAAAGCATCCTTTTATGTGCAGAAAATTAGTGGTCATTTCGTTTGTCACAAACATTTAATTTAAGACAAGATATTTGTGTAGTAAAGGTCTTAAGATGAAAAGAATCGAACGCGTACAACTAAAAAATTAATAATGCATCTTAAAAGCATATTCTGTGGAGGTATAGTGGCTTTCAGGACTTTAAAATAAGAGCTTCAATCTTCCATTGCTTTTCTACTTGGTGTAGAGACAACAACATCTGCTGTTTTTTTTCTGCTCCATCTTACGCTACCTGTGCATTTGCGCGCGCGCGCGTGTGTGTATGTTTGCGCTAATTATTAAATTCTATACACACTTATTAGTGTTAACATCCATGCTGTCGGTTCAACGAAGGAAAGTTTCGTATTGTAAATATACCTTCGGAGTGAAGGAGTAATTTGAAGTTTTCAATCGTTAGACCATATCATAGGGAAGCCAAAATTATAATTATACGATTTACAGAAATCTAATGGAAATTATGACTGTCCAGGACCTGGCAATGACTGTTGGAAGTAGCCTCATTTTATTATGCCTCTTGTAGCTAGACAACATTTGTCCGCTGTTGTTAACAGTGTTGACTGATAAAATACTTTTCTTTGTGATTGTCGTTTCTCAAGCGTTACATAATACAACTGTTCCATCAGTCTAAAACACATTGAAACCACGTTTACCAACATTACTTTGAAGTTCAGTATTTGGTGGTTGACGAACTTAGGAATCATAACTAAATAATGTTAAGTCTGCTTTCACGTGACAGTAACTGAACATCACTATTCTCAAAATCTTTTCCCCATACTTCCTGATACTGTGCCACACTCAAAGGGAAAATCGGAGGTAACAAACATTGCAACACAAAAGGTGGTTACATTCTAACGTAAAGGATGTCCAAGTGGTGTCTATTTAGAGTTCCACAAATGTAATGTAAAATATAAAAGTAAACTGAAAAAGTTTGATTTCATTTAAAATAAGCCAAGATTGGCATTTACGAGTATGATCTTATTTACTAGGAAGCCATACCTTAAAATGCAAACAGGCAAAGTAAAGCTTATTCTATCTCAAAACACGATTATATTATACATATAATTTTATTATCACCCTATAAAAGGCATTCTGCTTAACATCCGGGCTGTAGCGGATACTTGCTTAAACAGTATATGTGACGGGTCTGATAACTCCCCAACTGGCTTACATTTTTTCCGATAATCCAGAAGGAGATACCAAATTTATTTGAGATGACATACCCCAATGCCGAAGCTCTTTAAGACTCGAGTTTCATAGTTTAACCAACTATTAGATCTATCAATGGTAATTATAGGTGAATTTCCAATTAACCTACCGTGTCCTGACTATGCGCCGGCTAATTTCATGCTTGATTCGATCCTTGGTCCAGAAAGCAGCTAAGAGGTTCTATAAGCCCCCCTTAGTTACATTGAAACACACAAATTGTGTTGCTGGTAAAGTCAAAATCAACACCTTTATTCCCATTAAATTTAGTAGCAGTAGTGGTGATGGTGGTGGTGGTAGTGGTGGTGGTGATGGTGGTGGTTACTGTTTAAGTCTACTCTTGTACAATACAACAATCGTATGGGCCTTATTGCCGTACATGCTTTTCATGTCCCTATAATCTAACACTGTGTGAATAATACTAAATATACCAGGCGAGTCAGCTGCTCCTATTTATTTTTGAATTTATGCAACGTGCAAAGCGACATATGTGAATTGCGCCTTTCTTTAATGCATTCTAGTAGCTGATTTGCATAACAGTTTATAGAGGAGGAATACATAACTCAGTGCATAAGTGTTTTACGGGACAGAATTCAACCGTTATATATATATATATATATATATATATATATATATATATATATATATATCGATGCAAAAAACATCCCACCCTGGCACTGGGAGTTGCAGTAACACTTTTAGCCAATTTTACAAACTTTTATTCTTTAGCATACATCCTTGCACCCCTTTGAAAATGCCCCTAAAGTAACATGCATCGGTTGACAAAACCTTTTGAAAACAAAATGGCAGATCTACGAAGTGCGACCAATTGGATTTAAGCCGTTAGTCAATGTACAGCCTTTTCAAAGTTGCTAAGTATTAGATAGATAATTTCTCTTATTTCACAAACTGTGATGTATTTCAGATCAAACAGTAATTGTAATGACTGATGCAGTTCATTTTTTGAACTAAAACTACTAAACCGACCTCAAAACACTGTATGACACTGCAAAAAGCGTGTAAAGATTCGAGGTGGGGTCTAGTTCTGCGATTACTAATTCGTATAAGAAGCTCAGCTCACATGGTAGTGTTGGCCGAATGGTATTATCATGGTTGCTTTAACGCTATGCCACTTTAATTCGTGATCAAATCATTCGGGTTCAGTTCAAACCTTTTATTACCCTTTGTTTTATCTCTTTGAAACTATAATTTGATATTATGATATAAATAACATTTTTGATAACATTCTAAGTGTGTACAAATAGAATGATCGCCATGTTTTCCACTGGCAAGTGAATAATTTGTATTTCGTTGTAGATGTTTTATTTCGGTCAGTATTAGCTTGATCCAATCAACCAAAGTTAAAACATTTCACACATGCAAAGTGACTAGCTATTTGCTCCTGTTTCAATGCTTGGCGTGAAAAAATAAGTCTCTCCATTATCTACTCAGTATCTCCAACCTTTCTATAGGACAGGCTGCTGGCCTAATGTATACAAACGTCGAGTATGTAGACATGTTGTTAATCTATGCACAAACAAGGTGTAATGCACTGTCAGCAAAGCACCTGTATGCAGAACGGTTTACAAGGAGGGCACCTACTGCAGACACTTTTTCGAGGAAATGAAAGACGCCTTCCTGAAACAGGATCATTTGGAAGAGCACCATCTGCTCGCGATGCTCCAGAAACCTCTGGAGGCAATGAAGTAGCTGTGCAAAACGCAATAGAAAACAATTCACATACCAGTTCAAGAGCCACAGCAGAATATGCGTACATAAGTCAGTCCTCAGCAATGCACATATTTCATCGTAATAAATATCATCCACACCATCTACAACTACACCTGGCTCTCCACGGACGCGAGGTTCTACCGCGAGTGATAAATGCACAATGGCTACAGCAGCGAGCTCAAATGGATGCAGAGATTTTAGGAAGTGTTCTCTTCCGTAATGAAGCCACCCACAAGAACAGAACTGTTAACCGCCATAATATGCACTACTTGAGTATAGGCAATCCTCACTGGATGAGAGAAGATGCATTCCAGGTACAGTGGAGCATCGATGTCTGGTGCGGAATATTAGGAGACCAATTAATTGGATCGTACTTTTCTGAAAGCAACCTCACAGGACCACGGCACCTTGCATTTCAACAAGAATTGCCATTGCTCCTAGTAGATGTGCCAGTGTTGAAACGGACAGGGACGTGGTTTCAGCAGGATGGAGCTCAACCACACTGGTCACTGATTCTAAGGAATCACTTACATAGAACATATCCGCAAAATGGATTCGCTGAGGGGGGCCTAATCGAATGGCCACCTAGGTCACCTGATCTCACTCCACCGGATTACCTTCTGTGGGGTCTTTAAAGGAACGGGTCTATGCCCAAGAGCCGCAAAGCCCAAATCATCTACGGGAAGTCATACGTAAAGAATGCAGACAGATTACACCGCGCATGTTACAGCATGCAAGAAGGTCTCTCCGGCAACGTACACAAATGTGCATATATGAAGGGGGTCGTCATTTTGAATAATTACTTATTTGATGAAATCCACGCTCTTTAGCAATTTATTATTCTGTTTACCCTTGAACTTAGCAGATTTGCAACTCCTCTGTCAATACAAGAAGTAGAACATAGTGTTTAAACATGAAAAAACTGTTATATTTAATATCGTCGATATGCGCCAAAAAGAATGAAAGCTAACTACGTGACAAAGTTTACAACACCAGATACGGTACAGATTATTAGGGTAAGCATGATACACTATTATCTGATTGCAATTTATATGTCTTTGGCTCACAGGAGAGCCAGTAATACAAATAAATAAATTTGTACACTAAAATACAGAAAATAAACACAAGGAGGGAAAGAAATTATGTTTGTATCAGATTCGAACCTCCAAATCTAATCCTTGCCTCAACACATTCCGGCAGCTAAACCCACGTAGTCTATCCCGTTCTTCGAAAAAACGTTCCTCTATCTCCTTACGAGCATTATATCCATGAAACGCCGTCTTTTTAAGGCTTTTGCAGCCCTTTGGTTCTCATTCAGGCCTTTAAATATTAATGAGAATTGCGTATAGTACCAAATAGAAGGGCACAGCTACAATAACAGTTTGTTTGTAAAAGGGTCAATGTTTTCACATTAGACTATAAACTGCGGATTGCATAGATACGAATAGCTAGGGGCAGCTGACTCACCTGGTATACTCACTATATATACATAAGTATGTACTAGCATACACTATAAACTAATATAATGAAAGAAGAAAAAACAAAATAATAATAATAAGCATGAAGTGCAATTATATTACAAATATATACAGTGCTACGACCCTTAAGAGCTCACTCTTACGGACCGCCCCCCTCTCTTCCGTTCTCCAGGGAAATTACTCTCCTTTGCCGAATCTTAGGCAAAAAAGAGCCCAGTTTATGACAGCCTGCCTCCAAAATTACATACCCCTACTGGACCCCAGAAATTGTGATGGTAAATATATTGTTTTCTTAGCAATTCCATTTCCTTGCTCTCAGCCAGAAAATGAGTCCATGCTTCCCTTTCACCACAGAGTGGACATATTCTCTCTCCGGTGTCATCAGTTAATTTGTTGCCTTTTTAGGCGCCCAATCTTAGCCACGCCAAAGCACTTATTTCCTCTTGGGTACAGTTATCTAAATAGGCTTTCCTCCCCCAGTCCAGCGTTATATGGCACTGGAAGTTAAGTGAAATTTTAGCCCTACATTTTGATTCTAAATTCTCAATATCCCGTAGTCGTCTCTGAATTTTTTTCCATCCGGTATGTCTCAAGTCCCTCCCCTGTAGTCAAATGTACCCCATTCCAATTTCTGCTAAGCCACTTAGCAATTTAGTTGCCCAAAACGTATCCCACCCTTTCCGTTCCTGCTCCTTGAAAAACACACCGCGCGTAGAAGCGCCTGATCTCCCCGTACTTTGCGTAACCAGTATTTAATTATCCTTACTTTCAGATGTATGGTTTCATTGTATAAGCCGAATTCACTAAGAACCCCACAATTTGCAGTACCCTGTAGAACTCGCTTCAGAAAATGCGTCTGGTTTGGTTCAATGTTTCATTCTCTTCCCAACCCCAAATTTCTGCACCATACGATAAACTAGACCTAACAGCTCTGTATACCATCTCCATTGTCCTCACTGGTATATCAAGAACTTTCATAATAGACTTTAAATGAGTCTATCTTTCTTACTATGCATTTACGTTTTGTGATGTCTATGTGAGTAGGGGAAACATAGCGGAACCAGCCCACGAAGGGAGAAGCCGCCTATTGATAATGATGTAATCCGATTGACTGCGTAAGCAGATATCCCTTAGTACCTTGCCGCGGGCCATACCCCTTCTTTGTGCACTACGGAGACCGCCGAACAATGGAGTATTGTTCTCGTTGCTAATGCAGGTGTCTCTTTGTGTCCTAATCCTAATGCTTCCCGCTGGAGAACCAGGACAATGGGGTATTGCTCTCTTCGCCTGACGCCACCCCCGTAAATCGATGGAAAAGGTTTAGACCACAAAGAAACCACCAATAAAGTTTATAAATGTTTATTTTCTCGACACTGAGGTTGAAGTCCCTCGGTGCTAAAGTTCTGAATATCTGTGTCAATCAATTAGGTAATCCTCGTCCATAATCTAACGGCATTGAAAGAAATCAGGGATTTATACGGCCAACAAAGGCTATATTACACTCCAACGTCTCGGTATCACGACCCTAAAGCCTGGTCGCAGGCCGATGATTGAAGTACCCGCGCCAAATGTATTTTGATTGATTAATATAATTAAGTGTATATAAATTGACTAGCGCACTTGATTGTCACCGTATATGTGTATTAGCGTATGTATAACTATCAGGCTCATTGGTCTTAACTTGTCCAGCAACCCTCTACCTTATAATTATAAATCCTAGCAGCCGGCTTCTGTCTGGTAATAACTTTCGATATACATTTCACTCCCCTCCGCGACTGCTGCGGGATGTCACTAACAGTTCGTGCATGCATAAATCAGGGCTTTGAACCACTAACAAAGGCTATATTGCCCTCTAACGGATTGATGAATACAATTATTGCAATTAGGTATTTGTTTATTGTCACGGTATAAACAGTTGATGCCGATGAAATATCCCACGCGCGCCCCTCCCGCAAATATTTTTTCTAAAACCTAACTAGGCGATTATTACGAGTGTATAAATATTACGACTAATAACACCTGTTTAATTCTGCTATGAGGGAATGTTTGGGCTTATAAGAATATTTCATCACTTAGACGAATTAAAAGTGCATGAATTAAAGACAGCGTAAATAGCTACCTCGAAAAAATTTCCAAGACGCTACCATATTTTAAAAGTGATATTTTCGGAAGCCTGAGCGTATACTACCGCTCTCATCAACGATCACTCACGAAATGAATCAGGTCATATGACACAGGTCTGCTATATCTGGCCCCACCAGCCGGCCAACCAGTAACTCTCCATTCCTGTACTGCTCTCTGCCGTACGGAGGGAATGTACGCTTGCATATCCTGCTTGACCACTTCCTGCATGATATGCCTTTAAACATTAAAAAAAAGTAACGAGCGTAAACCATTTGAAAGCAGGATAAGGAACTTCGCACTTCACGATTTCGTTGTTTGTTTTTAAGCCTTGTTTACACGTGAGGTCGGCTCTGAAAAAATAAATAAATATGAAATATGCGGCTCTCCAAGCAGTCAAGACAATAGACCATTCCCTTTGTTGTTCTTTTAATTAACACCAGCTAAAGAGCGTTCATAAATAAAACTCAATTTTTTGTATTCCCGCAACAAAATGAAAAGCAATCTGTAACAGACCCGTGATTGTTTAGACATGCAATGACTAAAGCGGAATTGAATACCAAAGGGAATCGAACCCTGAACTTAAGCTAGAAAATACAGGAGCTTTCCAAAATGGCATTCCCCTCTTAGAAAATATGACACTCGAGGTAAAATACAGGGGACCTTCATGCATGCAGTCTTTGAGATGTAAAATAATGCAACCTTAAGAGAGAACCTAAAGACCAAAAGTTGACGTAAATGTAGATAACATGGGACAGGGACTTTAAAAGATGCGATGATGTAGTATACGAGAGTTGATGTCGATAATGTACCCCGCTCACCAACCTCCGTACACACTCATACTCTTTCTCTCTCTCTCCCTCTCTTTTGCGCTAGCATACCGCTACATTAATATAATTACCGATTCATTGATATGCAATGACGGAGAAGCCAACGATTTATACAGTGGTTTACACATCCCTGGCACAATATTTTGTATGTACCCCTAGGTGGGGGTAAACCAGTTCTTGGAAATCCCGCTTTCAAAGAAGATTCCTAAACACCAGTGTTTACGATGTAATGGAAGGGTTTCCAAGCAGCGCGCTCCGGGGGAGATAACATCTCCATATATCCGTGAATGCTTCAAATATAACACTTTAGTGAGTAATAAACATTCAAAACAATAGCCCCAGCGTTATATACTCAGGAAGATTTTTCCTACAGACATATTACCTCCACAACTGGAAATTCCTCTAACTTGTTTTTACATGTATTATCGCTCCAGGAAGATTATATCAAGAGAAACAATAATTTCTTTTTCATTATTTTACCCTAAAATTATAGTTAAATAAATTATGCAATACCTAAATTATAAATAACGAAATATGAGTCTCCTTAAACTGATAGAGGCAACAAACCATGTTTTTAAAGAAATTTAAAAGGTGACGAATGCTTGTGTATAATACCTGATGGAACAGATGTATACAGCTTTAGACAAGGACATTTGACTACCTTTATACCACGGTTACAAGACAATATCTTTAACAAAGCAACCTTGAAATGAAATATGTCAGCCTTTAGACTAGATGTAAATAAAATGGATCCGGGGACTTTAAACCGTGCGGACATTCGAGCTAAAAATACAGGAGCTTTCAAAACAGGCATTTTTATCTTAGAAAATATATAAGTATCACAAAAATGTAAATATTAAGGATCTGGCATCCTCAAAACATACCCTGTTGAAAGTCGTGTTAGGTACTTTAGCAGAGTAGTCAAACCACTGGTCGAAATATAAATCTGATATCTGTTTTCAAAATCTTTTTTCCAAAAACGCACACCGGCGGTCTTCGAAAAATTCGACAAGCTTTAACAAAGCAACCTTATAATGAAATATGTCAGTCTTTAGACTAAATGTAAATAACAGGGGTATCGCGGATTTAAATCGTGCACACACTCAAGCTAAAAAATACAGTAGCTTTTAAAACCGACATTCCCCTCTTAGAAAATATGACACTCGAGGTAAAATACATGGGACCTTCATGCATGCAGGGGACCTTCGAGAAGTAAAATAATATACTCTGAAGGACAGAACTTAAAGTCAGAACTCGATGTAAATGTAAATAACATAGGAAGAGGACTTCAAAACATATACTGTCGAAAGTTGTGTTGAGTACTCTAGCAGAGAACTCGAACCATGGGAGACTTAAAATATAAATTTGATATCCGTTTTTAAAATCTTTTTCTAAAGACGCGCACCAGCGGTCTTCGAGAAATTCAACAGCAAGTTATACCGTTGTACACCCCTTGCAAAATATGTTGTATACTCCCTGAAGCTGGGTAAAACAGACCTCGCTTGGGAAATCTCGCTTTCAAAGAAAAATCTTAGACACCCGTCTTTACGACGTTAATGAAAAGGTTTGCAAACAGCACGCTCCGGGGGAGATAACATCGATGTGAATAGTTCAAATATAACACTTGAGTGAATAATAAACGTATTCAAAACAATAGCCCCAGCGTTGTATAAAAAGAAGGATTTTCCCTACCGCGATATTATTTTATACCGTCACGCCTCTCGTCTGTATTTTTATATTGCAAAAGAAAGATATATTAGTCTGCTTCACCAGAAAGGTTTTACAGTTTCTCGGGTGATTTCACCAGGTTAAGAGCTCTTCTGGATTTACTTCGCGCCGTAAAATTTCATAAAAAACACCATGTCTAGTAAGTTGGAAAATCACTTCATTTACCTTAATAGTAAACTTATTAGTCTCTGCAGGCAATTTATAAATGTGTTACTTCTTCTTTTCTTTTTGAATTTCAGGCATTTATAAGCTAATAGCCGAACATGCAACAGTTAATAGCTAGATGCGCGAATTTCATTTTCTCAAAATGCGAACAGTTTAGTTAAGTATTCATTTTTAGGCAAACTTATTATTCCAGGTGTATAAGTACGGGATTTTAGCGATTGAATTGTATTCATTTCTAGAGAAAAAATACAATTATTTGAATGCCTTCCGCGTTGAATAATAAATGTTCTTTATATCAAATAGAAGTTTCTTCCGCGGGCAACCGACGGGAATCACACCCGGGACCTCTAGATTGCGCGCCTCGCACGTTACCTCGGTTGAACAATCCTCAGTTAATAGCTATTTGGACATGCTTCTTTTTTTCCCTAAGGCGTTTATTTTGTTAAAACTTTCAGTGTGTTTCCATTACGTTAAAAGAGATATTTCCATGTGTTGAATAATAAATGTTCTTTATTTGTAATAGAAATTTCTTTCGAGTTAAATACACCGACATTTCCGTGTACGTAAAAAAAATTAACTTAATAATATAGCTTTTCTTTTTAAAACTAAAATCTAACACGTAAATTACCTATATTTTCAGCATTCGGATCTGCTAATCTATCTGATCAAACTTATAACCAGCTCCAGCAAGATACTTGCCGTCGGCTGCTGGAAAAGTCCGTGAATAACACAGTTCAGGCATCCAATGATCACGGATGGGTCCCTGGCTCCAGTATTCATTTACATCAGCTGCACGATTATCACCAACCATTTCGATTATAACTGAATGAACATTGAAAAACAATATATGACCACTCTATTGGCGGTCGCTCCTTATATACTATACACAGTTGTTCGGTGACGTCACGTAGTGAGTGTGAAGGGGACGGAATGCGTGTTGAGACCTGTTATACATTTCGGCAGACCGCAGCCAGCTGGCGGTTTTCGAATACAAAGGAAAGGCGTTGGTGAGCAAGTTTTAACACGTTTTATCGACGCCGACAAAGTGAAGATGGACTAGTCTACATGTCAGGGCTTGTTAGTGACGTCACGCAGCAGTCGCGAAGATGAAATTTCGAAAGATGATGAAGATCGAAAGTTATTACCGGACAGAAGCCGGCTGCTGGTTTTTTTTTTCATTACAAGGTGAAGGGCTGCTGGACAAGTTAATACCAATGAGCGTGATAGCTATACATACGCTAACACACACATATACGATATCCACCAGGTGCGCGAGTCAATTCATATACACTTAATTATATTAATCAATTAAACTGCATGTGGCGGGGTGCCTCAATCAATTGCCTACGACCAGCCTTTAGGGTCGTGTTACCGGGACGTTAGAGTGCAATATAGCTTTTGCTAGTAGTATAAATCCCTGATTTCCTTCAATGCTGTTAGATGATGATATGCATGGACGAGCATTACGGGATTGATTGACACATATATTTAGAACTTTAGCGCTGGGGGACTTCACCTTCAGTGTCGAGAAAATGCCGCCAAAGGGTGTCGAAACACTTGTAAGCTTTAATTAGCGGTGTCTTTGTGCCATCGATTTATGGGGGTGGTGGCACGCGACGAGAACAATATCCCATTGCCCTGGTTCTCCAGTGGGCGGCGTTAGAAGTAGGACACAAAGGGACACCTCCATTAGTGACGAGAAAAAATACCCCATTGTTTGGCTGTCTCCGGCTGGCGGTATCAGTATCGCACAAAGAAGGGGCGTGGTCCGTGGCAAAGAACAAAGGGATATCTGATTACACAGTCAATTGGATTACATCCTTATCAATAGGCGGCATCTTGCTTTGTGGGCACATTAGCGACAAGAGTAATAGCCCTTTTTCCGGGTTCTCAGGCTGGCGGCTTCATTAGCGCACAAAGGAGGGGACGTGGCCAGCGGCCTGGAACAAAGGGTTACACATGAACGATCGTTGTCAAACGCTTGTCAATTAAATCTGACAGCCACATGACACCTCCATTAGCGGCATGTCAGAGTAACACAAGAAACGGTGCGCGGCCGGCGTAGGGAACACAGGGATATCTGATTACACAGTCAATTAGACTACATCCTAATCAATAGGCGACATCTCCCTTTGTAGGCTTGTTCCGTTATGTTCTCTCTACTTACGTGCTTCTCGCACCTCCGTTCATAGATAATGTGACGTCCAGATACACTACGTTATCAAAAGCATCCGGACTCCTGGCTGAAAATGACGTACAAGTTTTGTGGCGCCCTCCATCGCCAATCAATGTGGTCTTAGCCCACCCTTAGTCTTCATAATAGCGTTCACTCTCACAGGCATACTTTCAATCAGCTACTGGAAGGTTTCGTGGGAAATGCAGCCGATTTTTCACGGAGTGCGGAACTGAGGAGAGGTATCGATGTTGGTCGGTGAGGCCTGTCACGAAGTCGGCGTTCCAAAACATTCCAAAGTTGTTCTATAGGATTCAAGTCAGGACTCTGTGTATGCCAGTCCATTACAGGGATGTTATTGTCGTGTAACCACTGCGCCACAGCTCGTGGAGTATGAACAGGTGCTTAATCGTGTTGAAAGATTCAATCGCCATCCCCGAATTGCTCTTCAGCAGTGGCAAGCAAGAAGGTGCTTCAAATATCAATGTAAGTCTGCGCTGTGATCGTGCCACGCAAAACAACAAGGGGTGCAAGCCCCCTCCAGGAAAAACACAACCACACCGTAAAACCACCACGTCCGAATTTCACTGTTGGCACTAAACACGCTGGAAGATGACGCTCACCGGGCATTCGGCATACCCACACCCTGCCATCAGATCGCCACATTGTGTACCGTGATTCTTCACTTCACACAACGTTTTGCCACTGTTCAATCGTGTAATGTTGACGCTCCTTACACCAAGCGATGCGTCGTTTGGCATTTTCCTGTGTGATGTGTGGCTTATGAGCAGCCGCTCGACCATGGAATCTAAGATTTTTCACCTCACGCCTAGCTGCCATAGTACTTGGAGTGGATCCTAATGCAGTTTGGAATTACTGTGTGATGTTCTGGATAGATGTCTGCCTATTACTCTTTATTACCCTCTTCAAATGTCGACGGTCTCTGTCAGTCAACAGACGAGGTTGGCCTGTACGTTTTTGTGCTGTACATGTCCCTTCACGTTTCCACTTCACTATCACATCAGAAACAGTGGACCTAGGGATGTTTAGGAGTGTGGAAATCTCACGTACAGGCTTCTGACACAAGTGACACCCAATCACCTGACCACGTTCGAAGTCCGTGAGTTCCACGGAGCGTCTCATTCTGCTGTTTCACGATGTCTAATGACTGCTGAGGTCGTCGATAATGAGTACCAGGCAGTAGGTGGCAGCAGAATGCACCTAAGATGAAAAACGTATGTTTGTGAGGGTGTCCGGATACTTTATCACATAGTGTATGTAAATACTTCAACATTCTCTAATGCCTGACCTGCGTTATGTCGAGATCTCCTTGCTGCTATATACCGCCCCATTCTTGATCGTTAGTGTTTTGCTTTTCACTTCATTCACTGCCATTCCCCATTCCTTACAATATGCTTCTAAGTAATTTACTTCTCTTTGCAACCCGGAAATGGATGTGGACATTAAAATTACATAATCCGCGTATAGCACAGCGGGTATGGGGATATCTTCTATACTAGGAGCATCAGGTTCAACGGAATTAAAATCTTCGGGTATATCGTCCACGAACAAATTAAAGAATACATCCCTGTCTTACTCCCCTCCGAGTTATAACATTCTTCGTTTTGAAATAGCATTTTACCCAAAACTCGACTTTCTTGTTCATTGCCTGAAGTGCTTAATAATCTTTCCTGACAGACCTTCGCCCGTAATTTCACTCAGAGTGCTCGCCTTTCCACATAGTCGAAAGCTTTACTAAACTCTATTAAAGGACAGTGTATTTTCCTACCCTTTTTCCAAGATTGCTTCACTCTAACACTATCATATATAAATATGTCTACCGTTCTGAATTTTTCCCTATACTCCGCTTGAAGTAGTGATAATTTGTTGTTTTTGTTGATCCATTGTCCTAGCCGCTCATATATAATCTTACAGTAAATTTTGCTCTTTACTGGAAGAAGCGCTACCGCCCTATAGATGTCCGGAATTTTTGTGCTTCCCTTTTTACATATTGGACATACAATTGCCGTCGTCCATTCATGCGGAAATGTGACCCCCTGAAAAATGTTGTTCAATACTTCTAGTGCCAAATTTCTAAAGATTTCCACTTTCATCTCCTCCTTATATAGCTCACTTATATACAGTGCTTTGTTATTTTTTAAACTGTTCGTTGCCTGAATTACTTCCTGCATTGTTATACCCTTATCCAAAATTGCCGAAGTGCTTGAGGCTACCATCGGTGAACGGCAGGTCGCCGCTTGGTCATTTCCACATAAACTACTGGGCAACTACCTTGTCGCGACTCTGTCCCGGTCATTGTCATAAAATCAATCTCATGACTGACCGCTGACAGCAGGTACGGGTAGGTCATGGACAAAAGGTTCTTTTCGTTGATTATATGGAACGTGCTGTTTAGCTATTCCTAAAAACACAAAACATGACCGGAGTACAGTTGGTGACACTAGCTATGTGGAAATCCAGCTTAATTGTTCTTTCACACTAGCCGTCCATAGAACAAGGTGAAAGGTTAGAATCAAGCTGAAAAGTTCAATGTCATACCCGGGATGCGAGTTAGTTGGGGACTTTAATGTCGTGTCGGTATGTTGCCATGGTAGCTCAATTGGTTAGAGTAACCCGACGGAAACCTGAAGATCGGTGGTTCAAATGCCGGTTATGACGTTGATTTTTTCTGTCTGATTTTAGCTTTCCAAGCTTGCCAATGCCTCGTGTGAATACTCAATGACACACATTGTCTCAAAAGAAATGCTATGTTAATGCAAAGCCTTTGGATATGAAGCATTCATGTTGTGGATCTAATTCAGTAAAAGACAGCGAACCGCATCATTTTACATTACAAGTGAAAAAAAAAACTCATATTATCGTTTTACTCTCCATTAATAACGAAGCACACTCTTAGTAGAAAAAATGCGTTACCAATTTTATTAATAAAGCGTAAACTCGTTGGTTTCTCCACTCTTAGTATTATTCTTTACTATCATAGAAGTACGTATATGCCAACTTCATCTGCTCTCCACCATGTTTTTGAGAAATGTCAATTATTAAAAATTAATCAACATTAATCAATTTTCCTACAGCACACTATTATATATACTATGCTAAATGGTTATAAAACCTATACCTATATCCCAGATTTTAGAGAAGTGTCCTGTGAAAGAACTTGGCAGTAATTCTTTGGAGCTAAAACTGAGAAGTACACCGTAACACAAGGTCGTATTTAAAATGCATATATGCTTTACATAATAGTAAGATGCAAGATTTTTCAATATTTATATGAAACCATGTAACATTGCAAATGGGAGTTTTAATCGAGGATATTCGTCAGCAGCAGTACAACTAGGTATACATGTGTTGAGAGAAGATGTCTACCCAACATTTTTTGTAACGCTATGTACTGTTGAAGAACCATGGTTTTACAAAATTCTTCTAATGAGTCTTTCATGTTTGTCTCCATGTTGCCAAGAGAAACGAAGAAAAAATCCATTCACTTTGCATTTGCAAAAGAACATAATTCAAAAGAAAAAAAATTAAAGCTCCTTTCAAAGCAGCGTGCGATTCTTAAACCTACCACTTCTTCCGACTTCCATTTAAAGCAGCATCTCGTTTCTCTTTACTTCTTTTTCCCGACTAATTCCCATTCTCTCACTTTGTTTTCTCCCTTCTGTAAAATATACGGGCACAGCAACAAATGAAAATTAACAGAACCGCTGGAAACTTTGAATGTGACGTTTAAGTTTGGAACACAGACTTATGCGATATTATTCAAAGAACAAAAGCGTGAGTAACAGCTGGAAACAACAACACAAGAGCTTAAATTCCTGCAAAGCAATTGGATGCTTTTCGAAATCTACTCGCCATATTTAAATAACAATTTCCCTTGTTTATGACTACTGAATGCTCACTTCGGTGCGGTGCTTTATTCGCTGCTATAAACATCACACAGTGTAGACGATGGATAAGAAAGCTTCACGAGTGGTCGTATAAGTAAGATCTAATGCTGTACCAAGCATACATTGTTGCTACAAAAATAACGTTGTCCTTAATGGAATTAATTGTTCTTCCACACAAACCGTGTGTTGGACAGGGTTGGAAAGATAGAAACAGACGATTGAAAAATTCAATGCTATAGCCGGGATTTGAACGACGGATCTCCCGGTCTCCGTCCGGTTGTTCTAACCACTGAGCTACCGTGGCAACATGCCAGTATGACATTAAATTCCCCAACTGATTCGCATCTCAATACAATTTGAGGTCTCCCTAAGGTTTACCGGGAAAAATGCAAATCGGTTGGGCAATTTAATGTGGTGCACCTTAGATATCCCTGTGTGCTACTCTGGTTATTCTCAGTTATGCTGTCTATCATATTAACTTTTTAAGAAAATGGCATCATGGTATTCGAAATTGTTATTAATCAACATTTAATTTACATTAAGCATGTTCAATATTTACAAGCTAGATAATCTCTACAGGAAACGAATTTGTACCTACAAAGAAGCTTTTCATAGTACGCCTGGGCCAAAAACAAACATTGCTGTTTGTCAGTAAAATTTGTAATATTAGAAATAGTTGCTCTAATTTTGAGATTTCATTTCACACTGCAAGTGAAGCTATTGCGTTTATATGTCGCCTTTAACCTGTGATTTTACATTTGCGACATCGGCAGCAATTCATCGGTATGATATTCGCTCGTTTACTTTTAAAATTAAATCTCTCTCTCTCTCTCATATGCATTCATCCGATCTCTAAGGTTGTAATCCTGGTTAAAGAAACATTCCAACTTTCCAGCTGGCAATTGAACCCGGGACATCTAATCTAACCAGCAACCCACAGAGATTATGTAACTATTTTCCTTAAGCGTCTGTAAACCTATATTATTCCTTTTGAGCAACTGTGAACGGTGTATCAATTGTTCCAAGATGTCCTTTGTGTTTAAAATGGTTTTAAAACGCGAAGAATGAAACACAACAGTTTATTTCTTAATTGACTCAGTTTCTATCAGTAAACTCACTGCCTGCCCATGTTGCCTAAAAGGCAACTATAATTATCACCTGTTTTAGTTTAACCGTTCTGGCAGGTTGTGGCAATTTTTCATATTTAGATCTTACCACAGCGGAAGCGAAAGGCTTAGTAAGCATAGGAAGCTTTGGGACGGTTCTGTTTATGTATTAAGTCAGCAACACTTTCAGCACATACACTTGCGGCCAAAAATGTGGCCCGAATATGAGTAGGGCGGTTAGGTGGGCAATGAAGCCAAGTCCCACCTCGTTATTACCCCTCTTGCATAAAGCTATTTACTTGCCTCATCACAAAAATGGTCGGTGTAAGTACGTTTCCTTTATCCTTGTTAACCGAATACTGTTAAATTAATACTAAGCTTCACAAAGTTACTGGGCTGTCGAAAATAGTTTTACCCGATGCTTTTTAAATAATACGTGCAGGTATCAGATTCCATCATGCCAGTATCATCATAATCATTGTATTCTAATGCATACGGAGCAAAGTAGTTGAAATTGAAATTGACGATAACGACATAAGAGCCCCTTTCTTGATACGTTTTGCACCAATGGGATTCAGTTGTCATACAGCACAACATATTCGATTGCTACAATATAAAATACTTCTCTACGTCTACTTCAGGCAAACCTTTTATATACACATCGTAATTGATATGTATTTTAACGATACACATAAAAATCACATCTCATATACTCTTTTTACTTTCTCTACTACGTATAGTAAGTAGGGGAAGTATTGTATTCCACCCAAAAATTCGATACCGAGGTTTCACCGGAAATACATTTTTTGAGACCCCTGAATCCAAAAAAATCATTTTTGGAAACATGGACTTGTGTGTGTCTGTGTGGGTGTGTCTTTCTGTGAACGGCATAATTCAGAAACGAACAGTCGGATAAACACCAAACTTGGTATTTAGGTTCAGTATCTTACAGAGATGCGACACGAAGGTTTTAAAGAATATCCCCCCACCCCAGATTATCCTTTACATGGAAACTTTTTCGAAAATTTTAAGTTTCTCAAAAATGGCTATAACGATTTTGATTAAAATATCATATGTTTAAGATGTTTTCATGATAAATGAAATGTATATCTCGAATTTTGCTGGGAATGTCTCCAAAAGTATTCTGCATTGTGAACGACCTTTGCATAACTGGTAAACCATAAGAGATAGACAAAATTTTACTACAGAAGAAATGTAGATCGCGTTAAAATACACAATTTATAACATATACATTTTTGTTGTTGACTGAACCATTTTCGAGATATTGTTTGTTATTCCCTTAAATTTTCCAATACTTACACTTTTTCTCAATTGGAAATTGGTTATTCATTGTTTTTTGTCATGGACATATAAAGAGAATGGTATACTGCACATAGCAACCAGCTATTAAAATATTTGACTATCGTTTAAAGCCTACCAATTCCTCTTGCATCTACAAGAAAATTAGCAATAAAATTAACATCTCGATTAACATGAAGCATATGCAGAATAAGCGTTTGTAAAAATATTTTGTTCAAAAATAGAGAAAGTCATGTGACTTTAACACATCAGGTTTGTCTATTATGTGTCGAGTTATGAGAATACATTATACAGGATGGGAAGGCTGTAAGTGAAAACATGTTAACATTCTAAAGGAAGTCAGTATGCCTTGGTAAAACTCATTCGGATGAGTGGAACAAGGAGATATCAGTTTTTCCAAAGCACACTTCCGAGATGTATTGAGCAGTGCGTCTGCCTTTTAATTGAAGGTCCTATATTGATGTCCCGACTTGGGGGAACTGCCTAATGTTACCTTTTACTTTATAAGAGAGACGTCCCGCAATTCTCCTCACTATTGTGGCGCATTTGAGCAAAATTCCAGTTTTTTATCCCAAAATTGTTAAAAGATAAGTTAAAACGTGTTGAAATCAATGCACATGTGAGAAACTAAAAACACATAATTTTATTTTCACTAACTTTTTGCCACATACAAGGTGGAAGGGAAGTCATTATATTAATTTAAACCAGTTACATATCTCATTACTTGAAATATGTTTTACATCTTTCAATTTTTATATGACCCCCCTTTTTTGCTGAGATATTTTAGGTTTTCCGAAAACGCACACTGTCGCAGCGACAGAATAGCTGGGAGCAGTCGATCTTTCACTTTCAAAACCAGAAGTACGTCAACGCGTAAACAGGTTTCACTTTCGTTATATGGCACGTGGTGATTATCCACCTCGGGTTGTTTTATCACTAAACCTGTGAGTTGCAATGGGTAGTACGATGTTACTCTAATAATGACTCAAATTCTATTGCACCGCACATAAACATGATGCTCTTTTCAATCAGCGACCGCGAAACGCTTATTAGATGATGAAGGCCAATAGCTACCAAGTTTTACTTGTCATTTCACCAATACATCACATTTTATCGTATTTGTTTGGATTAAAAGTCGTGTGGGAAACCAAATCGCTAGTATCCAGTTCAGGTATGTCGTTTAGTTTACGACCGGGAGCCGGTTCTCATACTGGCCTACCCTGACCTAGCGACGTTGCCTATGTCTCCAACCACATTTCGTCTGCAAAACGATGTTCGGAAAACGATGAATTATTTCAAAACCCCGTATGCCACGTAGTTACTACCGAAACTAGGTCAACAATAGGTCACTGTGCCCATCCTACAAGTAACAACTATTATCTTCATACATTCTCGTGGAATAAACCATCTAAGTTTGAAAAAAACTATTTTTTCGAAAACGGCTGATCATGAAACAACATACTCTTAAACATTTTGTTTTTAATATTCCTATGAGGTACACATTCGGAGGAATGTAATAAGTTCCTTTCCCCCTGTATATCGAATATAAAGCAAATATAGCACAACTGAATTTTAATGAACTATGAACAGTTTTTGAACTAGGTCTTAAGTTTTTACTTTTAATATTTGAGTCTTATTGTCTATAAAAATACAAACTGTCCTAGTACCAAAACTTTTAATGTATCTTTCCGAAACTTTTTATTTTGAAATTAAAAGAACAAAATATAAGAAAACTAGCGTGCAATCATGGATTAATTTGAATTACTGCGCTAGAGAAAGTGTTTCTTATAAGGGTTTTTAAAATTATAATTTTAACATACTTGATTTATGGGTAGTACTTATTTGCTATTTAACTACATGATTGTTTTACTTTCTGTGTGTAAGGTTAGATTAGGTTAGATTAATATGAGTTTGATTAAGGCTTCCGACTTCTCCTACTTCGACCTTTAGATAGACCTGTTGTGAATACCCTGTTCTATATGTTGCAGTTTAGTTTAATGCTTTTAATACAGCCTATAATTTTCTTGGGTGATGTTAAGGCAATTTGTCCTTGGAAAAGAAACCTCAAGCTGCCTTATTCTTCTTTGGGATGTTGCTTCGCAAAGTATATGCCTTGCTATTTCTTTTTCTTCTAAACGAATCTACATACGTTCACCTCAATTCTGCCTATGTTATAGACATGATCTTTGACAGGGGAATGTCTAGTAAGCATGTCATTTAGAATCCTCAGTTCCTGTTGGCTGAATGTGAGCATCTCTTTATTCTTTTTTGCTGACAGCACATTGAATTATTTTCCATCGTTAAGCTTTGAAACTTGTTTACAGTAGCAATTAATTTTTTTTTTGGCCTTCCCAGGCTTTTTATCTTTTCTTTAATATAGCATTCTGGTATTCCACAGAATGGGCCTGGGCCAATGAATGGAGTACTGGTTCATTGTTTTGCTAGGCGATCAGCAACTTCATTGCCCTAAATTGCTTCATGTTCTGGCACACACATTATGGTATCCTTGTGTTTTTCCAGTGATTTAATATCTTCAGATAGTCTTCAACAAGCAAGCTTTGACTCAATGGTGCGAGCTTGAAATATTCTCCCGGGGAAATAATAATTAAAGAATGAAGCAATAACGAAAATATTATAAGGAATAAACGTTAAACAAAATAAAATAGGAAAGAAATAAAGCTAAACAAAAGAAAGGAAATAAAAGGGTTAAATATACATACATATACATAAGTAAATACATAAACCTAGATATCAGAAGTGCAACAAACAGGGAATTAAATAGCGCTTAAATTGAATGAATATTAAAGTATAGAAACAACGTGTATTTCAGGGAAAAGTGAAAGGTACTAAAATGAAGTAACCTGTTGCTGGTGAACTCAGACGACCAGCGAAAGGATCATTACAGATAGTTAAAGACAAAAGCTTGTTTATGTAGAAAGATATGCCAGCTACATCAGATGAACAATACCTACCGGGAAAAACTAGAAACATAAAACTTAGTCGAGCGCACAGAAAAGCAAATAACGCGATAATGGAAAACGTTAGAGAGACGTACTTTCTAAATAATATTAACTAATAAGCGCATAGTAAAATTTATTGAGCGAGCCATTAACACAATCCATAAATCACGTGACTAGAGTAAGAGCATGACTAAAATAGAAAATGGGCAAAATCTGGAATTTTTTTCAAACGTGCGTAACATGGAGACTTGTCAAACCGCAGTCCTGTCAGGTGGAAGCGTTGTGCCGAATATCATTACTGATTGAAATTAATGACGAGGGAACGCAGTTAGGAATAACGAGTTTAATTTGATCCTGGGGTCGAGTAGGTCTTGTGTAATGGAAATCACGTAAGGGTAATTGTTTTGTTTATCGTGTGGAACTTCAATAAAGGGGCTAGTTAAGGAGAAATGGACTTTTAGTATCTATCTGCTGTCCACACTTCTCTGAGATGAGAATTCTACTCCTTGTAAATCACTCACCCTTGACGAAACTAGCCGAGAAACATCACTTTTCCTCCCTCCCATACATACCCATCCCTCATCAAGTGTAAGCACTAAACAGTGAGTCTGCTTGACTGCTCGATAAAATATAGATTTTGGCATCACGAATGCCTTTGTTGACATTTATTGCAAGCACATATTTCTGTAACATGACTTCTGCTTAAAATATGGTGGGCTCATTATCAAGAGCTGTTGCTAAGGCAACATTAGACCCATAAACTCTTACCACCCTGGTTTTCCTACCATTTTTAGCCATGTATATGCCACTTAAGTGAGTCTTTTTTTCAAATTTAGTTTTTCATTCCAAATTTGACGTTCAGTTAATGTAACTGTAAAGAAATTACTTAGGTTGGGTTTGGGTGTCATCCAGTTTCAGACCTCCTTAATTTCTTAGACAATTTTCATGTGACTAATTAGATCAGAAGATTGAAATACTGTATTTCTTAGCAGTCTAAGCACTGTCGATAAGGAAACCTTGCTCACTTCAATGTGCAGAGGTGTCATGCCTATTAGGGCTTCACTTCTCATGTACTTATAGTAAGCAGAGGAAGTATTGCATCCCGTGCAAAAATTTGATGTCGAGATTTCACCGGAAATACTGTTTCGAGTCCCCTGAACCCAAATCAAACATTTAAAAAGGAGTTCCATGTATGTGTGTGAATAGCATAGATAAAAAAATCTGATGTCATACATTTACATTACTTTCTCTACCCTAGTCTATCGTTTATTAGTGAGTATACAGGTTATTCTTACTAAAGCTTATCATTCTATCTACTACATTTTAATAGAGACAAACCTTGTAAAATAGATACATTTCGTTATACATACAAAGGGAACAACGATAGTCAAATGTTTAACAACTGGACTCTATAATCTGGGCTTAAAATTCCATACTGTTTCCATGCAATCGCGAGAAACAACTGAATATTGAAAGGGCTTTAAACAATGACCAAGAAATGAACAAATCGAACCAATAACAACGAATATCTAAGAAATGTCTTATGCCACAAAAAACTTGTTTAAAATAAATTGTGTGTTTTAAACAGATCTACATTTTTGTGTAGTACATTTTCGTCTATCGCTAAACTTTTACAAGTTACGCAAGATTATACAACATACCTTCCGAATGAAGAGGACTTCAAAGGCTATTCAAGATGTATGTTTTACTTGTCATGTAAGTACCTTTAATATATGGATTTCAATCAAAATCTCCAAGAGCCATTTTTTAGAAAATCGAAATTTTCGAAAAATACTCCACGTAAAGGGTTAGTTGGGGGAGAGGGGTTTCTTGAAAACTTTCCTTTCGCATCATTTGAAGATACTGAACTTAAATAGAAAATTTTGTATAATTATCCAACTTTTCGTTTTTGAGTATGCTGTTCACAGACACACACAGATAAACACACACACGGAGCTTTTTCCACAAATGCTTTTTTGGGTTCAGACGACCTCAAAACATGTATTTTAAGTGAAATCAAGGTATCGAATTTTTTGGTGTACTGCAATACCTTGTGTACCTACGTGGTAGAGGAAGCAGAAATTAAAAGCTAGTTGAATACGAAACTTGGTATTTAAGTTCAGGACTGCCACGAAAACCCTCCCACGTCAAACTGCTCTTTAATGAAACATTTTCGATTTTTTTTATTTTATCAAAAATGACTAACACTTTTGATTAAAGTACGAGTACCATGAAATAAAATGTATACTTGAAAATTTCTGGGAATAACCTGTGAAGTTCCTCTTTATTCTGAATGACTTCTTGTATTAACCGTAAAAGACAGAAAAAATCTCACGACACAAACCATGTAGATATCGTTAAACTACACACTTTATTCGTATGTCAAATATATATATATATATATATTGTGATGTTAACCATTCACGATATATTTTTTGTTATCGGTTTGCATTTTCAAATGTTACACCTGTTGCTATTCCTACTACCCACGTATTAAGAGTAAATCGAGGAAGTATTGTGTTCCATCTACAAATTCTATGTCGAGATTTCACCGAAAACACATGTGTGTATGCCTGTGAACAGCATACTTATAAATAAAAATGTTCAAGAAATACGAAACTTTGTATCTTCCAAAGGTGGGGCACGAAGATTTTATTGAAAATCTCCCGCACCAAACTAACCTTTATATGGAAAAATGTTCGAAGTTTTCATTTTCTTAAAGGATTACAATTAAAATATCATATGTTAAATACATTTAAATGACAAATAAAACGTATACCTTGAATTCTCTGGGAAGAACATGTGGAGTCCTATTTATTTAGAAGGAATTTTCTATAATTTTATTTAACGAGTGAACTGTAAGAGATACGAAAAAATTACCTCCCAAAATATGTAGAGCCCTCCAAAACACAGAATTTATTTCAAATAAGCTTTTATGGAATCAGCAATATTAACTTCTTTCTCGGAATGTCATGGAAAGAGATTGGAATTTGAAAGTCAGCTTTCAGCGACCCGCTTTTATACACCTGATTGTCGATTCGCTTTCGCCTATATCCCTTGCACCTGTAACCAAATGTGTAATGAAACGATTTCTGCAAAGATGTAATTCGCTTTTTATAAACATGAAGTATATAAAAACTAAGTTTTCGTAAGATAGCGGATACAATGTCTTGTAATATAACGCATCAGATTTTTCAACTGTATTGGTTATTCTTGTTACTTGTTTTTACGCGTTATGCAAAGGGAAAGAAATTGTAAAGCAAAAATGGTGACCCATTTTAAAACATCTGACTATCGCTTTAGTTTACTTTATTCTTTTTATATCTAAAACGAAACGTATAGATATGTGATGAAGATTTAACTCTATTAACGAGAAGCAAAAGACGAATAAACTTTTGTATGAATAGTTTGTAGAAGTTTGAGTAGAGAGAAACATGTAAATGTAACATATCAGATTTTTAAATTGTGTATTTACATGGTTTATATTCTCGTTGTGATACACTTCAGCTGTAACTGCTGATTTTTGCTTTAATTCACCTTCAAAATCTCAATTTACGGCCATTGTAATCTGTATTGCAATTTTATTACGAGGTAATTTCCACCTCCAATTACGTATCCTAGCATCGTCAACGTTAATACGAACCAACATTTCTATTGCCTTGTTATCATTAAAAATGTAATTATATCCCTAATAATACCTACAGAGTACTAAAGTCTGTGCAGTGTGCATAAAAGACTTATTTGTAAAAGGCTTAGAAAAATTAACCAGAAAACTACAGTGTTTCGGTAAATTGCGTAATGAGTTTTCAGAATCCGAGAATGTTCTTCAATTAAACAGTCGCTACAATATGGGTATCACCATTTTTAGTGTGTACATTGACAATCTGATAAGGGAATTTAGATAATGTGTAAATAGAGGAACTGCTATAGATGCATTCAAATACTTACGTTCTCACGATCAAGTAATTAGAATATTGAAAGCTCCTTGCAGAATACAAAAATTGAAAAACGGTGTAATTTGATATCTCTTTTAAAAAATGTTGGCGTTCAAAGGAAATACGTAGTGAGGACTAAACTTTTATCAATAACCGTATTATAAAACAAGTTAATAAACTGCAATATTTTCGATGTAATATTGCTCAGTGGCGCTGCCTCTGGTACGAGGGGAATACTCTCCTCTTGGGAGAGTTGATTCCGAGGTGTTATCAGCCTCGTGAGATCCTTGGAGAAGCGCTTAATGGAAGTGTAACGACTATGGTGTCCGGAAGCACACCAAAGTAGTCGAGGGTAAGTGGCATGTTCCATTACCGTACGCTGCCTCTAGGTCTTACCTGCAGGGTGGCATAGAATGCAGCAGCCTGTGACAGACTTGAATCTGCTGTCCCAGTCATAAGAAATCAAAACATATAGACCCTCATAGCACTAACTATACAACAACGCATGTGCAGAACAAAATGAACTTCCTGACTGCCACATTAGAAATCGGCCATGAGCATGATTGCTAGCGCTTAACGGCATTGTGTCGTATATGTTCAAGGGTTTATCAAAATATATTAATAGAATTATTTTATCGGCACCAAGTGGTTTTCACGTAATAAAGCACTGGGCGTTTTTACTTAAAGCTTTTAGTGAAAACTACAGTTTTCTTCATAAAGAAACAAGCCATAAAACGGAAATGGTATTAATATCCCAATTTGTCTCTTTACATGAACATTAATTCTGTGCAGATCGCTCATTAATTTATATGAAATTCCCTAATTAAATTCACCTGGTATCAGTTGTTGCCGCAATGTTCCGCCATAGGCATGTTGTTTGTCGCCGTGTGCGGCGCCAGGAGAGCTGAGTGAAGCTTGTGAACCTGCTGTGTGAGGACCAGAGGTGAAGTGCACACGTCTATGATACGGTAGTTTGTCCCATCGCATAGCACGGTTGTTTGTCGCCGTATGCGGCGCCAGGAGAGCTGAGTGAACCTGCTGTGTGAGGGCCAGATATGAAGTGCACACGTCTATGATATGGTAGTTTCTCCCATAGCTTAGCACGGCTGTTTGTCGCCGTGTGCGGCGCCAGGAGAGCTGAGTGAACCTGCTGTGTGAGGGCCAGAGATGAAGTGCACACGTCTATGATATGGTAGTTTCTCCCATGGCTTAGCACGGCTGTTTGTCGCCGTGTGCGGCGCCAGGAGAGCTGAGTGAACCTGCTGTGTGAGGACCAGAGATGAAGTGCACACGTCTATGATACGGTAGTTTCTCCCATGGCTTAGCACGGCTGTTTGTCGCCGTGTGCGGCGCCAGGAGAGCTGAGTGAACCTGCTGTGTGAGGACCAGAGGTGAAGTGCTCACGTCTAAGATACGTTAGTTTCTCCCATGGCCTAGCACGGTTGTTTGTCGCCGTGTGCGGCTCCAGGAGAGCTGAGTGAAGCTTATGAACCTGCTGTGTGAGGACCAGAGGTGAAGTGTACACGTCTATGATACGGTAGTTTCTCCCATGGCCTTGCGCGGCTGTTTGTCGCCGTGTGTGGCGCCAGCAGAGCTGAGTAAGCTTGTGAACGTCTGAAAAATCCATTTTTGTATTCTCAATGAAGAATCGAGAAAAACACTTAAAAACCCTCCACTATGTTGGTCAACGATGCAGATGGAATCCAGTACATCCAGAATGCGCGCCACAGGTGTTCATAGCCTGAACTATGGCGCTCTTTATAATATTGCAGTTTATTCTAATCATAGCTGACATCCCCGTAATGGAATACAAACGTGTAGTAGCTTTTATAGGGTAGATAATTAAGGGGTAAACCTAGGATATTTCTGATCGAAAAACAACAATCCACATATTGAAATTGGAAATGAATTCTATATGAAATGCTATTGGATGTTCATATCTCAATAGAACCCATGTTCATTAAACAATTCTCACCACTTCTCAAAATATGACATATTTTTAACGCATAGCACATATGCGAATGCATGCAGAAAGCATTTTTTCTACTGTGCGTCATTCCCAGCACTACTATGTGTATACTCCATTGTGGAATACATAGGTGGAACGCTCTCTCTCTCGTTTTACCTCTTTACTAGTTGGAATTCATTACTAGTTAGTTATCTGTTTGATTATTCCTCAAGTACTCGATTTCCATCCGCTTTTCTTTCAGAAATCATTTTAAGATAATGTGTAATATCCTTGGCGGCGCCATGGCCGAGTGATTAGACAGCTCGTCTCCCACCGAGGCGGCCCGGGTTCAATTCCAGGGACCTGCATGTGGGATTTGTGGTGGACGAAGCGGCGTCTGGGCGGGTTTTCTCCGGGTTCTCCGGTTTCCCCCGCCATTCATTCCACCAACTACTCCATCATCACCTTTCCTTTCATCCATTTCACCAACATTTCGTTTCATCTACTTCCTTCATTCCATACCAGGCATCGGGCTGATCGCCCATCCTGGTTTTTCTGTCTGAGCCATGAGTGTCTGCACCTCGACGGGCCTCTGACCTCAGGCATCCGCTTGTAAGTCCTAAAGGGGTGTAAGTTCTACATAAGAGGAGGGTAACCAGGTAATGAATGAATGAATGTAATATCCTTAATTTCAATGACGTTTCGTTTTGTAGTTGAAATTTCGATTAATAATTTAATATGTGGAAAATGTGGCACTATAATTTAACTTTTTATCGCTAAGTTCAAATCTGTTAGGTTTTGGAATGGTTCGTTCCACCTCTTGAGTTTTGATTAAGTTTGCAGTTAGCTCCTTCATTTAAGATGCTCTGCAGTGTGCCGGAATTTCTTGAGGTGCAAGAAAAGATGGAAATCTCTGGGAGCAAGATCAGGACCGTATGGTGGATGATCAAACATCTCTTAGCCCAACTGCGGCAGAGCAGTTGCTGTACGCCAAGCCGTATGTGAAGGGGCATTGTTCATTGTTTTGTTTTAGCATTTCGACGTATTATAAAGTGTATTTAGATGCTCTTGACACTTTTATGCGTATTGTTTATGGTTCTGATCCTGAAGGGCTTTTTAGAAGTGTGGCGTGTATTTTTATGTCATTAGAGTGTCCTAAAGGGCTTTTAGAATTACTGGGTTTTAGATTATGTGGAGCCATTTTATGCTCCTTTAAGGTATAGTGACACTTCCAATTGTATTTTTTCGAAGTTTTCATATGCGTATTTATGACTCTTTAAAGGTATTCCAGCCTATGGAATTAGATATGAGTACAGGCTTTAAGGACATCCCGATATACTTGAATGAGGATTTTAGATGTTTCTTAAAGTAGTAGCATTCATTTTCAGGATATTGATACATATTTTTTTAAGATTTTCAGAACATTTTGAATATGCTTTATGATGTTTTCTTAAAGTATCTTTCAAAATACAGACGGAGGGATTGATTTAGGTATTTCAAATGTATTTTACATCCTGTAACAGCCATTGTAGTGTATTTTTAGAAATGTTTATTGGCATTTTAGCCACTGCAATAGGAACTGTAGAGCATTTAGCGGGCGTTTATGAGCTATTAGACACAGATTTTTGGAAAATTATGATCGGTTTTATAAGGAGGAGCTGGTATGTTCATGAGATAGCCGCAGATCATTACCGTATTCTATGGTTCTTTAGGCGCGCTTCAGCTATTTTCGAAGTTTCTGATAAGAGAATTTGAGCCTCTTTCAGTGTATTTTAAGATATGAATGAGGTATTGTGTCATGCTTTTAGGACGCTTTTGTAATATGGAGAGTGGAATTTCATTTGTAAGTCAGTGCATTAAAGCAAGTATTTATTCAAATTTCAGGAGTTAATGTATTTTTTACTGATTTGTGATACTTCATGAGCATTTCTTATCCATTATTAGAATAAATATATATACTTTAAGTGATTTTTTCTAAATTTTGTAAGCTACTATATGTTAAGTAGTTAACATGTGAGACCGATAGGCTCAATCGCTGAATTGGTTAGTTTTAGGTATTTTGGAGTAGTCTAACCTAGCCTCAAGCGACCATCCTAAGCCAATCTATCCCTGCCTTACCTGCTCTGAAAGATCCTTTCATTATCTATCTTGGCATCGTCTAACCTACCCAAAACGTAACGAGCGTAACCACTAAACGTAACCAAAGTAACCACTAAACGTAACCAACGTAACCACTAAACGTAACCAATAGTAACTACTAAACGTAACCAACGTAACCACTAAACGTAACCAACGTAACTACTAAACGTAACCACTAAACGTAACCTACGTAACCACTAAACGTAACCAATGTAACCACTAAACGTAACCACTAACGTAACCAACTTAACCATGAAACGAGCCAACCGTGACAATCATGACGAATCCATTCCTAAGAAATTCTATGCTAGCCTGTTCTTCAAACTCGGACAATCGTGCGAGCCTAACTCTACCTGTTCCCAGACTATCCTAGCGTTATGTATTCTGTCCAGTAATTATCTAGCCTAATATGATACCATTCCTTATAATCTGTCCAACAATCCAGTCCTTAGCTAGCACTGAATATCCTAACCTATCCTAAGATAGTATAAGCAGGCTTCACGTGCAGTCTGCTATTACCTAGCCTAGCTCGATGACGTGCATTTTAACCTGTCTCAATCTTAGTCAGCAGCCCCCATCATCTATTCAAGCGATCATAACTTAAAGATATAAACTAGCCCGTCCTCTAATTATCTGTGATCCCCTATCATAACCTCAACCAGTTTAACCTAAAGTGGCTTTACACAATGTACGCTATCTTGCCTTTACTGCTCCTAGCCTAATCTAGGTGAAGTCTCTTATATGCTGAATGGAGAGCCTGTCCTAGCTTCATCGGATCCATGCATCACTTAAATGTTCTCGTAAATCGAGAACTTTGAACACTTTAAAAGGAATTCGATACCGTTTGCAAGCATATTCGTCATGCTCGCAGTCATTTTTCCCGCTTTATAAGTATTCTAAGATGTTGTAAGGGCGTTGAAACCATTTTATACACTGATAAAAGATCGTTTTGCTACTCGCAACATTTCGGTATGTTTTACAGTGTTGGTGTATTTCTTCGTAATGTATGCGTAACCTTCTGCACACAAAAAAGAACCAGCATCAGCGAAACAATGAACACCATCTCTCATCACCACCATCATTTCCAAAAGCCTTCCCGATAATATAACCATCCTCATCTCCTCCTATCACCACCATCACAAACACTCCATCACACTTACAAGTACATTACCTTATACGACCATGACCATCGCCTGCCTCCATCAGCACCGTAACTCTACACAGTCGCCACCGCCACCACATAACTCCATTAATACCGTCACTCCCTAATTCCGCAATTCCCGCCATCTTCACCGCTACATTAATCAATACAATCATCTAAAAGACAGAGCCTCTCATATATGAAACTATATTATAACAGAGCCCCATGCTTATAGGTAAGAGCGTCTCTCTCTGTTGGTGTTTGGTATGTTCCTGTGTGTGTATATTGCCTGTACATGTATTCGAGTGTGCTCGAAGGTCTTCGCTCATGCCGGATGTTTGGAAGTATATATGTGTGTATGTCTATCTCTGAGTCTGCTTGTTTGTGATTTGTGTGTGTGTCAGTATTTATCTGCGTGAATGACTCGGTATGCATGTGTATGTTCGGATGTATTCGTAAGTCTTCGTACATGTCCGTGAGTTATGGGGAGGTGTTCGGCTGTGTGTATGTCTGTATGTGTGTGGATATGTCTGTATGTATGTACATCAAGAAAGAGAGAAAGAACGAAGATAAAACTCGATCTGGATCTCGTATTCCTGAGAATCCCCTCCAATATATCCACATAATGCTGTAGGATTATTATTATCCCACACGTATCACAGTTGTTTAGCAGTTAAACATTTATGTTTTACCATGCCGAGATACAAAGCATAGGGACACTTGTCTAGTTATTCGGAACATTCCAATTAGTGCTGTAAAATTTAATGCACTTGTCAAACATGTCTAAGTGCCCTAGCTCAGAAGTGTTTTAAACATCAAAGTTTGACCATGCCTGGAGTTGAATTGGAGACCGTCGATATACCTCCCAGTAAGTAGATAATAATACCAGCGCAGGCGCTGAACAGGTATTTCTTCTTCACTGGCGTCTTATCTGGAAAATAATCATTTTAGGTATGTAAACTTGATGATTGAAGAAAAGGATAATTTTCCTATATTCTATACTTCATTTTCTAGCATATTACCGATTTTCAACTTTTTTCAGTACTTTTACATTATAGGTTAAGTTTTAAGTATGTTAAGCTTTTTGTATGGTGCAAGGGTATTTTTTATATAATATGCAAGCTGTTTTCTAGCAGATTACAGAGTTTCAACCAAAAAATTAGAGTTTAGTTAATTTGCGTTAATTAGCGTGTTAATGAAGCATTTTCAAAATTAAATGCTTTCAAACTATAAATTTTGCTAATAGAAGACATGCCTTAAGCTGCGTTTGAGAGAAATTCCTATCCCCAATTACCTGCTATTAATTGTGCTTGCATTCTCATTTTTATCCTACTTTAGTATTTTCTTGTGATGTTCGTCCTTTGTCTTTTTTATATTTGTGTGGAAATGTAATATGATTTTAACGCCTATATTCATTTTAAATCGTGCTTTAACATCCTAAGTACTGAATATTTGCTTCAAACTTTAGTTGAGTATGAAATCGAACGCTGGATCGTCTTTACGTAATATATTTTTTATGTACTCTTGTTGAAATAGTGCAGGAAATGATCACTCCACAATTGCCTTTGAATCTACATTAGAAGGAAGGTATCATTTAGATATTTCTTTCTATAGAAGTAAACACGTGTTGCGGAAATGACTTAAGTTATTCTGTAAAAGATGCTACAGAGTATTATGTGTGTCCTGTTTCGGAAGTCATGAATGTCTTGTAGCCTTTAAGTACTCTGGGAGCTCTACGAAAAACAAGATTCATTATGCTTTAATACGGAATTATAACTAGTTTTTCATTTTATTTCATTGTTATTCATTTTTTATGTCCTAGACGTGCAAAGAGAATGGAATGCGTCACATAACAAGCAGCTCTTAAGATTTGACTAATGCTTAAAGCTTACCATATTCCTGCACCTACATGAAGCAAAGGAGAATAAACGTTTGTAAAAAAGTTTGTACAAGAGTAGAGAAAGTCATGTGAGTGTACAAGATTTCACCGGATATTTATGTTTTGAGGTCCCTGTTTTATTGAGAACTATTTTCGAGATATTGCTTGTTATCCCTTAAATTTTTCAATACTTATACTTTTTCTCAAATGGAAATTCGTTATTCATTTTTATGTCCTAGACATGCAAAGAGAATGGAATGCGTCACATAGCAACCAGCTCATATAAGATTTGACTAATACTTAAAGCCTACCATATTCCCCTTGCACCTACAAGAAGCAAAGGAGAATAAGCGTTTATATAAAAAGTTTGTACAAGAGTAGAGAAAGTCATGTGAGTGTAGCATATGTGAATTTTTTTAAATGTGATTCGTTTTTATTTCACTGTACATACACCTTGTAACAGTGTAATTAGCTATCTCTATAAAGAAACTTTTTTCTTTATAATTTAATGTGTGTTTGACTCTCATGCAGTTTTAATGAAAAATCAATAGCGGATTGGATACTGTCCGTATCTATACTGCCAGATATGAATTACAAGTGATAGTTCTGTAGGCTTCTGGCCTCTGCCGGGAGAATGTGAACTTTTAGTAGGGGACAATACAATAGATACCAGCCTTATATGCGAGGGTAGCCACCCTCACTGATTGAAACTTCCAGGCATAGGGACGCGATCATTATTCCTTTGTGGTGTGTCCTGTAACGGAGAGCAGACTCGACCGTGTTTTATTTTTTCATTGCTTGTGATTTCTCACCGTAATAAAGCAGCATACTTTAGTTAGCGAACACCGTATACCCTAGCATGTTATTCGACCCGTACAAAGCAAAAAGTCCCGGTAGGATGGTGAAAATTAAACCTTTTGATGTTTAAAACATTTTCAGTCGTTAGGCGTGTTCGCAACAAAAATTGAAACTTGTATTTTTATATATTTTACCACCCGAATGAGCTGCGTAATTAGAATTAACGCTGTGTATTTTATAGTGGCTGAATCATGTCTCATAGCTGACTGGAAATGCAGACATTCTTTTGATTACCTCCCCCACCCAAAGCCAGTACTTTACTTGAGGAGGGACGCGACTTTTAAATGTTTCTTCCACTAAAAGCCACCACGTGGCCATGTAAGCGACCCTCACAATTACCAACTCCAGCAATAACCTTGATTTGATGGTGAACATACGTGTCGTTTAGGTCGGGTCTTCCTCTAAAAGCCACCACGCGGAAGGGAAATTGTCCCTTGCGTCGGTTGTTGTGCTAGAAGGAAGGTGTCGTTTATGTATCCTTTGCTTGAAAGGCCAATTAAACCCAATTAAAACCAATTAAAGCCCCTTCCAATACCAAAGATCACGTGACCTGTGCCAGAACGTACATGTTATTTAGGTCGCTTTTCCACTAAACCCTGTTTTACAAATTGTCCCTTGTGTCGTTCTTGTGCTATAAGGAACATTATTACACTACTTAATTGATTTATGATTAAACCTAATTATGACACCTATTTTCTAACATTACGGGAATAAGTTTAACCGGGTTAACAGTTTCATTCCACACTGTAAGGCTACTGCTCAGATCGCGTAACGAACGCAACATGTTTATTCATTAATGTGAAAGTTAGGATATATTACCCTGTATGTCATAATCGGATTTTCTTGTATTCTGATAGAAATCACCACCACAAGAACCATAAGAAACTATCCGGAGCCATAAGTAGCGAATACAAAGTTCCTTATCTATTCCTAGAGCTGTGGCTTCAATTAGCTTACAAATTCGAGAGCCCTTGTCGATAATAGGCTAGGTGTAGGAATAAAACAATTGTAAATCTGGAAAGTATTCTCACTACCTCAGCAAGCTTCCTTTTCATTCCGCCTCTCGCTTCATTTTTATGTTTGAACTCACACTGGACAATTTGAAACAGTTACATGAATCGGTCCTTGGTGTTTATCAAGACATAACGTGTTTTAATAAGTATTTATCTTGAAATTAACTGCAACAGACGTATTATAATGCTGTGATTTCATAAATTATGTCAAATAGAATTTCCAAACTAAGTGAGCAGCTATTTCCATTATAGTATTTCCCAAAAAGTAAACGAATGTTACATTGTTTTAACAGTAATATGTTAATGTTTGTATGAGATTATGTGAGTGTGTGTGTATGTGTGAATGAGAGAACATAAAAGCATTCTTCCAGTTTAAATTCTGCCCACAGCACAATAGCCTGGCGTACAATGCTCTAATTTCGAGACAGGAAATGCTCCCGGTTTCAATCCCTATTTCCGCCCACGTATAGGACCGGTGAGCACAGACAATCCTAAGGAATTTGAGAAACTAAGATTTGTAGCCAGTATTCTGGCTGGAGCACACGTGATTGAAATTCATCCTCTCCGTGTGTGAGGTTGCTGTCTTGGCGCTTTAAGCGTTGTTATATTTAAACTTACGTGTATACATAGAGCATCTTTGCCTCTTCATACTTTGTATATGATCTATATGCACCACATTTACTCGTATGCAAGAACAATATTTTATGCTGTGTGCTCCTTTTTGCTCCGCTTATTTATTAATCTACCGAAAGTGGCATTTTAAAGCGCATTATGATTTCTAATTGGAAATAGCAATAATAATAATAATAATAATAATAATAATAATAATAATTTATGGCCGATATAGCCAGATAATTTCAACAACAGTCTATTAAAATAAATGAAGCTAACTTTTGGGATTAAGTCCATTTTTTTTATTGCGGCTTCTCCGTGTTTTTCTTTTCTATACGCACCGAACACACGGCTGTAGAAGAATTTATTTTTTTTTTTATTAACTATCCTATCGATACTATAGTCTCAAAATTACTGTATTCTCTGTTCTCATTTTACCATTTTTTCAGTGTTTTCAAACTTCGTTTACAAATTCTACAACATGATATCGCAACCAAGGAGAAAATCTTACAAGAATTCTGAGGGTAACATTCTGAATACATAATTACAACCTAGCGGATTGACCTACAGGACATTAATAAATAAAGGCTAAAACAAATAACGTAAAAGACAGAGAATTTATTACATCTCTTCATGCTTCTCCGGCTGCCAAAGTATGAATTGCTTTATCTCCTGCCATTAGCCTCCAACATAGCCCGTAGGTATCTATTCGATTTTTAAATAAATGCGTGTGAGGTTTATCCCTCCCTTTTACTTGCACTTCACCAGCGTTGCTCTTCCTTACAGCTCGCGGGATCATTTCTATCGGTGCTATTGGCGATTCATAAAAGAGGTATTGTAAACCCCACAAACCCCTAATGTCCCTTGTTTTAATGGCTGCATTGTCCTCTCAGACTGTACTACTAATTGAATCATCTCCGTGCAGTGAGAAATCCTAGGTTGTTCATCCAGAAATGTTGCATACTCGGCTTGGTGTATACATAGTTAGGAAGTACTTTATATTTGAATGAGAAATTTCCATATTTTTAAAATGTGACATTCGCTTAGATCTGCCCGCAGAGAACGTCGGGATTTTGTTTTGCTTAGTGATTCCGTGACATTGCATACAACGACGATGGGTAACGAGAACGCAAGCTCGGCTCGTTTCCTCGTTGTAACTATAAAATGGCACACTTGATGACGCATTGCTGGGACCCCTCTAATAAGATATTTTTTAAAGCTCAATATGTTGGCTTGAACGCGCCCGGTTCTTTGCTTTGTAGCTTCATTGTGTCAACAAGCGACATGATAGAAAATTGTTTGTCAGAAGTTTGCGAATTACAGTTGCAATTCAAACTTTAGGATACTCAGGTATCACCATACATCAAGCGGCGCCCGAGACTTACTCAAAGTAAGTAATTCTCTGATCTTGTAGAAATTTGACTATGTAATAAATATTTGTGTTACTATCCAAGTTGCTTCCACCTCCCCTCGCTTAATTTTGTGACAATAAGTGCAAGTTATTTTATACCCTTGAATTAACTGTTTTCGTTTCTGTTCGTACCCGAACCCAAATCTTAGAGGTTCCTTACTGATAATACCAGAGGTTATCGTAGTTACACAAGCTGTATCTTCTAATTTAGTTTCTCAAGCGGATTAATTCTCCTCAAATGACCATCACTAAGTGCCGTCAAATGCTTTGAAAGTTGTACATACGATAAGTTCTTCAGTGACAACGATGTCGAACAGGATACAAAAAATTAAAAACACACATATACGTTTTCCTTCTGATTAAACCTGGCTCAAAAACATCGATATGAAAACAGAACAATAGCTATAATTGTGCCGAAAACAGATCAATGGAGCTTTGCATGAAAATGAGTCTGGTATAGGAGAAGAAATTAAAATGAAATATCTTAACCTGTAACGTTTTATTCATATAGCTTGTGCTGCCAGTAAAAATAGGTTAAAGCATTTTACGTCCTCCTAAACACATCATGTAACTGCGGGCGCATCTTTTGGGCTTTAGAGCTTCCTATGCATTATTGCAATTAATGCCTGCGATGGTAAATGGCAATATAACGTAAAACTTCTGATTTTACCGCTCTCGCAAATGTAAATGTAGCTTATCATGGCATGACCATGTAAAGCATTCAGAACTGGATTAGGCGGAACCTGAAAACTTAAGTAATGAAATAATACTTCATCAATCACCTGCCATATATATCCGAGGTGCAGATCTTCGCCATTAGCACTCTGTTTGTAGATGCTGGGTAAGAATATATAGGAAACACTATGGATAAATTCTGTGTAAACAAGCTAAGTAAAAGTAAATGTTCAATTTACTTTTGTGGCAGATGCACACGCTCTCCCGCTTTTCAATCTTATCTGAACGGTGGACCACTCACCATTCATAATAATTTGTCCCACGAAATGTATTGATTAAATAATGGAATAAGCGCCTGGAAAAACTTACTCTGCTTCTGTTGCCTGCGTTATACTGTAAAACTGACAACCTGTCGTTGCACTCAATAAGCATTACATATATTCCAACTAAACCTCACCTCTTCTGTTGCCTGCATTATACTGTAAAACTGACAACCTGTAGTTGCACTAAATAAGCATCACATATATTCCTACTAAACCTCACCTCTTCTGTTGCCTGCATTATACTGTAAAACTGACAACCTGTCGTTGCACTCAATAAGCATCACATATATTCCTACTAAACCTCACCTCTTCTGTTGCCTGGATTATACTGTAAAACTGACAACCTGTCGTTGTACTCAATAAGCATCACATATTTTCCTACTAAACCTTACTCTGCTTCTGTTGCCTGCGTTATACTGTAAAACTGACAACCTGTCGTTGCACTCAATAAGCATCACATATATTCCTAGTAAACCTCACCTCTTCTGTTGCCTGCATTATATTGTAAAACTGACAACCTGTCGTTGCACTCAATAAGCATCACATATATTCCTACTAAACCTTACTCTGCTTCTGTTGCCTGCGTTATACTGTAAAACTGACAACCTGTCATTGCACTCAATAAGCACCACATATATTCCTACTAAACCTCACCTCTACTGTTGCCTCCATTATACTGTAAAACTGACAACCTGTCGTTGCACTCAATAAGCATCACATATATTCCTACTAAACCTCACCTCTTCTGTTGCCTGCATTATACTGTAAAACTGACAACCTGTCGTTGCACTCAATAAGCATCACATATATTCCTACTAAACCTCACCTCTTCTGTTGCCTGCATTATACTGTAAAACTGACAGCTTGTCGTTGCAATCAATAAGCACCACATATATACCTACTAAACCTTACTCTGCTTCTGTTGCCTGCGTTATACTGTAAAACTGACAACCTGTCGTTGCACTCAATAAGCATCACATATATTCCTACTAAACCTTACTTTGCTTCTGTTGCCTGCGTTATACTGTAAAACTGACAACCTGTCGTTGCACTCAATAAGCATCACATATATTCCTACTAAACCTCACCTCTTATGTTGCCTGCATTATACTTTAAAACTGACAACCTGTCGTTGCACTCAATAAGCATCACATATATTCCAACTAAACCTCACCTCTTCTGTTGCCTGCATTATACTGTAAAACTGACAACCTGTCGTTGCACTCAATAAGCATCACATATATTCCTACTAAACCTCACCTCTTCTGTTGCCTGCGTTATAGTGTAAAACTGACAACCTGTCGTTGCACTCAATAAGCATCACATATATTCCTACTAAACCTTACTCTGCTTCTGTTGCCTGCGTTATACTGTAAAACTGACAACCTGTCGTTGCACTCAATAAGCATCACATATATTCCTACTAAACCTCACCTCTTCTGTTGCCTGCGTTATACTGTAAAACTGACAACCTGTCGTTGCACTCAATAAGCATCACATATATTCCTACTAAACCTCACCTCTTCTGTTGCCTGCTTTATACTGTAAAACTGAAAACCTGTCGTTGCACTCAATAAGCATCGCATATATTCCTATTAAACCTCACCTCTTCTGTTTTCTGCACTATACTGTAAAACTGACAACCTGTCGTTGCATTCAATAAGCACCACATATATTCCTACTAAACCTCAACTCTTCTGTTGCCTGCGTTATACTGTAAAACTGACAACCTGTCGTTGCACTCAATAAGCACCACATATATTCCTACTAAACCTCAACTCTTCTGTTGCCTGCATTATACTGTAAAACTGACAAGCTGTCGTTGCACTCAATAAGCATCACGTATGTTCCTACTAAACCTCACCTCTTCTGTTGCCTGCATTATACTGTAAAACTGACAACCTGTCGTTGTACTCAATAAGCACCACATATATTCCTACTAAACCTCACCTCTTCTGTTGCCTGCGTTATACTGTAAAACTGACAACCTGTCGATGCACTCAATAAGCACCACATATATTCCTACTAAACCTCAACTCTTTGTTGCCTGCGTTATACTGTAAAACTGACAACCTGTCGTTGCACTCAATAAGCATCACATATATTCCTACTAAACCTCACCTCTTCTGTTTCCTGCACTATACTGTAAAACTGACAACCTGTCGTTGCACTGAATAAGCATCACATATATTCCTACTAAACCTTACTCTGTTTCTGTTCCCTGCGTTATACTGTAAAACTGACAACCTGTCGTTGCACGCAATAAGCATCACATATATTCCTACTAAACCTCACTTCTTCTGTTGCCTGCATTATACTGTAAAACTGAACACCTGTCGTTGCACTCAATAAGCATCACATATATTCCTACTAAACCTCACCTCTTCTGTTGCCTGCATTATACGGTAAACTGACAACCTGTCGTTGCACTCAATAAGCATCACATATATTCCTACTAAACCTCACCTTAGATTATTTTTATAATAAACAAGCCAGTACTCCTTAATTTAAAATTATTTTCTTCAAAATTTAAAGTTGTGTAAATTAGAGTTTCTGCATCTCTGCGAAAATCACTCCAATTTCATCATTACATGCGTTAAATGTTCTTTTTTAAAATAATTGAATTCGAGCTAGTAATACGAAATAAAACATTGCAATTTAAGGACTCATTTCATATTCCGGATAAACTTCTCTACAAAAGCTTGGTTTTAATCTTTACGTAAATTACTAAATAGTATGTCTCCAATTTTAATTTGTTCACTTATACAAATTTAATGGTCACATTGACAGTGGCGTCAGCATTGTTGCGGGTGAAATAATACTTATATATAAATAGGACGAGATAACCTTAAGATAATATTAGTCATTGGAGTAGGAAATGACATAATTCCATTGTCAGAAACTTAATAAGAGAGGTTTTTCTGGCGAGAGCAAGTGTACTCGATAACCTCTCTGTTTACTTAGTGAACTCAAGTAATCGCACAATATAAAATATAGTCTTTGAAAATAAAACTAATTTACTCAACCTTTCTAAAATATTTATCAGTAGGCTGTATAGATATTACTTTCAGAACTCTGTTCTCACATTGGCGATACTCGGGGTCAGAAAGCTCAGTTATTTTCTATCAATGTGTGATGCTCAACGGGCGGGCTTACACAAAAACTTGCATCAGCTATCCTGTATGGCACGTGGTTTCGTTGAGAATGCCTCGCTGTATCAGCATAACAGTTACTCGCCAAAGTTTGCCTGCTATGTCATGTTATACAAAGAAAAACCTTAAGTACTGTAAAAGTGGAGTTACTATTTTGCACCGTTATCTGAATTCTTCTTGTACCTACAACGAAATGTCTAATTAACGTATTTATCCCGATTAACGAAGCAGATGGAAAAGTAAGCTTTCGCAAGGATAGTTTGTAGAATATACATTGAGGGGGTTTTAATTGTTGTTGCGGTTGCATCACCTTTAGGCACTAAATTTGAAGCTGTTTTAAACCACTCACGTAATGGATGCCAATTTTGCGGGAGATTGTTTCTAGGAGTGTTCGCCCCACGTACGGTACAAAGTTTCCGGTGGCCTTCGCCCCACGCTTACTTTATTTGTAATAACTGTTTTAATGTTATTTACTTAAATATTATATAGGTATGCCTCGGCTGCGTCAGTGGTAATTTGCAGAACACGTAACTCTTATCAGAGCCGGTACGCTAGAAACAAGGCTTACACAAATTATAATTGTATTTAACTTTTTTTGATTAATCCTTCACACGATTAAATAACACTTCACTGATATATTCTACTGTAGTGCTGTGAGATTATTGTTAATTACGCTTTTTAACACGTAAACTTTATATTATTCTCACCGCAATAAACTTTTATGTGTCACACTGAACTCGTACCGAACCAAACTCCTAGGTTATGCTTTCTTGTAACGTCTACCGCTTGAATTTGTGTATTTTGTCTATTTCTAGTATCTGATTGGCTAAGCCTATTCCAATAGAATAGCTTTGTTTAACTTTAAGCTTCTCTAGTTTTTGATTGGCTATTTATAAACTGTTTTAAATATTACATTATTTTTGTACCAATAACTATTAGTAGCCTTTTTAAATTTTCTAATTTATTGTTGCCTCAAGGTTACCTCATTGTTAGCAACTTTCGGCTTCTACTTTGTAATTCTGTTTGCTATGGAAGGCAGCTTGCTTCTATTCTCACAGCTCCTACATTGTTAAACCACGTAATACATTCACATATTTTTATACATGTGCATAGTAATATAAACGTAATACAATGACTGTAGTATACACTTTTTATATATTATAGTATACACATATTGCTTTAAGGCGGGCTTTATTATATTTTATATTATATAATATTACCGATATCATTTAACTGATAAAAATACTGCCTCAACATACACTAAAGTAGGCGGAGAAAGTCATGTGAATGTAACACACAATTTTTGTTAAGTTTAATTCAAACTTCAGGTTACTGGCTACGTAAAATGGTGTAAAAGAGCGTTCAAATATAGTTTGTAGGCTCAAAGAGTATAATGGAATTTATTTAATCGCATTCTATTTCTAATGGCTTTACAGTCCGTATTCCTAACATAGCATTTCCGCTGAGCTTATAGCGTTGATGCATCTAAATACACCGGGTGGAAGAGAATCTATTACATTCCTTATAATATGTACTTCATAGAGGCATTAGAAGAAAAAGATATAATATTTAGTTCTGATACCGTTTTCGAAAAAAGAGTTGTTATTCCAAATTAGATGGTTTATTTCACGTGAAGATAATAGTTTGTTACTTGTAAGATGGGTAGAGCAACCTATTTCTGACGTAGTTTCGGTAGTAAATATGTGACATCATACAGCGTTTGAATATTTAATCACTTTGCGAAGATCGTTTGGCAGATGTAATGTGGTTGGAGACATAGGCAACGTTGCTTGGTCAAGATAAGTTCGTGTGAGAACCGGCTCTCCTGAGATGAAAAAAAAAACGCATAGCTGAACTTTTTTTGTTTGTTTGTTTTTTGTGTTATCCTAAACTTTAGTGTAACTAATTTATAAAATGCTTAAATTATATACTTTTTATTTTATTTATTTTGGGGGCAGGGTGGTGCAGTATTTTATTGCATTTATAACCCATGGAAAGTAGTAATCTCAGAAGGTAATTCTCGGCCAGACTAACAATCGAGAACTTTTAGATAGTCACCAAAGGTTCGTTGAAAGATACGACCAGAGCAAATCTTCCATCTTGCTCTGCGCAAGAAATCTAAATACTGCTGGGCACCAGTAGGTTCGGGGAAATTCCAAAGTAGATAGTAGACACTGTGCCCAACTATCCAAATGAGGCTATTGTGCTGCATACATGGAAACCGGAAGTCCGGACGAAGAAAGCTTTCCGGAGTGCAACTGTGGAAATCCAACTTGCGTAAGAAGGTCACCGCAAGATTATATATACCAGATGCCATGGAGCAGCTGGAAAGGCGATATAATAGCGTAACCGGCTGTTGACAACGAAGGCACCAGGAGGAGTCACATAAATGAATACTCGCGAGCTGCTGGCGGGTTGGTATCAGTCGTGGATTGCTTGGTACCAAATGGAACGAACCGTGTTAGTTAAATTTTTCCAGAGTTATTCGTAGTGAGGGGTTAGCTAGCGCAATGCGTTCGAGGCGCATCGAAGACAAGTCATACTTGAATGCGATCTTCACTATCCGATTGCCAGGCTGTTGACAGTCCAAACTCAAATACAGATAGAGTAGAGAGGCAGGAATTGATCGAACATCCACGGGATTTCGGAGATCCAGGTGAGTAGACCAAGAAGTGACCTAAGAGGTAGAAAGGTGGAATTCAAGGTTTGTATCTTCCTCCCGCGACAAAGGAATAGCGCTAAGCACCTGAAGCCAAAATTAAAGAGCCCGATACCTCCCCTTAGGGGAGATAAGCGCAAGGTACCCAGATACAGCCCCTCCAAAGGAACCAGGAGATTGCACAGGTGATCTGCCGGGAATATAGTTTCGGCAAAGGCAAAACTTGAGCCACAAACCAACACTGTGATAGAAGATACAGATGCGTTGCTACAGTCACAGGTCGCGATGATAGAAGATCTGCGCTGTGTTCTTAATGCGACTAACAAGTTTCCAGTTTACATTTTCACGGAATTTCCTCCATCCCAAATAACCCCTTACACTTTTGATTTGGTTAAAAGTGTACTGCGATTTTTATAAAAATGAGATATTGGCATTGCATATTTTGAATTTTCTGTGAATAACTGCTTAGGTCCTATTCATACTTGTGGATGTTATATATATATATATATCTGGGAAAGCGTGAGATATAACTAAAAGTTCACAACACCAAAGTTATATATGTAACCTCATTAAATACGCAGTATGTGGATTAAAATGATTCTAAGGTAGTATTAAGTTTCCAAAATATCTACACAAACCTTCCTTCGTTGAAGTTAGTTTATACTGCACAGCGCGAATGCCAAAAGGTTTACCTAAGCAGAATGTAAAGGAGATTCCGTGAGAGGAGACCTTGCTTGAAAAAAGAAACATTAACTGCTATGATTGGTCCCATAGCTTATCCGTAGAGTGTTTGTCTGCTGTGCAAGGGGACCTGGGTTGGACTCGATAAAGTTTTTTTTAACCAGAAGAATTCACGTTATAACTAAGGTTTGGTGTTTGAGTGTGTGTGTGTGTGTTTTTTATTAATTAATAATTATTAGCTAGTTTTACAGTGTTTACATCTTATGGCACCCAAACACACATTTAACTATTATATGTACTTTTTACAATAGAGCCATACATTTTTCTTTTTGTTTCTTTTGTTACCAGTTTGTTCCATAATGTTCCATTCAAATGTGAAGTAGCCGTTTCCCTTTACTTATTGCTGTTTAAGTCACTGCATTCCTTATACTGTTTAATAACTTTGTTATCCTCAAGTTTCAAATTTTGTTTCTCTCCTTATATTACAACATACTTTGATTTTTCCCAATTAAACGCTAACCCCCATTTGTTATATTCTTCAATTAATTTCCTGCACATATATGCTCTAAATCGTCATATTCTTGTGTTAATGTAAACTGATTAATTTCCAAAATATAATGAATATATGGTATTGTTTACAAACATTACATCCATACCACTACATTTCCTTTTCCAATTGTGTAATACTTGTTCCAATTAAATTTTGAATAATGATGGGGATAAATATCCCTGACATAATCCTTTAATGACAGGAAAACTGTGGATAATATAGTGCTTATTTTTATCGTTCTTATAGAATTTCTGCATAAATTTTGAATTACATTTATTGAGTTTATGCATATAGTGCATGCATGTTATCGGTTATTTAATAACCAGATCGTCAGTTTAATAACATTGGGTTTTTCCTAGCAGCAATACTGAATCCTTGTTAAATGGCCGAATTGGTTATTAAATAACCGGTAAGACACAACAAGCAGACTTACATACAAACACCAGACCCTGAATGTACAGCCAAAGTTTCTAGTTTAAAGAAAACAAAATCGATTTCCAATGAGAATCGAACTTAGGACCCATTCACAAAGCGCTCAACCAATTGAGCTACGGGACCAGTAATAGCAGTTGTAGTGTTTGTGTTTCCTCTTTGTCGGTGAGGAGTCTCCTTTACATCACTGCGAAGGACGGCTTGTGTGGGCCACCTCATGTATCCCGTTAGTCCGAATTTTAGCATTTTAGCATTTTAAACAATACCATTCTGAGTTATTTTGTTTCAAACTTCGAAATGGACATATTTATTTAAAGAAAGTTGAATCAGATTTCAAAATTTAAATGCTATGGCTGGGACTCAAAGCCATGAATTTTGGGCTTTCGCTGTGCTACCACAAATATGTGACCCAACGCACATTCAACTTTTCATATTTGGTAAGCCTTAAAAATTCCATGCTGCTCTCAGCTTTCTTAAAGTCCACCATGTGATAATTCTGGGACTTTTGTTTACCACAGTACAAGGTTAATATGACCGAGCGAGTTGGCTCCGCGCAGGCTCGCATTCGTGAATTCCCGGGTGCGATTCCCGTCGGGCAGTCCATTTCACCATGGGGTTTCTTATTGATTTCCTCAGGTTGGTAGGTGATTGCTGAGGTGGTTCTCCTTTTACCTGGAATTCAATGTTCATAATTTTCTGCCCTTATCATTTCTTTTCTCGTGTTTCACCTCATTTGTTTCAGAGTTTAGGACGGGGCGACGGCGGTTAGTATGTTGCGGCAGGACGGTGAAATTTACGCTTTCGAAAAATTTCACACTGGCGTTTGGCGGGACTTCCTTCCCGGTAGCGGTTTCGTCTGGATCCGGAACCCTCAGGTTGCGCTATCCTTCTTGCTATCGCACGTCTGGTCGCACTTCAGGAGGCCTCTTCCTCCCAGGGCTCACGTTGGAAGCACTATGACCTATGGTCGTCGCAGTCTAAGGATCCCCAAGCGGCGACCTTTGTGCAGTACCCAAACACTTGTTCCCTACCCTCCCTAACCACAACCATCATAAACATATTAGTGACATCCATGTGTATATGCGCGTTGTTGCCACAGTTAAAATAGTATTTAAAAGCAAAACTTTGTAGCTGATTTCCATATGTACAGAATACAATCATTGCTTTATACACAAATGCAGTAAACAACTATGCATCGCATAATGATTATATTTGTTACAAACGCTTTAAAATATAACTGAGAATGACCTGAACTAATATACTACGCTACAATCCATGTTAACATATCCGTGAGAAACTTAGAAACATGTTCCGAATAAACTATACATTATTGGACTATCACTAAATAATTAAAATACATAAATATGAATTTATTTTTGAAAAAACTCTTACTCCCAAAACAAAACCTCATTTTTGATTATGCTATTTAACCTAAAAGTTAATTTTTATTAATAAGGGTTGCATGTTTGCAGTTTTGCTTACTGTAATTATTGTGTGCGTGGAGCTATGATGAAAGAATTTTTTATTTTGTTTGTCCTGCAACCACAGAATGTTAGAAAAACCAAGTTCCAGAAGATGTAAACAAAAACAGTAAATATGTAAAATTAAAAAAGAAGAAGAAGCAGGTGAAAAACGTAAAGCGAACGCAGGTCTTTGTATTACTCTTGGAAGATAGGTGCTTTTTTACATAGCTTTGAAAACATGATAAATTTGCTTCACAACAATGTTTTTATTAATATAAAGCTAATATAAGAAGAGGTTGTGTATTGTTTAAGATGTAAGATTAATAAACATGACAACTTCTGTTTACTTAAATGAATAGCTTTATTATAAAATACAGGATAAGTAAAAATACGGAAGGCAAAAGAAAGAAAATAAAACACGTAATCTTATGTGTTATATTCACATGATTATCTCTATTCACTCTTCTACAAATTACTTTCACAAAAGCTTATTCTTCTATCTACTTCTTCTTAAACGAGATAAAATTCCATTGCACATTTCATTGTAAATATAAGGATTCATAGGCCAAAGCGATAGTCAGATTTTTAAAAACCAGATGATGACTTTGAAATTCCATGCTCTTAGCATGACTTCCAACTTGTATTTCAAAATTCAAACCAATAACAAAGATTTTCCCGGTTATGATTAACATAATGTGACCCAAAATATGTCCTTTACTGAGACTGCATTTTACGCACAGTAAGATTTTGCCTATCTCTTACGGTGTACCAGTTATACAAAAAGTTGAGAACGAGGAAGAATTTACAAGTTATTCCCAGAACATAAAGTTCAAGATAAAATGTTTATTTTTTATGCAAATATCTTAAATATGCGGTATTTTACTAAAAACCGTTATAGCTGTTTTTGAGAAATTCAAAACAATAGCAAACATTTTCCACGTAAAGGGTTCTTTTCTACATGTTCGTGAACATTGCACACAAAAATCTGGCTTTGCTTATTCAAAGCTTTTGCAACCCCCTTTGTTCGTGGTCTTGGCACTACTGGTACTCGGCAGAGTCATTTGTTGGTGCGGCCGGAGGGTCAGCAACTTGGTTCGTTTAATTAAACTATTAAATGCTAATAACTATTAAACACTGCTAAACATACAAAATTGCACTAAGTAAAACACTATATAACTTCTCTAAAGAAGTAAGATATAAGCTTAACTGTCACAGCTGCTAAAACATACTGAAACCGAAGTAACAACAGAAATGACATTGCAACAACGCTTTTCTTTGGTGGAGCTAAAGAAAGGACCACACATTGTATTTGAGGGATGGGAAGACCCTACTAATCGTGTACTGATGGGTTTATGGTCAGGCTTCAAAGATTTCCGTTCGCTTTGTAGCCGACTGGGGAAACGTTGCCTGCGACCAGTTTACATGCGGTGCTGTCCTCCGGTTACTGGAAGCCTCCCCTAGGTTAATTTGTATCCGTTAACCATAAGTAACCAATAAGGTTGGATCAAAATTGTAAATTTTCATTCCCACGGCTCGAAACTTAAACCAAAAGTTAAATTCTTCACCCGAGACAAAATCTGAAATGCAACACCTGCATAGTTTATTAAACAATGATATTGAAACTCTGAGTTTGATCTACTGAAAAATAGAATTTTGGATACAGCATACTTTGGCTTTTGATTGCAGATTTTCAATATTTAACTCAACCCAATCTGTGAAAAAATGAGACACTATCTCTCACAATATTTTGTGAAATTCATTGATAACGTAAGAGTTCCCGTCCTTAGATTAGATTAGATTGGATTGCATTCTGTGAGTTCACTAGCAGCCATAAAGCTTGTGAACATAGAACATGTCAAGGAAATGTACAAAAATAACACTCTCCTTAACTTCATTTATGTTCTATTCTGCTTCCCACCTTTGCTAACAGAGCTCCGCTTTTGTTGGCATATGCACTGGGTAATGTCAAGTTCCCTTCAACGTAACCCTTCGACTTTTCCTTCTTACCAGCGAACCTTGAACTTCAAACATGCCTTAACGAAAGCTTCAAGTGCATTCCCTTCCACACTTGTTTCAAACTGTGCTCTAGAGTTTGGCTGTGCAATACCTCCTGAAATATTCTGCAAAAAGTAGTGCTACGTGTTAAAACGATTACCACATACTTAAAGCTTTTATTTGGTGTAGTGTTCTTTTTCTAATATGCCGATTTTAGAGTGTTAAAGAAAGAAATATATTGGATAAAGCCTATTTTACTTTCTCTACCACACGTACATAGTAGATATTGAAAGTACTGCATTCCACTCAAAAATTCGTTAAAGACATTTCACCATAAATACACGTTTTGATATCCAGAATCCAAAAAGAACATTTTCAGAAAACGGTCCGTGTGTGTGTGTGTATGTGTGTGTGTGTGTGCGCGCGCGCGCGCTTGTGAACAGCATAACTCAAAAACGAAAAGTCGGATAGGCTCCAAAGTTGGTCTTTAGATTCAGTACCTTCCAAGGATGCGACACGAAGATGTTATGGAGAATCCGCTCACACCAAACTACAATTTACATGGAACATCACTTTCAAATATTTGATTTTATAAAAAATAGCTAACGATTTTGATGAAAGTACCATATATTAAAGATATTTACATGAGAAATAAAATGCATGTCTTGAACTTATGGGAATAGCCTATGAAGTTATTCCGAAGAATGACTTCTATTCGGAAGAAATTTTGTATAAGCTTGTATAACTGCTAAACGTCAAGCGACAGACGAAAACGTAGCGTCTAAAGATCTCTTTAAAAGGCACAATTTATGCCAAATAATTTTTCATGTGGCATAAGCCATTTCAGAGATATCCGTTATTAATGGTTGGAATAGTGCATTAATTGGTCATTCTTTTAAAGTCCTGTCAATATTCACTTGTTTCTCGCGATTGCTTGGGAAAGGTATGAAATTGTATACGAGTATACATTATACTATCGCTATTCCCTTTGTACACATCACGAAACGTGTAATGTAGCTTGTTCTGCAAAAGTTAATTTGGATTAAAATGAAAGAAAAATAAACCTTAGTAGGATCAGTTTGTATATCCACTAATAAACGATAGAAGGTAGAGAAAGTCATGTATCAGAACATATTTTTTAATAAAGAAAACGCAGCTTTTGCTGCTCTCGTAATTTGTGAATTAACGCTTCTAAATAGTTCCCACTTTTGTTTATTTACTTAATTTTTTTAGTTTATTGACGTTTATAACCAGATTCCACCTCTTCCTACCCCAAGTGCAAATATTATGAAGTAAGCTGGCCTTTGCTAATTATAATGGATGCCCCTAAATATACACAAAGATTTATCAGCACATAATGGCAGTCAGCTCTAAGCCCCCAGTTGGTTCATGTGAAGAATAACTGTGTTTCAACATGCCAAACAGAAGGTAAAATACATAAATGATATTCCTGAAGCTCTAAAATTAGTAATTAGAATTCACAAATACCTCCTCAGATAGGTGGTGTTGGTGGATAACTTTCAGGGAAGCCATTTTTCTCATTAATTTGGGTATTACAATGGCCTGGCGTCATTAATCAGGAAATATTCTATTTGATCATACTCTATAATTGTAGATGTCTAATAGATATAGTTTTCCTTTAGATGGTAAATGTTGGATACCATTCAGTGACAGCACTCATATTCTTGCAAAACTAGAGAACTTCAGTCATTTCTTCAGAGTATAATACGTAGTTATGGAGCCTCAGGGGCAGAGTTCACAATTTTGTTGGAATTTAGGAAGTCGTGATTTCTAGTGAAGAAATTTAGGGTCATAACCAGAAGTAATGGAATAATTGACGGATATTTCAGAGAGAATTTGTACTATCACTTGGATATCTGCAATAGAACGGATTGAACTGTAAAGTAGCACAGAAATTGAGTTATAGCACTTGATACCCCTAATTTTTAAATTCTGGTTCAGTTTTCTTTTGATTTTTCTTTGTCACAGAAGAAATAAGATTATTACATTATGAACGTTTGCTATGATCCACACCTGAGGTAAAATATCTTATTTTCCATTACATTTTTTAGGTACATAGATATAGACAAGACGCTAGGACGAAGTCGAATGTTCATAAAGTAACTTGGTGCATGACGAACTTCACAGACTACACGCAGAGAAGGCATGATCTACTCCTACATTCTATTTTTCGTGCCAACATCTCAAATACGGGTATTTACATCAAAATCGTTCGAGCCATTTTTCTGAGAAAACAAAAAATACCAGAAAGTGCCTACTTATAATATGCAGCAAAAATGGCTCCAACGAATCGAATTAAAGTACCACATTTTAAGATGTTTATGTTGTGTCTATTCAATTTTCTACAAATAATCATTTATTTCCATTCATTCTGAATTAACTTTCATGATAACCCTTAAGATCAAAACTTACTATCACAAAAATACAGAACTCATTCAAACACATAATTTATAAACATGTTTATCATATCAAACATTTCACATATATTATTTGTTATAAGTTTGAGTTTTCCAATATATTATACATTTTCTGAAGTGCTAAGTTACCATTTCCCCCTAATATCATACATACAGTAGAATTTTAAGCAAGCACATAGCGACCTGATTTTTAAACATTTGACTACACTTCAGCCTTCTTTATCACCTACTTACAACGAAATGCGTAACGAAACCATTTCTCCAAACATTATATGGATAAATATGAAATGGATAAAATAATAAGCTCTTAAATTAATTTATAAAAGGGATATTAAAATAAAGGATGCTGGGTAGAGAAAGTAATGTGTACGTAAGACCAGAGTTTCTTGTACTTAAAATTCCCCTATTGTTATTGCAAAGGTTACGAAAACCTGGAATTGAAAGTGATTCAGAACATTAATTATGTGGACCACAAAAGCCAGCTCTTCTTTGAATAAGCACGATTGTTTAAGTTGCGGTGGTTTGATTGCATAAATTAAATTTGAACATTTACAGAAGTATGCTTACTTTTCCAATTGGTAGGACTTTACTAAAACTACTTACAAATGTTGTCCAGTATAAATAATCGGACAAACATATACACCATTCCTAAGTCCATATATAAGCTCTTGCTTAAAGTGTACGCAGCCATTTTTTTCAAAGGGGAGGAAGCCACCACGGAGGTGCGATATATATATTTAAAAGCGGTAGCCGTGTCAGTATAAAGAATGCTTTCTTGGGGAAAAGAGTAAGCTCCTCTTGGGTTATTATACTGGAAAGGACTTGGGTCATTAAACCCTTCACAGCGAGGGGAGTGGAGAAGGATAAAATATATAAGGAGACCGATAATGAGAAGCGATGCAGAGATAGAGAGAAGAATGGTGGTGACAACGTACTTGAGACTCCAGACCATAAGGTACCCTGTATCAAATCCTTTAGGACACTCATTTACATATGAAAGCCTATATAACCTCGGCGCCCTTTGAGACATCACAGCCAAATATTGACACGAGAAATTGCAGCAATGGATACTTCAAGCAGCTTGTTACTCCACGGGGATTTTGAAAGCAATTGGCAAGGTTTAAACACTGCCAAGATACTTGCATCTTGCTACGGTTTACGAATACACTGATCGCTGCTTACTTTAGACAGCTTTTCTATCTATACCTGAAATTCTTTTCTCTAAATCAATCATGTCAAAGCAATACAAATGATCCTAGGGGAGATTTTCCACCAGCTAGAGTTGGGAGGTTATCATTGAAAATTAGGCAGACAAACAGATAGTATGGAGGAATATATTGCAATAGAAGAGGAAACTGCTAGACGGTTACACGTCATCTATAGGCGATTGAGACTAAGAAGTGGAATTAATATAAACAAAATATTTTGACGCAGCGGCTGTAGCCCAAAGTTATCGGGAGGTGGCGCTGAGCGATCGTAGTAAACAACAATAACAGCCGCGCGCCAGCATAAAAATCGGGTATGTTATCGTTAAATAGCTACTGTCCATTCCAAACCAGAGTTCCCTCTGATGTAAACAAAAGCACATTCCGCTGTTTGTCACGACCCCAAGAACACACTAGTAGTATAGAAATGACAGAGCTGGCGCGCTTAATATGCAGGAATGCGCAATTAATATGCTAATTAGCCCCGCCCCTCCCCTCCCCCACACCCAGCCCCAGCTCCTTGGTAGTTTTACTTGCAGCTGAGGGTCATAAATCTTGTTGAGTACAATGGAAGCTTGACAGTTAAGCAATTAAGGCTGTCAATCAACTGTCAAAACGAACAATGGGGTCATAAATTTAAGGTTCTGTAACAAAGGCGAGAAGCTTGACATTTAAGCAATTAAGGCTGTCAATCAACTGTCAAAACGAACAAAGGGGTCATAAATTTAAGGTTCTGTAACAAAGGCGAGATGTTTTTCCTACCCATTCCACATCCGACCACTTCTGCACCAGTTGCAGTTACACACCCCCACTTACATTGTTACTCGAACACGTGGCATACTCATTCCACTAGCTTTTAACAAAAGAACAATGCTTACCCTTCAGCTGTCAAAATGAACAAAGCCCATGATGAATTAGGGTCGTGACAAAGAGAACCTAAAGCCAGTTAACAGAAAAAAAAGTTCTATTGTCCGGGGCAAGCATTTATTTCTCATTCCACTGCCCCGTAACAAAGCCGGTCCCTTTCTATTGTCCGGAGCAAGACTACTTTAGAAAGACCATCTGGCATTTCTCATTCCACAACCCTATAACAAAGCCGGTCCCTTTCCATTGTGGAAGAGATTCTATTATGTGCCTTTCTATTGTCCCTGGTAAGACTACTTTAGAAAGACCCCTGCGGCGTTCCCATTCCACTGCCCCATAACAAAGCCGGACCCTTGCCATTGTTTTCTCGAACACTGCTAGCTTAACAAAAGAATCTGAAGGTTGCCTTATGCTAGTCCTGTCCTTGTTCGCGTGAAAGAGAGAGAAGCTTGTTTACCAGCTCTACGTCAGATTTGGCCATCATGATTTTTGCCCTGAGGGATTGTTCTCTCCGATGTTTTACGAGATCCTACGAATATACCCGAGCATAGTTAACAAGCATTCTGTTTGGCCCATTTCAGGCAGCGACTCTGAAAAAGCGCCTAATATACATTTCATTACATGCATTAAACCTCTGCGTGGATATTCATAGAACGGTGTTCGATTCTTACTGTAATCAAAAGTTTATTGCTAATGAGAAATTAATGATTGATATTATTATATCATTATCTTAATTAATAAAAGGGCGTTCAGAGGATTGTAGCAATGTGGCTAGATAATGCGGGGTGGGAGCTGCCATTGGCTGCCCGCCTGTGACGTAAGTGAGAGTGAAGACGAGCGCGCGGAATACAAACACAGCGCAGTGAACACACTAAATTCCTCCCGATTAACTCCCAATTGTTTATTATTAGCGCTTCTTCCAGTTTTTTTAAAACGTATATTATTTCAGGGCATTCTACAAACATTGTGGGCTAGACATAAAGCAAAACGAATGGAAACTGCATTACATTAGTAATGTATTTACGTATAAACAAAACTACTGGAACACATCCAGGACTTCAACGTAAACTGTAGGCGCTACAAGAGATTCAAACATACATTACTTTAGTACTAAAGGAAAATTTACAACTACTCTAAAGGAATCGCCAAATGGATATGCTGGTGTATTTTTTTTACCGTAAGAAATGAAAACAACAATTCCAGAATGCATTATTCTGTTACAGGATGTAAAAATGAAAAAGACATACCTGCAACATTCCACTTGTACTTGGACCTTCATGCATATCCATGTCAATCGGGAATGAACTGCTACGGAACTACATCTGGGAGCAGAATTTTCTTAACCGGCAAACCTAAAAGTTCACTCTTCAAATCCCGTCTATAGTTACTAGGACGAAAGTGCACTGAACATACACGTGAATTATCAGCGTTAAATTTGTCAGTACGCTTACAGCGAGACACCCACACGCGCTTTAATTGCTAATTTTTTTTGGAAATATGTGATAATTCACACCAACCGTGTTAAAACCGTAATTACGATATTGTGCTACAGCACAATACATTCTACTCTTAACGTTCGTACTCATTGCACACCGACTTAAACACTTCACCAAAGCAGAGAAAACTGAATCTATACTCAAGATTCTAGTTTAAATATGTGTGTGCAACTTATTTGTTGAACTGGGGGGGGTATATGACTGAGTGATAAGGAACAATGTACTTTCGTACATCTGTTGTTAAGTTGTGAAGTTTCCGCCAACATAGCGAGATAAAGTAGGATAATTGTACGTGACTTTTAAAGCGAAGAGAAGCTCAGATTAATATCTGTTGCCCTTTACGCAGTTGAGCGGCATAATTATTTCAACGGAAATGCTGTATGCTCTTACAGCCAAAGTTTAACAACCTTTTTCCGTTCACTGTGGTTCTGTAAAGGATTATATACCCGGAAAAGCTTGCCATTTCCAGGGAACAATACCTTTGGCCCGCATTACATCTGTTTTCATGTTATGAGTCGGCCTACCTGCCAAAACGTAAGTTCTTTATATTCCTCAGGAATGCGTATTAAACAGTATATTATTGTGAGCAGAAGCTATTTGAAGACCAAGTATCATATAAGCATGATCCGGATTCAGATGACATGCCATCTTTTAATTCTTGCAATAAACGTATTGCTTAAGTGTACATAAATCCTTATCATGGGTCCCATATTAAGAAATATATATATTAGTTCATTTTGGTAGTTTCAAGTTTTCTATTTTGGATAATGTTTTTTTTCGATATTACATCGTTAATTTGTAATTTCTTTGTCCTTGGCCGCTTTATTTGGTAACTTCCTTGCATAAGTATAGAGTATATAAAGATTATTGGTTGGTCTGGAAAGAGTTTCTTGTGGAATCAGGTATAACTACTGTTAGAAATTCATGTTCAAAATTAGCGATGAGGAGGTCAGTTTTCCCTTTTTTGCTTAATAAGTGCGTATTGCTCTTATTTATGCATTACATGGACTGTGAAATCCTCTTCATTTGCAATAAACATTGCATATTCTGAGTTCTCAAAAGAGTTAATGCTACACTTTTGTAAGACCTGTTTAAAAACACAATAAGTTAGAAAATTAATTGAAAATACATTCGTTCTATGTTCTTGTTTGGAGAATCTGAAAAGCAAAGAAAATAACGTTCTTACTTGTTTGAAGAATCTGAAAAGGAAAGTAAGAAAATTTTCTTTTCTTTTCAGATTCTTTGAACAAGAACATTTTCACTGCTCTTTTACTTATTTTATCTTTTTGTATAGGAGTTATATCAATATATAAATTAATTTATAACTTTCTGTACACTAATTTTAGTAAAACAAATAAATCTCATTTTAGATAATTTTTTTGTAATTACAAAGTCATTTTGAAACAAATGTAGTCATTTTAAAAAAAGATAGTCATCAAAATCCGCGCCCTGCTTATAAAACACCGCTCTGACATTTTCTCTCATGTATTTATGTTCATCGCCCCTGTATTTGCTCACATAATATTGATTTGTTTCGTAAAGCCTCTCCTGCCAGTTTGGCGTGAAATGTGTCCATGTTTTATACAAAATAACGAAAACTAAGATAGGGTAAGTTATTGCACTTTCCTTGCATAAATACTAAATAATATAGGCACCTAATTACAATTGGCAAGTTCCTTAGATCTACCTCCTTTTAAAAAGATCAGTGTAATATGTTTCAATGATATTTCAATACACTAATACACCTCCTTTTAACAACACCCACTTTCCCGTGGGTGAAAGCACTACATTTGTGTGCTTTTAAGGGTATTGGTTGCGAGCGTATACTAAAGCATACAGGAAAGGTTGTTCTAAAATTAATATCTCCAAAATATTAAGGCTAGACGCATCCTTGTTCTTACTCTTTCAAGTAGCAAGGATCAAATGGGAACTATGTAAATTAATTATTCATTAATTAAAAAATTAAAACAACTTTATACTAGAAATAATTAAGAAACTAGGTTCATATAAGCACATTCTCAGCCTAAATAATGAAGCCAAAATATCCAAATTCTGAACACATCATTCGAATGTACACTACTCTGTAAATTCGGTTTATTTGAAAATTGGAGGATATTTGCAAGACTTGCTGTGCAGATAACTGCTTTTCAGCATGTGTCCATTATCTACTTCAAGTAGTCGAATGTTATGTGAATTTAATTGGCCGAATAATGCGTTATTGGTTTTCTTTAACATAACATAATTAAAGTGAAGCAATAGCATAAACTAAGAAAATGGTTTTAAAGCTTGCAACTTAGAGCTTCTGAACAAGTTTAATATAACAAATATCTGCTTTATATCTACATATCTCGCTTTCTTTGAATAACCTGTATGCTGTAAGTCATCCCTCAAGACCAAATTTCATATATCGACAGCGTTTTAGTGAATATTTCAAGGAGAAATGTAATTGGCGCCAGTTGGGTATTTAGCTGTAAAAAGAGAGGTTTGTGTTTATTATTTCCAAGACTAAGTCTAGTTATAGATGCGATTTTGTTTCAAGTAGTATAGGGTCGAAACAGATCGTATAACGAGAATATTATACGAATTTTCATGCCGAAAAGTACGGTGCAGAATACTGGCTAGCTAAAACTTCACTCTCGATGACGTCATGCAGCAGGCGGACCAAAAGCAGTACAAGCGAAAACGGTGCGGGAAGATACCCCCTTGGGATTGTAGCTCGAATCTTACCAAGTGAAACTCTACCGTGTAATAACTATTAAACTATGCACGGGCAGATTAAAAATGTATTTAGCAAATATAATTTAATTTTTATATATCATTACCCTAATTAATAAAAGGTGTTCAGGGAGTCCTAGATCGAATCTTACCCAGCGAAACTCTAATGTGTAATAACTATTAAACTATGCAAGGTCAGATTAAAACGCATTTAACAAATATAATTTAATTCTTTATACATCATTACCCTAATTAATGAAAGGGCGTTCAGAGGGTTCTAGCTCAAATCTTACCCAGCGAAACTCTAATGCTTAATAAATATTAAACTATGCGAGTATTGGGCGGTCAGATTAAAACGTGTTTAACAAATATAATTTAATATACACGACATTACAATGTTAAACGAGCTGTATTCTTAGGAACCAGAGGTCCCTAGTTCGAATCCTGCCCTGCGAAACACTATAATAACTATTAAGTTATTGAAGCAGCGGGCGGTCGGATTAAAATTGCATTTAACAACTATCATTGTTTATATTAAACCACCGCGTATACTTAGGTATCCCAATGCCTAGACACCATTCTTTCTTCTCTCTTTATTTCTATCTCTCACATGATTTTCGCTACACTCTCTTCTTGCATAAACATTCACATGATCTTCTCAACACATTCGTCTAACATTCATATGATTTCACTACACGTTCTTCTTCTGAAAACATTCATACGGTTTTCTCAACACAATCCTCTATTGACATTCACATGATTTCTCTTCGCATTCTTCTATTAACATTCATACGATTTTCCCTTCTGTGACAAAGTTATTCCATCTAATCACCTGTCTGAATCTGATTTCCTAGTGAATATATTTAGGTTGAGCATCATACGAATTTAGCGCAGTATTGCATCAGTCTCCTTCCTGTATAGTAAAAGTGGACAATCCATCTATCAGTTTTCCCATCTGTTACGGTTGGATACCGTATTTCACAGGAACCATCAAATCAAATTTTACCTGTTGTTCATAAACATCCGCTTCATAGAGCAAACAGGGGAGCATAACAGCAATATCATTGCATTTGGAAACAAGGATATAAGAAAAATGCCTATAGATTTTAGAAGAAGTCAACGAAGTCGAGGATATAATAATGGAATGATTCAATGCACACATCATGCTCTGCCCTTGACGCCCATCAGGTTAACATCACGCAATCAGCAGTTCCTACAGTTATTGGGCTTCAGAATCCTATAATCATGGGCATCTTCAATGTTACCGACACCTCAATGACACCGAGATTCCACGACAAGATCACTAAGAAGAGGAACATGTGTTTTCACCATATAATACATCAGCTCTGGACTCTAACAACGAGTTTAGAATCCCTTGTCAAGTTGAACATTTATATACTTTACACCGTCTCAGGGTGAAGAGAATGCTGTTGTTAAACCTGTCCTCATCGAGTGAAGAAGGCCTGTGATTCGTCTTTCTGATGCTGACATCCTCAAGACTGTTAAGCTGGATAAGACTCTGTTTCACCCATTTAGGACCACAGATCTGCACACTCAACCTGCTGCGTTACAGGAATTTACCTGAATAGTGACACCACATCTAAAATGGAGAAGCCGTGATTTGTCATTTTTTGGTGCTCTGACTTAAGATCGAGTAATGCATCTAAAGACGGTTCTCTTTTTGATCATTGTGACATAACTTAAACTAATCATTGTAATGATTTATTTTTCATTAGGAATGCAAGGATTTTTAATGAATAAAACACTATGTAAAAGCATACCTTAATTCTTTTATTGTTATTATTTATCTTACATTCCCATCACTTTCTCATCCGACTCATTGTTTCTGTATATGTCATTACACTTGTAACAGCAGGTTATGCAAATTTCTTTATTATTTAAATGAGTCTTTTTATTTTCATAATTTGTATTCAAGCCTGGCAAACAGTCTTGATGCTGTTAATGTATACAGGGCTCAAGTCTTTTAGGATACAAATTTCACCATTACTTAAAGTATTTTCACAGTCACTTAAATTATTGCTCACAATGCTTAATTTCAGTGAATATAGGGAGACTTGTTCGAGCTAACTCTCAGCCATGCATTGAATTCTATACAAAATTGTCCGTATTTTTTCATCGTATACCCTGTAATGTTATATAAGGATCCTGTCTTAACGTGTTTCGGTGATGTAGATGTCTCAGCACTCGCTTCTTGCCGAAATGTTTCTTGTAGGTGCCGATGGTGCTTATTCTACCCTCAAATAGCGTCAGCATCATTTGCATGGCAGCAGGCTATTCCTCTTCTTCTTCCTCTTATTGCACACCCTGAAACATTGCACAATGAAAGTCTTAGAAAACTATCTTGGTCAAGTAAAGGCAACCTGAAAAGAATTACATTTTTTGTTATGATACATGTAAAATGAAGCATATGATACATGTAAAATGAAGCACAAAAATTTGTATAAACATTCGGATATTTAGAGTTATTTCAATGCGCTAGATATAATGAAACTCAAATCATGTGATATTGTGATTTCGTAAATTTTTTATAAAATTCTATAATATGCATCTTTTGTATCTTTATATGTAATATCAATGAGTCAGTTGTTTTATTTATGAATTTTTCATTGTGAAATAGGAGAACATTCAATACTTAAGTTTGACACTTCTACGCACCTTCTTTGCATGTAAAAAAGACAATTTACATGTCTTAAATTTCCCCATATCTGCCATACCGTTATACTGGAGGTATACGTTCCCAGGTATTTCTGCATTCTCTTGATTGGTTAACGAATTATAGCGCTCTGGCAAGAACACTTGACAGTCCTCCAGCGAAGATACGATCCTGGTACCATATCTTGTTTGAACTCTCTTTAAGGACTTTATCTCATAGTTAAGACCTATTTTGAGATTTTGAACTTGACGAGTCGGTAGGAAACTACGCTCTTCAACCATCTTGTTAAGTCTATCAGCTAAACAATCTGTAACAGACATTGTCATGAATTATTATTTTCACTACATTATTCAAGTTGAAGAACAAGTTATACACTTCTTTATATTAGAACTAGGGTGTGTGTATGTTTTGTAAGTATGCCTATGAATGTGTAGAGGAAATCATTTGAGTGTATAGTGAAACAAAGATTGAGGGGGAAAATCGTATGAATGTTTATGCAAGAAGAATGTGTGGCGAAAATCATGTGAACTGGAGAAGAGTATGCAGTGAAATCCATGTGAATGTAAAGCACAGATTAGAAAATATGATGCTCTTTGCAATGAATCGTCTTTCACGTACTGTAACGTTTAAATAAAATTAAATGTATTGTAAAAGCCAACAGTGATTTTGTATAGTTATGTAAAACTCACCTTGCATTGTCACGTTTTGATATGTGCTGAATGTGTAGACGGCCTGTAGCTCACGTTGCTTTTAAAGCTCTTTAAAACTTAAATGTAAAGTTAATAAATACACAACAGTTCTAACATGGGCAGATATCTGTTTATATAGGGATCTAAACCCCCTCCAGGTGATGCCGGTACGTCATCATGGCTGTGATGCTTACACACCAAATGATTATTGTAGCCAATAACATCATCTCTTGCTGCGCATGCGCAGAGGCTCTCAGCACTTCTATCCCTACTTGTTTCACTTCCTCTCGCTCTCTCTCTCTCTCACACAGAGTACATCCATAATGTCGTTACGCAAAGCTGCATGCAGTTACAGCATCAATCTAAGTGATGTATTCTAGAGTACAGAGGAAAATCAGTGAAGTCATTGAAAGCTCGGGATTCGAACTAGGGGCAACTGATTGGAAATTATATACAGTATTAATTGTTCATTGTATGAGCTATCAAACATGCTTTCGTCTATAGCTCTATCTCTGCTAGGTTCTGCGATAATTGTGATTTAAACTTAAGGATCGAACCCTGGATGTCAGGTACGCTAATATACACCCGCAAGATACTATCTGATGACATAAACGTAATAGGTTTATTTGGTGCCTTTGTCTTAATTATTTACTATGTTATTAAATTTATAAGTAAACTTCATTGAATCGGTATTCGAACTCAGAACGCCAGAAACAAAAATATTTATAATATTAGTTTGATGTGTTTAAAAGACCTGTATGCAGTTACAGCATCGATCTAAGTGATATATTCTGGAGCACAGTGGAAAATTAAGGAAGTCACTGAAAGATCGGGATTCGAGCTAGGGACAACTGGTTGGAAATTATATAAAGCATTAATTGTCCATCATAGGAGCTAAAAATCGTGCTTTGGTCTGCACCTTTATCGCGGCTAGTTTCTGAGATAATTGAGATTTTAAAATTAAGGATCGAACCCATAACACCTGGCCTCTAATATACATGCACAAGAAACGAGCTAATGACAGAAAAGTAATAAAGTTTATCTACGGTCTTTATTTTAATTAGTTTTGGAGTTATTCGAAGATGAATTTGTAATCGCTCCTAGGATTCGAACCAATGCATCCAGACTATTTTCGAACAATTCGTAAATGATGCGTCGCATCTCAAGCTATAATTAGTTTTTATTGCATCATTTTGTCTGCTTTCATTCGAAGAACATGTAGTGAAAACCATATGAATGTTAATAGAAGAATGCGAGGAGAAAACATGTGAATGTTCATTGAAGATGAGGCAGCAGAGAACCAAAGAATGAGTAGAGGAAATCGTGTGTGAATGTATAGTGAAACAAAGAATGAGTGGGGAAAATCGTATGAATGTTAATAGAAGAATGCGAAGAGAAATCATGTGAATGTCAATAGAGGATTGTGTTGAGAAAACCGTATGAATGTTTTCAGAAGATGAACGTGTAGTGAAATCATATGAATGTCAGACGAATGTGTTGAGAAGATCATGTGAATGTTTATGCAAGAAGAGAGTGTAGCGAAAATCATGTGAGAGATAGAAATAAAGAGAGAAGAAAGAATGGTGTCTAGGCATTGGGATACCTAAGTATACGCGGTGGTTTAATATAAACAATGATGGTTGTTAAATGCAATTTTAATCCGACCGCCCGCTGCTTCAATAACTTAATAGTTATTATAGCGTTTCGCAGGGCAGGATTCGAACTAGGGACCTCTGGTTCCTAAGAATTCAGCTCGTTAAACATTGTAATGTCGTGTATATTAAATTATATTTGTTAAACACGTTTTAATCTGACCGCCCAATACTCGCATAGTTTAATATTTATAAGCATTAGAGTATCGCTGGGTAAGATTCGATCTAGAATCCTCTGAACGCCCTTTCATTAATTAGGGTAATGATACATAAAAAATTAAATTATATTTGTTAAATACATTTTAATCTGACCGTGCATAGTTTAATAGTTATTACACATTAGAGTTTCGCTGGGTAAGATTCGATCTAGGACTCCCTGAACACCTTTTATTAATTGGGATAATGATATATAAAAATTAAATTACATTTGTTAAATGCATTTTAATCTGACCTTTCATAGTTTAATATTTATTACACATTAGAGTTTCGCTGGGTAAGTTTCGATCTAGGACTCCCTGAACACCTTTCATTAATTAGGGTAATGATATATAAAAATTAAATGATATTTGTTAAATGCATTTTAATCTGACCTTTCATAGTTTAATATTTATTAAGCATTAGAGTTTCGCTGGGTAAGATTTGAGCTAGAACCCTCTGAACGCCCTTTCATTAATTAGGGTAATGATGTATAAAAAATTAAATTGTATTTGTTAAATGCGTTTTAATCTGACCTTGCATAGTTTAATAGTTATTACACATTAGAGTTTCGCTGGGTAAGATTCGATCTAGGACTCCCTGAACACCTTTTATTAATTAGGGTAATGATATATAAAAATTAAATTATATTTCTTAAATACATTTTTAATCTGCCCGGGCATAGTTTAATAGTATTTACGCGTTAGAGTTTCACTTGGTAAGATTCGGGCTACAATTCTCTGAACGTCCTTTTATTAATTAAGGTAATGATATAATAATATCAATCATTAATTTCTCATTAGCAATAAACTTTTGATTACAGTAAGAATCGAACACCGATCTATGGATATCCACGCAGAGGTTTAATGCATGTAATGAAATGTATATTAGGCGCTTTTTCAGAGTCGCTGCCTGAAATGGGCCAAACAGAATGCTTGTTAACTATGCTCGGGTATATTCGTAGGATCTCGTAAAACATCGGAGAGAACAGTCCCTCAGCGCAAAAATCATGATGGCCGACTCTGACGTAGAGCTGGTAAACAAGCTTCTCTCTCTTTCACGCGAACAAGGACAGGACTAGCATTAGGCAACCTTCAGATTCTTTTGTTAAGCTAGCAGTGTTCGAGAAAACAATGGCAAGGGTCCGGCTTTGTTATAGGGCAGTGGAATGGGAACGCCGCAGGGGTCTTTCTAAAATAGTCTTACCCGGGACAATAGAAAGGCACACAATAGAATCTCTTCCACAATGGAAAGGGACCGGCTTTGTTATAGGGTTGTGGAATGAGAAATGCCAGATGGTCTTTCTAAAGTAGTCTTGCTCCGGACAATAGAAAGGGACCGGCTTTGTTACGGGGCATTGGAATGAGAAATAAATGCTTGCCCCGGACAATAGAACTTGTTTTTCTGTTAACTGGCTTTAGGTTCTCTTTGTCACGACCCTAATTCATCATGGGCTTTGTTCATTTTGACAGCTGAAGGGTAAGCATTGTTCTTTTGTTAAAAGCTAGTGGAATGAGTATGCCACGTGTTCGAGTAACAATGAAGTGGGGGTGGGTAACTGCAACAGGTGCAGAAGTGGTCGGATGTGGAATGGGTAGGAAAAACATCTCGCCTTTGTTCAGAACCTTAAATTTATGACCCCTTTGTTCGTTTTGACAGTTGATTGACAGCCTTAATTGCTTAACTGTCAAGCTTCCATTGTACTCAACAATATTTATGACCCTCAGCTGCAAGTAAAACTACCAAGGAGCTGGGGCTGGGGGTGGGGGAGGGGAGGGGCGGGACTAATTAGCATATTAATTGCGCATTCCTGTATATTAAGTGGGCCAGCTCTGTCATTTCTATACTACTCACACTCAACGTAAATATATTGTATCGTAAAATATTAGGGGAGGAAAAGTATACAACTGTACATTTTATTGCGGTTAGCATAAGAACGTATTGCTAAAGGGAATGCATATACACTAACTGCTAATGCATTACAGAACATGATTTTCGTCTGCTATTGCGCTAACGCTGAGAGTATCTTGCTTGTTAATTAGCAAGTGTATGGATGACTGCCGTCTGCCATTCTATTGCATATACGAGAAATGCGGCAATGAATTCCCAGAGGTGCTATCTGAGTACCGAATAAACATTTTGTGTAACACAGGAAATATGATAGGCGAACAGGCATTCACAATACGCTAGCACACGTATGCTCAGCTCAGGTCAAATCTTGTGATTTAGTCAGGTGGTATTTGAGATTTCATGGCAAAGGAAGGTACACGTAGGTATGCGAATAAACTGTTCAAACACAAAAGCGGGAAACAGTTAAAAAGTGGCGAAAAACAAACAATACTTAGTATATTCAACTCATTATGAGAAAAATACCCGACATTCGCATTACTGCATATTACGAAAGTAATATCGGATTTTACACGTGTTTCAATGAGAAGTGTAATCAAAGCGAGCAAGGAATATAAACAGACATAACAGAACATAGCATAGGGGATTCAAATGTGCGATCTTGTTTTGTGCTCGACAGCGCTGTGGATAAGCTTGTCATTATTTTGGAGAGTAGTTCTGATTCCGATACGGCAGCTGAGTCATCTTTGCAGGATTCGGATTTGGATGTTGCACTTTTGCCCGAGGGTAACGAAAGTAAAATGCTCATTTCCGCATACTTATAAAATGGATTGTTACCTCAGGTTACATTTTGACCTATGATTATCACGCAGGGCGCCCTTTTATAGGTTGAAACTATGTTCAACAAGCACGTGAGAGGGGAACAAGCAGCCATTAGGGGCGGGGATTGCGAACTACTTTCGCGCGAATAATACAAAGAGTTTGTTTACAGTGAGAGGCACTCTGGTTTGGAATGGGCAGTAGTAGTCACTGGAAGCTACTGCTCCCCCTTAACCAGGAAGTGTGTCGAAATAGTTGTAGAATGTTCGAGAACTTTATATATGTGAGCACTTGTGGGATTCACTCAGTGACGGCAGTACAATTGTTTAGTCAGTCAGAGTGCGAGAAAGTTAGCGTCTCTGGTGCAACATCAAGAGCGATTAGGCGAGCGATTTGTCGACGGCCATTGTGACGTGCAACGAGTGCTACTGCGGAGTGACGGGTTGTGGAGGTCTGGTATTCGAATCCCGAGTAACCGAAGCGTGAAGAGACTACGTCACGAAGAAAGTGAAGGAACGGAGAATTAAGGCAATTCACCTTAGTAAAGTGTTCGTGAAAAATAAGTGAATACGCAGCGAAATTGAACTACATAAGAACTTATAACAGTGACAACGAGAACTGAGAGAAGTGACAGTTGAAAAACTGGACAAAGTCACAATATATGTATCCCTCCGCGTTTGTGCTGAGAGGAACAATTTTCCATGAATGCTGATGAGAAGTAAACGACACAATAAAGAACTAAATGGAAGCTGCAAGATTATTTAGTTTTCATATTAATATTAATCACTATTTATAATAATCAAACGTTTCGAAATGTCTGATTGACATAATTCTTAAAACTCACAGATATTTGTTATGGTGTGCTTTGGTACCCTGGGCTAGTTAATGACGTCATGTGTTTACAAGTTGGGTTCTAACAATGTGCCGATTATAGCAGGTCTTCAGATTTATTCGGCATTTAACGCCAGTCCGTTTAAATGAATGACGTCATTTAGTTCAGCGAGCCACTTTCTCAAAGTGAAGGTGCAAAATTTAGTTCAGACTGCATGCGTTTCCGACTTCGTACTGCGGCGGTGCACAACTCTTTTCACACTAGGATATTTTGGGTGCTCTTTAAACACGTGTAAAGAAGGGAGTGACCACCGATCAAGAATTTATATGCTTGAGTGCTAACTCGAGACACACTAAACTAATTAGTTGAGTTACCTATCAGCATACATGTTGAGTTGCGAGACGTAAGCGAAATACGTTCCTAAAGTAAATACTGGAAAGGTACTCCCATTTCACTAAGGTGACATCCACCTCCCCCCACTCATCTTTCGTTAGTCCTCTGCCACAGGCATTCGTGATAAACTCGCTTCAAAGTGTCGACGTCATGCGCAGACTGGCGGCAACGGCAGAATAAATCTGAGGACCTCATATACTTCTAGTTGGTTGAGACGTATGTTAATGACCAGCCTAACAGTTACTTTGATTTCGTTAAAGTAGCCGAGTTAGCCTAATCAAACATAAACTATACCGAGTATCATTGGTTCACAATACATTACACAATACATTTTCCATTTCGTTTTTCAGTTTCCATTGCTTGAGGTCCTTGTTCTTGATAAGGCTACCGTTTATCACTCTTCATAGACATCTTTGCTTTCATTTAAATGTTCACATTTCGTGGTAGGTAAAACGAAGTTACAGTAAGCTATAACGATAGTCACACTTTTAAAAAGCGTCACTATGTGATGGCTTTGAAATTTCATGCTATCAGCATGACCAGGAAATAAAAACAAATAGCGACTTACCACTTGAAAAACTATAAGTATTTGCCAATTCAAACCAATAAGAAACATCTCAGAAATGGTTGACGCAGAGAACAAAAGTAGCCATGACAAATTGTGTGCTTAGACAAGATCAAAGTTTTTGGTACGGTAAGATTTGTCTGTCCATTGCTGTTTAACAAGTGTATAGTAGTTATTCAGAATGGAGTTCTTCACAGGCTCTTCAAAACAATTCAGCACATAAGGTTTATTTGACATGAAAATATTTTAAACATGTGGTTCCAAAATCCATGTGGTGGCAGTTTTTTAATTTTTTAGTTACACTGTTCATAGTGACACAAACACGGACATTTCTCTAAGAATGTTTTTTTTTGTATTCAGGGAACCTATAAATATGTTTTACATTGAAATATCGGTGTATAAAGTTTTTCTTACAAAACAAAAGCAATAACAAATAAATATCTAAACATGTTTCTTCTAAAAAATGTTTTAGTTTTGATTTACAGTAATGCTTTCCTACTCCATGCCTTGACTCTTCCGTAACGTTTAATAACGCCAGTTATGGACCCAATAATTTGACTGTACATAATCGTACAGAATAGTCAACCATTACATGTGGCATGAAGTCTTGGATAACAGACAAACAAACGAAAAAATCTCAAACTTGTGTCTCCAACTTTCGCTTGAATATTTAAGAAACAAAGTTTTATTCCGACGCTTGCGGTCAAATTAAACATTGTCATATAGCAGCAATGTTCATGAAGGTCATGACAGATAGTCAATCATAAGCTTTTAGTTAAGGGCATACTCATATGGAATGTTACATTGGCCATTAATTGGTTGAGAAAAAGAACAAAAAAATTGAGGTGCCAATACATCATCCTCACGACTGTTATCAGTTAGTGAGGGACACACGGAAAAGTTAAAATTTGGTGTTCTTGAAATAAATCATGAACAATTTTATGATTTTGTTCAACTTCTAAAATAAAGTTTGGTTTCCAGAAACAACAACAGAGATGGAGAAATTGCATAATGTCCAATGGCTTCTTCAGAACAAAGGAATGGTGTTCTGCAATAGCCCTTTAGATGAAGAACATTTTAAGATTCTGATTCTCAAAAGAGGCAGGTGTCAATAAGGCCATGTTGAAAAGAAATGCAAATAACTGGTGCCCATATCCACACAGAAGAAACTGGACCTACCCCAACTTGTGCTCTACAATTGGTATTTAAGCATTCCAGCAGATGCTGCCTCTACGGAGAATCTTGATCTCGCCGTACAATAATGTACGGAGTATCGTTGTATTTTACAGTTATCAGTGTAGTTAATGAAAGGTTAATTGTAATAACAACTAGTGGAAAATTATTAGATTTTCATGCAATGTTAAAAACTTCATATCATTTTTCTACATATTTTTAAAAACAATAAAGACTTCACTCAGATTATAAAAGTTAATAAATCATTTTCTAAATGACAAAAGAGCATAAGTCCGTTTTGGGGTCCAAAATGCTTAACATATTATATATGATGAAATAGGAAATGAGTCCATCAAATATATAGTTACGTATTATTGAGCAAAGTCTATGGCTCGCATTCTGGAGGTCGTGGGTTCAATTTCTACGGCCGACCTTCCTGACTCATGGGTTTTTTCGGGTTTCCCCGAGTCGCTAGGCGTATGCTGGGAAGGTTCATTACATCTCCCAAATTTTCTATCCTCTGATTTTACCTCCATTCTCATTTCGCTTCAATTTTCATCTGCTTAGCTGTTTCAGGGTTGCAAGTGTCAGCGGGACTCTCGGCGTTGTATGGCAGGGGAAAGGATGCTCTATGTAACACTTCTTCTCCGGAATGGGGGCAGTCTCCGAGTGTGGCCCCCAGTGGGATGTGCAAGCTTGCACTGGGGAGGGGAGCCCGTTGTACCAGAAGCTATTCAGGGAGTTTCAATCTGGAAAATGGTGGGGACCTTGTCATCTGTCCGATAATGCCTCCTGTTCTGGCGCCTTTTGTCTTCTCTCACGTCATCCCTCCCTCCAGGGAGCGTCCTCAGGAGCTTAGATCGAAGTGCTAGGTCTCCCTCCGGTCTTTGACTTTTTATTCGGTATCCTGAAAACAATGTTTAGTTTACTTATGTCACTATGACCGAGCGCTACAGACTTATTATTGCAGACAGTGAAGATAGTCATAGCTTGATTTTACTATTTTTGTCTTACGTGGGTCATTACTTCCTTTTTATTTGTCAATACTTTCTTAGCTACTGCATAAATTAAATTCTAAGTCTGAGCTTCAAGCTATTGATTTTTTATGATCAACAATCTGGGGTGGAGAATGGATCGCCATTTCGCCACAAAGGTTACGTTGGTCACCTTGTTACTGGAACCACCATATCCAAGCTTTAGTAATTAATTTATTTTTGTGTAAGTACGGTTTTTCGGAAAGAGAAAGCACTTGACTTTGTCTCGTATTTTAAATCTCTTTATACTAGTTCTAGATACACTTACCACACTTGTATCGCAAAATGTTAGAATTATTAGAATACTTACAACAAAAGAAAAATAACTGCAAAGTTTTGTAAAATTTGTTGCGTTAATTTGGAGAATATTAGTTCTGTATAAATCTATTTCAGGTTAAATCCAATATTTAATATTAAAAGTCAGTATTTATAAAGTAGGTCTCGTACCCTTTCCTTCTACCTTTCCCGTCATTATACGGCATGGGATTTAACCATTTATTTAACCTGGGCCCACACCATCCAAATCACAGACAAGGCAAGCTTAAGTTCGAACTCTCATTTACTTGTTATACACGTAGATATCCTTTACAAAACACCACTTTGTTTATTCATATTACGCATACTCCCATTCTTTTTTCTCCGCTTTCTTCTTTCGTTATCTTCGTAGATATAAACCACTGATGTTATCTTTCTATGTGCTATTGTTTCTTTATGCTAAGGCTTATAATGCTGCCCTGTAACGTTTCCTTCGGCTGCATCATAGTAATTGGCACAACACGAATATTCATTTGCATAAAAAATGGAAACCATATAATTGGTAATCAGCTATTTAATTGCAGTTCATAATCAAATGCAGAGAAGCAGAGTTCACTATTTAAATTTAAAAGTAATAATGTGAAAGGAGCACAGGTGTTTTTCCGCGGTAACCTCCAGGGAGTAGATAATGCATAGAAACACCCAGAAAAGCTTAAAATATGCACATAGAATGTGAAAGGGAACAAGGGAGACGTACTGAGCACAAGTGTATTTTCAACAGAACTTCCCGGGCGCCTTCTAACGAAACCCAGACTGGAATAATATATCTTAGCAGGCGACCAAGAGTCTGTAACAAGAAAAATCTAGAAAATTAGGCTACCTACGAACTTTTCGATACTTCAGATATGTTTCCGATGACATATTTTCTATAGATCGATGAAGAATAGAATGGTGCAATGAAATGGTGGAATATCTAATAAAATGCGACATATATAGAGCTAGAAAGGTATTCCGAAGTTCATATTCCTGAAGGGTTTGTATACTCCAAAAATGGCAGCTTAGCTTGAAAGTTTTGAAAGAAAATAACTGAGCTATATCTTTATAGCTAGGCAGAAAATAATATCCGAGCCCGTAATATTGACTAAATAAATGTATGTGCTTCGATTTTCTTCACTAATTATTCCTTTAAGGTTCATATTTAAGACAAATGTTTCATATCATTACACGATTTGGGGTCAACTCTCTTGTAGATTGCATGAATATGTTTTCAATGTAAGTTTAATTATGTATTTTAGTCCAGTAATATTTTAAACCTAGAATGACTTCTTGCTACCCTTTGCGCATATCCAGCTTTAGCTCTGAAACTATTCAAAAGTTTTATGATAATTAGAATTTAGAAAACGTTTAAAACTGAGGAAATGCGCTAATAACTGTCTTAGAATCGCAAATATGGCTCCAGTTTTGTTTAATTTAAGGCCAGATGACGGTTGCGCTTTCTCGTTACCAGTATGGTAGAGATATCGTGTCATTCGTGCCCTAAGGAATAAAGCCATGAATCCCTAGTTTTAGGCATGAGGAATTTGTATGAATGGATTTGCTTAAATTAAGGTATATATACATTGATCCGTATCAATCGCATGGCTCCAACAGACCAAACGTGCTGTTATGATAACAGAATAATAAAGTATAACCAAAGGCCAAAAAAAATTTAAAAAATAATAAAATAAAATAAATCAAAGAAAAGCACTGGCTATAAGTACATACCACTGCGCGAAAAAATGTAAGATAAATATATTCACAACTTAAGCATAACCAACCCACAAACAGTAAGTAGTACAATAGTAAGCGCTATTACGTAACAGTTGTATGTCCTATTATATTACGTAATGAATATTTAAGAATACGTGAAAAGCGGCATAAAATGGAATGAAAAATAAAGCATCTACACCCAATCGGCACGTTTAGTTGTGCTTACCTACCCTTGCCTGCTATCAGCCTTAGTAGCACATTTTCCCTGCCTGCCCAGCGTGGAGGGTGGTAAATCCTCGCGAGAAACGTTTCTCTCTCTATTCCTTCGTGCTCTTACAGCTTGCCAAAGTATACACACAGCGTTTTGATTCTCATGCAATTTTTATCAGTTACTATTATAATGTGCCATGCACCAAGTCTAAGCCACGTTAGCCCCTGCCTATAATGATATTAGTACCTATTTCGGTGTATTGCTTCATACTTCACTCACATTTTACTCCGAACTGCACTTCCAACGAAATATTCTCTGTGAATTGCGCAATTGTCTGTTGTGCCAGTAACACAAAGGCGCTTCTTAAGCCTGCTCCAAGCGTACTGTTTTCCTGAACCGACACCTAAACTTAGCCCATTGCTATGGTTTGCAAATTTTTCTTTTGTTTTGATGCCCATGCGGAATTTCTTTGCGTCTCAGCTGTTCGAGGTAGCAGACCACCCTAAATTATGATTGGTCTCCATGAGGACTTCTCATCCAAAATTTAGGTGTCATAATGTTGTGCTCTTATCGTCTCACTATGCACTAGTTGGTCGTACGCGTCCCTACCCTAACATTAGTTTTAAAAATCTGGTCCTGCCTTGCACCAGAATACCTGTTTTCCCAACCCTAAATTATCATGGATACAATTATCGGTCCATATACGTCTCCAGTAAGCTTTCAGATATATGTGGGATTCTGCTATGCAGCGCACAGCATCTGTTACTTTTACTTCTGCCTTTGGGTTTCGTGACGTCAATATGGTTTATCCACCTCCGCCCATCATAAATGTGAATCCTAAATATATTTTATATTCTATTAAGTATATTCTAAGTAATTTCAAGTATATGAAATTCCTAACCTGCTCAGCATCTGACCTGCACATCTTCATATCTCCTCCCTGCTATAGAGTAAACCATTTTTGAAGCTCATTTTTTAGTTTTGTTCACTTTAAGTAGCTACTCATCACAGTAATGATTGTCTGTCTATCCTCCGTTGTAGTCCATTGATTGTCGTAAAGCATACACTATTTCATTTCCGAATGAAAGTTCGGCAATCTGCAAATCTCCCAATACAGCGCGTTTATATTCTCTACTAACATTATATCAGTATCATTATGCACAAATTAAATAGTAACGGTAATAAAATGCAGACTTATCTAATGCCGTATATATTACACACCGAAACTACTCCTGTCGTACGTTTAACATAATTACAGATTCTGACAGATTGTCTGCAAGGCGCTAATTATTTTAGCTAGACATTCCCTGTGCATGTTGTTAATGCCATAATTCATTCAGACTGAAAGAGTCAAACGCCTTCTTAAAATCTACAAAAGCGCAATACAACCTTCCTTGTTATTTAAAATCTGTCTCGTTCCTAACGTATATAAAACAAATGCGGCGTCCATGGTGCTGTGGCCTTTTCTGAAAGCACACCGAGATTGAAAGTTTTCCAAATTTTTATTCCCAGCACTTCGTATTGTATAACGTTCTGCAATACTTTTTTTCATACTTGATGCCATAGTAACTCTCTCTAACTGTCCGGTTTTTCGGTAGATCCCTTCCCATTATAAAACAGTGAATAATGCCCTTGCTCCAACAGAATGGGTGATTCTCATTGTAGAATATTACATTACAAACACACACCAAACTCATTTGCACTAGCTGCGACATTAAGAACTTTTGGTGGAAAAGTAGAGTTCTCCCACCTTTCAATCTCAAGTCCGTTTAATCTCCCTTGCTGTGATCTCATTCAGTATTGGGATATCCCGGCACCCAAAACCTGTTCTTCTCTCACTTTATTCCATTCCCGGAATAGTGCTCTGAAGTGCAATGCTCACTTCCTGGAAGAAACTTCGCAGCGTGACTGCCGGTCAACCCTTAAATTATTTACACTTATTTTACTTTTACAAGCTTTCCCCTTCATACTGTTTGCCTTTTATTCTTGTTGCAATTTCCCAAGATCCTCTTGTCCTTTCTCTTCTCCGCAAAGCTTTATTGACTCCCTCCATTCACGTGAAACGTCCCTTCCATGCTTCTTCCCACCAGGAGTTGACCTGTTGACAACATTCTTTGGCCATCTTTCCTCCTTCATTCTCTTTGCGTGCCCTTACCATTTTAGAAGTCTTGTTTCTATCCGATCAATGCCACTTTCTTTTGCATCCATTTTCAGTCTTTTTAATTATTCTTGATATGCTCATTCTTCTTAATCCATTCACTTCTGCCGAAAAAAAATTGAACGTATTTTTTCCACTTATAGTCCAATTCTGTTTTACTAGTAATATAATATAATATAATATTTATTTCATCATTATTACAATAATACAAATAAAGCTTACATCTAAAACTTATGTCTAGTGCACCAGTTTTCTAGCTCCCCCATATTTAGCCCCTAGGCTGTATATATGGGATAAAGCTACTATACCATCTCTCCACTTTACAAACTATGCCCATTCAGCTGTACCTCTCTTAAGCTCCTTATCCACTTATCCCTTGTGTTGCCTAAAAATGTCCCCATCATTTTAATTGTTTCTATTTTTGTGCTTCCCAACATTCTTAATGCTACTGTTTCTTTGTTTAGCTTGTCACATTTTTTATTCCATATAACCTCTCTCCACCTTGTAACCTTATCACATTCTATTAGACAATGAAAAGTACTACCCGATTCATCACACCTAATACATCCCCCCGAACAATTATATCCATTCCTTTCTAAAAATATTACTCCTTTGCGCATCCACGCAAGTCCTATTCTACCAAATTGATTGCATATATCTACATACTTCTCCTTTCCCCAATTTCTTTTAACTGATTTATACAAGATCAATTATCTTTTATCCTCAAAACTAGCCCATATCTCTTGTTTCTCGATATCTTCCACCCTTAATGTCACTTTTTTCCAAAACCCACTGTTATTATGTTTATATAATAGGAAAATATTCCTCATGCCAATTTCTTTTAGGACATTTCCCATCTCCCCTAACCAACACTCTTCTCCTAGGACAGCTTTTTGAAACTGTATACATCCTTTTAAGATATTACTATCTTCTAAATTTAAACATCTATACCAATACTTCAAAATTCTTTCCACTATTATACCTTATCTCCCTACCCTTCCTAGCTCTGCCAGTGCCACGCCCCTTTTGTGAACTCTTGGGTAAACCCAAAACTTCTCTACAGAACATTCTATGGACTATATCAATCTTAATCCATCTCTTTGCCACCCCCCATATTTCTATTCCATATAACACTTTTGACTCCACTACAGCTTCATATAGCCTTTCCAACCAGTTCATTGTTACCGCGGGTGTTTTGCACAAGCAGACTCTAACAGCTTTCATCGCTAGCTTTCCTTTCAATTGTGCATATTTAGATTGTGCTTCCCATTTCCCGTTACTTGAAAATCTAGTCCCCAAGTAATCAAATTCTTTTACCACCTCTATTTGCTCTCCATTTATATACCATCTTTCCACTCTTTTTAATTTTGTTCCTTTCTTCAATACTATCATCTTGGACTTTTTTGTATTCACCTTTAGCCCCCATTCCATACAAAATTTTGCAATTTCATTGATAGCATGTTGCAACCCTATCACTGTTACTGCCCCAGCTACTAGATCATCTCCAAATAATAACCCTGGTATTTCCTTTTTCCCTATAACTGGACAGTGTTTATTACTTTTCATTATTCTATCTAAAATATCATGTACAAAGTAAGTTAAATAATATTGGACTGAGTTTACAACCTTGCCTCAGACCCACATTTTGCCGTATATAATCAGTAGTACTATTTCTTCCACATTTTAAAATTTAATTCCTTTATACAATTTTTGTATCCCCTCGATGAATGCAGTGCTGACTCCTTTGTTCCTCAATTTATATACCAGAGCCTCTCTGTTTATAGTATCAAAAGCCTTCTAGTAACATTGCAGTTCCAAAAATCCATTTAAGGATATAATTGCCTTCCTTGCAAGATTAATTTTATTATATTTATCATTTTAATTTGTACCTGATTTGTCAATAATAGACACAATTATTCCTAATCTCCAACATGTTTATGTCTTGTCATTTATTTGAGCATTTTCTCAGGTCTTCCGATAACCATATGTATATATATATATTGTCTTTTCAAAAAATTATTTTCATTTTACCTTTCTGAGAAACATCAAGAATTTGACATGTCATTAATTCAATATCTTGTTGATCTTGCCATATTATGACTGGTCATCAGCAGATCGTTCTGCCATTAATTTCTATACATACATTGTGGCATGTATTGTACCGTTTTCTCAATACATCTGTACTAAAACGTCATCTAAATGATAAACTCTCTATCATCAGCCATGCCTGCATTATCCCCCTTTGCTAATACATCCTTAATTTTCTGTCTTTCCCGTATAAAGTGGTTACACGCCTTTCTATTTTAGTGAAAACCCTTCGTATCGTCTCTCTCACCGCCGTACTGAGTTTTCTCAGAGCCTTCCCTGGTTTTTAGGGATTTTGTGTTGTTGGTCTTACCCTTGGCTTCGCGTGCATTTGACTTTCACTGTCTTCGCAGCAGTAGCTATTATTTCTGTTAGTTGCTCAGTTGTTTCCGGTTCTGTCTCCTTAAACCCATTTTAAAACTATCGACAAGAAGTTCAGTAGGTGCCGGTTTCACAATAACATCTTACCAATCTCCCTTTTTCCTCTCTACACCCTCTTCCGCATATAATTTAAGTTCCGTCCCGATATCGAATTCCAGGAAACTGGAGAACGCTGCGATTCGATACAACCACCCACTTAAACACTCTTTAATTCTGACCCGATATGATCCACTACTCTAAAATTCTTAATTTGGCCTTTTAAACCCTGGCTTATCAAAATAAAATGCATTACACTACCGCCAGTTTTCCCCTCCCGATCCCTTCCATACTTGCCGTTGAGTATTTCTTGAGAGATAGCAAGCAGTTTTCTCTCCTCCACATTAATGAGTCGGTCCTTACTCTGCTGACCACTGCGTAGTTCCCCTTGACCTAGCGTAAAGTCGCCTAGGAGAATAAATTCAGACCTGAAATGGTGTTCGTAATTGCCCCAACACATATGTTAAACCGTTAAAGAAATTTCGGTTCGCATATTTAGACGTTTCTGGATGTTTATATAATCCCATAACAACTAAATTTGCTCATCCCGTGCCAAATGTATACCGAGCATCCCTTCCAAATAATTTCTAATTTAGATTCCTAACCCTCCCCTAGAAGCCACAGGACGTTGTAGTTGGTAGGGAGGCTTCCGTGTACCAGTGATTTACTAAGCTGTGCTGGTAGAGGTACTCATGCCAGGGAGGTTCGTAATGAGGTACCACACTAAGAAGTGGCTCAACAGAAAATCCAACCCAAAGGGACTCCCAGTTGGAGAACCTTGAGAGACTCCCAGCTGAAGGACCTTTCAGGGGCTCTGGTCCACCCAATCCAAGGTGAGAATGCATCGTGCCGAGGGATGAATGGCACTGGGGTGGTAAAAAATGCAGTGTCGTGAACGATCTCCTCAGGGCACCAGGCGACACCCTGAAGTAATTAGCCTTACCAATATATACGGGGCTCTGTATTGGGTGACTTTTATTTCCCTGCTACTCGTGGGACCAACATGGACTAAAACAAAATAATTATTACCAAGGTGGGTGAGAGAGGCTCTCCAGTTGAGGGAAATCTCTCACCTGACAAAGAAAAGTCAAGTGACAGAGACTCTCCAGCAGAGAGAAATCTGTCACTAGATAAACAAATGGGTGCAACAGCATCTGGAATTAATAGAATGCACCTGGACACTAATAAGTTGTCAGGGGTAGCTAGAAGAAGAATCAAAAAAGCTAAAAAAATGAGTGAGGGCACAGGTAATGTAAACCCACAGAGTAGAGGGGTGGAGGTCCGTAGTGATCCAGGGACTTCTAAAAGAACCAGGACAAGTGTGGATACTCCTCCTTCGGATAAAGCCAAACCTGTTAAGAGGCCTAGGGGCACTGAACCTGGTGTCACTTACAGGAAATCTTTGGCCGTTTTTAAGATGGCAATTGTTGAAGAACCCTAACCTGAGAGAAAGCTGATTGGGGAGGACATTCGACCCATTCAGGTTGAGATTCTGAGGAAGATAGATGAGGCACCAACTAGTGAATCTCTACCTAAACTCAGGTCCTTTTCTCTACAGGATGGGGCTCTGATATATTATTGTGATGATTAGCAGTCATGTAATTGGCTCCAAAAACATATTCAAGGAGAGATTAGTTCTGAAAGTAGTAGATCCAAAAGATCTACCTAAGCCAGTCAAGGTGGCCCTTAGGACTCGGAACATTACAACCGATGATCCTAAGGTGCTGCTAAGACGCATCCAGAGATTAAACCAGGAGCTGAATATAGAGCACTGGAAAATCATTGACAAGCAGGTAGACTCCTCTGGTCAACGCCTAATCTTAATGGTGGACCAAGAGTCTGCTAAGAAGATAAAGGAGCTGGGCATGTCGACCTATACCGGGGTAGACAGGGCCCTTTTTAAGATCCTGTTTGACCCGGAGAGGAAGGCAGTAGCAGACAAAGCGAAGAAGGCAGGCAGCGATGGCGGAGACAGTCCGGAGACGATGGAGATAGGGGAATCTGGAGGATCCGCATCGGGTACTGCTTAAGGTAAGTGTTGTGGGTTAACATAATTATGAAAATAATTCAAATTAACTTGCAGCACTGTAAGGCAGCTTCAGCCATTCTAAGTGGGGAATTTTTGAAGACAATGTTGATATTGCTCTCATACAGGAACCTTGGCTTTTCAGAGGTTTAATTAGAGGGATCAGTTGTACTAAGGGCACAATATAGACCTAGTAATAATAATCCAAGATCATGCATTTATGCTAAGAATTGGATAAACGCATTGCTTCTTACTGAGAACTGTTCCAGGGATGTAACTACAATCAAAACAACAGTGGAGGAGGCAGGAGAGAGAAGAATTTTAATACTCTCTTCCGTCTACCTCCCTTACGAAGACTCTGGTCCACCATCGATAGCGGTGGGGGACCTTGTGACCCGACCCACTGCGGAGAGAATGGAAAGGAGTTAATCCTGGGGTTGATGCCAATGCACACCACAAATTGTGGGGGAGCACTGATATCAATCCCAGAGGAGAAAAGTTAATGGAGTACTTGGTGAGTACAAACCTTAATATTCTAAATCGAGGTAATGAACCAACATTTGTAACTTTGCGAAGGGAGGAAGTCATTGACATAACGATAGGGACTAATAGTATTGAGAACCTAATTTCAAGTTGGCATGTATCATCGGAGATCACTCTCTCTGATCATAGATGCATATGCTTCAGTGTCAATGCACAAGTCACTCTACCAGTGATTTACAGAAATCCGAGGAAAACTGACTGGGACGGATATAGACGAGACCTATCAGCATTGACATCGGGTATCTCAAGGAACATCCGTTCGATATTGGATGTGGAGTTTGCCGTTGATGAATTACAACGGTCAATTCTCCTATCCTATCATTAAAAATTGTCAGCCTAAGGTAGCCTACTCGCCAAGGCTTGTGCCTTGGTGAACTAAAGAGTTAAGCAGACTTAGGAAGAAAGCAAGGAAATTATTTAAACTTGCAAAAAGAACTGGTGATTGGGATTCATATAGACAAGCCCTCGCCAATTATAACAAAGAAATACGCAAAGCCAAAAGAATTTCGTAGAGGGAGAACTGCCAGGGGATGGAGGATGTTCCCAGCAGTGCAAGATTCATGAAACACATGGCAAAGGGTGTTAAAAAATTGTGAGCACTATTAAACTGCCTGTTGGCACGTACACACAGCCTGGTTCTGAGACGCTCCTGCAACTTGCGAGGGCTCACTTTCCAGACTTTAAGGTAGACAATGACAGCAATTCTGTGAAGGGACAACCAAATCTGGACCATCTTTCTTTGGTCAGAGAGGATTGGAACCTAATCAGGGGCGTAGTAAATGTCACTAAAATACGATGGGCTGTCAAGCCGTTTGGACCATATAAATCGGCAGGTCCTGATTTAATCATTCCTGGATTTCTACAATATGGTATTGATTCAGCTCAATCCCTACTTTGTGGTATTTTTAGAGTTTGCCTAGCCTATGGATATATACCCATGGCTTGGAGACAAACAAAGGTGGTGTTTATACCTAAACCAGGGCGTCCTAGTTACGCCCAGGACAAGGCTTATCGCCCTATAAGTCTCTCCTGTTTTATGCTTAAAACTCTGGAGAGGTTAGTGGATAGGCACATTACGGATTATGTTTTAATGGAACATCCATTAAACAAGTACCAATTTGCCTATCAAATAGGGAAATCAACGGAAGCAACACTTCATCATGTGGTATCGATTATTGAGAAGGCGCTTAATACCAGAGAAACAGCCATTGGTGCTTTTCTTGATATTGAAGGTGCGTTTGACACGACATCTTGCGATGTCGTGTCGAATGCCCTCTATGGACGCGATGTACCTTCACTTCTTTGTGAGTGGATACGTTCTGTCTTACAACATAGGAAGATAACCATGAATCTATGTGGGGAGGCGCTGGATGTGTTCACGGAGAAGGGCTGCCCGCAGGGGGGTGTTTTATCACCCCTGCTATGGAACCTTGTAGCGGACACACTTCTTTGCGCACTCAATAGTGATAATTACTTCACAGTTGGTTTTGCAGATGATATTGCAATAATCATAAGAGGGAAATTTCCTCACATAGTTTCTCAAGTGCTACAAATGGCGCTTAAGAAAGTGGAAGCTTGGTGCAAGATGAATAATCTAACTGTTAATCCAAGCAAAACAGTAGTAGTACCCTTCACCAGGAGAAGGGGGCCTGATTTAACCAGACTCTCTCTCTCTTTGGTGAAGTAGTGCCCTATTCAACACAAGTTAAATATCTTGGACTTGTTTTAGACAAGAAATTAACTTGGAAACATCACATGGAATTATGTATTACCAAAGCCTACAGAGTCTTTTGGACATGTAGAGGTATGCTTGGTAAGACATGGGGTCTGAAACCTTGTATAGTGTATTGGATATACACTGCCATGGTGAGACCTATATTCTCTTATGCCGCACTGATGTGGTGGCCTAGAGTTAATTTAAAAGTGTGCAGAAAGGAACTCTGTAAATTACAGAGGATCTTCTGCATTTCAATTATGGGAGCCTTCAAAACTACTCCAACTGCGGCAATGGAGATGCTGATTGGGCTCACACCTCTCCACGTATGGATGAAGGCAGAAGCCATGATTGCGTAACACCGTATTTGTCGCCAAACCAAAGTGTCTAATACTGGACATATTAATCATCTCAAGCTTCCATGGGATAAGAATGTACAACAGATACTCAACATGGGGACTGACATTCGTGAAACAAGATTCAATTTTGATTTGAAATTTACAGTCTCCTATCCACAGCGGAGTGAATGGGAAAGACTGATAAAACCTCATAATAACAAAGGCTCAATCTAGTATACTGATGGTTCTAGAACCAAATCGGAAACGGGGGCTGAGCTTTATGGTAATGGCACCAAGATTTCTTATAGTCTTGGTACCTTAGCTACAGTTTTCCAGGCTGAGGTTTGTGCAATCCTAGCCAGTGTCATGGAAAGCATAAAAAGGAGATATAAAAATAGAAGTGTTCTTATCCTCTCAGACAGCCAAAGCACTTGAATCACCATCAATAAAATCAAAGTTCGTCTCAGAATGCCGGGAATCCTTAACCCTCCGTCAGTCGCTAGGGGCCTGAGAGACCCCTGGCATTATATAAATGTTATAATTTTCGAACGAACGCACCTATGCAATTGCCTGACTAGGACATCTAACATTACACCTTGCGCGATTATTTGCTGCAGCGATAACCTTATCTGTTTATTTGTTTGGCTGGAGGAATGAATAATCAGCAGTTACGTGTCGCACAGGTCAACCAGGCCCCGCGCGCCTGCTCTCGTTACATATTGTTGACAGATTTGTTTCTCATTAGCTTTTGTGCAATATTGCTTTACTATTGCAAGGACCTGTTACTGCTTCGTCATGAATACGAGTAAAGATACGATCTACAAAATCCGAATGATTTGGAAGAAGTACATCGCCTACTTTGCGATGATGCCTTGCCCGTGGATGACAACTTATATGAATAAGATGACTCTGATTCAGAAGATAAACTCGAAACGAGATCTTTAGATTCAGAAACTGACCATGAAGATGAAGAGGAAGACGATGAAAGCAGCTTGTGTGATAACATGTATTTTATAGGTAACATCATATGCGTATCATAGTAATTCTTCTTCTTTTTCTTCTTCTTATTATTATTGACAATACATTCTATTGTTATTCACAGGAAGAGATGGAACAAAATGAAAAAAAAAACACATTTGAAAATAACACAGACAAGGGCTCACAATATATTGACCAAACTTCCTGGTGTGGTAGGAGCTGCCAAAAATGCGAAAACGGAAATTGATTGTTGGAACCTTTTTGTTACCGAACATATAGTTGATTTGATTGTTGAAAGCTCAAATACTTACATTAGCAGTGTGCAGCACAAATTTAATTGTGAAAGGGATAGCAGACCTACAGATGTAATAGAAATAAAAGCTTTCCTAGGCTTATTGTACGTGGCAGGAATTTTTCGTGCTGGACGTCAGAATATTCACGAGTTTTGAGAACCGATCTTGGAATTCCTCTATTCCGAATGCTATGTCCGAAAAACGATTCAGTTTTTTAATACGCTGTATTCGCTTTGATGACAAAAGCTCAAGACTGGAGCGACGAAGATTGGATAAATTGGCTGTTGTTAGAGAAATGTTTACATTGTTTCTGAACAACTATCAGAACCATTATTCTCTTGGACAAAACGTCACTGTCGACGAACAGTTGCCGGCATTTCGTGGTCGATGTGCTTTTAGACAATATATACCATCCAAGCCAAACAAGTATGGCATAAAGATATTCTGTTTGAGTGATGCAAAACTGTTTTATACAACTAACATGGAGATTTATTGTGGGCAGCAGCCGGACGGACCCAATTTGCAAACTGACTCGGCAGAGGCTGTAGTGCTGAGACTAACTGAACCAATCTCTGGCATTGGACGAAATGTTACTGCAGATAATTGGTTTACCAGTGTATCGCTGGTGAATGAATTGCGCAAAAGAACTTTCTTTCGTCGGTACAGTGCGAAAGAACAAAAAGAGTTACCCACTAATTTCACTTCTCCAAAAGATCGCAGTCAGTACGAAAGCATATTTGGCTTCACAAAAAATGAAACACTTGTTTCATATGTTCCAAAAAAGGGTAAAACAGTAGTTTTGCTCTCAAGTCTACATGTTTAATCCACACAGTTATCAGAAGGTGCTGAGAAAAAGCCTGAAATAATCCTGCACTACAACGACACTAAATGTGGAGTTGATGCAGTAGATAGATTGTGTGCTACATACAATGTAGCCAGAACAACGAGAAGGTGGCCCATGGTAATTTTGATCATATCTTGAACATTGCAGGTATTAATTCTAGGGCTATCTTCCTTGGAAATCAAAACAAATATTCCACAAGGCAGGAGTATTTGAAATCACTATATTTAGCTTTACTGTTGCAACAGCTACAAAGGAGAGCAACAGCATCAAATCTATCTGATGATTTGAACGGACTTTTGACAAAATATAAACCTGAAGAATCCGGCGTAGATGAATTGTCAAATACACCACTATGCGCATTGAAAAGGAAACGATGTGAACCCAGCAACAAAGACAAAATGAACTGCAAAACTAAATATGCATGTGGGAAATGCAACAACCCCCTGTGTTTGAGCAAACATGCTAAAATTATTTGCGATAGTTGCTTAATCGGGGAAAACACGGGTGAAATAGCAGATGATTCTGAGTAACTGAACATTGAAATTACAAATTGTATGTATACATGGAAATGGCAATGTATTTCTTTATACTTACTGTAATACAATTTATAACGTATATGTACTCATATTTTAGCTAGTATTTTTATGTTGTAAGATAATACCTATTAATGAAAGCCTTGTACGCTTAATCTAAATAAAGGTAAAAACAGGAAAAAAGAAAATAAACGAAAAAATACAAAAATACAAACAATAACAACAAAAATATAGCGCGGGTCTACTAGGCCCTGCGCGACTAACGACGTTCTACCAAAGCGCGCGCCTGACGGAGGGTTAATGACACTGGCTGAACACAATAAGGTTCAACTTATGTGGGTGCCAGGACACATAGGTATACCAGGCAATGAGAAAGAATATGAAGCAGCCAAGATTGGCAGTGAAATCCCATTTTTTGGTCCAGAGCCTGTACTGGGAGTGTCCTACAGACCAGTGAAACAGGCTATTAAGTGCTGGGCTCAAGCAGAACACAAGAACTACTGGAACTCCATTGAGGGTTGCAGACATTCCAAGTTGTTTATTAAAGACCTGGATAACAGCCGGGCAAAATACTTGCGCGGTCTTAGTAGAAGAAGACTTGCATGGGCAACAAGATTCATTACAGGACACTGTGCCCTAAAGTTTAATCTATACAGAATGAGATTGTTTAACAACCCTATCTGTAGTAGATGTCTAGAAGGAGATGAGACTGTTACTCATCTGCTATGTGATTGCCCTGCTCTTGCGAATCAAAGAGCAAGTATTTTTGGCAATCACTTTCCAAAGATAGATGAACTATCGAAAGCCTCAGTTAGCAGTCTGGTTAAGTTCATATCGAGCACAGACTACTTAACTGATGACAGGGGGGATGCGCAATAGACCTTAAGGTCGCAGTGCCTGGGCTTAAAACCCACCCCTTTTCAAACTAGAACTAGAACTAGATTCCTAACTCAGCTCAGATCCGAATGAAACTGATACTCTCCCTGGCTACTACCCGCTCCTGCTCCTTGTCTCCCTTCCCTTACTAAAACTATAGAAGTTATCAAAATTACCATTATCGCCGAATTTCAGCCAAATTTTCATAAAACATACAATATTAAATCCACTGAAGGAAGGAAAGAAATTAACACTACCTAACCTATTTCTTAAACCTTCCGTCTTCGATGGTAAAGTGTTCAGTAAACAAGTTTGCTTTTACTGTCTTCTCAGTGTTGTTTTTACCAGAATTTGGCTGAATCTTTTTTTGCGTTGTGAACAACCTAGGGGAGTAAACAGTGGGGGTAGAGGGGACTAAAAGAAACAAAGATGGTTGATTTCGCATTTCAGGAAGGTCAACATTGTAACTTTAGTCGCTAGATATATAGCCGAGAAATCACCAAACAACCTATTTACAAAACTCGCAGAAGACCGAAATAATGCTAGCATTATGGGTCATTGTCATATCACACCGCTTTGTAATAGCCTTTTCTTCAGTGCAAAGGTCCTCCATTACCTTCCTTCTCCGCCAAAATCACTAACTGCCCATAACTTTGATGCACCTTAGGTGTAAAATTAAGCACTGAACCGTGTTATTGACTTAATTTATATAGTATGCGAATGTTAGGTATTAAATGCTGTAAATTAGGGTACTATAATGGCATGTTGAAGAACTTATACATACTTTTTAATAAGAACACGGCATACTTACACAACCAAAACAATTGTTTTGTTTTTGTTTTCTTCTACGCATATCATCTTTCTCTAAATATAAAACCCCACACAAACAGACATCGCTTACACCAAACATTGCAAGAAGAATTCAAGTTTCAGGTTTACTCCAAAGGCAAGACCTAATAGTCAAGTATAACCTATAAGCTAAAACCTAAAAATAATAATAATAACAATAATAATAATAAGTAATTAAATGCTGATGTAGTTAGCTTAATTACTATACCCACAACCAATATAATATACATAAATTGTAACATAACTAATATAACATATGTAATATAAGTTATGTTATAATCAATGCGTTAGTTGGTGACTAAATGGTCGGTGTGCAAAGTTTGAATACCAATGCAAAGTTTGAGGTTCCCAATACATATAACAGGTACGTATTGTGGCATTTGGTGTTGGTAATACTGTAAGAATGTGGTCATGGTAACATTGTATGGTTAATATAGGTGAATTATTTATGCAGGTGGTCCCTTCCTTCCTAGGCGATGATGGTTTAATAATATTTTGGTGGTTTTCAGGTATTATCAGTAGTTTGTTAACTTGCCCCCATCGGACCTCGTGTTAATAAAGTGTAATGTGTTGCTTTAGATCTCGGTCCTGTGCTCTACCCCCCGTAATGGAGTGAAATAAAGGAGGTTCCGACAGTATTTGCAGAGGAGTTGGGTTATTAATGGAATCTAGCAACCCGAATGTCATCAGATTGTGGTGACTTATCCCATAATGGTGGAGAAATGTCAAAGTTGCACTTTAGTATCCTACCATACACTACCGTTTGTGAAAATTGCAACACAGAAAGGAAACGAACGAATTCAATGAATTTAATACCACATGTTAGGTACTTGACAAGTAACAAGTGATATACTTTTCAAATCAATACGTGACCTTTGAGCCATAATATTCACTATTTGGTGTGGCCTCCATGCGCTGCAATTAGAGCTACCTAACGCCGTGGCATTGGATCAAAAAGATTCAGAATAAGTTCCTGAGGGATTTCCCTCCACGCAGTTTATATTTGAGCCCACAGATCCGTGGCATTGGTTACTGGAGGATCGTGAAGCACCAGGTGCCGAACAATCATATCCCAGATATGTTCGATGGGCTACATGTCTGGCGAAAGTGCAGGCCAGGGAAGCAATGGTACCCGTCGCTCTTCGAGGAAGGCTTGTACATTCCTCCCAATATGTGGCCGGGCATTGTCCTGTTGAAATGTGGCTTGTGGAGATGCCTGAAGCAGGGGCACTACCTCAGGCTCTACAACCACCGTTAGGTACCGGTTGCTGTTCAAAGTGCCGTGAATTCGTAGAGGCGAGATCGATTGTTGTAATCAATGGCGCCCCTAATCATCACACCTGATGTTTGTCACTATGCCGCTCAACAATACAGCCCTCCAGGTTGCGCTCACCACGGTACCGGTGGACACGTATGCGGCCATCACATTGGACGCGTTGAAGTGAGACTCGTCCGAAAAAGCTACATTTTGCCACTAAGCACAGCAGTGACGGTGTTCACGTGCCCATTGCAGTTGGAGGAGCTTGTGGTTTCTGGAAAATGGAAGTCGACGTAATGGCATGCATGCAACTAGTCCAACCTGCAGCAGACGGCGACGAACCGTTGATGCAGACAAGTTCACACCTGTTGCAGTGCTCCAGCGTAGAGTCAACACTGTGGATGAAGCAGTACGGTCCGATATGGTCATGCGAACAAGATGACGGCCATCCCGTGCTGTGGTCAGTTCCGTGATGCAGTCCCCGCTCTTCGCTGCGTACGACCTTCATCTATCCTCTGCTTCCACATACGTATCACTGTCGTAGCAGCATGCCCTGTACGAGCCGAAATTCCACGGTATGACAAACCCGCTTCCCGGAGATCGGTCTCCCCCGTTCGAATTCACTGACATGCCAATATGGCTCCCTTTGCCTTCGTCGAATCATACCTGCACTCAGTTTATTGTTTACACTTTGTTTGACAACTCTGCACTGACTACACTGGGCGCAACACTATACTTTTCGGGCCGACACGAGAGGGCTCTGCTCGGCCTACGTGTACCCCATTGTCAAATCTCAAGAAAGATGGTAGCCTGGTTTCTGGTCTAAACCTTGTGCCGCTTCAAGCACTCCCCCTCTTCCCCGACGCGCTGGCTAAAGTCCTCACCAATGCCACTTCGCGTTCCCCACATACATGAAGTGTCTCGAAATATGAGCACGTTTAGAAAGATAGAATCAGACAATGAAAATTCAATGCCATATCCGGGATTTGAACCATGGATTTTCCGGTTTCCGTCCGGTTCCTGTAACCACTAATTTACCCTGTCAACATGCCGGTTGGGAATAAATTCTCCAAATAATTATTTTTTTTCAGTAAATTAGAAGGAGCTCTCAAATTGTTTTGAGATTACATACTCCAATGGCGACTTACAATGCCGTAATTACTTTCAGCCCCGGTCTTCATAGTTTAGCCTTTATTAGTCAATTAATGAATCAATTGTTCTTTCACACTAGACAAGTGTGTAGAACAAGGTTGAAAAGGTAGAATCAGACGACTGAAAAATTTAATGTCGTAGCCAGGATTTGAACCACGGATCTCCAGGGTTTCGTGATTCGAAATATTTGAAATATTAAACGGAATGTCTATTGATAAGCAACAACATGCTATGTTGCAGTTTAATTATATTGGTTTATAAATTAAGTAATTGCATGAATAATGTTTTATGACATTCTTTCTATTTTGATGAACATTAACATAGGAGGTATGATTTCTTATTTTTTAAATTAAAACTATGATTAGGAATTTGTAAAATGCTATTACTAAAGCGCACATTCGGATAAGGATAATTTTTACATTAAAAAGTCTTAACGTGAAGGTGTCTAAACAAAATAATTCACTGGGCATTTAACCGACACAATTCAATATAACCAAAGATGTAAGATGTGTTAGTTGTCCGCTAAACAGAGCCGTGATTCACTGAAGCTTTATTAATGTTTGTGCTCAGAGATGCTACTTTTAGTATCAACCTTGTTTAATTTCAATGAGTTTGGAGAACCTCCTTTACTGCTACTTCTATTAAGTCGCTATAAGTTCTGCTAGATATTTGTATTTAGTTCACATATAACATTTAATTTTCTACTACCTTTTAGGTTAAATAACTTCTAATTGCCTCTACTGGCGGAAGTCTGACAAAGGGTAGTTCTTTGCTTTTAATAACCCTACTTATCTGTGAACCTTTAAATAGCAGAAATGTTATTTAAAGGAGCGTTTCATTCACTCGTTTGGTATTAATGGCAATTAGTTTTACCTTTTACTGCATTTTATTGTTTGAACAATCTCGCGACTTTGAGCAGCGATAAATAAATCGCATCACAATAGCTCGTGGGTGTATAGTTAACTTCAAAGTCACTCTTTGCGTTGGTTTTGATTACCAGTGTAAATACAAGAATGTACACAATCAAGTGAATTTAGATGCACTAAGTACCATAACACATTCTGGCACATTGTCTAAAATCAAACTGATCTTGCTTTATTCTTTGATACTGAAACTGGACAAATACACCCAGTTTAAACTAAAACAAACTAAAACTTAGGTTTTAGAATATACTTACGGAACATGGAGTGATGTGAAAAAATGGACATACCTGCAAATAAAACAATCCATTATTGATTTTATAGCAAACAAATTCTAAACGGACTACAATACATATGAAACCATTATTAAGGTGTAGATGAACACAAAATAAATTCTGGAAGCCAAACTAAGCTGGGCAATGTGAGAAACTATTACAAAAATCCACATGAGAGTAGGCGATGTAATGAAGCATTGATACCAGTTAAAATAGCTGAGAAAAATAACGTTTTTAGAGAATGCAGAGTACACCAAAGCAGAAAGGAGGAGAAAGGAATTTGGTGTAGTTGGTTAAACAGTCCCCTAAATAACTTTGGCCCAGAAAACAATATTTTATTAAATGGTTTTGGAAAGTAGTTAACATCAGAAAATAATAAACTGACGAAAGTTATAATTCACAGTAACAGAAGTACATTATTATTTTACAAAGAAATAAAGGCAGATTTAGTCCGAAAATATGTCAATATATGTATGAAAGTGCGTTTTTAGGGAAAATATGTGAACTATATATAGAATATACTAGAATACATATATTTTAATATCATGTTACTGATTGACAAAAATTATGTTAATTAGCAAGAAAATTGTTAGAAAAGAAATATAACTATACTCTAAATACAAAATATAACACTGCGTTTAAGGAGTAAGAAGAACCCATAAAGAATTCAGGGTACCCCAACACAACTAATAATGCTCATTTCTTCGGTGACTGTCTAAACTAGGAGGTACACACAAGAGCAACAACCACCACTGAAACGCGTCAAACAACACGTAGCACAACGGAAGCAACGACCATGGAAATTCAACAAACTCACGAGAAAGTCTCACGGGCACGCAAACAATCGGCAGTACAGCTCCTTATACGCAACGTGGAACAGTGAAGAATCAAGACTATGCAATAACACAGAACACCGCAGGCAAGTTCACCCTTATGATACCCCAATCTCAGAAGGACGTTTCCATCTATCTTGAGTCTTGTATAGCGGTGAGAGAATCGGGCTAGCAAACCAAAGGTGTAAAGGTCGGTAATTGGACTAGGATACTAGGCCTTCATTGTTTATTTTATTGTTATTTTTTACATTATTAAGGAGCGTCGAATCTTACATCTCAGGTATCCCATAAGAGGAAAGGTTTCTCCACTCCTTATATTAATTCCGGGATCGGAATGTGCTCCCCTCGGAGGTAATGTAGCGAGCCATAGTTAAGGTTCGAACCGAGAATAAGAAGTTGCGTCAGTACTGCTAATATTCAGTAAGGTCGTGAAACAACGGGGACACGACTTTGTGGGAGATGCGGCTGCCCTGTCAGCAGACCAAAGAGTATTTAACGGCCATGGAATTGGGTCACACTCTCACCCATTTCTGATCGACATACTCGTCCGGCGAAGCTCTGCGTCACCCCTCACCATAGCAAAGTTAAACCTTTATCAGTGTGAACCTCAAGACTACCGTAACACCCGTGAAAGATGCGCTAGTGATATGCTACTGGTCGTACGATTTATCAGCTTGTCTGCCTATCTAACCTCCCCGCTAACCATGTAAATAGACTAAAACTATAGCAATTAGTTTATATACCACTCCCAGGGTATTATTCGATGCCTCTTCGCAACCTACCAACTACCACGCTAATTCCACCGTGTCCCGAACCACCAACTCTACCGTTTGACGTCACCGGCCTCCTGGTTATAATCATCCCCTGGAGTTAACCACCCTAGGATACTAAGATTCACTGGGTTAATTAACAATGGGTTTTGTGTTGTTCCGTCCAATTGTTGGCGCGTGCTGTTTTCTCGATTTATGCAAGTAATCCCGTATATTTTCTCCTCATTTCCCTGCAAAGGTTCCCGGGTCTAAAGGAGGGAGGCTAACCTGGATGTGCTGAACTATGCGTAATGCAACACTAGCTCCTGCCTCAAGGTAATCCATTTTTGTGTTTATGGTGCTAATGTGATCGTCTCCTTTACTCATTATTTGCTTACCTATTCTACTTGTGCCCTGACTTAACGTATGAATAACTCTCCTGGAATGTAGCCGTATTTGGTTGGCAGTTTCTGCCTGTGTTGCTATTTCATTGGAAATTTATTTCAAACTGTTGAAACTTGGACACTGCTCGCCCTGTGCCTGCATATAAAATTCTAATCTCTTGTGATACGGCCCTGGTGAGGTCTGTAGCAACCAGAGCATATTCTGCCATGCACGATAACTTTACTACAGTAACATATTTACCAGTTTGTACGCCTCCTTCACAGTTTGGTACGAGATTTTCATATTTGGTAGCCATTTGGTGACAATAACAAAGTGGTCACATCTCCAGAAACTTCCGCCACAACGAACTCGTCATTGGACACCACATCTTCCAAACCCGTGCTCGCAGGCTGTTAGTGTGTTTTGGAACCGACCTGCTGTGGGCAGGCCCCGAAGCACGTCGGTGAAGAGTCAGCCTGTTGTAGATGGAGGACGACTAGCTGGACTTGGATAGTGGCGCGGGCAGGAGAATGCACTCGTAAAAATGTGAAGTATTTTCGGTCCATTCTAAATTTGTGAAATACATCCTTTCGGTGACACATTATTCTTTATCTTCACACTCGGTGCTTTGAACCGGTTATACAGATCTACGGAGAGATTTACACAGAACGAGCGAAAGGCAATGTGATTGTAAATTGTTATGTTCAAGTATGTGGGGGAAACAGTTAAATTTAATATCAGAGCAAATTAATGGTTAAATGTTGATTTACTTATTTATTGTTTATATTCCCTATATATTTAAAAGTAAACAACTGCTCATGCATCTTGCAACAAAGATACTGCACTTCATACAATAATTCTTCACTGGTCCACTTAACTATGTCATTTATGAGTAAAACACAAAAAATTTACATTATATACACACACGTATATTTAATGTTCAAATCTAAACCTATGAACTCCTACATAAATTACCTAGATAGGGCTCGATCCATGTTACCTAACCATTTGTTTGCAAGGGGAGAGTTTTCCACTTTAGTAACTAATAGTATAAGTAATATTTAGAAATTACACTCGTGTATTGAACATCTTATGAACAGTATATTTGGAAAACAGCTTGGTTAATTTAGTGCTGAAGTGGGAACATTGCAAATCTTATAAAGTCAGGAGCAAAAACCTATAATGTAGTGCACATAATATAACCCTACGTGATCAAAAGTATCCGGGCACACACACAAACATACGTTTTTCATCTTAGGTGCACTGTGCTGCCACCTACTGTCTGGTACTCATTATCTTCGACCTCAGTAGTCATTGGACATCGTGAACCAGCGGAATGAGACGCTCTGTGGAACTCACGGACTTCGAACGTGGTCAGGTGATTGGGTGACACATGTGTCAGAAGTCTGTACGCGAGATTTCCATACTCCTAAACATCCCTAGGTCCACTGTTTCTGATGTGATAGTGAAGTGGAAACGTGAAGGGACATATACAGCACAAAAGCGTACAGGCCGACCTCGTCTGTTGACTGACAGAGGCCGCCGACATTTGAAGAGGGCTGTAAAGAGTAATAGGCAGACATTTATCCAGACGATCACACATGAATTTCAAACTGCATCAGGAAGCACTCCAAGTACTATGACAATTAGGCGTGAGGTGAAAAACCTTGGATTCCATGGTCGAGCGGCTGCTCATAAGCCACACATCACGCAGGAAAATGCCAAACGACAACTCGCTTGGTGTGAGGAGCGTCAACATTACACGATTGAACAGTGGCAAAATATAGTGTGGAGTGACGAATCACGGTACCCAATGTGGCGATTCGATGGGAGGGTGTGGGTATGGCGAATGCCCTGTGAACGTCATCTGCCAGCGTGTGTAGTGCCAACAATGAAATTCGGAGGTGGTGGTGTTATGGTGTGGTCGTGTTTTTCCTGAAGGGGGCTTGCAGCCCTTCTTGTTTTGCGTGGCACGATCACAGCGCAGATCTACATTGGTATTTTAGAACCTTTTTGCTTCCTACTGTTGAAGAGCAATTCGGGGATGGCGATTGCATCTTTCAACACGATCGAGCACCTGTTCATACTGAACGGGCTGTGGCGCAGTGGTTACACGACAATAACATCCCTGTAATGGACTGGCCTGCACAGAGACCTGACTTGAATCCTATAGAAAACCTTTGGAATGTTTATAACGCCCACTTCCTGTCAGGCCTCACCGACCTACATCGATACCTCTCCTCAGTTCCGCACTCCGTGAAGAATGGGCTGGCATTCCCCAAGAAAATTTCCAGCACCTGATTGAAAGTATACCTGCGAGAGTGAACGCTGCCATCAAGGCTAAGGGTGGGCCAACACCACATTGACTTCCAGCATTACCGATGGAGGGCGCCACGAACCTGTACGTCGTTTTCAGCCAGGTGTCCGGATACTTTTGATCACGTAATGTATGTCTGAAAAAGAAAGCTTATATTCTAAGGCGTGTTCTTAAAAAAACCGTGTTGCAAGGGGCGGGAGAGTGGGTTCTAATAAATGAGGTTCTTTTAATGCTGGTGTGTGTGTGTGTGATAGTTAGAGCCATGATTATTCACAACTGGTTAATTGAGATAAGGAAAGAAAAAAAGCTTTAGTACATTCACTAACGGGGGAGGGTGCTTAACCACACATCTTTACAGTAATTGGGGCCCCGATTTGTAGTGGTCTAGCCTGTGACTATCCTATAACTATACGAATGTCAACGCCACAGTTGTAGCTGGCGTCTGCACCATTAAATGTAGGGGCCCTTTATCCGCATCTACGCTATAATTTATACTCAGTGCCTCTAACATTAATTGTAGCACCATAGGGTGGTTAGCTCCAGGGGAGCTTACGATCAGGCGAGCGGCAACGTCAAACGCTAGAGCTGCTAGTCCGGGACATGGCGGGATTAGCGGGGTAGTTGGTAGTTTGGGGAGGAAGCATGGAATGATAGCCCGGAGGTGTAATAAATACTAACTGCTATATTTGTAGTCTATTTACCTATACATGATTAGCGGGTGAGAGTAGATAGACAAACACACTGATAGATTTTACGAATAGGAGCTTATCACTAGTAAATCTTACCTGGATGTTACGGTACCCTTGAGGTTCACCCTGATAAAATTTTTACTTAGTTATGTTGAGAGATGACACAACCCTGTATCCAGAGCTTCGCCGTACGAGAATGTCAGCGAGAAATGAGTGAGAATGTGACCTAATTCCGTGGCCGTTAAATACTCTTTGGTCTGCTGACAGTTCAGCCCCAAGTCTCACAAACCTGTGTCTCCATCGTTTCACCATCGTAATGAATATTGGCAATACTAACGCAACGTTTGATTCCCTATTCGAACAACTATGGCTCGCTACAATATTATATTTACATAGAATTCAAGAATCAGCAGAATATTATACCCTTGAATGTATATTTGTGAAGAATAACGCAACAAGTGATATAATGAATAAAGACAGAGGTAGGAAAGTTTATATTAGGTGGAAAATTAATAAGGAAGCAATGGTTTGTAAAAGCAATCTTAACAGTGATATTTAATAGCCTCTAAAATAGCCTCAATTGTGGCTAAATAGGAGGAAAAATTAAGCTGAAACCAGAACATTACTAATTAATGTACACCGCGCAAATTAAGTAGTATGAATTGAGGCTTTACGCAATTTGGCATAGAAACCGTAACTACGATTGGCGACTTAAGTGGTTGTGACTCTTTATTACCGTAGCGTTTTAACCACCCAGTTATAATGGCCACAGAAGTATACTTCTTCAGATTAATTTTCTTTTTGGATACAAGTAGTTTTATCTGGATCTGGGCTCATGGACATACTTCATTATTGCTGTCGGAAAATCACGTACATGGATTTAATGAAGTGCATCAGAGCATTACAGCTGCATCCGAAACTATCACAACGACGCCGAATGCCTGTGGCGTTTCCCCGTATCCGCCCAAAGCCCCACCTTGAAGATCAGTTGGAGCAGGTAGCTATGTGCCTCCTGCAGCTAACAGGGCAAAGACTCGAAGTTGCAAGCAGTAGAGCAACTGGAGGACTCGTCGACAAACATCATGCTTCGTTCTTAAGTCGGGCGTTCTTTATAGGTAAAATCGCAGGGGAGTTGGGGACCTGTGTTTAATTATCGTCCCAGAGGCACTTAAAAGCGAAGTCTTAAACCCCACCTGATTGACCCATAAAGGGTGACCTAGGTTTCACCAAAACATTCGCGAAACTGGCAGCACGTTTTTACTGGGCTGGATTGAGAAAGTACGTGCGCAATTTCATCAAAGAATTTCCGTCATGCCAATCCCGGAAAAGTCCTAGGAATCTGAGTTACAACTTATCCTCGCACACTGTATAAAGGAGCGGTTTGGTATTGACATAATAGGGACAATATATAAGACAAAGAGTGATAAAGTCGTTATAGTAGTCGCGACGGACACATTTAGTCAACATGTGGAAACCAGAGCCCTACCTAATGCGTCCGCACCCCAAGTAGCTAAATTTCTACTGGATAATATTTTCTGTCGTAATGGTGCGCCAGCAAACTTATTATCCAATAGAGTAACAGTTTTCCTGAGTGAGGCAGTGGAGGAGCTTTTAAAGTTCATGGGCGTTAAGCACTACGCAACGAATGCATATAATCCTGCTTGTGATGGTCTGGTCGAGAGGCAACCAGATCAATGTGTTGAGTCATTATGTCGGTATGAAGCAAAACGATTGGGACAACTTTGCACCACATGTAACATGAGGCTGTAATGTAACGTAACACAGTCATACAGGAGTCAACAGTTTACTCACCTTACTTCTTGTGTATGGGAGGCATTCTGTCCTACCCACGGAAGTACAACTAAAATACACAGTAAATAATCCATTTGTAAGCACCAAACGAGGTACCACACAAGCACGCGAGCTAGCGCACATTAGTACTAAGGCCACGCAGAAGATACAGAAATGTCTTTTTGATAGTAAACATTGCTCTTACCAGCGTACGCGTGCGATGCTGGTAAGAGTTTACACTCCAAAAAGAAGGAGAGGCTTCTTTACGTAACTCTTACATACTTATCACGGTCCATTTGTAGTAGTAAAATGCCTCTCCTCGGTTAACTATGTGATAAAAAACCCGTATGCGCGGAAAGCATCTGAACGAGTTGTGCACGTAAGGAGAATGTATTGTAAACCATACCAGAAAGCAGTAATACCGCGAGCCTTGCAGAATATTATGATGTAACAGCAAGGCACGCCGTTTACTGCAGCGGACAGAAAGAAAGCAAAGTCCATACGTATCCTGTTGCCGAGCGTGTATGCAGGATGACCCAGAAAAGTGACCTTTGGATAGTGAATAATGGCGTACTAGTGGACACGTAGCAGTATGGTCATCGCAGTCTAAGGAACCCCAAGCGGCGGCCTTTATGCAGTAGCCAAACACTTGTTCCCTACCCTCCCTAACCACAACCATCATAAACATCTTAGTGACATGCATGTGCACGTGCGCGTTGTTGCCACAGTTAAAAATAGTATTTAAATGCAAAATTTGTTGCTGATTTCCATATGTACAGAATACAATCATGCAGTTTGTCTGCTTGCTTTATACACAAATGCAGTAAACAACTTTGCATCGCATAATAATTACATTTATGTTACAAACGCTTTAAAATATAACTGAGGATGACCTGAAGTAATATACTATGCTACAAGAATGGAAATGCATGTTAATATATCCGAGAGAAACTTAGAAACACGTCCTGAATAAACTATACGTTTTTGGACTATCATTAAATAATTAAAATACATAAATATGAATTTATTTTGAAAATAACTCTTACTCCCAAAACAAAGCCTCATTTTTGATTATGCTATTTATCCTAAAAGTTAAGTTTTATAAATAAGGGTTGCATGTTTGTAGTTTTGCTTAATGTAATTATTATGTGCGCAGAGCTATGGTGAAAGTATTTTTTATTTTGTTTGTCCTGCAACCACAGAATGTTAGAAAAACCAAGTTCCAGAAGATGTAAACAAAAACAGTAAATATGTAAAATTAAAAAAGAAGAAGAAGCAGGTGAAAAACGTAAAGCGAACGCAGTCTTTGTATCACTCTTGGAAGTTAGGTGCTTTTTTACGTAGCTTTGAAAACATGATCAATTTACTTCACAACAATGTTTTTATTAATATAAAGCTAATAAAAGAAGAGGTTGTGTATTGTTTGAGGTGTAAGATTTCTAAGCATGACAGCTTCTGTTTACTTAAATGAATAGCTTTATTATAAAATACAGGATAAGTAAAAATACGGAAGGCAAAAGAAAGAAAATGAAAAATAAATCTTATGTGTTATATTCACATGATTATCTCTATTCACTCTTCTTCAAATTACTTTTACAAAAGCTTATTCTTCTATCTACTTCTTCTTAAACGAGATAAAATTTCATTGCACATTTCATTGTAAATATAAGGATTCATAGGCCAAAGCGATAGTCAGATTATTAAAAACCAGATGATGACCTTGAAACTGCATGCTCTTTTCCACGAGGAAAATACAAATACGGACTTCCAACTTGTATTTCAAAATTCAAACCAATAACAAAGATTTTCCCGGAAATGATTAACATAATTTGACCTTAAACGTGTTCTTTACTGAGATTGCATTTTATGCACAGTAAGATTTTGACAGTCTTACGGTGTACCAGTTATACAAAAAGTTGAGAACGAGGAAGAATTTACAAGTTATTCCCAGAACATAAAATTCAAGATACAAATTTTATTTTTCATGCAAATATCTTAAACATGCGGTATTTTGGAATTAATTGTTCTTTCGCACAAGCCGTGTGTTGGACAGGGTTGGAAAGGTAAAATCAGATGACTGAAAAATTCAATGTCATAGCCGGGATTTGAACCACGGATCTCCTGGTCTCTGTCCGGTTGCTCTAACCACTGAGCTACCATGGCAACATGGCGGATTTTACTAAAAATCGTTATAGCTGTTTTTGAGAAATTCAAAACAATAGCAAACATTTTCCACGTAAAGGGTTCGTGAACATTACACAAAAAACCTGGCTTTGCTTATTCAAAGTTTTTGTAGCCCCTTTCTTCGTGGTCTTGGCACTACTGGTACTCGGCAGTCATTTGTTGGTGCGGCCGGAGGGTCAGCAACTTGGTTCGTTTCCCAATGTCTCCACATTTTAATTAAACTATTAAACGCTAATAACTAGTAAACACTGCTAAACCTACAAAACTGCACTAAGTAAAACACTATATAACTTTTCTACAGAAGTAAGATATAAGCTTAACTTCACAGCTGCTAAAACGTACTGAAACCGAGGAAACAACAGAAATAACATTGCAACAACGCTTTGGTGGAGCTAAAGAAAGGACCACGCATCGTAGTTGAGGGATGGGAAGACCCCACTAATCGTTTACTGATGGTTTTATGGTCAGGCTTGAAAGCTTTCCGTTCGCTTTGTAGCCGACTGGGGAAACGTTGCCTGCGACCAGTATACTTTTTTCCCTCTTGCTCTCCCTATCAATCATGTATACATGCTATTAGTAGTTTTTCTCTTACGTCGTTCCTGGTCCTTTCAGTTGACACATAGTCAGGGCCCTATGTTAAAAGATAAATGTAAAATATTTGTAGGGAAATAAGCGCAAGTGTATAGTTATTTTAGTTTTGTAAAGCCATGTGACACAACATTCGTGAGCTCTGCGAGGAGCATAGAGAAATTCGGAAAAAGTAAACAGCGTTGGCGGATAACCATTGCTTGAGCTTATCATGCAGAAGCCCGAGGATTAGTACAGCCAAGTAGGAACAAATTATCTTTTACCCTTTGTTTGCTCTCTTCCTTCGTAGCAGATTAGTTGATAACATTCTTAGTGCTTAAGGTTAGCTAATATTTAACGTAAATACTGATAGGTAGAAATGTGCTAAGCTTTGAGAGACAAAGTGAAGATAACATAAAATTTAGGTTGCAAGCAACGCCGACGGCATTATAAACGCCATATAGAAGGGTAATTCGACTATTTATACAAAAATGGCACAGATTAGTGCGTCAATTTTATCGAACCGCGATTCCAATTGGGAGCGTTGATTGTTTGTGATGGAGGGGCCTTTCAGATTTAGCAGGAGTAACGGGAAAACACTTATAGAAGATTGTACAACGAATGTAGGTAGAAGAAGGGTTGAACACACCAAATGTGTGCTATATCAGCATAACAGTGAGCGGATGTGGAACAAGCATAGGCACATCCGGCAAGGAAATAAATAAAGTGACAGAGTGATAGCCAGGAAATTGAAAGAATTCTGTCTCTTCCAGTGTCATTCTTCAGATGAAATAGTAACCACTGAAATTGGTCCAGACGAGTTTGTGGTGACCTATCAGCTATTCTGTAATGGTACGCCCGGAGCCCTTAAGGTCACTTTGGCTTGCAATTGCGAGTTACATGCGGGTAATGTTCTGCAAGTTCCTCTTCGTTTTCCGTGGCAGCTAGCCTCCGTGCCACGCCTGATTCACTTTATTCCTGCAGGATGATCCACTTTAAGCTCATGAAGGTGAACCCAATACCCATGGCGTTCATATTACCTTCACAAATATATCTCAGTGTTTGAACCTAAATTAGACATTAGATGCCCTCGTCTCCCATCGACCTCTTCCAGTCCAGTTGATAAGTACGCTGCCTCACCTGGATAACCTCTCATACTTCACGCTCCTCTTCTATGTTTGGTCTTCAATGATTACCTAAGTATTAATTTTGATTTTAGTCCAGCGGCCGGAGCTTGAATGGTCACGCGTGTTCCGGGTGTGTTGGCTTTTAATTCATTTCTAATGCAATTCATACAAATTTTTATAATCATATTTCTTTCGTTCTTTTTGTGTATGGCGGAAGCCGTCATTTATACGTTATTTAAGTTCGGTTTACAGCTTTACTGCCTACCGCGCAACGTCCGAACACTCAGCTCGGAGAGCACCACCAGTCGATATGACAACACAGTAATATTGGTGACATCAGCCATCCAAGCGCCAGCGCAGCTCCAGACAGCATTCAGTCCCGGAACGAACCCATCCAACAACAATGGATGAAAGGGTGCTCTTTCGGTTCGGAATAAAGTGAGATAAAACAGGAAAAACAAGCACTCAACAAATAACAAACTTGATGTTTTGTGATGTCTGTTACAAAATTTAAGTTGTTTCTAGATTATTTTATAAATGCAGTATTCTGCCAACTCATATATTAACTCATATATTCTGGTTTTGTTCGATGCCTTGTAATCTAAATTTCTGTGAGTTGTTCTGCACGTGCTACGTAAGACAGAGACACGCGATAATTCTCTTTTTTTCTTAGCACCTCGCACTCCGGTCACTCGCTTAGGATTATGGTATTTAGGTTTTAGTGATGCTCCATGATTATGCAACACATACAGTACATTTGTATGAAGGCCTGCAGTGGTAATATGGAGCGATATTCCTTTACAATTTTATAATGTGACCCAACAGACACTAAAGTACTTTGCTTTGTATATCTTTGTATGCGGCTCATATTACTTTTGGTAGCGTATATGTGTTTTTGTATACCGAGTTTCAAATTGAAAGGTGTCGGCTATCGGGAGTCATATTCACACAGGGTGCTCTGTGCGTGTGTGGTTTTATGTCAGTAAAGTATTTGTGAGAATGGAATACTACATGTTTTAATCCATCTTCCAGCTAAACCTCAAGGTCAAGATCTGGACAGGTCATTATGTTCAGCTATAACGAGATCCAATGAGGCGATGCTTGTTTTGTTTTTTGAGAAGCTGAACGTAACGGCCCTTACACTTGTCTAGTATAATTGGCGTAACAGTTCTAGGCATGTGAAAATCTTAATGACAGCTATGAAGCGAGTTACTTCCAGATCAGGAGGTGACCGGTCGTCTGCGTGCTGCAGGAGTGCGTGGGACAGTCATTGTCAAATATCCGCACACTGGTTTATGCACTGCACCCCAGATTACCCTTTACATGGAACATTGTTCGAAAATTTTAATTTTCTCAAAAATGGCTCTAACGATTTTGATTAAAATATCATATGCTAAAGACATTTTCATGACAAATAAAATGTATATCTTGAATTTTCTGGGAATGTCTCCAAAAATATTCTTCATTGTGAAAGACTTTTGCATAAGTGGTAAACCATAAGAGATAGACAAAATGTTACTACACAAAAGATGTAGATAGCGTTAAAATACACAATTTATGTCATATACATTTTTTTTGTTGAGTGAACCATTTTCGAGATATTGCTTGTTATTCCCTTACATTTTCCAATACTTTTTCTCAAATGGGAATTCATTCGTTATTCACTTTTTTTTATGTCCTGGACATACAAAGAGAATGGAATGCGCCACATAGCAACCAGCTCTTAAAAGATTTGACTATCGCTTAAACACTACCATATTCCCCTTGCATCTACAAGAAAATTAGCAAAAAGATTAACATCGCGATTAACATGAAGCATATGGAGAATAAGCGTTTGTAAAAATAGTTTGTACAAGAGTAAAAAAAAGTCATGTGAGTGTAACACATCACATTTTTGGAAACATGTCCATTGGTGTGTCTGTGAACATCATAACTCAGAAATGAAGAGTCAGATAAATACCAAACTTGGTATTTAGGTTCAGTATCTTCCAGAGATGCGACACGAAAGTTTTCAAGAAAATCCCCCCACTCCAGACTACCCCTTACATGGAACATTTTTCGAAGATTTTAATTTTCTCAAAAATGACTGATTTTGATTAAAATATCATATGTTTAAGATATTTTCATGACAAATTTTGTGTATATCTCGAATTTTCTGGGAATGTTTTCAAAAGTATTCTTCGTTGTGAACGACTTTTGCATAGCTGGTAAACCATAACAGATAGACAAAATTTTGCTATACAAAAATGTTGAGCTCGTTAAAATACACAATTTATGTTATGTACTTTTTTTGTTGAGTGAACCATTTTCGAGATAGTGCTTGTTATTCCCTTAAATCTTCCAATTACTTTTTTTAAATTCGTTATTCTTTTTTTTTGTCCTGGTAATGCAAAGAGAATGGAATACTCCACATAGCAACCAGCTCTTAAAATATTTGACTATAGCTTAAAGCTACAAGAAAATTAGCAATGAGATTAACATCTCGATATCTCCATTAACATGAAGCATATGGAGAATAAGCGTTTTTAAAAATAGTTTGTACAAGCCATGTGAGAGAAAGCCATGTGAGTGTAACACATCAGAGTTTTTTATATCAGCCCACATTAATTCGATTGGGTTTAGATCTGGGCGATACGATGACAGTCTAAGTACATTATGGCGATGGTGTATTACTATCTGGTCAAATATGTATGACTTCTGAAGCTGTTTGTTGGTTTTAATTAAGTTATATAGCTTTGTTTTACTCATGCTTTCATCTAAAGCTATATTATGTCTAAGTAACCAAGCTCTCATTTCTCCTTTCAAGGAATTTTAGGTAGCTGGTTTGTCAATTTGAGTGTTGACGCATTGTGAAGCATTGTCGATGACCAGAACAGACCTTGTCGTCCTCCGTGAACTAGTGGTACCGTGTTAGCCTCTAGTTCCCAAGGTCACGGGTTCAAACCCGGCGGAGGGCGATGGATTTTTTCGGGCGTAAAAATTCTTAGCATGGCTTCCTTCGGAAGGGAAGTAAAGCCGGTGGTCCCCTGTCGTAGATTTACGGCACGTAAAAGAACCTCAAGCCTGATAAAGAGGCCTCTGAGCAAAATTACCGGTCTTTCACACCCAATATGGAATGGGACGCTAAAAACCATAGTAGTTAAAGAGCGTCCATAAATAAAACTCAATTTAAAACTCAATTTTTTGAGAACAGACCCAGCAGGCATATTAGGTATGAACATGGCGTTGATTCACTTCATGTAATTTTCTGTATTCATTTCTTGATGAAGATCTCCTGTTGTTTGTTGCGACTTGTAAAAGAAGGGCATTTGGAACGAAGCCGATCTTTCCAACAGCATGAACGATAATAAGTATTTGTCCTTTGGCAACAGGTGCCTACAAACCTAATTCCCTATCGTCACTCCTACCTTTAGATGCTGTATGACTGCTGTGTATATATGACTCATCTTCATACACTATAGCATTTTTCTGAAATTTGTAGCACCACCTTGAAAATTAATGCCGATATAAGTACACACTGATATAAGTATACATAAAATTATAGTCATATGGAAAGGCAGAATCAGACTGAAAAATTGAATGGCATAGCCGGGATTTGTACTACGGATCTTAGGCTTTCCGTGCCGTTGCTCTAACTGACTAAGCTATCATGGCAACATTTACTTCTTATTTTTATTTTTTTATTTTATTATTTATTTATTTATTTATTTATTTATTTTGATTTTCTGTTAGAACTCTTCTATTTGATTTCGGTTTCTTCCAATTGAACCCTAAATCTTTAATAATTTTTCTGAGATTTGTAGCACCACAAGAAAGTTTCTACTGTCTTTCATCTTGATGAGCAATCTGCTTATTGTTAGCACAGTTTTTTTCTTCCACATAGAAATTGTGAATCGTGCGCCGAATGACGCATTCGAAATCGTCTATTTCTGTAATACGTTTAGGGACCTTATGTTTCTTCCCAGGTGTGTCTAATGGCACTCTTTCATCCATATGGTTTTATTTCTCTTATCTTTGAGAAGTCTGGAAGCGGAACTCGGTGAAACACCAGTTGCTTTGATTACTGTTTCTTTCACTCTCTTAAGGCTTTTGTGGAACTCGGATATAATTTCTTCCTTCATCTCTGCTTCTTGCTTAATGAAGTCGAGGACATTTGCAATTATTTCCCTACTTTGACTGTGTAACACCTTACCGTTTAACTTTGAAAACGTAGAAGCCATGGTTATAAATATAACAAATATAAAATAAGCACCATTTAGGTGCTGCTCTCTTAGAAATTACAACCAGATGCGGACACTTTCTATGCAGACTGTACGTGTTACGCACTGTGAGTAAGCAAAGGTATTATATCGCTTTCGTTGAGTAAGCTAAACATAAACCATTCGTAGCCTCGGCAGCTGGGGTGGTAATCAAGGTCACGATTCCAGAAGTTTTGCGCCAGTTATATGTCTACTGTGTTTTTCAAATGGGATGATGTTTGTCCTTGAGCGCGGCCAGAGCGGCAACCAATCGGAGTTCCGCTGTGTTGTCATATTGCATTCGCCGTAAGCTAAGCATGACGCGTGCTAAGCGAATGTGTTTCTAATACATATAATTTGCGCTAAGACAAAAATTCAAATTTTGCAAAAAGTAACCCACTAGAAGGTAGGGAGTAATTTTCGTAACACAACCGTAAAAACCACATATTTTTAGCTCAAATAGTTTTCATAATACAAACAAATAAACATTCCCATATGTTATAATATAACCACGTAAGCACTGTAATGGTCACATTATTTGTATGTATGCATTATTGTATACATTATGTATATATATTTGTAATTATACAGAACTACTGACTTGATGGTGATAAAGAATTATGTTGTAAAACCAAGGCGTTTGTTAAAGCTGAAAGAGAGCAAACAGCCCACCAAGCTCACTTGTGTTACTTGTAGAATCTGCAGAACGTGAGCCGTCACATGTTTATGATTGTGTGTTATTTTTAAATCTGGGTTGGAGTTTATTTACCCTACACAGTTAATATCAGTATTCAGTTGTTGTTCAGAGAGCAAGCAGCAAGAGTAAAATAGTGCAATGGCTTATTGTGGTGAATTTAGTGGCGAGTCAAAGAGGCAGGTATTGCGAAGTCAGGCTCGAAGTATTATATTTAGGGTCTACTCGTTTTTTAAAAAATGTAACAATGAGGAACACAGAAATCAACTTGATTTCAAAAATCCTCAACAGCTTACTGCTAAAGCGTGTTGTGTCGGTAAAGCAAGTGTGTCTCGCATTTGCGGAGAGGCAAGAAAATCTGTTCCCAGTGATACTCCAGTGTTTGTATCGCCCAGAAAGCACATTGGACCTCCGAAGAGGATTACAAATTTAACTGACTTTGACAAGGACGTTGTACGCAGAACTGTTTTCGAGTTTTATGACCAAGGTGAATTCCCAACAATACAGAAAATAACTTGTGCCCTTAGAACTAAAATATCATACACTGGTTCAAATTCATCTACTTATAGAATTTTGAGAGGATTAGGGTTCAGGTACAGAAAGACAAATGATGGGCGACAATTTTTAATGGAGAGGAGTGACATTGTTGCGGCAAGAATAAAATTCTTACGCAAAATGCACGAAATTCGCAATTCTTGCGATACGAGACCTATATTTTACTTAGATGAGACATGGGTAAATAAAAACCACACTCAAAATTCAATCTGGCAAGATTCCTCAAAAAAGGGTGGCCTGAAGGTACCTGTTGGAAAAGGCAGTCGACTTATCATTTGTCATGTAGGGTCCGCTAAGACAGGATTTGTACCTGAAAGCAAATGGATTTTTCTGTCCAAAACCACCTCAGATTATCACGAAGAGATGACAGCTGATACGTTTAAAGAATGGTTTTTGAACAGATTCCTAAATTATTTAGAAGAGGGAAGCATAATTATAATGGATAATGCACCATATCATTCGGTTATTGAAAACAAAGTACCGAATACTGCCAGTAGAAAGAACGAAATTGTTGAATGGTTGCAAAAAAAGGGGGTTGAATTTTCGGCAACAGAAACTAAAAATGAGTTACTGCAACGAGTACTTCCATTTAAAAACCAGGGAAAAGTGTATCAGCTGGATCAACTTGCAATGGAAATGGGACACGAGGTAATCCGCCTCCCCCCTTATCACTGCCAGTATAATCCAATTGAGTTAGTATGGGCTCAAATAAAACGAGGGGTTGCAAACAGAAATAACACTTTTAAACTGACTGACGTTGAACGTCTTATTCACGAAGAAATTGACAAGGTAACTCAACAAGACTGGGAAGCCTGCGTGAGACATGCAGAAAAACTACAAGAAGACGACTTTTGGAAAGAAATAGGCCGTGACGATATTTTGGAACCTATCATCATAAATTTGCAAGACTCAGACGATGAAGACAGTGTCAGTGACGAATTGCCTCTTCACGTAACTGATGCCAGTGATACGGATGAGCCACTGGCAGTTCCATTGGATTAAAAGCACAGGTAATTCATATCCTATAATTATATAACACTTAAAAAATACGTACGTAGCATGCGAGTATATTCCCAATTATGAATTTAAACACCAGGAGAATTATAAAAGTTTAGATAATTCAGTTTGGGTTGCTTTACGTCGACCATTCTAGCGACAGGCAGATGTGAGAGTGAGAGGGAAATATGAAAAGAGTGGGGGTAACGAGGTGGCAACGCTGTGCACGCAAATGCATCTTATTCGCTGTAGCTCAGAACTCTTCCCATTTGAAACTAATAGTAGTTTGGTCCTCTGAACGGAGGGTGGGCATTAGTTCAGTTAAGTTATTCTCACTGTGGATGAGATGCGCAATAGCTTCACATGATTTGCTTATATCGTGCACACATTTTCCGGTTCATGTTATTCTGTATTTTAGATACTTATCCCCTGCACTTTTATTTGCACCCTTTCTTTTCTTGCTTTTCAGACAGATAGGAGTGTGTTGATAGTATGGCTTCCCGCCCCAACAGTGGCCTACAGCAAAGCATGGTACAGAAGCGTTCATTAAATTCGGGTAGCTACTTTGTCCAAATCCAACAGGTTACTCTAATTCCGCCACTGATTAAGCACGAAGGTTGATCTAATTTTCAAGCACTTTTGCCATTCATTAAGAATAGCGGTCCTCGTAGCCGTGGTGGATCGAGCGTATGTCTTAAGCGCTTCGCCGCGCAGAGGGTCGCGGGTTCGAGTCCCGCCTTGGGCATGCGTGTTTGTGTATATTGTGTCTATGTGTAAACAACGGATAACGGGAAAAACAGTAAAACAAAGCGGGAAAACCAGATAAAATTTTAAAAAAAATATGACGCACATTTCTCGCTTCACAGATTCATAATGTGATATTTCAGCTGACGCTATGAAATAGAAATCAAAAAGCTTTTAATCTACTTATATCCATTTGCAAAAGAATTATCGATGTGTATAGATAACTAGTCAATCAAGAGCAAAAACATTGTAATTCCTGATTTACAACTTCCATAGCAATCTGCAGACAAATCACGCAAATAGACGAGTGGTTTAAACGTCAGCTTACTCTTGGAGTGAGCAGGGGAAGTGTGGTTCAAATTTCGCAAAGTACTTTGATTTCTTATTTATTATGTGAACACAGTAGTTTTCTTAAGTATATATCAAAAAAGTGATGCTTTTTAACTAAATGCGGCCTCATTCCATAGAATCTTTGTCCCATATCACAACTACAAATTTCACGGTTACTACTACCTCACTTAATGCTATTATAGATATTCTACTGCTTTGAAAATATTGAATACACGTTTTATCATTTTTAAATTAACATTTGATATCAAATGAAACAGGTAATGGGAATATGATTCTCCCTCTCTTTCTTGTGATACTACCACACAGCATGTTTACTCCCAAAAATATTGACGATAAATCCTCCATGCGTACTGAAAACCCTCCAATTCGTCTTCCATCTCAAATTTTCTATTCCATCCCCATTAACATTAGGGGTGGTTTTTCGCTTTAGTAAGCCTAAAGTATGAGAACAACATACTATAGAAAACAGGCCAATTCGTACTGAATATCCTTAATATTGCCTCTGTCTAACACTTTACACCCCTACCTCGTTAAGGGTGTGTTGCTACACTACCCCTAAATCAATAAAAGTATTATTAATTATATTTATTATTAATCCAGCGTTTTTTCTGCAATACTGCAACAATATACTTTTACTCTTCTATTAAAGAATATATATTTAAAATATCTTATTCCTACTGAACATCTTCCAGTGCACCTGCCATGGAAACATTTTCGACCCCGTCTCCGATTAGGAGCGGTTGTTTTTTTTTGCACTAATACCTCTAAGAATGCAAGGAACAGCATTAAAATTTATATTTAGCTAAATACGGAAAATTGAGGCCAATTTGTGCTGAGATTTCTCAACATTTCCTGCACTTGAACATTTCTACCCTCTTGTTTGTTTGGTCTTTTTTCCTCTTCTTGTTTTACATCTTGTGCAATCGTTACTCCCATGCGGCTACAGCAATACAGTAATAGTAATGACATTTCTTGGGTTTTCACGACCGGTGTCCCGGGCTTGTAGGTCGTGGGCTACTGGGCTCCTCCTCCTTCATCTTTTGCTGTAGACGAAACGTCTAGGAAGATGAAAGAGAAGCCCAGTAGACCACGACCTACCTATACTTCTTACTTAATAATAACAATGTGACGTTTATAATTTTTACAGGTTTTGGTAAATAGGATGTTATGCAATTTGAAATATTTAAGAAGTGCTTGTTTAAGTAGCTTCAGCAAATCGTTTGATTTCTTGTTAGTCATTTCCCGGATATTGAAGTAAGCTGACACGCGGTTTGGGGGAAAAGATCACTTCCTGCCGACATAATTTCTGCTGACTTATGCTTAGGTCAACTGTCAGCTGGGCACAAATCAGCATTTTGGTCGGCTGTTAAAACTTACGGGTTTTCTTCAGCAACCACGGACCTAGTAAGAACCTCTTCCGGTCAGATTCTTAAACTCCTTGTAGTGTTAATTTGCATTCGCGAGGTAGGACCTAGGCAATGGACTGCCGGACCTCCTCTGCAGCTCATGTAAATCCACCATGTATCTAATTCTTTTCTTTTGGATATATAGTTTAGGTTAAATTAGGTAAATTAAAGAAAAAATTAATCTTTTTTAAGACAGGAACAGAAATAACAGATGTTATAATGACACCCTTTCACCATCCTTGCTAACGTAACCTGAAACCCTAGTGAAGTCATCCTGTGCTACGTTCCCCCATCCTTTACGTGAAGTCTGATACTGGCGCCGATGGCGTCGTTGCCATCCGAATATCACACCTGTTGGAGGCGCCGATTCTACCCTTATGTCACATCTTTTGGAGATGTCAATGACGTTAAAACCATTACATGAGGCTCGAGACGCCGGGCTTACGCCACAACAGCAACAGCAATAATAATAAAGGTTACCAGGGATTCTTCTTTCCTACCACATGAAAGAGGAAATCCATTATTCACATATCAGGACAACTTGAGTTCAGAACAAGGCGGCCGGCTGAATGCTAATTTAAAAGTCCGCAAATAAAGTATATATTATAAATATATTATTTACTTTTATTTACTTACTTTTCTTGTACATAAATCCCTTGAACCAAATTAATTTGTTGATAAGGTCCATTGGTTCAATAAGTAATTGGTTGAGACTTGAAGAAAGGACTTATCTTTACGTTATTTGCACCTCGCTTTGGGCGGCAATTTGAAGTCGGTTGTATTGAAGGAGTTGATTATATTTCAACTGTTGCGAGCCGAACTTGAAGTTGGTTGCAACCGCACGTATATTACCCGGTTTCCGGTAGCCTTCGTCCCAAGTTTAAAAATATTAACTTTGTAATTAGACTGTTTGTTTAAATATTATATATTTATGTTTGCCTCGGCTGCATCAGTATTTATTTTTTAGAGACATGAATTTCTTAACAAGGCGTGGTGCGGCTGAAGAATGTAGGCTTACACAGATTATAATTTTATTTCACTCCTTTTTATTAATGCTTGACACGACTTAAATAACACTTCACTGATATAGAGAGAGATGTGAGATTTTTTATTATTAAATACTTGCACTTTTTAACACGTAAACTATTTTTTTCTCACACAAAATACGTATTAAATTTCTCGAGGACACATCTCACGTCCGATTAGGAACACTGTCTACAACCAACTGAACTCTAAATTTGTAAATTTTGCTATATTTCAGTTTCTGATTTCCTAATCCTAGTCCAATAGAATACCTTCATTTAACTAAAGCTTTTTCTGGTTGTTGATTGGCTATTTTATAAACTGTCACAAAAAAGTATATTATTGCTTCCAAGAATCACAAGTAGTATTGTTAAACTTTCAAATTCTATATTGCCTCAAGGTTACCTCATTGTTACCTCATTGTTAGCAACTTTTAACCTATTATTCTCACAGCTCCTATATTATTAAATTACGTAATGCATTTACATAACATTTTTGAACATGTAATATAATATAAACATTTACAATGAGTGTAATAAACACTTTTATATATTGTTACATACACATACTGCTTTAAGGCCGACTGTCATTCAATTTACATATTATATAATTAGACTGAAATGATTTAAGTGTTAAAAATACTGCCTCAGAAATGAATGGAAGTAATACCTTTTGGTGTCAATTCGATGTTGGGAATAATTTTAAACTCTACTCCACATGTCTACTTCAAGAGAAACGTTTGATGCCGTAAACTCAATCTTAAGTTTTTAAAAGTTAATAAATGTCGGACTTAAATACGAATTTTGATACTCAACAGGGGGGTCATTTTTGGGACAAATTATTTTGCCTAATTGCGATATAAGAAGCACTTGAAATATTTCACGGAAAATTTTGTACTTTGTGCCTGATATTTTACATTATTTAAAGTGACCATTGATAATTATTTTGTCTAAGTAAAAACGAGTTTCCAATGTGTGGCAGAAACTTCGTTTCAAGCACACCGAAAACCTGCTTATTTTGCACGATAACATGATTGTATTTACAATTTAATTCTATTTTGACAAGAGGTAGTAATGTGTTACATAATTAAGTGGCATGTCATCTGCAGGTATTCAAAATGTAATTTTATTTCGAAGAAGTAACAGTAGCAGAGGGATCAACAAGGGTTTTATGTAGCGTAATTACGTGTCATATAAGCCCTGCAGGCGGGAACATTAATGGAGTGAGAGTTCCGTTGTACTTGCATTTTAAAAGCTATCTACTTGTAACAGCTAGCCCTTGCCGGAGGGCGTAATGGACACTAAAAGCTGTGAAAATGGTGCGCCATGTTCGTTTGCTCTTTTTTTATTATTATCATTCCTATTGAGCCTTTGCAGCAGTTCGTGCAACTATAACAGGAACTATTCGCTGAACCACCAACCAAAGGAGCTGCTACCCTTTGATCCATTTCAATAAGCAAACATGCATAGACAATGGAGTAAAGTAGATGTGCATAGTATTTGAGGTATAACGTATGCAATATCAATCAATTGGTTACCCATCTGCCCTTCACTTTAGAACCAGCCCCTTACATTCTTTTCTCTTTTCCATTTGCTTCTTTATCTCCGCATAAAAAGAATTTGTGTCCATCAGGTGGTATCGTCTTCTTTTACCACTAGCCATTTGCTAACTGCTTTTCAACTGAGACTCTACAAGTTTGTTTAAAGCGTCTACTTTTCTTCAAAAATCTCTACGGGAATCTTCAGCACGAATAGTCACAAAATGGTAGGATAAAACTGAATATATGTTCATGAATTAGAAGTTTAAGTGTGTAATTTAGACAACTTATTTTTGCCTGATGACATCATTTGCAACGAATACTAATGAAATTCAAATCACTTCATTTTTCAATCACATGTCTCTAAATTATTGTTCATTACTGAAATGTTATTGACTGCTATTAATTTATTTAACTTTTCACCATATAAATATTCGTTATAATTACGGTTCAATCTCTACATTATATTCAGGAAAATACTGAAATGTCATTGATGTTGTCCATTTCTCGCAGCTGACACTTTTCATAAATGAGAAGAAATATCAAATTGATGTGGACTGACAATACTCGTTGTCTTTATTGTAATTACAGATTGCAGTTATATAAATCATTAATAATGCTAGTATTGCCTATAATTTTCAATTAATTGTTATTTTTAAACTTTTAACCCTCCGTTGGTCGCTAGAGCCTGCGAGGCCCCTGGCATTATTCAAATGTTATAATTTTCTAACGAACGCACCTATGCAATTCCTAATAGAACATCTAACATTACACCTTCCTCGACAGCGACAACCTTATCTGTTTATTTGTTCGGGTGGAAAAATGACTAATCACCAGTTACAACTCGCACTGGTCAACCAGATCCCGCGCGCCTGCTCTCGCTTCATATTTCGGGTTCCTCATTAGTTGTGCAGCATTGCTTTGCCATTGCAAGGAGCTGTTATATACTGTTTCGTGATGAGTAAAAAGGTACGATCTACAAAATCCGAAGGATTTGAAAGAAGTGCATCGTCTACATTGCGATAATGATGTCTTGCCCCTGGATGACAACTTATATGAATCAGGACGATGAAACAACCTGTGTGATAACGTGTATTTTATAGGTAACATCATATGCTTTTCATAGTAAGTATTATTATTATTGACAATAAATTCCGTAATTATTTGCGGAAAGAGATGTAACAAATTGAAAAAGAAAACAGCTTGGAAAATAACACAGACAAGGGCTCACAATATATTGACCAAACTTCCTGGTGTAGTAGGAGCTGTCTAAAATGCGAAGACGGAAATTGAGTTTTGGAAACTTTTTGTTACCCAAGGTATATTTGATTTGATTTTGAAAGGTCTAATACTTATATTACCAGTGTGCAGCACAAATTTTATCGTGAAAGAGACAGGATACCTAGCTTTGCTAGGCTTATGGACCTGGCAGGAATTTTTCGTGGTGGACGACAGAATATTCACGATTTTTGGAGAACCGATGTTCTTGGAATTACCCTATTTCGAATGGCTATGACTGAAAAACGATTCAGTGTTCTAATATACGGTATTCGCTTTGATGACAAAAGCTCAAGACTGGAGCGACGAAGATTGGATAAACTGACTGCTGTTAGAGAAATGTTTACATTGTTTCTGAACAACTGTCAGAAGCATTATTCTCTTGGACCAAATGTCATTGTCGACAAACAGTTGCCGGCATTTTGTGATCTATGTGATTTTAGACAATATATATCATGCAAGCCAAACAAGTGTGGCATAAAACTATTGTGTTTGAGTGATGTAAAACTGTTTTATACCACTAATATGGAAATTTATTGTAGACAGCAGCCGGACGGAGCACATTTGCATACTAATTCGGCAGAGGCCGTAGTGTTGAGACTAACTGAACCAATCTGTGGCACTGGCGGAAATGTTACACAGATAATTTGTAAACCAGTTTATCGCTGATGGATGAATTGCGTAAAAGAAACCTTCTTTCTTCGGTACAAAAAAGAACTACCCACCAATTTCACTTCTCCAAAAGGTCGCAGCCAGCATGAAAGCATATTTGGCTTCACAAAAACTTACACTTGTTGCTTATGTTCCATAGAAGGGTAAAACAGCAGCTTTCCAGTCAAGTCTACATATTTCGTCCGAAAAGGAAGGTACCGAGAAAAAGCCTGAAACAATCCTGCATTAGAAGGACACTAAACCTGGAGTTGGTGCAGTAGATACATTGTGTTCTACGTACAACGTAGCCCGAACAACAAGAATGGTAATGTTTTAACATATCTTGAACATTGTAGGGTTATCTTCCTTAGAAACCAAAATAGACATTTCACAAGGCAGGAGTATTTGAAAGCAGCGGGAAATGGTTGGGCGGCATTTGTAGCGGGAAAAGGTGGTTGACTCTTGCAGCGTGCTGCTGTAGTATTCTTCTTCCTCGGCTAGTGATGCTCGTCGGTAGTTGAGTATTCCTATCCTACCTAATTGCCAAATCTCTTTTATCTCAGGTTCTAGTGGGTGAGGCAAGTTAAAAAATACACTGCAAGTTTTCCCTATAATTGATGTTTATTCCATTATTTAAATAAATATGGGCGGCTAGCTTTTCCCATTTACTTTATCCCACCACTTGAATATTTATCAGGAGCCTATCTATCTTCACACGCATCCCACCCTTATATGCACCCACGTGCATTCGTAGCACCTTACGCTGGCGTGACTTCTCGTTGCGCTGAACTGGTAATAAGTAAGAGTGCCCCGCTCGGCAAAATCTGGTCTTATATAGGGTGGCTGACCCACGCTATCTTCTACGTTTGAAAATGTAACGATGCTTCCCATTGGCCCTCAGGCCGCGTTACCCAAGCATGTATGAAAATATTAGGTTTCAGAACCTTGCGCCTCAGCGCCATCATGTAGCGTCGTACCACTCTGTGCTAGGCACGGTCGTTATGAGTTCCAAGAATTCCATTCCATTAGCTAGCGCCCGTTACTTACAAATAGCTCTGTACAAAGTTACATGTTGAATGTTTTAACATTCAGTGAATTCAACTATTGCTATACAATTCTTATGTGTAGTTCCCCTTTCATATGTACAATGTATAATGTGTATAATACATCCCCTTTCAAATGTATAATGTATAATATGTATGATATATCCCCTTTCAAATGTACAATGTATAATATGTATGATATATCCCCTTTCAACTGTCTTTACTGTCGCAACAGCAACAAGGAGAGCAACGTATAAAATCTACTCGGTGATTTGAAAGGCCCTTTGCAAAATATAAACGTGAGGAACACACAGAACATGACTTTCCAAATACATCGCTATCCACATAGAAAAGGAAACAATGTAAACCCCAGAAAAAACCAAAAAGAACTGTAAAACTAAATATATATGTGGAAAATGCAACACTGCATTCTGTTCAAGCAAACTTGCAAACATTATTTGCGATAGTTGCTTAGTGGGGGAAAATACGGGGGAGGTAGTGTATGATTCTGAGTAACTGAACATTTGAAATTACAAGTTGTATGTGTAGCATGAAATGGCAATGTATTTATCTACACTTATTGTAATACAATTTATTATGTACTTATATATGTACTTGTATTTTATTTTTCCCTGTCTTTCTATATTGTAAGATAATGCCTAATAATAAAGGCCGTGTATATTTAACCTAAATAAAGCTAAACAAAAAATTACAAACAAAGGAAAATAAAAGAAAGAAAAAATAAATGCAAACAATAAGAACAAAATTATAGTCCGGGTCTGGTTCTGCGCGAACACCAAAAAGCGCGCCCAACAGAGGGTTAAAAAATTCAATTTTTCTAGTAATTTCTCACTGCACCTCTTAGTAACCATCCGCTTTCATTCTCCATGATCTTTGAGATGCAAAGGAAGAGTAGTATGTGGAAAGCAACAGGAACCTATGGCACCACTTTTTCCCTAGCATGATGATTCTATCCCCAGTGAAGAAAGTTACAATGCGAGTCTATCAATATCGAGAGTAACATAGACTAAATGTGTACTAAGCGTAATATCGGGCTACTCAAGATGATGAAATAAACTGAGGGACGAGAAACAAAAGCACCTTGTTGTGCAAAGATGAATACTATTTCATGTGGAAAATGCTGCAGATTTATGTAGGAACTGATTTTGACGATAAGGTTGCTTTAGGAATGAAAATGTGAAAATACTTCCCACCATGATATATGCGATTGCAATTTACTATTTATTTAATTGGGTAATGAATATTAATGCACTACACCGTCCTCCTGCCCTACCGCTTACACCTTCAAGGAGAGGATAATGTCACCCAGGGGATGTCGCAAAAACCACGGAAAATAAGAGTTAGGAAACATATTTACGCCTCATGGCAAATACATGTGAAGCAAACGTAAATGCCATTATGTTGATTTACAACTTTAATCATGAGGCATCTTGGTGAACATTTATGGTCTTCTTTTAGCTTACCACAACAGCATAATAATGAGTGTTACATAACTAGTCATTAATCGGCTAAGAATCCCATCGTTTCTTATTGATAAACCTTTATAATTATAAGCATTAATTACATTGCACCCCACCGGCTAAAAATTAAAAGCGCTAAATGCATAGTTACACTGGTAATTCTGAATTACATGAAAGTTCAGGCTAAATATTAAAAGGTGACAAAGACAGCTGTCGCACGAACCGAGCAGGAACAAAGGAAACGGTCAGAAATATGGAGGTCACAGCAGATAGCATTACACGAAAGCACTGAAGGGTGGCCGCGCCGGCGACGTATGAGAGTACACTGAGTAATCCCTGATTTTTCGGACAAAGTGGACGGAACGCCGAAGCGAAGGTGGCGCTGCGTACAGCCACGAATAAACGATAGACAGGGATACCACGACCGACCCCCGGCGGTGAACCGGCCAACTAACAGTGCAAACCGTACGCGGGAAAACAGAACATGTGGCGGATTAAGAAACTCCTGCACGCATTTTGCAATATAGGATGCGATAAGTTCGGCCAAACTTTCAGGATGCATTTCTCACACGTAGAATAAACAAATACCTATGTCATATAGACATGGGTCCAAAAACGCTTTACTTCCACATTAAAACTCATTTCCTACAAGTCTTAAATGCACATTAATCATACACATACATATGGTATCATAACCAAGCACAGTAACCCAACGTACTTGTATACCACATGAAACTCTTTCTTGAATGAAATGTTCAACATTTCGTTAAAGATGTTCCTCTGTTACGTATGGTTAAATTGTGATTCTCAGCTTCACCACCAGTGTGGGGGCATTGCGCGGGCATTTGAAAGCTGCTGTATGTAGAACCTCGGTACAAGATGCAGTGTGTCTTCATGCCTGCATTGTGGAAGGCTGCGAAACAATAATCAATTCTCTATGGATACAGCAGCGCATCGGGTATTCAATGCGATGTTAGGTTGGTGCACGTGTCAAATATAAAGGAGAAAATGTTTAACATTTCATGTAACAAAGAGATTCGTGTGGTACACTGGTACGCTATCTTTGTGTTTCTCATCCAGATTCATTTACTATGAAGAGTTGTAGAAAATGAAAATGAGCTCTAACATGGAAATGAAATGTTTCCGGTCCCATGCCCATGTAACATAACTTCTTTTTTCACATCTGAGGAATATATTCTGCAAGTTTGGTCGTACCTTATTGTTACACTTGTAGCAGGAAGCAGAAATCTATTTAAGGGCTATAATTGCTTCACCAATAATGACAGTAATAGGTTGGTCAAGTAGAAGTCGAGCGATTGAAAGTACGTGCAGAGTCGTCTTTACGGGACAATATCAAGAGTTACTGAGAAGGTAATCCACGAATCAGTATAACAAGTCAGCAGTTTGGAGGTTTTGTCCAAGGAGCGTAGAAGAGCGTTGGCGAGGTACTCAAAAGTGGCAAATAATTACCATACTGTTAGGTGTTCAGTAGTTAAGATTTATGACTATTTGGCCCGAAGTCGACATACTGAACTGTCAGTACGAACGCTCCCTCAACTCTCCAAACTTTGTTTTCTTATCACAACTGGTTATATAATGTCGATATGCGGAAAACAGGCATAAATCTAACTAGTGAAAACGTCAGTTTTCCGCTGTTGCGTTTGTGGGTCATTATGCCTGCCATGATTCCCATAAAATGTGCTTCTTCCTTATTACACAATCTTACTGAATGTTGGTAAATATCCTAATTTATGAAGCTTCCGAATAAATGAACCAAAATTATAACTGCTTTTACATCTCAATTAGGGATAAGCAATCACGAGCTCACACTGTCCATGAAATTCAGTATAAATGGACATATAAATGACTTCAAGATTTGATATCGCGTCTGCATCAAGAGGTCCCAAGTTCAAGTATCGGTTAGTGTGAATTAAAAGTTCTTTCGGGTTTTCCACTTAACCTGGAAAACTTGAAAAGGCGAATGCTGGATAACTAACTTCTATAGATACCGGGCCCATTTGAACATTATTTTATCTACTTCTTTCATCGTTCGATATGACCTACCCGTTAAAGATCAAACTAATAAAAAATGATAAAATGGTGTGACGGAACGATATGCTCGAACAACAGATGACATGTAAATTACACTTAATTTTCATGAATGTGATACATATAATAGCGAAGAGTTATTATTATCGGTTATTTTCCATAATTAATCCAGATTATTAATTATTTTACACTGGCTTATACGTGTTATAAATTATAAATTGTATTTAACTTAAATCATGCTAAATTTAAATTATACTCTGTTATCATGGTCTTTTTCATACATGACAGTGCGCCTATAACAAAACAATTCCAATTTGTTTCGTATTTATGAAGGATAAACCGTTTATTGATTTTGTTACTCCATACAGTATCACTATGTAAACAGGTATATACAAGAGAGTATATTTTCACCTTCGTATTCGTCTCATACCGGTCGGGAATACTAATACGTCTCGCCAAGGCACATTATCGTGAAGCGGTAACACAAATGCAAAGATATTATCTTGATAATTGTTCAGTATTATTAAATAATAACAGTATTTGAAATACTAAATAATGAAATTCATAAATAGAGAATCTCCTTGGGGCTTAAAGAAATCACGTATATAATAATAAATGTAATTTATTATTATTATTATCATCATCATCGTTATTATTATTATTATTCAAATGACTATCAACTTTGTGATTCGTCACTTCTAAATTCACTTCAATACTATGATAATGTATCGGGATTTCAATACTACTTTACGGTATTAAGTTTCATCCGCTTATACATCACTACAGTTTACAGTAATTTTTAACTTATTATATTACTTGCCTAGGGTTATTTCGATGATCCTAAACCACAATGTTTACTACCATATCCTCATTAAACTCGTTTTAACAGCCAAGTCAATTGCATGAGCGTTCCCATCGCTACGTCCAATTGCTCTCAGAACACCAAGTAATTTAATACCAAATAAAATCTCCCACGCAATGTGTGCATTACTTGTGTCTGGTATTGCCGTCCGAATAATCAGCAGATTTTTATTAAGCAGCAGATACAACATTTAAGTACTCATACCGGCTTCAGCGACTACGGAAAGGCTTTTGGCAAGATAAAAATACAGATATCGTAGGAGGTTCTAGAAAAAAGAGAGATTTCATCGTAATTAATAAGAGATACACAAAGTCTACACCGATACAATAGAATATATATAATTGCGCAATTTGGCTTAGGAGTTAGACAAGGGTGTCTTTCTTCACCTTAACGGTTTAGAATTAATAATGTAAACTTGAGTACGCTAGGCTGTGCAAACATGAAATTATTATTATTCCAACGGAAAGTTATTTAAGTAAATTGGAGATTAAATATATTTACCTATTTCTGTGGAGCCATACGGCGGATATTAGGAAAGAAATTCTATACAGAGATGCAACAGATTATACAGAGTTACGGCGTTTCTTGTCTTGGCTGTGACAATAGGGTTTGAGGAAAACATAATAAACAATAATGTATTATAGCAGTGAAGTGTGACTTCTTAGATACGCGGCTGCACTCAGGTGCATACAATGTGGCTCATAATGAATGGAGCTGTTTAGGTCGATACTGACAACATTTAGCCACACCTCTACCAGCGTCACCACCTCTGTTTTTCAAGGATAATTCTAGCCACTGGATTAGCAGATACTAGGTATGGCCGAACTGCTGAACGGTAACAACTTAAACCGTATGCTTTCATGCTACACTACGTTTCCTTATTGTTGTTTAGTAGCAGCAATAACTTAACCTTCGTCTCCACGTCGCTGATGAAAGCTCTCATGTATGTAAATGTCGTAGCTGCCATTCAGCTAACCAGACATGCAAATGATTCTTCCCCCTTTTCGCTAGAAGCCGAATTATTGTGGTTTAACCTTTCCTTGTGTGCCAATCGTAGCTGAACTCTTTTACAGAGGAGTATTCGAAACACTCCTCCGTTCACATAGATTATAAACATCGTTCTTTGGTTAGTTTTAAGACCCCTGAATTGTTCTTCAGGTCAGTCACATAGAGAAATGATATCGACCGGGCGCAGTAAAGAGTTGGTTACATGAAGGAGAGAAAAACACTATGGCAATCTAGGAGAATGGGTCATCTTTTATGCACGACAGTGTACATTATTGGGCAAGAAGCAAAACGAAAGTGCAAAGAGCTGAAAATGTTGCTTAGACTACGAGAGTGGTATTGTGGTCAGCACTAACATCCAAACCCCGAGGCTCCAGGTTCGATTCCTGGCTGAAGGGTAAGAATTTTATTTAGCCAGGGTAATTTCCTGTTCTCCCTTGTGCATAGAAGTATGAATTAAAGTGCGAATGTGTGTGCGACTTTAACGTTGAGAGTAAAACTTAAAGTAATAAAACCCAACAAATATAACACCTGTAAATGAGGGAACACCGTAGCACACAGATAATTGTCCCAAAATTTAAGCCTCCGATATGGTCCTGGCTGTTAAAGTTGGTCTGTACATGTCAAAATTAATAAATAAAGCAATATCAAACAAGATGGGGAGAACATGTAAATTGCATTCCAAATTCAAGAAGTATTAAAAAAATCTGATGTGTTACATTCAGATGATTTTCTCTACTCTTGTACAAACTATTTTTACAAACGCTTATTCTCCATATGCTTCATGTTAATCGACATATCGAGATGTCAATCTTATTGCTAATTTTCTTGTAGATGCAAGGGGAATATGGTAGGTTTTAAGCGATAGTCAAATAATTTAAGCGCTGGTTGCTATGTGGCGCATTTCATTCTCTTTGCATGTCCAGGACATAAAGAAAATCTGATGTGTTACACTCACATGGCTTTCTCTACTCTTGTACAAACTATTTTTACAAACGCTTATTCTCCATATGCTTCATGTTATTTGAGATATCGAGATGTTAATCTTATTGCTAATTTTCTTGTAGATGCAAGGGGAACATGGTAGCTTTTAAGCGATAGTCAAATCCTTTAAGCGCTGGTTGCTATGCGGAGTAATCAATTCTGTTTGCATATCTAGGACATAAAATAATGAATAACGAATTTGAGAAACAGTATTGGAACATTTAAGGGAATAACAAGCAATATCTCGAAAATGGTCACTCAACTAAAAAAATCTATATGACATAAATTGTGTCTTTTAACACGATCTACATTTTTGTGTAGTAAAATTTTGTCTATCTCTTATGGTTTACCAGTTATGCAAAAGTCGTTCACAACGAAGAATACTTTTGGAAACATTCCTAGAAAATTCGAGATATACATTTCATTTGTCGTAAAAATATCTTAAACATATGATATTTAAATCAAAATCGTTAGAGCCATTTTTGAGAAAATGAAAATTTTCGAAAAATGTTCATGTAAAGGGTAGTCTGGGGTGGGGGATTTTCTTGAAAACCTTTGTGTCGCATCTCTGGAAGATACTGAACCTAAATACCATGTTTGGTGTTTATCCGACTGTTCGTTTCTGAGTTATGCTGTTCACAGACACACAGACACACAGACACACACACACACACACACACAGACACACACACGGACATGTTTCCAGAAATGCTTTTTTGGATTCAGGGAGTCTCAAAACATGTATTTCCGGTGAAATCTCGGTATCGAATTTTTGGGTGGAATACAATACTTCCCCTACTTACTATACGTAGTAGAGAAAGTAAAAATGAATAACGAATTTGAGAGAAAGTATAAGTATTGGAAAATTTAAGGAAATAACAAGCAATATCTCGAAAACGGTTCACTCAACAAAAAAATGTATATGACATAAATTGTGTATTTTAACGCGATCTACATTTTTTGTGCAGTAAAATTGTGTCTATCTCTTATGGTTTACCAGTTATGCAAAAGTCGTTCACAATGAAGAACACTTTTGGAGACATTCCCAGAAAATTCGAGATATACATTTCATTTGTCATAAAAATACCTTAAACATGATATTTTAATCAAAATCGTTAGAGCCATTTTTTGAGAAAACTAAAATTTTCGAAAAATGTTCCATGTAAAGGGTACTCTGGGGTGGGGGGATTTTCTTGAAAACCTTCGTGTCGCATCTCTGGAAGATACTAACCCTAATTACCAAGTTTGGTGTTTATCCGACTGTTCGTTTCTGAGTTATGCTGTTCACAGACACACAGACACACACACACAGACACACACACGGACATGTTTCCAAAAATGCTTTTTTTGGATTCAGGGAGTCTCAAAATATGTATTTCCTGTGAAATCTCGGTATCGAATTTTTGGGTGGAATACAATACTTCCCCTACTTACTATACGTAGTAGAGAAAGTAAAAATGAATAAAGAATTTGAGAAAAAGTATAAGTATTGGAAAATTTAAGGAAATAACAAGCAATATCTCGAAAACGGTTCACTCAACAAAAAAATGTATATGACATAAATTGTGTATTTTAACGCGATCTACATTTTTTGTGCAGTAAAATTGTGTCTATCTCTTATAGTTTACCAGTTATGCAAAAGTCGTTCACAATGAAGAACACTTTTGGAGACATTCCCAGAAAATTCGAGATATACATTTCATTTGTCATAAAAATACCTTAAACATGATATTTTAATCAAAATCGTTAGAGCCATTTTTTGAGAAAACTAAAATTTTCGAAAAATGTTCCATGTAAAGGGTACTCTGGGGTGGGGGGATTTTCTTGAAAACCTTCGTGTCGCATCTCTGGAAGATACTAACCCTAAATACCAAGTTTGGTGTTTATCCGACTGTTCGTTTCTGAGTTATGCTGTTCACAGACACACAGACACACACACACAGACACACACACGGACATGTTTCCAAAAATGCTTTTTTTGGATTCAGGGAGTCTCAAAATATGTATTTCCGGTGAAATCTCGGTATCGAATTTTTGGGTGGAATACAATACTTCCCCTACTTACTATACGTAGTAGAGAAAGTAAAAATGAATAAAGAATTTGAGAAAAAGTATAAGTATTGGAAAATTTAAGGAAATAACAAGCAATATCTCGAAAACGGTTCACTCAACAAAAAATGTATATGACATAAATTGTGTATTTTAACGCGATCTACATTTTTGTGCAGTAAAATTGTGTCTATCTCTTATGGTTTACCAGTTATGCAAAAGTCGTTCACAATGAAGAACACTTTTGGAGATATTCCCAGAAAGTTCGAGATATTCCCAGAAAGTTCGAGATATACATTTCATTTGTCATAAAAATACCTTAAACATGATATTTTAATCAAAATCGTTAGCCATTTTTTTGAGAAAATTAAAATTTTCGAAAAATGTTCCATGTAAAGGGTACTCTGGGGTTGGGGGATTTTCTTGAAAACCTTCGTGTCGCATCTCTGGAAGATACTAACCCTAAATACCAAGTTTGGTGTTTATCCGACTGTTCGTTTCTGAGTTATGCTGTTCACAGACACACAGACACACACACGGACATGTTTCCAAAAATTCTTTTTTTGGATTCAGGGAGTCTCAAAACATGTTTTTCCGGTGAAATCTCGGTATCGATTTTTTGGGTAAATACAATACTTCCCCTACTTACTATACGTAGTATAGAAAGTAAAAATGAATTACAGGATACTAAATTATAAATCAAGAGTCAAATGATCCATTACTCCTTAAAAGGGATGAAATAGGCCAAATACTCAGTCCTTGAAGCAAATGATATAGAAATACCGCCTCCATGGAAAAAACCCAAACACAACCTTTAGTTCAATACTCCAGCACTGGCTGCAGGATATTGATGAATTGTTATATATCCACACTGTAAATAAATCAATCACTGTAAACAATCACCACAGTTACCACTTGCTACTTATGCTCCCATCACGAATTAAAGCTTCTAAAAAACTCTGGATCACATGTCCTTGTATACATGTTCACCTTGTCGCTTGACTGATTGTTGCAGTTGTAACTAAGTTATAGTTTCTTATTATTGGTATCACATCACATTATTGGTATTCATTTCATTCGATTTCACTGCCCTTTCCCGAGCTATGATGCGAAAGACTTTCTGGACTAGCAGTCCAAACAGTTTACCGTCGGATGCTATTATTTGGTGTACCACTATCCTCAAGTAATCTAGTAATTACCCATTCCGCAAATTGCGTGGTCCTATCCTCTGACCACAATCCTTCAGCAGGATTTATTGCGGATTTTAGTTGGGAAGTAATGACCTATATGCATTAGGTGTTGCACACACGCTCTCAGCCGAACCGAGCCACAATACATTACTCCCTAAGGGATAAAGCCTATCATACAGTATGTACGTTAGTTGCAGTTGTAACATAACCCGGATATCTTTGTATTTAAACTCTCGAAGCTAAAATAAGATATGCACTTACGTTCAAAATTTAAACAATCAATTATTCACATTATTGTAGCAAATGGTTTGCGTTTAAACATGTTTTGACTGAGGTAATTTGCCTTAAACGGAAAATGTTCAAAAATTTCTTCGTCAATGCTTAGTTTAAACAAAGTATAGGCGTACTTCGAGTACATTAATAAAATCGTGCGTGTTGCATTCACATGACTTTCTCTACTCACTATAATTTATTTTTCATTTTCTCAAAACGGTTCTAACATTTTCACAGGCTATTCGCAGAAAATTTAGGATATTATACAACTCATTTGTCATGTTTTGAATAAAAAGGTGTTTTTAGATACTTTTATATAAATTATATAAGTTATCCTTAAGTACTTATATAAAAGTTATATAAAATAGTAATTTTGAGATTTGGGATTTTTCTTGAAAATTTTGGATGGCATCTTTGTAAGATAGTGAACTTAAATTATCAAGTTTAGTGTTTACTCAAAACTTAAGTTTTTGATTTATCACATACACATGCTCGCACGCTTTCTTTTGTGTTACATTAGTATGAGCTTTTTCACCCACTATCGTTTATATTTATATAGCTTCTACAAACTACTCCAACGAAAGCTTATTTTTCTATCGATGTCATGTTAATCCACATAAACCTTTACATTACATATTTCGTTTTAGGTATAAAGGGGATAGAAGGAACTGAATGGATAGTCAGATGTTTCAGAGTGAATCGTTATATGCTGGCCTGGAAATTTCATACTCTTTCTGCCATGTCACGAGAAACGAATAATAGCGTCACCACTTAAAAATAACAAAACAAATGACGAAGTACTGAAAATATGAACCTATAGTACCTGAGAACTCGGATTTAGCTGACGTCATAAAGAAGTTATTTTACGTTTTAAAAATATCTATATTTTTGTGTAGCAAGTTTTGTCTTTTATAGTTTAACCGCTATACAAAATTATCCCAAACTGCTTTATAATGAACAGAACTGACTATTCAGGAGATTGAGGTGGTGTTTGGGTGCTGTGCTAAGGAACACGGAGCGTTTCTATTTCTAGAAAATGTTGTGGAATGGACATGGGTTCCCTTTTTACTTTCTCTACCACGTACCTTGGTAAGTAGAGAAGGTGTTGCATTCCACCCAAAAATTCGATATCGAAATTTCACCTAAAATACATGCGTTGAGGCCTCTGGATGAAAAAAAACATTTTTAGAAAACGTTGCACGCGAGTGTGTGTGTCTATGAACAGCATAACTCAAAAACGAAACGTCGAATAAACATCAAACTTGGATTTAAGTTCAGTAAAATTACAATTAAGTTAAGTTTCAGAAAAATGCTCTAACCCCAATACCCTTTGCATGATCACTTTTTTACATCTTTGATTTTCTAAGAATTAGCTCAAACGAAATGGTTCATCTCTTAGCATGTTTCAAACTAGTTGATATTCTAAATTTGTATTATATATTGCTTGAGATGTTCTGAATGTTTTGCACATACAAATTTATACTATCATGAATACCATTATTATTATTATTATAAATATTACACGTTATGTAGAGCGTATTGTCTCAATGCAACTGTAATTTGTTACGTAAAATCTTAAATATATCGTATTTTAATCAACATCTTTCGGGCCGCTTTTGCAGAAATAAAAATATATAAAATATCTCCTTATGAAACGTAGTTTTGGGAGGGGAGATTTTCTTGAAAATATGATTGTCGCATCCTTAAAGAATTACTTAATATAAAATAGCAAGTTTGGTATTTATATAAATTTTCGTTTTTGAGTTACCTATGCTATAAACACCGCCCATAGACCTTTTTATAACAGTGCTACATTTTTTTTGCTGATTCAGGGAACCTCAATCATATATTTCCTTTGAAATCTAGTAGCCAATTTTTGAGTGAAATGCAATACTTCCCCTTCCTATTAGGTACGCCGGAGTGAAAGTAAAAATTGGACTCAGGAGACTTCAAAACATGTAATTCCGGTGAAATCCTGAAATCAAGCTTTTGGATGCAATGCAATATTTCGTTTATCTATTGATATGTAACGAAGAAAATAAAAAACCAAACCATGTAAAATCTGGTAAACTGGGAGAACTGCAGACAAGTGGTTTCAAAATTTACATTTCAGTTTCTTGCATCCGTTTCCGTAGTAACTGAAATAGGTTCCATACGAGATCTCGTATAACTCCTACGCTGTACAATATAATCAACAGAAGTAGTACGATTGTTTAGCAATAATACAGGTGTATTTTAATTTCGCAAAAAATTAATACATTTATATCACTAGATTAATGTCGAAGGTGTATACGGCTTACGTGCTTTTACTACCAAAACAGATATTTAGCAAAATTCGGCATGTTTTCCTGTAATAAGCAAATATATTTATAGGGAAGTTCTCGAATTTCATGGGATAACAAGAAGCAGTGATTTATGTTAAAACGCCTCTACCTGGCCCTTGTCTGGTTCTAGCAATTTCCCTTCCCTTTAATTAGCAGCCCAGTTTGAGTCTTTAGGGATTGTGTATTACATTCTAATGAGGTCAGTACAGATGGCCTTGATTTATATATATATATATATATATATATATATATATATATATATATATAAAAGCAAAACTCATTTTTGTGCTGAATGCTAGAGAAGTGGGCGATAAATACTTTCTTGGCATTTACAAAAGTTGATTTTTGTATCTTCTTACCAAATGATGGTTATCTAGTTTTTAGTAAACACTCATTCAATTGTTTAGCTTTGTTTCTTTACCACGTGATATGGTTTCTTTTAAGCCATAGTTCTCTCTTTCTTCTAGTAGCTATATTTTGTTTAAATAATCTGGTTACGATGCATTCTGATCAAATTTACCAATATTGTACATGTTTAGTTTTAGACCATAAAGTATATCAAGTGACCTTACTCTGCATTACAATAACGCGTTTAGATCATTTTGAATTCAGTAAATAACATCTGCTCTGATAAGAGAGAGACTTATGCCAAAACTCTGATCAGACTTCTCCATTCCTGTTCTACAAACTTTATAACGAACCGGCTGTTAATGGCGAACTGCAGAGAAATATTTCACACAGCACAGGAATACCCATAAGCATAGGACCTATGTTTAGCACATAAGAGACCTTTAAAAGTTTGCTCGTTGTTCCGAAGAACTTCTTGCCTCTCTCTTGTAATATCCTAATTTCCATTCAGTGCGGTCGGTTTTGAAACCACATTATTCAGACCGCAAGGCGAGAACGGGGACTTTTATTAAAACTTAACGAGTTTCTATTTCAGCGAAGGCATCATCATCAGCAGCCTCACACACAATTGTGAAACGTACGCCTTGCCAAGAAGCTACTAGCTCCATTACAGACCAAGTACGTCTTTCAGAAACAAAAAAGGTGCAGAACAGGAAAATGAGGAAGTTTGCGGAAGGTAATTTAAATCTAGCGAAAAATGTCATTCCGTGTGGGTTAATGGACTCTGCAGGCATGCGTTGTAGTGACGTTACATACATTTTAATGTGGAGACACTTTCATCATCGCTGAAAACGTCCCTCTCGGGAGAGCAATCAAAGTAGCTGCTGGAGAAGAAGTGGGGGAAGAAGTCTTTTTCATGGAAATCTGGGAGGGAGAATTAATAAATAACTAAAAGCTCCTCTGAGAAGTACTTTGGTGCCGGACTGCAGGGATCAAATACCCGGAGGTAATTTGTAATTGATGATGGAAACATCTTACGTAGTTTCGCTTTTTAAGTTTCCTTCAAGCAAATATTAATTTAAGGCACAAGCTGCACAGCAAAGCTGTTTTACTTCCCGTTCGATTCTGCTTGTGCAAACATCAGAATCACCGATAAATGCCAGCTTTCTACTCTATACTGATTGTAATTATAGGAAAAAGTAAATATGCACTGATTTTGTTTTTCACATGTGCATTTCGAGTAACAAAATACCGATTTTCACCCATAAATCCACAGCTACAGTTTTGACTCCCCCAAGCATTAATGCTTCTTTATCCGTTTGAGCTCACAAAGTGCATGGTGTCTAGCCGTTCATGCCAAATTGAAGTTCTAATATAACTAATAAAGGCCGCTGCTCAGCCGGTCTAGGCCAACTGTGTACACAGTCAAAATTAATGAACCAGATATATTTATAAATCATACAATGCAAATTTTTAGGTAGTCGGAAATAATAAAAAAGCTAATGTTTGTGATGTTAATATCGCATATGAGAAAGAATTAAATGAACATGACATTGTAATGATTATGTAACGATTATTACTTTTGTCAAACTCTTAAGCACAACTCGCAAACGTAATAAACAATAAACAATTTCAATAACACCGGGTCCATATAAGAACTTCAGGGCCTAACTTCCTCTCGGTCACAAAGGATGGTTATTTTTTATACTGTCTTCAACGAAGCATTTCTGTACCAATGTGCATTTTGATAAGGGCCTAATTGTTCTTCTTTAAGCGTTGTAACTGCGTTACATTAAAAATTATATCATAGACAAACATGTTACACGAAGTTAGCTGCAGTATTGATTGGTGAAAACGACAATGCTCTTAATTAATACCACAGTGGATACACACATTTCGAGTCCTTTCTACCATAAATGTACACAAATAGCATTTTAAATGGTTAGTTTTCTCCAAATTTTGAGGTTTATAGGATACAAACTTTTGGTTGTTTTTCTCATATATTGAAGTAAAAAAATTCTGTGGTACATTCAGACCGATTTCTCTGGCCGTTATCATTAGTACACGTTATACCAATAACATTCTTTGAAAAGTGAATCTTGTATCCATGTTTATCACGATACGTTTTTGTCTAGACGTTATATAAAAAATAAGCAATATTTGTACTTAGTTACAGGAATATGGGGAAGAAATCTTCAAATGTTTATTAGAATAATGCAGGAATCAATTCAGAAGACATTGGAGTAAGCTTTTGCGAAGGAAGTCAAACAAGAACAACTCTAACTTCACCACCAAAAGCTCCGTTTTCGAAAGAATACTTCGAAAACATTAGCGCTGAAAGAAAAAGCAACTCTTCATTTTTTCTAAAGAAAGACTTATTTTTTGTGTTTTCATAATTACCTATATAACACCACAAAATTCAATCAGAATGAAGAGGCTTCAGCAAAAATTCAAAATATATTTTTTATTTTTATTTCAGTGTATCCAATGTATGTTGTCGAAATCAAAACCCTTAGTGACATTTTGGAAAATTTAAAAAATCACGACAGGTCGCTGTGTATTCTAAGTTTACTCTTATGCTCTTAATGTATATAAATATTAAACACAACGAACTTAATGTTGAAAGAATTTACTGGTCGCTAATACAATGGCATTACTTCCCAATTCATCTTGTACTTAGAATAAAATTGTGGTTACTGCAGATGTCCCCTTGTTTTGCAAACATCGCGTTTGTGATTGTAAACCCTTCATGTTTCTCTGTACGTCGCGGAGTCATTAAATAAGAATGTTAAACATTATTCTCCTTAATATTTAAAGAAGTGTAGTTGTCATTCTGAGCATGCATTTAAAGGATCTGAAACCAGTTGTTCAATTTCTTCCAATTAGGTTTAGCTCTTATCCCGCATTCACATCAAGATACTGAATCTTTCCAGCATGTTATGGTCGGTCAACGTCTATTTTTCTTCCAGTTTGATAATGGAGTTATCATAGTTATCGGTTGGCTGGTATTCTTTCAATGTGATTAAGCCAATTAAGTTTTAATGTTTTAATTACTTCTGTCAAGTTGTAGATGTTTAATTCTGTTCTTATTTCCTCATTGTGCTTCTGTCTACCAACCTGTAACCTGCTACCGAGCGGGGGAACTGCATTTTAGCTACTACTATTTATCTTTTATCTGATCTATAGATTATCCAAATTTCACACATACGTTTTATACAGTTTAACTTTATAGAACTTAAGGTTTTAGTTTTCAATCTCCTTATTATCCACATATCTAGTAGAATGGTTTAGTTGTATATAAATATTATATTCTACTGGCATAAATTATATTAAATCCTAAATTGCTAAAATATATCACTTAAATGTTAGTTTGTTATTAATAAATATGCTGCATAATTTGTGTTTGTCCCTTAGTTCGTCTACGTTTTTGTTAAGTAGAGCTATATCGCTTAGCACATTAACATGAATAAGTTGTACCTTGTCTCTGGCAGTCTCAACACTTGTTTTTGCTTAGCCTTTGTAGCTTTTGTAACCGCTAGCTACTTCATTTAATTTTGTAGCTGCAGTTTGTAACTCCTCTTCAGAATTTCTATAAAGAGAAAGAAAGAAAGAAGGATCGTCTGCGAGTAATATTCTCTTCAAACTGTGTCATTTATTCTAAAATCCATAGTTAATAGTTGTTCCTGCCATCGTCGAATAACTTTGTTAATGTAAACACTGCACAATGCGTGAGAAAATAGACAATCTTGATTAACTGCTTGATTTGTATTTATTGATGTATCGATAATTTTATCTAATCTTAGAATGCTCTGATTCTAATATTAGTCCCAAAATATAGGCTTTGAATTACACGTGTTGGGTGTTCCGGAAATTCATTTTATAGATAATTTTTCAGAGCTTCTTTCGGATATTTCATCGAAGGCATTTGTATAATGTATGAATAATGTAAGTTAAGAGGTTAAAGTCGCGTCCGTTTGCTTTATTAAGAATATGCAGTAGAGATCCCTGTAACACCAGAGGGCTCCTCAGAGAAGCTTCCCCCTGGCGGAACCGGGGAGAAGTAGACCCGCCTGAGTTGGCTCAGAGAAGGCAGGGCTCTGAACAACTTTCCAACGAGCAAGCATTTGTGCCATCTGTCCGACACCAACAAAACACAATCCTTAAGCCTATCTGAAACTTTAAAGTGAAGGCGAATTGATACAAAATTCGTGGTAGAAGAGAAATCACCCCAGCATTCAACTTGGCAACTAGCGAAATCCACGACAAACCCAGGGTCAGACTGGCCGGCTTCAGGAATTGAGCACACGACCTCCCTAATCACATCCTTGTACTTTATCGCGCGGCCATTTCGCTCGGTTTATAGCTTAACTTCGGGGGTATTTGTTTGGTTCCCTTCTTTTGTATATCAATTTGATAGGTTTCATTAAATGGTCCGAGCTAATATCGCAACCTCTACAATATGGGCGTATCTTTCATCAGTTTGTTGTATGCTTCAATGAGACAAACGAAAAATAGGCTATAGGAAAAGAATCCCGAGTGTTTCTCATACCAAATTTTAAAGTAAAACTGAAAGAAAGGAGAAACTTATGCAACAAAGCAGGCACCTTTCTTCATATACTGCAAAGCCCTTGCACGAAATAGCTTTTGTAGTAGTGGAATAATTGATTAAATATGGACAAAACTATCGTATAAGCAACACTGCGTTATTTTCATTCAAATTCTCCAACAATACTGAATCGATTCCGAGTTATCAGGGAAGAACTACTGAGAAGTATACAAATATTGAAGAACATGTTCAAAAATTACTATTTCTTACTTTTTCACTTTAGAGTTTGATCATTATTACACTTTTCTTTGATAAGGGCGGCTGTTTTGAAAGAGCCGTTTGGAATACCCCTGCATCTCATAGCCACCGATTTGCCCCTGGCGGTATTAGGTTCTATTAAAACAATAAATTCCGTTCAAAGTTCTTTTCCTGGACAACTTTGATTAATATAGTATATGAAGATCACACGCAAAGAAAGGGCGAAGTTCATTTTCTGAATTTTTCAGGAGAGTAATTTCTAACTTCAAAACCTAATAACTTCTTTGTTTTATTATCTAATAAATAGAAAGTTAAGAGAATATTTAAAGCTTATTAGTCTAAAAATCTTGCGTATAATAATGCAGTTTAGGCAACCTGTGTTTTGTCTGTCTGTCCGTCTGTTGCATTAGACACTGTATTTAACTATCATACATATTGTTGAAAATTTGGAAATTATGTGGAAATTTAGTAGCATTGTATTATATAATTCTCACAAAACAGGAAATATAGATTTTAGAGCCCACAATTCTTTTTTAAGAAACTTTCCCTATCTTATCAATACTATTTTAGGATACATAATTTTCCACAACTTGCCAAACTTTCATCCATTATTCGATAAGTGAACAAAGTTATGTAAACTAATTTCAGGTGTAAATGTTGATAAAATATTGTACATTAATAATATTTAAAAATATGTACTGTTCTACAGTTTTTTATTCAAAACAACTCCACATTGAATGAGAAAAGCTAGTCAATCTTTACTGACAGAAAGTAATGTTTCTATAGTATTCCTGGACCTGTGTATCACCGTACACTTCCACTTCCTGAAAATGAAGATACTTTACCTTGGAGATATGAGTAGAACTTCTGGAACAATAGATACGTGAACTGTAGGCAAGTATGCTGAGGCCGGAAGTGTGATATAAGGTCCTTTTATGACTGACGTCCATGTCCCGTGTAAGTGTGCGAGTGACTAGTCTTGGATAATGCCATTCCACTTTCATCTCCTTGAAGACAAGAGTCGGAAATGGACATTTTGGTCGGTATCTTAACTTCAAGAAGTCTGTCCAATTGCGCAGCAAAGGCCCATCTACCTCCATCAACTCAAATGGCTTCATTCGTGCATTTTTAATAATACCCATCCAGGCTATTGGAAGCTCAGCTTTCAATTTGCTTTGATGCGGCCCATGTCCTTGTCACCTTCTAGATAGGAATGACCTCTAGTGGGGAATATTACACGAACAGAATCAAAACGCTTCACCAACAAGGTAGTGAATATATCTGAAGATTGTGTAATTCTTGTTCCTCCCTGAACATGAGCCGGAGAAAATTTCAAGATTCTTCACCTCAGGATAAAGAGTGTTGGTTTAATAGTGATGAAGGTAACAAGCTGCTTTATTCGAGTCCTTTCTTCCGACTGTATCAGGATAAGCATAAAGTACTGCAGCATTATAAGAAAGCTTACGACTATTAAACAAAAAGAGATAAAGCAGACAATGTTGGTGCTGAGGTTAGGACAAGTTAGATTTCGTGGAAAATCCATGCAGATAGCTGCAGTGTTCCAGTATCTTCTGCTTGTGTCAAGCCTGTTTCTTTCCTTCATAAAATGTAGCAGCCTTGTATGTCGATGAACTTCATTTTCTAACTATTCTTTCCTTAAACTTTGCTCCATCTTTATTTTCCCCTATTCATTTGTTGCATGCTTAATCTGTGATTCTAAGTTTTTGGATGCGACACAAAATTTACCACATGTCCTGCAAGTGTCACTTGGTGAAATCCAAATGAAAAATTAAATATTGTGCTGAAGAACTTACGATAGCATTCATATGATGCCGCCTCTACAAACATCTGGTACATTTTTCTAATACTCAATTCTTCAGATCAATATATTTTTACTTTCTACATAGTAGGTAGAGAAGCTATTGCATTCCACCCAAAAATTATATGTCGACATTTCAACGGAAATACATTTTTTGGGCCCCGAATCCAAAAAAAGAGCATTTCTACAAAAATGTCGGTGTGTGTGTATGAACACCATAACTAAAAAAGGAAAAATTACATGAATACCAAACTTGGAATTTAGGTTTAGTACCTTCCAAATATGCGACACGAATATTTTCAAGAAAGTATCCCCATCAAAAACTACCCTTTATATGGAAGATTTTTGGAATTCTTTTATTTTCTAAAAAATGACTAGTGATTTTGATTAAAATACTGTATACTAAATATGTTTACACGACAAATAAAATTTATATTTGGAATTTTCTGGGAATAGCCCGAGAAATTCCTTTCATTTGGAAGGAATTTTATATAACTAATCTTGTATAACTGGTAAACATGAAGCGATAAGGCAAAAACGTATTACACAAAAAATGTAATTCTTTAAAACGCATAATTTATTTCAAATAAGCTTTTGTGACACAAGCCACTTCTAAGATTTTCATAATTAAAGATTCAAGTTATTCATTTCTTGGTCATTTTCTTAAAGTATTATCAGCATTCAGCTGTTTCTAGCGATTGCATGGAAACAGTATGGAATTTTAAACCCAGCATCTTAAACCCCCAGTCCTAAGAATTTGACTATTGGTGTTCCCCTTGTGTCTATAACGAAATGTATAATGTAGTTATTTCCTCAAATGTTTATTGGGATTAAAATGAAGTAGACAGAAAAATAAGCTTTAGTAGGAATAATATGTATATCCACTAACAAGCGGTAGTTGGTAGAGAAGGTCATGTAAATGTATCACATCATATGTTTTACTCTTATTTATGCTATAGTGAGTAGACCTTCTTTTAAATCAAGAAATGTGAGTGCAGATACTATGTTCTGTTACTTAAAGAATTCATATGTTTACCTCGTTTGTCAATGGGAGTTATGCCATATGTTTTTTAAGGAATTTCTAATATGTCTACACTTTTCTTTGTGCAGCATGTAAAAGCCATCTGGCAAAGTGGCAATTCTGTAATGGTACCATTTATGATTAATCTTACCTTATAGCGAAATGTACTCACGCAAAGCAGCCACAGTCCCATCTTTACGAGGTCTTCAGCATTGAACACCTTCTGCAGAAATTAATCCACACAAATGACCTGTTTCTTCATTCCAGTCTTTCAGATGATTGAAATTGGACACAATTCGGAATTTTTCTGCATCACCGAATTCCTGAGTACACTTTTCCTTGCAATTGCAGTCCTCTTCCGTTTCATGTGATGTTGTTATCAACTTTTTCGAATCTTCAGATAGCCTGCTAAAACTTTTCCGCTTTGTGGAATCCCTACTCGTACATCTTCCGAATTTTGAATTGTAAATAAACAGATTCACTATATAGGGAAGAATATAACACAGACTATTCTCACGTCCACCATCTCCAAGCATATTATCACTACTGATGAATGTTTAGCAAATCTAACAGCAAACAAGTTGACAATTCAAAAATCAATGTACCTTGTTCAACTGATACAACGATTAGAATGGTCAATATTATCCTTAGCTTATTCGCACTCTGATGGACCTCACTCATTCTTTCCGTGTTGTATACCGATTTCACTCATTCTCTCATTGCTTATACAGCATTTTGTTTTGTAATTTATGAACGCTCTTTAACTGCTGTGGTTTTTAGCGTCCCTATCTATATTGGGATTCCACGACCGGTAATTTTGCTCAGAGGTTTCTTCATCTACGATATGGAACCACCACCTTTACTTCCCTTTCAAGGGAAGCCATGCTAAGGATTTTTACGCCCGTAAAAATCCATTACCCTACCGCCGGGTTTGAACCCGCGATATCGGGAACTAGAGGCTAGCATGGTAACCACTACACCACAGAGGCCAACTATACAGGCAATTACACAGTAACTACACCCGTTTTCATGAATTCAATGTATCCACCTAGAACGTTGCCTAAAGAACTGTATACTAGCATGCATAACTAATTTTCGCTCTGTGCCGTGAATATTCAAATTGGCACATAATATGAAATAACGTTAAAGAATTCAAAACAATGCCATAGCACATAAACCGTTTTAACAATAACGCTAATCTGCTAAGGACGTAAGTTCGAGCCGTCAAAGTTTAAATACCATGTTGGTTGAATAAGGGTAATTACGAAAAGTATTCACACATTAAGGGTAGTTGACTATTGTGGAATTGCGTGAGGTTACAATTTAATAGTTATGTGGTACGTGCATTAGGTTAAGTTTTATCTCATCAGAAATGAGGTAATCTCCGTTATGAAGTGTATTCACACTTTAAGGTTATGTAACTATTGTGGAATTGTGCGAGTTTATGATTTAAACTGAGAGCGGTGCCGTCCTTCATGCAGGGCTACAAAAATATTTCACCGTGAGCGTTCTCGAGTTAATGGTTCCTTAAGGTTATGTAGTACATGAACATGCCTTTTCCGGCCTTATTCTTTCTCTCGGTGGCATGGCTTATCTATTGCCAACAACATTCCTATTCCGTAATACACATTTGGCGTAATTTTAGCGATTTTTCATGGTTACCTGTGTACCGTGACGTAGCAAAGGAGTTGGCAGCAGGATTACCAATTCTCGTTCTTAATGTGATAACATTACCTGATATGTTTTATTCTTTTTCCACGTTTATCATTTTATTTTAAATTTAAATAAATTTTCCAACTTATCTGTGTGTGGTGTTTACCAAATCATATTATAATGTTCTACTGTATACTTGCTAAAGTATTACTCCGTACAAAGCTGTTTGGGAAAACTAAATGTTTGAAGTCGAGAACCGCTCATAATTCCTGACTTTTTGTGTTACTTCCCCCACCATTTAAAACTCAAGGCTCCTCAAGTTTAGATATTCTGCTCTCAAAAATGTGTTTACGTAAACAAGAAAAAGGAAATATTTTCATATTCTACCACTTATCTACAGCAAGTACTTCTGTAGAGGGAGTATAGCATTCCGCCCAAAAACTTGGTATTTAGGGCAAGCATCTTAAAGGGTATGACATGAGGATTCTAGAAAATCACCCGACGCCAAACTACTGTTCACGTAGAAAAATGGTTTAACAGAAACATGTTTAAGATATTTGTGTGACTATGAAATATGTCTTGAATTTGTTGAGATTACTTTGCAAAGACCTCCTCGTTGTAAATGATTTTTTTGTATAATTGGTAAACGTAAGAGTTAGACAAAGTCTTAGCACAAAACAAATCATGTAGATCTGGTTAAACGCACAAGGTATGTAAATGCTCATGCTCCTTTCAATTGGTAGATCTCTATTGGCTTTTCCTTGTTGTCATTGTAAAGATCATCACACAGAGAAAAAATCTGACTAGCGTTTTACCTGCTGTATCTACAGCGAAATGTGAATATGTAGATTAACAAAAAGTAGCTAACTTAAGAATAGTTTGTAGAAGAGTGAGCAGGAAACCTTATGAGAATGCCACAAATCACAATTTTCCTTCACATGTAATTATCAAAAATTACAATTTTATGTTTGTTAACTTATATGTCTTCAAGTTGAGAGGAAGGCTTTTCGGAATGGTAAACTCAAACGTCTGAGGTGCTACACTGCTGCTCCTTTCCCGACCAGACTTTTCACTGGTAACCTTTGACACAAGGCGAAAAAAACATTCCTTCCCATTTACACAATTTAGGCTATTTTAAAAGTATCATGCAGGTTGCCTGCAAAAGCGACGGCTGACAAACAGAATAAGTTCCTGCTTCTTCTCCTTGTTCTTCTTCCTTGTGGTTTGATGAAAACACAATCACCTTAATTACTATAACTAACAAAGTTGTTTATAGCTTATACAGTGAAAACCTAAAATTTAAGAATAAGTCAAAGCTAATATCTATGCATTCGGTGATGTATATTAAACCCTAAACTGTTAGAACACCAGGATTGTTACAGGTTACTTTCAAAATATTGTAGTAATACTAATTTTTATACTGTTTGAACATCTGGACAAAACCTTTCTTGCTTAGGTATAGGGCACGATTATTTTAGTAAACCCGAAACTTTAAATTAATTCCCCCTGCACATTTTCAACACCATGTATGGCATTTAATCTAAACTATTGATCCGGAAAAATGTTTATAGTTTAGGCTGTAAGACCGAAGAAAACTTAGAAAAGGTAGAAACGATCCCTGTTGTGTATTTCAAATGAGAGCTTGTAATTTGATTATAATTGTCCCTAACATCGGAAGAAGCATAATAAAATTAATAAAATGAAGGTATAGTCTAGTGAATAGAAATTATTTCGTTGTATTTGCATTTTTTACTTTAAACTAAGACAATATTTTGTAATTTCTCCTGCTAATGTTTAAAACAAGAATTCACACCTTTTCAATACCTTCCGTACATTTTAAACAAAGTATGCACCTATGCATTCCAATTAAGGTAGCAGGTTTAGTCTTCTTCTTCCCTTATAAATATTTGGCCCTTACGACTGTTACGAGGACCTTGAAACAAGCTTAGTTATATTAGTAGTGAAAATACGTGGCTTTTGAAACAGTTATGTATGTGTGTTTGGATCCGTGTAATGAATAAACGGTGTTAGAAACCGTCTATGTGAGTAACGTGTGGGATTACGTGATGTTGAGCGTCTAAGGTAAAGTCTGTACGAAGCTCGTCCCTCTCTCTCTCTCTCTCTCTCTCTCTCTCTCTCTCACTCTCACTCTCTCTCTCTCTGTGGGGTTTTCAAACAGGTATGTATGTATGTATGTATGTATGTATGTATGTATGTATGTATGTATGTATGTATGTATGTATGTATGTATGTATGTATGTGTGTGTTAGAAGCCGTGTAATAAATAAACGGTGTTAGTAACCGCGTATGCGAGTAACGTGTGGGATTACGTGACGTTGGGTGTCTGAGGGAAAAGTCTGAAGTCCGTCCCTCCTCTGCGGTCCTCCCTGCAGCACGTTTATTCCCCTCGTGAAGTTGTTGATACACTTTATTGTTATGTTGTGCAGTTAATGAATAATAAAAAATAATTAAAAGCCAGCACGTTATTTCCCCTCCTGTAGTTGTTGATACACTTTATTGTTATGTTGTGCAGTTAATGAATAATAAAAATAATTAAAAGCCAAAAACATGTGAAAATTCTATGTATCTGTGTGCGCGCGTGCGCGCTCACGTTCCTCCCCCCCCCCGCCCTCGATTTTTCTTTTTTTTTTAGTTTTGCTAAACCGAAATATATGCCTTTGAAAAACATTGCAAGAAGAAGAACCCCGTTCAGAGGCAATGAAGTATATATATATATATATATATATATATATATCTTTATGAGAAAAAAAGACATATGGTCTAAATAATATTCGGTTACCTCGTTTGCTAAAAAAACTAATGTATGGCTCTGAAATGCATCAAGAACCGCGTTCAGAAGCACTAATAATTTTCGAGATCCCACAGCTAAAAAACTTGGAATCTTTCATCAAGAAGGCAATGGAATATAAAATAAGAAAACCATGCGAGGCTAATATAATATTCGAGTTAGGTGTACGGTTATCCAGTACGTAATGAATGTTAGGCTGCATGAGTATGTTACAGAAGACTGTGTATGTGAGAAAGAGCCCACGTGCGCAACGGTATAAACTAGGTCAGTGCAAGAACGAGCATGTTCAATCCCCACCACCGCCCTATCCATTAAATGTGAAACGAGAATGGATCGGCGTTCACAGTCGACTGTAAGCCAGCACGATGTGTAGTGAAAATATCAGAATCGCGAGCGATAGTGACAATTGTTGCTGGGTGAACCTCGAGGAGTACGAGCAAATGAAGCAGCACTGTCTCAATAAGCATGAGTAAATATGTGATGGCGATACGCATACCATCATCTGTAAGCAACCATCACAGCATCAACAAATGTCGTCATTCTTCCGTTGTGGAGAGTGCTGCGACGTGTATCTCAAAGCAAAAGGGTAAGTAAGTAAAGAACATGTGATAGAATAGATGTAGTAGGGGAGGAAAAAGATAGCTAGCAAAAAACTGTGCCTTTTTTACAGAACGCCCGAAGGAGAAGATGTGCCACCGCATCGCGACGTGGATCGGTCGGTGTCGACATCCGAGCCCGTGGAGGAGAAAGAAGAAGAAAGGTAAGCAGAATCATTGTGAATAAAAAGAAAGAGTTTTTTAATAATGATTCGCGTGTTAAAACAGAGATTTTGTGTATATGTCTACAAGTCCGAAAAAAAGCCTGACAAGAAGAGGAACAAGGCAAAGGTCGTAAACAAGAAGAAGATATTGGAAGCCTCTCCAGAGAACGTTATTGTGCTCATCTTTGACCCCATTCCAGAAAAGTCAGAGGAAGATGAATCCAAATAGCGTGTTTATGCTCGACGACATCTCCATCAGCTCCAAGCATCGTGTGAATATAGGACTGCATTACGAACTCGCATCCCTCTTAATCAAAGCAGTTGACGAAACTTTTGTATACATAACAAAATAGGACTGGCAGATAATAGTTCGAAATATAGTGTGATTGAAACGTATGTGAAAGACGGTAAGTTTCCTCGTTTATCGTACAGTGAGAATATAATCTATGCATATAACATAACAGTGCATATGAATAAAGTTAATGAAATAGCATTTGTGAATACGTGTCTAAACGAAAATGTCATAAACCTGGACATTGTTGCAATAGCAGGACTGAAGAGACTAATTCCATACATTGAAATATATTTATTTCAATTGCATGACATTTATAAATCAATGTGTTCATACGATGTTAGAGGTAGGAGTGTCAGAAAAAAGTTAAAGGAGATGTATGCTAAAATCAATAAAAAAATATAAAAATTTCATTCTTTATTGATATAAACAAAATACATTTTCACTTCTTATATGATAGTTTGAACAACATGAGTTAGGGGTTTATAAGTGAACAATTTATCATGAATAACTAAACAAAACAAAGATGTTTGTGCAGGAAAATTCGCCGATGCTTGAACTTCCAATCTGATGTTAACGGCTCGAGTCACGGTCTCCTTCGGTTGATGGGAACAGTCTATGACGAATAGTGGTGCGTATTTCTTTGCCATAATAAGAGTATTGAAATTTAGAATACTGATCATACAGAGATGCAAACTTTGAATTTGCAAAATCCAAATTCATGTCATGATACGGATAACATTCGCTGTTGAGATAAAGCTTCAGATTGGTGATATTGCAGTGATCAAAGATAGAGCTATCTTTAGCATGGTAGTTCAGTCTGTCGGTCTGTGCACCCACTATGACAAAACGCGGTTTCTCAAGCTTCGATGTCGTTGCAACGTTCCACGTGAACGCTTTAGTCTGTGGGACTGCAGGTTGAGTGTGAAGGTCCAGGGTTCGAAAAGCAACGTGCAGTGGGCGATCTGACTGGACAAGTTTAAGTTTCTCCACCCTTCTCGGCATCGGAGAGTCTAAGTACGGGCATCCTCCATTCGATGCGGTTTAGTTTAATGATAGTCACATCGTTGCCCATCACACAAATATTAGAATTTTTGGATCTAATAAGAACGAGTTCAAACTTGCTATTAAGTATCAGCTCATTGTGATCGTCTGCGAAACCCAGAAGCATCGAAAGAGAAACGATAGCGTTGAATACACCATTCGATGCGTTCACGATGTCTACAGCTTCTCCGGGATACGTCCAGCCGGCGTTCTGCAGGCGATTGGAGTCCAAAGTGTTGAGAGCCGCATAGTTGCGCATAGTCGTAGAAATTCTCGTTCTATCTATAGTAGTACCATTCATATCTAAGCAAACTTCATCGAACAGAAACGCCATGGCATTGTTGGTCAGTGTTGTAGAAGAAGCTTCGCCAGTAGGTTTTGTCACAGATCCCTCTATGTAGAGGTAACTTCTGCTAGGAAGCGTGTACAAATCCCCGGCTTGGCATGGTATTCTAATTTCATCATTTACATCTAGAGCAGACGTATTGTAAGGTAGGAAAACATGTTCCTCCTCTTTACTAATCTTATCGTCAAACGTCGGAACTCCGGTCACATCTAAAACATCCATTACACAACCTTGAATCCCAGATTCTCGAGGAACTCTCGGCTGGATGGTGTTAGCAGTTTGCGTGTCGAACACTGAGTAGGTATCAATCTAGAGAGAAGCTTTTTATTATAGTAATACCTTTTAAAATTTATTCCCATTCCGTCTTATGTGCAGTCGAGCGTATCCCCGTTCTTGTCTACCACACGAATGCTGAGATGATCAATGAGATTGGTGTCGATGATGGGTAGATATATAGGACTGGACGGTTCCTGCGATATGTGGTAGCCCGGAGGAACCGACGGGAAAAGCTCGTAGAGAGAATGCCCGCTTTTACCGTTGATGAAGGATCCAGTGGCAAGGCTGCACTCGACGCGTATGATGCTGACTTTAAAGATGTTCACCAGTTCGTCAGACTTGGTCAGTACACCAGGCTCCACCGTGCGCTTGCCGGTGAAACCGAGAAGAGAGCCCACCGATCTCCCTCGAGCGAAATCGATAACATAGGGTCACCGAACCTCAGCCTTCATAGTGTTATTATTTCGACGGAGAAAAAAGTTATCGCCGGCTTTGAGTCTATCCTTGAGGAAGGTGTTTATATCTTCTATTTCTTAAGTTCCAGGTGGAATTTCGACGGTTTCAAGTTTTCCTTCCGCACGTAATGGAAAAGGTTATTGCTAGGATCAACATTTGGTATTAAGTAAAATGTCTCGAAATTTAGTAGAGCAATCTCTTAAACTCCATCTGGATCCACATGGAGTGGCGGATTAAAATGCGTAGAGAAACTAGAATCAGATCCGCTCACAGTGATAGTGGAACTCATTTTGACCATTCGAACATCCTGTCGAAAGTGTTTTATAACAGAAACTGCAAGCACAGATGACCACAAATGACAGAATCGAAATTCTGATACCTGTGTCTATTATACATGATCTTAACACCGTCGAGATAGGATTCTATCTCTCTTGGAGGTTTCAGATTGCCGAAAGTGTCAAAATAAAAGGCTAAATTTCCATCCTTGCGTATAGCAACCCAATGGGTACCGGGATACTGCGAGTTGTCCAAATTGACGACGATCCTGTCTGCACGTCTAGGTCTTAGAGGCAGTTTATCTAGCATGTATACGCCTCCAAAATTAGGAATGCGTAGACGTTCAGCATAAGTTTCAATCTCCGCACCGCTTAAGGCTTTTTTCGGGATAAGTACAGACCTCGTCCCGGGTTTTTTGGACGTAGATACAATGCCCTTCCCTTCCTGCGTCGTCCACCCCCCTTCTTAAGACCTCTGCCCCTGCCCGTGGCTAATGCTTCCATGTGCTGATTGTGACGAACCAGCTCGTCCAGTTGCTTCTCCGCAGTACGTTTCTTATTCACCGAGGTAGCGATCTGTGCGGCTCCCCCTGCCAAGCTACCTGCAGCACCCAATGCTGCCAAAAGCGGTAGCAAAGGTAAAATCCCACCTCTAGCGGGTGGCGGTAGTATTCTCTTCCGACGTTTGCGCAATCCCGCACCCATGGCCAGATTTCCATTTATGATTGCGTTCACAAGTCTAGCGGCAAGCTTCTCGCCAAAAGTAGCGTCGGCAGACTGCACCCACTTCCAGGCTTTTTCCACAAGACCCTTATCAGCCAAATGCCTCGGAACAGTATCCTGATGTGTGGCGTAGGCGATATCATGTTCTCGACACGCCGGGTCCAATTCGTTTATAGGAGGATCCCCTCGCTGCAATCGCTTATGTAGCTTAGTTCCGGGACTGCAGTACCTGTAGCCGGGCAAATGAGCCTCAAACGGTAGAGAATTAATCAAAGAATTAAGTATTCCGGAACCCTTCGGAACGCGTCTAGAGCTCAACATACACTATGAAAATAAAAAGCAAAAGATATAACTACAATCTTAGTCGCACGATGGAAGTAGTGAAGCAAAAGTGCTCGTTACCCATAGAAGTTTTAGACTTCGACAATGACATTCGCGAGGGAAGGCACGGCTCTCTCTTCCCGAGCAACGTCAGAGCGCTTATTCTGGGTAGCTCAAACGCGGAAAAGACGAATATCTTACTCAACCTGCTAATCCACGAGAACGGGCTAAGGTTAGAGAATCTTTACATTTATTCGAAATCACTGCATCAACCGAAATATCAGTACCTGCTCAAAGTGCTGAAAACCATACCCGATATAGGAGTGTACATGTTCGAGGACGGTGAAAAAGTACTGGAAACCTCAGAATCCAGAGAAACTTCCTTATTCGTATTCGATGACGTCATCAACGAGAATTAGGGTAAAATAGCTTCGTATTACAGCATGGACAGACACCGCAACGTCGATGCTGTATATCTAGTACAGCAAAGGTACCTTATACAAAGGTACCCAAACATCTAAATAGAGACAATGCAAATATGATCGTGCTATGCCGACAAGATAATCTCAACTTAAAGCACATATACGACGATTACGTAAAAACTGACATGTCGTATACGGAATTCAGAGAGTTGTGTAAGCAAGTATGGGAGAGTAATGGCGGATCGAACTCGAGACCCTTTGTTGTCATGGTACCTGAATTTTCGCTGAATGAAGGACGATACAGAAACGGTTTTGATGTATTTATCAGAGTGAATTAATAGAGAGTATCGCTCGTTACAGGTATGAGTATCGACAGATTCGGTTCGCGCAGGATCATCCCATCCAGGGGTGTGCTTAACCGTTATATTATAAATCGAGATGACACGGGAAACTATCAATTCAAGAAAAAGCGATAATGCAACATTCAGGATCCTGAAGAAGAATATGATGCAACGACTAAACACTATGTGGATACGTTTACGACTATCGTCGAACATCCAATGCAGACGTTCACCGAAAAGACTTCATATCAGCGTATGGGCAAATTTAAAGCTATGCTTAGGCAGCACGTGCAAACATCGCTCGAAGGTCAACATCAGAGCCTAATGGAATACCTGAGTAAATATGCTTTCAAACGCGCTGCAGAAAATAATGTCATTCTGGATACGAAAAGAATGAAGGTACTATTGCCTCCAATTCACGATCATGATTTTCCGAATAAAAAATATATTTTGGATTACATAAATGCACGCACACCGCTTCCCGATTCGAACGGTAACGTTTCCTTTAGAAAGAAACGGATAAGGCAGATAGCCGATCCCATGGACGATAACGATGCCGCAAATAAAAAATGTTAGACATTTAGTTGTAAAGAAAAATGCCGAAACACAGACAGTTTTAAACAGAACTCTAGCTTCTATGCCTCAAGAAATTATTGCAGCAGTAGAAAAAATCTGGATACCGTGGTAGCCTCAATTATGAATAGTATTGCTAATCTTAAATCCCGAGTGAATGTAATAAATACTATTTTAGAGAAAATGAGTGGACAGCTCATCATTACATTGCAAACGAAACCGCACAGAGGTAACTCACAGAGATACATGCTAACTTCGGGACTCGAATACTACAAGTCCAGGGTTAGCGGAGAGGTGTTTGGCTGCAATTTGATTTCATCATCGCATCCCAATACGAGAATGGATGCAATATCTGCAATAAACGATAAGCGAGTTGAAAGTTATCCTGCACCCGTCATGATAGGCGACAAGTTGACCTTCACAGCTCCAGTTAATCGTGCTAAAGATGGACATATTCTAAGTATCGAATTAAAAATGTCCTATATATTGATGGCAGCAGCTTAAATCTGTATTCATTTTAAGATGGATGTAGAAGGCATCAGACTCAAGCAGTCCATCGCTCGACACAGTAAAGCGATAAGGGAAAAGTTACGTTCCCTGAGGGGTCTCGGGTTCGAAGCCCAACGTGTGATGTCCGAGGTTCTTCAGCCCGTCACCGTTCCTCTGAAGGATATACTAAATAATCAAGAAAAAAGCAAAACCCCTCTCTCTCATCCCGAAGAAGAAGAAGAAGAAGAAGAAGAAGAAGAAAAAGCCGATACCCTCGTGAATTATCTGAAGAAGGTTCGAACAGCTAGCGGCAGCGATCTGGACGTTACCTTTGGAGTACGGTACGAAGACGGGGATTACAAGATAGGAAATAAATTAATTACATTTGCAGATAACATTGTTCAGATAGGAGATGAGACTTATGTGGCTAGCCCCGGGCTGTACGAACTGTTATTCAAGCGAGTACCTCATACCTCATCGTATACAGAAGAGGATCTGGATATTTATTCTCAGATTTTGAAACAAACTCTAGTTCACAGACAGGGCTACAGCAGGAGCGGTCGTCTGAGATCGAACAAGGGGTATATATAAGAATATCATACGCAGGCTAATCGACACTACGACCGGTTCCGTTCTCGAATGGAAGCAGCACGTTCCGGGTAGGAAGTTGGACTACGTATACTGGTCCGATCCTAATAGTCTGATTAGCAGACTCAGATTGCTAATTGCATCGAGGGAGGTTGGCAATTTGAATCATACAACGGAAATTCAAGAGATCATCACATCATTGAAAAAATCGAAAATAATAGCATGATTAGCATGAAACATCGTTAGTGAATTACATTCCCCCGCCAGAAGGAAATTTCTACTTAGGAAAATAATTAGTAAAGGCCTTAATGACTTATTACAAATAGACCTTATTGAAATGATACCATACGCAAAGCAAAACAGAAACTATAAGTACGTTCTTATTTCGGTTAATTTTTACTCAAAAATTGCTTACGCAAGACCTGTGAAGGACAAGACCGGAGTGGATGTTACAAAAGCAATGCGAGATATACTGGAGGATGTGGATACAACACCTAAGAATATTGAATCTGATAACGGCAAGGAATTTTACAATAAGCATTTCAAGCAGTTAATGACCAGGTATGGAATTAATCACTATAGTACCTTCAGTGTCATTAAGGCTGCTGCTGTCGAGCGTTTAATAAGAACGCTTAAAACTATGATGCATAAGGAATTTTTGACTAAAGGTTCATATAAGTGGCTGGATCTCTTGCCAAGAATCATTAACATCTACAATAATACTTACCATTCGACGATTCAGATGAAGCCTCGCGACGTCAGGAACAACGATCTCCTCCTCACGGTATATCGTCGTGATGTTATGAGGTACGAAAAGAGGAACGCCAGGAAGTTCAATGTTGGAGACAATGTGAGGATCTCTAGGCATAAGCGTCTACTCGAGAAAGGTTACACACCTAATTGGAGCACTGAAATCTTTCGCATTGTCAGGGTAAGACGCACAGTTCTACCCACTTATCATCTGGAAGATGGTGAGGGCAGGTAATACAAGGTGGATTCTACGGTCATGAATTATTAAGAACTAGTTACCCTGACACATATCTCGTAGAAAAGGTACTACGTCGAAGGGGAATAGGTTACTCGTCAAGTGACTGGGCTTTCCAAAACGTGAATGGATAGAAAGGAATGCTGTAGTGTAGAAGATGCAAAAACCTGAGACTTTTTTTAACAACCTGTAAAAAAATTTAGGATTCAGGATGTGTGTTGTATAATTTTATTTCTTAAGAAATAAAGCAGCAGAATCCAAAAGTAATTGAGTTTTATTTATTTTTTAAAAATAACCCTACTTATTCCCCATCACCCCCAAAAAGTATAAACATGTAAAAATGAGTACTTATTCAGGTGGACATGTGTTTTCATTTATAAAACAAGATTTGTGAACTTCAACGTATAAAAAAGTGTAATTACAAAGAAATCTCTCTAAAAATGAATACTTTGTGAGGAGGACATGTGAACTCGAAAAAAGTATGGTTTACATATCATACATCATAAGAAACTTTAAGTATAAGAAATGCACAACAATCTCTCACATTAAGCAGAATTACATTAAATGGGGAGGACATGTTATTGCATTCATAAGCAACACTTGTGAACTCAAAAAAGTATGGTTTACATAACATATACCATAAACTTTAAAGAAAATATAACCCTACTTATTCACCCTCACCCCAAAAAATATAAACATGTAAAAATGAGTACTTATTCAGGTGAACATGTGATTTCATTTATAAAACAAGATTTGTGAAGTTCAAAGTATAAAAAAGTTCAATTACAAAGAAATCTCTCTCTCTAAAATGAGTACTGGACATGTGAACTCGAAAAAAGTATGGTTTACATATCAAACACCATAAGCCTTAAAGTATAACAATCCCTCTCTCATTAAGCAGAATTACATGAAATGGCATACTTTCAATAAGGTAAAAACCACATAGTCTCTCTCGCTCTCATTAAGCAGAATTACATTATAATGTCAGCCGTGCTCAGAGGTAGCCGGATCTCTTGGAATAGAAAAATGTCCCCAGGCCATAGTTTTATGCGAGTTTTCAATCATATAACGTTTGGTATCAAGCCCTCTCAATGCAATTTTCTTCATTTCTACTGTGTGAACGTTATGCTTACGACTTTGGAAAGTTGTTTGTCTGGCATAATGTGCTACATTCATGTCATTGAGACAAGATAGGTAATCATCAAAAGTTATTGAACGCATTGCTGCCTTTGAAACGCCTTTTGACTTCTTAACGATCTGACCATCAAAACGATATAAGTACAGCTTAGACCTTAGCCCAGCGTATTCAGTCATTAATTTGCCCGATAATTCGTCTTTAAATAAGCCCATTACTTTCCTGTTTACCAGAGGTATCGAATATATGTTATCGGGTGGGTAATTGGTTGTATCAAAATGCTGAATGTTGGTTTTGATAAAATCATGAACATCTGTACTAGTTTCAAACAAAAATGAATCGGTATCCATGTAATTTAAAGACAAATCATTTAGGTTCTTTTTCAGAATGTTATAATAAAAGTGGTACATCACATATTTAGAAATGTCAAGTATTGCCTGTCCTATGTATATGGGCTTACACATATGAATTTCTTCCTTTGTCAGTTCGATACCCACAAGGTTCTCGTCAAATATAATGTAACGCAAAAACGTTTGACGCGATATCAGCTTATTCGCTTGTTTCCAACTGGTAACGAGACGAAAATCGTTATACTTACGTACATTTTCCATAAATTTTCCATAAACACAATTATTCATTTTTTTCCATAGATGCTCACCGAATTTAGATTTCTACTCAGCACGTTTTACAGCGTTCAAGTCAATGTATGCTTTTAACCAGAAGGATTGTTTGTAAGCTATATGTACGTATTTCAACTTCATTCCTAATTCTACACATTGCTGTAAATTACGGTAATGCAAGACATACTTAGACTTATCAGATAGTGTTGCAAGGAGCATATTGCATTTATCCTTTGGAGGTATTTCGCTCTTTGGACACAGTGGAAGATCGTTGTGTTCTTCGTGAATGGCTTTAGGATATTCGAGATCGACTTCGAGCACATAACCCGTTTCCGAATCTGGCGGTACAGTTAAGAATTCTACTGCATTAATTTCATCCCTAATTACCTATCTGAGTTCGCACATGGAGTTGCATGCCTTGCCATTACATACCCGTATAAGTTTGTACAATCGAAAAGTGCTAAGTACTTAGCTGGTAGCGATTCGTTGTATTCATTCCTGTACTTGTTATTGGCTTTGTAGTATCGCTGCGACACCGTGCAAAGCCCACCCCTGATTCCTGACTCGTAAAACTCTATCATTTCTTTGTCGGTGATTAGCGATAATGTTGTTTTAGGCGTCTTTAACATCGCCTGATAGGCCAACCCGGGAGCAGTGTGGAAGTGACACGGATCTAGTTTATATAAATTTAGGCATAAGTTTCTGAAAGTTTCAAAAATGTCAGTCAATAACAATGTGTCAGCCTTAAGATATAGATAGCTGTATTCGCCTAAGTTTCTGATATTTAGCTCTGGCCATACTGTTTGAGCAGGCAAGTAATCTTCCGTTGTTATATCATCAAATTGTGATATATCTGGTAATGCGGTCTCTTTCAATTTCTCTACGCAATCCAGATATGTTTATGGAAATACTCCTTTGCGTCTCATTAGCTGCCGATGTGCAGGATTTTCGTATGATCTGTTTGTATTTTTAAAGTCAGCTAAATTGCTCAATTTATCATCGAGGAATCTATAACTATCAAGAACTCTGAAATATATACTTTTTCCATTGGACGTATATCTCTTACTGAATGATAGATAGTTTACAGATGTTTGTGAAATACATGATATGGGTTCTCGATCGTAAGCGAGATGTTTCACGAGAAAATGTGAATCGTAGTTTGACAGACAATGAAAGAAAAATGGTATGTAATTTGGTAACTTTATATTCAGATTACACGAATTGTGGGACGGTTCTATGAATCTACCGCTTAAATGGCAGTGGTCTAATATTTTATCAGATTCCAACTCAAATTTATCTTCACACAGATGACAGAAATCAGTATTTCTGAATTTTATTTTATCTGCATCAGTCATATTTAACTCTTTGGTTTTCGAGTAAATATCGATTACATCGTCTGCAATTACAGTTAATTCGCTGAAAAAATCTTGAATCGCATTTGGACCTCTAAAGATTTTGAATTTCGATAAGGAATCGTCATAATTGCATACAAGATTTAAAGCTATTGATACTGCTTCGTGTCTTTGTAGCGATCTCGTCCAACTGCTATCTGCGGAGGGCTGACATGAATGCACTTTTTTAAGTATTGATTCGATATCTATATATATGACAAATGGCACCGGAGAGCACTTCGAGTATGGATTGAATCGAATGGTGACATTTACTCCTATTTCAGGCATACTAACAACTTGCGATTTCATGCATCTTCTTTTAGTTTAGCTAGGTTGGTTTCATTCGAGAAGTATTTCATGCATGCTTCACATCCTACACTTCCGTTTAGTCAGTTGTGAGGACAACAGGCCAGATAGATCATTTATTAAGCAATAGTGTGATCTAGCTTCATCGGCAATCCTTAAAACGTTCACATGATGCTCTTTACGTTCTGAGGTTTGATATAATGGAGTAATTGAAAATTCGTCTATACCATATACCGTGATACATACATTATAATTTTTCTTTTAAAATTTTTGTATGTCATCTAAAGATACTGGAAACTTTATTCCTGCGAAATTAAATTCTTTAAACATATTGTACTTGGAGTACGAACGCACTCTGTAGCTGCTACGCAGGAAATTTACTGGAAATTTGGATGCCAGTAGGCAATATCCGAAACATTTGTTATCAGTATTCCTAATATTTGTCACTGCTCTCTTTTGTTTTATGAAATCAGGCACTTTTATGTTACAACCTGCATTTAACGGATCGTAGTGACAGAAATTTAGAATTAACGAACATATTTGGTATAGTGATTTCGAACTGCTTTTCGATTCGAATGTATCAATGTTGAATAATATGGGATGTTTAAGTTTATTCTCATACCACTCGCTAATGTTTGTACCTTGTAAGATAGCATCCATTTTACTATTGAAATTAAATGCTTCGATCTTTTTCATTTTCGGGTGTTTGGATGACATATTTGCGTACTAATGTAGCACATAACTTTATTCCTGACAAATGACGAGCGAGATTGCTCCGTATTTCGCTGTTAACGAGCGGTTGACATTCATCTAGAAATGTTTCAGGATCTATCATCCCCAGCAAGTTTTCTATTTGACTCGTATAGATCCGATTTTTAAATGCCGATTCAATAGTCATGCATGCAAGATCCTTCTGCCTCTGTTCACTCACCGAATCTGTTCTTGCTTCTTTGATGGAGACGCGCTATCATCTTTCGAGGTGTTCGTCGTCCTCTCGTTTGGGGCTCCCGTCTTATTTGAGATCAAGTGCACGTGTTCCTCTAAAATTGAAATAAATGAGGCGTCGTCAGTAATACATATTTGATATCTTTTAAGCTGAAAAAAATTTTCATGTAAAGTTTTTTAAAAAGAAAACTGAAATCGAATTTTCTTTTTTCGTGATATTGATTTTTTACTTTTTTGAAGCATGCATAAAAGCTGAATAATCTATAACAAATAGTTCATGTTTTATTTAAAAGCAATGTTTGATGCAATATATATCAAAATATCTTTAAGATGGACAAAAATGTTGATTTTATTTCAAGTAAAGTTTTTTTAAAAAAACTGAAATCGAATTTTCTATCTTCGTGATATTAATTTGTTACTGTTTTGAAGCATGCATGAAAGCTGAAAAAATATATACTTCACTTTATTAAGGCTGAAAACAAAATGTCATTTTATTTCAAAGTAAAGTTTAAAACCTGAAATCTAATTTTCTTTAAAGCTGAAAAGAAAAATATCCCCTTTTTAAGCATGTATGAAAACTGAAAAAATCTATAAACTTATATAACAAAAATGCTTCATTAGTAATGTTTGATGCTACTGACATTAAGGTTATATATTAAAAAGATGAAATAGAACTTTACTTATAGCTGAAAAAGAAATATTGTGAAGTTATATTTTTTGTTGAATGTTTATGCTGAAAAAATTTATTCTCTTATCCGATTACTTAATTATTTTTCAAAAAGCAATGTTTTGTTTTAACACATACATGCGAACAATAAGAAAAACAATAACTCACCTTTTCTTGTAATGGAGTCTCTACTGTTGAATTTGCTGTGGATTTCTTGTTTTACTGCAGTGTCTGAAAAAATGATAAAAAAGTGCTGTGAATAAAACTACATTTTTTGTAAGCTTTATATATTACAGAAAGGATGTTTCATTTTAACACTTGAGAAAGCCGTTTTAGATTGAACCACATGTAAACGATAATAACACGTTTTTTCTGCTAGCTACACTCACCTTCTTCACTTGCGTTTCCTCCGCTTGAGGATTCTCCTGCATGTTTGAACTCGTCTGAAAATTATACAATTCATTATTGTAACGATCTGAGAAGTGAAAATAGTAAGTCATAAATAACATATATATGTTCATTTTATCGACTGGCTATAAAATGTAACAAACACCGTTATAATCTGAAGTTTCGAGATATTCAGTTTTTTACACGTACAAAGACAAGATTTTATCCATGCAGTATAGTTATGTCAAATTAATCTTAAAAGGTCAAAAATTTAGAACTATTCCATGCAAAAAATGACATTAAGAATTTTTTTCTCTTTTTCCGAGATGCATTATTTTTTTCTGAACTGAGCTAACACATGCAAAAAACTGTTTTAATATACCTTTTTTGTAAAAAAGTAATCTTGTGACGTTGATACCCGCTAGCTAGCGTCTCTTGTCTCATATACACAAGCTGATAGCCGCCTTCGTTTATAGCGGTTTTCTGTTCTGCAGTCATACTCTTAAATCGCTCCGGGAGAATGATCTGATACTGATCTAATATTACTACGACGCGTTCCCCATATCTTGTGCAAAGCGTCTTCACCTTGTTTATATTGAACGGTACGTTTATCTCCAGATGTGCAAGTTTCTTTGTTGGTACTATTGGAGCGCCTTCTCCAATTTCATTGAGCTGGTTTATGATTTGATATGAAACATACGGACGCGTTTCAACAGGATTTGATTATTTAGGCCTCGAAAAAACACGGAAATAAAAGACACATTGAATCGATTGTTTAGGTCACTGAAGTATATGTACAAAACACATATTAAAAAAGACTCACAGATCGAAATTGTAACAAATAATAATTTTTTCACTTACCATCCACGTTCTTTCCTGGGTTGTAACGAGCGGTGCGCACTTCTGTTGCAAATGGTCTTTTTTCGTACTCCCTTACACATTTTATGTCCCCGACGTTGTTAACCCCCCTCCCCCACAAACACTGCTGCATCACATGTCCAGCGCAATAAGTACTAATCTCTTAAGAACTGTATCCTACGTTTTTATACGCTCATGATACAATCTATTTTTTTCCGTCTTTTCTCCCTTTTCCATCACGTATGCGTACGCAGTTATCTGACCATTGGCTGAGATTCGTTCATGAAAAAATTACCTTGTCCACGTATTCGAGCTGGCCCCTGTACTTGCGATAATTATAGCATTGGTAGGGTCCGTGTTGCTTCTTCCTTTTTGCTACAGGCAATTTCTTACGCTACTTTCAGAGTTTTTACTTAACCTATCATTAGGTTCAATTTATAAATCCTGACGTACCGAAGGAAGTCCTGGTTTCTCTCTGCCTTGGGGTTACAGAGACGAGAACATGTTGCCTTTTCACAGTCATAAAAGACACTGCATTATGCATGTCTCAGAGACATACATTAATTCTATCTGTGAGCTCGATATGCAGAGGAATCATTCCCATGCTTTCTTAAATCATTTAATTTTAGTAATTTATAGTTCATTGCCGTCTTGACCCTTCTGTTACTGATCCAGCCTGAATGGGATCTCTTCTTTAATATTATTAGACTCGTAGGAATCACTCGCATGGATTTCTTATTTTATAGTGCATTGCCTTCTTGATGAAAGATTCCAAGTTTTTAGCTGCGGGGGACAAAACGTAGTTTGTTATGACGACGTAACGGTACACCTGACTCGAATATTATTAGCCCCCTTAGAAATCGTTTACCTGTTTTTTCTTATTTATAGTTCATTGCCATCTTACTGATCCAGTGTGAACGGGATCTCTTCTTCTTTGATACATTTTTTTCAGAGACATACATTAGTTTTAGCAAAACAAAACCTTGGAGATGACGAGATAACCGTACACATAACTCGAATATTATTAGGTCACATGTCCTTATATATTTCACTGCCTCTGAACGTGGTTCTTGATGCATTTCAGAGCCATACATTAGTTTTTTTTAGCAAACGAGGTAACCGTACACATTACTCGAATATTATTTAGACTATATGTGTTTTTTCTCATATATACACTTCATTGCCTCTGAACGGGGTTCTTCTTGCAGTTTTTTTTCAAAGGCATACATTTCGGTTTAGCAAAAGTAAAACAAAGAAAAATCGAGGGCGGGGGGGGGGGGGGGTTGGCGTGCGCGCGCATGCGCGCACTCACACAGACAGAAATTTCACATTTTTTGGCTTTTAATTATTTTTATTATTCATTAACTGCACAACATAACAATAAAGTGTATCAACGACTTCACGAGGGGAAATAACGTGCTGACTTTTAATTATTTTTATTATTCATTAACTGCACAACATAACAATAAAGTGCATCAACCTCTTCACGAGGGGAAATAACGTGCTGCAGGGAGGACCGCAGAGGAGGGACGGACTTCAGACTTCTCCTTCAGAATCCCAACGTCACGTAATCCCACACGTTACTCGCATACACGGTTACTAACACCGTTTATTCATTACACAGCTTCTAACACACACATACATACATACATACCTGTTTCAAAACCCCACAGAGAGAGGGACGAGTTTCGTACAGACTTCACCTTAGACTCTCAATATCACGTAATCCCACACGTTACTCACATAGACGGTTTCTAACACCGTTTATTCATTACACTGATCCAAACACACATACGTAAATGTTTCAAAATCCGCGTATGTTCACTACTTATATTCCTAAACATACCATACCCTGGTGAAAGATTCTTTTACCTCTTGAAATTAAGTAATTCTTTATTTAGAAAAAGGCATGTTAAAAAATCATGATTAAAGAATATGAGTGCTTCGAGGACATCTATTATTACTTTGAAACCCTTATTAGTTTATTCAAAATGTTGCTGATTGTTGCGTATTTATAAAAACAGTCAGCCACAAACATTTTGTGCTTGTGATGTTGATTGCCTGAAATGTTATCCAACGTAATATATTTAGTACGAAATTAAGAGATCACATTTCCTTGAACTACATGAGAACATATTGCTTTTTTATAATCCGTTATAAAATACGATTTAAGTATTCGGTTTAATTTAAGTACTAAGTTAAGTATTAAGTGTTAGAAAGGCAAATACAAGTTTGTATTCAAAATAAAACAAATACGGCGATTAAAGTTGGCGGTGTCATGCTCTTGCATTAGCCGTTATAACTATTAGAACTAGACATTTTAATTATTTACAATCCTTATATTTGGGATATTTTAGCCCATGTATGATTCTTCTGAGAGCTTTAATTAAACTTTTGGTACACATAAGTATAACAGTCAGTAAACAACAAAGTAAATATCCCTTGTTTTAAATTGTCACAAGCCACAATTTTATTTTTTTAGTGGTGTAGTTCTTGCTACATTAGCGAACACTGGCGTTGGACGATGACATATGCAATTGAATTATAATGTGGAAAGGAAACGTTCCAGGCCTAATTTTGGGGTACGTCCTCGGCATTTGCCGTATGAAAACAGAGGAAAGGTCCCTGGAAAGTCCCCCAGTTGGGAAGGACAAAGTTAGAATTTAAATGGTAGTTAGAGTTATTATTACTTAGTGAAATTTTCAATCACAGTAACTCATATGTGACCATAACTATATTTTCGTGATTGTTCCCAATTATAACAGATAAAAACAAATGAGGACATGTAAAATAAAGGAAAAAATACAAAAAGGTGTGTAGAAGACTCAGCAAGAGAGGCAAAAGGTAAAAAGAGGATAAGCATGAGTAAAAATTTTATGTTAGAACTTCACATGTATTTCTATACTCAACTTAGCCTATTATTTTTTTAGTTCCATTTATATCCTGCCTTTAACTACATTGGTATTATCGGCAACCTTTCCTTTGGAACTTGTTATTACCTATTGGCAATGGTATTAACTCGTATTCTCTTGGTTTTGGATTTCTTGCACTTTTGGGGTTTTAATGATTAGATCACACACACACATTCACACTCTCATTCATACTTCCCGACTCTGAGGAGCATAGGGAATAATCTTGGCTAGATAAAAATTCCAACCCCAGCCGAGAACCGAACCCGAGATCCCTCAACAGCAGGCAGGTGCTCTACCGGCTGAGAGTTCATCTTTATACACCTAGAAGTTGTTCTTAAGAAAGCTCAGAATAGAAAGAAATTATTTTTTAGTTCATCTTAATCGAAATAAACGTTTGCAGAAATAGTTTTATTCAGTTTTCCTTTTAGTTACAAAGGGAACCGAGGAAACCGAATTATAGTGAGATGTTGGAAAGCGGACGCTATATGCTGACCTTAAAATTCCATAATCATTCAATGACACGGGGAGAAGCAACTGAAAAACGATAACATTTTAAGCAATAACAAAAGTATTACAAACTCAAACCAATACTAACGATATATTAGAAATGGCTAATGCCACAAGAATTTTATTGAAAATTCTATCCTTTAAAGAGATCTACATTCTTTTGTAGTAAACTTTTGCTGTCTCTCATGATGTACCTATTTTACAAAATTATACAGAATATATTACGAATGAAGGGGACTTCAAAGTCTATTCCCAGAAAATTTAAATATACGCCTTATTTGTCATGCAAATACATTAAATATTTGGAATTTTCATTAAAATCGTCACAGTCTTTTTTGAGAAAGTAAAAATACGAAATGTCTTCATCTAAAGGGTAGTTTGAGCGGAGTTACTTGAAAATCTTTGCCATGCATCTTTGGAAAATACTGAACTTAAATACCAAGGTTGGTACTTATGGAAGATTTCGTTTTAAGAGTTATCTGTTCACACACACACACACACACACGCGCGCGCACGAAACTTTGTCTAAAATATCAATTTTTTTGGATTCAGGGGGCCTAAAACAGTATTTCTGGTGAAATCTAGATAGACCTTTTGATGAAATCCAGTCTTCTGTTTTGTTCTTGTTTTTTTTGTTTTGTTTTTATTTCCTATTATAGGTAGATAGCAGTGAAAGTAAAAAGATGGCTTAGGCTTTTTATGAAGAACTTACTATGGCAACAGAAGAAAGAAAGAATCATACTAAGTATATCTATAACTGGATACAGAAGCAGCTAAGGAACTGTATTAATAAAATATATAGCCAAATCTTTAGCAAGGAAAGCAAATGGAGAATCTTCCATATAAAGGGTCTTTCAACAAGAGTGTCCTATTCTTAACACGTGATAGCTGCCGTTGTTATTGAGTTACAGCAGTAATTTTTACTTTCTCTACTACGTATAGTAAGTAGGGGAAGTATTGCATTCCACCCAAAAATTCGATACCGAGATTTCACCGGAAATACATGTTTTGAGACCTCCTGAATCCAAAAAAAGCATTTTTGGAAACATGTCCGTGTGTGTGTCTGTGTGTGTGTGTGTGTGTGTGTGTGTGTGTGTCTGTGTGTGTGTCTGTGAACAGCATAACTCAAAAACGAACAGTCGGATAAACACCAAACTTGGTATTTAGGTTCAGTATCTTCCAGAGATGCGACACGAAGGTTTTCAAGAAAATTCCCCCACCCCAGAATACCCTTTACATGGAACATTTTTCGAAAATTTTAATTTTCTCAAAAATGGCTCTAACGATTTTGATGAAAATATCATATGTTTAAGATAATGTTATGAGAAATGAAATGTATATCTCGAATTTTGTGGGAATGTCTCCAAAAGTATTGTTCATTGTGAACGACTTTTGCGTAACTGGTAAACCATAAGAGATAGACAAACTTTTACTACACAAAAAATGTAGATCGCGTTAAAATACACAACTTATGTCATATACATTTCTTTTGTTGAGTGAACCGATTTCGAGATATTGCTTGTTATTTCCTTAAATTTTCCAATACTTATACTTTTTCTCAAATTCGTTATTCATTTTTTTATGTCCTGGACATGCAAAGAGAATGGAATGCGCCACATAGCAACCAGTGTTAAAATATTTGACTATCGCTTAAAAACTACCATATTCCCTTGCATCTACAAGAAAATTACCAATAAGATTGACATCTCGATATCTCGATTAACATGAAGCATATGGAGAATAGGCGTTTGTAAAAATAGATTGTACAAGAGTAGAGAAAGTCATGTGAGTGTAACACATCAGAATTTTTTCATGTGATTGCAGTTGTTATTGACAAATAGCCATGGAACGTTACAGCATTCAGCAACGGGTAGAAATTGGAAAATTTATTATCAAAATGGATCATCTGTTCGCCAAAACTTCCGTGTATTGCGTGAAGATTACGGTGTGCATAATCGTCCCTGCGAGAGATCGATTCGGCGTTTTATCGATAAATTTGAAAGAAGTGGTTCTGTCACTGATCAAAGAACGCTTGTACGTAATCGACGTAAGCGCTCCAACGAAACCATAGGTCGTTCGTGAGAGTGTACGCAATAACGAAAACAAATCAATTGCTCGTCGAGCGCAAGAATTGGGGTTTTCGCCGACCACAACTTGGCGAATTTTGCATCTGGACTTGAATTTTCTCGCTTACAAAATGGTTTTAACCGAAGAACTAAAGCCCAACGACCATGGGTTCCGCCGTGTATTCGCTGACTGGGCTATGGAGCAATTGGAAGCTGACCCGATTCTTGTCGAAAAATCATCTTCAGCGACGAAGCCCACTTTTTGATGGATGGTTGTGTTAACAAACAAAATTGCCGCTATTTTAGCAATCACAATCCAATGCAGATTCAGGAACGACCACTTTAACCCCAAAAGGTTACTGTGTGATGTGGATTTTGGTATGGTGGAATTATTGGTCCATAGTTTTTCCAAGATGAAGATGGAGAAGCTCGAACTGTCAATGGAGATAGATACCAGGCTCTTATAAGGGGATATTTTTGGCCTCAATTGGATGGTATGGATCTCAGAAACATCTGGTTTCAGCAAGATGGTGTCACATGTAATACTGCTCTCGAAACAATCGATGTTTTGAAGGAGAAGTTCAGAGGTTTCATCATTTCCCATGGTGGTGATGCTAACTGACCCCCGAGGTCATGTGATTTAACGCCGTTGGATTACTTCTTGTGGGGTTATGTTAATTCTCGAGTTCATGTCAACAAGCCAGAAACAGTAAATGACCTTATGAACAACATCACACGTGTTCTTCGTGAAGTTGGCTCTAATTTACGTTCTTCTGTCATTGAAAATTGGGTCAAATGTATACGCGCAATCCAACGAAGTCGCGGCGGTCACTTAACTGATGTTCTCTTCCACACTAATGACATTAATTATGTTCCAAAATAAAAAAGAAATAAACTCTTTCATTTATAGAATGTGTTTTATTCAAGTTCAAAGATAGGACGCTCTTGTTGAAAGACCCTACTTTCACTACTAACCCATCTACAAACCACTCTTACAAAATGCCTGTTGTGATACATTCACATGACTTTCTCTACCCTCAGTCCTTTATTAGTGGGTATACAAATTATTTTTACTAAAGCTTACTTTTCTATATACTACAATTTAATCCAAATAAACCTTTGCAACAATAGCTTCAGTACACGTTACGTTGCAGACTCAAAGCTAATAGTGATAGCTAAATGTTTAAGAAGAGGACGTTATACGCTGACCTTAAAATTCCATACTGTTTCTATGCAATTGAAAGAAACAACTGAATGCTAAAAGGCCTTTAAAGGATGACCAAGAAATGAGCAATTCGAATTTTTAATAACAGATACCTCTGAAGTGGCTAATGGACAAAAACACTTACTTGAAGTAAATTGTGTGTTTTAAGGAGACCTACATTTTTCGTGTAGTACGTTTTCGTCTATCACTTCACGTTTACCACTTACATAAGATTAGGTATATAAAATTCCTTCCAAATAAAGGGGACTTTACAGTTATTTGCAGAAAGTTCAAGATTGCATTTTATTTTTCCTGTAAATATCTCTAATATATTGTACTTTAATCAAAATTGTTAGACTTTTTTAAAATAAAATATTTCGAAAAATGTTCCATGTAAAGGGTAGTTTAGGGCGGGGGAATTTCCTGAAAATTTTCGTGTCGCAACCCTGAAAGGTACTGAACATAAATACGAAGTTTGGTATTTATCCGAAGTTTCATTTCTGAGTTATGCTGTTCACAGACACACCACACATACTTTTTTTCTAAAAATGCTTTTCCGGGATTAAGGATTATCAAAATACGTATTTCCGATGAAATCTCGGAATGGAATTTTTGGGTGGAATACAGTACGTCCTCTACTTACTGTACGTAGGAGAGAAAGTAAAAACTTACTCCTCTACCTACATCTTGTTAATCCAGATAAACCTTCAGTGCATATTTACACTTTTTTCTGTAGACATAAGGTTGCAGCCTAAAGCGATACTTAGATTTTTGAAAATAGGGTCACTATAAAATTGCTTTGAAATTCCATGCTGCTTGCATGATCATGAATAAACGAATAGCGACATAACACTTGAAAGAAGTATACGTATTTGAAAACTGTAACCAAAAACAGAGAATGTCTAAGGAATGGTTAACGCCAAAACCATTTTATTTGACATACATTTTGTGCATTAGCGAGATCTACAATGTTTTGTGTAGTAAGATTTTGTACATCTCATACGGCTTATCTGTTATGCAAAAGTGATTCAGAATGAGGACAAATTTACAGGCTAGTTGCAGAAAATTTGATTGTGTCAAACATGAAAATCGTTAAAGCCATTTTAGTAAAGTAAAAATTAACTAAAACATCTCCAAGTAAAGGATAGTTTGAGCTGAGCGGATTTTCTTGTAAATATTCATTTTGCATTCTTGGAAGATACCAAATTTAGTATTGGTCCAACTCTTCGCTGCCTACACACCCAAACACAATTGTTTTGCGAGCCTCAAAACGCGTATTTTCGCTGAAATCTCGGTATAGACCTTTTGGTTGGAATGCAATACCTTCTCTACTTACTACCTAAAGTAAATAAAGTAGTAGATAAACTAAAATTAAAGAGATACAGCAAATCTAACCTAAATTCCTGAACATAAAATCATAGAATATTATAAAGCCCTTTGGTACTATTAAAATTCAAGAAACACTTAAGATATGAAGCTGTTGAACTCTGAAGATATGAGACAGAGCTAATAACGGTGGATTAACCTAATAAAGAGTTAAAAAAGCTAAAGATCGAAAAGCAACAGGTCAAGATAGGCTGAATGCAAATTTATATGAATTCTCTGCTTAAATTTAGTTTATTATATGTATGCACGTGCTGGGAGGTTCGACAGGTTCTATAAAAATGGGTAACAGCCTAAATAATATCCATCTTTAAAACTGACAAGCGGAACTACTGTAATAATCATCGTAGGTAGACACTGCGTATAAAATATACACAAGAATAATAATTCAATGTTTTTCACACATGCCAGTTTAGGCTAAGATAGGAAAGGATAAAGGGTACTCGCAATAACTTATAGAAACTACACAGCGCCTGTATCAACAAACGAAAACAACCATTAAAAGGAATTCTTAGATCTGTAATTCAAGGTGTTTGAAAAAGGTGCAGTTTGTCAACTCCTATTTTAATATATACATTGAACGGATTAATGAGACAATGGGGAAAAATGAGCGAGGGCTTGTTTTAAAATATCGGGAGACGATACTTAAGTATAGTTATATTTTCCAACCATATGTCGTTACTCAGGACAAGTTTGTCTTAGAATATTTATTCTTTAAACTTTTTCGGGTCTGCAAAGAATGTAAAATGAGAATAACCTCTACGAAAACAGCTAAGGAAACAATAAGAACAAAATGAATAAATAGATTTTATAAACAATGAATAATGTTATATTTTGTGTTATGTATGAGAAATACGATTTTGGTATTAAAGAACATTTCAACGTATTTTTGTGCTCTTAATCGTACTTTTAAGAAATAGGTAATAAGAAAGTAATGGCTGTACTTTATCATCCTACAGGTTATGAATTTTGTACACTAACGCGAATAAAATGTGAGCCATTGCCCTAGATCGTAATGGTGTCTTTCCCTCCTTAAGGTTTCCACCTTCAGGACTCCACCCGGCTTGGAAAACAATCCATAGACACAAAAACGAACCGATGAACGATTTATAATCAATGTGCAATGAAGGAATGGTTCGGGTACAGCTTCTATCACAGAGTTTCGCTACGATTGGTACAACAGACTAGTTCGGCCTTCTAGAGGAAGGTGTGTCTTTAAACGGAAAAAACAGATACATATACATTCATATGAGAGCTTTCAGCAGCCGTAACGAAAACATGCAAACATGAGAGCACGTAATGTGTATCACTGGCATTTGTTCGCTATCTTGTTTACACTGTTCTTGTCTATCATCACCGACTGTACACTCTAGTACAAGCATGGGAGCTGTCTCTCAATGAGCGCTATCTGGTTGTTGTTTTCGCTGATAAGTAAGAGGTGTAGAAGGAAGGTCACTCACGGTATTGCGCCAGTTCCCCACTGACTTACTTTTGCTTGAAATTGCCTCATTGAGTTCCGCAACTCGTGACGCACGAAAAGATATGTGCACTCGCAGTTGGGCCACCTGGTATATGTGTATATTTAGCTGTACGTAAGACTGCTGATTGCTGTCAGTTAGTTTCAAGTTAATTATATTCAAATTTTCTGTCCACAGATGTTAAGTTAAGAATAAGACAAACTTAGGACAAAATCGGTGCCTTATTCTAAAAGTAAAAAAAATTCCCACCATTTGTATGGTCGTATTCACCCTCCGACGTACATCTAAACGCTGAAGGTGTCAGTGACCAACCTCTAACCTCTCTCAGGTTTAGTGAGACAATTTACGTTTCCAGATACGCGACCCGAGACTGCTCATTGGATATTCAAATGGCGTTCGACAGCGTTTGGACTAATGAGCCGGCACTGGAAATTTATGTTCCGCTGCAGATAAGGCGCCAGTCCGAATCTAGAATTCTACTGAACTCCAACGACCATTCTTTTCTATAGTCTGAGTGCCGAAGTGCACTTTTATTTTATGCAAATCCCTCCGATGATTGACACACACACAAACTGGATACTTAATACTAGAGAAGATGAAACAATGAACAATAATTCGACGGTTTATGTAAGGTAAAGTTTTCCTCAGTTAATTTTATGAGCACCTGTTACATAAGGAGTAATTTAGTTATTGCACTCTTAAAAATGAGTGTTTTAACGCAGCTCTGGAAAGGAATTTTGAATGCATTTTTAAGATATTTTCATACGTATCATTCATAAGACTCTTTTTCCTAAGTTTTTATTATTTACAGGTAAGTACGAAAATCTTTAATTTATTTATATATCTAACATAGCATTCGATACAATTTTATTTCTTATATGGCTATGACTAAAGCTTATTGGGAATATTTACACTTTATATTAATTTTTGGTTTTATGATGCAAATCCCCTCAAAATATATCAGGCCCACGAGAACATGCTTAAAGTGTTACCTTAAAATTCTCATATAAACAGATAAGAGGAGGCCCCAAAAGGAAAACTTATACAGGGGACTCACCCCAACGAATATTTGAAATGGCCCTAAAGCGACAGAGAGACTAGGAAGGGCAGTCGTTCTCTTCGGTCAACGTGCATTTATCAGATACGCTGCTGTTTGGACACATTTAACATATAAAAATGCAATGCTTTATCTATTAAATTCACGTCGCATTAAAGCGTGTGCACATTTCTTTGCTTTTCTCTGAATCTACTTGAACATCGTAATTAGGGCAGTTTAAATTATGTATTCAAGCTTGTAATAATAACAATAATAATAATAAACCTCAATATTTTGTATACTTAAGACTTTCAAACTACATGAAAAATCCCTCTCACACATAATGAGCCATAGCTTCAAACTTACCCATGTGAACCACGCTACGCATTTGTTTCTTACAATATTGCAAAAGACTTTCGAGTTAATGGCACATTTTCTTATTTTATCCCTTCAGGTAGAGGATAGAGATCCAGGCAAAAGGTATTAGTGATAAGTAAAACATGGGTATGAACAATTAATTTACAGCCAAGAACTGAAAATTAAAATTACGGATATTAGGCTAAAAAGGAGATCCACAATAGGCAAGCAAATGAATCGACATACAAGTTTAGAAATACTATCAACCCAAGTGCATGGAATAATTGCGTGGAGGAAAACGCGTGTAAAACGTCTTCAGAAACGTCATAGCAGAAAATGCATATTGCCACAAAAGTAGATTTAAATGGTAATGCAATGATGAAGTCACCTAAATGTGTGATAAATTTGAAGGATAATCAATTTATTTTATAATTCACCAAATGGAAAGGGTATTGTATTCGTTTAACTCAGAGATAGATTGAAAATTACAATGAAATGTTTTGTGCACCTGTTTTTCGTATCTAAGATTTGCATTAAAGCGCTTTGTAATGCAGAGAAGTTTGGCAACAGTGTGCTTTCTCTTGCAGATGGAGTGAAAAAAATAGCATTTGATGGGTAAAGCAGAATGCGCTCTGTCTCCGATGCCGCTGAGAATTGGTTGCGATGGTAACTTTGTTAGTGACGTTTAAATTATAAGACACTTCTTTCGTTAATTCAGCGAAACCAACTAAAATAGAAACTCACTAGTTTAATTTTAAAGAAACCAATTAGGTAGAATAAATATAAAAACGAAATAGGCACAGCACTCAATAGAGAGGTGCTCTTTTGATTTACTAAGCATTCAGTGACAACAAATAACGTAAAAAGGGTATTTTTATGCAACATTTTAGGAAATAGTACTAGAAAATAATTATCTCTATTATTATCTTGTTTTTCGAATTTATAAATAAAAGTATCTTGTTCTTATTTCAACATGAAAAAAAAGGAAAATCAAATGATTGTAAATGTTGGTATTGATATACATACCGAAGAAATGAATACCTAATAGGGAGAGAAATGGAAAGGTACAGCCATGTAAGGTTACCTTTTATTTTCTCAGTAATAGTTCAAACGATTTTAATTAGAACAGCGTATGTTCAATATGCTTTCTTGAAATATTAAACGTATACCTTGAATTTTCTGCGAATAGCCTGTGAAGTCCTCTTCATTCTAAATTTATTTTGTATAATTTGTAAACCGTAGGATATACACAAAAATGTACTACCTGCACCAAATATGTACATCAGTTAACAAACTCAGTTTATGTCAAACAATTTTTGCGGTATTTGTCACTTCACAGATATTCTTTTTAACTGCCTTGAATGTACAAATACTTCATTTCAACTGCTGCAGAGATTTCTTAACTTTAGATTAATGGCGGTGAAACGAGGACCTTGGCAAGAAAACGAATATAAAAAAATTCTGATTTATCTTCAAAATGACTCAGCTTATTCATTTCCATGTTAATTATAATGCCAAGAAGTTTGTGGTATGTTTTTACTGCAAAAATGCTATTATAAGTTTTCAGTTGTCGTTGTATATAGTACCACCCAACAATGTCACATCTAATACGCTCTCACTCTGAAGTTATGGTTTACTTCAAAATTATAATGCAAAGGTGCAATAACGCAGACTTGCTATGACAGTTGCTTCTTCATGTCCATTAATAAGTGACCACGATATTATTGCATTTTACCTTGTGGAAACTTGCATTTAAATACACGCGGAAGCCATACCAGCGAAGTACAATACTATACAGATCGAGTTATACAACATTAGCGTTTTACAGTAGCACTGTGAAAACAAAAGGAATACTTTTTTATTACCAATTGAACTGTTCCCATTTGCATTTCATATTGTAGAATGCGTATATCCAGGTTCTCTACTGCTATTAAGCTAAGTAGAAGTCCGTAAATATAGTTTTAGGTGTAGAATTCAATAACTGGATAAAAACTGGATAAATGAAGATCACCTTTTTATTGTTATAGCCACAACGCTTATGCTTGAATTCGCCTCACTATAGCGGTCAGACGAAGTTTTGTGCTCTGCTGTCGCCACTGTGTTCATAGTCACCATATAATAAAAATTAACTTTTATTTATGCACGCTCTTTAACTGCTATAGTTCTTATTGTCTCATTCTATGCTGGGTGTGACAGACGGGAAACTTTGCTCAGAGGCAAGCCTCTGTCAGGATTGAGGTTCTTTTACGTGCCGTAAATATACCTACGATACGGGACATCCGGCTTTACTTCCCTTTCAAAGGAAGCGAAGTTAAGGATTTTTACGCCCGAAAAAATCCATCGCTCTCCGCGGGTTTGAACTCGCGGACTCGGGAAATAGAGGCTAGCATGGTACAGATAGCTCCAAATGTTTTCCACCTGTAGGGGAGTAAGCGGGGTGACTTATCGAGAGGTTATGCCAGGTGCCTTAGCTCATACCTGCTCTACGAAGTTAGAGTGCTAATGAAAATATCGTTCCAACAAATTTCCCTTAGACTTGCCTGTAAGAAAGTAATAACTGTGAGACGAAAGCAGCAATAACATTACAACACAGCGACATAAGCAGTATACAAACTAATTTTTAAGAATTAGAGGCTTCTTATTATTGTGTAATAAGTAAGTGTTAAAACAAAATGGTTTGGTTTACAATTTTCTCTACCCATTATCAACTAGCCTATGTTCTTTATTTTCATAATGTCCTTATAAAGTATGGTTTTCCGTGCACTTTACCTTAATATGACAACAATTTAGGCCAGAAATTATTTCAAGTTACAGTCTAAGTTACACTATTACCTATTTGGTTGCTTGCAAGATGCTTGTAACGACAAACAGGCGTTTATCTATGCCACAACTTTTCTTTTTACTGTCTCTACTATTTATCTATAATCAGCAGGGAAAGCATTGTATTCCACCCAAAAATTGAATAACGAGATTCACTGGAAATACACGTATAGAGACTGCCTGAATCGCAAAAAAAAATTTTTTTAATTTTTCTACTACCTAGCTACAGGAGATAGAGAAGGTATTGTATTCCATCCAAAAATTCAATAAAGAAATTCACCAGAAATATACATTTTGAGGCGCCTCTGAATCCAAAGAAAGCATTTTTACTTTACACGAGGTAGAGAAAGTATTGTATTGTATCAAAACATTCAATGCTATTCACAGGAAATACTCGTTTTGAGACTACCTGAATCCAGAGAAATCATTCTTACTTTCTCTACTACGTAGTTACAGTAACTAGAGCAAGTATTGAATTCCACCCAAAAATTGAATAACGAGATTCACCGGATATACACGTTTTGAGACCTCCTAAATCCAAACAAAGCATTTTTACTTTCTCTACTACGCAGCTACAGATGGTAGAGAAAGTATTGTATTCCACCCAAAAATTGAATAACGAGATTCACCGGAAATACACATTTTTGAGAATCCCTGAATCCAAAGAAAGCACTTTTACTTTCTCTACTCCGTGGTTACAGTAAGTAGAGCAAGTATTGTATTCCACCCAGAATTGAATAACGAGATTCACCGGACATCCCGTTTTGAGACTCCATGAATCCAAAGAAAGCACTTTTACTTTCTCTACTTCGTGGTTACAGTAAGTAGAGCAAGTATTGTATTCCACCCAGAATTGAATAACGAGATTCACCGGACATCCCGTTTTGAGACTCCATGAATCCAAAGAAAGCACTTTTACTTTCTCTACTCCGTGGTTACAGTAAGTAGAGCAAGTATTGTATTCCACCCAGAATTGAATAACGAGATTCACCGGACATCTCGTTTTGAGACTCCATGAATCCAAAGAAAGCACTTTTACTTTCTCTACTCCGTGGTTACAGTAAGTAGAGCAAGTATTGTATTCCACCCAGAATTGAATAACGAGATTCACCGGACATCCCGTTTTGAGACTCCATGAATCCAAAGAAAGTACTTTTACTTTCTCTACTCCGTGGTTACAGTAAGTAGAGCAAGTATTGTATTCCACCCAGAATTGAATAACGAGATTCACCGGACATCCCGTTTTGAGACTCCATGAATCCAAAGAAAGCATTTTTACTTTCTCCACTTCGTGGTAGCAGTAAGTGGAGCAAGTATTGTATTCCACCCAAACATTGAATACCGAGATTAATACTCTTTCTCAGACTCCCTGAAACCAAAGCAAGCGTTCTTACTTTCTCTACTACTTAGCTACAGGAGGTAGAGAAAGTATTGTGTTCCACCCAAAAAGATTCACTAGAAATACACGTTTAGAGACTACCTGAATCCAGAGAAGGCATTTGTACTTTCTCTACTACGTAACTACAACTAGAAGAAGTATTGAATTCCACCCAAAAAATGAATAGCGAGTTTAACCGGAAATACACGTTTTGAGACTCCCTGAAATACAAAGAAAGCATTTTTACTTTCCCTACTACATAGCTACAGTAAGTAGAGAAGGTATTGTGTTCCATCTAAAAATTCAATGTTGTAATTTGACCATAAATCACGTTTGTGACTCCCTGAATCCAATTAATTTATTTTTAGAAAAAGGTCCAAGTGTGTGTATATGTGTGTGTGTATGTACGAACAGCATAAGTCAAAAGCAAAAAAAGTTGGTTAAAAACCGAACTTATTGTTTAAGTTCAACTTCTTCCAAGAATGCGACACTGTGTTTTTAAAACAATTACCCCACACCAAACTACCTTTACATTGGACGTTTTTCGAAACTTTTTATTGTTTCAAAAATGGCTCTAAGGATTTTGATTAAATACAAAATGTTTAAGCTATTTTTATGATAACTAGAATGCCTATCTTTTATTTCCTAGGAATAGGTTGTCTTTATTGTGAATGACTTTAAAAATCGTAAGGGAGAGACTGCACAACAACTGTAGATGTTGTTAAAGCACAAACTTTATATCAAGTAACATTTTTATTTTATGTAAAATAACTTTTATGTTTTACCTATTCTGAAATATTCTTTGCTATTAGTTTCAATTTTCAAGGACTTTATACTTCTCTCAGCTGCAAAAGCTATTGTTTTTTCTTTCTTTCTTTCTTTCCTTCTTTCTTTCTTTCTTTACTTCTTTCTCCTGTTCATACAAAGAGAACAGAATTTCAAAGCCATCACGTCTGTAGCTCCAATTCGGGAGATCGTGGGTTAGATTCCTCTGGCCGACCTTCCTGACCCATGGGTTTTTACGGGGGGTTTTCCCGGGTCGCCAGGCGAATGCTGGGAAGGATTTTCACATCACCTTCATTCACTGGATCAGGGTCGAGTCCCCTCCGTTACACATCCCATTCCATGGAAGAGAAGCATTTTAAGAATTCAGATCGTGAATCGTAATACAAAGTACAATTGCAACAAAAGCACATCAACCTATCTGCATTAACACTATTTTGAAAGTTTAGCTTACATGTTATCGTAACCGAATAAAGCAGCGTTATATAAACTACATATTTTGCGCTAAACTTGTTTTCTCGTAACTATTAACATTTTCTCTTTTTGGATACAATACCTGCATAGGTGTTTTTACTCTACGTCCACTTTAGGACTGACACGGTATTTCTTCCTTTCTCTTGTGAGTGTGTGTAAGAGGAATTATGTTTCAAATAAAACCATCTTTATTCGTTTATTCAGTAACAGACGCAAAATATATCTCATTTTGAAGAAAATTCAATCTTTCACTTAATTGTGTCCAAACTACTTCAACAGTTTGACATTAATATTACTTTTGATTCCATATTTTTAAAACATTACTTTAATATTATCAGAACTGGAATGTGCCAACTTATGGAACTACACACTTAACGCTAAACGTTGTGATCAATGTATATGAATTATTATAAAGCAAAACGAACTTATATTCAAGGTAATAAATACCCTCTACTTCGGAGTACGCGTAGAACGTCCTATTGGTGATAGCTATGGAACGATTACTATTATCATGAATATTATTATTTATTACCAGCAACAAACGTTAAATACAAGATACATATTATGCGAACCTTCTTTCTCAAGAAATTACTGAATCTTAAGCTTGTGTAGCACCCGCATAAAGAGTGAAATATTTGATTTTTAAGCAACATATTATGCAAAGAAAATGTTAATTTATTTCGCTTGAGTAGATCTAGTAAAGAGAAAAGTATTTAGTTTCGTCTTCTTTCCTCTTAGAGTTAGATCCCTGAATTACACGAGCATACACAGAAGTGAATGCGACCTTTGAGACTATACCGGCATTTGCTGGCTATAGCCAGGCATGACTAGTCGAGAAGACATTTCTTCCCCCTCTTCCTCTGCACCCCTTGGTCCATCGGAAAACATTTGGAGCCTTCTGTACACATACAACAGGAAGAAATCCACACAGCGTTCTTGGACAAACCGCATCTATTAGCGTTTTTAGACTACTTTATGACGTCATGACTTCATTTTGTTGTGTCATCCTGTAGATGCTATCACACAATAAGCACTCCTATGCTAGTTTTGTCAACTCGATGGAAAATCCAATGGGCATAGGTGAGGAATGGCGACCTCCCTCAACTAGAAAGGAGAAGGAGAGTTAACATTTTAATATGGTGAAGACTGATTCTGTAGATCTTTCGTAAATTAATTGCGAACATACAGCAAATGTCTGTTTGGAAATGTTCTTGAATATGAGTCAATTCTCGAGATGTTAGCATTTTAGTCTCCAAACATCAGTTATAGGTCCTCATATAAATTAGCGTTTCCTAGCTATTTAGATGTTCTTAAACAGGCAAGCTGTAACCCCGTTCCTCCTTCAAGCTACTAAGGGTGAAGGGGGACGCCAGCGGATATCTTAAGTCACACCCTATTAACACCCTTATAGACGATGCTACACTGCTTTATTTTCTGGGATTTTGGATTAGAAATATTTACAATTAATATATTAGTTATGTAATGGTTAAAATACAGTTGCTGTCCCGCTGTGCGATGAAGTCGTATTGAGCGGGACCTGTGTCACGGCCTGCACCTGTTTCTTACAATCAGTTTTTCTAGTTTGTGAACATGAGTGTGTTTGTGGAAAGGCAAATATTGTCAAAACTAGCTTTGAACGTAATGTACCGAAGGTCTTAGCTTACGAAATTCATTGTCGTCCTCCATGGTGTAGTGGTTACCATGCTAGGCTCTAGTTCCTGAGGTCGCGGGTTCAATCCCTGCGGAGAGTGGTGGATTTTTTCTGGTGTAAAAATCCTTAGCATGGCTTCCTTCGGAAGAGAAGTAAAACCGGTGGTCCCGTATAACAGATTTACGGCATGTAAAAGAACCTCCAGGCTGATAAAGATGCCTCTGAGCAAAATTACCAATCTTCCACGTGCAATATAAAATGGGACGCTAAAGACCACAGCTGTCAAAGAGCATCCATAAATAAAAAAAAAACAAATTCATTAATGGACTTACGATGTTATCCTACTAAGCAGGTATTTATGGCACAGTTGGATAATCTTACCAGGTGATTTTATATCAAGGTTCAGCGTGAAAGTTACTAGAAGTCATGCTTGAACTTACCCATGGAGAAGCACCGTCTGTTTTTTTTTCTACTGGTGAACGTGGCACCGTCACGTAGCACGTGTTGGAAATCGGGTAGTGAACTGTAACATTTGCCATAAGAGGTGTCAAATGCTGTGGTTATTGATACTCTAAAATCCTATGGAAACATTTTAACTTCCTCTACAGAACAATAGTCTGAGTGCCATCGTTATCTGACGAGTTCCGGTGTGCGCTCTGTGCACATCCTACTCACCAAACATATACCTAGTTTTGTGTGCATCTCTGGACACCAGGTTCTAGGGGTTTATCCTGGCCAACCTCCCACCTGTGCCTATAGTCACCTATCTGGTCATTTCAAGAGTGATTGTCCGCGACAACGCGGTATTTGTAAACCCCTAGTGAGGTTGAGCAGTCGGCTTCAACTGTCTTAAATTCAGAGCGTGAGTTTCTGTGCTACGACATTCCAGTCTGTCACCTGGTTCATCCCCCACGGTGGGATACTCTCGTGGTCCGGATATTGGCGTGAAGGAGGCTTCATTAGTGGAAGTGCCCGCCTGATTTGAGACACTTGTCCACGCCCTCTGATGTTGCTGTTTTGAACAGAAACGTCAGAGGACTGGAATGTCCACCTTCTTATCCTGTTAGTCTCCGGGAAAGTGTCTTTTCCTCTGAGGAAATTATTGCCCAGGCTGTGAGTGAGAAGGTGTCTCAGTGTTATGATAAAGCGGTGCCTATCTCGGAAGCTTCCGATAGTCTAAGTGATGCACAGATACTCTCAGCAGAGGAACCGCATTTGACTGCACTTAGCGTCAATGACAGCGAGGAACAGTCGCCATCCCTGCTAGCGACTAATAAGCATCGCAAGGGCATTCTTCGTGGTACACAACTTAAGGTGCAATGAGTTGAAGCCATCACGTGTTAGCTTCCTGTTCCACCAAGTCAGAAGCCGCCTTCTGGAAACGCCGGTGTTTTTGTTGACCAATTTTCACGAGAGGCTGTATCTACCGACCATATTACTCCAGTTCTTGCCTCTTCTTTTAGCAGCCGCAGTGAAGCTATGGGCGCGGAGTGGCCCTTGTATTATAATGTTTCAGTTATTTAGTTAAGTTTTATATTTTCCCAGTTTATCTTTTGTGGTACTTTCGCTTTTTTCTCTGGCCATTGCTAGTACCTGGTTTCTTTTAATGCTTTAAACATTTTCAATAGCTATTATTAACTTTCATGGTAGTACTTCCATTCTAAAACTTGGGTCCTTAAAACCGTTTCTCAATTGTCATGACATTGATGTTTTATTTTTACTGCCGGTCAAAATTTCGGATTCTTCTGTGATCTGTAACTATTTGCCTTAACTGAATATTGGCACCAAGCCGCTCGGAACTGCGATTCTAACGAAAGCCGGTATTGCTCTTGAATCGGTTAAGAAACTTCGATCGGGACGAGATATAAGTGGTAGTTTTCAAGGTCATATGTTTGTTAATATATATACTCCGGCCGGTAGTGCTAAGCGGCGTGAACGGAATGTCTTTTCTCAGACGGAAGCCCCCTATTTTTTACGTAACCTTCCAGAACATACATTTTTGGCGTTGATTTTAACTGCGTGTTAAATGCAGGCGGTTTTACATCCTAACACGCCGTTAAATCCGGTGACGTCATAGCTAAGAATGGTTGATGTCTCGATCATGTTACATTGTGTCTAGTTTACTTATTTTTCTAGTATTTCTGCAGCTAGACTCGATATATTATGCCTACCCCTTGAATTGACGTCTAGTACACAGAGTGTATATGCGGTGGGTGTTCCATTTAGTGATCACGCAGCTGTACTTTTGCATATTAAATTGGAAGTTGTTTATTTCCCAATGGGACGATATTTTTGGAAACTGAACGTAACTGTTTTATCTGCCTCCGGATATTTGCGAGACATTGCCCAGGCTTGGGGTTCCTGGCAGTCCCAGAAACGCAAATCTGTCGATATAGCAGACTGATGGGACCTTTATGTAAAGCCTAAAATTAAAGCTTGAGGAATGTATTTTAAGTTTTTATTATCGCCGTGTTTGGAAAATCCGGGAAAAGTATCAACTCTCGCCGATTTTACGAGGTAAACAGAGTTACTACAACGCCGAAATCACTACTAGTGGTAGACGTTGCATGGAAGCTGCGAATCTGATGCACGATTATAAACGCTGCACAGCCCGGATGATTTTAATTATTCGTGATACAAATGGTTAAACAGCGACGGGATACTTTATGGTGTTTTCTTTTGTTGTATACATGCGATTTTTTGCCGCTTAACCGGCGCCCTCTCCCTCTCTTGCCGCTTTCTTCCATCCTACCGCATTACGCGGTTCTAAGGAGGCACATGAACTGGTGTTCCCGATTTGTAAGACAGAAAAACGTTCCAAAACTCCAGGCATGGACGGCATTCCCCGAGAGTTTCACGCACCGTTGGGGATATCATCGGCGATGGCTTTGTAGATGTTTTCAATATTATTCTGGAATATAAACGTTTATGCGATTCGCATATGAAGGGAGTGATAATCCCAAGGAAGGTAATTCGTTCGATGTCGCTAATTATAGGCCCATTATTTTACCATGACTATAAACTTCTGGTGCGGGTGCTTATTAACACATTATAACCTCTTCTGCTGGATATCCTGCACCCCGCACAAAAATGTGGAGTATGTGGTCGGGTTATTTTTTAAGTGCTTTGTGTGTTACATGCCAATGTCGCTTTTTAACAGAATACTCGGCAACGGACAATTTTAGCTTCCTTAGATTTTCGTCGCATGTTTAACAGTATGTTACATGCTTATTTCACTGTGATGGTATGGGCTGACGTGTTTGTGCAATGCATACAATTGCTCTGTACAGATATATCCTCTGTGTTACAAATAAATGGATTTGCCAAATCGCACACCGCGGTATTTGTTGGTCCCAGGTGTGAAACGATTCTTACCTATGAAGTAACACATTCATCGTATCCCTATGTCAGACTTCGATGCCTGCATTTATTGCTTAGAGACGGATACCGTGTTGCACGTTTGGTTTATTGCAATATTATGACTCCAATACGTGCCAAACTATTGGCTATTCTTAGAAATTGATCCTCATGTATGCAATTGGTTTCGCCCGCATCATTTACTATGGCCATATTTTCGTGTTTCTTTGGCTGATAATCACCTTGTCATAATCTGGATTGTAGCTCATACTGTTCATTATGCTGTTACTGGCTACGGCCATCTCTATTTAAACACCCATGTCGAGTACCTCCGTTATGAGAGACAGCTTTCTTGCCCATGGGCTACAAGGTGTGGGATCTATGGCATTCCTATCATTTCGGCTGCAGCCTACAAAGGTGCACATCTGAGTAAACTACTAAACAACTAAAGCCAGATAGAAGAAACATAAAGGCGAGGAAAAATAGGGGGGAAACTAATCACCCTTCCTTACCTGAATAAATGTTAGCAATACTACTACCTTGTGCGAGTGCAAATTTCCGTTTAAGAAACAATATGCTTGTGCAGGTACAGTGTTAAACTAAACCATACAATGTAAAAAAGCAATAAATAAATTCTTTAAAAAAGAAAACATCCGAATGTCATTTTCTCATATTCGTTTGTCACTAGACATTTGTGGAATAATTTGAAATGGTTTGTTGACAAAAACGTATCCTGAATAAGTGATGTGGTTGGCACACCTGGGCTGCATGTTTTGTTTTGTGATATGACGTCAGTGGTTCTCTCGCCTTGTTTTTGTTCTGTTACTTTAGGAGTGCAACTACAGCGTTTCGTGTTGCAAATAGTTTATAATTTTTCGTAACATGATCTTGTGCAAAGCTGGAATGCTTTGGTGAGTGCAATTCCATACTTTTAATTTAGCAAACAGATTGCTTTACTCTGCAATGTGATTTGTTCCTTTTCCTGTGGTGATATTCGCTGGACAATTTTCTATTCTCAGCCGGGTTTTGCCTACTTAATTACTTAATTCAAAGATAGTCGGTGAGGATTTCCTTTGACTTTTAATTGTGCCAATAACACCATTCACTGTAGTACCTCGTAAATCTTAAGTTCGCTAGAGCCTTCTTGCAATTTATTACAAAACGTTTTTCTTGGCAATGTTAAGAAATGTTTAATTATGATTATATGCGAGCCGTATCTCTTTCTTTAGCAAAGAATTATTCCAGTATTACTTGCCAGCAGTAATAGCCTACGTGAGCCTAGCATCTCCTTATTTGGTTGAATTTTGTTTGTATTTTGTTAACCTATATAGTGTAACTTTACCACAATTGAAATAGCAGCCCTTTGCCGCGTTTTAATTTTTGCTTGGCGTTTTTCTTTTTCTGCAAAAAAAAAAGAAAGGATTACTGTAGTTTGGCGTAATGCAAAACAAATATTGCTTTGTATTTCACATTGCTATATTACGCAAATATTCCAATGTTAAATATTTATATCAATGTTTAAACACGTAGAGTGGAAAACCGTTAATGAGGTATACGTATAAATTTTCCGCATTGTTTTTGTTTTGGAAACAAACAAATTTCAAATAGTGTGTAAAAAACATTCTTTGTCATATGGACAGGGTACATAAATAATTATTTAAGATATGGTAGCTTGCCTAAATGGGTTTGATGAATTACTATACAAAAACCGCAATAGGCATTTATTTTTTATTTTTATTTTATTTATTCTTAACTTTTGATATAAAAGGTGAAAATTACGTAAAGTTTCTAATTATTATACCTTCTGCTAATGAATTATTCCTGTCTGACATAAACGTTGCAGAAGCATTCAGATATAGAAAAGACGTTGTCTTAAATCGAATTTCTAGAAATGTACAGTGGATATGGAGAGGAAAACGGATCTCTTAAACTAAAACGGATTTTTCCCCAAATTGGAGATAATACCTATTACAGCCTACTCCTTCAGGGCACATTATAAGTAATTGCTCTTAATAAAGTCTACAAAGCTCGCAGATATTCTCAGAGGAAGGCGAGCAATTATCTGAATGGGGTTCCCTAGGGGATACCGCAATATGGTTCTCTGGATGGGAGAACGCACAAAAGGCTGAAAATTGGGTCCCGCCGTACTGTAGCGAACAAATTTATTTTTAAACACCATGTCTGCAAACTTTATTGGGTGTGTCTGTATTTACATAATCGAATCCTCGCTCTAAGGCTCTAACTCTTAAATTATGCAAGACATTCGCAAGCCTTTCCACTCTATCTAAATTGCTTCAGGATTTTCTGATTCACTTGAATTTACACTCTATTTGGAAGCTTCCATTAGAGTCGATCCTGGATTCGAGAGAATGCAACTTTAAACTCCGTGCATTCTGAATGGCTAGGTTGCATTATAGTGCCTTCATTTCAACTTAGCTGAGGACTGTTTTCTAAACACAAATACTATTAATATAAACATGTTAACACAAGTTTTTAGCGTACGCTTATTTTATAGTACTTCTACTAATATATTTAAGCTGAATAATGCAAACACCTCTGTATGTATGTGTGTGTGTGAGTGATATAATGTGTCACGGAGGTAGAAAAAGGTTTTCAACATAAGAAAGAAATTATATCCTGTACCTCTATCTCTCCTCCAAAGCTTCTCTGAGAAGTTATAATTTGAAAGGGAATCAATAAAGATCCACGTATTTGCAAACATATTGCTTGAATGGAAAACGTAGTCTTTTGAAAATCGGCTCCCTAATATCATAACTTACGAGTATCCTTTAACTATTATGGAGTTTAAGCTCCTTACACGTGCAGAATTTAACTGCACTAAAACATGCATTATTTGTTTGCAGTTTTGACGAATTGTTCAAATGGCAGCTACTTACGTTTGAAAACTTGCGATAGCCGGTCCTCGTAGCCGTGGTAGCTGAAGCGTATAGCTCCACTAAGCTGAGAGTGGGTGAGGCGGGTTCGAGTTCCGCCATGGGTATGGGTGTTTGTGTTGTATATGTGTAAACGTAAAACACAGAGGGAACACGGTAATGATAAACCGGGTAAAAGAGCGATGGATTAAAATATACATAAATTTAAATACGTATTTAGCTCAACATTAAAATTTTGAAGTTTAATATTTGTATAAGTTCAAGTTAATTTCAGAGAAACTACGTCATCTGGTCTTTAAGTGAATAGAAGCAAATCTTAATTCAAATTCCAATAATTTAGACGGACAATGTAATATTTTCATTAAATTCAGTTTCCAGTGATTTAGTTTAGTCTGTACTACTAATAACCTAACTACAAATAACCCAGACTCCTGAATCGAGACCAATACTCGGTCCAGTACATGACTGAATCGCGCCGAGCTATATGATTCAAATGTTTGTTTAGTATAGCAATAGAGGATATTTTGGACAAATTAGTGTGATTCACCACACACTCACACACATCACCAGTAACATCTAATTAGTAGTTGAGCTACTACTATGCTGTCCACTCTAGCACTCGATGCGTTAGTACACGACATTTTGGCCCAACAAATGTTTATAATAGTATAATTACAGTTACTTTTACACATTCACTTATGTACTGCAGAATCCAATATGTAATATTGTCTTTACGCAAATGTGGAGGGTATATGGTGACTCGAGCTATTTCTGAAAGTATTTTAATCTACTTATTTTAAACATCACTCTTGCAAAAGCCTTAAATCGAAAATTCACTAAAATATTTGTTTCCACAAATGGCTGATAAAATTACAAAGGCGGAGAGCTGCGTTACTCTTTCAAAAACAAAACAACATACAAATAAAACGAAAAATATAATGTGATATTAAGTTGAACAGTGTGGCGGTAGGATTCAGGCGATGTTTTATCGTTTAGACCACGGCCAAAAAGCTCGGTTTGTTTTAAGAATTTTGACTATAATTTCTATAACATTTACGCCAGCCGTTAAAGCTTAGGATGTGCTTTATGTGTGAAGGTAGGGAATACGAGGAGAAGTGCCAGGCTAGACAGAGTTTGAGGTGTGGAGTATGCGTTTGTATGGGAAAGAGAGAAAAATGTGGACAGATTACCATTACGGTGCTGAAGGAAGGGGAATATGAGCTTATACGAGTGAGATAGGGAATACGAGGAGAGGTACTATACTAGACACGGCTTGAAGGGTAGAATATACAGCAGCTAGATTAGCAGCAATTATCGTCCTATCGATAAACGTGGGCTTAGTGATCAACTTTTCCATTGTCTTCTCATTTGTAACCAGTTGTATATCTATACGATTACGCAGGTTCTCCATAGTTTTTTTTCCAAACATGGCGTTGTTAGAGAGTTTTTAGAGGTCCTTCTCGAAGTCATTTGCAGCCTGTTGTCGCAGCCTATTGTTAAATTCCAAATAAGGTTTTAACCACTGTCACTGTCGGAAATGTAGCACACGATGGATTTTTGTTAGCCGTAGTCCATGATTAAGAGCTTGCTTTAAAGCCATGTAATGTACTACATATTTCTTTCGAGGTCCAAGATGAGGTTTCAGTTTCTTTGTGGTCGAGTCCTTAGGCTTCATACACTCAGGCAGGAAAGGTAGATCGTTGTGTAGATCATGAAGTTCTGCAGGATATTCGAGGTCAACTTCTAATATGTATCCAGGAGGATCATCTTTTTGTAGTCTTTCTAAGTCGATTTTTTCAGGTGACACCCACTCAAATCTACCATAAGGGAGAGCGTGGCACATTGTCCAACCATATTAGTTATTAGCGTCCTCATATGTAATAAATTGTGTTAGTCTCGACGGATCACTCTTATCTATGTAGGAGTTGTTTGATTGGGCATACCGGTAGGAAACTTTACATAAACCTCCTCTTATGCCGTATTCCACCATAAGTAATTGGTCATAATCCTGTAACAATTCCAGCTGAATCCCAGTATACAGCAACATGGCTTCCCATGTAAGCCCTGGAGAGGTGAAATAATGTGCAGGATCGACTTTGTGCGTTTTGAGGGTTTGATTTCTAAATGTCTTAAAGACATCAGCTAGAAGAAGTACATAAGAGATTAAGTAAAGGTCGCTGTACTCACCGAGGTTTCTTACATTAACCAGCTTCCATACATTTCGAGCATGATTGTTGTCGGTATCACTAATTTCTTCTTCATTTTACCTATTGTAGAAGAAGTCCTTAGGAGGCAGACAGGTTTCGTCCAAAACTGTTTCAGTGTTTCAGGTTACGATGTTAGATTTTTCACCAGCTTATCCGAGCTTGTACTGAGGAACCGAAAGCTATCCACCAACCGCAGCTTTATGTCCCCTACATACTTGCAGAATGATATATAGCTTTCTTCACAGCTAGGAATTACTTCTACCCGTTCACATGTACATCCCAGTTCCTTAAGAATGAAGTGTGAGTCATACCCACTGAGGTTGTGTATGAAGACTGGAATATATTTAGGTGTTTTGCAGGCTAAGGTACATTCATTATATAGGCTTCCACGATATTCACCACCGATATGATCATGATCGCGTACTTTGGACTTCTCTTCAGTATACGTTTTTCCGCACAAGTAGCATACTGTAGAGGAGTTGAAATCCATCTGCTGTTGATCTGAAAGTTTCAGAGGCCTGGCGAATTTGTATATATTATTAATTTCCTTTGCAAAGGATGTCAGGCATTCCGTAAAATTCTGAACAGCATCAACACGACGATACACATACGGATTCTTAGAAGACCAGTTTCCAGATGTTCAACGTCGGATGACGGTTTAACATAAACGCAGAAACTCGTGGGTACATGCTGCTGATAAGGGGTTGTATATGAAGTTTCAGGATTGGGGACGCATGTATGACACGGAGCGAGAATGCTTTCAAAGTCTGCGTAGATGACGTAAGGTAGTTTCACATCCTTTCAAACTTTTTAAACTGTACAATTGATTTCTCCTTTGTAAGCATAACTACCCTTGCAGCATCATTTTGATTACAGATGGATGCATTTTCTTGTAGATTTTCCGGTCCACCTTGTCCATATCGATTATCAAAATGTGTAAAACAACGCTTACAGATATAAACACGTTCTTTATGCTTAGTTTTATGACGTCGAATAAGTTTTTTCAAAATTCTTATATAAAAGTAGCGATGTTTTCCACTACTGTCACTCAATAGTAGGAGGTCACGGTGTTCAGTTAGTTCAGCCTCAGCGACCTTTATTGGATACACTTTATACTTCTCATCCAGGACGAAGACGTTGATAGACATCCTATTAAGCTTCTCAAACTTAGATATTTGAGAAAGTGGAGTTGGGTAAGTAACACAGCTGAAGTCATTCTTATTTTGAAGCTTTTCGTATTTGTTCATGCTTTGTGTATCCTTATAAAAGAATTTGGCTAATACAGAATAAATAAACCGTTGCTCATCTGTATAAATCTGGATATTAATGCAGGCCTCTTTAGCTCCAACAGATGACGGCAGGGGTATGTAGCTACGTCTTCGTAACGGATTGTACTTCTTAATACGAAGACGAACCCCTTCTACAGCAAGCAGAGCCCAGTTGGTGCCCTTAAGTTTTGATACCTCCATTTCATTAAACAACCTATTCATTTTCGTTTCCAACATAAAGTCCAGATCCTTTCTAGCAAAACAGCTTGATTCCGGGTTTTAAATGTTTTGTCGCAGGTTTCCCCGATAGCGTCAAACAAATCAACACTGCTCCAGCAGATTAATTTTCACACTCTTGTGAATACCAAACTTTTTATTTACAGCCTGGGTTATCCGCTGTTTTGCCTCATGCAGGTACATATTCAGATCCTTAGTTGATTCACAGCGTATAAAATATGATTTCAAGCGTCCATCGAATGAAGTGTCATATTTGTTCATGTCGCAGTCATCCATTGTAGATAATAACGCTTGTTTAGTAGGTTCTAATCTAACTTTCTTCTCAGACATGTTTGTTTCGCATGCATCTTCGTGTCGCCGACTCTTATAACTGTCTTTGAAGGTTACATTACAATATATACATTTGAAGAGCTTCTTACAACGTAGCTCATGCCTTCTTTTATCGTACCCACGTAGGAGTCTCTTTCCGCATTTACCACAAGATTATCCTGATGCACTAGGAATGATGTCCTTATATGAGGACTTATTGATCTTTGCTTTGATATAATAACCTATTAAACTTTCTTCAAGAAATTAACACCTCCTAACCTTGATAATACCTTAGAAAGCCGATTATTTTCTAAGAGAACAACGCTGTTGACACCTCGGAGATAATTTGCAGAATGAAGTCCAATGGCCTTGCGCCAGATCGTGTTGAACAGGCCTATATACATCGGTATGAGTGTTTTGGACATCTCCAAGACATTAATCTATCACTGTCATTATGATGTGTTGTTGCCATATTATGGGGTTGAAAACCTGAAAGTTATTTATATGGACACTGATTCATTCATTCATCCTGTGACAACTGAAGATGTGTACCAGGACAAGCTACGCTTTTACGAAAACTTGGATGTAGCTGATTACCCTGTCAACCGTATATACTGCTCTACGCAGAACAAAAAAGGTACTGGGGAAATTTAACGATCAGGCCAATAGCAAAAACATTCTACGTTTTGTTGGACTACAACCTAAGATGTACACCTTAGATATTCAAGGCTCGATGATAAAAAAGATTAAAGGTATAAAACGTAGTATTATTAAGTAGTATATCACATTCGACAGCTATAGAGACTGTCTTAAAGCCAGACAAATCAAAAAAAACTCCCATGAATCTGATCCTGTCACGTGAGCATGCTGTTAGCACAGTACAAGTGCATAAAATTACATTGACGCCATACGACGATAAAAGGGTTATTGCTGAGGATGGAATAACGATGTATGCATATGAGCATTAAAGTATTACAAACGGCGCATAAGAGAATGTAAGTCGAGGATGAAGGTTTTCTCCGTGAGTCTACAGTTTAAAAATGGAAGTTTACTCATGTGTGGTGTATACACCTAGCAGACACCTGCTGAATAAAGAATAATAAGATGATGGAGGGGGAGGCGTTAACCCTGCCATTAGGAGCAATCCTAGTGCTAGTCTCAAGCCTAGATAAAGGGGAGAGGCGCCTACAACGAAATAAAATGAAGCTATGTTGACGTTAAACATTTTAATTAAGACTCTCAAATAATAAAACCTGAATAAAGCGCCGCAATTTCACTAAAATAAACTCGAGGTTATCTCTGGTTAGCCAGATTAGGTTCCACGATGACTGAGTAGAGTAGATGATGAGAGGATGCCCTGGGATTGGTTAGGTCAAGCTAGGCTAAGCTCGCGTACCGATTGTCTAAGATAAGAAGGATGGGTTAGTTTAGATTGTTTTAGCAATGGGTTGGTTACGTGTTGTTCTTACGTTTTGTTACGTAGTTACGTTTACTGGTCAGGTTACGTGGTTAAGTGCTTATGTTACGTCATGTCACGGGGTGTTACGTCGTGTTGCATGATTATGTAGTTATGTTACGCCTTGTCACGTGGTTTCGTGCTTATGTTACGCAGTGGTCTTGTTATGTGATGTTACGTTGTGTTACGTGGTTACATGGTTGTTACGTGTTGTTACACCTTGTTACCTAGTTACGTGCTTACGTTACGTGGTAATACGTGCTTATGCTACATGGTGTTACGTTGGTTACCTCTTGTCTCTTGGCTATGTGCATATGTTACGCAGTGTAACGTCTTGTCATGTAGTTTCGTGCTTATGTTACGCTGTTATGTTACGTGGTTTTACGTCTTGCCACGTGGTTACGTTTATTGGTTATGTTACGTCTTGTTACGTGGTTAGGTGGCGTTATGTCTTGTTACGTTGGCTAGCTTAGACGATGATAGGATTGAATAGACAATGAGAAGATGATCCAGAGCATGCTCGGTAGGAATAGGATAGGGCGTTCGGGATGGGTTTAGTTTAGAATACTTCTATATACCTTCACTGTAAACCGATATACAGTTTATTCCTCTCCGTCTCGCACACTAACGGTTTAACATATAAAAAGTTTGTAAGATATAGAAAATAGTATATAACAGTATTGTAGCATTGGATAAGAAATGTTTATTATCTAATTACTCTCTATATTACCTAAATACCTGTGACGCTAACTAAATTACCTGTTAAAATGACTTAAATACCTGACATACTAGCCGTATCATGCGAAATTAGCTTAAATAGCTCTGGTATGAATCGCTGCTCTGAAACACCATGAACAGCTGTGATATTAACCGGTTTACCCTACATTATACACTTAGTTACATTAATCAATCGAAATACATGGGGTGGGTACTTCAATCGAGGGTCTGCGTCCAGCCCTTTAGAGGCGCGATACCGGGACTTTAGCAGTTTAAATCCTTGATTTTTTTCAATAAGGTTAGACAATGTTATGCATGGATAAACATTACCTGATTGATTGACACAGATATTTAGAACTTTAGCGCCGGGGGACTTTACCCACAGTGTCGAGAAAATACCGCCAAAGGGTGTCAAAACATTTGCAAACTTTAATTGCCGGTGTCTTTTCGGCCTCAACCTCTTCTTCCTTCAACTCTGTCTATCCTAGTATCTCTTCACGTTTCCCCTATCTCTTCCGTATAATGCGTATCCCTCCCTCCTTCAGAATCTGTCTAACCTAGCATCGCTCCTTAGTTTCCTACCTCACCAGTATAAAGCTATATTTCCCCCTCCTTCATTATCTGTCTAGCTTATCATCTCTCCCCGTTTCCCATATAAACGTACACTGTACTCCTCAACCTCTGTCTAGACTAACACCTTTCCTCGTATTTCCCACCTCCCTCATATAAAGTGCATTGCCTCCTTCAACTCTCTCCTAGCATAGGATCTCTCTTCTTTTTTCCCCATATCTGCACCCCCACATAAATGAATAGCCTGTTCTTTAACTTGTGTATAACCTACTACCTCTCCTCGTATTCCCTACGTCTACCATATAAATGCGTTCCCCTCCTTCAGCCCTGCTCTACCTTGGATCTCTCCCAGTTTTCCTTATCTATCCCATAATAACACACTTTCCTTCTTGAGCGCTCCTCCAACCTAGCTACTCCCATCGTTTTCCTTGTCTCAATATAAACGCATATTCTGCCATTCCAACCCTCCTAGCCTAACACCTCTCCCCTATAAAAGTCATATTCTACCCTTCAAGCCCTGTCTAGTCTGGTACCTCTCCTCGTATTCCCTATCTCACTCGTATAAGCTCATATTCCCCCTCCTTCAGCACCGTAATGGTAATCTGTCCACATTTTTCTCTCTTTCCCATACAAACGCATACTCCACACCTCAAACTCTGTCTAGCCTAGCACTTCTCCTCGTATTCCCTACCTTCACATATAAAGCACATCCCCACTTCTTCAACCCCTGTATAGCCTAGTATAGACCCCCGTAGTCCATATCTCTCCCATATAAGCGCAAATTCTTTCTTGAACCGTCGCATCTACCTTCATTTTCGCTATCCTTTCCCACATAAACGCAAAAACTGCGCTCACTGCCTCGTATATATGCTACTCATATGAGTTAAATACTGTTGCTATTTGCATTTAAAAAAAGGCAGGGCAAATAAAGCTAAGCCATATAAAAGGTATACCAAACAAACTAGTTGTTGGAACGAGAACTTGATTAAAATACTGGTATCAAATCAAGTATAGGAGGCTTAATAAATAATGGGATACCTAAAAGAATTTCAAAATGCAAGGAAACCACAGAGATGTTCCGTTAGTACTGTAAGCAAATCCTGCTGCTTTAAAGTCAACTTTATTCACAATTATCTGCAATTGAAGCAACAATAGTAGCCAGCCTGGGACATTGTACAGCCATAAACTTTCAGGCAAACTTGTGATTAACGCATACTTTCAGGCAGGAATAAATACCATACAAATAATACCTACCAAAATTAAAGTTTTAAACCGTTCGGTAATCCTTAACAACGTAAATCAGGTGACAAATCGTAATAATAACTACCAAGATTTCAGAATTGAAACAGTAAAATGTTCTCCAAAACTTAGCAATTTCAAAGGCTAAGTAAACATATTAACGGAGTGTTACGGTTCACAAAATTGGATTATTGAAGTATTGAAAACTGAGTATTAAAAACTTTAATAATTGCATAGGTAATTTCTACACAATCATGATAATAAGAATCTTAACATCTACAAAATAAAATGGTAAAACGTTACCGAAACTTTAAACAACTACCAAATAATAAGGATAATAATAGCAATATTACAATACAGGGAGTAGAAATAATAAAGTATTCTCCAATATTTAAGGATTACAAATCAAATCACTAGACACCATAATAAAAATATTAAGATTTGCATAATTGCAGTAATAAAGTGCCCTTGAAGTTCTAACACTTGCCCATGATTCAAACAAGCAGGATAATAAAATCTTACTATCAGTACACAAGAGTTAGATGCTGATGCACATACAAACTAAATTTTATTCACAGTGACATTAACATAGCAATGCCTAAATTATATCATGCTCTGTAATATACGCACTTGACTAACACAGACATATATTGCTGTGAGTAAAACCCACACATTGTCACAAACCAGCACAAGGCTAATCACTCGTAAATTAAGAGAGACTGAAACGGAAATTAGTACAGCGGCTAAAGTATCTCAAAGATATGCATTGAAACGGGGTTGCGTACCAGGAGGTAGAAAATTACCCATAAATATAAAGCCAAATTCTTGCCCCAAAACTAGTTATTAGAGAGTAGATAGTAATACTCGAATACAATTCTGCGAAAAGCACGCGTAACAATGGCCAAGGTCAATATTTTTATACTTGAGTGACTATACCCCGCAGTAGGCTATATCACGTGAAATGACAGCTGAATAATTCGATAGCACTGTCCATGCAGAACATGATACCCATTAACAATAGTATACAGCAGTTATACTTAGACCCTTAAATAATTAAATCAGAAGTCAAAATGGCGATAACTCAGCATCCAAAACTAACTACCTGAGAGGGTTATAAAACGTATAAAGTGGCCCATCAAACATATATCTAGCAAACACAGTCTCGAATTCTGCGGGAGGTAGGAATGACAACAATAAAGATATCGTAAATAGAATTTAGAATTTAAACCTCACGACAATATGTCGCAAGGAATAGGGACAATTAATGTTCATGCCATACACACGCACGGCAGTGGGTAAACAACTACAACAAAATACGCCACTTACAGTGAACGCCGCTCATGTAAGTATAAACTAGGACTTCCTGCACAATAAAAGCTTAAACATACAAGTAAAAAATTTAATAAGGAGATTACTAGAACTAATTGCAAAATTTCTGTATTTTTGGCCAATACCGACGTTCCGCGGGACGTGAGCACGATAACCAGATAGGAACACGCAAAGGATAAAATGGAGAGCTAGTAAACTATTAGATGCGAAATAAAATATAATTTGCCAGTTACCCCTTGCGCGGAATCAGACTAAAGAGACATAAGAAAGGCTCAAATTCTGACTTAATGCAACTAAAAATGTGGAAGATGGCGACCAGTAGAAATTATTCAATTAACCTTAATTACACGCTGATTTACCCCTGGATCAGTTGCCGTCGACATATCATTGAAGGAAGGAAGGAAGGAAGGAAAGAAAGAAAGAAAGAAAGAAAGAAAGAAAGAAAGAAAGAAAGAAAGAAAGAAAGAAAGAAAGAAAGAAAGAAAGATTTTTTGACCCAGCAAATTTAGACCGTCCCCGCCAACAGTTAACTACAGTCACTCTTGCTTGCCCCCAGAGTCGGGAAGGCAACCGGAGGAACGCGATGAAAGCGCTGTGGCAGAAAACAAAGTGGTCAAAGTAGCGTACTTAGACGGGATAAAAGTGAAAGCGAATTTGAAACGGTACAATGGCGGCTATTATGCTTTGATGTAGACGATGAGGGTATGTAACTTATTATACACAAGTGACCACAAGATCCGCGCTCATCTTCTGTGTTCCTCTCATGAGAATGCGCTCTTAAGGGATGTGTTGACATCAACAATTCTACGCTTTCTGAGAAATATTTACGGCTCCACTTTCAACATATCAACAAGACTTAAGGCTTCTTAGAAAACATACTCTTCTGCTAGTAATCTGAATGACCAGTTGCTTTTGCTCTAGACGTTCTCGGGCTTCAAGCCAGGAAAGCTTCAGCTCTTATTTCAGTTGCTTTTGTCTGCTTTCCTCGTCACAGAATTTAACAATGGTAACAACTATTTTTCGGGCTTGACTGTGAAAGAGTTCTTGCTTTCTTAGTGGGCATTATAACTCACTAGAAAACACTTAGAGCACCATGTGAAATACGCTGAGATAGTAACGTTGCGCGATGTTTTCTAATGTAGTTAGTAGATCTATTTATGACATTGTGAGCTGCCAGGTGGTACTATCTACTCACTAAGGGTCACTCTTCCGGAGAGAACACCTCGCAATTATACAATATCTACCGGCTAGGAAACAGCAAATCTAAAGCGCTAGGAGCAAGTTAGCTTGTGTCGTGAAATTACTACATTATATCTCAAAATCCTCCAGACTCTGCTTCCTACTGAAGAGTTGTCACTCGAACTAACGACGAGAAAACGAAATGAAAGAACTAATTTTATACATTTCCGTTGCTAAATAGCGAGCACAACTAATGTTTTACGTATAAAATGTTTTAGTAGTTGAATATGCCTGGAAACATTATCTGGATTTCATTATCTTTATTTAGATTTTATGACTTTCCTCTTTTTAAGTTCTGGAGTTGTTTCCTACAAATATAAAAAAATGCTATGCATTTTACCAACCCAGTAATAATAGTATGCACAGAATGGAACAGTTATTAAAAATTGGCGGATGATCTGTCAAAACACATTTCGTGAAATAATAATAATAATAATAATAATAATAATAATAATAATAAATTGATAATCGTCATCATAATGGGTTTGCAACTGAGGAACACGACCAGAGAATTGTAACGATAGATAATTGACCTTTCGTGAAATCCGTCAATTGTATGGCTATGCTAATTGAAGTGCTCGACTAGAACGAATGGAAATAATTGAGACGCAAAACGTAAATTTTATTTGTGCTATTCGTACACAATCTACTTTGTGTTCTGAACATAACTTCATATTGTAGTCGATTGAAGGTAAATGATGGGATGTCATTCTTTGATATTCATCCTACTTCCGTACAATATTCTTAATTCTGGGCTGATTTAGAATACATTTCTTTTCAGTAGGCCGTATAGCATTGCGATGTCCTCCCAGTAGTTGCGTTATAATTATGTTGTTTTTATGATCTGGAAATTTACAGATATAGACATAGTAAGTAACAACCATATTTTGAAATTTGGAATACCACTCCGCAACTGCGTTGTTTATTTTTTGGTGTCCGTTAATAACGTGCTCATAAACGTTCCAACTTCTGGAGGAAATTGCTCTGGAATAGCTTTAAATGATCCTCTTGCTTGTCTGCTGCGGATATACACAAGTGATTTTTATACATTCTATAACACCAATAACATCCTTATGATCTCCATTAGAATTTCAAATACTTCTAAAACTTCCAATGATAGAAAAGTAAGCGCAAGCAACATGCCAACTAGGTCTCTGACGTCTTGATTTCTATTGTTTAGTGTTTCTGAGACCACAATGCGTCACACCATGGTCCCAAATAGCCTATGTATAGTGGAATAACCCAACACATACCTGAGGATACACGAAATACACGTTAATTACTGTGAGCTCAAAATATATTAAGAACTTCTCAAGTTGCAAAACCAAATTTCTCTGCTGTGTTGCGTTTTTCAGTACTTCGAAGTGGGTTGAATAAATATTTCACCCCGTCTAAACGTTAAGGCGTATACTGATGGAAACACATAATCGTAGGTGTATGGTTTGGTTCTACCGCGTCCAAAGATTTCAAAACTGGTCTTAAAGTACCATCAGCGAAAAGTCGTGAGCTTCGTGTTACAGGAGACGTAGACAATCATGTGATGTAAAAGGAACCTCCCATTGGAGAAAGTGACAACATATGGCGCTCGTATTAGAATTCGGAGAGCAATCTCAGTTTAGGTGGGTAGTCGCTGCTTATTTTGTTGCCTGTCGGTGTCTCGTAGGACTATATTCTTGTTCGGAAGTCCGGTACTGTCCCATCCCAATGGACACTAGTCCTGTCAACTCGGCTGCTGGAGGTTCGTTAGGACGAGTCTCCTGTCTTCCTTTGATTGTATACGAATCACTTCTTTTACTTTTACTGATGTAGGGTAACTACCTCATTGATGGGGACTAACAATGGCATTTATACGGGTGTCCGCATGAAATTGGCGACATATGAACATGTGAATATCTATCGACTCAGCGCAAATATTTCCGTCCATTACTTTGATTACTTCCACTGTAAGTGTACCTGTAATTGTCATCCTGTAATATCCTTGTTCTATTTTGGATTGTAATAAACTTGGCATATCAAATTTGCACTGAAAATTATGCATGTTGAATCTTAGTTGAAAATTTTGGTTATAATCTGAAAGTTTTATTAGAATTTGAACTGAAAATCAAATACTCTCTCATCCACATTCCTAAAATATTAATCCTTATTAATTTAATATGAAAATATAATGAGTCCCTACTTGTATTGACGAAATATTGTGTGTTGACGAAAAGTCCTTGTGCCAATTTTCCTCTAGACTGAAATAAATGTAGGTGAAAAGAACGTTGATGAAATGTCCAATCATATTACCCACTGACCCAAAAAAGTACATGAACTGTCTGTTGGTGTACTGCTATGAACGAAACGTCCTGGAAGCGTTATTGAATGTCCAGAAAAGAAAACTAATATTCTTGGCATACTTGGTATAATAAACTATTTTTTCATATAGGCTAAATGAAGGGCTAGACGGAAAATGCTGTTACGGGATATTCATATGAAAATTAAGTTAGTGCATGTGTTTTGCCTTTGAAGTAATCTCCATATGTAAAATTGAAAGATGGCGCGTAATACAAGCTGTAATAACCAAACCTTCTGTTTCCCATCCAGGGAGAGTACTTAAATTATGCACTATATACAGAGTTTCAAAGTAGTCCTTTAGGTGTGTTATAATGAGTACATAAGCTTGAAATCAGTACACTCCGTGCATAACAGATTTTCCCTAACATTTTGTACGGAAGATTAGATTTAGCTAATTAAAACACACAAAAATTAAAATAGCACAACTTATGTATCGATGTGGGATTTCTTGTTTGATCCTTTTACATATGTAAGAATAACAGGAAAGGGTAACCAACAGGGCAGGAGAAGTGATTTAAGGAAGGAGAAACTTTTTTAGGATGAGTAGGGAGGAGATAATGAGAACTGCTCATTACTCCGTCACTGCCCTCTGTGTGTGTTGTTCCATACTGAAAAATAAACAGTTTCTTTTCCTCGTTCCCGTCACAAAGATTTGACTTTATCCCACGATCAAACAAAATGTGGTGAAGCTATTTCTATTTCCTCACTTCAAACTCATTTACTTTTGATCTCCATATCTTAACCGTTTTCCCGTATGTTTAGATTTAATGAGTAACGAAATCCGCAACTTACAAATTAATACGCCGACACTGCTGTGACCTGTCATGGCCAGGATAAGACACGAAGTATCGACGTACCAGCGAACTCCCGGCCTAGACAAATTTCTATTTCATGCCCATTTTCTAGTTTCGTGGGGTTTCTTTTTTAGCCAAACGTTTTTTTATTTATTTTTTGGCTCATGTGATAAATTTTAACACACGTTTATTGGTTGTTATATGCCAGAAAGTACTTCTAGCGTCTGTCATTACTGCATTGTTTTCAACTGTGCCTGGGTGATTTTTGCATGTTTGATTTTCCTCGTCTTTGTTCACGCCAGTTCCTTTAATTCAACATGTTGTCTGGCTAAGTGCCTGTAATGATCCCCTCGCTGGACGTCTGCGGTCCACAGCTGAGTGTTGCTTCACCTTAATACATTTTACTTTCCTTCTTTGCAATACATGCAATAATTTAATATTTCTTCTCCTTAGTTAGCAAATTCCCATTTTATTGCACCTTTCTTGTTTTCCTTTATTTCTTTCTCGCCTAATTTAATTTGACGTTTCGCTTCCCACTTCATTCTTTATAATATTTTTGTTATTGCTTCTCTATAATTTACGTTTGCTCGGGCGAAAATTACAACCTCAGTATACAGGATACTCAAGACTACCTCTGTAGTCGAGTGGCCAGTATTACGCTTCTCAACCCAAAGGCCAGGGATTTGAATCCCGGCTGATATTGGGAACTTTTCTTTAACTAAGGACATTCTCTATCCTCCGCAGAATTTGGAAGCAGGTATGTGGCAGTGAATATGAACATGTTTCATAGTAAAAGTTATTGAAACTAATGTTTAATTAATAATACCTACAGTCAAAGAGTTTTAGCACCATCACTTGTATCTCAAGGGGACAAGGTAGTCTGGACACTTGGAAATTACACTTTAAGTGCGTTAAATTACCACTGCTCTTAACTTCTCAATGTTTTTTTCTGAAATTGTTATGAATTATTCTATGAATCATGAAAATTATTCCAAGTGGTTGTTTGCATTGATAGCTTATGTAGTTCAGTTCATAAAAATTATTTCATTCGGCAGAAAAATAATAAAAGTTACTCTTAAACCTGTGAATTCATGTAGCTCCTTCTCTGACACTACTTACAATACAGAATCACACTTTTGCACGCTTGTTCTTAGTATAATCAGCTATCTTCTGAACCTCAATTATTTAGGCGTTTATACCGTTCACTAGAAATTGAAAAACAATTATTGCAAGGTGAAAGAAGTAAAAATGTGGAAAATTTGCAATACTTTTTGCTTTCTTAATGTCACTGAATTACATTATAAAATTATGATGGTTCAGACAGTTGGCTATGTGTTGTATACATGTACTGAAAATGTCAGTTCTCTACCTCTCATACTTTGAGAAAAAGGTACATAAGTATCCAAAAACGTTGCTTTGAGAAAACTAAATTTAAAGTTTGAAAACTAAAATTCTGTCACACTTCAGTACATTCCAGGGTCATAATCATCTGCACCTTCATTCCTGGATTGCTTCAGCTTTTCTGACTGCTTTCTGTTGGTCCTGCTCTCTTTCGTTAGTTGCTGAACTGCTCGCTGGGCATGATATAGTCGTTCGTTGTTGAAATATACCAAAATGTTCTACAAAGGGGCGTTGCATTACAACTTTAGAGGAACGCAGACTAGCATTTAAATTGCATTTGAATGTCTTAAAAACTTCTTAATCCCCAAAAAGTATATATTTTCTGAAACCGGAAACAATAGAGATTTCATTAGTGACTATGAAAATTGTGATTTTTTTTTATCATTTCAGAGTACCTTGTCCCCTCAAGTCTAACCATCCAATATGACCATAGATGTTAAAATACAGGTACATTGATGAAGAGGTAAAATGTTACATTCTCTATTTGAATCAGAAAATTTAAAATAGTGCATTCTGTGAACACATTTCTCGTTTATATAGCCTTTTATAAAGAGGTTCGTCTTGTTCATTTCAACTCTCTTACCTTTATTTACAGGTAGGTCCTTCACGTATAAGCACAAATATCCTCGAAGTGCTACAAGTGACGTTCTAATCTACCCTTTTCTCAGCTCTCGAGAGGCTACACAACCTAAGATGAGCCTTCTTTATAAATGTACACATTCTCTGAATAGCCTTTCTGAGTAACGTTTGCTTTCGCCTCATTCATTTTCATTTAATGTCTAGAAGGCTCGAAACGATTCGACAAAGATCCATCCATCTCAAACCAAACCTCTTCAGAGTAGCAGCATTCGGTTATTCTAAGGAGAAGAAATAATGTCGAATATGAACACTGGAAACAGCTAACAATAACCACGAGGAAGAAGAATAAAAAGAGTATGCACCCACCTGTTTTGGAGCATAATAATAATAATAATAATAATAATAATAGTAATAATAATAATAATCAAACCAAGCTTTATCTCTAACAAGCAGCGTTTGCTCATACTCGTGCTACATGTTATGTATATATAATAAGCTTATTCAGAAATTGTTTAGTAAGGTACGAAATGTATTCTTTAGCATTCTCTGAGGGGTTACAAACTATTTGCAATAATATCACTAAATTAGGGATTTCTGTAAATGTTCGTTTCATAAAAACATATGTATTGGTATAGAGAAGTACGTTCAAAAAGGAGTACGTTCCAGCCTCTAGGATTAAAGTATCCATGACTCCCTTCCATTCCCTTCTCGCTCTATACGGGCATGCGTAGATGTTTGAATACAGGAATTAACTATAAAATTAAAACGAGACGAGTTCCTGAGTGGAAGATTTTGGATACCATATCATGAGATTCTGGCAATGGAATGGGAAAGCAATGTTCAAAAGAAGATGAATTGGCATGTTTCCGTTCACTCGTGAGAACACCTTAACTGTATGTAATGAAATTGTTCTCGTGTTCAAAATGCTAAATTTGTTTAAAAATTAAAGCAAAAATAAGTGAACTAAGTACAAAAGTATTACATTAGAACAGGAAATGAATGTGATTAATTATACATAGTAACGTCACCGACAGAGAAGAATAGCAGTGCTCTCTCTCTCTCTCTCTCTCTCTCTCTCTCTCTCTCTCTCTTTCTGTTAGCCTCAGCAATGGGGTGAATATTACGTTCATGCCGGTAGATTTGCTAAGCAACTCTGTGTTTATAAGAGAAATAGAAGCAGCCAGGCACACACGGGACGAAACAGAGCCCTGATGCCTACCGCGGGAACTATTGATGTTATTCAAACATTCAGGTGTCGCTAGAGAGAGAGAGAGCGCGCGCAGAAGAAAGATTGATAAAGAGATACAACAACACGGACAGAAGCAGGACCTTATGAAAAGGAAGCGTCGACGTCACGGCTTATCAACTCTGGACGCTGTTCCAACCCTTTGCTGAATAGCGTCACGTGATGTGCCAGTCACGTCATGCAGCGCCATTAATTAGAGAGATTGCCGCATCAGCCAAACGAGTTACACTAATCCGTATGAATTGCTTTGTGTACGACTTTCACAATCGGAGAGACGGGAATCAATCGATCTGGTGCTCGCTTGTGCATCTATTAATGGTGATTGAACCATCACAATTCCCTGCATCAAAGTTTAACTGGATCTGCACGTAGCGCTTATTCCTTCACCTGAGCGCAGAAACTTCAGAACCCATATAATGACTAGCATATCCAGTAAAACTGTCAAAGTGTAACAGGAGGACGTTACCCATTTCAAGTCAGAGTGCAATACTATAACTGTGTAATTTATTTCCATCCCTACCGTAACACAATTATAAAACGAAACAACGATGAATTTGGAAACCTCCCTATCATTTTGCAGTAGGTGCACATACTCAAATTAATGTGCACAAAAAGCAAGAACATTTCATCACTTATATTCGAATAATAGTTTCGTGAGTATTAAACCTAGTTTTTCCGTTCTTTATTTTGACATTGTTGTACCTTACTGCTAATTTCCTATTTGAAAAGCTGTATCATCCATCAACCACGGCCTTTCCTTATGCTCTTTGCAGCTTCCTAACAGGACAGGACACCTACAATTTAGGGTTCATTCCTTACATTTAACCTACCTCTCGCGTGCCATACGTCTCCTTGTGGTAATTTTTGTTGTTTTATTTTATCGCTAATCACTTAATGTGTAGCGCAACATAATCATAAACATAAAGATCTGAACTAGCGTTTTTATTGCGGAGCATGTCTGAAGTAAGCAAATTAAAAGTTTAACCTTTGGATAAAAACACTGAGATTTTTATTACACGCTTTTAGATATGGAAGGAAGATAACATCCATTATATCGCCATCATTATAGAATGTTGTTAGTTAACAAACCATGTTAGGTGCTTAAAATGAAGCATTTTGGTTATCTTTTGTTTAATTTCCTTACATGCTAGGTAAAGAAAATGAAACCGTAATATAGCACACTTTAGATCCATTTAAAATGATATTCCAAGTTGGAACGCAATGAAGCTGTTACAGTAGTGAAGTGAATGTGAATAGTGTTCCCATATCTTTAAACTCATCTACATACTCCACTGTTTTCTATAAGTATCGTGAGCGCTGTGCAACATGTACGTTTCCTTAGCCATCAAACAATTTACTTTGATTTTACTTCGTAATCGGCCTTTCGAGCCAGTAATGGACCAATTTGATTAGTATACTGAAAATGTGCAAATGTTTTAATTCATAATACATAACTGGTGTGAACCGTTGATAATAATAATAATAATAATAATAATAATAATAATAATAATAAGAGCAGTAAGGGAAATAATAACCTGAGCTAATGACAATTATAATGAAACTAAAGAGAAATTATTACTTTAATGATAAAACATGAATAAACACTTCCCCTATATCGGAAAGACACACAGAAGGCGGAGAAACATGCTTACCGAAAGCTGCGTTTATCCGTCTATTCGTCATTAAAAGCTTCTCTATCAAAGCAACATGATGCACCAGCATGTTTGCGCAGAAGCCCAAGGCTAGTAGAAGGAGCCTTATCATTAATAACCGTATTTTTTGGGAAGTGACTTCGACAACAGACAAGGTTATTAAAATGAGTTTAAAAGTTCGTTCCATATCACCATTCAAGATTTACAATCTGAAAACCACACCAAGAGGCAGTAAGGCCTCAGACCTAGTGTATATGCACTTGTGCAGTGATAAGGTAAATAACGGAATTGCACTAAAAAACTAAATACCACACCGATGAGATTAGGAGCATAATTTGATACAAGAAGAACGTCACGGATTGAAAATAACAATGGGAGAATTAGGTGCCATTATTGCCAGTGAAAAAACCGGTGCCAATTCACACCCTCCCTCACTCTCATTCTCTCTCTGGAACAGCTATATTGCAGAAGGTACGCTCAGAATGAAATTTCGCATGTATGGCACTAGTAAAGCGTAAGGTTCCACGTACATAGCGAGTTAGGTCGAAGGGTCTGCGATTTATCAGAAACTGCAACCCGTAGAAGAAGATGTAGGACACAAAACAAGGACAAAAAGGTGGAATTCGCAGTTTTTTGTGAGTACTTAGGCGGATTTCTGGAAATAGACGACGCGTGTTACAGTCCGACAAACCACATCGGGAAAACGAACATAATAAGATACATCCTGTGTATGTTGATAATTGGAACTTATGGTTAGTTATTGGACAGTTAACTAAACTAATTTACAGTAATTGGGAAAAAACAGAACTAGAATTGAAGATAACGTGGCACGTAAAATGGTGGCGAGCGTAGTAGCATTCTTGAAAATGCTTCACCGCTTAAACTGAACTTATGTTTCTTTTTTTTCATAAATGAACCAGACAGGATCACTGGTATCTCCACTCGCGTCTCACCACGTTGCAAGTAGCTATTAAGGAAAGGAACGTCAACATACACACCTCCACTATTGTTCCTACATGTCGCACCGAATGTAAGACAGCGTGCCACAAGTTAAATTATCACCATAGGTTCATTAACTATCATGAGCAGTAACACACCAAATGAAAAAATATTTGCTCTATCTTTCCTTTGTTGTACATACATTTGTTGCTGTCCCATTCCTGTGTCCTGTAAGATATCACAAAACTTTGCAGGTGGTTACTTCATCAAAGGCAAAGTCTTCATTCAGAAATACGTCAGCCTTCTGTCTGAAGAAGATAAACGCATTTTCAATTTCTCTCCCCCTCTCTCTGGAATCTTTTTCACTAACAGAGATTCACTTTTCCGAATGTTGTCAAATGAACTGAACATAACTTCAAATATGAATCGATCTGAAATATTCAAATAAAAAGACTTTGCACGAAGCACATCTTAAAGTACCTTTAGTTGAGTTTTCACAGCACTTGGAAAGAATTTTACCTTTTGAGGAGTAATTATTTTCTGGAAGAAATATCTTGCTACAGCAGATGAATCAGCGGATGTAACTCTTGTCATTTTAATGTAAAAGCAGTCTCCCTGAAGCCAGTTAGCCAATAGGCGCCAAAGGTGAGTAGTTGGATCAGAAAACCATTCTGTTACGAAGATTGGTCACAGCTCATTTTCTGACAGAAAAAAAGAAATTACTTAAATCATGATGCACCTTACACAAAATGTCTATGGCTGACGATAAAGTCAGTCATCTAACTCTAGTGTGCGAAACGATCTCTCTATACTGCAAACCAACATATTCAGTTAATTCTTTCAATCTTTCCACTCGTACAGTGAAAATATGGAAGAAACTGAACACGTTAAGTACGTCGGTCAATAACTATTGGAATTGCATTTATTCCTGACTGTGCACGATTATGAACTCTCTGAGCGGCACAATTATTAGGTACTTCTACTTAACTTTTCCTTTATTTTTTGTGCATATTCTTTCTATTATTCTTCAAATCACCAAAACTGCTGATTGTATCATCATCTGTTAGAGAGATTATTTGCAAATCTTCCTCCATAACCTTAAGCAGACGATGTTAGAATCTTCGCAATTTCCCCACCAGTTTCGAACACATCAGACTTTCGTAACTATTTGTTCCTTATTATTCTTAAATTGTAAATACATATCTTGGCAGGATCGTTAATATCCTCCTGTGGTGATGATTCAATGCGTCTTTTAAAAAGGTAATATAGGAAGTTGTTCCCAGCCGCTGCATCACTTGTTCTGCTTCAGACCAGTTGAAAAATGCATTGTTTATTATCGCTTTACACTTTGTTTTTTTGCATGAAAATTTACGTTCTGAAAATGATTTCAGAAAGCTTGTAGTACAATCAATTGATTGTAACTGTAAAGATGTTTCACCATGTGCAATGCGAATGTTCCTTTGGCCAAAGCGATTCTAGTTCTTTTGAATTCGGTACTGGCGATTTGAAAAGAAGACACGTCCGAGGAGCTTTTTAAATTTAAGGTATTTCTAAGCTTTTTGGTGACATAGTGTTAATAAGTTTCGGAAGTTTTTCCATCGCTTGCAATAATGAATTCAGTACTTCATATATTGCACACTACAAACGAATCATTTGCAACTCTAAGGAAATTTCATAAGCAGAGCGTATGATACAACAGATTTATTCTTCTTGTGGGGAGACACTTTGACTGAATACACATTAAACGACACTCTTTCCAGCGCCAAAACAAAGACAGTGGATAAGTAGTAAGAAGTGTAGTTTGTATTCAGCTACAAATGAGTTAGCTTCGATCATCGATACGGTTTCAGTAATTATATGAATGCACTTACTCATTTACCGATTAGATTTTCAACACTACAGGAGCTGCCAACTACAATTAAAGCAAAGCAGACGGAAATTACCGTGTCGGGCATTATTGATACTAATGAGAGAAAAAAAAGGCTATTTAAAATCAGAAAAATTCCGGGTGCGTATTTTGGAAGGGAACATCAGAGCTTATTACAGATTGTCCCCGGAAAACGGGAACGTATGGTAACGCTAGCATTAGAATACTATTAATTTTCGAAAGCAATAACCATTGAACAAAATGGGAAGACGCTAGTGAATAAACCAAAATAAACACTTAAATATCCGAGATTGTGTCGAAAGAAACAAATATCTACACATGAAACCATACAATAGAAAACCCTGATTTGAATAATAGACACAGCAATGACAGAACCTTTTTATTTGGATCTCACAAATAGCATTAAGTTATGGATAAACAATAACTAATTTTAGTCAGCTTGAAAATTAAGCTATAGTTTTATTCGAAATTAATTAACTTTTGTTTGGTATGAACCGTCTGGAAGTGATAAAGTTTCTCATTATTACCATTCTCATGGGATATACCATGATAAAGCAATATATCTTTACACTATTATATGAAACACAAAGTAACATTACAATAATTGGACTCACATTAGCTTTAATATAGGTACAAGAAATAGTTTTCCATGTGCACAATTTTTCCAGTACATGGTACTGGTATGGGTATCCGTACTGGCATTCTTAGGTTTATAAAATGATTAGTGCTTTTAAGAAACAAAATCTTAATTATCATCTAATTGAGTACAATTTTGTAACAATTTAGCAAATAGTGTTCTTAATCAGTGGTACCACCGTCATCATCTGATTCTCCTGAATTAAGTCAACTCAAGCAACGTATAAAATGCTCAAACATTTCAAAAATTAAAATACAATATCTGGGAAATTAAGCAGCATATTCTTAGAACGGTAGTGGAAACTATGACATGGAGCGGAGAGTTGGATAGAATAATCAGAAAAACAAAATACAGGCAGTGGAGATGAACGGGATACAGAGGAGCCAAAGTGTCTAGGTTGGAGAGGAAAAGGAACGAAGCAGTAAGACAGTTAATGGGGACGGTCGAACCAGTTACAAACAAGAAGAGCTCTGCAGTGGTATGGCCACGTCCGAAAAATTACAGGAGAAAGATGGCCTAGGCTTATTATGGAATAGTTACCATCAGGGAGCAGGAAAAGTGGAAGACCGCGAACAAAGTGAAGATATGGTATAGTTAAGATGATGAGGAATCGGTATCTGGAGGAGGAAGATTGGCAGAATTGTCAAGAATGGAGAGTGTGAATAAACGACAACCCTGAAACGAGGAAAACCTTTCAAAGTAAGTAAAATGCAGACATTATACTTTAACAAAAACGAATAAAAATAACAACATTCAAAGCAAAACAGTTAATAAATAAAATAAGGAACATGACATCACTGCACTGAACTCTTCGCTCATCCATTCGACGTTGTATCATGCTTTGAAGAACCCTTTCACCCCCTCACTGCGACGCCTAACATAAATGAAGGCTCCCTAGTTCCTAATGAGTTATTACTTTGACTCGCATAATACATTAGCTGGCCCCTATCTGTTTTTGTGGGTAAGTTAGTCGATTCTCCCCGCGGGTTTCATTTGGAATTGACAGGCTACCGTAGTTGCTTAGAACGAAGCAACTATCTGTTTTAACAGCACAAGGAGTGCTATATTCTACAATCCCTGGCAGTAAAATCAATTGCATGAAACATGCGATAGCTGTTCACACCGTATATCAATGTGTGTTTATTACAAAGGTAGGTAAAACTAGTGCATTATACAGAATGCTCGGGGAGTTTGTGGCAGACTTTGGGATATGTTAGGTGATGTCAAATGAAAAAACAAACAGACATACTCTTTACTTCTAAACACATCCGACGAGCTTCTGGTATAAAGCTATATAACCTCGAAAACAACTTCACCCCTGATCATTATTCAAACAGTCGTTTATGGTAATCATGATGGGATAAGCGAAACGACTTAATACCGAGACTTGGTTGGGCTGCCATATTTCGTATTCCTTTACTTTCAACTCATTTGGTAAATGTTTACAAATAATAAATGCAGTGCACAAATTACAATTGATAAGCCAGAGGAACTTTACAAACGTAAGGTATCGTACATTGCATGTGTTTTGATACGGTTCAACTAGGCCTCATATATGATTTGATTGTATATAGATTAAATAAAGATGTAAATTTATGTCAACTCCGCCATGTATATGGTTTGATTATATATATAGATTAAACAAAGATGTAAAATGTTATATTTATCATTGTAACTTGATAGGAAAAACCTTCATTCACAATATTGCACTTGTTTGAGGTAGTAAGTTTCGAGTCATCAGCCCATCCGTTTTCTTCGGACAGGAAAGATCTACCGGTACGTATTCAAATGCACTGAGCCATTAAAGAAGGGTCTGTGTGAAATACGTCTCGGAAAGTGCTATTTCTTTTCAAAGCGGAAGAAACATTATGTTTGTGCCGAGAAAAGGATTAAAGCAATAAAGATGTGTACGTGTTACAGTATAAATTAAACTAATTGTAAATAGTACCGTGGAAAGAGAAAACTGAACAGAACTGAAATTTTAGCCAGTAAATGGAAAGTCAAGAACACAAACTGGCGAATACGAAAACAGGAGATTGTCACATGATTGAAAACCGAGCAAAATAATCACGTGACATATGCGGAGTAGGTATAAAATCAGACATGGCGAAATTCACCAAATACAAGTAACTACACACTAGCTGAACTCTGCGCCGGAATACGACTAACTTGACTCTTAGGTGAACTCTGCACCGTATAAGTCAGGCCGCGGCTATGAACGCCGGAAAGGCATTACAATACTTCTTAATACTGCCAACCAACAGATCATCTCTGTGTCAGTCGCGAGTAATTGACGAAGCGTGGCTCGCGTTCCTGAATGTGTAACATAACAGTATAATAAAGCTAATATTCACCAGAGCCGATGTTTTATTATCGCAATAGGTATATAATTTTACCACCCCCTGTAGACTTTACAGAGTCGACACTGATCAACGCTAGCCGGAGAAAGAAGAGACTTAATTGTTACGCATCGAGGACGCGACCAGCTTCATATTGCACCCAACTTGCTGCGTCGAGTAATTACAACATTGCTCTGTAATGTGTCATGCAACGAGCTCAAACACTCCAAAAAATAACAACAACAAGGTGGCAGGATACATTCACAGAAAAACTGAAGTTCGAGATACCAACGAGATCCGAGTTAATGGATAGAAACACCGGATGGCGGCTCAGCATCACCGAAGACAACCCGACGTCACTGGCGCACAACTAGAACTCTAAAGATTCAACCTGAGACGACAGAGAAGCAGGAACGCGATCGAGATGGCAACGAGACCGGCGAGACCCGGATGTACAACACACTACACCAGCAGCGCGAGATCCCAGCGCAGCCCTCTCTTATCCAAAAAGTGACACCAGCATCCCTTTCCCCTATACTACGAGCATCGATTCCTCCTTTTGTTGTGAGTGAGAAGTGTTCTTTTAGTGAATTTACCAGCACATCGACTCGTCGAAGCAGGGAGCTCGCAGCACCAACGAGTAAGTCCACAGACCATATTAGTTTCATGTATTTTGGATGGGTATCAATAGGGTTGTTGTTATTAGCAGGTTAGATTTCTTATGAAAGGAAATTGCAGATTAATTATTGCTGTAGAAATAACTCTAGACGGGGGCCATTCTGTCATAAGCATAAATATTAGATGAGGCTGAGGAATAATAAATTAGTGGGAAAAACAGTAGAAAATAAAATGGAAAATAACGAACTTGTAGAGAATTAATGTGGCTTGGAATTAGAAAAGGACAATCAGAGAACTAACGCTATGCCAAAAGTGGGTAAAAATAGCGATAACCGGCAGGAGACAGTAAACGCAAGCCAAGTCGCGATGAATGAAGGAACAGAGCCGACCGACCTGGCAAGCGTAATAAGACAAATGATGTTACCATTTGGACAATTGTCGAATAAAATAACAGACCAAGGGAAATTATTACAGCAGCAATTGTCAAAGAAATTAGAAAATCAAGGGAATTGTTACAGCAACAACTGTCATGTAAGTTAGAAAGCCAATTAGAACATTAAAGGGCAAATAATTCAGCGGCAGCTAAATGCCCAGCGCGAACTGGAAACACGCTTGCAAAGCATGGCCTCTGACATGAGATCCGCGCACGAACGCGTGCAAGAGGAAGTAGTGAATATCACAAGTGAGGTAGTAGCAGCTCAGTCTTCAGTAGAAGAAGTAACAGTACAACTAAGCGCTGAAATTGAAAATGTTAAGCGGCAAACCGAGTTGGACAGGGAACGAATAAAAGATGGAGCAAGGGCAACTTCCGATACAATAGAAGGCCGACAGCATACCTTCGAGGTAGGAGTGAACGCTGAACTGAACAAAATCAGAGCAATAACGGAGGATAGGGAAAACACACAATTGGATGAGATTGCACAGATAAGAGGCGAGATATCGCAAGTTGTCGCTGCTCAAAAGAAGGCGGTGCTAACCCTCCTTGAAAAATCAAGGGAAATGACCGAAATGCGCCAGGCAATGGAAAGGGTGCCGTTAGGGCCCCAAACCACTGTCACCCACGCACTGATGTCACCCCATACACCATGTAATGATAGTGAGGAAAGGCCGAGCGATCATACCACCGCGCTCACCGCCTCGCCTCACGTTAGTATTAATGCCTAACAGCCAAACACCAATGAACGTGCCCAGCATACAAATGAACACGCCCGTGCCAATGAATTTCTTAACCACTGCCCATTCCAAAATTTGACAGTAGTGTGGATAATGCAAAACAATTTATTAGTGATCTAGAGCCATATTTTGAATTTAGAGGTATTCCGGACATACTTCGGATGATTTTAGTACAGAGAAGTTTGGCAGGCCCCACGCTTAGCTGGTTCCCCCTAAAAATTGGCGAATAGGCAGAATACGCCCACTTTAAGGCGGCATTTTTAGATAAATACTGGGGAGCCAATGTACAGTACATGGTACGCACTAAAACGACCAACGTGAGGTACCAATCAAACGCCGGCGAAAGCCTTGTTGATTATTTCCTGCATTATGGGCAAATCAGTAGGCTCCTAGAACCCGACTTGATGAACAGGAATTTATATCACACATAATGAGGCACTTCCCGATAACATACGACATCATCTGGTGTAGCGCGCCCGCGAACACTAAGCGACTCAATATCATTACTGACAGCATTGCAGGGACACGAGGGGTGAAATATGGGAAACAGACCCGAAGATAGGCTCGAAATGCAAATGCGGGATAGGCCCGGTATGAGGCCCTGGAGTACCCAACACGCAGATGGAGCCAGCGCAAACGGTTCTCTGAATCAAGATAGAGGAAGAAATTATGGAGTACGGCAGAATCACGACCCCTATTCCAGAAACCACGATATGTACGCAAATAGGCCCAGAAATGGCCGAAGGGAAACAAATGGTCCCACTGGACCGCCGAGAAGTTTCCCGGTGAATTTCATGAGGTTTGAGAGAAACCAAAACCAAATAGGCACCAGCACCAATACGAAGGTACAGCGAGTACTTCAATAGGCCCAGTGGTCAAAATGGCCACGGCGACAAGGAGGAGAGGCTGAAGAGTAGGCGAAGTCCAATACGAGGAGGGGGGTGCAGATCTCCCAATATGGCACTGGACAATCTACAAGCATCCGCGCCAATCAGCGCAGTCCAGCCAGTCGTAACGACCCCGGCTATGATAGGCCCATCCCCGATAAATAGGCAACCATCACCGACTTCGGAAAACCAGATGCGGGTGGAATTGTAGATACGTTTCCGGATTCAACCCGAGGAAATAATAGTCAAATCTCGTATTATCAAGGGGACGTAAGTGGAATGACTAGTGTGAATGAAACAGGGAAAAGATCGAAAAGTAGCTCTCTGGAAATCAATCAGCAAAATTTTGCAGCTGACTGTAGGGATGTGACCGTCGCAAAGAAATAATGGAAGCACCGCGTGTAGAAGCAATCATAGAAAATGAAGCATTTTTAATAACCGTGGATTCAGGTTAACCATCTCTGAGTGTAGTCAGGCTCTGTTCGAGCATTTGAAAACTAGGAATGTGAACTTACAAATTATTCCTGTAAGGAACACTTTTTGTATTTTGGCGGTCGGTAGAGCGAAACAGAGGATAACGCTGCAAGTCGTGATAACGGCAGCAATATGTGGATGTACTCGTAAGCTTGAGTTTGTCCGTCTTGTGATTTACCAGCTCGCAGTGGAATAAATATTGGGTAACGACGTGCTAGTCGCTATAAGAGTCATCATTGATTATGGACGCGCTCAACAGACGCTTTATGCGCCAAAAACCTCTGTAGTCGTGCCTTTTGCACGATCGTTAAATGAGGATAGGGTTATGTTGAGCGAAGAAGAAAATATGGTTAACACAGAAATATTTTTCGTTTAATATTTTAATATTGAAAAGAACGCCCAAATCGTGAGTTTTGCCACAGCTGGTCGGACCGGACGGTGGCAGGTTTGAAGCAGTGATGGCGTCAGACGAAAGCACAGCTAATAGCAACGTCATACAGCCATACGGAATGTGTTGCGAAGTCGAAGAAAATATCATGATGCGTACAGAGTCGACCCACATTCAGGTAGAACGTCATTGTAATCTGTCAATCACCGCACGGATAAGGGAGCGGGCTACCACGACCGCCCATTTAAATAACAGGCAGAAGGAGCACCTGTTCGCCATTCCTATGAAACAAAGAGAGGTATTTTCGAGCAAAAAGGGATTGTGCAAAGGATTCCAATATTTGATAGAAGTGAACAACATAACACTGGCTATTACCACCCACAAGCTAATCCATGTGGACGCGTGATGAGGGATCTGACTTTTTATCTACGGACTTTAGCGAATACGCAACACACGAAGTGGCCAATCACAGTATTAACACAAATACAAGAGAGGTTCCGCTGACATTACAACTTGACCAGGAACCCCAAGAGATTGTCAGAGGCATACCGACACCAATTCCTATTATATCAGAGTCCGACCACGAATTGAATGCTCATATGAGAGGTTAAGTAACATGCCGAGAAACGAAGCCTCAAAAAAAAGATACACCCACAACTGCAACCCAAAAATCGGCGCTAAGGTATTAAGAAAATCTTTCGAAAAGTCGTCGCTACAGAAGAAACTATATTGTAGAATGCATCTCGCATGGAAGGGGCCTTTTAGACTGATGGAGCAGATAGGCGACTGTGGGCAAAATAATATGCAGAAATAACGTAGTTCTAATGAGGCCATATAAGGAGGCAACCATACCTCCACTAACGAATTAATTTCTGTTACAAAAAAATCCCAATTGGGAGGCTGAAACGATACACAACTGTCAAAAATGGTGTAGAAATATGCAAATGCTGAAATGTAGGATAGAACAGTTAATGGTAATCATTCTTTCATGACTGCATCTAAGAAACAAATGTATGTAAGTAAGAGGTAATTTGTTGCACATACTCCATTTAAAGCAAACTAACGTATGCAGTAATAATCATGTCTATAATGTGTTGTGTGAATCTAATCAAATGTACTGTCATACACGTGCTATATTAAATTACATTAATTTTCTGGTGATTGGGTAATGTCTGAAGTGGTGAATATGTGTACATCAAAATTGATAGTTATAATTTTTACACAGAGAGACAAATGTACTTTTGAACGTGTATCACGATGTACACCATATGTGCATCACTGTGTCTGTTAATAATGTCTTGGCTTGAGTAAAGCTCTTTAATGCATATAATAATACCAATCTGTAGATATCAGTATATATATTGACAACGTATTGCTTAAATCTGGTTAATGTCATTTAAATGTAATGTTTTAATTTCTAGTTAATCATAAGAAGCTTTTGTAATTATAGTCCCCTGCCTACATCCAGATTAAAAGTTCTCTTCACCCCGTTCCATTAAATGGACCAAGTGAACGAATACAAATATTTCTGAACGAAATATAATGGAAGTGGACAGTTTAAAAAAAAGAGTTGAGAAGGTCTAACACAATGGTCTTGTGTAATGTTTCCATGAGTTTTGTGTACCTGGTGAGGTGAGGTTTTGTGAGGTGTCTGAAAGAGAAAATGCTTACGAGGGTCATACCAATAGAACTAACAGCGTGTGGGCGGTTTCACAAGGCAGGACCAATAACCAAAGAAACAAAATATATAAACAGTAAGCTTGTGTATTAATTAAGTTTACATTTTAATTTGTCATGATTGTAACAAATGCAGCAGGAACGCCACCCACCATTCGTAGAAAACCGTCACGCCGTAATAAACGTGCATGAATGCAAAAGAGACCTGTCAACATAACGTACGGCTCTGGTGGTGCTTTACAATAAACATTTTTATGTCCTTACAGTCCATTGAGAAATTTCATGTGAAGGCGTATGAGTAGAATAAAGATGGCGACCTGAGCACACATTCAGATGCCAACAACTGATAAGATGTAATGTGATATCCTTTGTTCTGCGTCGCCGACTCCCGACCCCTCCTTTGTGTGCTGAAAAACAATCGAGGGTTTATACTGCTAACGTCCTGGCATCGCGCCTCTAAAGGGTTGGATGCAAGCCCTCGATCGAAGTATCCCCAACGCATGTATTTTGATTGATTAATGTAATTAGACGGTTCTCGTCGATCGATGAATATAATTAAGTATTTTTGACTGATTAATGTAAAGAAGGGTATATGAATTGACTCGCGCACCTGGTCGCCAACGTATGTGTGTGTGTTAAGGTGATTATAACGCGTGTATAATTATTACGGCTAATAACACCTGTTTAATTCTACTTTTGAGGGAAACGTTTTTGAATTTAAAAGAATATTACATCACTTAGATGAATCCATGACTGAAAGGACAGAGTTGTCGTAACGAGACGTTAACGAGTGATTCTTTCGCTGAAAACCCGCACGCGATCCATCCCGTGTACGCTGCTCCACTCGACTGAAGGCCTCTCGCATGTGCTGCAGAGACTAGCTCGTATCCCCTCCTTTAAATCTCCGCGCCACTCACGGCCTGCCGCGCGCGCTCTCTAGGCGACAGAGCCGAAGGCTCGCTTTCCGCCCAGCGATGAAGAAGCCGAAACTTGGATATTTTGGGGGTTTAACACCGGAACTTCGACATCTTAGGGCGGTTGGCGTCCATGTTGACACACTGGAAATAGCTAGCATAAATCATTTGAAATGGACGATAAGGAACTTCGCGCTTCAAAATAGTTTTTCTAAGGTTTGCTTACACGTAGGGCTAGCACTGAAAAATAAATAAATAAATAGAAATGGTTAACATTATAGTTATATACTACATAGTTATTAATAAATAAATAAATAATGGACTAAATAAATAATGGAATATGGTGAGTGGCCTACACAAAACACTTTCCTTCTTACTCTTTTAATTAAAGCTAGTTAAAACGCGCTCATAAATAAAACTCAATACACATATATAACTACACTTCAAGGAAAAATACAGGGCATGGACTTTAAGACAGACATTGTCGATAAAGCACTCCACGCGCATAGGCACGGACTTTAAAACAGACGTTGCCGATAAAGTACCACAACCGTAAACGCAAACACGCGCATAGGCATGGGCTTTAAAACAAGCCTTTTCGATAAAGTACTGCACTGCCAGCGCAGGCACACTCGTAGGCATGGACGTTAAAGCAGACATTGTCGATAAAGTACCACAATGCCGGCGCAAGCACACGCGTAGTCATGAACTTTAAAACAAACATTGCCGGTAAAAAACGCATCCATCACGCAAGCACACTCTCTGCCTCTCTCTCTCCCCTTTGCAGATAGGAACTTTAAAACAGACCCTGGCGATAAAGGACTCCACGCGCATAGGCACGGACATTAAAACAGACGTCGATAGAGTCCCCCGGGCCACTCACACAAGCAAGCGCATAGGTAAGCACTTTAAACAGGCATTGTCGATAAAGTACAACACTGCCAACGCAAGCACACGCGTAGGTAGGGACTTTAAAACATTCATTTCCGGTAAAAAACACACCCATCACGCTAGCACTATCTCTCTAACTCTCTCTCTCTCTCTACATTACGCCAATGATTTACTTCTCTTTTGATGTGTAAGCATATACAGCTAGTAATTCCCCATTCTAAACGTGTTGGTCGCCACTCTAGTCTCGGATTTTTCGTGGTTTTCCCTGGTCTGCAGGCGTACACCTGGATGGTTTCTCATCTATCACGCTTTCCTTTACCTTTTATTTGCTACTTTAACGTGTGCTTCTAAGGCCACTGGTTCCATTTCCCGTCGTTCGCTCACTCTAACCACGCATTTTTCGTGATTTTCCCTGGTCTGCAGGCAAATGCCTGAATAGCGTATGCTAGCACGATTTCCTCTTTCACGTATGCTTCTAAGGTCCTTAGTTTTTATTTCCCGTCGCTCGCTCTCTCTAGCCTCGAATTTTTCATGGTCTGCGGGCGAATGCCGAAGTGTTGAACGCTATCAAGATTTACTTTCATTCTATATACCTTGTATCTTTCATTTCATTCGCATCTTTTGGCTCTAGGTTTCGTCGCGCATGGTGAATACTTGCTGAAAGGATGCTTGTCCCTTCTCGGTTGACAAATCGTTCATCACCCTCACGAGATAAGCAACCGAATCTGTACGATTATACCCGAACAATACATACATCTGAACAATACTTTACACTTACTCTAAGCATCCGAACCTCCACGGAGACGTCCGAACTACCGAAAAATACATCATCATCGCAATACTTAGCTCACTCACTCTAAGCACCCGAAGCTATACGAAGACATAGATACACGCGTTCACTTGTCCCAAGCACCTGAAGCTACACAAAGACATATGAATACATGCAATCACACATAAACATCTCTGACCGACTCTCTAAATACTCGAACATGAGCGAAGACCTACGGACATATCCTTACCAGAACCCATAATCAGATTGGAATGACAGGCTTTAATGTAGATATTTATTTACAACCATAACAGGCACACTTCAAATCTAAACAGCGTCTGAGACAGGAACTTTCACTTTAAGACACGTTATGTATACTATTCACTTGTTTAGACTCAATAGAGGTTCCCAACTTACATATCGGAAAACATTTTGCAGCCAATTTAGGGCACTCTTACAGTTAAGATAATGTTATCGAGCATTCTCTTAAAGGAACGCATGACATGAAACATTTAACAAATAATGCTTCTTATATATACCTACAATTGCGAGTCCGCGACTTCAGATTCTGTCGAGCGAGAGGATTGCGGACTAAAACAGCGCTCCACCTCCATGTCGAGCGAGAGGATTCTGAACTAAAACAGCGCTCCATCTCCCTGTCCAGCGACAGTATTTGGAATTAAAATAGCGCGGATGTCCTGCCGAGCGACAGTATTGAGAGGTAAAACAGCACTCCATCTCTCTGTCGAGTGACAGGATTGCGAACTTAAACAGCGCTCTACGTCTCTGTCAAGCGACAGTATTGAGAACTAAAACAGCGCTCCATATCCTGCCGGACGAGAGGATTGCGAAGTAATATAGCACTCCATATCCTAGCAAATGAGATGATTGCGAACTATAACAGTGCTCCATTCTCTGTCTGACGAGAGGATTAAGAACTAAAACAGTACTAAATCTCTCCCTCTTGCGAGCGACAGGATTGCGAAATAAAACAGCGCTCCATATCCCTGTCGAGCGAGAGGATTGCGAACTAACTCAACGCTCTATCTCTCTGTCGAACGACAATATTCGGAACTACAACAGCGCCCCATCTCCTTCCGCGCGAGAGGATTGCCAACTAAATTTGAGTCCTATCTTCCTGTTGAGCGACAGGATTGCGAAGTAAAACAGTACGCCATAACCTGCCGAACGTGGGGATTGCGAACTAAAATAGCGCTCCGTCTCTTTGTCAACCGAGAGGATTGCGAAATAAAACAGCAGTTCATCTCCTGCCGCGCGAGAGGATTGGTAGCTAAATTTGCGTCCTATCTTCCTGTCGAGCGACAGGATTGCGAAGTAAAACAGCACGCCATAACCTGCCGAACGTGGGGATTGCGAACTAAAATAGCGCTCCGTCTCTTTGTCAATCGAGAGGATTGCGAACTAAAACCGCTGTTCATATATCCATCGAGCGATAGGAGGATTGCGAAATAAATCAACACTCTATCTCTCTGTCGAACGACAGTATTCGGAACTACAACAGCATCCCATCTCCAGCCGGGCGGGAGGATTGCTAACTATATCTGCGTCCTATCTTTCTGCCGAGCGACAGGATTGCGAAGTAAAACAGCACGCCATATCCTGCCGGGAATGGGGATTGCGAACTAAAATAGCGCTCCGTCTCTGTCGAGCGAGAGAATTGCGAAATAAAAAATCACTTCTTCACCTGCCGGGCGAGCGGAATGCGAACCAAACCCGTGCTCCATCTCTCTGTCGAGCGACAGAATTGCGAACTAAAACATCGCTCCTTCTCTCTGTCGAGCGAGAGGATTGCGAACAAAAACAATGCTCCATCTCTCTGTCGAGAGAACGGATGCGTTCTGAAACAGCGCTCCGTCTCTGTGTCGAGCGATAGGATTGTGAACTAAAAAAGCGCTCCATCTCACATTGCAGCAAGAGGATTGCGAACAAAAACAGTGCTCCATACCTTTGTTGAGAGACAGCATTGGCAACTAGTTCAACGCTCCGTCGCTCTGTCGAGCGTCAATATTGAGAACTAAAGCAACGCTCCGCCACTCTGCCGAGTGAATGGATTGTGAACTGAAACGGCTCTTCATCTCTCTCTCGAGCGACAGGATTGACAACTAATACAGCGCTCCATCCCTCTGTCGAGCGACAATATTGAGAACTAAAGCAACGCTCCATCGCTCTGACGAGCGACACGTGGGCGACCTAAAACAGCGCTACATCACTCTGTTGAGCGAGAGAATTGTGAAAACAACAACGCTCTATCTCCTGCCGGGTGAGGATTGCAAACCAAAATAGCACTCAATGTCCATCTCGAGCGAGATGATTGGGAACCAAAACAGCACTCTATATACTGCGCGTAAAGAGGATTGCGAACAAAAACAGTGCTCCATCCCTTTGTCGAGGGACAGGATTGCGAGCTAAAACACCGCTCCATCTCTCTGTCGAGCGAGAGGATTACGAAATAATACAGCTCTACATCTCTCTGTCGAGCGAAAGTATTGCGAAGTAAAACAGCGCTCCAGCTCTGTTGACAGACAGGATTGCGACCTAAAACTCCGCTCCTTCTCTCTTTCAAGCGAGTTAATGGCGAAATAAATCAGCGTACACCACTAGGTCGAGCGACAGGATGGCGAACTCAAAAAGCGCTCTTTCTCTCTATCGAGCGAGAGGATTTAGAAATAAAACAACGCTCCACTCTTGCCTGGCGAGAGGGTTACGAAATAAAACAGACTTTCATCTCTCTGTCGAACGACAAGATTGCGAACATAAACCAGCGTTCCATCTCTCCGTCCAGCGCGAGAATTGCGAAATAAAGCAACGCTCCACCTCTCTGTCAAGCGAGAGGATTGCGAACTAAAACAGCGCTCCATCTCAATGTCGAGCGAAAGGACTGCGAACTAAATCAGCGCTGCAAATCTCTGTCGAGCGACAGTATTACGAACTAAACACCTTTTCATCTCCTGTCGAGCGATCGCATTAGAACTACAACTGCTCTCCATCTCCTGTCGAGGGTCAGTTTTGGAAACTAAAACAGCAGTCCTTCTCTCTGGAGAATGACAGTATTGGGAACTAATACTGCACTCCATACCCTGCCGAGCGAGAGGATTGCGAGCTATAATAGCGCTCCATTTCTCCGTTGAGCAAGAGAATTGCGAAATAAAACAACGTTCCACCTCTCTGTCGAGTGGGAGGATTGCAAACAAAAACAGTGGTCCATCTCAATGTCGAGTGAAAGGATTGCAAAACAAAAACAGCACTCCATATCTCTGTCGAGCTACAGTATTACGAATTAAACACCCTTCCATCTTCTGTCAAGCGATCATATTGAGAACTAGAACATCCCTCCATCTCCTGTTGAGCAACAGTATTGGGAACTAAAACAGCGCTCCATATCCTGTCGAGCGAAAAGATTGCTTAGAAAACAGAGCGCCATCTCTCGGTCGAGCGACAGGATTGGGAACTAAAATAGCTCTCCATCTTTGCCGGGTGAGACGATTCCGAACTAAAACAGTCTTTCTACTCTCGCTCGACAGACAGGAATGTGAACATATACCAGCGCTCCATCTCTCTGTCGTACAAGAGAATTGCGAACTAAAACAACGCCTCATCTCCCTGTCGAGCGAGAGGATTGCGAAATAAAACATTGCACCATTTACCTGTCGAGTGAAAGGATTGGGAACTAAGGCAGAGCTCCATCCCTGTCAAGCGAGAGAATTGCGAACTAAAACAATACCTCATCTCTCTTTGGAGCGACAGGCTTGCAAACTAAAACAGCTCTCCATCTAACTGTCGGGTGAGAGGATTCCGAACTAAAATAGCCTTTCATATCACTGTCTACATACAGGATTGTGAACATATACCAGCGCTCCATCTCTCTGTCGAGCGAAAGAACCGCGAACTAAAACAACACCTCATCTCACTGTCGAGCGAAAGAAATGCGAACTAAAACAACACCTGATCTCTCTGTCGAGCGACAGGATTGGGAACTAATATAGCTCTCCATCTTCTGTCGGGTGAGAGGTTTCCGAACTGAAACAGACTTTCATCTCACTGCCGACATACAGGACTGTGAACATAAACCAGCGCTTCATCACTCTGTAGAGCGAAAGAATTGCGAGCTAAAACAACGCCTCATCTCCCTGACGAGCGAGGGAATTGTGCACTAAAACAACGCTCCGTCTCCTGTCGAGCGAAAGGATTGCGAACTAAACACAGCTCCATCTCTGTTGAGCGAGAGAATTGCGAACTAAAACGATGCTCCATCTCTCTGACAAGAGAGAGGATTGCTAAACTAAAACAGTGCACCATCTCTTTGTCGAGCGACAACAATTTGAACTAAAAGAGCCCTCCAGTTTACATACGAGCGAGAGGACTGCGAACTAAAACAGCGATCTAGAAATCTGTCGAGCGACAGGATTGAACCTAATACAGCGCTCCATCTCTCTGTCGAGCGACAATATTGAGAACAAAAACCATGCTCTATATCTATGTCAAGCAACAGTTTGGCGAACTACAGCATCACTCCATCGCTCTGTTGTGCGAGTGGATTGCGAACTAAAACAGCGATCCAGATATCTGTCGAGCGACAGGATTAAACCTAAAACAGCACTCCATCGATCTGTTGTGCGAGAGGATTGCGAAGTAAAACAGCGATCTAGATATCTGTCGAGCGACAGGATTGGACCTAATACAGCGCTCCATCTATCTGTCGAGCGACAATATTGAGAAAAAAAACAATGTTCTATATCTCTGTGAAGAGAAAGATTGGCGAAGTAAAACAGCACTCCATCTCTCTGTTGTGCGAGAGGATTGCGAACTAATGCAACACTCCATCTCCTGCCGGGCCAGAGGATTTCGATCTAAAACACCCCTCAATTTGTCTCTAGTGAGAGAGAATTGCGAACTAAAACAGTACTCCATGTCTTGCCGGGCAAGAGGATTGCGAACAAAAACAGTGCCCCATCTACCGCCGGGCTTGAAGATAATGAACTAAACAAACGTTCCATCTCTCTGATGAGCGAAAGGATTGCGAACTAAAACAGCTGTCGATCTCTCTTTCGAGCGCGGGGATTGCGAACTCATACACCGTTCCATGCATCGCCGGGCGAGGGGATTGCGAACTAAAACCGCGCTCCATTTCTCTCTGCGGAGCGACAGGATAGGGAAATAACACAGCGCCCTGTCTCTCTGTCGAGCGATAGGATTGCGAACTAAAACAGCGCTACATATCTCTGTTAAGCGACAGCATTGCCATCAAATACATTGTTCCATATCTCTTTCGAGCGACAATATACGGAACCAAATCAACACCTCATCTCTCTATCGAGCGACAGGATTGCGAACTAAAACAGCTCTCCATTTTCTGTCGGGTGAGAGGATACCAAACTAAAACAGCAGACTATCATCTCACTGCCAACAGCCAGGATTGTGACCATAAACCAGCGCTCCATCTCTCTGTCAAACGAGAAAATTGCGCACTAACACAATGTCTCATCTCTCTGTCGAGCAAGAGGATTGTGCACTAAAACAGCGCTCCATCTCCCTGTCAAGCGAGAGGATTGCGAACTAAACACAGCTCCATCTTTCTGACAAGAGGGAGGATTGCTAAACTAAAACAGCGCACCATCTCTCTGTCGAGCGACAGCAATTTGAACTAAAAGAGCGCTCCAGTTCACATTCGAGCGACAGGATTGAACCTAACAGCGCTTCATCTCTCTGTCGAGCGACAATATTGAGAACAAAAACAATGCTCTATATCTCTGTCGAGCGACAGGTTGGCGATCTAAAACAGTACTCCATCTCTCTGTTGTGCGAGAGGATTGCGAACTAATTGAACGCTCCATCTCCTGCCGGGCAAGAGGATTTCGATCTAACAACCTTCAATCTGTCTCTCGTGAGAGAGAATTGCGAATTAAAACAGTACCCCATATCTTGCCGGGCAAGAGGATTTCGAACAAAAACAGTGCTGTATATCTCTATCGAGCGACACGATTGCGAATTAAACCAGTGCTCAATCTACTGCCGGGCTTGAAGTTTATCAACAAAAACAACGCTCCATCTCTCTATCGAGCGAGAGGATTACGAAACAAAACAACGCTCTTATCACGTGCCAGGCTAGAGGATTGCGAACTAGAACAGCGCACGGTTTCTCGAATGAGCGAGAGAATGTCGAACTAAAGCGCCACACCAACTCCTGCTGGACGAGAGGATTGAGAACTAAAGCAGCGCTCCATGTCTCTGTCGAACGAGAGGATTGCAAAGTAAAACAACGTTTTATTTGTCTTTCGAGTGAGTGGATTGCGAACTACAATACCGCTTGTACTCTTATTCGGGGGTTAGAATTGCCAACTAAAACAACGCTCCATCGCTGTTGAGCGAGAGGATTGCGAACTAAAACAGCGTACCATCTCTCTGTTGAACGACAGCACTGGAAACTAAAAAGCGCTGCATATCCTGCAGGGCGAGAGGTTTACGAACTAAAATAGCGCTCCATATCCCTGTCCAGCGACCGGATTTCAAAATAAAACAGCACGCGAACTCTCTTTCGAGCGACAGGTTAGCGAACTTAAACAGCTCTGCACATCATGCTGGGCGAGAGGATTGCGAACTAAAACAGCCTTCAATGTCACTGTCGAAGAACAGCATTGGGAACATATACCAGCGCTCCATATCTCCGTCGAGCGAAAGAATTTGTAAATAAACCAAAGCCTCGTCTCTCTGTCGAGCGACAGGATTGCGAACTAAAACAGCGCTCCATCTCTGTGTCGAGCGAGAGGGTGACAAACTAAAACAGCGCTCCATATCTGTGTCGAACGAAAGGTTTCCGAACTAATACAACGCTCCATCAACTACCGGGAAGAGGATTGCGAACTAAACAGCGCTCCATCTCTCTAAAGAGCGAGAGGATTGCGAACTAAACACAGCTCCATCTCTGTTGAGCGAGAGAATTGCGAACTAAAACGATGCTCCATCTCTCTGACAAGAGAGAGGATTGCTAAACTAAAACAGTGCACCATCTCTTTGTCGAGCGACAACAATTTGAACTAAAAGAGCCCTCCATTTCACATTCGAATGAGAGGACTGCGAACTAAAACAGTGATCTAGATATCTGTCGAGCGACAGGATTGAACCTAATACAGCGCTCCATCTCTCTGTCGAGCGACAATATTGAGAACAAAAACAATGCTCTATATCTATGTCAAGCGACAGTTTGGCGAACTAAAGCATCACTCCATCGCTCTGTTGTGCGAGTGAATTGCGAACTAAAACAGTGATCCAGATATCTGTTGAGCGACAGGATTGAACCTAAAACAGCACTCCATCGATCTGTTGTGCGAGAGGATTGCGAACTAAAACAGCGATCTAGATATCTGTCGAGCGACAGGATTGTGCCTAATACAGCGCTCCATCTATCTGTCGAGCGACAATATTGAGAAAAAAAACAATGTTCTATATCTCTGTGAAGAGAAAGATTGGCGAAGTAAAACAGCACTCCATCTCTCTGTTGTGCGAGAGGATTGCGAACTAATGCAACACTCCATCTCCTGCCGGGCCAGAGGATTTCGATCTAGAACACCCCTCAATTTGTCTCTAGTGAGAGAGAATTGCGAACTAAAACAGTACTCCATGTCTTGCTGGGCAAGAGGATTGCGAACAAAAACAGTGCCCCATCTACCGCCGGGCTTGAAGATAATGAACTAAACAAACGTTCCATCTCTCTGATGAGCGAAAGGATTGCGAACTAAAACAGCTGTCCATCTCTCTTTCGAGCGCGGGGATTGCGAACTCATACACCGTTCCATGCATCGCCGGGCGAGGGGATTGCGAACTAAAACCGCGCTCCATTTCTCTCTGCGGAGCGACAGGATAGGGAAATAACACAGCGCCCTGTCTCTCTGTCGAGCGATAGGATTGCGAACTAAAACAGCGCTACATATCTCTGTTAAGCGACAGCATTGCCATCAAATACATTGTTCCATATCTCTTTCGAGCGACAATATACGGAACCAAATCAACACCTCATCTCTCTATCGAGCGGCAGGATTGCGAACTAAAACAGCTCACCATTTTCTGTCGGGTGAGAGGATACCAAACTAAAACAGCAGACTATCATCTCACTGCCAACAGCCAGGATTGTGACCATAAACCAGCGCTCCATCTCTCTGTCAAACGAGAAAATTGCGCACTAACACAATGTCTCATCTCTCTGTCGAGCAAGAGGATTGTGCACTAAAACAGCGCTCCATCTCCCTGTCAAGCGAGAGGATTGCGAACTAAACACAGCTCCATCTCTCTGACAAGAGGGAGGATTGCTAAACTAAAACAGCGCACCATCTCTCTGTCGAGCGACAGCAATTTGAACTAAAAGAGCGCTCCAGTTCACATTCGAGCGACAGGATTGAACCTAACAGCGCTTCATCTCTCTGTCGAGCGACAATATTGAGAACAAAAACAATGCTCTATATCTCTGTCGAGCGACAGGTTGGCGATCTAAAACAGTACTCCATCTCTCTGTTGTGCGAGAGGATTGCGAACTAATTGAACGCTCCATCTCCTGCCGGGCAAGAGGATTTCGATCTAACAACCTTCAATCTGTCTCTCGTGAGAGAGAAATGCAAATTAAAACAGTACCCCATATTTTGCCGGGCAAGAGGATTTCGAACAAAAACAGTGCTGTATATCTCTATCGAGCGACACGATTGCGAATTAAACCAGTGCTCAATCTACTGCCGGGCTTGAAGTTTATCAACAAAAACAACGCTCCATCTCTCTATTGAGCGAGAGGATTACGAAACAAAACAACGCTCTTATCACGTGCCAGGCTAGAGGATTGCGAACGAGAACAGCGCACGGTTTCTCGAATGAGCGAGAGAATGTCGAACTAAAGCGCCACACCAACTCCTGCTGGACGAGAGGATTGAGAACTAAAGCAGCGCTCCATGTCTCTGTCGAACGAGAGGATTGCAAAGTAAAACAACGTTTTATTTGTCTTTCGAGTGAGTGGATTGCGAACTACAATACCGCTTGTAGTCTTATTCGGGGGTTAGAATTGCCAACTAAAACAACGCTCCATCGCTGTTGAGCGAGAGGATTGCGAAATAAAACAGCGTACCATCTCTCTGTTGAACGACAGCACTGGAAACTAAAAAGCGCTGCATATCCTGCAGGGCGAGAAGTTTACGAATTAAAATAGCGCTCCATATCCCTGTCGAGCGACCGGATTTCAAAATAAAACAGCGCGCGAACTCTCTTTCGAGCACCAGGTTAGCGAACTAAAACAGCTCTCCACATCATGCTGGGCGAGAGGATTGCGAACTAAAACAGCCTTCAATGTCACTGTCGAAGAACAGCATTGGGAACATATACCAGCGCTCCATATCTCCGTCGAGCGAAAGAATTTGTAAATAAACCAAAGCCTCGTCTCTCTGTCGAGCGACAGGATTGCGAACTAAAACAGCGCTCCATCTCTGTGTCGAGCGAGAGGGTGACAAACTAAAACAGCACTCCATCTCTGTGTCGAACGAAAGGTTTCCGAACTAATACAACGCTCCATCAACTACCGGGGAGAGGATTGTGAACTAAACAGCGCTCCATCTCTTTAATGAGCGAGGGGATTGCGAACTAAACACAGCTCCATCTCTGTTGAGCGAGAGAATTGCGAACTAAAACGATGCTCCATCTCTCTGACAAGAGAGAGGATTGCTAAACTAAAACAGTGCACCATCTCTTTGTCGAGCGACAACAATTTGAACTAAAAGAGCCCTCCATTTCACATTCGAATGAGACGACTGCGAACTAAAGCAGTGATCTAGATATCTGTCGAGCGACAGGATTGAACCTAATACAGCGCTCCATCTCTCTGTCGAGCGACAATATTGAGAACAAAAACAATGCTCTATATCTATGTCAAGCGACAGTTTGGCGAACTATAGCATCACTCCATCGCTCTGTTGTGCGAGTGGATTGCGAACTAAAACAGTGATCCAGATATCTGTTGAGCGACAGGATTGAACCTAAAACAGCACTCCATCGATCTGTTGTGCGAGAGGATTGCGAAGTAAAACAGCGATCTAGATATCTGTCGAGCGACAGGATTGGACCTAATACAGCGCTCCATCTATCTGTCGAGCGACAATATTGAGAAAAAAAACAATGTTCTATATCTCTGTGAAGAGAAAGATTGGCGAAGTAAAACAGCACTCCATCTCTCTGTTGTGCGAGAGGATTGCGAACTAATGCAACACTCCATCTCCTGCCGGGCCAGAGGATTTCGATCTAAAACACCCCTCAATTTGTCTCTAGTGAGAGAGAATTGCGAACTAAAACAGTACTCCATGTCTTGCCGGGCAAGAGGATTGCGAACAAAAACAGTGCCCCATCTACCGCCGGGCTTGAAGATAATGAACTAAACAAACGTTCCATCTCTCTGATGAGCGAAAGGATTGCGAACTAAAACAGCTGTCCATCTCTCTTTCGAGCGCGGGGATTGCGAACTCATACACCGTTCCATGCATCGCCGGGCGAGGGGATTGCGAACTAAAACCGCGCTCCATTTCTCTCTGCGGAGCGACAGGATAGGGAAATAACACAGCGCCCTGTCTCTCTGTCGAGCGATAGGATTGCGAACTAAAACAGCGCTACATATCTCTGTTAAGCGACAGCATTGCCATCAAATACATTGTTCCATATCTCTTTCGAGCGACAATATACGGAACCAAATCAACACCTCATCTCTCTATCGAGCGACAGGATTGCGAACTAAAACAGCTCTCCATTTTCTGTCGGGTGAGAGGATACCAAACTAAAACAGCAGACTATCATCTCACTGCCAACAGCCAGGATTGTGACCATAAACCAGCGCTCCATCTCTCTGTCAAACGAGAAAATTGCGCACTAACACAATGTCTCATCTCTCTGTCGAGCAAGAGGATTGTGCACTAAAACAGCGCTCCATCTCCCTGTCAAGCGAGAGGATTGCGAACTAAACACAGCTCCATCTCTCTGACAAGAGGGAGGATTGCTAAACTAAAACAGCGCACCATCTCTCTGTCGAGCGACAGCAATTTGAACTAAAAGAGCGCTCCAGTTCACATTCGAGCGACAGGATTGAACCTAACAGCGCTTCATCTCTCTGTCGAGCGACAATATTGAGAACAAAAACAATGCTCTATATCTCTGTCGAGCGACAGGTTGGCGATCTAAAACAGTACTCCATCTCTCTGTTGTGCGAGAGGGTTGCGAACTAATTGAACGCTCCATCTCCTGCCGGGCAAGAGGATTTCGATCTAACAACCTTCAATCTGTCTCTCGTGAGAGAGAATTGCGAATTAAAACAGTACCCCATATCTTGCCGGGCAAGAGGATTTCGAACAAAAACAGTGCTGTATATCTCTATCTAGCGACACGATTGCGAATTAAACCAGTGCTCAATCTACTGCCGGGCTTGAAGTTTATCAACAAAAACAACGCTCCATCTCTCTATTGAGCGAGAGGATTACGAAACAAAACAACGCTCTTATCACGTGCCAGGCTAGAGGATTGCGAACGAGAACAGCGCACGGTTTCTCGAATGAGCGAGAGAATGTCGAACTAAAGCGCCACACCAACTCCTGCTGGACGAGAGGATTGAGAACTAAAGCAGCGCTCCATGTCTCTGTCGAACGAGAGGATTGCAAAGTAAAACAACGTTTTATTTGTCTTTCGAGTGAGTGGATTGCGAACTACAATACCGCTTGTAGTCTTATTCGGGGGTTAGAATTGCCAACTAAAACAACGCTCCATCGCTGTTGAGCGAGAGGATTGCGAAATAAAACAGCGTACCATCTCTCTGTTGAACGACAGCACTGGAAACTAAAAAGCGCTGCATATCCTGCAGGGCGAGAAGTTTACGAATTAAAATAGCGCTCCATATCCCTGTCGAGCGACCGGATTTCAAAATAAAACAGCGCGCGAACTCTCTTTCGAGCACCAGGTTAGCGAACTAAAACAGCTCTCCACATCATGCTGGGCGAGAGGATTGCGAACTAAAACAGCCTTCAATGTCACTGTCGAAGAACAGCATTGGGAACATATACCAGCGCTCCATATCTCCGTCGAGCGAAAGAATTTGTAAATAAACCAAAGCCTCGTCTCTCTGTCGAGCGACAGGATTGCGAACTAAAACAGCGCTCCATCTCTGTGTCGAGCGAGAGGGTGACAAACTAAAACAGCACTCCATCTCTGTGTCGAACGAAAGGTTTCCGAACTAATACAACGCTCCATCAACTACCGGGGAGAGGATTGTGAACTAAACAACGCTCCATCTCTCTATCGAGCGAAGAATTGCGAACTAAAACAGTGATCCATCTCTCTGTCGAGCGAGAAGATTACGAAACAAAACAACGCTCTTATCACGTGCCAGGCTAGAGGATTGTGAACTAGAACAGCGCACGATTTCTCGAATGAGCGAGAGAATTGCGAACTAAAGCGCCACACCAACTCCTGCTGGACGAGAGGATTGAGAACTACAGCAGCGCTCCATGTCTCTGTCGAACGAGAGGATTGCAAAGTAAAACAACGTTTTATTTGTCTTTCGAGTGAGTGGATTGCGAACTACAATACCGCTTGTACTCTTATTCGAGGGTTAGAATTGCCAACTAAAACAACGCTCCATCGCTGTTGAGCGAGAGGATTGCGAACTAAAACAGCGTACCATCTCTCTGTTGAACGACAGCACTGGATACTAAAAAGCGCTGCATATCCTGCAGGGCGAGAGGTTTACGAACTAAAACAGCGCTCCATCTCTGTGTCGAGCGAGAGGGTGACAAACTAAAACAGCGCTCCATCTCTGTGTCGAACGAGAGGGTGACAAACTAAAACAGCGCTCCATCTCTGTGTCGAGCGAGAGGGTGACAAACTAAAACAGCGCTCCATCTCTGTGTCGAACGAAAGGTTTCCGAACTAATACAACGCTCCATCAACTACCGGGCAGAGGATTGCGAACTAAACAGCGCTCCATCTCTCTAATGAGCGAGCGGATTGCGAACTAAACACAGCTCCATCTCTGTTGAGCGAGAGAATTGCGAACTAAAACAGCCTTGCATGTCACTGTCGACAAACAGTATTGGGAACATATACCAGCACTCCATATCTCCGTCGAGCGAAAGAATTTCTAAATAAGCCAAAGCCTCGTCTCTCTGTCGAGCGACAGGATTGCGAACTAAAACACCGCTCCATCTCTGTGTCGAACGAAAGGTTTGCGAACTAATACAACGCTCCGTCAACTACAGGGGAGAGGATTGCGAACTATACAGCGCTCCATCTCTCTAATGAGCGAGCGGATTGCGAACTAAACACAGCTCCATCTCTGTTGAGCGAGAGAATTGCGAACTAAAACGATGCTCCATCTCTCTGACAAGAGAGAAGATTGCTAAACTAAAACAGTGCACCATCTCCTTGTTGAGCGACAACAATTTGAACTAAAAGAGCACTCCAGTTCACATTCGAGCGAGAGGACTGCGAACTAAAACAGCGATCTAGATATCTTTCGAGCGACAGGATTGAACCTAATACAGCGCTCCATCTCTCTGTCGAGCGACAATATTGAGAACAAAAACAATGCTCTATATCTATGTCAAGCGACAGTTTGGCTAACTAAAGCATCACTCCATCGCTCTGTTGTGCGAGTGGATTGCGAACTAAAACAGCGATCCAGATATCTGTTGAGCGACAGGATTGAACCTAAAACAGCACTCCATCGATCTGTTGTGCGAGAGGATTACGAACTAAAACAGCGATCCAGATATCTGTCGAGCGACAGGATTGGACCTAATACAGCGCTCCATCTCTCTGTCGAGCGACAATATTGAGAACAAAAACAATGCTCTATACCTCTGTGAAGCGAAAGATTGGCGAAGTAAAACAGCACTCCATCTCTCTGTTGTGCGAGAGGATTGCGAACTAATGCAACACTCCATCTCCTGCCGGGCCAGAGGATTTCGATCTAAAACTCACCTCAATTTGTCTCTAGTGAGAGAGAATTGCGAACTAAAACAGTACTCCATGTCTTGCCGGGCAAGAGGATTGCGAACAAAAACAGTGCCCCATCTACCGCCGGGCTTGAAGATAATGAACTAAAAAAACGTTCCATCTCTCTGATGAGCGAAAGGATTGCGAACTAAAACAGCTGTACCTCTCTTTCGAGCGCGGGGATTGGCGAACTCATACACCGTTCCATGCATCGCCGGGCGAGGGTATTGCGAACTAAAACCGCGCTCTATTTCTCTCTGCGGAGCGACAGGATAGGGAAATAACACAGCGCTCTGCCTCCCTGTCGAGCGAAAGGATTGCGAACTAAAACAGCACTCCATATCTCTGTTAAGCGACAGCATTGCCATCAAATACATTGTTACATATCTCTATCGAGCGACAATATACAGAACCAAATCAACGCCTCATCTCTCTATCGAGCGACAGGATTGCGAACTAAAACAGATCTCCATTTTCTGTCGGGTGAGAGGATACCAAACTAAAACAGCAGACTATCATCTCACTGCCAACAGCCAGGATTGTGACCATAAACCAGCGCTCCATCTCTCTGTCAAACGAGAAAATTGCGCACTATCACAATGCCTCATCTCTCTGTCGAGCAAGAGGATTGTGCACTAAAACAGCGCTCCATCTCCCTGTCAAGCGAGAGGATTGCGAACTAAACACAGCTCCATCTCTCTGACAAGAGGGAGGATTGCTAAACTAAAACAGCGCACCATCTCTCTGTCGAGCGACAGCAATTTGAACTAAAAGAGCGCTCCAATTCACATTCAAGCGACAGGATTGAACCTAACAGCGCTTCATCTCTCTGTCGAGCGACAATATTGAGAACAAAAACAATGCTCTATATCTCTGTCGAGCCACAGGTTGGCGATCTAAAACAGCACTCCATCTCTCTGTTGTGCGAGAGGATTGCGAACTAATGGAACATTCCATCTCCTGCCGGGCAAGAGGATTTCGATCTAACACCCTTCAATCTGTCTCTCGTGAGAGAGATATGCGAATTAAAACAGTAACCCATATCTTGCCGGGCAAGAAGATTTCGAACAAAAACAGTGCTGTATATCTCTATCGAGCGACACGATTGCGAATTAAACCAGTGCTCTATCTACTGCCGGGCTTGAAGATTATGAACAAAAACAACGCTCCATCTCTCTATCGAGCGAAGAATTGCGAACTAAAACAGTGATCCATCTCTCTGTCGAGCGAGAAGATTACGAAACAAAACAACGCTCTTATCACGTGCCAGGCTAGAGGATTGTGAACTAGAACAGCGCACGATTTCTCGAATGAGCGAGAGAATTGCGAACTAAAGCGCCACACCAACTCCTGCTGGACGAGAGGATTGAGAACTACAGCAGCGCTCCATGTCTCTGTCGAACGAGAGGATTGCAAAGTAAAACAACGTTTTATTTGTCTTTCGAGTGAGTGGATTGCGAACTACAATACCGCTTGTACTCTTATTCGAGGGTTAGAATTGCCAACTAAAACAACGCTCCATCGCTGTTGAGCGAGAGGATTGCGAACTAAAGCGCCACACCAACTCCTGCTGGACGAGAGGATTGAGAACTACAGCAGCGCTCCATGTCTCTGTCGAACGAGAGGATTGCAAAGTAAAACAACGTTTTATTTGTCTTTCGAGTGAGTGGATTGCGAACTACAATACCGCTTGTACTCTTATTCGAGGGTTAGAATTGCCAACTAAAACAACGCTCCATCGCTGTTGAGCGAGAGGATTGCGAACTAAAACAGCGTACCATCTCTCTGTTGAACGACAGCACTGGATACTAAAAAGCGCTGCATATCCTGCAGGGCGAGAGGTTTACGAACTAAAACAGCGCTCCATCTCTGTGTCGAGCGAGAGGGTGACAAACTAAAACAGCGCTCCATCTCTGTGTCGAACGAGAGGGTGACAAACTAAAACAGCGCTCCATCTCTGTGTCGAGCGAGAGGGTGACAAACTAAAACAGCGCTCCATCTCTGTGTCGAACGAAAGGTTTCCGAACTAATACAACGCTCCATCAACTACCGGGCAGAGGATTGCGAACTAAACAGCGCTCCATCTCTCTAATGAGCGAGCGGATTGCGAACTAAACACAGCTCCATCTCTGTTGAGCGAGAGAATTGCGAACTAAAACAGCCTTGCATGTCACTGTCGACAAACAGTATTGGGAACATATACCAGCACTCCATATCTCCGTCGAGCGAAAGAATTTCTAAATAAACCAAAGCCTCGTCTCTCTGTCGAGCGACAGGATTGCGAACTAAAACACCGCTCCATCTCTGTGTCGAACGAAAGGTTTGCGAACTAATACAACGCTCCGTCAACTACAGGGGAGAGGATTGCGAACTATACAGCGCTCCATCTCTCTAATGAGCGAGCGGATTGCGAACTAAACACAGCTCCATCTCTGTTGAGCGAGAGAATTGCGAACTAAAACGATGCTCCATCTCTCTGACAAGAGAGAAGATTGCTAAACTAAAACAGTGCACCATCTCCTTGTTGAGCGACAACAATTTGAACTAAAAGAGCACTCCAGTTCACATTCGAGCGAGAGGACTGCGAACTAAAACAGCGATCTAGATATCTTTCGAGCGACAGGATTGAACCTAATACAGCGCTCCATCTCTCTGTCGAGCGACAATATTGAGAACAAAAACAATGCTCTATATCTATGTCAAGCGACAGTTTGGCTAACTAAAGCATCACTCCATCGCTCTGTTGTGCGAGTGGATTGCGAACTAAAACAGCGATCCAGATATCTGTTGAGCGACAGGATTGAACCTAAAACAGCACTCCATCGATCTGTTGTGCGAGAGGATTACGAACTAAAACAGCGATCCAGATATCTGTCGAGCGACAGGATTGGACCTAATACAGCGCTCCATCTCTCTGTCGAGCGACAATATTGAGAACAAAAACAATGCTCTATACCTCTGTGAAGCGAAAGATTGGCGAAGTAAAACAGCACTCCATCTCTCTGTTGTGCGAGAGGATTGCGAACTAATGCAACACTCCATCTCCTGCCGGGCCAGAGGATTTCGATCTAAAACTCACCTCAATTTGTCTCTAGTGAGAGAGAATTGCGAACTAAAACAGTACTCCATGTCTTGCCGGGCAAGAGGATTGCGAACAAAAACAGTGCCCCATCTACCGCCGGGCTTGAAGATAATGAACTAAAAAAACGTTCCATCTCTCTGATGAGCGAAAGGATTGCGAACTAAAACAGCTGTACCTCTCTTTCGAGCGCGGGGATTGGCGAACTCATACACCGTTCCATGCATCGCCGGGCGAGGGTATTGCGAACTAAAACCGCGCTCTATTTCTCTCTGCGGAGCGACAGGATAGGGAAATAACACAGCGCTCTGCCTCCCTGTCGAGCGAAAGGATTGCGAACTAAAACAGCACTCCATATCTCTGTTAAGCGACAGCATTGCCATCAAATACATTGTTACATATCTCTATCGAGCGACAATATACAGAACCAAATCAACGCCTCATCTCTCTATCGAGCGACAGGATTGCGAACTAAAACAGATCTCCATTTTCTGTCGGGTGAGAGGATACCAAACTAAAACAGCAGACTATCATCTCACTGCCAACAGCCAGGATTGTGACCATAAACCAGCGCTCCATCTCTCTGTCAAACGAGAAAATTGCGCACTATCACAATGCCTCATCTCTCTGTCGAGCAAGAGGATTGTGCACTAAAACAGCGCTCCATCTCCCTGTCAAGCGAGAGGATTGCGAACTAAACACAGCTCCATCTCTCTGACAAGAGGGAGGATTGCTAAACTAAAACAGCGCACCATCTCTCTGTCGAGCGACAGCAATTTGAACTAAAAGAGCGCTCCAATTCACATTCAAGCGACAGGATTGAACCTAACAGCGCTTCATCTCTCTGTCGAGCGACAATATTGAGAACAAAAACAATGCTCTATATCTCTGTCGAGCCACAGGTTGGCGATCTAAAACAGCACTCCATCTCTCTGTTGTGCGAGAGGATTGCGAACTAATGGAACATTCCATCTCCTGCCGGGCAAGAGGATTTCGATCTAACACCCTTCAATCTGTCTCTCGTGAGAGAGATATGCGAATTAAAACAGTAACCCATATCTTGCCGGGCAAGAAGATTTCGAACAAAAACAGTGCTGTATATCTCTATCGAGCGACACGATTGCGAATTAAACCAGTGCTCTATCTACTGCCGGGCTTGAAGATTATGAACAAAAACAACGCTCCATCTCTCTATCGAGCGAAGAATTGCGAACTAAAACAGTGATCCATATCTCTGTCGAGCGAGAAGATTACGAAACAAAACAACGCTCTTATCACGTGCCAGGCTAGAGGATTGCGAACTAGAACAGCGCACGATTTCTCGAATGAGCGAGAGAATTGCGAACTAAAGCGCCACACCAACTCCTGCTGGACGAGAGGATTGAGAACTAAAGCAGCGCTCCATGTCTCTGTCGAACGAGAGGATTGCAAAGTAAAACAACGTTTTATTTGTCTTTCGAGTGAGTGGATTGCGAACTACAATACCGCTTGTACTCTCATTCGGGGGTTAGAATTGCCTACTAAAACAACGCTCCATCGCTGTTGAGCGAGAGGATTGCGAACTAAAACAGCGTTCCATCTCTCTGTTGAACGACAGCACTGGGAACTAAAAAGCGCTGCATACCCTGCAGGGCGAGAAGTTTACGAACTAACATATCGCTCCATATCCCTGTCGAGCGACCGGATTTCAAAATAAAACAGCGCACGAACTCTCTTTCGAGCGGCAGGTTAGCGAACTAAAACAGCTCTCCACATAATGCTGGGCGAGAGGATTGCGAACTAAAACAGCCTTCAATGTCACTGTCGAAGAACAGCATTGGGAACATATACCAGCGCTCCATATCTCCGTCGAGCGAAAGAATTTGTAAATAAACCAAAGCCTCGTCTCTCTGTCGAGCGACAGGATTGCGAACTAAAACAGCGCTCCATCTCTGTGTCGAGCGAGAGGGTGACAAACTAAAACAGCGCTCCATCTCTGTGTCGAACGAAAGGTTTCCGAACTAATACAACGCTCCATCAACTACCGGGGAGAGGATTGCGAACTAAACAGCGCTCCATCTCTCTAATGAGCGAGCGGATTGCGAACTAAACACAGCTCCATCTCTGTTGAGCGAGAGAATTGCGAACTAAAACAGCCTTGCATGTCACTGTCGACAAACAGTATTGGGAACATATACCAGCACTCCATATCTCCGTCGAGCGAAAGAATTTCTAAATAAACCAAAGCCTCGTCTCTCTGTCGAGCGACAGGATTGCGAACTAAAACAGCGCTCCATCTCTGTGTCGAACGAAAGGTTTGCGAACTAATACAACGCTCCGTCAACTACAGGGGAGAGGATTGCGAACTAAACAGCGCTCCAACTCTCTAATGAGCGAGGGGATTGCGAACTAAACACAGCTCCATCTCTGTTGAGCGAGAGAATTGCGAACTAAAACGATGCTCCATCTCTCTGACAAGAGAGAAGATTGCTAAACTAAAACAGTGCACCATCTCCTTGTTGAGCGACAACAATTTGAACTAAAAGAGCACTCCAGTTCACATTCGAGCGAGAGGACTGCGAACTAAAACAGCGATCTAGATATCTTTCGAGCGACAGGATTGAACCTAATACAGCGCTCTATCTCTCTGTCGAGCGACAATATTGAGAACAAAAACAATGCTTTATATCTATGTCAAGCGACAGTTTGGCTAACTAAAGCATCACTCCATCGCTCTGTTGTGCGAGTGGATTGCGAACTAAAACAGCGATCCAGATATCTGTTGAGCGACAGGATTGAACCTAAAACAGCACTCCATCGATCTGTTGTGCGAGAGGATTACGAACTAAAACAGCGATCCAGATATCTGTCGAGCGACAGGATTGGACCTAATACAGCGCTCCATCTCTCTGTCGAGCGACAATATTGAGAACAAAAACAATGCTCTATACCTCTGTGAAGCGAAAGATTGGCGAAGTAAAACAGCACTCCAACTCTCTGTTGTGCGAGAGGATTGCGAACTAATGCAACACTCCATCTCCTGCCGGGCCAGAGGATTTCGATCTAAAACTCACCTCAATTTGTCTCTAGTGAGAGAGAATTGCGAACTAAAACAGTACTCCATGTCTTGCCGGGCAAGAGGATTGCGAACAAAAACAGTGCCCCATCTACCGCCGGGCTTGAAGATAATGAACTAAAAAAACGTTCCATCTCTCTGATGAGCGAAAGGATTGCGAACTAAAACAGCTGTACCTCTCTTTCGAGCGCGGGGATTGGCGAACTCATACACCGTTCCATGCATCGCCGGGCGAGGGGTTGGGAACTAAAACCGCGCTCTATTTCTCTCTGCGGAGCGACAGGATAGGGAAATAACACAGCGCTCTGTCTCCCTGTCGAGCGAAAGGATTGCGAACTAAAACAGCACTCCATATCTCTGTTAAGCGACAGCATTGCCATCAAATACATTGTTACATATCTCTTTCGAGCGACAATATACAGAACCAAATCAACGCCTCATCTCTCTATCGAGCGACAGGATTGCGAACTAAAACAGCTCTCCATTTTCTGTCGGGTGAGAGGATACCAAACTAAAACAGCAGACTATCATCTCACTGCCAACAGCCAGGATTGTGACCATAAACCAGCGCTCCATCTCTCTGTCAAACGAGAAAATTGCGCACTATCACAATGCCTCATCTCTCTGTCGAGCAAGAGGATTGTGCACTAAAACAGCGCTCCATCTCCCTGTCAAGCGAGAGGATTGCGAACTAAACACAGCTCCATCTCTCTGACAAGAGGGAGGATTGCTAAACTAAAACAGCGCACCATCTCTCTGTCGAGCGACAGCAATTTGAACTAAAACAGCGCTCCAATTCACATTCAAGCGACAGGATTGAACCTAACAGCGCTTCACCTCTGTGTCGAGCGACAATATTGAGAGCAAAAACAATGCTCTATATCTCTGTCGAGCCACAGGTTGGCGATCTAAAACAGCACTCCATCTCTCTGTTGTGCGAGAGGATTGCGAACTAATGGAACATTCCATCTCCTGCCGGGCAAGAGGATTTCGATCTAACACCCTTCAATCTGTCTCTCGTGAGAGAGATATGCGAATTAAAACAGTACCCCATATCTTGCCGGGCAAGAAGATTTCGAACAAAAACAGTGCTGTATATCTCTATCGAGCGACACGATTGCGAATTAAACCAGGGCTCTATCTACTGCCGGGCTTGAAGATTATGAACAAAAACAACGCTCCATCTCTCTATCGAGCGAAGAATTGCGAACTAAAACAGTGATCCATCTCTCTGTCGAGCGAGAAGATTACGAAACAAAACAACGCTCTTATCACGTGCCAGGCTAGAGGATTGCGAACTAGAACAGCGCACGATTTCTCGAATGAGCGAGAGAATTGCGAACTAAAGCGCCACACCAACTCCTGCTGGACGAGAGGATTGAGAACTAAAGCAGCGCTCCATGTCTCTGTCGAACGAGAGGATTGCAAAGTAAAACAACGTTTTATTTGTCTTTCGAGTGAGTGGATTGCGAACTACAATACCGCTTGTACTCTCATTCGGGGGTTAGAATTGCCAACTAAAACAACGCTCCATCGCTGTTGAGCGAGAGGATTGCGAACTAAAACAGTGTTCCATCTCTCTGTTGAACGACAGCACTGGGAACTAAAAAGCGCTGCATACCCTGCAGGGCGAGAGTTTTTCGAACTAAAATATCGCTCCATATCCCTGTCGAGCGACCGGATTTCAAAATAAAACAGCGCGCGAACTCTCTTTCGAGCGACAGGTTAGCGAACTAAAACAGCTCTCCACATCATGCTGGGCGAGAGGATTGCGAACTAAAACAGCCTTCAATGTCACTGTCGAAGAACAGCATTGGGAACATATACCAGCGCTCCATATCTCCGTCGAGCGAAAGAATTTTTAAATAAACCAAAGCCTCGTCTCTCTGTCGAGCGGCAGAATTGCGAACTAAAACAGCGCTTCATCTCTGTGTCGAGCGAGAGGGTGACAAACTAAAACAGCGCTCCATCTCTGTGTCGAACGAAAGGTTTCCGAACTAATACAACGCTCCATCAACTACCGGGGAGAGGATTGCGAACTAAACAGCGCTCCATCTCTCTAATGAGCGAGCGGATTGCGAACTAAACACAGCTCCATCTCTGTTGAGCGAGAGAATTGCGAACTAAAACAGCCTTGTATGTCACTGTCGACAAACAGTATTGGGAACATATACCAGCACTCCATATCTCCGTCGAGCGAAAGAATTTCTAAATAAACCAAAGCCTCGTCTCTCTGTCGAGCGACAGGATTGCGAACTAAAACACCGCTCCATCTCTGTGTCGAACGAAAGGTTTGCGAACTAATACAACGCTCCGTCAACTACAGGGGAGAGGATTGCGAACTAAACAGCGCTCCATCTCTGTTGAGCGAGAGAATTGCGAACTAAACACAGCTCCATCTCTGTTGAGCGAGAGAATTGCGAACTAAAACGATGCTCCATCTCTCTGACAAGAGAGAAGATTGCTAAACTAAAACAGTGCACCATCTCCTTGTTGAGCGACAACAATTTGAACTAAAAGAGCACTCCAGTTCACATTCGAGCGAGAGGACTGCGAACTAAAACAGCGATCTAGATATCTTTCGAGCGACAGGATTGAACCTAATACAGCGCTCCATCTCTCTGTCGAGCGACAATATTGAGAACAAAATCAAAGCTCTATATCTATGTCAAGCGACAGTTTGGCTAACTAAAGCATCACTCCATCGCTCTGTTGTGCGAGTGGATTGCGAACTAAAACAGCGATCCAGATATCTGTTGAGCGACAGGATTGAACCTAAAACAGCACTCCATCGATCTGTTGTGCGAGAGGATTACGAACTAAAACAGCGATCAAGATATCTGTCGAGGGACAGGTTTGGACCTAATACAGCGCTCCATCTCTCTGTCGAGCGACAATATTGAGAACAAAAACAATGCTCTATACCTCTGTGAAGCGAAAGATTGGCGAAGTAAAACAGCACTCCATCTCTCTGTTGTGCGAGAGGATTGCGAACTAATGCAACACTCCATCTCCTGCCGGGCCAGAGGATTTCGATCTAAAACTCACCTCAATTTGTCTCTAGTGAGAGAGAATTGCGAACTAAAACAGTACTCCATGTCTTGCCGGGCAAGAGGATTGCGAACAAAAACAGTGCCCCATCTACCGCCGGGCTTGAAGATAATGAACTACAAAAACGTTCCATCTCTCTGATGAGCGAAAGGATTGCGAACTAAAACAGCTGTACCTCTCTTTCGAGCGCGGGGATTGGCGAACTCATACACCGTTCCATGCATCGCCGGGCGAGGGGTTGCGAACTAAAACCGCGCTCCATTTCTCTCTGCGGAGCGACAGGATAGGGAAATAACACAGCGCTCTGTCTCCCTGTCGAGCGAAAGGATTGCGAACTAAAACAGCACTCCATATCTCTGTTAAGCGACAGCATTGCCATCAAATACATTGTTACATATCTCTTTCGAGCGACAATATACAGAACCAAATCAACGCCTCATCTCTCTATCGAGCGACAGGATTGCGAACTAAAACAGCTCTCCATTTTCTGTCGGGTGAGAGGATACCAAACTAAAACAGCAGACTATCATCTCACTGCCAACAGCCAGGATTGTGACCATAAACCAGCGCTCCATCTCTCTGTCAAACGAGAAAATTGCGCACTATCACAATGCCTCATCTCTCTGTCGAGCAAGAGGATTGTGCACTAAAACAGCGCTCCATCTCCCTGTCAAGCGAGAGGATTGCGAACTAAACACAGCTCCATCTCTCTGTCAAGAGGGAGGATTGCTAAACTAAAACAGCGCACCATCTCTCTGTCGAGCGACAGCAATTTGAACTAAAAGAGCGCTCCAGTTCACATTCGAGCGACAGGATTGAACCTAACAGCGCTTCATCTCTCTGTCGAGCGACAATATTGAGAACAAAAACAATGCTCTATATCTCTGTCAAGCGACAGGTTGGCGATCTAAAACAGCACTCCATCTCTCTGTTGTACGAGAGGATTGCGAACTAATGGAACGCTCCATCTCCTGCCGGGCAAGAGGATTTCGATCTAACACCCTTCAATCTGTCTCTCGTGAGAGAGATATGCGAATTAAAACAGTACCCCATATCATGCCGGGCAAGAAGATTTCGAACAAAAACAGTGCTGTATATCTCTATCGAGCGACACGATTGCGAATTAAACCAGTGCTCTATCTACTGCCGGGCTTGAAGATTATGAACAAAAACAACGCTCCATCTCTCTATCGAGCGAAGAATTGCGAACTAAAACAGTGCTCCATCTCTCTGTCGAGCGAGAGGATTACGAAACAAAACAACGCTCTTATCACGTGCCAGGCTAGAGGATTGCGAACTAGAACAGCGCACGATTTCTCGAATGAGCGAGAGAATTGCGAACTAAAGCGCCACACCAACTCCTGCTGGACGAGAGGATTGAGAACTAAAGCAGCGCTCCATGTCTCTGTCGAACGAGAGGATTGCAAAGTAAAACAACGTTTTATTTGTCTTTCGAGTGAGTGTTTTGCGAACTACAATACCGCTTGTACTCTTATTCGAGGGTTAGAATTGCCAACTAAAACAACGCTCCATCGCTGTTGAGCGAGAGGATTGCGAACTAAAGCAGCGCTCCACCTCTCTGTTGAACGACAGCACTGGGAACTAAAAAGCGCTGCATATCCTGCAGGGCGAGAGGTTTACGAACTAAAATAGCGCTTCATATCCCTGTCGATCGACCGGATTTCAAAATTAAACAGCGCGCGAACTCTCTTTCGAGCGACAGGTTAGCGAACTAAAACAGCTCTCCACATCATGCTGGGCGAGAGGATTGCGAACTAAAACAGCCTTTCATGTCACTGTCGACGAACAGCATTGGGAACATATACCAGCGTTCCATATCTACAGCCTCGTCTCTCTGTCGAGCGACAGGATTGCGAACTAAAACAGCGCTCCATCTCTGTGTCGAGCGAGAGGGTGGCGAACTAAAACAGCGCTCCATCCTTGTGTCGAACGAAAGGTTTTACGAACTAATACAACGCTCCATCAACTACCGGGGAGAGGATTGCGATTTAACAGCGCTCCATCTCTCTAATGAGCGAGAGGATTGCGAACTAAAACGGAACTCCACCTCCTGCCGGGCGAGAGGATTGCGAATAAGAACTGCGCCCCATCCCTCTGTCGAGCGATAGCATTGCGAACTAAACCAGCGCCTCATCATTCACTCAGTCCAGATATTTGCGAACTAAAACAGCGCCTATGTGTGTCAAGCTAGAGGATTACAATCTAAAACAACGCACAACCTCTGTACCGAGCGGAGGACTGCGAACTAAAATAGCGCTCCATCTCTCTGTCGAGCGAGAGGATAGCGAACTAAAACAGCGCCTCATGTCTCCGTCGAGCGACCAGATTGCGAAATAAAACTGCGTTTGATCTCTCTGCCGAGCTCTACATCTCCTAACGAGCGACAGTAATTGGAACTAAAACAGCGCATCATCTTTTGTCGAGCGAACGTATTGAGAACTAAACAACGCTCCATCTCACTGTCGAGCGACAGTGTTGCGAACTAAAACTGCGGCGCATCTCCTGTCGAGCGACAATATTGAGAACTAAAATAACGCTCCATACATGAAGGACGAGTGGATTTCGAATTAAAACCACGCTCTGTATCCTGCCGGGCGAGAGGATTGCGAACTAAAATAGTGTTCCTTCTGACGGGAGAAAGGGTTGCGAACTAAAATAGCGCTCCATCTCTCTGTCGAGCGAAGGATAGCGAACTAAAACAGCGCCTCATGTCTCCGTCGAGCGACCAGATTGCGAAATAAAACTGCGTTTGATCTCTCTGCCGAGCTCTACATCTCCTAACGAGCGACAGTAGTTGGAACTAAAACAGCGCATCATCTTTTGTTGAGCGAACGTATTGAGAACTAAACAAGCTCCATCTCACTGTCGAGCGACAGTGTTGCGAACTAAAACTGCGGCGCATCTCCTGTCGAGCGACAATATTGAGAACTAAAATAACGCTCCATACCTGAAGGACGAGTGGATTTCGAATTAAAACCACGCTCCGTATCCTGCCGGGCGAGAGGATTGCGAACTAAAATAATGTTCCTTCTGACGGGAGAAAGGATTGCGTTCTAAAACAGTTCTCCATCTCTGTGTCGAGAGATAGACTTGTGAACTAAAACATCACTCGATCGCCTGCCGGGCGAGAGGGTTGCGAACTCTAACACGCTTTATCTCATTGTCGAGCGACAGGATTGCGGACAAAATGTTTTCCGTACCCTACCGGGCGATAAGATTGATAACTACAGAGTGCAACATCTCTCTGCCGTGCGAGAGGATTGCGAACTTAAAGGCGAGGCCACTTCTCTTTCGAGCGAGAGGATTGCGAATCAAAACAGCGCGCCATCTCTCTGTCAAGGAGTTGATTGGAAACTACAACAGCGTTCCATTGCTGTGACAAGGGAGAGGGTTGCGAACTATACCAACACTTCATCTCGATCTGGAGAGAGGATTGCGAGCTAAAGCTGCGCTCCTTCTCCTGCCAAACGAGAGGATTGCGATCCAAAGTAGTGTTCCATCTCTCTGTTGAGCGATGGGATTGCAAACTAAAGCTCTGCGCTCCATCTCTCTATCGAACGGCAGTATTAGGAACTGAAAAAAGCGCTCCATCTCCTGCCGAGCAAAGGATTGTGAAGTAAAACTGCAACCTATCTTTTTTTCGAGTGACAGGATTGCGAACTAAAACGCCACGCCATATCCTGTCGTTCGACAGGGTTACGAACTAAAAAAGACCTCCGTCTCTCTCTCTCTCTCTCTCTCTCTCTCTCTCGAGCGAGCGAGAGGATTCCGAAATGAAACAGCACTTCATTTCCTGCCGGGCGAGAGGACTGCGAAAAAAAAGCAGCGCTCTATCGTACCTTTGAGCGAAAGGATTGCGAACTAAACCAGCGCTCCATCTTCTGCCGGGAGAGCCGATTGCGAACCAAACAGCGCTCCATCTCTCTGTCGAGCGAAAGAATTGCGTATTAAAACAGGCTCAAACCCTCGGTCGAGTGTGATGATTGCGAAATAAAACAGCGTTCAATCTCCTGCCGCGCGACAGGATTGAGAACTAAAACAGTACTCCATTTCCTGACGGGAGAGAGGATTACGAAATAAAACAGCGCTCCATCTCTCTGTCGAGCGACCGGATGCGAATTAAAACAGCACGCCATATCATCCGGGCGTGGGGGCTGCGAACTAAATAGCCCTCCGTCTCTCTCTCGAGCGAGAGAATTGCGAAACAAAACAGCACTTCATCTCCTTCCGGGCAATAGAATTCAAAGTAAAACAGCTCTACATCCCTCAACCGAGCGAGAGGATTGTGAACTAAAATGGCGCACCTTCTTCTGCCGGGTGAGAGGATGCGAACTGAAACAGCGCTCCATCTCATTGTCGATCAAGGTGATTACGAACTAAACCAACGCTCAATCTCTCTGTTGAGCGAAAGAATTGCTAACTAAAACAACGCCCTATCTCTCTATCGTGCAAGAGGATTGGGAACTAATACAGAACTCCATCTCTCTGACGAGAGAGAGGGTAGCGAACTAAAACAAAGCTCCCGCTCATGCCTGGAGAGAAGATTGTGAGCTAAAGCAGCGCTCCATCTCCTGCCAAACTACAGGATTGTGAACTTAAACAGTGCTCCATCTCTCTGTCGCGCGATGGGATTACAAACTAAAGCAGCGTTCCATCTCTCTTTCGAACGACTGTATTAGAAACTAAAACAACGCTCAATCTCCTGCCGGGCGAGAGGATTACGAACTAAAACAGAGCTCCATTTCCTGCCGGGTGACAAGATTGCTAACTAAACAGCGCACCATCTCTCTGCCGTGCGAGAGGATTACCGAAATTAATAGCACTCCAAGTCTTTCTGGGCGAGAGGATTGTGAACTAAAAGAACGCTCCAGCTCATTGTCGATCAAGGGGATTGCGAACTAAAGCAACGCACCATATCTCTGTCGAGCGAGAGGATTGCAATCTAAAACAGCGCTTTATATCTCTTTCCAGCGAGTGGATTGCGAACTATAAAAGCGCTTGATCTCTCATTCGAACGAGAGAATTGCGAACTGACACAACGCTCAATCTCTCTGTTGAGCGGGAGGATTGGGAACTAAAGCAATCTCCGTCTCTCTGACGCGAATACGATGCAAATAATTTTGTTTAAGCGATCCAGTGCATGAAGGATGAATCGTTGCATAAGTATCATATTTTTTATGGAAACTTCACAATCATAGGATTTTGTCTACTCATTCTTTGTTTATCCACACACTCATTCTCCGTGAACATTCATACGATTTTCTCTACTCATTCGTTGTTTCTTTACACGTTCCTCTTCCATGAACATTCATACAATTTTTCCTACCCTCTCATTGTTTTATCACACAGTAATTTCTATACACACACTTCTTCCATTCACCATCACATATATTTCACCACCTACATGGTTGTCACATACTACCGCTTCTACATGCACCCGAATCTGTACGAATACCTACGAGTATACCCGAACACAAACATGCATAAGCATACTTACAAAAAGCTTTCGTCGTGTAGCACAACACACACTTTAGTTGTAACATAAAGAAATTCATAACTTGTCCTTCCACCTGAATAATGCATTGAAAATAATAATTGATATTTAATGTTTGTTAGAGAGTGTTTAGCAGCTAGACTTAACAAGACAGCTGGAGAGCGCAGTTTCCCACCGACTCGGCGAGTTCAATATCTCAAAATAGTCTTAAATATGAAATAAATGCCTTAAGGAGAGCTCAAACAAGATACGGTACCAGGATCGCATCTTCGCTGGAGAATTGCCAAGTGTTCTTGCCTGAACGCTATAGTTCGTTATCCATCGAAGAGCTTGAAGAAATCCTGGAAAATATAATTGATATATAAGGGCATGGCAGAGACGGGGAAATTTAAGACCTGTAATTTGTCTTTTGTACCCGCAGCGAAGTTATGTAGAAAAGTCAAACTTAAGTATTCAATGTCTTCCTATTTTAGTATAAAATCTGTAAATAAAACAGCTGACTCGTTGATATTACATATAAAGATACAATAGATACATGCTATAGAATTTACAAAATTAGTTCATGAAATCACAATGTCACATGTTTTGAATTCATTTATGTATCACACTGAAATAACGCCTGATATCCTGATGTTTATACAAATTTTTCCGCTACATTTTCCACGTAGCTAACAAGAATGTAATTATTTTCAGGATACTTCACTACCAAAAACATGTTTTCTAATGTGTAATGTTTGAGACGGAATAAGGGGAGAAGAAGAAGAACACGATTTGCAGTTGGGAAAGAAAGTTGACGCTCTTGGAGGATAGAATAACCAACCTCACTACATCACCGAAACATGCAATTAGCGTGAGCAACTTCTCGTTCCTGCATATGGCATTACACTTGCAATGGTTAGGTTATGCAAATTTTCTTTATTGTTTAAATGAAAGTCTCTCTATTTTCATCATTTTCCTCCACAGCGACTAGCCTTGTTACCGTTAATACATACAGGATTCAAGTCTTTAAATTACGGATTTAATCAACATTTAAAAAGTATTTTCACAATAATTTAAATTGCTATTCCCAATTCTTATTTTCACCGAAATTAGGGAGACTCGCTTGAGCTAACTCTCAGCTATGCCCTGGAATGTTATATAAGAATCCTATGTTAGCATTGAGGCTTCTCGAAATATAGACGTCTGTGGGCACACTTACTGCATGTTTCGGTGATGTAGTGAGGATGGTTATTCTAGCCTCCAAGGGCGTCAGCATTTTTTCCCAACAGCAAATCGGCTCTTCTTCTTCTTCCCCTTATTGCGTCTGAAAAATTACACAATGAAAGTCTTAGAAAACGTGCTTTTGGAAGTGAAATAACATGAAAAGAATTATATTTTTGTCAGACTACATGGAAAATGAAGCACAAAACTTGTATAAACATTAGAATATCAGGCGTTATTTCAATGTGATATATATATATATATATATATATATATATATATATATATATATATATAACTGAATTCAACACATCTGATATGTGATTTCATGAATTTATTTTATAAATTCTATAGCACGTATTTGTTGTAACCTTATATGTAATATCAACGAGTCAGCTGTTTTATTTACAGATTTTTATACTAAAATAGGCAAACATTAAATACATAAGTCAGACATTCTTACATACCTTCGCTGTGGGTACAAAAGACAATTTACAGGTCTTAAATTTCCCCGTCTCTGCCATGCCGTTATATATCAAGTATATTCTTCCAGGCATTTCTACCAGCTCTTTGTTGGTTAACGAACTATAGCGTTCAGGCAAGAACACTTGGCAATTCTCCAGCGAAGATACGATCCTGATACCGTATCTTGTTTGAGCTCTCTTTAAGGCCTTTATCTCATATTTAAGACCTATTTTGAGATCTTGAACTCGCCGAGTCGGTAGGAAGCTACGCTCTTCCACCATCTGGTTAAGTCTATCTGCTAAACACTCTGTAACGGACATTGATCATGAATTATTATTTTCAATGCATTATTTCGGTGGAAGAACAAGTTATGCATTTCTTTATATTAGAACTAAAGTGTGTGTTGTGTTGCATGAACACAGCTTTTGTAAGTATGCCTATGCATGTTAGTGTGAGGGTATACTTGTAGGTATTCGTACAGTTTCGGGTGCTTTAGAAGCGGTGGTTTGTGACAGTCATGTAGGTGCTGAAATCTATGTGATGGTGAATGGGAGAAGAGTGTGTATAGATATTACTGTGGTGATAAAACAATGAGAGGGTAGAAAAAATCGTATGAATGTTCATGGAAGAGGAACGTGTAAAGACAACAACGAATGAGTTGAGAAAATCGTATGAATGTTCATGGAGGATGAATGGGTGGAGAAACAAAGAATGAGTAGAGAAAATCCTGTGAATGTGAAGTTTCGATAAAAATATTATACTCATGCAACGATTCGTCTTTCATGCACTGGATCGTTTAAACAAAATTATTTGCATCGTAAAAAGCCAACACACGTTTGTATAGTTATGTAAAAACTCACCCACCTTGCATAGTTTCTTTTGGTGAATGCTGTGCGTGTAGATGACTCACACCTGTTCTTAAATTAAAAAAAACACCTCGCGTTGCTATTTCTTAAGTTCTTTATCATTAGAATGTAGAGTTAATAAGTTCACATTGGTTCAAGCCAGCGTCATTAGCCGTTTATATAGAGATATAAATCCCCCTGGCTATGTCAGCACATCGTTATTGCAGGGGTGTTTACACCTTACATAATTATTGCACCCAATGGAATTATTGCCTTTTGCACATGCGCAGAGGCTCTCAGCACTTCTATCCCCGCTTAGTTCAATTCTCTCACCTCTCTCTCTCTCAGAGATACTTCTATAATGTCTTTACACGAACTATAAAAATGCGTCGGGATGAAAGTCATTTGAATGTGGTAGCCTGAAAAGTATTACAGTTTGCTAAGTTCCAGTGAAATGAAACAAAGATTTTTTTAATTCTGTAAAGACAATAATTTCCAATGCTATCGTGAGTGTGTACGTGAGTGTGTGCATGCAGTGGTGTATGTGTGCGCGTGTGTGTATGCATGTGTGTCGTGCACTGGTGTGTGTGTATGTGTATGTACGTGGTAAGTGTACTGGCGTATGTATACGTGTGTGTGGATGTGTGTGCGTGTACTGGTTTATGGGTGTATGCTTTGTAGGTGTATGCGTGCGTGGTCGTGTAAGTGTACTGGTGTATGTGTGTGTAAGTGCACTGTTGTATGTATACGTATGTATGTTGATGTGTGTATATGAACTTGTGATGGTTCCGTGTATGTGCGCGTGTATATATGAATGCTTGGATGTATTCATGTCAAGAAGAAAGAAAGAGATAGAAAGAAAAAGAGAGAAGAAGAAAGGAAATAAAGAATCGAATGTAGAAATCGGGATACCTAAGTATACACCAGGGTTAAGCATACACAATTATATCTGTTAAATACATTTTAATCTGACCGCGCACACTTCCATAGTTTAATATTTATTAAGCATCGGAGTTTCGCAGGTTACGATTCGAACTAAGACTTCTGGGTACCTAAGAATACCGTGCATTAAGCATAGTAATGATATTTAAAAAAAATACGATGATTTACCCTACTCGTTTAAGTTCCTAAATGTTAATAGTTATTAAACATTAATGTTTCACTACGCTAAGACTCAAACTCGGACCTCTGAATACCCGAGGAATTGATTAATCAGTGTAATGCTATAATAATGTGTTACCCTATCAAAGTATCAATTTTTTATTAGCAATTAAGACATTAAACGTTTGCCTGCAGTAAGATTCGAACACATACCTAAGGATATCTAAGCATACACAGGGGTTTAATATAGGCAATGATATAGGTTAAACTCATTCCCAGTTCTGCCTCAGACACTCACTGATTTGTGTGTTCACTGACTATTTTGTTTTATACTGAGAGCTATATCTTGTCTTATATTATTTTCTTTGCCTTTTATTTACTGTAATTGTTCACTTATTTTTTAGTTCTAGGAGCTATTTAGGTTAACCTCTATGTTATGTCCTGGGTTAAATTTCCATTCTGTTCACTGATACCTGCAAAGCATTGGTGCTGAACGATGTATTTATTTCGATAAAACATGTGTGAGTTGACTTTTGATTACAGATATGTACTACTTATTAGTATGCTGGGGTCAGATAGAAAGAAATGCAAATTATTACTTTGTTAAGTTCGTCTTAAAGGACCTTCCGTTGAACATAGTTTACGCTCTCATAGCTTGAAGCTTTATTCCGATCTTCTTCCTATGGTAATGTCTTATTTTTTGTTTTCTTTTCTTTCTTATACTTCTGTAAGCTTTGAATGGTTGCACAGTTTCATTGTTGGAGTTTTTAGAAATGTAGCATATTTACCACTTCCTGTTAATACTCCTTAGATAAGTGTAGCAGTTATATTCTCTGGGTCAGAAGCACTACTGTTAAGAAAGATAATCCATGCGACACAAATGTAAGTAAATGTCATTTAAGTTTGTTAATACCTAGGGACTGTCAGAGTTTACATCGTTATCATTTTAAATTCGGAGGGTATGCCGTGATGCCCCCATGATTCTAACGTTAAGTAATATACATAACATGATTATTCTCTCTTGTGGCTAAACCGCGAGGTCCCATAAAAAGATAATCTGTGTTAAGAACACTCTTGATAAAGGTCACAACGCGATTATTTTCGTTCAGGGCTAAACCACAATGTCTGATGAAATAGTAATCAGTGGAAAAAATAACTTTGGTATGGGTTATGCTGTTGTAGTGAAATATAAAGATTATTTTATTTTGATGGTTATACCATGAGGTCCCACTGAGTAGTAAGTAATGTAGAGATAACTTAGTTCAGGGAACTATAGAGAATTAATTTTTTGTGCACAAAAGTTAAAGTTATTATGTGGTTGATGTACGGGACGCGCCCGTAGCGGCATCGTTGAATATAAATGTTGAGTCATACAGAGTCCCGGGATAGGTAAACGAGTTGAAGTAGGATAACTAGTTTATGTCTGTATATTTAGCTGTGATGACGATTAAGGTGTGACTGCCGCACTAACCACGCAAAATAGTATTATTATGTAGTTTGTTTTAACTCTTGTAGCCCATAATGTATCAGAAAGACCCACTGAAAAACTTCTAATTCAAGTAGCAGCTGGAGAATATTTTTACGTTTTGCTTTAAACGACATTTAATTGAAGAATTGCTTTTGCTGCACATTTTTAAGTATCGACTCCTGTAGCAGCATTCTTATAGGTTATCACGAGGACTCGTATAATAATTTTTGTTAGAATGCATAATACAGTATTGTTGTGACAGAGTTTTTAATATTAAGGATGTCATTATTTATCGGTATGATGCCCTGAAATACGTACACTGTTAAACTTTACACCGTATAATATGCAATGTGATAGAAACAATTACCTTGTCGAGTAATTCGGAGGACGATAATATAGTTACCCCATGGGATTAGACATGCAATTATTGTCATAGGTTGATGCCTCTGAATTTAACTCTTGTTTAATAATTTTCGTTTTTGGTATTTTATGCCAGGTACGGCTTATGTTTTGTATACTTATGATCATTATTTTCTATTTGTTACCACCGGTGAACAGTTGACTTCCAAAATAGCCGCCTGGGCAGCCTGAAATGTTATTTACACTGTAAGGTTATCACACTGGCTTTACTTATTACATGTCGTCCACATGGCTTCCTTCGGAAGGGAAGTAAAGCCAGTGGTCCCGTGTCGTAAATTTACGACACGTAAAAGAACCTCAAGCCCGATAAATAGACATCTGAGTAAAATTAACGGTCTTTCATGCCTCAAAGAGCGTCCATAAATAAAACTCAATTAATTTTTTTACTTGGTACATTACCTGTTATTAATCGAATGAATTTCTTAGTACCAGTTGTCTAAAGCCAATGAATTTCATTGCATATTTAACACCTTCATCTGCCGTTTTATCTGATTCCCCTTTTTATTTTGATGGGGAGAATCACTTTTCAAATCAGATTAAGTTTGATTGTTACATACTTCCATGTTAATGTATATACTGCGTGAGCCTTCTCACCCCACGGATTGGTAACTACTATTAGTTTCAAATGGGAAGAGTTCTGAGCTACAGCGAATAAGATGCATTTGCGTGCACAGCGTTGCCACCTCGTTACCCCCACTCTTTTCATATTTCCCTCTCACTCTCACATCTGCCTGTCGCTAGAATGGTCGACGTAAAGCAACCCAAACTGAATTATCTAAACTTTTATAATTCTCCTGGTGTTTAAATTCATAATTGGGAATATACTCGCATGCTACGTACGTATTTTTTAAGTGTTATATAATTATAGGATATGAATTACCTGTGCTTTTAATCCAATGGAACTGCCAGTGGCTCATCCGTATCACTGTCATCAGTTACGTGAAGAGGCAATTCGTCACTGACACTGTCTTCATCGTCTGAGTCTTGCAAATTTATGATGATAGGTTCCAAAATATCGTCACGGCCTATTTCTTTCCAAAAGTCGTCTTCTTGTAGTTTTTCTGCATGTCTCACGCAGGCTTCCCAGTCTTGTTGAGTTACCTTGTCAATTTCTTCGTGAATAAGACGTTCAACGCCAGTCAGTTTAAAAGTGTTATTTCTGTTTGCAACCCCTCGTTTTATTTGAGCCCATACTAACTCAATTGGATTATACTGGCAGTGATAAGGGGGGAGGCGGATTACCTCGTGTCCCATTTCCATTGCAAGTTGATCCAGCTGATACACTTTTCCCTGGTTTTTAAATGGAAGTACTCGTTGCAGTAACTCATTTTTAGTTTCTGTTGCCGAAAATTCAACCCCCTTTTTTTGCAACCATTCAACAATTTGGTTCTTTCTACTGGCAGTATTCGGTACTTTGTTTTCAATAACCGAATGATATGGTGCATTATCCATTATAATTATGCTTCCCTCTTCTAAATAATTTAGGAATCTGTTCAAAAACCATTCTTTAAACGTATCAGCTGTCATCTCTTCGTGATAATCTGAGGTGGTTTTGGACAGAAAAATCCATTTGCTTTCAGGTACAAATCCTGTCTTAGCGGACCCTACATGACAAATGATAAGTCGACTGCCTTTTCCAACAGGTACCTTCAGGCCACCCTTTTTTGAGGAATCTTGCCAGATTGAATTTTGAGTGTGGTTTTTATTTACCCATGTCTCATCTAAGTAAAATATAGGTCTCGTATCGCAAGAATTGCGAATTTCGTGCATTTTGCGTAAGAATTTTATTCTTGCCGCAACAATGTCACTCCTCTCCATTAAAAATTGTCGCCCATCATTTGTCTTTCTGTACCTGAACCCTAATCCTCTCAAAATTCTATAAGTAGATGAATTTGAACCAGTGTATGATATTTTAGTTCTAAGGGCACAAGTTATTTTCTGTATTGTTGGGAATTCACCTTGGTCATAAAACTCGAAAACAGTTCTGCGTACAACGTCCTTGTCAAAGTCAGTTAAATTTGTAATCCTCTTCGGAGGTCCAATGTGCTTTCTGGGCGATACAAACACTGGAGTATCACTGGGAACAGATTTTCTTGCCTCTCCGCAAATGCGAGACACACTTGCTTTACCGACACAACACGCTTTAGCAGTAAGCTGTTGAGGATTTTTGAAATCAAGTTGATTTCTGTGTTCCTCATTGTTACATTTTTTAAAAAACGAGTAGACCCTAAATATAATACTTCGAGCCTGACTTCGCAATACCTGCCTCTTTGACTCGCCACTAAATTCACCACAATAAGCCATTGCACTATTTTACTCTTGCTGCTTGCTCTCTGAACAACAACTGAATACTGATATTAACTGTGTAGGGTAAATAAACTCCAACCCAGATTTAAAAATAACACACAATCATAAACATGTGACGGCTCACGTTCTGCAGATTCTACAAGTAACACAAGTGAGCTTGGTGGGCTGTTTGCTCTCTTTCAGCTTTAACAAACGCCTTGGTTTTACAACATAATTCTTTATCACCATCAAGTCAGTAGTTCTGTATAATTACAAATATATATACATAATGTATACAATAATGCATACATACAAATAATGTGACCATTACAGCGCTTACGTGGTTATATTATAACATATGGGAATGTTTATTTGTTTGTATTATGAGAACTATTTGAGCTAAAAATATGTGGTTTTTACGGTTGTGTTACGAAAATTACTCCCTACCTTCTAGTGGGTTACTTTTTGCAAAATTTGAATTTTTGTCTTAGCGCAAATTATATGTATTAGAAACACATTCGCTTAGCACGCGTCATGCTTAGCTTACGGCGAATGCAATATGACAACACAGCGGAACTCCGATTGGTTGCCGCTCTGGCCGCGCTCAAGGACAAACATCATCCCATTTGAAAAACACAGTAGGCAACTCTGCATTTTACAGACGATGCAAAATGCAGGTGCTGACACCGCATTCACCAGCCTGCTGATTACGGCTACAGTGGTGCTCGTTGTTAAGCTGCTCTAGTAGCCCAATGGTTAACCTGCTGGAAAGTCATGGTGAAGGTCGGAAGTTCAAATCACGCCTGTAAGTATAAATGAGTTTTTAATTCATTTCTGTTCATGTTTAGAGAACGTTCTAGCACATCATAATGTCTTTCCGAATGCACTAGAAAATGGATTTGCCTATAAATACGAAGTTCCAGCTGTTCGTGCTCACAATGTTTTCGAATATAGAGTATCTGAACATGCTGTTATATGCACAACAAAATGCAACGGAGGCATTCGTCTGTACCAACAGGGGTTTCCGCAGAGGACACTTCTCACAGATCACACGGTTTGAAAGTTGCGAATCGCCTTCTGGAATCAGGAACAGTGCACAAGACACCACATTCACGATGAGATCATCCTGTCTGTGACCAAGCAACGACGGATCGTATGACTATGTCATTCAGCATCCGCATTGTAGTACGAGGGACATTCATAGACATTTCAATATTAGCCAATCTTCCGCGTGGAGAATACCACACCACGCAAAGTTTCATCCTTATCATCTTCAACTACACCAGGAGCTACTGCAGCCTGACCATGGACGGATACTGGCGTTCGCTAGGTGGATCATACGACAAATTGAAGAAGATCCACATTTTTGGCAACTGTGTTATTTACAGATGAAGCAGGGTTCCGCAACACGGGCCATATAAATCGCTACAACATACATTACTGGAGCACTGTAAACCCACATTGGATGCAACAAGTGGCCTTACAAGTCCGATGGGGTTTCAACGTTTGGGCTGATATATTCGTTGAACATCTAATAGGCCCACCTTTTTATAATGGCCAGCTCACTGGTAATCGCTGTATCCATTTCCTATAACACAGCTGCCTATTCTATTGGAATAAGTGTCGTTTCAGAACCGACTCGCTATGTCGTAACAGCATGATGAGGAGCCAGCCCGTTCGGCCCGTCGTGTAACGGCTTATATCGATGCCACCTACCCTGAGCGATGGATCGGACGCCATGGACCAATAAGGTGACCAGCATGCTCACCAGATCTAAACCCATTAAATTTCTTCTTAAAGATTCCTATCTTAAAGATATCGTGTACCAGGAGCGGCCAGTGACCCCTCAACAGCTCAGGGAACGCATTATCTTAGCTTGCCGTGACATCTCACCGGCCATGTTGCGCTGGGTTAGACTGGCGATGATGGTTAGTCTGAGATCTTGCATCCCCCGGCATGGTGCCAGTTCGAACACCTATTACAACCACATGGAGGAAGCGCGTAAATTGTAAAAGTTTATCTGTGTGATGGTGCGGCTTGATGTCATAGTCACTGTTAAATACACTACTTTGTAAACCAGAGAGATTCACAACATTCATAATATGAGCTTGCAAGCTTTATCTAGTTTGTATGTACGCACTGCATTTTGTAATCTCTCAGAACAATTTATTGGCTTTATTTTGTATGCAGGAATAGCTTTAAACAGAAAAATATTACTTAATGAAGGCTTGTGTTTGTAAGTAATGATTACAATGTTATATGCATCTATTTATGATCTTCATTAAAGCATATTCTAATAAGTAACAACTTGTGTTTTAATGAAATTCACATAGTTAAACTAATTAAGTTAAACGACACTTCCATGCCAAACTATCAGTTCTCGTTAAACTTAGTAAACATAAAGAGTACCTTAAAGCGTGAAGTATTTGAACCGGGAACCTTCACCACTGAAGGCCAACGTGCACACTGTTGCACCACAAGCGCAAGTTACTGCACGCACAGCGGTGCAAAGCAGTCATTTGATGTGACGCGATGCAGTGGACAGTGTTTACAGCATTGTCTGTACAACGCCGGGACTGCATAACTTCTCAATCCGCAGGCTCAGAAGACTCGCCCGGTATATTTTTATCTTATCAGAGATATTCGCTCCTTATGTAATTCTTTCAGTGGAAATCTGTGTAACAGTATATTTATGGGGAGTGAGATGGTTTACAAACACCAACTACCATTTTCTTCTTTTTTTAGTAATTTGTGTTATTTGAAACTTTCAAAATTGTATTTAACTTGAATGTGCATCTAATACTCATCTACGAGATGGACTTGATAATTTGGTTTCACTTAGTTAATTCGATGTTTCACTCTACCTTTGTAATATATTGATTGTTTTCATTCCTTTTTTTCGAAGTGTGTGTATTATATTTTAATGTCTTATCTAAGGTTTAACAGAAGAATCTCACCTTTTCAATCCTTTTTTTTCTTTTTCTCGCCTCCCTAAGTTAGGGGGACAGGAACAATTTTAATTTTTACGTAGTCTCCTCTCACTCCTCTTTCCCTCTGGACACCAACTCTCCTTTCCAACTTTGCTTACCACCAATAAATGTTATCTCCCCTTTTATTTGTTTATCCTTTGTTCCTAATCAATTTCCTTTTGGTTTTATTGTCGGTTACCTGCACGGCTGCCTCAGATACCTTGCTACCTGAAGAGGGTAGGGGCAACCTGTGATATCTACTTTCCTTCCATGGGAAGAAGGGTACCTATTTCCCAGAGGAAGACGACGCTTCATTTCATCTGCATTTGACTGCTAGGCTTTGGTAGCTCATTAACACAGTGGGCCTACTTCGGATTTCCTGAAACAGCCCTACGGCACAGAAATATATATATTTATTTTGATGTGGTGCAAAGGTCGTGTGCCAATGACATTCCTTCTATTTGCATTCAGCAAGTGCGAAACTCGCACTTGGTTTGCTGGCATCTTTTATATGTGTTCTTCCGTAAGAAACATTGCCGTGCTGATGAAACCTTATATCGAAATGACGCATTTCCATCGCTCTCTATGGGACCGGTGATTGAACTCTTATCTCCTTCGTTTCTTTGGATTTCTCGTTACCGACTCCCGTTGTCTCCTTTTTTAGGTGCTACACTTTTTCGTGTTCTTGTTTCTACGTAAGGCGGAATTTAACTTTTGTAATTGTACTCTGAAGCTGCACCTCACAAGTATGCGTAGCTGCCTATGTGCCCTAAAATCATTTTGTATTACTGTATTTTGTACTTTTATTATTGCACTCTGCAGTGTTGGCCACTCCCTCTTCACTATACAGAGGCCCATCATTCTTGCATGTTTTTTTTTTCTTTTTTTTAACCGGAGCCAGGAGTCGCTTTCTTCTACGTTGCGGGATATGCCACGTAGTGATTGAGGAGTACGCATTTTATATTAGTTTATAACCTTTTATTAGTCTGTTACAATCTCCTAAATTTATGTGGTATCTCATTTGACATTTTCTTAGCTTGCTTAAGCTTTAGTGAGCTTTGTACATGACAGGACATAAGTGGCTTACCACATCCTATGATGGACTCAGTGGACTTTACCCTGGCATAACTTTCCGCACAGAAACTTTTAGAATAATGTTGAATCATGCAATTTAAGGGGATGTCACGCGTCTCTAGAAAGATCCTGGAAACCCACGTAAACCCGGGACGGGACGGTGCCATACCATGTATTATAACATATTACAATAGAGAGAGCCCCATAAGGAATTGGCTCCTATATGACCAGGCGCTCAGGAGACTGCTACTGTCCACGTCGGGCTATGGCTGATTATCGTGCTAGTCGCCTCGACACCAGCTATGGCACTACTAAAACGACACTCCTCGGCACATTTTGGTCTCCCCTTGAAAGTAAACCCCATAGGGGAGGAACAACTAAACCATGCAAGATGAACCAAATAACTGATTCAGCCCCATGTTGTAAACCCAAAACTGACTTAATTGCATTTCTTCCACTATCAGAAAAATAACGGGGTCGTTCAAGCCAAGCTTGGAGTTGTCTCTACCCTTTCTTTACTCCAATCAACTATTCTCTCCAGTCGCATCCTCTATGGTTGTGACAATATAGAACTACTGTTTAATAATAGGGATTAGTTGCAATATTATACTTCACCAATCAGCTAAGACACTAAGGACATTTTAAAATATATCTCCAAGTTTTAATGCTTTAGCTCGAAATAAAATTCACACACTGGTAAGTGAATTTTGTGACAATGTAAAAGACAAGATGTCTAGAAACAACTTATTGCGTTTTAAGAAGAAAACACTTCCGAAAGCTTAGGTTTCTTCACAACAAACGCAAATTCTCCTTGACTGCCTTCATGCGAAGTTAATATCGGTGTAAATACACTAAACATCCTTATTGGAGGATTGAAAAGTCCAGCCTGCCTCATCGGTAATATGGGCAAATACAGCTATATATCCCTTGTAGAAAATCCCTTGATAGCCATCCCTAATAGCCTATTGCCTCCTCGGGGCTCCGGATTTACTCGCCTTATTCATTTCTCTACTAATTACCATATTGAGACAAAAACATACCATACAAGTTATATAGGTATCTATAAAACACAGTTTATTTCAAGGAACTTTTTCGTGGAATCAGCTATTTTCTAAAAAAAGGTAGTATAGGTTTGGATGGTTCAGTTATGTAATCTTTGAAATGCCGTCGCTATTCGATTGCTTCTTGGATGTCTGAAAAGAGTAACATATAGCAACATGATTTTAAATACGGTTTCCAGTATCCACCTTTTTCACACAAAATGTGCATTGAAACTATTTCTGCAAAAGTTTGTGTCGGTTAATATAGAAATGATAGAAAATAAATGTTTATTAGAATACTTTGTAGAAGCTATATAAAAATAAGCGATAGTTGGTAGAGGAATTCATGTGAATTTAACACTGTTTTTCCTTCAAGTTTTTCAAGTCGTTATTGGTTTTTCTGATGCTACGCAAAACTGCTACGCCAAAGCCATCACATAGCCGCTTTTTAACACGTGACTGTCGCTTCAGCTTCAACTTCAGTTCCTCTTATACCCTCAATGAATTTTGTAATAAAAGTATTTCTGCAAAAATTTATCTCGATTAATAAAATTATATGAAAGATTATGGTTTATTTATAAGAGGTTCATACATGGAAAATTGCGTACAGAGGGTCATATAAATAAAATGTCAAAATCTTTTAGGGTACAAAAGTATAAGGTAGATACTGAAATGTAATGGTCTTGAAGTTATCATTGAGAACTTTTACAATGTAGTAACATAATTAGGACAAAGATGTACGGGATATGCAACATCTCACATTAGTGAGTGAAACCAGTGTGTTTATTGCACAAATTTAGAGATACATTTAGAAGGCTTTACTGCAATTTCCCAAGGCATTTAACCGATATTAGTCTGAACCAGAGGAGCGACAACACGAGTGCGCTGTTCCAATGCATATTTTTCAGCCATATTACCTTAACTGTGCTTTATTAATAAAATCATAATAAAGGTATGTGCGATCAATAAACACATTCGCGTACACCATTGATTTGAAGGGTTTTTAGAATTTAAGCTCTAATAATTTTCCAAGATTTTTTAGTTACTTTACCTATGTAAATGCTCGATCTTGTTAGAAGAACGACAGTTCATTCTTGGTGATTTGCGGTTAGTTGCCTTGTCAGGAGAGACACTCTAAAACATCCTTAGTTCTAAAAAATGACCCTGGATAAGAAATCGCTCTGTGGTGTGGGAGTGATCCGAGCCCGAGTTAATTTATCTGGCAATTAATCAATCCCAGGGTAAGTTTCCTTCAGTTAAGGCTTCATTCCATTAAACAGAAACTAACCTCCGACTCATGCTTCAATAAGATACCTTAAGGGCATTTCTGGCTACTGTTCAGAGCTACATATCCTGTTCAAATCAATTATAAAATTTTAAACTTGTTATAAGAATTCACTAGTTCCTCTCTAGTCAAACATTGCAGTAAAGTGTATACCGTGAGTTAAAGTGCGCGTTTATTGAAGGGAAATCAAATATGATTCTCGCGTGGATAACTGAACAAGTCAGCTAATGTTTGTTTAAGCCAATAAGTAACGCTTCATACCGCACACTACAGGACGAAAGATATTAATTTTAATGGCTAAATCAGGCATACCAAACACCCTGTTTTTCGAATTGCCATCTTTTTCGGGAATGCTATTGAGCTTTACTAACAGCTAAGAAAAACATTTCACTTACTCCCAGGTAAAATGGTTGTACATCAGTTGAAAAGTATAGAATGTCATGAAATTTTATTAATAAGCGAATGTTGCAGTTGAATTTTTGCATTATTCTCTTTATCATATCACACCACAGGCATATGCATAGATAACACAATCAGTTAGTCTGGTATTAGTCCCTTACAAATTTATAAAGGTGTATGGTCATATGAAATAAATTACAAAGGTTGATAAAGCTTTAATAATATACAAGGAGCATTTTATAATAACATGATGGATGTATCCTCTACAAAATGATTACCATTAATGGTTTTATTTCGTATATTCTCTCATTTGCACTTTATACGAAACAAGCCCTAAATACGGGTGTCCGGCCTATACGTTTAACATTGGAAACTTTTATAACTTTAGTAATTGTACCCATCAGGCCCCCCCAAAAAAAGCAATTGCAACCTCATTAGTAGGTCTCTTGCCATTTATTGCAACAATAACAATGAAAATGATCACATTGTAGAAATGTGCTATATCAATGTCTTTTATGTTTACTCCCATCACGGGGGAGTTGTTACTCAGTTGCTGTTGGACATTGTAACATTTTCGGTATGCTGACATGCAGCTGAAATATTAAACTCTCAAGCCTCATTTCTTGGGAATTAATATATTGAGACAAAATAAAAATCAGCCGTGTTGCATTAACAGGACCTTATTTACACATGCTTTTAGATACTATTCTTAAAAAGCATAAATATTCTGCATGTTTCTCGTTAGTCCAGTTAAACTCTCAATTCACATTTATATATTTTGTTGTAGTATACAGTAGGTAAAGCAATAGTCAGATTTTTAAAGAGCGTGTCGCTGTGTGATGACTTTGAAATTCCATATTCTTTGCAGGACATCGAGAGAAAAAGGGGGACAAGTAAGAAAAGAACAGCGACTTCCCAATTAAGAAAAGTAGACGAATTTGAAAGTTTAAACCACTAACAATGGATACCTCGGAAATGGTTGACTCCACAAAAAATTGTATTTCACACAAATATTGTAGTTTAATATATCTACATCTTGGTATAGTAAGATTTTATCTTTATCTTATAATTTAATAACTACACAAAAGTCATTCGGAATGAAGAGGATTTCACAAGCTGTTTCCGGAAAAATATAGATATAAATTTCATTTGTCATGGAAATAACTTAAACATATTGCATTTTGAGAAAATTGTTAGCCCATATTGAAAATAACAAACCTTTTTCCTCATAAAGGATGGTTTGAGGCAAGGAATTTTGTTGAAAACCTTGGAGTTGCATCCTTGGAAGATGCTCAATTTGAATACCAAATTTGGTATTTAACAGACCAATTCGTAAATCGTTTTAGTTGCGTTGTTTGCAGATACATGGACACACTACGCACACGCGAACCTTTCTCTTAATAGTGGCTTTTTGAACTGAGGGAGACTCAAAACATTTATTTTTGTTGAAATTTCGGTATTGAATTTTTGAATGAAATGCAATACATCCCTTACTTACAACGGGTAAATACTAGATAAAGTAAAAACTGCAACGAACATCTTCATTGCTGAATCGTGGATATAACATTTATGTTGACATTATCTATTAGGACAATCTATCGCTATCTTAAAGGCAACTTTAGAAATGCAATACTACGATGATCAACAAGGTTCAGTTTAAGCCACTCAGCGAGAGAAAATAAACGAAATTCCTTGCTCAAGGAAAAAAGTAAACGGTTCACTTTGTAAAAAAAAGGCTATGCCTCTTGCGTCTGTTCTCCTTCTCCACGCATTCAAAGGGAATTCGAGCCCAAGATAAAGATCTGCAGGACGGAGAATCATGTTTCAGTAAACTGTCTGTTTTTTTTCCCCTGAAACGACGAATGAAGGGAGGTTTTCCGGGGCGAACGGAACATGGTGAACATCAGGGGAATTTTGTCTCTCAAATGGACGTTTTGCTCCTTGGGAAGAACGCTTCCAGGGCCAAGTCGCGGTTCACTGATTAGTTTCCTTCCGAACTTCACGCTATATCTGTTTTATGGCGCATAAAACTGCTGACCTCTCTAGGATCACTAAGATTTCCTTTCTGGATCCTATCCTACATAATATGTGCATGAGCATACGAGACCCCACTCACCGGAGGGAGAGTGAAGCTCGCTAAACCGGTATCTTGTTTACAGTGTAAATATCGAAAATTGAAACGGGTTACAATATCTACTGAGAAAATAATAATTGAACTAATGGCTTCAGTGTTAAAATGAAATTTTCTCCAAAATAGTTTTCACATACACGTTATGTTTTTTTTGTGGAAAATGTTAATTTTATTCTTTCAAACGATGTATAAAATGTATGAATAATCTGATTACGAATATACTGAAATAATCCGCTGTCTAGGTGATAAAAGATACGCTTGGTATTCGCCAGTTTATCGGCATTTATTTAATTGTCTGACTTAAAAGATATTATACCCACAATGAATGTTAACATTTCTTACAAATAACTAGTAATATCCTCACTAATATAAAACCCCATACTAATAATTCGCGATTGGTTCCGGTAAAAAGTTGCACACGCATCCTATATTGTGTTATACTTCTGCACAAAATAGCCGTTAACAGGATTATATTGACTTGACCAGGGAATACGTAGACTGAAGATAATATTTGCTTGCACTGGTGAATGTCGCAAGCTTCTCTGCTCATGAGACTGCAGCTAATGTAAGTTGGCTCTTACGAGTGTCCAGGTTCTCCAATACACCCCACAATGTCAGCTTTTTAAACATAGGGATAAATACTCGTATTGCAGTCGGTAGATGACATCTTGATATAGAGTTAGTTGGAAGGAAAATGATCATTGTCATCCCTCACCATGGTGTGGCAACGTATTTCTTTGCTTCAGAAACCTCGAACGCATATGCCAGTCTTAAAACATTACACTATAGTAGCCTCATTATTGACTCCAGATGACGAATATGAACTGAGGCAAATTAAATAGTCTAAACTAATTTCCCCGATATGAGATTAATATGGCTTCATTACGTATTTCTTGCTATAGTCAAAGCTGTGGTCAAACCCTTCAAAATGCACGATTTTTAATGTAAATATTACATTTTTCAGATATGAAAATGTATACACTACAATTTCTTCAGACAATGGTAAACGCACTTGTATTTAGTTACAAAGTCCCTTCAGATGTGACAAAATAGCGTACTATTTTATGAATAATTGTAAATGTATTTGCCCCATAAAATAGTTACTGTAGTGAATTTTAGGAATAATTATTTAAATATTGTTCTTAGTAAAAACTTCACTGACAACCAAAACTCAGTTATAAAAAGGCGCATAATCAGTAGTAAGTAATGCAGAGGGAAGCCAATTGAGTTCAAATACTATTAATTTTTTTTAATATTTCTTTTTCACTAAACTTTTCATTTTTTCTAACTAAAATAATATAATTACAATCGTTTCAAGACATACAGCACATTAGCACATATTATGTATACACATGTATAATTATGTGTATTTTGTATATTTGAATACCTTTTCATATTTAACTGCAAATTAAAGAAAGTAAAGCAACGTTATTTAGTAAATTTCATACTTCACCATTGTTTTAAATGCTTGTTTTATACATACTCTAAAGGTGAGTCTATTATAAAACTGTTTTACTATCGAAAGAAATATCTGTTTAAGTTTTTATACACCAGCTGAAACTTCTTTTTTGTTTTGTGCCTTTATTTACGAATATTGAAATTCTTCCCATTATTTTCAGCTAAACATATATGAAAAGCACACTTGTCTGATAAGCTCTTTTGAAAAGTTGCTTGTATTTTGTGTCATTTATAAATAATTAATATTATTTATACTACATAAATTGTGTAATATAATACTCACATTTCCATGTTTAATCACTTTAAAACAAAATAGGACACGGATTAGCTTTCCTCTACTAAATGCGCCCAATCTACTATCTAATAGCAAAAGTAACAAATGGAAATCTGTTAATGCTTTCTAACAAACACTCTCCCAAACTGAATCATACTGACGATGTAAGATTTTCCACAAGAACTTACATATAAGCGAAGAAGTCCCATTGAGCCCATTAGACCGGCATAGAACACACAAATCTAACAAAAACATTGTTCACTCCATAGTTGCAAAAGCAGTCCTTTCATTATAGCTTTGTCAACGTTGTTAGATTTACTTCAACTGAAGTAACCCAATCACAACGCACTTTTAGTTCTGAGTGTTAACAGACGGAACAAATTATTGTAGTTAATGCGCAGAGCTAGACTTGACCGAATACACATTGACATTGTGCTACGCGATAGTTCTGCATCTAACGCTAGGTTCGTTCTCAATTTCATAGCAAAGAACGCATTTAAATCCAGCGGTTGCATGGGAAGCAAGTTTGCTGCTGTGTGTTGTTGATCATAATTATTATTACATTAATTATTTATTACTGGGACCTGGTTTCTTAGCTTTTAACCTATTTTTCCCCTTGGCATTTAATAAAGTATTTACAGGATGTTTTGCATTTCCTGGGGCTCAATTTCATAGGGGTTAAAATGCCTAAATAGGATTGTGAACTAATGTCCTAAATCGCCGTTTTCAGTTCTTCAGATAATATATACTACGATTTAACCTAAGACTCCCACTATTGCTGCTTGCCATGCATATATCAAGACACGTTATAAATATATACCAGAAGCTTGGAAAGCAAAACACCGGCATTCAAGGAGGTTATGGATATCAATCGAAATGTTTCCAGAAAAGGAGTACCATGTTCTTTGGAGCTGCAGAGAATTATTAAACGCAAGCCAGACTTTGAAGACATAAAGTGGATTTGTTTAGTACTGTGGGGAGACAAATGTATATAGTTTAAAATTAAAAGAAGTGTTATAGACTGAGATGTTAGATTCATTATAAAATAAGTTGGGTCGGCTAGTTTTTACTCACGTCATATATACAGTTGGATTTTCTTGCTATTTCGGAAGAGACTGCTACAGAGCAAGAAAATCCAAGCGCATATGCGATGTGAGTAAAAACTAACCGATTCAACACAAATGTATACCTATTGAAAAATTATTCCTAGAGCTTGCAGCATTAGCATCTATGATTATGCTGCAATGAAGCTATATTCTGTGGAAGGAACCCTCTCTTCACACAGGAATGTGCTACGTAAATAATAGGAAATCGTTCATATTTGGGCATGTACGCAGCTATTTATTGCAATGCCTATAATATATATATATAGAGAGAGAGAGAGAGAGAGAGAGAGAGATCTATTATGTGTGTGTATTCTTGCAAGTAGTTTCTGATGGGGTAAACTCTTGTGAATTGTACCTATAAACAAAGCTTACTAAAATAAGAAAGACAAGGTAATAATAGGACATCCTTCATGCTAAATAATTTTTTGAACATACTTTTAGTTATCTACTGCGTTAACAAATACAATCAAAAGAAACAGAAATATATACTGCGTTTTTTATGATGGCTATTGATAATGTGTACTTTTGTGAAATAAGGCTATAATCAAATATAATAAAACAAGGAAAACAGAAAGATTATTGGTTTTTGCATTTATTAAAGAATACAATTTTCTAAGTCGTATACGTGTAGCCTGAAATGGGAACACTATAAAACGATTAGTTCAATAGTAATTATCCATTAAGTAAACTAAAAAACCTATTTTAAAGGTTTTAAGTGTTAAGCCAAAGTAACAGGACCCAAAAAGCTGGGTCTTAGTTATTATGTTTCAAAAATGACAATATCAAGTCCTCTCCTATGTCGGCCGTCAACTTAAGACTCACTGTAGAGCATCTGCTCTACTGATAAAAGAATATCAACCATAGATTAAGCCATAATTATATGCATGTCTGTTCGCAAAATGTATTCATACTTTCCTATTTTGCGTAAAGGAAATCGCATTAAGTGACTACAAAAGTAAACCAATCGCAACAATGAATAGTAAGCAGTTCAATTAACTTCCGTTGCTTACGTGCTGTTAGGGAGTTGTTTTAAAAAACCACAGGCTGGGAATAAACGCTCAGTGCTTTAATAACGTGTGAATTTGATGTAAGTTCAATATATCTGAGTAGCTCATCTTAAGTTGCTCCAATTCCGTTAGTCACAAGAATGTAAAATAAGATCATTGAACCACTCTATGGTAGGTAACCACGCGCTTCTGAAGTTGAAGTAAGACTTGCAAACGTAGTAATAGCTTATTTTCATTTTAAGTTACGCAGTCCATGAATTGACTTTCCTCCAACAGCAGTCGTTTAATTCCATTCCATACTAAACTTAAACGGGATACCCATAAAATTATGTTGTCCTCAGAAAAACAGGATTAAAAAGCTCTTATGTTGCATTCACATGAGTTCACCAACTCACTCTTCTATACAACTGTTGTTACAAAATCTTATTCCTCTGTCTGCTTCCTGTTGATCATATAAAAATCCCAAACACACATTGTAGGTTCAGAGCTCTTCCTTCACAGTATGCTCTGCTCGCGCACCGGCAGCCGCAGCTCGGATTCCCGCCGAACCAGTTATAGTCCTCCCGTTCTCACAGTTACAGTTGTAGATGTAAGATGTAAGATGATGTTTTAATTGTAGATGTAAATATGAGAACTTGGGGTGGTTGCGAGGATGTTATAACCGTTTTGGCAGGAGTTCCAGCTGCGGCGGCCGGTGCGCCAGACGCATGCAGTGGCCACAGTGTGAAGCAAAAGCGCTGCATAAGGTGGATATGGTTGGCTAAAGCAAGTTGGATTTTATAAAGCTGATCGCTATCTGATGGATTCCAAATTCCATCCTCTTTGCATAAACACGAGATAACACGACTTAGTACTTGCAAATTGATAAGCACTTAAAAATTCAAGCACCATTAACAAAGAATATCTCGGAAATAGTTATTTCCGCAAAAAAGCATTTGACAAATTGTGTGATTTAACGAGATATTCATGTTTGTGTACTAAGAGTTTGTCTATTACAGTTTACCAAAAATGTAAAGAATTCGATACCGAGATTTTCACCACAAATGCATGTTTTGAGGCTATCCGTATCCCAAAAGAAAGAAGTTTTAGAATAAATGGGTGTGTGCGCCTGTGTGCCTACCATTATGTCTGCGAATAGCATATGTAATTCAAAAGCGAAAAGCTGGTAAATTTAAACTTAGCATTTAAGTTCAGCATCTTTCATGGATGCCAGAATTAAACCTATACCTCACATGAAGCAATTTTTGTCCTCCTTTATTTTATCTGAATTGCATCTAACAATGTTGATTAAGAACACATATGTTTAGTATGCATTAGAAATGCAATGCGTATCTTTAATTTTCTAGGAATAACCTGCGAATTCCTCTTCATTCTGATTATCTTTTATATATTTGTAAACATTAAGACATAGATATAATCTTGCTACATAAAAATGTAGATCTGGTTAAGGTACACAGTTTGTGTCAACCTTCATGTGGGGTTAAGTTAATCATTTCCGATATACCTATAGCTTATTATTGGTTTGAATTTTAAAATACTTATACTTTTCTCAAGTAGTAAGTCACTATCCCCTGGTGTTACCATTTCAAACGATCACATAGTGACCCGCCCTTTAAAAACCTGACTGTCGTATAACCTATTGTGTTGTACAACAAAATGTGTAACTGTGAATTGAAGGTATATCTGGATTAACAAGAAGAAGCTACAACAACAAGCTTGTGTAAAAACAGTTTGTAGAAGAGCGAGTAGAGGAAGTTATGTGAATGCAACACAAGAGATTTTTTAAGGTAAAGTTATCCTGGCATGTAATGATATAAACTCTAGTAGTACTAATGCAACAAAACATTTCGTTATGCAATAAACGTTTTACTTAGATAGAACTTATTTTATATAGCGTTGTTATAGTCGCTATGAAGCGATTAAATGTGACAGCTGACGAAAGCATTTTCTATATCATTCTCTGGACTTCGTAATGATCAAAGTTTATTGAAAGGCGGATAAAATAGAATCTGAAAAGGAAAAAGAGTTTATCTAAGGCCCATTTACTTAAAATATTTTGAATGTTTTTGAACGAAATATTTATTCATAAGAAACTTATATTTAAGTAAACATTATTTAATAACAGTAGGTTATTTAGGAGAGATCGAGAACAGCTTTTTGGGCATATATGGGAAAGGATAGGGAAAACGAGGGTAGATGGGGGGGTTCAAGGAAGAAAATGGGTTTATATGGGAGAGATAGGGAATACGACGACTGATACTAGGCTAGACAGGGGTTGAAGGAGGGAAGTGCGTTTATATGGAAGAGATAGAGAAGAGGTGATAGGCTAGACAGAGGTCTAGGAGTAGAGTATGTCTTTTATATGGGGGAAGTAGAATACGAGGAGAAGTGCTAGGCTAGACAGAGGTTGAGGAGTAGAGTATGCGTTTATGGTGGAAAGATAGGGAAAACGAGGAGAGCTGTTAGACTAGACAGGGCTTGAAAATTAGAATAAACCTTTTATACGGCAGAAATAGCAAATGGAGGAAAGGTATTAGGCTAGGAGAGTTTGAGTATGTGTTTATAAGGAGAGACGAGAAAACGGTGAGAGATGCTATGCTAGGATAGACAGGTGTTAAAGGTAGAATGTGTTTTATATAGGTTAGATAGGAAACCAAGGAGGGATGCTCAGCTAGAAAGGGGTAGGAGGGAATTCGCTTTATGAGAGGTACGGGATACGGGGAGAAGTGGTAGGCCAGACAGAGGTTTAGAGTAGAGTATGCGTTTATATGTTTGAGGGGTATAGGAACAGGAGGAGGGGTGTTAGGCCAAACAGAGGTTGAGGAGTAGAGTATGGTTTATATGAGACGTATAGGAAAACGAGGAGAGGTACTAGGTTGGGAGAGTTTGAGTATGCGTTTATAAGGAGAGACAAGAAAACCGAGAGAGGTCCTATGCTAGGATAGACAGGTGTTAAAGGTAGAATCTGCTTTATATAGGTTAGATAGGAAACCAAAGAGATACTCAGCTAGACAGGGAAGGAGGGAATACGCTTTATGAGAGGCAGGGGATACGGGGAGGGGTGTTAGGCTAGACAGAGGTTGAGGAGTAGAGTATAGTTTATATGAGAGGTGTAGGAAAACGTGGAGAGGTGTTAGGCTAGACAGAGATCGAGGAGTAGAGTATGGTTTATATGAGAGGTACAGGGAAACGAGGAGAGAAGTTAGGCTAGGCAGAGGTCGAGGAGTAGAGTATGGTTTATATGAGAGGTATAGGGAAACGAGGAGAATCGGTAGGCTAGGCAGATAGTGAAGCAGTAGGAATATGGACTTATATACAGGAGAGATAGTGAATACGAGGAGGGGAGGTGCTAGACCTTGAAAGCGACTTTAGACGTGAACTTCGTGGAAAACTGTTTCATGTCAATGTTAGAACGCTAATTCTAGACATTCCCATCACGTAAACTATTCAGGGAAAAGGTGACCTGCTCAGGGAAAAAGGTGACTAACAAAGGGAAAAAGGTGATCAACAAAGGGAAAAAGGTGACCCACAAAGGGAAAAAGGTGACCCATAAAGGGAAAAAGGTGACCCACAAAGGGAAAAAGGCGACCCACAAAGGGAAAAAGGTGACCCATAAAGGGAAAAAGGTGACCCACAAAGGGAAAAAGGTGACCCGCTCAAGGGAAAGAGGTGATCCGCAAAGGGAAAAAGGTGACCCACACAGGGAAAAAGGTTACCCACAAAGAGAAAAAGGTGACCCGCTCAAGGGAAAAGGGCGACCCGCTCAGGGAAAAAGGTGACCCACAAAGGGAAAAAGGTGACCCACTCAAGCAAAAAAGGTGGCCCACACAAGGAAAAAGATGACCCACAAAGGGAAAAAGGTGACTCACTCAAGCAAAAAAGGTGACCCGCACACACTAACAGGCAAGTAATTCAGTTAGTATCTCAGGGTAGGACAGATCTCGGGAAGCGGATATAACATAGTTCCGCATGATGTTACAGGTAAGTCAGATAGTATCGTGGGTATTTAGGATAATTCAAGTATCATAGGTATTTAGGGTCACTCAGCTAGCATCACAGGAGGCAATATTCCAGAGACAGGGCGTTTCATAGCTGTATATGATTTCACTGGCAGTTCAGCTAGTATTGTGGGCATTTAAGCTAATTCAGCTAGTATCACAGGAGGCTAGATTCCAGAGGCTAACTGCATCATAGCTGTGCATGATTTCACAGGTAATTCAGCTAGTATCGTAGGTATTAAGGCTAATTCAGCTAGTACCATAGGAGGGCAGATTCCAGGGTCCGTTATAACATAGTTTCGTATTTCACAGGTAGTTCAGGTAATATCGTAAGTATTTGGGGTAATCGACATAAATTCACAGATATTAGTGATAATTTTCATCGGCGATTTCTATGACAGCTATTTAAGGTAATTTAGGTTGTATCAATGGTATTTGAGTCTTTTAACAGGAAATTCAGATAGTATCACAGGTGCTCGTGCTAATTTAGAGCAGGAATTAGTATCAGAACTAGTTAAGGTAATTTTACATGATTAGGGTAGTATAACAGGATTTAAGTCATAGCAGCAACAGCCTCATTACATAACAGCTATAGCAGAAACAGCAGCAAATTCAACAACTACAGATTCATCATCCTCAGCAACAGGAAGCATCACAACAGCAAATACGACGGATGTAGTAGCAGATACAGCATCTATAGAAACAGCAGCTACAATGATAGCAGCGATAGATCCTACAGCTACAGAAACATTAGCCGCAGCCTGTACAATAGCCGTAGCAGAAGCAAATGCAACAGCTACCGTAGCAGATTATGGAGTGATTTTAAACGTTGCTATTAAAATGTCAAATTGTCAGCTCACGGGAATGTTTTCTAGATTATTTTCTAAGTTCTGTTACAAATGTTAAAAATGTATTTAAGTCCGTGGCCAATGAAGTGGAATCTTATGAGGACGGGATACACTGTCTTAGGAAGTCAGTTCATATCTGGTCCATTTAGTTGAACTCTTTTGAGGGTTTTCGAAATTAAATGGAAATTTTCATGAAATATATTCTTACTGTATACACATAATTGCATTTTTACCCATTACTATTGTTGTTACAATATTCAGATATGAATCACCATAAAGTAAACGTTATTTGTTAATTTTAATATATACAATTGGTGTTGAAACGATACCACTATTTCTCGATACTCGATACCTATACTGATGTTTGAACACTGATATTCGATACTCGATACGCATCTTATAAAAACCTGAAAGAGCTATTATCTTGTTCGCTGAATTATATGCATGTAATCAGTTTTGTGTTGTATGCTAATTCCAAAATTGTTTCTGCTTGACATCCTCCAATTGACAGGAAATTTTTTTCTTCATAATGCCACATATGTACTTTTTATCTGGTAATAAGTAATTAGCCGCATAACACTCGGAAACACTAATTTTGTTGATTAAACCTCTCTATACCCACCCTCATATATTAGTATACACATGTTTAATACAAAGGTATATTACACACAATTAAAATTTTGAAAAAACAATCAAAGAAATATTGTACGATATATGAAGCAATCAAGGATTTTTGCTTAAGAACACGAACATTCGTGAAAGATCAAATGCTTCCATACGCTGTATTATTTCGCTTTATAATTCCTGATTTGCTTCTGGTGCTGGCTATTGCAGAAACGTGATTAATGCGTCAACTGAATAAATTTCTTTCACAACTCAGTTAACATTTAACTACATGTTACATGAGTACCTTTACTCCTTCCCCCATTGCTCTGCATTTAGATACAAGAGTGTTACACACGAGTACATCACAGTCAGGGTCTATCAGAACAGTCACGTGCGAGGCAATGTCTCGACTCCTTTCATTCCTCCGCAACAACAACATTCCATAAATACTTTTAAAAATTTAAAACTATCGAAAAATTATCGAAGGTTTATCTCGAAGTGTTGGACTTGCTTCGATACCACGAGTATCCAGTGTATCGAGGCCCCATCCCTATATATAATAAAATATAGATACCTGGAGTTACTAAAGGAATACGTTTTCCCCTTTTTAAGGGATCCAAACTAAAAACAAAGAATAGCTGCCTATGGGTAGGGTAGCATAATCCTAAAATGTATATAATTTATTTACTTTAGGAGGTCTACATATAAACTATTACTAGTCTTATACTGATTGTAATATTTTGTAAACTATATACAACATTTTTCGAATAACGGATAGACACTTCACAATCCCGGCGATGGATAGACCCACTTCAAGGACTTTAGCAACCTTGACCACGTGGGCTCTTGATTTACCATATAGCCGATAACCTAGGTAAATCACGACCAACCTTTGTCCATCCAAGTTATCTCTCACAAATCCTATCACGTGTAGAAAGACCTCAATGCCACGGTGAAGGCAATCTTCTTAGATAACGGAAATCCAAAGTTTTCTACGACCTAAGACTGCAACGGTCTGAGAGAGGAAGTGGGACCATGGAAATATCATATCGGCTCAAGGAGCGAATGCAGCAGCGCTCTACGCAATGGAGCTGGGTTGAAAGCTGTAAGAAGGCAGCTCCTTCATCAACTTTACCCTGTCCAGCGCCCCTAACGCGGCCAGGGAATCATTACTGATAATCAACAAGAGTTAAGCCGCACTAATCAAAATATGAAAACCAAAGCTATGAATATGGGAAAACGATTTCAACGTTTGAAACACTTAAAACTTGCTACATGGAACATGAAAGAATCGTTGAATAAAGAAGATGAATTCCAGAACGAACTAAAAACATGAATATATATATATATATATATATATATATATATATATTTAAATATTATTATAAAGTGGTGCATTTTAGAATAAGAGAGCCTCATCAGGGGTTGCAATTGCTGAAAACCAATCTGTAAATAATAGAATTCATAGTTATAATGTTATAAATAATAGAATTCTAGGTGTGCGAATAAGACATTAAGAGGACATCTAATAGTGATTGGTGTATATACACCTGAGAAGGGCCGGGAAAAAGATAGTATGCTATTCTGCAACATCTTACAGACTCATTTAAATTCTGTAAATAAAACAGATTTCATAACAATTGGAGTCGATTTTAATGTCCGTTTTGGAGAGTAGATAATGGGGAAGTTAATACGCGAAAATGGAGAACAAGCTATCAACGAAAATGGCAAAACACTGAGGAATTTTGTAAACTTGAACGAATTTAGATTAGAGTAACCTTTTTCGCCATAAAGATATTCATAAATATACATGGGTAATGAGAGGAAGGTCAATAATAGATTATATTCTTACCACCAAAAAGCTATCTTCATATGTGTCCGATACGCATGTTTAAAGAGGTTGCGATGTTAGTTCTGACCATTTTTTGGCTCTCTCCAAATTAAACATACCAAGAAAATGGATATTCAAAAATAGACACTACATCAAACTACAAAATGCCCCTGTTACAACAAAAGTGTATAAGGAGGTTACACCACTTGAGGTTGAGTACATGCATGGACCATAGAGAAGTAATTACAAACATAAACGAAAAATGGCATCATTTCAAAGAAATTATTTTGAAGGTAACAGAGTACCGTTTAGGGAAGAGATTTATGAAAAGAAAGAGAAGAGGATTACAGTACTGGAATAAAGACATAGAAAAGATTCTGTAAGGAAAAGGCGTATCAAACATACCTCCAGCGAAAGGCCGACGAAGATAAAACAAGATAAGCATAAATGTGCCAACGCAAAAAGGGAAGTGAGAAAGTTAAACCGCGAACGTTAACATAACCATATAAGCACTATTGAACACGACTGCCATGGGATGCAAAATATAGCCTATAAAATAATGAAAAAGCTTAATTCAACCGAAAGAGACAATGCAAAAATGAATAATATACCAAAAATATTGGACTAAGTAAGAACGAAGACGACATTAATCCAACACTATCCACTTTAGTAGGGTTAATGATATTGAAATAAACGAACTAGATAATGCCTTGGAAACTCCAAGAGTAGAAGAATCCCCAAGATGGGATGGTACGAATATTGAATTTCTGAAATACATGCCTGAGGTAGTGAAAATAATATTTCTAGAAATGCTTAACATAAGCTGGAGGACTTGCATAATCCCGGGTGAATGGTAAAGAGTAATTATATGTCCTAGTTTTAAAGAAGGGAACAGAAACTATTGTAATAGCTATATAAGCATATGCTTGCTAAATCAGCCTATAAAGGGTCGGCTAATAAAGCGTCGTGTAAATAGCAACATGAATGTATCCTGACAAAAGAACAAAATGGTTTTAGAAAACTGTTATGCTCAGACGACATATTCGTTAACGAACAGATAATTTAAAAAAGACGAGAATTTAATCTCCCCACCTACCAGTTATTTATCGGTTATGAAAAAGCTTTTGATAAGGTGTCGTTAAAGAAACCGTGGAAAACCATGCATAACAGAGGCTTTTCGGACCAGTTGATAAAAGCGATATAGAGCCTATACTTTGGAACACTATATCAATAAAAAAAATCAGACAAAACACCAGTGAACTAATAAAAATAAACCAAAGAGTTAAGCAGGGCTTTCCGATGTTCCCAGCACTATTTAGTATATACATTGACGATGACATTAAGAAATGGCAAGAAAAATTAAACACTCATTTTATAATCAATGACGAGCTCTTGAAGACCATACTGTTTGCAGATCACTCATTGATTTCTAGCAACACGGAGGACGAGTTACAAATTAGCGCCCATAAATTAAACTTACTCGCAAGCGAACATAACATGAAAACTTCTGATAAAAAACCAGAGCAATGGCTTTCGAAGGGACAAAACATAGACGATGCAAAATAATGATAAACAACAAACTAAGGGGTTTCGACGTATCATATATGATATCGATATGAAGATAGAGTAGAGTAGGGTCGTATATGTATTGGTCTTAAACATTATACGTGTTCAAACTCCTATAACCGTATCTAAGTCACTAACCCTCCCCCACCCACCCTTGACCTCTTCCTTACACTTTGATCTGAGCTGCATTACCTTTCGTAAAAATGTACCAATTGCTTCCTCCTTCCCCTCCAAGCCAGCAACGTGCAAGAACCCTCTCCTTGAGTTTACAAAGGACCCTGGCAGATACTTTCTCCTCAACTGTTTACAATGCGCCATAATATGAATCAAGGTTTCCTCCTTTCTACAGCAGGGACGATTTTTAAGTCTTCTTTGTTAATGAACTTGATCGCTCGCCAAGGTCGCAGTCTGAGACTAGCAAGCCCTTGCTTGCTAGCTCTATTTCTGGACAAAATACACTGCCGTTTGTGAAAATTGCAACACCAAGGAGGAAGTGCATGATGAATTCATTAAATTTAATACCACAGGTTAGGTGCTGACAAGTGACAAATGATAAACTTTTCAAATCTATACATGGCCTTTGAGCTCTAATATTCAGTATTTGGTGTGTCCTCCATGCGCTGCAATTAGAGATGCTATACGCTGTTGCATTGAATAAAAAAGGTTCTGAATAAGTTCCTGAGGGATTTCCCTCCACGCAGTTTGTATTCGAGCCCACAAATCCGAGACACTGGTTACTGGAGGACCGTGACGCACCTGGTGCCGACCAACCATATTCCAGACATGTTTGATGGGCTACATGTCTGGCGAACGTACAGGCCAGGGAAGCAATGGTACCCGTCGCTCTTCGAAGAAGGCTTGTACATTCCTCGCAATATGTTGCCAGGCATTGTTCTGTTGAAAGTGGCCTGTGAAGATGCCTGAAGCAGAGGGAGTACCTCAGGCACTACATCCACCGTTAGATACCGTTTGCTGCTCAAAGTGCCCTCAATTCGTAGATGTCGAGATCGGTTGTTGTAACCAATGGCGCCCCTAAACATCACACCTGGTGTTTGTCGCTATGCCGCTCAAAAATGCAGCCTTCCAACCTGCGCTCATCACGGTACCGCCGGACACGTATCCGGCCATCACTGTAGGATACGTTGAAGCGGGACTCGTTCGAAAAGACTACCTTTGCCACTCAGCATCCCAGTGAAGGTGTTCACGCGCCTATTGCAGTCGGAGAAGCTTGTGGTTTCTGGACAATGGAAGCCGACGTAATGGCATGCATGAAACCAGTTCCACCTGCAGTAGACGGCGACGAACCGTTGATCCAGACAAGTTCACAGCTGTTGCAGTGCTCCAGCGTCGAGCCAACACTGTGGATGAAGCTATACGGTCCGTTGTGGCCATGCGGACAAAATGACGGTCATCACGTGCAGTGGTCATATTCCTGGTCCGCTCTTCGCTACATACGACCTTCATGTAGCCACTGCTTCCACACACGCATCACTGTCGTAGCAGCATGTCCTGTACGAGCCGAAATGTCACGGTATGATAAACCCGCTTACCGGAGACCGATCATTCTGCCCCGATCGAACTCACTCACATGCCAATATGGCTTCCTTTGACGTCAACTAGGCGTCCTGGCACTCACTTTATTGTTTCCACCTTGTTTGACAGCTCTGTACTGACTACATTGGCCGCAACACTGACTTGTCGGACCGACACGAAAGGGCTCTGCTTGGCCTACGTTTACCCCATCTCTCCGCAATCCTAATCACTTATTGCTTGCACATCTTCTGCACTTCCACCAAGTTTGGAGTTATTCGGGAAATTCTTTCTTGGTGTTGGAATTTTCACAAAGAGCAGTGTATATTGTTCTACACCCCATTCTGCCTTTAGTTTTGACTGTAAGATTTACTTTCTCACTACAGCTCACATTCGCTCTATTTCCAGGTCCTTGAAATCAAATATTATCCATCCCTAATCTCTCAGCCCACTCTTGATTTTCGCTACCTAGGTCTTGTCCCCTAAAATGCTAATCTCTTCCTTAACTGCATGTGCGGTAAAATAAGAATAACAGTGAAAAACGGCCCAGTTGAAATGTTACAAAACAATGGCGGTACCAACACTAACATAGGCTTGCGAAAAGTGAACACTTAAAACATCAGATAAAAAAAGAATAGAGTCTGCTGAAATGAAGTTCTTACGTTCAACAGCAGGTTACACATTACTAGACAAAAGATACGATAAGGAAATAAGATGTAAATTAAGCATTTACAACTTGTTAGAAATAATTCAAAATCTAAGATCTAACTGGCTCCAACATATAGAATGAATGCTACTCAACAGGCTTCCACAGATTTTACTGCAAAACCAACCCAAAGGTAAAAAGGATGTTGATCGATCAAAAACAAGATCGCAAGATTCAATCTTATGACGTGGAAACAGGTCTATGGCCTAATTTCATGAGGAAGAAGAAAGTGTACAAAATTTACACATGTGAAGGAGGAGCTACATATAAACCAGCGGTACTCAACCTTTCGTACTTCGTGCCCCCCATTTTACCTTGGTTATTTATGGGTCACTTCATAGCACACGATGGAAATACAGATAATCCAATATGTGAGAATGTAAACTCAATTGGCAACCCTTAGAGGGCGCCAGCGGTTTCAAAACTGTATCATAGATTTTCAAGAGACTCGCGGTTTCAACTGCTCTTAATTTTGTACCAGTTTTAAACGAAACCTGAATGACGTACACAAATGATATTAAAAATCGCATTTATAAAATTTTGATTCCTCATATGTAGCGTTTCGTGGCTTGTGCGTATTTACGGAGGGACAAAGCAACCTAATAGTTATTCTGCAGTAGCGAATAAAACCTAAACCGTTCAAAACGAAATCCCGGCTACGCACTGTTAAATGAAATGACATTTACCTACTTTCTCTAGTACATACTTATAATAAGCAGAGAAGGTATTATATTTCACCCAAACATTCGACGTAGAATTTACCGGAAATTCATATTTTGAGACTCCCTGACACAACAAAAGGTGTTTTGGGAAACTATCCATGTGTGTGAATAGTATAAATAAAAAACGAAATATCCTATAAATACCAAAATTGGTATTTAACTTTTGTACCCCCGAAGATGCGACACGAAGATTTCAAAGAAATCGCTCGCCCCAGACTAACCTTTACATGGAAATTATTTCGATAATTTTAGTTTTCTTAATGGTTCTAGGGATTGTTATCAAAAGTTCATATATTTAATGCATTTACATGACAAAATATATATCTTCAATTTTATGGAATAGTTTGTGAAGTCCTTTTCATTTGGGAGAAATTTTGTGTAATTTTGAATAACGGGTTAACCATAAACGAAACGTACTATACAAAAACATAAATCTCTTTAACAAATACACAATTTATGTTAAACAACTTTAAAACAGTTTTATCTGTGGCATCACGTTTTCTGGAATATTCGTTATTATTGGTTTGAATGTTTCAATACCTTGTCATTTTTCAAAGTACTACCGCACTTCAGTTGTTTCTCGCGATGTGCTGAACAGAGAGGGAATTTCAAGACTAACATGATGTAGCGGGCCAGGTTAAGCGCCGAGAATTACATCAGATGAGGTAACCAAAGAGAAAGTGTTGAAACGAGGTTACCTCAACACGGGAGCGCTAAGGAACGCGGAGTCAGCGCTTCTGTATGCATTTATACTACGGTGATCTGGCTCGCTTTGTGCGGAATAGGGTCGGTATCAGTTGGAATCGTGAAGAGGGTGAATTGTATCATCGACGACCTGTGGTCCGCTTACCATACACAAGTCGCCAACACAACATCAGTCGAACAGGTAAGGATGTATCTACTGTAAGATCTGCTGTGCTTGCTCGGGCCTCACCCAGTCTGAGTGGCCCGACTACGGGCCCTAATGTACTACCACTAGAACAATGATACAATTTATTGTGTCAATGCGTCCCCTGTGCATTAATTAAATACCCCTATCCTGGAACGCCACCACGGCCTACCTATCACCCCAGTACCGACGCATTCCCCTACCTTTGAGCTATCAACCCCTAGTGTAACCAACTACTGCGGGGTAACCACCCCGGTAAGGGTGTTACAATGTACAGATATATAACTATCAATTCTGCTTTGTGTATTCCACTTGTACCTAAGACGAAATGTTTAATGAAAATAGTTTAGCGAACATTAATTTTGATTAACATAAAATAGATAGGAAAGTAAGCGTTCGAAGTAACAGTTTGTAGTAGCTATATAAAAATAAACGATAGTAAACAGAGATGTCATGCGAATGTAACTCACACTATTTTTTAAGATTTAAAATTACATTTAGCACCGTGCTGTAGTTAACTGTTTGCTCAAATCTGTGACCACAGTTTACGTTCTAGTCGTTCTGCCATTGCCTTTCCATTGTTAGTCTATTCGTAGTATGCGCATCAATATACTACAGATATATGAAAATCTTCTATAAGCAATTGTCGGTGAAAGTTTCATCGTAAAATTGTATACGCTACAATGTCAGTACCTATTCCATAATTTCGTGAATAAAGTTGAGCGTACAGACTATTTGAAGGACAATGCAAGGCTAGAACTTGTAGTAAACACAAGTATTGTTTGAATATACAAGGAATATAGTCGAAACAAAAGGATTTAGTACCTAATGTAATTAGGAAGACAAGTATATACATTTATAAGGCGCTTTGTTTGAATTTTAGTTACATTGTCCATCACTTGCGGGCTATGTGCGGAACGTATAAGTCCGCTGCGCAGTCTGCCTAGTTCAACTCTAGAGTCACAGTATAAACAGGCACTCGAAAGTAGAAGCTGACACTGCCCAGTGTGCATGAATTGCAAAACAGCAAGATATGCAGCATGCAGATGTAGAAGTTCCTGGTTATCGATGATATCTGTCATGGACAACTACATAATGGAGGTCAAATTACAGATATGCAACACCACTTGAGTTGAATTAATTAATGTATCCAATTTTGAAGCACATAAAGACTTAGTGCCGTATATATCTTCTATAAGGGATACCATGTTTCACTTAAAGGATTTCTTCTGTAACTGCTATAAACTTGGGAGTAGACTATTCTGGGTAATACCATGCATGTGCATATATTTACATGCATCACTTTTTAGGGCGGTCTTCATTTCGACCTGGAAACTGGTGGTTCTTAAATAAATGAATGCACTACGGTAGAGTACTTTCTCCAGCATTCCGGCATTAAACTCTATTCATTTCTAGGTCCCCGCCTTCAATTTTAATCTTTCTGCAAGCGGAAGACATTTATTAATCCGGTAGGGAATATTTATCACATCCGCACCAGAGCCTTATTTAGAACCTGCGCATCAAAATTTACAGAGGTTCTGCTGATTATTTTTCAGCCCAGGCTATCCTTGTACTTTATTTAAACCTAATTTGAAGGGAGTAGAGCCTACAAGAAACCCACAAACAGCAGTTTCGTTGTACAGAAGAGGGCAAATAATGAGCCGCCTGGACTGATTGCATGACCAGAATATGTGATATTATTAATTCTTTTATACGTCTCCCTTCATTATTGAGACAGTGTCTACGTAACAGAAACGAAAAGTATGTATTTCCTACATAGATTATTCGACAAAATCAACATGAAATTTTGACGTACACTTAAAGTTACCGAGCATATTCATTGAATGAGGTTTCTCGTATGTGAAGTAGATTCGTAATCTAGACTAGGCTTAGTGCATAAGTAGTTCAAGAACCTAAGGAATGTAGATTCCATATTTTGGCAATTATTATATATAAAATTACTCCGAAAGAAAAAATTATCGTCTCGGTACAGGCGATAGTTCCATCTGTAACCAGGTTATATTCAATTTTAATTAGGAGTTTCATACACTTTAACTTCCAGTGGAAATTTTACATGCTTTAAGTCGCTTTATCAAATGCGTATAAGGACACTGGCAAGTCATATGATTACTGCAGGCCTGCATTTTAATGGAAACTGAACTTTACTTGCTTCAGAACTGTTGGAAGTATGCTGTTAATAACATCTAGGTTTTTTGTTTTTCTATGCAAAAACGAGAAGTGAGAAGATATATTTCCTGAACAACTCCTTATGAATCAGCTTTTGAAACGCACGCTCAAAGGGCACGAGTTTATTTTGGCACCCAATGATTACTCACAACAAGGATATCGTATAAAATACAATTATAAACATTGTATCCATTGCAACAATGTTATCACACAAAATTGTCCATATGTGCACTCATTACCTATCGAGCATCGAAGCTCCTTAACATTCATGTTCTACCTCAAGCTCACCCGAGACAGACGGCACTCAAAAGTATAAGGTCTTTAGTTACGATCAGAAGAAGAGTCGACTCTTTGAAATCAGAAGCGACAAAAGGCTTTGTGGTGGCATTGTAACGAATCAAGTGCAACAGTTCATCCACCTATAATTCTATAAACATACTTATATGTGGCATTCTGTGCGTTTTAGCAGAGGCTCATTCGCTTGCCACCACCACCACTACCACGGCCGCCGCCGCAACCATCACCATAATAATAAATAGTAATAATAACAACAATAATAATATCTATACCATGATATAATATAGGGATAACGTAAAATAATAATAATAATATAAGAATATATTTTTTATTTTAGTTTCCCAATGAGGGAGTTTCCCGTAAGGACGAAGCTTAAATTACAAATGTGGTTTAAGAACATGAAACAGTATGATACGTAAATTTTAAATATATAAAATAAAAATACTAAATGTAATTGAACAAAACGGAACAATAGATTAATTAGAAACACAAATATCAGAATGCTGTCAATTTAAGTTAGGTATATAAACGGATTTCTTATTGGCTGTCAAAGCCATAGTGTTTACCAGAGCACTGCTAAGACGGAAATTCTTCCAAAATGTAAGGAGCCGTTTAATCACGGTCCCTCTTGCACCGATCATTAATCCTATTACTTCTGTAGACGTAAGGTTGCATTTATGTGCGTAGTAGGTTATAACTCGATCACAAAAATGTTGAACTTCTCTAGGCTGGCTTCCGCGTGTATTCAAATGCAAGTTTCCGCAAGGTCAAGTGCAATAATATCCTGGCATTGCTGTGAGTGTTAGATGTCCTTTATTTTCTTTAGGCTGATGATAGCCGCTTTCAAGTGTGACTGCAGGATCGACTATATACCCTTTTTTTTGTTTTTAACAGCTATCATATCTATTCTGCGCGTTAACCCTTCTTTGGATAAGTCAGGAACTTCATATACCGTTAATCCTGTGTCGCTCAAAGCTTAAAGTATTCTTTTAATCTTATGGCGCCTTACATCTCTTAGTACCTCACCATGAGAATAGGAAAAAGGGACGTGGGGTAGAATAATGTAACCCATATCAATAGAAACAATGAAAATCATAATAATAATAATAATAATAATAATAATAATAATAATAATAAAATTTGAAAACAGATGTGCTCCTACCGTGAGAGGGATGTAGAATATTCCGATGCAAAGTTCCCGACTTACAGAGTCCATTATGTATAGTTTCCAATTGTATCCCCCCCTAAAAAAAGAAAATATAACTTATGGTTTTGAAATTTTATGGCGGTTTATTTTGCTAGGTTAGAGCTTTTATAAGGACAGGCAGCACTCTTGTGGGTTTTAGAGATTAATATTCAGGAGAATCCACTTGCGATCCTTTGGGCTTAAAGGAAAAGTTTCAGTTACTGGCATAAATCGTTTCATTTAAAAGTCATGTGTCCAGTTTTGAAATGTTGATTGCACATTTATAATTTATTTAAGTATTTCGTAAGATTTCGCTAATTGTCATGTATTATCTCTGTTAAACAGTAGAGAGATCCTCTTGAAATGCTGAAAACAGTCGTTTATAACAGGAGTATAGTAACGGCAAAATTACATCATGGTACTCTTTTACGGATTTTTATTATACAAATTCCCTCCTATAGCTTATAGTTCCTGCCACAGAGAATGTACTTAGTGCGAAATTTCCTTTGTTTCCAGTGGAGAAAATATCACACTCGCAGTCCGTAACAACGCCTACAGATTTTCCAGATACGACCCGCATTACTAGTGAGAAGGAGAAGTTGTATCACAACTTTATGCAGGCGCTAAACACGCCACGCAGAAGAGCGTCATTCCATTCAAAGCAGCTCTGCTCAGTCTTTTAGATGAAGAGCCATCTAGAGCTATAATATGTTCCAGCTGCCTGCTTTATAGACTTCGTGATTTGTGCCTCGAAAGGTGTTTACTGACTTCTCGTCAAACATCATGCATTAAGCGTGAATATTTCAGCATTTACGTCACAGTGAACATCGAAAAAGCAAATTCTCTAATGGAAAGTTCGCTTAAAGCGGATATTCTGAGTATAAATGAGACTTCAACGTCTTTCAGTTGAAGTGCTGGATACATATACATAAAGCAGGTTTAAGAAGAATCGCAATATTTCCTATACTTTCACCTCTTCTCAGGTTCTTGTATTACGATTAAAGTATTATTATAATAGATCATAATTGACAAAATGAACTAAGACGTTATAAAATATTAACTTGGTGAACTAGTTATCCATATTATACATTATAAGGCCTGTTTTATATTTTAATAAGCATAATATCTTCAGAATAATAATAACAACAATAGCATATAAGGTACAGGGTGAGCGAAAAGACTCCAAACCGCCTGTGCGGTGTTTTTCCTGTTCGTGTCCTCGGCGCTCGTTGCCGTCTGCTGCTATCATAGTAAGGCGCGAATGAAACCATACACACTTTTAAAGCTACTTTTAAAGGCTTTACTTACCAACTTTATGAAAGGAAACGCTGAAACTGGCCACCGTCGTTGTCCATACATTTTTGGCACCTCTTTAGGAGACTATCAATCGTGGCATTTTTGGAGGGAATTTTCCAAACGATGACGGATGTCGTCTAATGTTTCTTCGGTAAGAATCGAATGCTGTCTTTTAGATTTCTTAGCCTGAACACATCCTGTTGCCTGAAATTTACTGTAAAGCTCATGGATTGTTGTACGACCTATAAATCTGTCTGCAAATCCTACTTTCACTTGGCAAGCCGACCGAGTTGACACATACGAATTAAAAATAAATACACGCTGTGCAGTAGAAAACATATACTTAGTCATAATATAATTTGTGACTAAGTAGAGGACAAAATAATAAATAACTCGTGATAACTGAACTGAATCACATCACCATCAACTCAAAACTGCACTTCACACTGCACCAGCAAAACCACAACAGCGTGGCTTTGTTTATAGCAGCAGTGCGTTATCACGTTTTATCATATTTCCACACATCCAGTGGAAAAACACCGCGCAGCCGGTATTATTGCTCATAAAATACCCCTCCGGGATAACTTAATACATAACGTGTACAAGAAAAAGCCACACACCCTGGAAGAATAAAAACAGACTATTTACAACGAAATTTCTCAACGTGAACTACTGCGAGTGATGGACAGTTTCCTAAGAGGTGCCAAAAATGCATGGACAACGAGGATGAGCGGTTTCAGCATCTCCTTTCGTAAAGTTGGTAAGTAAACCCTTTAAAATCCTTTCTATGATAGCGGCAGACGGCAACGAAGGCCAAGGACGCGGACAGGAAAAATACTGTCCAGCAGGTTCGGAGTCTTTTGGCTCACTCTGTGTTATAGGCATACAAAAAATTAAAAACACTTGCTGCATTAAAATAGACATGAAGTTGGATGTCTTTCGAATCATTAAATACTCGTAGGTAAGAGATGTGGTAGGCTTGTGAGTAGAATATATAGGAGAGAGCTGGGCGACCTTTGCTTTTATATGAGGAAAGATAGGGATAATGTGAACAGATAATAGGCTAGACAGATGCTGAAGGAGGGTGCGATACGCTTTATACGGGAGAGATAGGGAATACGAGGAGATATGCTAGACTAGACAGGGCTTGAAGGATAGAATATGATTTTATATGGGAAAGATAGCCAACCGAGGAGAGGTGCTAGGCTAGGAGGGTTTCAGTGACAGATTATAGGGAGACGAGGAAAACGATGGGAGTAGCTAGGTTGGAGGGACGTTCAAGGAGGAAAATACGTTTATATAAGAGAGATAGGGACGACGAGGGCCGATGCTATGCTGGACAGGGTCTGGAGTAGAGGAATGCGAGAAGTAAGGAATTCGAGAAGTGCTAGGCTAGACGGATTTTGAGGTGTGGAGTAGGCGTTTATATGGGAAAGATAGGAAAAACGTGGACAGATGATAAGCTAGATAGATACTGAAGGAAGGAATATGGACTTATACATAGGCGAGATAGGGAATGCGGGAAGAGGTGGTAGACAAGCCAGGGCTTGAAGAATAGAATATGTCTTTTATATGGGAGAGCTAGCAACCGAGGAGAGGTATTAGGCTAGGAGGTTTTGAATAATAGAGTATACGTTTATGTGGAGAGACGAGGGTAGATTTTAGGTTGAGAGAACCTTCAAAGAGAAAAATGCGTTCATATGGGAGAGATAGATAAAACGAAGAGAGTTCGGAGGTAGAATAGCGGTTGAAGGAGGGGAACGCCCTTTAAGTGTTATAGGTAGGGAATACGAGTTAGACAGAGGATGAGGAGTAGGGTATAAGTTTATGTGGGGAATATATGGAACCCGGAGAGAGATCCTATGCTAGGAGAGAAATGAAGGAGGGCAATGCGCTTTATATGAGAGAGGTAGGGAATACGAGGTGAGGTGCTAATCTAGACAGAGTTTGAGGAGTAGAGTATGCGCTTATATAGGAAAATATAGGTAAACGGAAAGATAGGGCAGGGAGGTTAGTGTTGATGTATGTGTAATGGTCATCCATGCATAACATCATCTAGACTCATTGACTTCAAGATTTAAACGCTAACAAAGGCTATATTGCGTTCTAAAGCCCCGGTATTGTGCCTCTAAAGGGTTGGACGCTGGTCTTCGATTGAACTACCCCGCCGCGTGTATTTTGATTGATTATGTAGCTGCTCGTCGATCGATGAATACAATTATTCTAATTAAGTATTTTTATGGTTACAGTATAAAAAGTAATTCGGATAGTATCGTATATATGTAGGGTAAACCGGTTAGTATCACAAGTGTTCATGGCAATTCACAGCAGCGATTCGTACCAGAGGTATTTACGGTAATTTACATATACGCTGCTGTTCAAACAGGAAACTGCAGATAAACTACAAAGATCAGTAGCCAACATGCAATACAGTATAATTTAAAGGCATCTATAAATAAAAAATTATGACTTTTAAAGGGAAGAATCCTGTTATATTGATAATATGTTGGAGAAATTTTAGAAGTATCTTATTTCCAATACCTATGATATATGTATCGGGTAGTATGTCGGGTATATAAGTCATTTTAACAGGTAATTCACACAGGTATTCACGGTAATATAGAGAGTAATTAGATTATAAACATTTCTCATCCAATGTTACAACACTTATATATACTGTTTTCTAAATCTTACAAACGTTTTATTATGTTACACAGTTAGTGTGCGAGACGGAGAGGAATAAACTGCTTATTAATTTACAGTGAGGTGTATAGATGTGTTCTAAAATAACCCCACACCGAACGCCCTAACCTATCCTTACCTTGACTTCTCATGGTCTATTCAATTTTATCAGCATCTAAACTAACCATCGTAACAAGACGTAGCACCACGTAACAAGATGTAACACTGCGTAACATTAACCACATAACAACGTAACGTATCCAACAAACGTAACCGCGTAACAAGACGTAACACCACGTAACATAGCCACGTAAGCACATGACAAGACTTAACATCACGTAACAAGACGTAACACCACGTATCATAACCACGTGACAAGACGTAACCAACGTAACATCGCGTAGCACCAGGTAATATAAGCATGTAACAAAACGTAACAACACGTAGCAAGCATGTAACCACATATCATAACCACGTAACATGACGTAATACCCTGTGATATGACGTAACCAGAAACGTAACAAGGCGTAACACCACCTAATCTCCCTAACCAGAGATAAAGATAGCCTCGAGGTTCTTTTAGTGAAATTGAGGCGTTTTATCCAGGATTTATTATTTGAGATTCTAAATTGAGGGGTTTTACATCAACATGCCTTTATTTTAGTTCGTTGTAGGCCCATCACCCCTTTATCTAGGCTAGAGACTAGCACTACGATTGCTCCTAATGGCAGGGTTAACGCCTCCCCTTCCAACTTCTTATTCTTCTTTATTCATCAGGTGTCTGCTAGGTGCATACACACCACATGGACAAACTTCCGTTTTTTAAATTGTAAACTCACGGAGAAGATCTTTATCCTTGACTTACATTCTCTAATGCGCTGTTTGTAATGCTGTAATGCCCATATGCATATGTCGTTATTCCATTATGGCAATAACTCTTTTGTCATCAAAGGGAGTCAATGTGATTTTATTCACTTGCACTGTGCTAACAGCATGCTCCCGGAACAGGATCAGATTCATTGGCATTCTGATGATTTCTTGGGTTTTAAGGTAGTCTATATACGTTCAAATGTAATGTACTGTTTGATTGCACTACGTATCATGCCTTTAAACTTTTTGTTCACCGATCCTTGAACATCTAAGGCGTATGTCTTAAGTCGTGGTCCAAAAAGCGTAGAATAATTTTGCTATTAGCCTCATCTTTAAATTTTCCCTACACGTTTTTGTTCTGAGTGGAGTGACATTTATGGTTGACAGGAAAATCAGATATATCCAGGTGTTCGAAAAAACGTAGCTTGTCCTGGTACATATCTTCAATTGTCACACGTTGAATGAACGAATCAGTGTCCATATACATAAGGTTCAGGTTTTCAGCCCCAAATAATATGGCAACAACACATCATAATGATAGTGATACATTAATGTCTTGGAGATGTCCAACACACTCATACCGATGTATATAGGCTTGCTGAATACGATCTGTCACGAGGTCATATGTACAGCAGCTAGATTAGCAGCATATAATGTCCAATCGATAAACATAGGCATGGCGGTCTACTTTTCTAGCGTCTTTTCATTTGTAACCAGTCGTATATCCATACGATTACGCAGGTCTTCCATGGCTTTTCTTTATATAAACGTAGTGACGTTTTCCACTACTGTCACTCAATAGTAGGAGGTCATGGTGTCCAGGTAGTTCAGTATCAGCGACATTTACTGGATACACTTCATGCTTCTCAATCCAGGCCGAAGACGATGATAGACATCCTATTAAGTATCTAAAATATAGATATTCGAGAAAGCGGAATTGGACAAGAAACGCAGCTGAAGTCATATTTATTTTAAAGTTCCTCGTATTTGTTCACGCGTTGAAGCTTCATGCTGACAAATTCTGCTAATACACAATACATAAAGCATTGCTCATCAGTATAATTCTAGATGTTAATGCAGGCTTTTCTTGCTTTAACAGATGGAGCCAGGGATATGTAGCTACTTCCTCGTAACGAATAGTACCTGTTAATACGAAGGCGAATTACTTCTACAGCAAGCAGAGTCCATTTACTGCCCTTAAGTTGTAATTCCTCCATTTCAGTAACCGACTTTTATATTTTCGTTTCCAGCATAGAGTCCAGATCCGGTTCTAGAAAAACAGCTTAATTGCGGGTTTTAAATGTTTTATAGCAAGTTTCTTCGATACTGTTAACAAATCTACACTCAGCCTGCAGATTAAATTTCACACTCCTGTGAATACCAAGCTGTTTATATACAGCCTGGAATATCCGCTGTTTTGCCTTATGCAGGTGCACATTCAGGTCCTTAGTTAATTCACAGCGTATAAAATATGATTTCCAGCGTCCATCGAATGAAGCTTCATATTCGTTTGTGTCACAGGCATCCACTGTAGATAATAACTCTTGTTTAGTAGGCTCCAATCTACGTTTCTTTTCAGGCCTGCTTATTTCGCAAGCATCTTCGTGTTGCCGACCCTTATAACTATCTTGGAAGGTTACATTACATTATTTACCCCTAAAGAGCTTCTTACAACGTAGCTCATGCCGTCTTTTATCACGCCCACGTAGAAATGTCTTTCCACATTTTCCATAAGAATATCCTGATTCACTAGGAATGATATCCTTATGTGATAACTTATTCATCTTTACTTTGATGTAATAACATATTAATCCTTCTTCAAGAAAATGTACGCCTCTTCACCTTGATAACAATTTAGAAAGCCGTATACTTTCTGAAAACAACGATGATGACACCCGGAGATAATTAGCAGAATGAAGCCCAGTGCCCGAGATCACCCTATTTATAGAGGAGGCACGAACCGTTTTAGATCAATTATATACTGAATTTAATACTAAATGGTAATTAAACGTCCAAGCTCTTATATTTCAATACGTGTTACACAGATGTTCGGATGTATCCATAGGTGTTCGCGTATGTTCGTGTATTTAGAGAGGCGCGCAGAGATGTTCAGGCATGATCGTAGGTCTTCGCGCAGATTCGTGTGCTTGGCTCGTGTTGGTGATGAACGATCAGTTAACTAAGCAAGGGACAAGTATCCTTGAGCAAGAATTCACCACGCCGTGAAACCTAGAAGCACAAAGATGCGAATGAAATAAAATGAAAAGGAAAGGAAATCGTGGTAGCATACACCACTCCGGCATTCGCTTGCAGACGAGCGAAAACCCCGAAAAATACGAGGCTACAGCGAGTTACCGACGGGAATTGGATCCCAGGACCCTAGAAGCACAAGTGAAAGACGCAAATGAAATAGATTGAAAGGAAAAGGAAAGCTTGGTGACATACATCATTTCGGCATTCGAATGCACAGCAGCGAAAACCACAAAAAAATCCGAGATCAGAGTAAGCGACCAACGGGAATCGAATTCGGGACCCCAGAAGCATACGTGAAAGAGGTAAATTAAATAGAATGAAAGGGAAAGAAAATCGCGCTAGCATACACCACTCCGACATTCGAATGCACACCAGCGAAAACCACGAAAAATCCTTGGTCAGCAAGAGCGACCGACGGAAATCGATCCCAGGAACCTAGAAGCATACGTGAAAGATGTAAATAAAATAAAATGAAAGGGAAAGGAATGAGCGCTAGTCCAGTCTTCATGCACAACCTCAGTGGGTATGAATCACACTTCATTGTTAAGGAGTTGGGATTGTCAAGTGAGCAGGTGGAAGTAATTCCTAGCTCTGAAGAAAGCTATATATCATTCTCCGTATATAGGAGATACAAAGCTTCGGTTTGTGAATAGCTTTCGTTTCCTCAGTACAAGATTGGATACGCTGGTGAAAAATCTAACATGCACCCTGAAACACTGAAGCACTTCGGAGAAGACAAGCTGAAGTTCAGGACTCGTAAGGGGGTATTTCCCTATGATTACGCCACGTCATGGGGTGTTTCGAACGAAACCTACTTGCCTCCTAACGACTACTTCTACAACAGATTAAACGAAGAAGAAATCAGTGATGCTGACTACGATCATGCTGCAAATGTAAGGGAGCTGTTTGATGTAAGAAACCTGGGCGAGTACAGCGAACTCTACTTTATCTCTGATGTACTTCTTCTAGCTGATGTCTTTGAGACATTTAGAGATCAAACCCTCAAACCACACAAAGTCAACCCTGCCCATTATTTTACCTCTCCAGGACTTGTATGGTACGCCATGTTGCTGTATACTGGAATTAAGCTGGAATTTTTACAGGATTATGATCAATTACTCATGTTATAATCCGGTATAAGAGGAGGTTTATGTCAAGATTCCCACCGGTATGCCGAAGCAAACAACGCCTACATGGAGAAGTATGATCCGACGAGACCAACCCAATTTATTACATATGAGGACGCCAATAACCAATATGTTTGGACCATGTGCAACGTCCTCTCTTATGGTGGGTTTGAGTGGGTGTCATCTAACAAAACATCGACTTAGAAAGACTACAAGAAGATGATCCTCATGGATATATATTAGAAGTCGACATCGAATATCCTTCAGGAACTTCACGATCTGCACAACGAGCTGACTTTCCTGCGTGTGTGTATGAAGCCTAAGGACTCGAGTACAAAGACACCGATAACCCATCTTGGACCTCGAAAGCAGTATGCAGTTCATTACATGGCTTTGAAGCAGGCTTTTAATCATGAACTACGGCTAACAAAAATCCATCGTGTGCTACAATTCAGACAGTCAAAGTGGTTGAAACCTTAGTAGAATTTAATAGGCTGCAACAACAGGCTTCAAATGACTTCGAGAAGGATTTCTACAAACTGTTTAACAACGTAATGTTTGGAAACACCATGGAGATCCTGCTTAATCGTATGGATATAAGACTAGTTACAAATGAGAAGACCCTGGAAAAGTAGCTCGCCAAGCCTACGTTTATTGATTGGACGATATATGCTGCTAATCTAGCTGCTGTACATATGATCTCGCGACAGATCGTATTCAGCAGAGCCTATATACATCGGTGTGAGTGCGTTGGACATCTCCAGGACATTAATGTATCACTATCATTATGATGTGTTGTTGCCATATTATTTGGGACTGAAAACCTGACGCTTATGTATATGGACACTGATTCGTTCATTCATCGTGTGGCAATTGAAGATATTTACCAGGACAAGCTACGTTTTTTCGAACACCTGGATATATCTGATTATCCTGTCAACCATATATGCCACTCCACTCAGAATAAAAGGTGTTGGGAAAATTTAAAGCTGAGGTTAATAGCAAAATTAATCTATGCCTTTTGGACTACTACCTAAGATGCACGCCTTAGATATTCAAGGCTCGAGGATAAAAAAGATTAAAGACATGAAACGTAGTGCAATCAAGCAGTACAATACATCTGACCGATATATAAACTATCTTAAAACCCGTGAAATCATCAGAACGCCAATGAATCTGATCCTGTCCTGGGAACATGCTGTTAGCACAGTGCAAGTGAATAAAATCACATTGACTCCCTTCGATGACAAAAGAGTTGTTGCCAGAATGACGTAAAGACGTATGCATATGGGTATTACAGCATTATAAACAGCGCATAAGAGAATGGAAGTCAAGGATGAGGATTTTCTCCGTGAGTTTACAATTTAAAAAACGGAAGTTTGTCCATGTGATGTGCTTACACCTAGCAGACACCTAATAAATAAAGAAGAATAAGAAGTTGGAAGCGAAGGTGTTAACCCTGCCATTAGGAGCAATCCTAGTGCTAGTCTCAAGCCTAGAACGAACTAAAATAAAGGTGTTGATGTAAAACTTTTCAATTAAGACCCTCAATTAATAAAACGCCTCAATTTCACTAAAAAAAACCCGAGGTTAATTTTTATCTCTGTTTAGGGAGATAAGGTGGTGCTACGTTTCTGGTTACGTCATGTCACAGGGTGTTGCATCATGTTACGTGGTTATGATACGTGGTTACATGGTGGCTACGTGTTGTTACGTCTTATCACGTGGTTACGTGGCTATTTTACGTAGTGTGACGTCTTGTTACGTGGTTATGTTACGTGGTGTTACGACTTGATGCGTGGCTACGCGGTTGTGTTACGTGGTCTTGTTAAATGGTTACGTACGTTGGTTACGCTACGTCTTGTTACGTGATTATTTTACGCAGTGTTACGTCTTGTTACGTTGGTTATGTTAGATGATGACAAGATTGAATACGCCCTGTGAAGTCAAGGTAGGGTTAGGTTAGGGCGTTCGGTGTGGGTTTAGTTTAGAATACTCCTATATATCTTCACTGTAAACCAATATGCAGTTTATCCCTCTCCGTTTCGCACACTAACTGTTTAACATAATAAAACGTTTGTAAGATTTAGGAAAAAAGTATATAAAGGTGTTGCAACGTTGGACAAGAAATGTTTATAATCTAGTTACTCTCAATATTACCGTGAATATTTGTGACGCTACCTGAATTACCTGTTAAAATGACGTAAATTCCCGACAAACTACCCGAATCATATGAAAATTACCGTAAGTAGTTGTGATACGAATCGTTACTCTGAATTACCATGTACACATGTGGTACTAACCGGTTTACCCTACATATATACGATAGTATCCGAATTACTCTTTATACCGTAACCATAAAATTGCTTAATTGGAATAATTGTATTCATCGATCGACGAGCAGCTACATTAATCAATCAAAATACACGCGACGGGGTAGTTCAATCGACGACCAGCATCCAACCCTTTAGAGGCACAATACCGGAACTTTAGAACACAATAGAGCCAATGTTAGCGTTTAAATCTTGAAGTTAATGAGTCTAAATGATGTTATGCATGGATGAACATTACACATATATCAACACTAACCTCCCTAGCCTATTTGCCTATTTTCCCATTTTCCTATATAAAGGCATACTCTGCTGCTCAACTTCTGTGTAGATTAGCACCTCACCTCGTATTCCTTACCTCTCTTATATAAAGAGCATTGCTCTCCTTCAACTCTGTCCTAGCATAGGATCTCTTTCCGTTTTCTATATCTTCTCCACATAAAACTATAACCCACTCCTCTACCTCTGTCTAACTAACTACCTTTTCTCGTAATCCCTACCCCTGACACATAAAGGTCGTTGCCCTCCTTCAACCTCTGCTCTACCTCGAAACTCTCCTCGTTTTACCTATCTCTCCCATATAAACGTATTTTCCTCCTCGAAGGTTCTCTCAACCTAGAATCTGCCCTGGTCTCTCCATATAAATGTATAATTTATTATATAAAACCCTCCTAACCTAATACCTCCGCTCGGTTTACTAACTCTCCCATATAAAAGGCATATTCTACCCTTCAAGCCTTGTCTAGTCTACCACCTCTTCCCGCATTTCCTATCTCTCCTATATATAAGTCCATATTTCCTCCTTCAGCATCTATCTAGCCTATCATCTGTCCACGATTTTCCTATCTTTCCCATATAAACGCCTACTCCACACCTCAAACTCTGTCTAGCCTAGCATTTCTCCTCGTATTCCCTACCTCCCATACAAAGCGCATTCCCCTCCTCCAGACCTTGTCTAGCTTAGCATCGGTCCCCTTCTTCCCTATCTCTCTAATATAAACGCATTTTCCTCCTTGAACGCTCCTCCAACCTAGCTACTCCCATCGTTTTCCTCGTCTCCCCACAAAAACGCATACTTTCATTGAAACCCTCCTAGCCTAACACCTCTTCGGTTTGCTATCTCTCCCATATAAAATCATATTCTACCCCTCAAGCCCTGTCTAGTATAGCATCTCTCCTCGTATTCCCTATCTCTCCCGTATAAAGCGTATTGCACCCTCCTTCAGCATCTGTCTAGCCTATTATCTGTTCACGTTTTCCCTATCTTTCTCCATATAAACGCATACTCCACATCTCAAACTCTCTCTAGCACTTCTCCTCGTATTCCCCACCTCTCTCATATAAAGGACGTCCCTCTCCTTCAGCACCTTCTCTACCTCGCATCTGTCCCCGTTTTCCTATCTTCCCTGTGTAAACGCATTTTTCTCCTTGAACCGTGGCATCTACCCTCGTTTTCTCTATCCTTTCCCATATAAACGTTAAAGTGACCCAGCTCCACCTGTATATCCTACTCTTGTGGGTAATGCCACGTGGCCGCAACAGTGGTATAGCTGTCCAGTGAATCGGAAAGCCAAAAGTCTTAATTGAATCTGGTGGTCCTGAATTTCTAAAATCCAACTCAGCTTTCCAAATCAAACCCGTTCTCTCAAGCTGTTTATAAATACTAGTGATTCTTATGTAACTCAGAATTAAGAAAAAATATAACTGTTTTATGTCTGTTAGGCTATTCTATTTCTATTATTATTATTATTATTGTTATTATTATTATTATTATTATTATTAGTAGTAGTAGTAGTAGTAGTAGTAGTAGTAGTAGTAGTAGTAGTAGTAGTAGTAGTAGTAGTAGTAGTAGTAGTAGTATAGCAAATTTACCTCTTATTCGCGATTATCTACGGTTAAGATTTTAACACAGATGAAATGTGCTATAAATCAGAGAAAAGAAAGCGATTGAACCAAACATCGAGCTGTGGAGACTAAAATACTAATAAAGGTATGTCACCATGAGTATTGCAAAAATGGGTATATAGATAAAAGAACGCGTGGCTTATTTTAAGGAGTACGAGAGGTTTGTTCAAGGGAGATTAAATAGAAAAATTGCCAAAACATTAAATTTTTAGTTTTTAGTTTTTTCTGTTGTGTTATTAATTGAAACTTCCTATTAAATTTGCTTTATAATTTATCATTTTATACAATACTTATATTTGAAGCAATTTTCTAAAGTGGTACTGCATCTGCCACTTCGTACTGGGAACGCTGTACCACCACAAAGAAAAAAAACTATTACTACTTTAGAGTATAGAGGTAGAATTTAGGCGAAGTTTTTTTCTACAAATTGGTAATGTTGTTAAGTATGTCAGCTTCTGTGTGCTCAAGCAAGTGGTTTCTTTCTTTGCAAATATATGCGACTTGTTTCTGCAATTTTGCTTTGAACAGCTTTCTCTGTGAATTACTTTTTATGGTATAACTAAGCCGTTTTCTTTTAAACTAAGTAAAACAGCTAATTTGAACTTTATGGTGATAAAAAGTCTCCAGCTACTATTTTGGATCAACTTTGGTATTAATAAAATGGCTGGTTGTTTTAAGAAGAGATCCCTATACATTTTAATCAAGGTGGTATGATCCATTACTCAGTAGCTTAGCAGGTAACAACCTTCGTTCCTCTCTCGGGACCAGTCTAATAGCCAGCCGGCAATAGCTCTGACTCCCTCCATTTTTTCGCAATAAACATGGAAATTTGCGTATTTTAAAAATTAGTTGCTAAATTAAAATCGCCTCTAAACGTCCATTTAATATTTCGTTTAAAGAATAGTGTATACAACACATTATAATAGTTGGACGACCTTTCACTATCCTGCGAGAAGCACCGCATACTTCAACACAAAAGAGAGTAGATTTTAACATCATTAAGTAACTTTTGACATGCAGCTTCAGCCTACGTATTGTCGCTAGTCGTAGTTTCCAATGCGAAACTGTAGGGAGAAGATGGACCGAACTACTCAAGTGAGAAGTTCTTCTGGTGCAGATGAATACCGCAGAAACTCCTCCATATAAGTTATATATATGCTGTATGGACCATTTAAGTTCACACTGTACATCTCCAAAATCTAGTCTTAAAGAAAGAATGCCTTAAATATAAGTTGCTTGATACGGGGGAAAGTGAATGTCATTATTCGTGTTTTAATTGGAGGACGTTGTGATGGTCATTTTAGCGCCAATTTAAATTGACCCTAATTGAAGGTTCCCATTTAAAATAATTAAATTGACCCTAAAACGGCTGAAATTACAGTCGCAAAGTATTAACGAGCAATCTAGCGAACCTTATTATTCAAGATAATCGAATAAGGCCAATAACTAACTGTCAGATAAATGAGGTTTATGGGCACACTTCATTAACATCGACCACATATAATCAGTCAGATTATACAGAAACCAAAGAATATAATTAATTTCAACATCTAAATATCTTTAATCGACTTTAGCAAAGCCATCGGTTCACTAGACTTGCTGAAAGCAGTAGGTGTACACCCAAGTACATTTCGTTTTTCTAAGTGGTAAGGTGTTACGTAGTCAAAGTAGGGAAATAATTGCAAATGTCCTCGACTTCATGAAGCAAGAAGCAGAGAAGAAGGAAGAAATTATATCCGAGTTCCACAAAAGCCTCAAGAGAGTGAAAGAAAGAGTAGTCAAAGCAACTGGTGTTTCACCGAGTTCCGCTTCCAGAGTTCTCAAAGATAAGAGAAATAAAACCATATGGAGGAAAGAGTGCCATTAGACACACCTGGGAAGAAACATAAGGTCCCTAAACGTATTACAGAAATAGACGATTTCGAATGCGGCATTCTGCGCACGATTCACAATTCCTATGTGGAAGAAAAAACTGTGCTAACAATAAGCAGATTGCTCATGAATCTGAAAGACAGCAGAAACTTTCAAGGTGGTGCTACAAATCTCAGAAAAATTATTAAAGATTTAGGGTTCAAGTGGAAGAAACCGAAATCAAATAGAAGAGCTCTAACAGAAAAGCAAAATAAATAAATAAATAAAATAAAAAAATAATAAAATAAAAAAAAGAAAAAGAAAAAGTAAATGTTGCCATGATAGCTTAGTCGGTTAGACCAACGGCACGGAAAGCCTAAGATCCGTGGTTCAAATCCCGGCTATGGCATTGAATTTTTCAGTCTGATTCTACCTTTCCAAATGACTATAATTTTATATGTACTTATATCAGTGTGTACTTATATCAGCATTAATTTTCAAGGTGGTGCTACAAATTTCAGAAAAATACTATAGTGTATGAAGATGAGTCATACATACACAGCAGTCATACAGCATCTAAAAGTTGGAGTGACGATACCGAATTAGATTTGTAGGCACCTGTTGCCAAAGGGCAAATACTTATTATCGTTCATGCTGTTGGAAAGATCGGCTTCGTTCCAAATGCCCTTCTTTTACAAGTTGCAAAAACAACAGGAGATTTTCATCAAGAAATGAATACAGAAAATTACATGAAGTGAATCAACGCCATGTTGATACCTAATATGCCTGCTGGGTCTGTTCTGGTCATCGACAATGCTTCACAATGCGTCAAAACTCAAATTCACAAACCACCTACCTCAAATTCCTTGAAAGAAGAAATGAGAGCTTGGTTACTTAGACATAATAAAGCTTTAGATGAAAGCATGAGTAAAACAAAGCTGTATAACTTAATGAAAGCCAACAATCAGCTTCAGAAATCATACATACTTGACCAGATAGTAATACAACATCGCCATAATGTAGTTAGACTGCCATCGTATCGCCCAGATCTAAACCCAATCGAATTAATCTGGGCTGATATCAAAAAATGGGTGGCAATGCAGAAATATCACTTTTAAATTAAAATATGTGGAGCAGTTATAACGCCAGCAATTTGCTGAAATTGGAAGGCCAGAATGGGAAAATGTATGGCGACATGTTGAATAAATTAAGAATCATTATTTCGAAAAATACAGAATTGCAGAAAATCAAATATAAAGAATTCTCATCCAAGATAATGGTGCAGAAAGTAGTGACAACAGTGATGACGGCAATAATGTGAGTGATTCCGCAGAAGAGGAAGGGTTTTTAGGTGTGGAAGAATTGGAGGCAATGATTGACATTGTTTTTTATATTAAGCGCTTTTTACAGCGTAGATTTTAGTATACTGTATATAACTAAGTTTATCATTGCAGCGCATAACCGATGTGCGGATATTTGACAATGACTGTCCCACGCACTCCTGCAGCATGCAGACGACCGGTCACCTCCTGATCTGGTAAGCAACTCGCTTCTTAGCTCACATTAAGATTTTCACATGTCTAGAACTGTTGCGCCGATTATACACAAAAATCCAAGTCATGGGCGGGCGCACACTGGACCAGAATTGCAAGAGATAGGAAGACGAGAAAATAGGGTAAATAGTGGTTAAGTGAACACAAGTTTAAAAGCGAAAACACATCACCAGATAATAGCAGGCCCATGTACAATACGATCCTATAAGCTATATTTACTGTCTTTAAAATGTCCTAAGCCGTAGTCCATACTTGTTTTAATGTTTTACGTATAGGTAGCTTTTGGAAAGAAGGACTATGATGCGCAGAAACTGAAATGTTCATTCAAGTCAAAAAGGTAATACGACCCATTGCGGCTGGTTGCCTACAGTGAAAACGTATGTGACTAATATTTGAATACTTTAACGACAACTCTTAATATTTATTTTAAACCATACTCTATATCTGTAGTATATTCGGTATATTCTGTGCTCTGTTCAGTGTCACTGCAGGAGTCCTGTAAAGAGAAACAACGCTGAAATGTAAGTTTCGAAAGCATGTTTAATTTATGCCAGGCTGCACCATACTACATTTTAAGACAGGAAATCTCATTTTCGCTCGTTTTGGAGGCAAGGCACAATTAAAACTGTTCTTCCTTATGCTGACGGTAAGCAATATACAGTATATACTGGGTTTCAGATAAACTAAATTCAAAACCAAGAAAACTGTAAAAAAAATTGCAAAAACACCTTTCTGACGTTTACCTAATCCATAAATAAGTTTAAAGTTTTTTAAAGCACCTAATTGATATATGCTTAAATAAAAGTTCTAGAGGAAGTGGCAAGGAAATTATGAATTTTGCAGATATATTATTGCGAGTATTAAGATCCTGCACAGGCTTTAAAATTAAAAAGTGACAAAAACTTCCTAAGTGACCAAAAGTGTACTGAAAAAATGTTATTATATTGGTTACTAATTACGGACATGTTATGCGCTTCAATGTCATACATAAATGGTACAAAGAGCGCCAAATATAATCTCGCTGCACCTCGCGTCTATGTCACATTTGTTATCGTTGTACGTGGCCTTGCGAAGCCATGGCCATTTCATTGGTTACCTTAGGCCACGGTGCAGGAGTGCACCAGTCCTTCTGATAAATAGTTACACTAATAACCACAACAAAGGTTACAAAGTGGCATAGAAACGAAGCATGTTTACGCTCTCGATCGTATTGGCTAAAAGAGACAGAGGTAGAGTGAGTGCATTCAGTTTGTCATACAGACCTCTCGTCGTGATTGGTAGCCCATACCTTATCGGCTAGTGCAGGACACGCCTTTGAAAGTGTTAAAACCTAAGGGGAAAACTTGATGAGCGCCCAGGTTTGCAAAATGTAGAATGTGTAGTGTGAGAAGATTTTCAGGGGATGCAAATTAAAGCTTGAAGGACATGTCTCAAAAGGCCCCAGAGAACGATACAAAATCCGCCGAAGATTTTGTTTGGCGCTCTGTATACAATACTTAATAAGAGCAGATTTAGTACCCAATTTTATAATAATACCTGTTATAAGTACCTACAGCATCGTTTCACACTGTCTTCTAAGGTCTATTTGTAACATAGTTCTTCCTGAATTGAATAAGGAACGGATAAACTTTACTGCGATTTGAGAAGCGGACAATTTCATGAAAAGAAATACTCCAAAAACATGGGTTACTTAAAATACCAGTTGTTAACCTAATACGTTCAATATTAAAGTTATCAAAATAAGACTTGCGTAATACTTACCTTTGCTGTGCAGATTATTTAAGTACCTGCGTTTTATGAGAGCAAACTTTTTCGAAAATAAATGTTTAAAGTATAGATCTATAAATTCTGAACTACCTAGTTTGATTTTTGCTTTATACCATGTAGATTTCCAATAGAACAAATATGAACAAATTTATAAGCAAGTTATTTTAGAGAATGGTAAATCCTTCGATTACATATTATATAATCAAATATACAATTGCAGACATAGGACACATATGTCCTTGCTTGTAATGAGTAATGACAAGGATTAAAATTGCAGCAAATCTTTCCGTTCCGAGATATAACGGAGGCCAAACTCTGATGTCCCAGAGAAAAGGTAACTTTCGTACGTCTTTATATTAAAATTCGGCGGACTCACGACACTGCAGAATACAATCCTTCACCAATAAAGCCTTTCAAAAACAAAATCTCAAGGTCTATGAAAGTTAAAGATTGGTATAACTGGTTTTATTTCGCTCATGATACTTGTTTTCTTTAAAGCTCCCTTGTTTTACCCAGCTTATGATACTGTGTTTTTACTGTTTTCGTCAGCGCTTATAAGTGCAATTATACAACACACATACACCAATGCCATGGCGGGACTCGAACCCGCGACCCTAAGCTTGGCGGAGCGCCGGAGCTATACACTCCAGCAACGACGGCTACGAGGGCCGGCCAAATTCCTTATTCTACCGTCAAGTAGACAAAATATAAAAATCAGCCACAAGAAAACCAAGACATCTGCATCCATCACTTTCTTATTACAATTATAAATACCTATAGGATAAGTGCTTGTCATAGAAATGGTGGTCGAAATCGTAGCATAATAAAACTTATTTCTAAAATTTTGGTAACAGTTTCGAAAAGTAAACATATTCCCACAGCACTTGATTCTTTGTGCAGTTTCGTTAATATATGTGGAATTTATTTACATAAGAAGCACCATTGCTATAATGTAGTTAATTCTAATATTAGCATTGGTTTACTACCTATAATATGTCTTTACACAATTTTGCTGTTTTTCAAACCAATAAGCTAACTATTACACAGACCCAATGTTTGTCTGCTGCGACCAGCCACTACGTGGACCAAGTTATTATTTTAATTCAGCAAATAAGATATTTACCACACATCATAATCCTAAACTTGTAGCATTTCTTATTTTACGGTCATCGGCACGTCGAATGTTATATTACTCAAATGTGCCATTAACACTGCATTTATAATCCATCAATCGTTTCTTTTCAGAAGACATGTGGTCTGAGAAGGAGGACTTCTTAAACCTTTTCCATTCCTCCTTCACTTTCATGGTTATACATCTTGTATTAAATTAAAGTTTTCGAACTTTGAAAGTACATTCCTATTAGTATCATTCAGGAAGTGAAATTTATGATAGAAGAGTTTAAATAAAAATCTTCGTTACATTCAGATGCCTTTCTCTACACACCCTTCTACAAACTTATCTTATAAAAGCTAATTCTTCTATCCGTTTTATGCTAATCAAGATAAACATTTACATGGCTGATTTTATTATACGCTAGTTACGAATTAATGAATTTGTTATCTGTTTTTGCATCCTCCCGTTTCTTTTGAATTTTTAACAATGACTTATAGGATTTTTGTGGTGAAATCTCCGTTTCACGCATTAAATTTCAATTTCGTACAGACTTGATTATTTGTAGATAATAATAGATAAAACATCCCTGACATTGAAGAAAGCATGTGAAACATCAGCGGAACGATATCATCCTTAACTTACCCCACCCCCGACAGTCTTCAAGTTCTCGATAGCCAACAGTACTCTTTGGCTGTGAAACGATCATCGGTTGGAATAAGGCAGAAATGTTTACTTTCTCTACCAGTACATAGTAGGTAGAGAAAGTATTTTATCCTACCTAAAAATTCCATACCGAGATTCATCGAAATACATGTTTTGAGGGTCCCTGTATGCAAATAGGTCCGTGTGTGCTTGTGTATATGTGCGCGGGCGCGAACCTGTCTCTGAACAGCACAACTCTAAAACGAAAGATCGTATAAATACCAAACTTGGTATTTTAGTTCAGTATCCTCCAAAAATGCGACGCAAGAATTTTCAAGAAGATCCCTTACCCCCAACTACCCCTTTACATGGAATATTTTTCGAAATGTTTCATTATCTCAAACATAGCTAACAATTTTCATTAAAATACAATATATTAAAGATATTTACACGAAGAACCAAACATTTCTTAATTGACGGTTACATTTTGGATACTATTTTCCAAGATACTATTTTTAAGTAGCAAACTCTTCTGCACTATCCTCAGTTCATAATCATTCACGCATCCCGGGGTCGTCCTCCGTGGACTAGTGGTACTCTGCTAGCCTCTAGTTCCCAAGGTCGCGGGTTCAAACCCGGCGGAGGGCGGTGGATTTTTTCCGGCGTAAAAATCCTTAGCATGGCTTCCTTCGAAAGGGAAGTAAAGCCAGTGGTGCCGTGTCGTAGATTTACAGCACGTAAAAGAACCTCAAGCCTGATAAAGAGGCCTCTGAGCAAAATTACCGGTCTTTCACGCCCGATATAGAATGGGACGCTAAGGACCACAGTAGTTAAAGAGCGTCCATAAATAAAACTGAATTTAATTTAACGCATCCCGGTGATTGTAATGGACAGAAGTACTGTTAATTCTGATGTTATTATATTATAAATTAAAGTGCGTCGTTATATATTACTTCTCATCACGTCGGCGCTGAGTAGCGCTTTCAAGAGACCTGTTTCTCTCATCTTCAGCTCAAGTCGATTGATTTCTCATTCACTCCCAAGAAATAATTCAGTAGATGACTTTTCTACCCTCTGCTGGGAAAAGTTGTGATCTTTTGTTTTCTGCCATCTGTATCGAAGGTTGGGAACTCATCTGTCTTCTTTCTTCTCTCTTGCAATTTGATTATGTAAGTGGTATTTCAAAATTCAAAATATTCTTTATGTCCAGATGAAATGAAAATATTTTCCCGGATTTCCAGTTGTGAAGGAATCTGTATAGGTTTTAATAATTTTATCTCTTGTCCTATTTCAGGATTACTACTCCAAAAATGGTTGGCAACTGCTGATTTATGTATTTGTTTTAATTTTATATTTTTCTGATGTTCACTTAAACATATATTTAAATTTCTTTTTGTTGTACTAATATATGAGCCTTGGCAATCTTGACTTGAAATTTGATAAATAGTTGATTTTTTAAAATAATCTGTTATGTTGGTCAACATATTTATCAAACTATATATATTTAGAGTTGCAAGTTGAATATGAAATTTTCTGAATAATTTTTCAAAATATTTAAGCCTCAAAGGATGGTATGTGAATTTCTTGTATTAAATCCTTTTCATTAGGGTTCTGTAAGGTACTAGTTGTATGTAAAGTATGTTTCTTTTTGTATTTAATAATTAAATTATTAATGAGCTGCGGTTTGAAGCCATTTTCAACAGCTACATTCTTAATGTATCTTAATTCAGCAACATAATCTTCTTTTTCCTAAGGAACATTAATCAATCTGTAGGCCAAGCTCCTAAAACTGCATGTTGGTGTAAAGTAAAAAAAATATGTAACGATTCACTTTAATTTATACCTTCCCGGGGAATTTCCAATTCTATAGCATCCACTAAAATTCGTACATCCACCCGCGAGCGAATCTAAAACTTCCATTTCAGTTTTAGACAAACGATCTAGGATATCAGAATGTTGTTACGCTGCTCATGCATTACAAGTATTTAAGGGGAAAATATTGAAATAGGGATTACAGAGTTATTGCTTTCCAGTTTAGGGAGTAAGCAAGAAGATGGAATATTCTGCTTGTTGGAGACTTGAATGCTAAATAATATCTCCAGTGCTTCTGAAAACTAAGGATTTTAGGTTGGCTCTATAGCGCAATTTTACTGAAGGAATTGTCCATATTAATACACTGGGCAACAGTGATTTTCTTGCCTTGCAATTGTGATCTTTTTCTGGGTGTATATGAGTCAGTGATTACAAAAATTCTTTCAGTTTCGCCCTATCAGCTCTTTTTGAGGCAGAGCTTATTCACAGTAGGTATGTACCAATCTAACCATACTGCTCTGCCTATGCAGCTATATCAATCGTATACAATTGAATAGAGAAGACATTTGGATGGATCAAGCACTTTATTTTTCTTGAAGTAAATGTATATATCTGACCCCATTGTCTGGAAATGAATAATCTTTTCTTCATAAATTCTGTTATCGATATTCACATATTTTCCTTTTAGATTGTAAGAGAAGTTTTTTTGGTTAGTGGTGAGCTTTGGAATAAAGAAGAAAGCAATGACGGTGGTGTATTTTGTTTCTGCTAATCTCACGATATTTGGTGCCGAAATCCAAGAATCCATAAGGATAAATAAATGCCAGGCCTTTTCTACACTGAGAAGAAGCAATTTACAACACGTAAAACGCACAAGCAGTTATACTACGCCATATAAAGCGCTCAGACGCAAAAATAATAACGCATCACGTCACCTACGGAAGCGGAAATGCAATTGTGAATCATTAAATATTAAGTGTTTCAGACCTTCCATAAATATCGTGCAGTGGAAATTAAATTGTGAGTAATTTGCGCAGTCTACTCAAGAATATAGGTTATTAAGTAATACTACGGGCAAACCACACAGCCGTTGGCAGGACTTCCTATATTTAGGATAAATTTAGTATAGCGAAATGACAGTGTCGCCAACTTAAGAATAAAAGTAAAACAAAAGATTTCACTTTTCCGATGATTATGTCTATCAGATGCAGAAATGCAAATGGTAAAAACTCGGCTGAGAAAGAGGAAATATACGTTTTGTAACCACAATACAAAGTTTCCCTGGAAGACTATAAATATTATCGAGGACTACTGCAATGAACTTTAGACCAATCAATTGCGTCATACAAGATCTATCCAGCAATGCAAATAACACATAGATAACCCAATACGTCTAAACGTCACAGAAGCTATAGAGAAACGGCAAGCATCATATACCACACCACCCGTCAAACTTGAACCATGCAGTAGCCTCGATTCAGTGAAAAGTTCCAATCTTCGATTGATAAACACCCACGATTTCCACAGTAAGCAAACATGTGTTTCTCAGAGGGCAAATCAAAGTAATTTGTGGAGAGAATTTCTGTAAGTGCCGATACATACGAGGAGACCACGAATATGACACACGTACGGTACAAAAACCGAATGATTAGATCGAGGGCATTAAACCTATCCAATGTGCAACTCCAGAGACACTGAACATCACATACATCGAATGTAACCGACGAATTCAGGCTCTCAGAGGACTAGGAGAGGACGTCAGGGCATATGGCCGTGTACTAACACTAAACATTTTCGTGATTTCCCTGACGACATCTATCACCACCGAATAATTTCTGCGAAGAGGAAGGGACATTTAAAAGGAAAAATACTTAAGCTAATGGAATTTCTTGGTGAGAAAGTATAGGGAGCTCTTATATCCCAGAAGATCCGAGGAGAATCAGCTCATCCTAACATATACGTTCCGACAGCATCAGCTTTCCACAATTGCGCTAAATCAGGAAAGAAGGCAAAAAACAAAAAGACTCAATTTGTACCCTTCTGCGTGTTTTTTGAAACATGCAGTGGGCTCAATACTGCAAGCAAATAGTAATTATAGTTGAAAGAATTAACCGGTTAAGGAATAACAATCTTTCTTTTTTTTTGTGTAAATCGTGGCCATTGTCAGGAATTGCAGTAAGGAAGGTAAGGTTCAATTTGACGACTGTAAAGGAAACCATTACAATTCCACTTGTTCGGACGCAGAGAGCAAGAAGCCGTCAGAAACATGAAGCAGCACCACTTCGGTTGACGTCGCTTCACAGAACTTCATTTATTTAAAAACCGCTTGTGTAAGGATTGTGGGAACAACGGATGTGAGTAAACTCACAAGATGCGTGATAGACGCTGGCATTCAATACAACTTCATTGTGAAGAGTTTGATACACGACTTGAAGTTGGAGACAACGGAAATTCTGAATCTGACGGTAATGGGTACGAATTACGTTCAACTATCCTCAGTCTCGTAAATTTTAACTTAAAGAGCTTCAAAACAAATAGTAGCTCATGTTTCACAGCCATTGAGAGCCACCACGCATTTGCACCACATCCGACTGTTCAAGATGTCAGTGTCTAAGCGCACATAAAAACACTGCAGCTGGAAGATACGAAAGATGGAGGAAATCTTCCTATCGGGGACCTAATAGCAGGTGACTGCTAATGGAGAGTAGTGAAGAATGTAATTCCTATACATACCTTTCAACTATAGTATTTATTCCTACAATATTTGGTTGGGTACTTAGCGGAAATAGATCGGGGGTGTCTGTAAATTCAACAGTGGTGTACTTCCATTGGACTCCCACACACATATTACTGCCTTCAGATGGGGACCTCAGACGTTCTGGGACTTAGGGACCATTGGCATAGCAGCCAACCATGAAAGTTCAACTAATAAACGAGGATTCGGAGATTCTTAAAAGTTTCCAAAACACCTTACGGACTAGAGGATGAGCGGAGAGTAGTTTTCTCCCCAAGAAGGAGAAGGTAATATTTCAAGAAATAGACAGAACGCTGAAGCATGTCTTCGACTCTTAAGAAATTGAGAGGTAATGAATCTTTGAAAGAGATACACTTCGCTCTAATGCTTGACTACATCACCGAACAGACAAATGGAAATAGCTCCTATTGAAGGGAAAGAAGGGAAGATCAGGCTGTAAAGAAGGTTAAGTAGGACATTAGAAATTGTAGAACAGTCTTCGATGCTTCATCCCACGAAATCGGACCACCCTCACTCAACAATGTGTTAGAAATTAGTCTAATCCTTCTACCAGTAATACCAACTATCTTACTCAGATTCAGAGTGCGTCCAGTGGTTCACAAGACAGTGGGGGAAATTACCACATGATGGATAAGTCATAACTTATCGTCTTACTAGACTAACCTTTGGTCTCACGTGTAGTCCGTTCCTACTATCATTAACAGTGAGGGAAAGCGCTGAAAGACACAAAACTAAATTCCCTAACGCTGCACCACGATAGATACAAGAATTTTCATGGATGACTTGATGGTTAGCAAAATAAGTGACAGCAATGCAATTACGGTTTACTATGAGCTTACTGCAATGAAGAGAATAATTCGACTACCCCTGGCAAAATGGGCAATGATTTCTGAGGCGCTGAAGGAATCTAGAGAGCAGAAGGCCAACGTATGTAGAGAAAAACTCAAGTCCTAGGCTTACCGTGGGATACAGAAAATTACTAACTCCACATGACCAACTGAAGTGATAACGGAGCCTATAGGAGAGGAACCAACTACTAAAAGAAAAGTTTTCAAACATCTTCTAAGATCCGCTTGGTCTGTTTTCACCTGTCACCATATTTGCAAAACTTTTATTTCAAGAATACCTCTGGTGTTAAGTTTAAATCAGACGTAATCTTACCTCCTGACGTTGGAACTCGTTGGCTTCAGAGGATTTGGAGTTTATCATCTCTATCACAGACGCACATTCCTCGATGGTTAGCGACATCATGACTTGAGACTGTCCAAATTCATGTATTTTGTGACTCATAAGAAAGAGCGTAGAGAGCAGTACTTTATGCTTGAACTACTAGAGCGGACAAGGCTTCGGTCCGCCTGGCAATGAGCAAGAACAAACTCACTCCTATAAAAAGATATAAAAACTTTCCCGGGCTGGAGCTTTTAGCAGCATTTCTGAAGGTAAGACTATCACACTACTTCAGCAAAGCTACAGGACTCAGCATCGCTCCAGCACTATTTTGACCGATACTACTGTGGTAGTGAATTGAATACAGAGCCATCCAATTAAATGGAAAATGTTCTTCTGTAATCATGAGACTGAGATACAGACGCATATAAATCTAGCCCAATGGAAACATTTCCCTGGGAAAGACAACCAGCAGACATCTTATAAGGAGGCCTTATGGATTATCAAATTAAAAAATTGGATCTTCGGTGACATGACCCCACTGGCTCTCCAAGCCTGAGGAATTTTTGTCACAAAATAAGTTACCGTTGCGCTCTTCATCCACGGAAGAAATGAAAAATTTAAGCAAGTTATCATAACTACCAACTACCAACAAACCCGCTGGATGCATCCAGATTCAGTTCATACTGGAAACTACTCAACAACCGATTAGGGTTCTCGTTTCTTACACAATTTTCGGAACATAAAGAAATCTGTTGAGGATTTTACGGCTGTTGAGCATAAGGAGGCACGTACTTACTGGTTAAATCAGTTAAAAGAGAATGTTTCGTCACAGAAGTTCTGGCAGCCTCTAGCAAATCGTAAAATTGTACGATTCAAGCCTTTCCTGGAAGATGGATTAATTCGTTTAGGGTGTGGACTCCAATACACAGACATAGCCAAAGAACATAGAACATCACACTTTAATTCTCGATGGCTGACACCATTTTACTACATTAATTATTAAAGAAGGGCACATCAGATTACATCATTTTTGGTTCGTGTTGTTTTATCAGAACTTCGTACTCAGTTCTGTATTTTGAGAGATCGCCAAGCCGTCAAGAAAGCTCTATATTCATGTCTACCTTGCAAGACCCAAAATAATCCAAGAGGACAACAAACATACGTACCACCTCCATCTGATAGAATGAAGCCTTCAAAACCATTCAATATTACAGACATAGACTTTGTAGGACCCAAATACATAAAAAGGATAGGACAATGGAGAAGGCATGTGTTACATTGTTCACTTGTGCAGCAAAGCATGCAGTGCATCTTGATATATGTTCTAACATAACTACAGATAAATGTTTAACGGCACTGCAAAGATTAGTAGGACGGTGTGGCGTTCTACATACAATTTACAGCGATATTGCAAAAACAATTGAGGCTGCAAGCAATGAGCTGAATGAGTTGTGGAAGTCAATCAGTAATCCTAAAACCCATCAGTTTTATCGCCCAAAACGCGAATACCTGGGAATTCATCCCACCAAGAGCGGCTTGGTAGAGAGGATAGTAGGGAAGATTAAATGTTGTCTTCACAAAGTGTTAGGAACTTTGAGGATTACCGAAGAACTCATTACCACCATAATAAGTATAAGTCAGGGTCAATTTAAGACCCCTTTCTCCAGGAGAGGACACCGAACTGCTAAATCCTGCACATTTTCTCTGTAGTGAGAGACTTCTTACAGTAGCTTCAGGACCAGAACCTGTTACCAAGCAAAATTTAACAAAAGAGGTTAAAACAGATGTTGTCAGAGGACGTCTGGGAAAGATGAACAAAGGAATATTCCTTGGACCTTAAAAGTTTACACGAAATAGGGGGCCCTGTAGATGTGATTCTGATCCATGAAGATATGCGCCCACGCCATATATGAAGGAGAGCCAGAATAGAATAGGGTACTGACGGGAAGGGATGCCTTCGCATCCCCGAGGAACACCATATAAGCCGTCCAGTATACTGGTCGTACCCACAGGGTGGCGAGGATGTCGGGAAATGAATAATAATTTCTTCTTTAATTCCGTTATCCATATTCACATGTTTTCCTTTTAGATTGTAAAAACGTGTTTTTTTCTTGTTAGTGGTGAGCTTTGGAATAAAGAAGAAACAACGGTGGGACATTTTATTTCTGCTAATCTCATGACAATAATTTATTTATACATTGGTGGCAATGGATTAAATAATTTTCTTCCATCAGGTCGCTAAATCCTCGTTTCTATGATTTCCTCCGATACATTAATCTTGGACATTCTTGCAGGATGCTCAAATAGCAGTCCGCCATTATATGCATATCCCATTGTCCACAATACCGTTCTTACACTCACCCTGTTCCGCTTACATCTCCAAGGCGATCTGCAAATTGGTCTAAATTACTGTGCAGGTAGTGTAATTCGATGCTCATGTTACAACCTAGTGCAAAAAAATGCATGGGCATATTCTCCACTGGTTAATCGGAATTAGGAGTATTCAAGGAAATTGTTCACTACCATGCAGAACGACCACGCAGCTGCTTCAGTAACGTTTATTCAGTCTTGAAATTTTCGGTAATTTGTGAGCTGGCAGATACCTGATCAATCAAATATATCTGCTTTCATGCTCTCCATCCTCAATGGTGGAAATTTTGTACATTCGCAGCCAAAACATGCACCATTTCTATTCAACCATGATTAACTGATCGTTAACCCAAATTTGATGTGCAGTGGTGGCAACATGATCATCTTTGTGTCAACCAATGGTTCTGTGATTTTTTTTTCCCTTCAATGATCATGCTTTCTCTAAATGCGCCTGTCTTCTCACCCAGTACTGAACTTTAACTCTAAAATCCCATAGCTTGGGTATTTGGTGTACCCACCTTGTCGTCCTAGTAGAAAATTCACCATCTTGAGATCGACACAGATAATCTACTGGTGATCGCGATATCTCTAGGACTGTGGCTATTATAGCTTGATTTTCACGCATAGCAACAGAGTGACCAATTGAATTGGCCTGTATATGTTCTCATTATGCAAAATAGCACATTTTAGGCTGCGTTTGGAGCTATATAAATAATCGCCAATCACTTGGTGTGAATTTTCTTCATCAAGTCCTTCAACATTGGTGCAAAACAGGAAATTTGTTTTCTGCTGTGAAGAATGGAAGGAAACTTGTTTTTCTTTTGCGATAGACTGTGACTTTTGTTCTCGGTAACAGATATTGTTTATTGTTTGCATGTCAGGCTCGAAACTAACAATTCCGATGACTTCTATGGAAGACTAAGTTCTCTAATCAGATCATTCAATTCTGCTGGATTAAAGCCGGATTCAAGTGATGAAGGTCCTGCAAAATCACTGTCCTTCTGCTGAGCATAGCTTTCACTTGATTCATCTTCTTCTGATGATGTCTCTGGAAAACTGATATTTTTGTTTTCTTTTACCTAAGACTATATTTTTAATAGAATTTGCACTATTAACAATTTCGCTGTATAACTATTGAATTTAATATACACTCGAATGAATAGAAACGCACCTATTTATTTAATTCCCCGTAGTGTTTTCCTCGTCTAACGTTGATGGACTTGAACTTTTGGTGTCCGACCAATACTCTAATAAGCCAGTCTCGTATTGGTTTGAAGTGCACTTTGGTACACATACAATAATTCACGAGCAAAACCAGTTGCTTGATGCGAAGTGAAAATGTGTAGGTGATGAGCAAAGAAGACCAATTTTAAACAGCAATTGCTTTATAAGGGTTGACTGTATTATGTAATACACTCATTTAAGCTATTTCCAAATGACTACCAAATACACACAAAACAAGAATCGATAGGAAATACCAAAAGCTGTTTAGCAGTGTCTAATATTCAATATATACTACTACTAATAAGAAGAACAAGAAGAATCAGTTCTGTCTTCAAAGAACTTCAGCCAGCTTCTACATACTCTATCCAATTTTATTTGGGTTCAAATACAATTTAAATATGTGAATTTTAATACAAAATGCGAATTTTTTTACTAAAAAGATTATTATATTGCTATAGGTTATGTAAACTGTTTTGCGTTAAAAATTCGCATAATATTGTTGTAACTTAAGCTCATGTTTACGCTTTTTAAAGCAATAATTCTGTTCCAAATAAGTCCAAATTAGCTTAATTTGATAACTTATGGTATGAGAAGAAACGTTGGGTGCCATTTTGATGTGGGGGTGTTTGGTTGCTCTTTATATGAGTGAAAAATGGTCCGAAAAGGTGATGTATGGCTAACTTTCATCCGAGGGAGGTAAGGACAGGAGATAGTTGATAAGAGTTCACTAACCCTTTTATGTGAAGTTTCACACGATATGTAAAATAATTACCGTTTCCTAGTTACCATCACACAAGACTTGCGCAATCCCATTAAAAATTAAACTGGTTATTTCTTATTCCTATTTCCTAAGAGGGTTCCCATATTTCAAATTGAATCAGCATTTATTCGACAATTCCATATTTGCAATTTACAATGCCGACACTATTGACGTTACGCACGCCTGAAACTGAGTTTCCGACCCAGACAAAGTTCTAGTTTATGCCCATTTTCTATTTTCGTCATGCCTTAACTCTAGTCATATGATTTTTGGATTCTGTTACTGGCTTCTTCAATACATTTTTCTATGCGCTTATTGGTTAAAATTGTTAGAAAAGTACGTCTATCTAGCGTCTTACATTACCACGTAATTCAGCCTTATTAGCTATTTTGTGCTCTTGACTGAGTTTAACATTTCTGGTATTTCCTAGCTTACCCTTCCACATACACAAGCTTTTGACTTCAGCAATCCGTAATTACTCTCTCGGTGTTAAACTGTGTTCACCAGCAGCGCAAGTTGTTTCATTTCAGCACCTTTCACATTTCCGTGAATTACACCGTGCTTCTATAACATGTTAAGACCATTTTTGTTGTACTTCTTCTCTAACTCTATTTTTTTACTTATATGCATGTTCTCCTTTATTGCTTTTCTGTTATTTAGCTTTATTTATTGAACATCTTATTTATTTGCTTTTACTTTATAATATTTCGTTATTCTTTCATTATTTCCCCGGGAGAATATTTCAAGGCATCTAGGACGGGTAATTATCGGATAAAACGCATAAAAATAAGAATTTCTCTCTACATAGAGTTGGTTGAAATGTTGGTTTTTATTCATGTTCTGGCAAAATACGGGGCATAATTAACGATAAATGGTTATTTCTGAGAATTTTTTTAAGCTCTCGGTGTAATATTTGGAAACGTAACTTTTTCTTGAGCTCACACCCGTCTACCGCGAACATAGGGTAAGCGTAGGGTGCCAATTAGAGCTGAGGATGGCTCAGTTCTACGCCATCATACACCCGTTACGCTTAGTAGATAATATGTTCTTTGCCAGCAGGTTACATCATAGCACAGAAGCATGTGAAACAAATGCGAGTTAAATGAAGGTATAAAGTATACTTAATATGCGAAATGAAAGGATTTTCACACAGTACATAGAAACGGTTTAGGGTTTTTTCACTTCATTTTAATGGATGCAGTACCGTACTATAAAAAAGTATAAAATATTTTTTGAAAGCGGAGATATATACTTCAGAAACTGAACGAGATGGCTCCACGGGATCTTGAGAGCTCGCAGGTCTCGGGTTTTATTTCTGTTGGGTCGGCCACCCTCACTTGGGATTTTTTGCGCTTTTTCCTGGTTGGCAGGCAAATTCTGGGCTGCAGTGTACAATTACACAAATTTTCACATTCCTAATTTCCTGTCAGTTCATTTTTGGAGCCAAAAGAACAGGGGAGAAGACGGCGGGCGAGGCTTGTGGTGGCAGGAGTTTACTTTGAGGAACTGTCTTCCCTGGCGTTCGGAGTGTGACAAGCCCTCAGAGAGATCTATCTCTCCGTGGAGATGAGAGGCCTGTAGGAGGTGTCGCCGATGGAATATCTGGAGAGTTAGATATTCACCCTATGTCCGAGCCTCGGATCTGGTCACCCTCCGTGTCCTTCGCTTCACCACATCTTCCCGAAGGTTTCTAGAAGCACAATAGGCTTTCATATGCGCTTAAATGGCGAAAGCTCTTCCATTTCCTGATAAGCATGCATGCAAGAAAACTATAATCATCTCTGCTCGCGTTGTAGAGAGAGAACTTATTTGTGCTGCAGGGAACTGTACACGTGCATCACTAAGTGTCAGATCAATTAGGGTATCGCTCTTCTTTTAACTTCATTATCAATTTGGATTTACTGCATCCAGCAAAGGCTGTTCCTACAGAAACTACCACGCCAAAATAGTGATATCTGGGTCACAAATTTGACCTGTTTCTGTCTTCTTTACTAGCATATTATTTCTGACCTGTGATTTTGGATGAAGCAATTGTAATGAAATATGGACGACCTCACTGTGTAGCCTTTTGTCATTTAAAAGTTATGCTTAACTACAGTTCTATCCGAGTTTAGAATATGTAATTAATACCTCAGAGGCCCTTTCTTTTGATATAATTGGTATTCTAAGTTATATATATATATATACATATATATATGCATACAATAGATCGTGCTCCTAAAGGCATTTAAATTATCGGTATTATACACCTACATGTTGAACATCTTCAATCAAGTTTTCTCGTTTGTTTCTATTTCTATTATAAACAGCAAGGATACTGTATGTTTTGCTCATGCATATTTGAAGTTCGCAGTTGTTAACGAAGCGCCTCTTCTATGTCATACCACACAGTTGATGTGCCTCTTCGATCGCAGATTTTACACACGGTATGTTTCAGCCAGGACTTGTAGAAAAACTGCTGTGTAAGACTGACCTGGAATATTTGTAAAAGACTAAAAGCACATATCAGAATTAAATTTGCTATGACAATTATGTAATCCAGCCATAGCAAAACTGATACCAAACCCAGCCATGTAACAATATGTAACATTTATACAAATGTTAGTTTCATAGTGAACGATGATATACACATAACTAATAATTCGATTAAATTTGCGCTGAAAGCGTGATGTAAATACAATAGATAATTATGACAGCTGATATCTGGTATTCCCTTAATACAGACTGCTGCTAATTAAAATTGGGCGTAATCAAATGTGTGTCCTACAGAAGTTCCAATTAAATCTCCATCAGACGTCCAATGCCATGAATTAAACTAATTCCGTTTCGTTAATAAGAGACGAATAAAATTTATATTTACATAAAGATTATTCAATAATTACGTACACAACAGTTTTAGTTCTAACAGTAAAATTAGTCATTTATTATTCAGTAGTATACAACTATATTGCATTTTTATTACAGTTTGAAAAAAGACAAAACCTTTTGGCATAAGGATGTATTCCAATTAGCAAATAATAATTTCAAGCTATATAGTGTAAGACAAACATCCAGAAGGTAGCAAAGTACACTCTACAACAAAGCTTATAAACTTGACGTGGAAATCGATGCAACTCTTAAGTAGATGGGACTGCAGTTTTTAGACGAGCTTCGGTCTAAAATGAGGGGCGACCCTTAACTTCACTGAGTAAGGGACCTTCAAATTGTAAAGTGCAATGAAAATAGTCCCAAGGCACATTGGCTGATTAACAGACTGCGTGAGTTAACAGAGAACTGGAGGCAGGTGACTCTAATTTCGTTCACGTGGAGCAAACTTTAGGAGCATACCCGCTACACATGAGCATGTGACTGGATTTTCAATTGCTGTGCTGGAGTTTATACTCAGTTCATGTAACCAGCTAACACAGGGTTACCAATGAAGGGAATACGAGGTTTAACTCATCACCCCGTTTTGTTTTTAGGTTTACCTGCCGTCTAATGACCTATTCTGTTAGCTTAATGTCGCCGTAAACTGCGATCACTCCAACAGAAGTTGGTGGGAGAATGACACTAAGCGTCACAAAATGATTTAATTGAACCAATCAGCAGCAGCAATGTTGACCAGATGGTAGCGACCATTTTATTTGTCTCATTGCTGTGCATCTTTGTTTAATGAACCTGTGTATTTACGTCATAGTTGTTTAATAGAGAGCTTGATATTTATAAATTACACAGTGTTACAAATGTTGCTACGAAAGTACCACATATTGATTTATTATTATCATTATTAATTTAAATCAATGAATAAATCCTATGCTGCAGCCCGCGAAGGACTAGGGTGTGCCAACCCGACTGCCGGTCTCACGCCTATGTACGCACGGCACGGTGATCATCTAACCGATACAGGGAGGAGATGTGGTCAGCATCACAAGAATCACTTAGTTTACGGACTACAAAATCTCAAAAGAATATCCGATTTTTTTATCATTAAGTATAAATAGTATTTACCACTAATTCTCTCATATTTATTAGACCGTCTTGCATAAAAATGTTATCTGAATTGTTTTTATCTATTTATTTGCTAATGTATAACTAAAAATGTTGTTTTCATGTTCACTAAAAAGCTTTTCCTTCGGGGGTTTTGCTTAGGGGTAAAAGCGCAACGCAATTATGCTTCCCTGGTAAAATTGATGTTCCCTTAAAATAAACAATATTTTGTAATGGAATAACGATAACTATTCAGCCAGTAGTACAGTAATACGTCAGTCTTGCTCTGGGATTCCTTAAGCCCCCTCTGCTTACACGCTATTTCAAAAACGAGTGTGAGTAGCGAACACCTTCAATGTACATCTCAGAACAAGGAGTTGATGCAATGACTTAATGAATCTTACATGATCCTCGAATGTGACTATGTGTGCTTGTTAGTTGTGAAAGGCAAACTGAAGTAAACCTTCTTAGTAACGAATTTAATAATTAATAAGGTCCAAATCCAACAATAGGAAACTACACATACGCATTGATGAAGCGGGTACTACGGCTGCAAACCTACTAATCCGCTGGGGCTAAATCCTTGTTACAAGCCGGTTACTGACCTCCTGGCCACATATTTGTACGCAGACACAGGGTTACACCACATGCTATCAGCTAAGCTTGGACCTTCTTCTGAGCTGCCCGCCTACAACTGTGGTTTGCTGGTGCCTAGACAAAATAACTTGTATGCCTAATAGAATACCTGAAAAGCACAATATGCTTAAAATATTCATTTTTATAACTTAGTAATAAAAATAGTGGTAATTGCAATGTGAGAAACCACAAGTTGAGATATAAAGTGGGTTAACTTGAAGCAAAAAAAAAAAAAACAAAAAAAAAAAACGTGAATATGTTGTATTCACCATAGTCACTATCATATTCCTTCTACAAACTTACAAAAGTTCTTATTTTCTCTACTACATACCTATAGTAAGTAGAGGAAGTATTGCATTCCATTCACAAATTCTATACCCAGCTTTTACTGGGAAAACATGTTTTGTACATTCAGATGACTTTCTTACAAAATATTCATACAAAAGATTATGATGCCAACTGTTTCATGTTAATAGAGATAAGCGTTCGTAGAAATTGTTCTATTACACATTTCCTTGTAGCTTCAGTGCAAATAAAGTTGCCTTAAAAGCGATAGTCAAATCCTTTAGGAGCTTGTCCCTATACGACGCCTTTGAAATTCCGTTCTCATAGAATGACCAGGAGTAGCTGGGAAATGGTAAAAAAGATGTACTTGACATAAATGGTGTGCTTTGAGATATAATTTCTTGTGAAACAAGAATTGGTCTGTCTCTTATGGCTAACCAGTTATTCAAAAGCCATTCAGAATGAAGAGGACTTCACAGGTTATTCCTAGAAAATTCAAGATATACATAAAACATTTTACCCGTTTTTGAGAAACTCGGAATTTTTTAAAACTCTTCCATGTGAAGGGTAGTTTGAGATAGCAGGAGTTTCTTGAAAATATTCCAAATATTGAAAATGCTGAACTTAAATACCAAGTTTAGTATTTAACTAACTTCTCGATTTTGAGTTATGCCATTCAGAGTTTTCTGAAAATGCTTTTTTGGGTTCAGGGGCCTCAAAACATATTTCCGGTGAGATGTCTATAGAATTACAAAATATTTCGCTTCTTATTATACGTAATAGAGAAAGTAAAAAATATTTACTACGCTTTTAAACTAAATAAAGTTTGAATTTACAGCCAAAAAACGTATTTGTTAACATGGCATTTAATGAAAATGCAACGTCATTCATAGCTTAGTCATTTGTTATTGTTTTTGAAAAAATTTTTCACAAAATAAAACCTAAATGTTTAAATAAAATGATCCCATCTTGAACAGAAAATTCATATACAACAGAATTTTCGCGTTAATCCCCTATTAAATATAAAACTTTAATTTTTAGGGAATAAGCTGTGAAGTCTTCTTCATTCGTAAGGAATTTTACGCAGTTTCTGTAACGGGCGAAACATAGACAAAATCGCACCTCCAGAAAATGCAGATCTCTCTAGAACACTCAATATATTTCAATTACATTTCTTTTGTGCCATCAGCCACTCCCGAAGTATTTATATTCCTTTTTTTGTAGAATAAAATTAAATACCTTATAGAAAAAGTGAGAATTAACAAAAGCAACTAACAGATTAAATGAATTGGTTTTATTTATCTTTCTGTGGGGTTCCACATTTAAAAGCGTAACATTTTCCAATTCAAATCGTGTGGCGCTCAATGCCTGGGCTTTAACTTCATTTTCCAAAATTGCAACAGGAATATCTTCAAGGAAATCATCCACCCCAATCTGCCTTCACATGGAAACATTTTACATCTCCTCAAAAGGAATCTTAGGATTTTGATTTTGTATATATATATGTATACACATATATAAGGTATTTACATTAATAATACATGTTAATAATATATAAGGTATTTACATTAAGGGGAGGTTAATTGCCGGAGTAATCGCTTTTCCGTTATTTGTTTCTAACATTTGTAGCCTCTGAATTATTCAAGCAATCTAACTAACATAGTATGGATCTATCTATTAATCAGACAAAAACTAATTACTGTTTAAATTTAACATTTTTGCTATTATCAGCTATATGAATTACTTGTTATAATTATACATAGATGACTTTTATTACCTTTCTCACTTAATACTGTCATGTTAGGAATTTCATACTTGTACAACCTATTAAATACATACTCAGAATTAATATGAACCATAAATTTCTTAAGTGGGGTTCAGTTATCGTTAAGTTAAAAGCGTGTATTTATAAAAGCTCAAAATATAAAATATTTTAGCACATTTAATTTCTTTTACAAAAGCGTGTATGAATATTAGGTAAAAGCTGGTGATTCACATCAATAAGCATGCATAGCTAGATACACTAGGAAAAAGTGTCATGCAATTCTGTCAGATGGTTTTGAAATGAATAGCTTCAAAACTATTTGGACCACTTAAGTTAAAATCCTAGGTTAACCCGGAACGCCCCGAATGATAGCCTGAACGTCCGCAGAGTCATTTTGCTCTGTTTCTAGGGTTTCCAAGATATGTCCTTACCGGTCGCAGTGTTTCGTGTCTCGACACTTGGATCTCTGGGGGAACATCGTCCTACCAAGCGTTATAGTTTCAGTCCCTGCTCTTATGGGAATTACCATGGTGAGACCATAACTAAATACAGATTCTACGTCCACATCTACTGAAGTAACAAAAGTAGAACATTCCAGCTATTTTTAGAGATATTTAATTATTCTTCCTTGCCACGTATAGGGTAAGTTAGAAGCTGTTTCCATTTCAACAATCCCATGGTCCAGATATGAACCGAGAATCACGGACATCAATGATACAGAGTTTTTAAAATGTATTTAAATTTATAATCCTATTGCTGCGCAGAATACACAATCTATAGAAGACAAGTTAAAATATCCGTAATTACCAAGATCGGTTTAGAAAGCTGTTGCAGATGTGCTACACGATACATTTAAATGTAGCGGCAAAATAAAAATGAATACGTGCAATGTCACAGTTCTGAACTGTAGCATTTTCAGGCGACTGCCTCCGCCTTCCTCTGAGAAGGGGTGGCGAAAATGGCTTCTTTCCACCAATCATCAAATTTTCAATACGCACTACACCACTCACTGAGCATGCGAGAAACAAACTGATAGCTACAGCGGCACCTGTAAGTCCAAATGACACTGAAATCCTATTTTCGCCACCTTTGAAGTACACTATTGAATTCTGCTCCCGACTCCTCCTCCACAGATGCAGTTTTGTGGCGAATTGGTACTTATCATGTAAAATAGATAGTTCTAACCGTTTCATTGCGATTGTGCACCTAGCAGGTTTATCACATTAAATAATATTTTACAGTTTGAATTAAAATTGTGGAAACATGGCTTTTAGGCGATTTTAGCATTACATTGTCCGCCTTCGATTTGACGACTCTTCGCCAACTCAATCCATTTAGAGGCCTGATTACGTGTTAGGAGTTATTGCATAGTGTTTCAGCAGTCAACTACGTTCCCTCTTTCTTCTTTACCAAAAGTCGCAAGGTAGGCTTGAAATCAAACTTGTTTAACAATTCGAAAAATTAACATTAGTGATTGCTCTAACACATTTTAGGAATAAAACTTTTTGAGAAGTATGTTCTCTGCATCTGGCTGTCTCGGGAGTTATCATACTTTGGAATCCAAAGGGAATTTGAAAACATTTTATTCTGCCATACATCATGGTCACACTGACTAATCCATTCGCTATCTGATGTGGGATACCGTAAGTTAGGAGTCAAGGCTCAGACGCCGAGTGTGTGCAATATCTAAACCAATAAAAAAACAAAAGGGTAAAACATAAAAGGCATATTATCAAAACTTGCCAGTCTCTACAGCGACATACTCAAAATTAAATCTTGTGAGGAAAGCAAAAGGTTTTGAAAATACAATATAATTACAAGATTATATTAGCAGAATAGCTGTTTAAAACTGAAATTATTTATGAATGTAACGTAAAATGTTCTCTTCTTTCTTAATTTAAGTAATGGTTAACACTCTCCACCGATAATTCGTATAATCGGGGAATAACTATGGCGAGCCCTAACTGTATTAAAGCTCTAACATGATAAGTTCACATACACTTCTTATTCACGTTTGTTCATTACTGTGTGTAACTAAGCAATGCATGCTTGCAGTATTTGCAAACAGGATTCAAATGCCGTCGTTAACGATTAATGAGCTGTTGCAATGGAAAGAAGGAAGCAGAATCGCCAGTTTACAACCACAGCCATCAGATGATGTGTTTGAGAAAGTGTACATACAGGATGTAACAAAAATGTATGGCACAAATTGCAGAACACGTTCCTCACGCAAAGAACGAAGAAATTATGTTATATGAACATGGTTCTGGAAATGCTTTGTTTCCATGTTACAACTCATGGGAAACACACACGAACAGAACGTTAGACTCACGGGGAAACATGCACTCTTTGTTACGTCTGGTTACGTTGTAATTATCATAGGTGTGCCGCCAGTGTTTTATTTTACATGTCCCTGTTGCCATGCGACTTATGTCATTGCGTGTTTACAGGTAACATCAACTGTTCCAGTGAGCAGTACGACCTTGGCAAGCACGCTGATTACTACATACTAGTAGAGTTGATCACAGACTTGGCTCGTGCAATGGCAGTGTACACAAATGCAGAGATGGCAGATACCCATTTGATGTATGGATTAGAAGACGGCAATGGCGCTTGCGCTCAATGTTTGTACCGAGAGATTTTCAGGACGAAGGTGCCCCGACAGGGAAAACGTTTGAAGCCATTGATCGTCGTCTTAGGGAACATGGGGCATTTCAGCCCGATACTCGGGACTGAGGGAGGCCTAGAAGGACGAGGACACAGCAACGGGAGGCGGCAATCTTCAGGCAGTTGACCATGACCCTAGTGTCGGTACAAGATAAGTAGCTACAACAATGATTGTTGGCCACATGACCGGCGAATGTTACACGAGGTTTGGCTGTATTCATACCACTTACAGCGTGTGCAGGCGCTTCAGTAGCTGAATTTCCTGCACGGGTACGCTTTTGCGGATGACTTATACAACAAAATGTCAACCCTAATTTTAGTACAACGGTGCTGTTCACAGATGAGGCGTCGTTTTAACGAGACCAGTTCGTAAATTATCACAATTGGCATGTATGGGCTGACATCAATCCTCTCGCAACTGCTGCAGCAGGTCAACAATAAAGATTTTCTGTCAAATTTTGGGCCAGCATTGTTGGTGACTGTTTGGTAGGGCCGCACGTTCTTCCACGCATGCTCAACGGACAAAGTACCATAATTTCGCAGAGCAATTTCTACCTGATCTGTTAGCATATGTGCCTTTAGCTGTGTGACAAAACATGTACTTCATGCACGATGGAGTATCTCCTCATTTTTGTGTTAATGTTTGTCGGCTTCTAAATAACAGATACGATGATAAATGGATAGGTAGAGGTGGACTAATTGCTTGGTTTCCATGCTCCCCGGACCTAAACCCACTTACTTTTATTTGTGGGGGCATTTGAAATCTCTTGTGTATCGAACCCCAGCACCAGATGTTCAGAGTCTCCATGTCCGTATTATGGAAGGCTGCGATACATCAGTGCATCCGGGATTCACTATGACGGCGGGTTGATGCATGTATCAATGCTCACGGAGGGTATATTAACATCTCCTTTGAGAAAGAGTTGCATGTGGTATGCTGGTACGTTCTATTCTTGTGTGTTTCCCATGATTAATGAGTTGTAATATGGTAACAAAGCATTTCCACACCCATGTTTATATAACAACATTTCTTCGTCTACGTGTGAGGGACGTGTCTTGCAATTTGGGTTGTACATTTTTGTAACACCCTGAATGCTACATGAGATATTTTGAAAACCGCTAGCGTCAGAAAAAGATATGATACGACGCACTCTGCATTTTTGCCGTGGATATTACATTTTCGTGTCTCTCATGACTTCGCAGTTACACAAAATTATTGAGTATTCACTGAGCATAAAGAGGATTTTTCGGCTACTCATAGAAAAGTCATGGAATGTTCTGCCAAACCTTCGCCTCGAATGCTCAAACACTACAAAAATGTCTATTTACACATCGTTTCCGTTTTTACTTTCTCTACTACGTATAGTAAGTAGGGGAAATATTGCATTCCACCCAAAAATTCAATACCGATATTTCACCTGAAATACATGTTTTGAGACCCCTGAATCCAAAAAAAGCATTTTTGGAAACATGTTCGTGTGTGTGTCTGTGTGTCTTTTTGTGTCTGTGAACAGCAAAACTCAGAAACGAACAGTCGGATAAACATCAAACTTGGTATTTAGGTTCAGTAGCTTCCAAAGATGCGACACGAAGGTTTTCAAAAAAATCCCCCCACCCCAGATTACCCTTTACATGGAACATTTTTCGAAAATTTTAATTTTCTCAAAAATTACTCTAACGATTTCGATTAAAGTATCATATGTTTAAGATATTTTCAGGACAAATGAAATGTATATCTAGAATTTTCTGGGAATGTCCCCAAAAGTATTCTTCATTGAGAAAAACTTTTGCATAACTGGTAAACCATAAGAGATAGACAAAATTTTACTACACAAAAATGTTGATCGCGTTAAAATACACAATTTATGTCATGTATAGTTTTTTTGTTGGATGAACTATTTTCGAGATATTGCTTGTTATTCCCTTAAATTTTCCAATACTTATACTTTTTCTGAAATTCGTTATTCATTTTTTTATCCTGGTAATGCAATGAGAATGGAATACTCCACATAGCAGCCACCTCTTAAAATATTTGACTATCGCTTAAAGCCTAGCAATTTCCCTTGCATCTACAAGAAAGTTAGCAATAAGATTAACATCTCGATATCTCGATTAACATGAAGTATTTGGAGATTAAGCTTTTGTAAAAATAGTTTGTAAAAGAGTAGAGAAAGTCATGTGAGTGTAACACATCAGATTTTTTGTCTTGGATACGCAAAGAATATTAATCTGTGGCAAAGGGAATGGTGCTGCACCTAGCAACCAGGTATTAAGAGATATGTATGTGCTTAAAGGCTACTGTATTTCTATATTGCCCTTGAAAATACAAAACAAGGGGAACATAGTACGCCTTAAGCGATAGTCAATATTTTTAGAACTGGTCGCTATGTGTAAAATGTAATTCTCTTTGCATGTCAAAAGATCGTTTCTGCAAATGTTTATATCGATCAATATGAAATAAATGGAGAATAAGACTTTGTAAAAATAGTTTGTACAAGAGTAGAGAAAGTCATGTGAGTGTACCACATCAGATTCTTTGAGTTATGCTCTTCACAGACAGCCAGAAGTACCTTTTATAAAACTTCTTCTTTCCTTTTTTGGATTCAGTGGACCTCAAAACTCGTATTTGTGAAATCTCTGCATAGAATTTGGTGGAATAAAATATTTCCTCTATCTAATAGGCAAGTGATGGAGAAACTGAATGTTTAAATTAGTTTATTTTAAACAACAATGTAGACGACTCTGAGCTGCACGATGTTCGGATTGTTAAGTAAACCTGCATAGCAATCCATACATCTTGCATTCGGGAAATTCTTTTATTCCGTGCATAATTCCCTAATAGTTTATATAATTTATTTTTGATAATTTTCAAATATTCCTTTTGCTTATAACATACATATGTATATAATAGAAAGAAAGTATTTCATCCGATATCGAGATTTTATCGGAGGTACATATTTCTGGTGCTCTGAACAAGACATGCTAATAGGAAGGAACAAAAATATCTTTAGTTTTCCATAGAGAGTCTGTAAATTCATCTTATTTATGACTGCGTTTTACAAAATTTTGTATAATTGTAAAACTGTAAGGGAGATACGTAAGCCTACTACAGAAAAAATGGCAAACTTTTTAAAATGTAATATTTTTCTCACTTTAGAAATTTCTATGACATCCGTTGTTGCCAATTAAATTTTTAATGTTTAGTTTTCGTTTTTCTGATCTTTTGGTTTTCTTTTTTGCGGCTCAAAGAGTAGGAAATGAGAAGATGAGCACGTAATCTATAGAAATCTATTTTCTAAATTTCTGAGCTTTGCCCCAGCTTCCTATATACTCCTGTGTAGCCATAACAAAATTTCATAGCTTTAAATCCCGTATTTATAATGTCTAACAGGGAGTGGAGATAAAAGAAAGCTGCGAATGGCTATTAAAAATGATGGGGTGGTTTTAAATCAGTAGTTCATGAACTACGTTGTAATTCTTTTACCATCTCCCAAATAACCTAATGTAACGAGAACACAGAAGATTTTGTATACCTCTGTTACGCAGTCCCCGCAATCTGAGGAAAAATGTAGGAAAAATTAACAGAACGGAACCTCGAGTTTAATCCGTAATTTTCACTTAAAGAGGTTTCACTTCTATTTCTGGTGTCCTTACTGTAGATACAGCGGAGATAGTGACTATGCTCTGATGAAACTCTGTAATGTTCTTCAAAATTACTCCTATACATCAAAACTAGTTCTAGTAACTAGCCTAGAATTAGGTTAAGAGCAGATAAGCGTTTACTGCCGCGTGAAAATTAACTTTCCAGGTACAAGGTGAGCAGCTTGAGGCATGACTCCATGATATTTTTAGTCGAGGAAGTAGCCGCTTAGTTTGATCGTCGTTCTTAAGTGTGTGCACCATAATGTGAAAGAAAATCACGGAGTATAAATACATTCTGAGAGTTGCAACCTACCTCCTCTCGTGAAAATTACGTAAATCACTGACGAGAATGTATCTGGAATTCCCTACTTCCTAGGCGGTTGGGTTAACTTGGCATCTTGCTGGGTCTAAGAGGCTAAGGAAACTCCGGGATATTAGGAAACTGGTAAGGGTAAACTGGTATGAGTAATAATTATTCAACAATAATATGAATGCAATCTGTAACAATTTAACACATTAAAAGACATAAGATCTGTATAACATATATAAATAATTTGTCCCTGATCTGCGCAGCGTACTCTTTGGAAATGAATACTAAAATGACCTTGGAGCTATACACTAATGAGTAAACAGTGACATGAATTTAGATGTTAAATAATTATGTTCCTATTCGTTGCATTTCATAATAAATTAGCTACCCAAAGATATACATAAATAACCCATGTGTGTAACATAAAAGAAATTGTTAAAACGGAACACTCAATACAATAATTCACATTTGAATATAAAGCAAGTACAATATATAACACTCAATTAAAATTCGGGTATTAAACCAATAACAGCTGAATTTAAGGCTCGTATAATGCTATTCCCTGTTTGGTCAACTCAGTTCATAGAACATAAGAAAAATTGAATTCACTATGAGTTAATTGATCCATTAAACATGTCTGTTAACACAGACCAATAACAAGCTGCACAAAATTTCAGAGAGTTGAAAGAATCACCGTATCATCCTTCCCCGTTGAATCAAAATTTTGGAGGTAGGCATATCGTAATGAGAGATACTCAAATTCTACCAAAGTTAAATACAAAGAAATACATTACCAAATATAATCATGATCTAACCTGGTCTCACTCATGTCGATGACGTAAGCTACTGGCCAAAGACAGAAGTGTTTACTCGTCGAAGGTTGAAACCAGCCTCTTTGTGTCGAAAATCAGGGCAGGCCGTCGTACCAACGGAAGGTAGATGGAGGGGCTAACTTGTACAAAGAGCGCCAAAGAAAATCTCACTGCACCTTGCGTCTACGGCGCATTATTTATCGTTGTACGTGGCGTTGCAAAGCCATGGCCATTTCATGTTTACTTTAGGGCACGGTGCAAGGATGTGCCAGTCCTTCTGCTAAATAGTTGCACCAATAACCATAACAACGGTTACAAAATGGCGTAGAAACGAAATATATGTTTACGCTCTTGATCGTATTGGCTAAAAGAAAAAGAGGTATAGTGAGTGCATTCAGTTTGTCATACAGACCTCTTGTCGTGATTGGTAGTCCATACCTTATCGGCTAGTGCAGGACACGCCTATGAAAGGGTTAAAAGCTAAGGGGTTGCTCGCTAAGGTTCGTGGCTGGTGGCCGGAAAGGTCTTTGAGGTTGAGGCGTAGAAGGATCCCTTGGGTCCGATCCGCCAAGTACCTCTGGGTTCTGCTCGACCGCGGCCTCACATTCACTCCCCATGTCAAGGCTAAGGCCAGCCTAGGTCACGCTGCCCTTCGGCAGTTGTATCCCGTCTTCCACTCTACCATGCCTACCTACCTTAAACTGCGCCTGTATCGGGCGATCATCCCGTCACTGATTCTGTACGGCTGCGAGGTCTGGGGCTCGGTAGCTTCGTCTACTATCCGCAGCCTCCAGGTCGTGCAGAACTGGGTACTAAGGATGATCTACGGCATAGACAGCAGATTCCCTTCACACATACTTCACTCCCAATCAGGTCTCCCTTACATAGTGGATGTTGTACGAGAGAGAGCTCGTACAATTTACACAAAGCTTGCACCCCATCCCAACCGACTAGTTAATGTTCTTGGTCAATATGATCACCGCCAAACGAGACGACGGAAAAGCTACCGCCTTCCCAAGGATGCTCTTGGTTGAAAACTGTCACTTCATCCCGTCTACCACCCACACCCCAAGTGTGCAGCATTGAGACGGGTCACTACTGGTTGGGTGACCTCTCAGCCGTACCCCCCAACTGCTTTCCTTGGTACTTACACACCAAAATACCCATTCCTACCGGCCCCCCGCTAGATGGCACTGCCTTTCTTGACGGTCCAGCAAGCGGCCAGCCAAGTTAGGCAGCATCGAGCTCGGTCACCGCCTGGTCGCTTGTCCGCCCAGGGGGTATCATCGACCCGCGCCAATAGCAACACGAGGGGCCAGCATCCGCCACCATCATGTAAAAATCGACACACACGCTTGCTTATAGACTAAATCTATATTATCGCACTGGTAAATCCGCAAATAAACGGATAGGTACCGTAGCGATCAACCTTCCGCCCGAGTAAACTCGGGCGAACCTGCTCTTACTCCTGGCTCCTGGGTAAAGTTGATGAGCTCATCAGGTTAGCGAAATGTAGAATGTGCAGTGTGAAAAGTTTTTCAAATTAAAGCTTGAATCGTATTCATTAAATACATGGCAATACCTTATAACAAAAAATAAACAGAACTGTATTCTCACAGTGATATCAATGTTTGTTGTTGCATAGAAGCAAACATAAATAAATAATAAATACATAAAGCAGCATATTTTCCCTCTAATTCAAATTACAATTGTTTAATACACCTTTACTATCATATTGCTGACCATAGGAATACAACAGGATTATAGTCAAAAATATAACCGAATTTTATTGCCATAATATATGTCATATTCGATAAACCGTATACACATTTATCTCTAGTTTTTAAACATGATAAGTCAATTATACAAAAGAGTAATTTGCATTTAGTAAACTAGTATCATCATTTGCGGATGTTTTACGGGGAGTGCTCACTTTCTGACGAGTATGTAGACCGTCTTTCTACTTTCCTGAAATAGTTTTATCCAGTAATTCAGTATAACACACTTTTATGCACTGCCGTTGCAATTGCTGTAATAGTGCGACCAGCCTCCCGCATTCCCACGATATGTTCATGAGTAATTTCGCTAGTATACGGCATAACTGGTTCTGAGACCATAAACATGTTTTGATTTCAATAACACCAGAAAAAGCAAAGGCATTAGCGTCCACTATTTTCTCCCTTATTGCTGTGTTATCAAGCCACCACGCTCTGCATAGGTAAGGTGAAGGACACGCCTCAAAAGACCCCAGAAAACCATAAAAAATCCGCCGAAGATTTTGTTTGGTGCTGTTTGTACGTTGCAATGACGTGACGTAGCCAATCTAAGCTACGGTTGGTGTTGTCAACCCAAGCTTCAAGCCAAGTGGCGAAGAGTATATGTATACAGTCACAGCTGGATAAATTCATATATTTCTTGTTCCTATAATTTAAATACAGTTTTCTAGTAATTGCATCTGGTATAATTAGGTAAAACTACTGTTTAACTACTTGATTGTAGTCAATTGTTCTGTTTTCAAATTAGAGTAATAAATGAATACTCAGTAAGATGCCTATATCAATCAGATAGTGTAATTATCTTGTTTTATTAAACCTATAAGTTTGCTCAGTCTCCGAAAATAAAATAAATAATAAAAAGAAACAAATTCTACTTCTCTATTTCTTTTTCGCTTGGTTCTTTTGGCAACGACCTTTAGGCAGCATGTCCGTTGAATCCCTTTTGTGTGTGTATTCTTTAACCTTCTGCTGTTTTGAAAATGTTTTGGTTTTTTTCTAATATCTTCACTGCTTCTAAGGTACGTCCACAATTATTGTCGCACTGTTCGCACTGAGCTGTATAAGCTTCTCCGTCCGTCTGTACGCATGAAACCACCCACTCAATAGTACAGGTGTAGAGTTTACACTTGGCTTATGTTTGGTTGCTTCACAACAAAAAAGATAACATTCATATAGAAATTGAGTAACGTAAACTCTATGTAGCCGAACTTCCAAACGCTATACCTATAGTTTGATTGTCAAGCCACTTCGCGTCACCCCCAAAGATGGGCAGGAGGTAATCAGAGTCATGGGTTGGCTATGCTCTTGCTATTTGAGTAGAATGGAACTAGTAATAATCATGATCTATGTGTAGCGATAAGAGTCCATTTATTGAAGTTTAAGTGTTATCGGCCTCATGATAGACTATTGTATCATTTATAGAAATGTAAATGAACACATGAATTGCGTGCGTAGTACTTTTAACGCTAACACATTTCATCCCTATCTTTAAGAACAAGTGCAATCATATTACATTAGTCTAGCTAACATGTTTACACAAATAAAACAGTACATAGATTTCTTTAAAATAAGTTATTTCTGAGCTATCCTTCGTTGGTAATAATTAATATAACATCGCTCTTTTTGAATTTGATTCAGAGCAGTTTAGAAAAGATAAGTGGAGTCTTGTGCTAGTTAAATAAATGCGGAAAGCTTTTATGGTGAATAATATTGCCATCTAGGGAATAGATTACTTTCATTATTGATTTATTTTGGCACTCAAATTGCTCGAATTGAAATAACATTGGCTATGTTTGAAGTTAACATTCACATCTAAAAATGTACGCTCTTTAGTTGATTTGTGATTCTGAGGGGATGAAATTTTATATATAACGGTTTGAAAATAATTCTTGCACACGCTTCAAACATGGCTGAACCCATACGAAATTAATGCTTTAAAGCTACATTTCATGGCACTCACGCAAACGCTAATACGAGAGAATGCAAAATACCAATAAATCCAATTTTATTGGGACCTTTACGAACATGAATATAACCTAAAACCCTACGTTCTAATAAAGTAAAAACAAACCCTTTCAGCTATATATCAGGTGACCCACACAAGCCATTCTTTGTTGAACTTAGTATCTCGGATGCCAAAAGGTTTGCCTAAGCAGAACTGTAAAGGGGACTACATAACGACAGAGAGGAGACTTGCTAAATGAAAGATCAATGCATGGAAACAAACACTAACTGCTAAGGCTGGTGCCCTAGCTTATTTGTTAGAACACCTGCCTGCTGTGTGAGGGGTCCCAGATTCGATTCGCGGCTGGACTAGATAAAGTGACACAATATGCATAGGAGTTGCCCCAATGATGACGCTCTCAGTATATCCTTCAGTTAGTATCAACCGTTATCACGATATGGTGCTGTGAACCTAGACAGATTCTGTAAAACATAAAATAGTCCTATCGTAAAGGTTTTAAGTAGTGGCTGCAATGATGTCATGCATGTCACATTGCCTATCTGCTGATGCATAAAGCAGCTTCTCAAATAACATAGGGCAATGTTACACATTTTCTAGTGTCGCTAAAGTGCATCTTGCGTGTGGTATAACAGAAGGGCGTGGTTTAGTTACCACACATATTTACAGTGAAGGAGGAGATTCTTTATACCTTCCAGCTGAGAAAGGTACAGAGAATTTTGTTTTTCGCTTTTACTAGTTTCGTAGCACTGTTGTGGCCACCTTCATTTTTCCCCGTTGCACTCTTCAGCGAATAGATCATGTTCGTTAGGAATGGGCCGATTCCGAGCACCAGGAACTATCATTTTTGGAGATACAATTATGAAAACATCCATGCCATGGCTCAGAAGAAGCATCACCAGCAATTAGTGACGAATATGGACTGGAAATATTTTTAACCACCTTACTGGTCCATAGCGTCTCGCACTTCAGTATAGCGATAATTATAAAATATTTGTAGAGTACTCTTTGCCAGCACTTTTAGAAGTTTCGCCTCTCTGCATTTAGGTTCAACCGCATTTCCAAAACATGAAGCCTGTACGTTACACTGTGATAAACAGAGAGCAGGTAGTTCTAATCCCTGTTACCTTGCCCCAGCAACCTCGTTCTCCGGACATTAAAACCATGAATTTATCTGAGATCATCTCCAAACTTTGGCGTATTCATCACCTAAGCAGATCACCGAAAAGCTGGTTGCCAATAACATCAAAGTTAAGAGTGCGATTCGTAAAGCAGCAGGAATGCTCAAACGTTTTCTGGAAACATTTATTTACTGATGTTGCATATGCATGATATATATTTTTAGTTGTTTAACTTCTGGGGACTTGATTTGAGAAGCAACTGATAGTGTTGGTGTATTTACTTGCTGAATTGCAAGTTTCCTAAAATTGGGTATTATTGCTTCTTACTCTCTAAACACACTCGCCGCACACACTCTGTGGAGGATAAAGAAGCATTATAATTAAATAAAAATTCCCCGCCCCAGCCGGGAGTGGATCTCGATACTTCTAGTTTGAGAAGCCCACTAGTCAACCACAGAGGCTCTTCATTGATATTTAAAGTCGCAATTTTGAACAATCTCGTTAATGGGATGATATTTGCTCGGTTATTTACTTAACTCATTACTAATGTGTAATACCTTGATGTTAATCGACTTTTTGGTTATGAAGCAGTATATTCAGATACACTAAGTTAATTTTCATTTTGAAGGTCACTGTCTTATCCAAATGAGAGCTTTAATTATTCTTAATGGTTTTCATACTGTCTTATAAAGGATTATAAATAAAAATAAATAAATAAGTAAAATGAAAAGGCTTTCTTACAGCGTTTGAAAGGCACAGAAATAAATGTTCCCTAACATCTAGAAGAAACAGAGGTATTTTGATGTATCCAAAAATGCAAAGATAATACTCTATGCCAAAGGGGATTGATATTACGAAACATATAATAGGGACTACGTAAACCCTACAAGGCCATTAGTTTTATAATACAGATCGATAAAACAAAAAGGCAAAGGCTATATGAGCACAAGTTTGTCTATTGAATTAAACACCTTTCTCACCCAATTTGCACATAAATTATATGTTTTGGAAAACCTATAAACGAATGAGGAAAGCAACAAATTCATAAAGCAAAAATTCTATTCACACACTAGTTTGTGAACAGGAGCATATACTGGTATAAATAATTTTTAACTTACTAATAAACTAGGACACAGTGAAATTTTAAAATACGTATGCAAAAATTTAGAATAATTATAAGGAAAACAATTACACCGACACGAAACCAAGCAATGAAATAAGGTATGCAGTGGCTTCCTAATCAGTCAATTGTGTTATTACATTACCATAAAACAGCGAAACCGTAGAGCAATATCTTACTATTCCATATTGTTTGTCTTGGGCGATAATACAACATTCGCGACACACACATACATATGTATATATATATATTCGCGCGCGCCATTGTTATAATTCCGTCTCTTATCTGGAAAATGACTAATCGTTCAACAGTAAACTTTTTGCAACATTTTCAAAAGCACAGGAATAGGACTATATATGTTGTTTGTACCTAAGTCTTACATCTATTGTAGGTATAATCGCAGAAATTTGTCGTCAGTTGTTTCTTACAGCATTGTTGAGAGCGTCTAAAATAAGCAGATGTGTTGCTTCGTAGAAAATGGACAAAAGTGAATTTCGTGTTCAGAGGAAGCACTACTTTTTGCGTGCCGTAAACATCTCGAGTGAACGGATGTATAACATTCTGCACGAATTTTTGTGTATGAGAAAGCTGTCAGCAAGATGGGTGCGGTGACTGCTCACAGTTGAGAACAAGCGGAATCGTGTGACCATTTCACAAGGATGTTTGAACATATTCCAGTGCAACCGAAATGTATTTTTACGACGTTTTATCAGGGTGATGAAACTTGGATTCATTACTATCAACCTGAAACCAAACAACAATCAAATCAGTGGATTTCCTTCGGCGAACCTGCACCAATGAAAGCGAAAACCATTCCGTTGGAAAAATCATGGCAGCTGTCTTTTGGGATTCACAAGGGATGATAGACATTCACTACCTGAAAAGGGTAAAATGATCACAGGTGCATATTATCCTACAATGCTGGATCAGTTTCCCAAGGAACTGCTAAAGAAACAGCCCCATTTGGTGAAGAAAAATATTCTCTTTCAGCAGGATAATGCACCGGTACACAAGTCAGCCATTGCCATCGCAAAATTTGTGGACTTGGGCTACGAACTGCTACCTCACCCACCATAGTCTCCAGATTTGGCTCCGAGCGACTTCTTCTTCGCAAACCTGAAAAATTGGCTCTCTGGGAAAAAATTCACGTCTAGTGAACATATCATAGCAGAAACAGCGTCATATTTTGCAGACTTCGAAAAATCATATTTTTTGGAAGCGTTAAAATATTGGAGAAACGTTGGACAACGTGTATTGAATTGAAATGGGACTACGTTTAGAAATAAAATGGATTTTTTGGAAAATATTGTTATTTTCTTTAAAAAGTCACTGACTTATCAATCCGCCCTCGCAATTTCAGCGAAACACTTAATCCGTTGCTATAAGCATCATACTATATGCCTTGTTTCTGTAGACATTAAATTCATGGAACTACTACAAAGTATATTTGAAATAGGTCCCATAAGGACTACCTTAACGACGGGATAGTACCCTATATAGTTCCACGAACGATGCAGATCTCATCTGCTGTTGCTATAGCATCATACTATATGTCTTGTTTCTGTAGACATAGCATTCACGGAACTACTACAAAGTATATCTGAAATAGGTCCCATCAGGACTACCTTAACGCCGGAATAGTATCGTATATAGCTCCACGAACGATGCCCATCTGCTGTTGCTATAGCATCATACTATATGCCTTGTTTCTGTAGACATAGCATTCACGGAACCACTACAAAGTATATTTGAAATAGGTCCCATCAGGACTACCTTAACGCCGGGATAGTACCCTATATAGCTCCACGAACGATGCAGATCTCATCTGCTGTTGCTATAGCATCATACTATATGTCTTGTTTCTGTAGACATAGCATTCACGGAACTACTACAAAGTATATTTGAAATAGGTCCCATCAGGACTACCTTAACGCCGGGATAGTACCCTATATAGCTCCACGAACGATGCAGATCTCATCTGCTGTTGCTATAGCATCATACTATATGTCTTGTTTCTGTAGACATAGCATTCACGGAACTACTACAAAGTATATTTGAAATAGGTCCCATCAGGACTACCTTAACGCCGGAATAGTACCGTATATAGCTCCACGAACGATGCCCATCTGCTGTTGCTATAGCATCATACTATATGCCTTGTTTCTGTAGACATAGCATTCACGGAACCACTACAAAGTGTATTTGAAATAGGTCCCATCAGGACTACCTTAACGCCGGGATAGTACCCTATATAGCTCCACGAACGATGCAGATCTCATCTGCTGTTGCTATAGCATCATACTATATGCCTTGTTTCTGTAGACATAGCATTCACGGAACCACTACAAAGTATATTTGAAATAGGTCCCATCAGGACTACCTTAACGCCGGGATAGTACCCTATGTAGCTCCACGAACGATGCTCATCTGCTGTTGATATAGCATCCATACCTATAACTAAACAATAATGACAGCTCGTGGTTAAAATGTTGCACTAATTGCAGCGGTAGAGTTCTTGTGCCCTGTAAGTTTGATACTATTATTACCAAATTCGATACTTTTACTATAAATAGTTTACTGTCTATTGTGGGTGAATTAGGAAAACTTAATTAGGAAAAATATTACCACCGGGGCGGCGCCGTGGCCGAGAGGCTAGACCGCTAGGCTCTCACTAAGGTGGCCCGAGTTCGATCCCAGGGATCCGCATGTGAGATTTGTAGTGAACAAAGTGGCATCTGGGCGGGCTTTATCCGGATTTTCCGCTCCCCCGCCATTAATTCCATCAAATGCTCCATCACCTTCCCTTTCATCCATTTCACCATCATTTCATATCATCTACTTCCTCACGCTCATTACCGGCATCGGATTGATCACCCATCCTGGATATTCTATCTGATCCAAAGTGTCTGCTCTGCTCCTCGACAGGCCTCTGACCCGCTAGTAAGTCCTGGAGGGTGCAAGTCTTACGTACAGAGAAAGCAGAAGTACTTTGTGTATCAAATGCTGTCGCCCTACTATTCCTATACTTTGGTTTAGTTGGGTTCCTTGTTATGTTAAGAAATAATTTGAACGTGAGGTAATTGGAAACTTATAGTCCATAGCTCAAATCACGACAAAACTATTCATTCATTCATTCATTCGTTCATTATCTGTTTACCCTCCTCTTATGTAGGACTTACACCCCCCAGGACTTACAGGGGGTGCATGGGGTCAGAGGCCCGTCGAGGAGCAGACACTCATGGATCAGACAGAACATCCAGGATGGGTGATCAGCTCGATGCCTGGTATGGGATGAAGGAAGTAGATGAAGCGAAATGTAGGTGAAATGGATGAAAGGAAAGGTGATGATGGAGCAGTTGGCGGAATGAATGGCGGGGGAAACCGGAGAACCCGGGGAAAACCCGCCCAGACGCCGCTTCGTCCACCACAAATTCCACATGCAGCTCCCTGGGATTGAACCCTGTCCGCCTCGGTGGGAGGCGAGCGGTCTAACCACTCGGCCACGGCGCCGCCCGACAAAACTAAAAATATCAAAATTCACCAAAAGTTTTCGGACGTGTAGAAGCGAGAGAAATTCTGGAAATTGCGGGAGAAGTTAAAATAAAATTACACAATGTATGTTTTTTCGTAACTTATTTTAGTATTTATTAGGCAATAATATGGATCTTAATGAACTGCTCTTTGCCCTTAAAGGCAAATCACTCCTATCCCATGGCGAAATCCTACCTTAACCCTTGTATAAAAATACTCAGAAACTTGACAAATGAAGCTAAGCTATAAAATGAAGCACTGGAAACTAGCCGGGTGTCGTCTACACATAATGCGTGTGATGCACACTGGTGAAAGTGTTTGGCCGCCTGTAAAGTGCTGTTAGGGTTAACTCTGTGTAAATGAGGATGAACATTAGCTGACCAAGTCGAACGGATCATGGTCACTACACAAATCGTTCTAATGAAAAGCAAACGATATGTTCGACATTCGAGACTGAAAGATAAATTGATCACAGAAGTTTCATGCGTAAAACGCATGTTTACTGTTTGTTCTGACATCAAATCGCATGAAACCGTCGTTGAGGACTCCATTGAGTGCCTTTCCTATTAAAAAGGGTGACGGTTTGAGTTGTCACAGCTTTGGAATAAACTAATATGCTATTAATGTTTACAATAAAATTGTTCTTAATACGTACCTAATACGATTACTATATTACTGACCCACAATTATACGACACAGCGTCGGAATATTCGACATTGCACGATTAGCTTTTTAAATTCGAATGACGACATAATTTAATTTACCTCCCCGTTTTTCATGAAATGATCGTATGATGACTTAGAGGACTTTTGGTTAATCCTTCCCTTATAATTGCAATTTCGAACAGCCCCAGATATTTATAATAACGGATGAAATATCCTCTGATATTTACATAAAAGTATGTGAAACATTTGCGAAATATCTGACTTCCTTAATCTCCCCTCAACAGCCTTCCAACTTCTAGAAATGCTGCACAGCCTATAAGTAGCATTTGAAAGTGAAATGATTATCTGTCGGAATAGTGCAGAACTTTCTTAGATAATAACAGTTACATTTAGATAGTAACAGTAGATAAATTTTAAACCGCTAGCATTACTTTGTTCTCGTAAGTATTTGATGAAACGATTACATAGATTTTTCATAATGCAAAAACCCTCAACGTATACAACGAAATGGAGATGAAGTTAATGAATATGAAGACTCGCCCACCAAATTAACAGTCAGCACCTTTGAGAAACGTATTCTTCTCAGCTGTTAATGTACCGTTTCACTCATTTATAATGTTAACAATTTTCCCTCTTTATACAACATTTTAAAATGGTCTCCTAACGAACTTCATCACAAAATACTTACAAATGAAATGAAGCGAAACATTCTTATATGAGGGCTATTAGGTTTTGACATCCATAGACTACAGTGCATACATTATTGAATTACAGTAAAGGTTATTCAGTAGCTTTTTGACTGTTCCATTAGGCACATATCTGTTGTATTTGATAAATGACAATTAAAGAATTAAAATAATATAACATATTCGACCATTATAAACAACCGTCCATTTTTAAATCTGTTTGTTTAAGCTTTACATCTTGGTCATCTGTGCATATTACTTGTAGGAATAAAACCTAACCGGTCATATTACTTTCTCTACTACGTATAGTAAGTAGGGGAAGTATTGTATTCCACTCAAAAATTCGATACCGAGATTGCACAAGAAATATATGTTTTGAGACCCCCTGAATCCAAAAAAGTGACTTTAGGAAACATGTCCGTGTATGTGCCTGTGAACAGCATAACTCAGAAACGAACAGTCGGATAAACACCAAACTTGGTATTTAGGTTCAGTATCTTTCAGAGATGCGACACGAAGGTTTTCAAGAAAATCCTCCCCCACGCCAGATTACTTTTTACATGGAACATTTTTCTAAAATTTCAATTTTCTCAAAAATGGCTCCAACGATTTTGATTAAAATATCATATGTTTAGGATATTTCATGACAAATGAAATGTATATCTCGAAATTTCTGGGAATGTCTCTAAAAGTATTCTTCATTGTGAACGACTTTTGCATAACTGGTAAACCATAACAGATAGACAAAATTTTACTACACAAAAATTGTAGATCGCGTTAAAATACACAATGTATGTCATATACATATTTTTAGTTGAGTGAACCATTTTCGAGATATTGCTTGTTATTCCCTTAAATTTTCCAATACAATAGTTTTTCTCAAATGGAAATTCGTTATTCATTTTTTTTGCCCTGGTAATGCAAAGAGAATGAAATACTCCATATAGCAACCAGTTCTTAAAATATTTGACTATCGCTAGCAATTCCCCTTGCATCTACAAGAAAATTAGCAATAAGATTGACATCTCGATATCTCGATTAACATGAATCATATGTAGAATAAGCGTTTGTAAAAATAGTTTGTACAAGAGTAGAGAACGTCATGTGAGTGTAACACATCAGAAATTTTTTTGCACGCATTCTTGGTGGAGTACAACAATTCCTCATTCATGGCATTTTCAACGAAGGCTTTCCAAATTCTTTTTAGTCGTTTAGTAATTTATGAATGAAATAAGGCGTTTTATAGCTCATATCCATCACAAAGAATCTGACTTTTCAACGGTGACACAGTTACGAAAACCGCTGGAGTGGTTTTTGAGATTGCCCTACACACACACACACACACACACACACACACACGCACACACACATTTTCTCTCTTTATAATATTAATATGGATTGTATGCGTTTTTTCAATGCCTTTCTTGTCCTTTACGGTATTCAGGATACACTACCTCGAAAAGGAGTTGTAGCCTGCGTCTAAGGTTGACCAGAAGCTTTGTTATGTCACCCGGCGGAGGTGACTGAAAATAGATAAAAATAAGTGAAGCATATGACAAAGGGTTGCTTAGGTCAACATTCTATGTCTGCCCTGACTTTCAGTGTGTGATGGAATCTCAGGGAGGCCTTCCCGTGAGGGGAGGTGAGTATGGGCAGGTTTTCACTGGCGTCAGGATGTAATATCTGGAGACATTAGGGACCCCGCCTGTGTCCGACCCGAGGCGAACGAAAGAGATAGGCCACTACGTGTACGTTACATTCCCTGAGTCACGTGACTGCCTCAGTCCTTGGTCCGCTTGAAATTCTTCCGTTATTTAATAGTGTCACTGCTCAAATAAAACGAATAATGATGATACTTTTATTATTTACTATGTCGGAGAAAGTTACAAATATATTTTGTAAGTAAAGACACTAAAACCTTCTCCAAAAAATTAAAAGAAGAAGGTTTAGAAGTGATTCGCTTCAACCCCATACTTCTCTTCGTCGTCTTTCATGCATAGATACTTTCACGTCAGTATCATTATCTGCAGCTTATTAACAGTTTTTATTCTTCCTCATCAATGACACATTATAACTCAAAAATTGCTTAGTTACTTAAGTAGTTTTAAACCTTTTCATAACTGTATAATTCTTGGAAACATAAATTCTAAAACTTGCAATAAAATTCTGGGTTATTTTGCTGTTACAACAAATAACAATAAAATAATGTAAATGCACATGTAAAATGCTGATGTAAATGACATAATTACCTAGTCTTTCACAAATATAAGTTGAGTAATTCTTTTATTGCGTTTCTTGTTAATGGATGTATTTTGGATTCTGTCAACTTTAACTTATATCAATTGAAGTGTTTCTAATGTAAATAACATGAGCTAAAGTTTATAAAAACTTCTATGAGTTGAAATAAACAATATATATGTAAAATTACTACGTATCAAACAATGGATCCGAGCAGCATATTATTCTGTTGCTATTAACATTTACCCTCGTGAATGACCTGAGATATATTTTGCGATTTATACATATATACGTTTTAAGAAATGTTGACGGCCCAGAGTAATAACATTGTATCTCAACTAATATATCTGTAGGGATTATTGAAATATACCACTTTTAAGATATGAACCTTAAATATCATTCAATAGCGCAATATCATGATATTAGTGAATAAGTACACATTTTAAATTCCTTGTGTGTATTAGCTGAAGTCAAATGAAGAATAAACACGTCCTTAATATTGTGACGTATGCAGAGAGTATAGAACATACGTCTCTCTGGTCACCGGGATTTGAGTTGGCAGTTGGAACTTGGGGTAGGGGGAATTAGGAACCTTAGGTGGGGATAACGTCCCCGACGCTTCAGGAAGTGTCGTTTGAGACAGAGAGTCAGTGGGTGACCTTCGAGCTGTATGGACGTGCAACTGCCTTCTCCGTGCCAAGCATGCTGGCCTCGCCCGGCGGACATGTGGGCTAAGGGTGTAAGCACTACGATATCTGTCTTTATCTATTAAATTGTGAGCCATCCATTCTCTGGAAGTTTTAATTATGCTAGTGTAGAGTCCTTTCCTTCCTTTAAGCCATGTAACGTCTCTGATTAGTAATATTTTCTGTACTTTCTTTAGCTGCGTCCCGCGTCGTAGCCTCGCCATGTAAGAAGTTCGTTAATTTTCTCGGTACCACCCTTGCAAGCGGGTAGCTCCCCATCATTTTTGAGTATTAATAAGAAGAGGCTACGACAATATTATGGTTAAGAAAATTCCCTACACTAAAACTAAATAACTGTGTTACATTCTATCTTCTGCGTATTGCAAATTTAACCAATTAATTGCAAGACCCACATCATAAAAGGTTCTAATTTTACACATTCATTTCATCTGCTTTTGTGTTTTGATCTCCATGAACAGAAACAATGAATATAATTCTATCTGGATTCAAAGCGATTTTAATGCTACAAAATGACATTTAAGTGGAGTCCAAATGGTGATATACTTTCTCAGGTTTTGATTCCATGTGAAAATTTAAAATCTCCGCTCATTTTGTTGCGTTAAGCCGATTGTAAATGGTTTTGTTAAAAAGAATACTGCATAGCACCATTTTAGTATTTTCACTCATATTGTTAAGCTATTAATAACATAATAAATATTAGTGGTAGAGAGGTTATAAATTTTTGTTTCACTACAATTATTGATAGAACCAAGAAGATGACACATATGATTGTGAGAGGTTCTGAAAGGCATGAGATAAAAGTCTTCCTTAAATTTTACATTTAGCAGACATTTTTAAAAAACTGCAATATACACCATTGTAAAAGTTTCACATTTATAATTATTTAGAAAACCAGTTACAACAGTAGAAATTTAGAAACGAGACGTTGAATTTGGAACACGATTGGAGGGAGTTTTATAAGTCGCGAATGCTAAAACTAATATTTTAGATGTCTATGTTTCGTCTATTTAACGTCGTTTAAGTAGTACGCAATTATTTGAAGTCACTTCGTATTATTCATGAAATCCGTTGCTTCCTTATGAAATGTTGTGTTCTACTTCCCTAAACAAAATAGAGCCATTTTAAAGTAGACCATGCATGTGATCAAGGTTGATTATAAAGAAATCAACTAACTAGCCATTTTAAATACCTAAATTAAGCTTAGAAAAGAATTTAGACGCTTTTTTACCTGAAATAAGGGGACAAATTCACTAGGCAACAATGTGTACTCTTACAGCAAGGAATCAGGAAAAATATATCAATTACAACTGCGTGCAAACACAGATTCTAAACCCCATAGACTCATTGTTTGAGAAAAGTCTAAAACCAGAAAATCATCTAGCAATTAAGGGAGATATTTTACTTTCTCTACCACATACATGACGTACATAAAAATAGCCCATTCCCTTAGACCGATATAGTGTTTCCACTTTCAGGTAACCAACATTTGACTCCATCCAGCTGGTAGCAGTTCTCTGTACTGTAAAACATAACCAATGAATGATATTTTTAGTCTATGTGGAGTTAAGGGGTGGTTTGGATACCGTCTCTATGAAAACGTTTCTCTACGATTGGAGCACAAGGAAAGGTGAGGCCAATTAGGGCACAATTCTTCCTTCTAGAGGAGGGGCTGAAGAGTTATTTGCATGTGTGGTTATACTGAACGATAGCCACGACATTTACATATATGAGGGCCTTTCAGGAGCGACATGGAGGCGAACTGTTATACGGCAATAAGAGAACGTGCATATAGCATGAAATGAAAACATAAGGTTAAAGTTGTAATGTTATCCTTCGGCTGTCGACATATTTTGTGGGAGGTAAAGTACCCTGCCAATCTAGTAGCTAGACCTATGCTTGAAAAACAGACCTGGCCTTACTGGAAGGGGGGGTCCATATTTTGTCAATATCAACGTAAACAGCTCCATTCCATCACGGGACACATTTTATACACGCCAGTACGCATAGTAGGAGAGAAGGTATTGCATCGCAATAATATTTTGAGACCCCATTTAAAAAATCTGATGTGTTACACTCACATGAGTTTCTCTACTCTTGTACAAACTATTTTTACAAACGCTTATTCTACATATGATTCCTGTTAATCGAGACATCGAGATGTTAATCTTATTGCTAATTTTCTTTTAGATGCAAGGGGAATTGATAGACTTTAAGCTATAGACAAATATTTTAAGCGCTGGTTGCTATTTGGAGTATTCCATTCTCTTTGCATTACTAGGACAAAAAATGAATAAAGAATTTGAGAAAAAATATAAGTATTGGAAAATTTAAGGGAATAACAAGCAATATCTTGAAAAGTGTGCACTCAACAAAAAAATGTATATGACATAAATTGTGTATTTTAACGCGATCTACATTTCTTGTAGTAACATTTTGTCTATTTGTTAGGGTTTACCAGTTATGCAAAAGTCGTTGACAATGAAGAATACTTTTGGAGACATTCCCTGAAAATTCAAGACATACATTTTATTTATCATGCAAGTATCTTAAATGTATGATATTTTAATCAAAATCGTTAGTGCCATTTTTGAGAAAATTAAAACTTTCGAAAAATGTTCCATGTAAAGGGTAATCTGGGGTGGGGGATTTTCTTGAAAACCTTCGTGTCGCATCTCTGGAAGATACTAAACCTAAATACCAAGTTTGGTATTTATCCGACTGTTGGTTTGTGGGTTATACTGTTCACAGACACAGAGACACACACACGGACATGTTTCCAAAAATGATTTTTTTGGATTCAGGGGGTCTCAAAACATGTATTTCCGGTGAAATCTCGGTATCGATGTTTTGGGTGGAATACAATACTTCCCCTACTTACTATACGTAGTAGAGAATGTAAAAAAACAACAGGTCGGAGCGCGCGTGTGTATCCGAAGTTATAACTCAAAAACGAAAAGTCCGATATATATCAAATTTGATAAATGAGTTCAGTACATTCCAAATATGCAACGAAGATTTTCACCTCCCCAACTAAACTTTACATGCAACATTTTTCGAAATTGATTTCCTAGAATATGGTCCTAATGGTTTGATTAAAATACCATAATTATGTTAAAGATATTTACATTGCAAATAGAATGTGTATCTTGGGTTTTCTGGGCACAGCTGTGAGGTGCTCCTCATTCGGAAGGAATGCTGTTTAATGTTGTGTACCTGGAAAACGTTTAGCGATAGACGAAAACGCACTGCACAATAAAGTATTTAAAATACACAATTTATTTCAAATAACTTTTTTCTGTGGCACCAGCCATTTCAAGATATCCGATATTAATACAACGATTTTGTAATTCTTTTTAGTACCGTCGATTCTCACGTGTTTCCCACGATTACATTCAAACAATATGGAATTTTAAGGCCAGCACATAGCTTCCAGATGTTAAACATTTGACTATCGGGTTCCCATTGTATGTACAAAAAAATGTGTAACGTAGCTATTCCTGCAAATTTTTATCTTGGTTAAAATGAAGTAGGCAGAAAATAACACTTTCCTAATAAACGACAGAGGATAGAGAAAGTTATGTGAATGTAACACATCGGATTTTCTTGTTTTACCGTACTATTTTGTATTGCATACCCATAAAGACCCGTGTTTTTGTTATTGGAAACAATTAACTCCGCACTTTCCAAGCATTATGGCAGATAAAATCTTGTCTGTGACTGAAGGGTTAAAATTCTGACTCCTCAAATAAGAAGACCCGGGTTGGATTCTCGGTTGGGGTCGAATTGTCCTTTAAACCGAATTATTCTCTATCCTCCGCAGAGTGCGGAAGTGAATGAGCAAAAAGTACTGAAAACCAACGTTGAGGGAGAAAAACACCAACACCATCTTTCACAAGTCAACCCCTCTATTTGACCATAGACGTTAAAGGAGGCTATAGAACTGAAAAATAAAGGAAGTGATTGAAAGCAACAGCAATGATACTTTAAAAAGAAAACAGAATAGTCCAGCTATAACAGACACTGTATTCCTCTAACATTTCATAGCATCAAAATGGTGCAAGATTTATAAAAATCTGATGTGTTACACTCACATGACTTTCTCTACTCTTGTACAAACTATTTTTACAAACGCTTATTCTCCATATGCTTCATGTTAATCCACATGTTAATCTTATTGCTAATTTTCTTGTAAATGAAAGGGGAATTGAGAGACTTTAAGCTATAAACAAATATTTTAAGAGCTGGTTCCTATGTGGAGTATTCCATTCTCTTTGCATTACCAGGACAAAAAAAAATGAATAACAAATTTGAAAAATGTATAAGTATTGGAAAATTTAACGGAGTAACAAGTAATATCTCGAAAACTCAACAAAAAATGTATATGACATAAATTGTGTATTTTAACGCGATCTACAATTTTTTTGTGTAGTAAAAGTTTGTCTATCTCTTATGGTTTACCAGTTATGCAAAAGTCGTTCACAATGAAGAATACTTTTGGAGACATTCCCAGAAAATTCTAAATATACATTTTATTTGTCATGAAAGTACCTTAAATATATGATATTTTAATTAAAATTGTTAGAGCCATTTTTGAGAACATTAAAATTTTCGATAAATGTTCCATATAAAGGGTAATCTGGGTGGGGGATTTTCTTGAAAACCTTCGTGTTGCATCTCTGGAAGATACTGAACCTGAATCTAAGTTTGGTGTTTATCCGACTGTTCGTTTCTGAGTTATGGTGTTCACAGACACACACAGCCACACACACGGACATGTTTCCAAAAATCCTTTTTTTGATTCAGGAGGCTTCAAAACGTGTATTTCCGGTGAAATCTCGGTATCAAATTTTTTAGTGGAATGCAATCCTTCCCCTACTTACTATAAGTAGTAGAGAAAATAAAAATTAGTTTTTTACCTCGGCAGTCTGCCAAGAATTGATGCTTGTTTGAAACCGGAAATACATGGACTCACTATATTTGGTATACCTGATTGTACGTAATAGTATTATTTGTGACATTCTAGATTTGTACTAGCATTTAAGGTACTCTATTTCATTTTAAATCTGCAAAGAAAGCTAACGGAATTAGGATCAATAAATACGCTCTAGGCTAAAGAAAGAACAAGAATTGTGATGTTATATTTCCACTCTTCTACTTATGATACTATCTTCCCATGTTAATCCAGACAATCATTTTCAGAAATGGTTTGACATATTTTACTGTAGGTGCAAGGAGAATACAGTAGGCTTAAGTGATAATCAACTCTTTTAAAAGCGGGTCGCTACGTCATTATCTGTTAAATGGCACCACAAAAAATGTTATAGTTTTACATTACTTTCTCTGCTCACTCTTCTATTAGCCATTCTTACAAGCTCTTAGTCTTTTATGCACTTCTTCTTATTCGAGCTAAACCTTCATTTATACATTTCGTTGTAGGCAATAAAAAGATACAGAAGGTAACGCTGACACCGGTATTACTACTGCTACTTCGAGAAGACTCGGAGTCTCGGGTTCGATTTGAGGAAAGCAGGAATTAGTAAATTAGTTCAGGGGATGATTTCCTGGTAGAGCTGAGGTTCTTCTGTTCAGAGTGACGACACTGCCTTGATAGTCTTAATAATGCTGCCGGCTAAACTAAACTATTATTTATTTTTAAAGTATTCCTTTCTGGACGACCTGCCACCTTCATTTATTGAAGCCACTTTCATTTACCTTAAGGCTCGCGAAATCGCAACTTATTTGTTTCTCCTGCTAATTTTTTGTCTCGGTTTGCCTGTGTTACGACGCTTTACGCCAGACTCAGTCAAAAAAATCTCTTGATAATTTTCCGTCGAATTCTTTGCCGACCGTCGCTTTTGCTAGTTTTTGGAAGAGTGCCCTAATGAGTTTCCACACTTTTCGCCATTTCGTAAAATCTCTCCCACTATTCTTATATTTCGTTCCATCTTGTGTTCAAAACATATCATGTGACATGCACGGGATCTTTCATTCGCTATCACTTTATTTCATGATTTTTCTTATTGATCCTTCCCACTTCGGCAACTTTCAAGTTTAAGTCAAAAATCTGCCCACGAGTCTTCTTAGATCGAAGATAGAACAGTACACTCTCTGAACGTGCTAAACTTACGGTATTTTCTCAGTGTCACGTCCGAAATACAAAGGCTGCCGGCCCTCGTAGCCGTGGTCGCTGGAGTGGTCGCTCCGGCGCTCCGCTAAGCTGAGGGTCGCGGGTTCGAGTCCCGCCTCGGGCATGGGTGTTTGTGTGTGTGTGTTACGGAAATAAGCGCTATAAAACAGAAAAACACAGTAGTATACTCTGGGAACGACAAGGGAACTTTAATAAAATAAAAAAAAAAAAAAAAAGGGCTAGTCCTGTAGACTTCACGGCACCTTATGTGACCTTAGGCTATTTCCTACACAGCAGGTAAGTGTCTAGCTAGCCTTTCGCTAGAAAACAAAGTTTGCCTTCCTTCCTTTTCGGCAAAGTTATTATTGGTAAGAGTTTACAGAGCAACGCATTCAATTATTATTTCACTTGATTTATTTTTTGCAAATCTTTTGACCCTTTTATCTGATTACCCTTTATATCCAATCCTGCTTCACAAGTTTATCTCAGGTTATGAATTATTTATCATTACGTTTTATTATATTTTTATTAACATTATTATTAATATTAGATTTATATTTAAGATTTATATTTAATGGTTATATGCTATTATATTATTTATTTCTCGCCTCGGTCTCGATAACCAGATACAATGGCTAAATCCACAGCCAGATTCTTGAAAAGCAGATCGCTATGTGATGTCATTGAAGTTGCATACTATATGCATGGCCACGAGAAAAGTGTTGCAGAACATGCTTTGAGAACAGCTAATTATCTTACAAGTTTTTTCTCTATATGGTCATTAAGGGATACTAAGACAGAGTGTTTAGGTGAAAATGACAACATTTCCAACTTTTGAATCATATAAATATTCTAATGGTACTTGTAAATCATTTTGACCAAACAATTCAACAATCCGTCATTTTTGGGAGCTAAGCGACATGTTTAAATCCTTTCAGTGTGTATGTTTTCTGAATTTTACATTTTTGCGCATGAAACTTACTCCTTACATTTCAGTTTTGCTATGATTTGTTTGTGTGAAAATTTGCATCCACAGTCCAAAATGTGCTATCTAAGATTCAAGCAAGCATTTTGTGATTGCTTTCTTCAGTGGCTCGCAAAAAATTGATTTATACTGAAAAACAAGGAACATTTTAACACCAAAAACTTCATAAAAACAAAAATGCATTTCTCTACAACTAATAAGGTCAACTTCTATCCAATCGACACACTTTTCACGGTACTACATTATATAAAACTTCACTTTTATATTTTTGAAAAATCTGAATGCACAAGGTAGTTTTAGAAAATCTTCCTTTTTTCCTAGTTAAAATATTTCACTGTATTACATGAGAAAATATTTGAGCTAGAGTTTTGAGGTTTTGTACAACCATCTTTATTTACTCATATTAATTGTGCTTATTTTCAAGAAGTAGCTTTAAAATTAAAAAGGACAGAAAATTCAGTCCCAGTGTCCCTTAAGTGGTTAAATTTAACATCGGTGAGATAGGACATTTATACTTCCATTAAATTCTTATAACTCCACCTGAAACATAAAACAAGTAATACGGTTTATAATATGGCCCTCTTGCACTACATTATCTCATACGGGAAGATCCACACTACAACAATTTAAACTCTTTGTGGTTCCAGAATATTATTTTTCTTCTTTTAAATTGCTTCTCCCATTTTACTTAATATGGGTATCAATTCATACTTATCAATTGCATTTATGAGGGCTGCAGTAGAACAGTTAGTTTCCACTAATTCTTTAATAAAGGAAACAAAAGTGTGCTTCCAGACTAGTTTGAGCTGCTCAGTGTGCTTTCGCTTTTTAATGGATGTATTCTATCAGGGCTGCAGTAGAACAGTTAGTTTCCACTAATTCTTTAATAAAGGAAACAAAAGTGTGCTTCCAGACCAGTTTGAGCTGCTCAGTGTGCTTTCGCTTTTTAATGGATGTATTCTATCACTATCAAATGAATTGCTAGCGATGCTATACACTTCATGTCATGCAGTATGCTACGAAATGCTAATCTATGTAAAGTATAGCCTGAGTTCAGATTTAATGAATGTGGTGTAGTTCCATCCAGCACTCATAATTACTTGCCTTATCTCCTGGATATTTGTACAATTATAATGACACTGATTTATTCTTAAAACATGGAATAAATCTAACACATGCACAAGTATGTAAAGGGCTAAAGGGAGAAGATAATCAAGTTATCCAGAAAGGCATTTCTGCCATTAATAAGACAATTTTGTTTACGAAAATTAATTTTGCACCTGAAATGAAATTCCTTAAAAGAGTGTTAAAAAAGTATATTAGAACTAAATCTAAACCAACCCTTGTTACACTTTAGATACCCTACCCTTTCCACTACATTGCTACTAAAGATAGTATGCGCCAAATAGAACCGATACCTATATTGTAGAATAACATGTGCGTCTTAGATATTGTGACATTAATAACTAATTATTAACATTTTTATTGTTTATAACCATTCTTTTTATAGTCGTTGTTGTAGGGCTGGAAAATGTCTGACAATATGCTTCGGAGGAATCCTAATCTCAGGAAGTTCGCAGTTAAACTTGACGTTAAAAATAGTCGCCGTCCTATGGCTTCGAATCTCCGAAAAAATTCGAATGTTTACGATACACGGTCCGCCGGGCACGTAGCATTAATATTAATTTCAGTGAACCATTGTTCTCAAACTTACGAGTAAATACTGAATCTGAGTGCACTTAACATAATTTGAAGCTAGTAGGAAGATAAGCGTACGATTATTTACTTGTGTCAATAAACAGCTGTAATAGAGAGAAGGAAGTTGTGGTGCAAACTTTAATTTTGTAAATAATCTAATTTAAGCGAACAAACTGCACTTACACTACGTCAGAGTGACTGGTGGACAATGGTTCACTGGAATTAATACTATTTACAAAAATAAACAAACACACACACACACATTCCTCTCTAAACTTATAGTTTTGCTCTTTATTTGATAATTATTCGCAACTCTCTCTCTCTCTCTCTCTCTCTCTCTCTTGCAGCAAAGAAACTGCTGTGTTCTGAGTTTCCGCTATATCTGGTTTTGCAAGAGGAATGCTATGGGAAGTTCTCTTCTGTTTCGTAGAAAAGAGTCTTCTCTGAGGCACAATAAGTTCTGTTTTCTGTTACGTCTTTGGTTTTGGGCATGAGTACTTGTTCATTTTGGTTGCGAAGTCAGTTTCTTTGCTGAGAGAGAGAGAGGTGAATAATTGTCAAATCAAGAGCAAAATTATAAGTTTGGAGTGGAATGTGTGTGTTTATATTTTTGTAAACAACATTAATTTCAATAAACCACTGCCTACCACCCTATTCAGTTAAACAGTGACTCTCGTTACTGTAAGTGCAATCTGTTCGCTAAAATTAGACTATTGCCGCTTCTCTCTCTTGCAGGCGTTTATTGACACAAGTAAAAATCCTATGCATATCTTCCTATGAGCTTCAAATAGTGGATGTATATTACGTTATATGCATTCAGTTTCAGCCAGTTTTTGATTTTATAAGTTTGAGAACAATGGTTCGCTGAAATTAACATTAACGCTACGGGCCCGACGGAGCAAGGTTAACTGTGCATTCGGACTTCCTCGGAAACCGAAGCCATAAGACGGCTTCTGTAACAAGCGCTCTTTATGAGGTATGCATGCGCTGTGAGTAGTGACGCGATATTTATCATTGGTACACAAGCAATCAGTAACTGGACAAGGAACAATGAGGATTTAGGGGTCGGCTCCTGGCTTGCAGAGTAAGGCCTCGGTTGACTGAACTAGGTGGGGACTCCGTATCTAGTTTTCAGAATATAAGGTCAGCTTTTCCTTTAATAAATTTATGTCTGGGTTCTAAATTAATCTATGGTTTTTTTCAATCTTTGTTTTCAAGACAACTCTAGATGCTTTCTCGGAAATCCTCGGCCCGCCAAGGAGCGCTTGCTATTACGATGCTGAGATTCCTTTTTCTTGTTCTTTCCTTTTGCTCTCCTTAAAGATACGTTTTAGGTGGAAGCTTTCAGATGCTACCAGCTCCGGCCGTGGCAGTCGGAAGGATGGCTAACAGACATCAAGTCACGGCTCTTGTGAGCGAAGGCTTCGCCCCCCCCTAATTACCCGTAAAGGCATGGTATACTATTTTAAGCATACCCAGGTGGTTCAGATGGAAGAATGAGTTAACCTTTACCTAATTTCCTCACAAAATCATATGATGAATCCAACTCCACCTCGTTTTCTAGTTGCAACCCTGAAGTACAGTTATTGCATTTGCTAATTCTTAGAACTTATATGGCACAAATCTCCCTAATTGACAATACGTTATCTGGAACACATTATAAAGAAATCGTATGCAGTAATAATAACATTATAAATTGTATCATCTTCAATAAAGAATCCAGGTTCTCCTCTAACTCCGGAACACTTGAAAAGCATGCTAAAACCAACATTGCCGACATTAGGTCTTGTTTCGTAGCTAATATTGCAAGTTTCATATGGCTACATTTAAGTGCCAAAAGTACATAATTCTTAAATCTGGCTTTCTTTTCACTCCCGAGAACCTGCGTGTAGGAACAAATAATTATTTGCACCACTAAGATGTCAATATGCACCAAAGTGATGTTCTAAACTGTCGAATTCAAATTATGCAAAATATATGGTACTGTATGTACAAAAAATTCAAGTATGGTTACCACAGATAGAAATGTTTGGGAACATAAAGCATCAACTGAAGATACAGTAAACTTCACAGATAACCATTTTTACTTTTTCTCCAAATATTGCAGCTGCATATCCGCTGATCTAATTGCTCCTCTATGTTCACATTGAACCTTCTATCCTCACTCCTCAAACTATTTTCCACAATTCAACAAAGATGTGTATAAATGCACATGGCTGACTAACAAACACTGAAATCGCGTTGGGATCTTTCGTTGCATGTTCCATAGTAACAATATTATTTTCATTAAGAAGACAAAATGCTAACTTTACGTTTTGCTTTTTTTATGGACGAGGGATGTAAAACGTTGTTGGAAAGTGTGTCCATATTTTAACAAAACATTTTTATTATGGTCACACACAACCTCTAAATGTTTATGCTGTGCTGATAATACCATGATATTATTAATCATATAAGGACGTTTCACAGTCTTATGAATTGCCAATTATTTCTTACACGCTTCAAAATATGTAGATACTGGCTCATGTGGATAGGCAATACGTGGTTCTGGAATCCCATTAGGACTATAAAATTCACACACACACATTATATATATTTGTATTTACAGTGCCAATGTCTGCCACAAAAGATAGCACCTGAAACCCAAATGTCTCTACAATAACCAAGACATCTGAAGATAAACGCTTTAACCGTTAATTGTTTATAATACTTACAGAAACTATTGAACCACATTTACATAATTTGATGAACAGGTGCTACCATGAAAACCTGTGCTGTTTTGACAGGTCTTTTTAGCGTAAAAAGCATAATTCCATATATTTGCTCAGTTTTTTAAGTCATCAATGCAAGTATATCCTTAAACACGATCAAATGTATGTAAAATTCAACGCTTTACAAGAGTTACCAAGAGTTGACAACTTCACAACGTTTCTTGTCAAATTGCTTCCAATACTTTGAAAGTCTTGAAAGCAAACGATGACATCCTCTAAATGTCAGAAATATGACAATGATGCGGCTTTGGCTTATGAAGCAGTATCTACAGTGTGTCACGAAATCTAGAACATGGCTGAAATATGGGCAAGGGATATCTTATGCAGCTGGTGATGTCTGTACAGTGTGTACTCCTTGGATTACACAACAAGATGACGAGAGCATAAGAAGGAATTGCCAGGTAGATTTCCGAATTATATAGTAATGCAGTGTTATATAGTGTAGTTAATCTATGTTGGTTCTATGCATTGTTTTTATAAGCTATAATACGTAAAAATGTTACTTTATTACGCAAACTAGAATATTTCATTTCAAATTGTTATACCGTAACTTTAATAGTAAATTATTTTGCACGCAATAAATTATTAATGCGTTCAGTTTGGCAAAAAGAGAACGTGTTTTGTCAAGTCTTATCCAATCTAGTCAAACATTTTTCAATATTCGACAACTTTTCATGTAAACGCTTGAATTGGAAAAACAAGTTTGATCATGCACAAGGGGCTTAAATCTCCTCAATTAATACTGTGACCGCGCGCACTAAGTTACCTCCGACCGGCGGTGTCAGCGCCTCCCGAATCATCTACAGACATGGCCGGTCCCCCTCCAGAACAATGAGTTTGCGAAAAAAATAACTAATGTGGCATAATACTTCATTATGTGCCGCTTACCAGTTCCGGAACAATCCTGGCATGTTCTAGTAGGTTCATTCTCTAGAAAGTTCCACTTAGTATGCGGGGCCTATAAAAGAGGCTGCTCTTACCCGTACAGGAGTTCAGTCAATTAAGAAGTGACGAAGTGGACTGCAGCGCCAAGCAGTTCAGTTGTGAGTTCGATAGATGAGCTGTTTTGTGTTCCGAGTATGTGCAAAGGTGACTCAAGTGTAACTGTTGTTCTCATTTGTTACAATACGGAAATTGGTCGCGCCACTCTCTTCTCCAAGCATTTGCATTCTAACTCATTACTTGACGTGCCATAATTGCAAATTTGTTGTTTCAGCGTGCGGAGATGGAGCAAAAGCATTAAATGACATTTCAACAAAGCTCAATAAGCAGATGCATAGTGAATGTATAAACAGGATGCTAAAATTATAGCTTTGTTACCATTAAATCGGTTATTTAGTGATAAACACATGTAACGAAATATGTTCTATTTTATCCAAGTTCATTCTTGCTAAACAGGTTTAACTCAAGCAGACAACCATATCACAGGACTGAATACGTCACGTGACTAAAACGCGTCATGGCCTATCCTTATTCACCAAAGATGGGAAAGCCTGCTCAATAGCCTCTTGTCGCTGCCCTAGTTGAAGCAACGACCGCTAGTGTCATTTAAAGCACCCCTCATCTACAGTGAGTTACATAGTGGTGACAAGTGGTGTGTCCAACGTTGTTGGTCAACGATGTCAGGTGGTATTATCGCCATATTATTGCTAGTTGGGCACATGTTCCTATATGTCAGTACATCTGTAACCTAATATAATAATATTTCTCGGTATATTTATCACAATAGCGGTATAGCAAAACAAGAGAACTAGATCAGTTTTTTCAGCGTCTAAAATACTTAGTTTTGCCGCAGTAATTCAACAGAGGAGGGCATGTTAATGCGACATTTCCCAAGTTTATTGGAAACAGACAATATTTTCCAATCATTCCGTGAGAAGAGAGTGCATTTAAAATATTTGAGTATACCTGGCCGTTATGAACTCAAAAAAAGGTATTAAAACTCATACACATTAAAAATTGGTTCTAAATAGTGCAAAACAATTACTCCGTGTTCAGATTTACCTTTCGTAAGAGCAATATCCAATAGAAAATGTTTAAAATATATCAGCAGAACTTATTTTTTAGCAATTATCCAAATGTTGTGTTTTCCTCAGCAGTGATTATAATCACCTCCAGTCTTGGGTTCAAATCCGGTAAAGAACTTTGGACTTTTGGGGTGTAAAAATCCTTAGCATGCCTTCCCCTTTCTTTACTTGTTACTTTATTCCACCCTCTCTCCAATATTTCCATCCCCCGTTCTTTCCCTCTTCCTATTTCTTTCTCTCTAGTTTCCTCTACCGCTCTCTCCCTCTTTCTCACTTTCTCCGTCCATCGCCCTCTTCCGCTCTATGCACAGCATTACATTCGGTATTTTAAAAACAGGTGAAATGGCATTTTCGGGGCCTTTATAAAAATTGCAACATAGCCTTTTCGTACACAAATGTTTGCTATCAGAGTGAAATCTGGTGTTTCATACATGATTGGCAGCGCGTTGCTACCCGAGCTCTCTCTCTCTCTCTCTCTCTCTCTCTCACACACACACACACACACACACATTCTGAAGTGTTGTAAGTATTGCTGCAAAGTTTGGTGCATATGGTTTAATCACTTACTAAATTATGCATCTTAAGTAAAAATTTATATTACTTAAGAAACAACTTAAGAAAAATTTCAGGTCAGTTAGTATGTGCGAATTAAAAGAATATATTTTTTCTAGGTTGTAATATTTTAACCATTTTTCAGCACTTATAGTAATACTCCTTACGATGCAATTTAAGTTACTGAAGTGATATTTTGGAAATAGTTTTCCCAAAGCATGCTTTACTAAAACTTCCTAAATAGGAAGTCAAATGTGTTTGGACAAGAAGCTATCTTCTCTAGAATGATTTTTCTCGTACATGAAATAGGAATCTAATTCATGTGCATGAGGATACTTGGGAAATAAACCAACCAAATATATGTTGTGAGTGTTACTCAGGCACTCCATAAAAGTTTAATTATTGGTCTCCTCTCATGTTTTTCTGCAAATGTTACACTGGATTCCACTTGTAGTGCCTGAATGAAGCCCATTTCTACAGCTCCTGAAAACAGTAATTCTGTATCTGTAAGTGAGAAAATTGAGAAGGCTCACAAAGGTCACCACCGCTCAAAATTATTAAAGAAAGGATACAGAATTACCATTTATTTCAATGACAATGCTGTTGCTGCTTATGTAGGTGGTAGTTTGGTGTGCACCGTTAAAGAAAATACACAACCTGAGGACTGCATTTACAACGTAGTATAGATATACAGTCGGCTTCTCCAATAAAGGCTCTTATTAAGAGCAAATATAGGGGGCGATCTATGGAATCCAAAGAACACATTTATTATGCTCCTAACGAATCTAGCACGTGTAGGCACTGGAGCCAGCGATAAAAAATTCCAAAATAGTTAACACAATGTTCGAGATGTTGTTGCCTTATTTAAGCAGAAATCCTAGTTTACAGTGTAGAACACAAGGACATTCCCATTAAACAATATATGCGGACATACCTAGCTTATTGTACCAATAAAGGGAAAATTATCACAAGTAATATTTTCTAAAAATAGAAAAGAAGCTCCCCAGGAAAGGCATAAAAACAATTCCTTTGAATTGGTGAAAATTTCACTCCGATGAGTTCCTTTTGTGTCTAATTCCAATAATATGGGGAGGGAGAGTTTGACTTATTGGTATGTGATAAATTATTTTCAACAATGTGACATATTTTTGGTGTTGGTGCATCAAAGAGATTAGCAGCAGCTATAAAATTGTGAAAAACCTGAAGTTCGCTACTCTTCGTCCATAGCTTTAAATAAGGGGTAGCTTTAAATGGCGTTCCAAGTTCTATTTGGTTACGTGGATGTCCAAATCTTAAACATTTATCTTTTTCTCTTTACTAGGAATTACTACATTCAGGTCCGCTTCTGGTCTAAGTGCACGTAATGCTGCGTTGTAATACGACTGGTTGTACACATATTCGAATGACCGTAATAGTGCAAAGTTTGATTGTGAACGTTGTAACTCTATATTTCAGCGCGTGATTGATTTTCGAAAAATTTCCACTATCAGAATCGTTCAAAATAAGGGACGTGTTATTTTATCCTGCCTCTGTAATCTGGTTTATAACTTGGAGAATAAGACTTACGGAACCACTTTCTTAATCTGCGCGAATAAGTGGGCATGAGGAAACTGAAAACTGGGGATTATCTTTTAACCTTGGGAGAAAGTAAAGTTAAAGCTTACGTCAACATGCACCTAAAGCCGAGGTAAACAGACCGTTCGTGCTCCACGTAGCAAGCTGGAGGATTACAAAACGGGTCACTTCCTTTCCTTGGCTGAATCCTCTCTAGATTAGTTTGCCAGCAAGAAGTTTGAAATTCATTGCAGTGGATGTAAATATTTGTCTAGGAATTTTAAGGATATAGAGAAATTTTTAAGGTAGTCAGGTGCTTTGTTGTTACGTATTGTTACTGTTCTGTCCTTGACTCAGAGCTCGTTTTGCTTATTATTTTGCACGACCGTTTCCGTATTTTACTTTACAGTTTATTGCGTTCTGACAATGATTCTGTGGGTCTGCCAAGTTTAGTTTGTCTCGCGCCGTGCCTAGGTTGCCGCTACGTGGATGCGGATTCTTTGGTCCATATTATAGGATTGGCGCCCACAGTATCGTGATACATTTGAGAAGGAACGATAGGTAGCGGCCTGTAGGTCACGCAAAGTGTTTTTTCTTCTAAACGTTAACATTTATTGATAAGGTTTTTTAAGTTTAGAATTTGTTTAGTAGCTCTAACAATAAATGGCTATTAATAAAGCAAAATCTCCAATACGATTGGATAATGCGGTTCGGCACTCCATCATCTTCCCATATCTGCTGGATGCTCGTGCACCTCTGCCATGGACATGTGGCCATGAAGTCGGCAGCCGGATTGGTAGGCCTAACCCATAAAGGCTGCAAGGGCTCTCGTGTTACAGAGTTAAATGTATTTGCTACTTACCTGTATTCTATTACAAGCATTCAGGTGTCATTCTTCTGGACCGTTCTTCTTTTAGGCATAACATAGACTAGTTTTAATGTTAATCACTGCATGATTAGATTTAATCAACTGAAATTGAAAATGCACAGAAATGGCATTTGTTCACCACAACTACTAACATTTTATTTTCCAAGGCAATTCTAATTATTTTTCTTTAAAATGTCCACTGGCGACGCAACAACTTGGCTAAATAGATGTCCAAAATTAAATGCCTATCTTACCTGTTTACTTAAATTGCCTTGGAGAAACAGTTGTGTTTGATTTGGGTTACATTTTCCGGGAATGTGTAGAACTAGGGATAAATACTTTTGGGTTATTCACAAATGAAAATATACGTATTAAACGACTTTGTTTCGGATAAATGAAAACGGAAGAAATATAAAACCAAAATCATTTTACACCACTAAACTCATAGGCCAAATTATTCTCGCTCTGAGCACAAAGATTTTTAGAATGATATACACTTCCTACATACTAAGCTACAATTAAACAGATTATCTCACTTTTCTGAAAATTTAGCAACAACCAAAATGTAAACTTTATACACGTGAATTGCAGGATTTAGAATGTTCATTTTTGGTTTTGGTTGCCAGGAAGCCGAGGAGGATTTCGGCATCTAAGCGCATATTGTGCTTCTGGATACCTCCATAAGGAAAATGTGAAGTGAAGCACAAGAGGGCAACAGGTAGACCTAAACCAACGAATGAGAAGCCTGGTCAGTACTATGGCAGACACAAAATTTAATCGCGGGTGCGAGAGGAGCCGGTGATTACAAATCCAATAATAGGCTTGCTCCGCCTTGCAGCGTTGTATAGTTAAGACGCTGTGAGATCACTCTGTAAAGTCGCCGATACTTGCGCTCCAGGAAAGAAAATAACCTGTTCATGAAGAGCATTTTATTTTGAAGCTTGCCAACTAAAAACCAATTTCCCACGTTAACTAGTTGCAGAGATAGGGTTGAACTTGTTTTTCAACAAGCGGTTCTGTTAAGAAGCTTTCTGTTCAACTCCCTTCATGCTGCCCACTTTTGTTTATTCTCTTAGCATGTGATCTAAAACAGATACCAGAACCATTGAAGTAAGCGATAATAAAGCAAATGGCCTCTAAGTTTCTGATTTTATAAGCTTTAGTAGGCACATTTACTGTCGCGTTAACGGTGGTAATTTTAGATCCCGGGATTCAATTAAGTGATTGTGTTATGTTATTGGTGTTTTTTGAAAACGAACAAGGTACAAGTAGTGAAAGTCAACCAATAATACATAAACGGAAAATTTTGCGTTATCAAAGCACCAATACAATTTATTATTTCTTTAAAAACCTTTTCAAATGTGAAGAGCGTGGGTAAATAAACTCCTCACGGTCAGAGAAGCTGACTGCAAAAGCTCGTGGCATAGGAAGTTTGCGTACAACGCAATTGTGCAGAAACAGCGTGTTACACATTTACACGACTTTAATAAAGACGTTTTGAGGCGAAACATTTCTTTGTTTTAAGATGGGGGGAGTTCCTACCGCAAAGAAGCGGATGTATGAAATGAGGGAGAAAATCTTTTACAAAGGCTCTGTGTCATCTTTGTACACGATATTGAAGTCTTTATGTTTTGAGCACAGAAAAACCAATGGTGGGCAGAAATTTCTAATGGAAAGGAGGTGTTACATTTCTGAGAACAATACATAATTTGCCAAGTTCAGGGAACGAATGTCCAATTTTTTACTTGGACGGATCATGTGTTAACCAAATCATACCAAAAAGTATTATGGCAATGTTCTTCGGGAAATGGTGGCCTGAAGGTTTCAATAGGTAAGGGGGAAGACTGATTGTATGCTATGTAGATTCAGTTGAAACAAGTTTTATTCCTGAGAGCAAATGGATTTTTCCTTCTAAGACGAATTTGAGAAATTTAGCTTACCATTCCGAAATGAACGAAAGAATGGTTCACAGACAGATTCCTTGGCTTATATTGAGAAATAATAATCACGGATAATGCGAAGTACCATTCAGTCACCTTACACAAAATTCCCAAACTTGCTTCTGGAAAACAAGAAATTCAGAATTGTTTGCGGCAGAAAAATACTGATTACGATTCTGCCGAAACAAAAGCTGAATTGTTACAGCGCGTTTCTCCATATAAAAGCATAGAAAAAGTGTACATACCGCATCAAATAGCTGCTGAAATGGGCCACCAAGTGATTAGGCTACAGCTTTATTAATTATGTATAACCCCAGTGAGATGATATTAACCCAAAACATTTAGGTTGGTGGACATAGAAAAGCTAACGAATACCGCAAGTAATGCATAACCAAAGAAGATTGGATTTCTAGAGTCTGACAGATGGAAAAACTGCAGGAATAAGACTATGAGAAAGAAGCAGCTCGCGAAGAAATACTGCAGCCGATTATCATAAATTTGGAGCAGTGAAGCCAAACCTTTCTTTTAAGGTTCAAAGACTATCACCGTATCTATTATATTTGAAGAGAATGACAAGCTAAACCAATCAGGTTTCAATTCTTGGCAACATGAGTGGAAATGGGTGGGAAGGGAAGCTCCTTCATCCCCTCCGTCTGTAAGGCTGGGCATCCCTGATCTGGAGGAAGACAGCGATGATTCTGATGAGGTTAGAAGCGAGGATGAAGATGACGACACAGATACAACTGCTTTACCATAGGGGATTTTATGCTTGGCCTAGGTATGACTTTCAAATTACTTGTTAACTTACCAATGCGCACCAAGCTTATGTTTGCCTGATAACTACATTAATACCGTATACTTGTTTTCATTTCAGCTTATTACTGCGTGTAGCAACGTTGCGCGGTTCTCGCAGTGGTCAGCTACCAGCCGCCATTAAGTTTTGAGTCTGCAATAACACACCTTAATGCGAGGTGTCACCGCCGTTACCGTGAACAGTTCCATCTGCTTGGAGCGTCACTAGCACCCCTCTTTGAAACTGATTGGCTATGGACGAAGAGCAGAACATCACGTTTTTTCGCAACTTTATACGCCCTTTGATGCACAGGCAACAAAAATATGGTATATTGTTGAAAGCAGTTTACTACATAGCAATGAATGAAACATTCCCGCCCTATTATTGAAATTACGGGCACTAAAGCGAATCATCGGAGCGAAATGTTAATTAAAAGGAATTATTTTGATGCTTTTCCTGGAGATATTCTTCTCTAAATTGCAGGCTCCGCTTTTTTAGTTTCTCTATAGTAAGTAGGGGAAATATTGCATTCCACCCAAAATTTTGATATTTCACCGGAAATACATATTTTGAGGCCCCTTGAATCCAAAAGGTATCTTTAGAAAAAGGTCCGTGTGTGTGTCTGTGTGTGTATAGCATAACTCAAAAACAAATAGTTGATAAATACCAAACTTGGTATTTAGATTCAGTATCTTTCAAAGATGGGACACGAAGGTTTTCAAGGACCCCAGACTATCCTATACATGAAGCATTTTTCGAAAATTTTTATTTTCTCAAAAATGGCTCTCAAGGATTTTGATTAAAGTATATGTTTAAGATACTTTCATGGCAAATGTAACTCATGAATTTTCTGGGAATGTCCCCAAAAGCTCTCTTCATGCTGAATTTCGGTTGCATAACTGGTGAACCGTAAGAGTTAAGACAAAATACCAATGCACAAAAAATGTAGATCTCGTTAAAACACACAATTAATGTCAGATACACTTTTCTTGTCGATTGAACCATTTCCGAGATATCTCTTGTTATTTGTTTAAATTTTCCAATACTTGTACTTTTTCTCAAATGGGAATTCGTTATTATTATTATTATTATTATTATTATTATTATTATTATTTTATGTCCTGGACATGCAAAGAGATAGAAATGCTACAGCTCTTAAAAGATTTGACTATAGTTTAAAACCTGCTGTATTGCCAAATGCCCCTTGCACCTACCAGAAAACCAGCAATACGTTTCTGCAAATGTTTATCTCGATTAACATTAAGTAGATGGGGAATAGGCATGTGTAAAAATAGTTTTAACAAAAGTATAGAAAGGCGTGTGAGTGTGACACGTAAGATTTGTTTTACAAAACATTTGTGAGAAAGTTTTCTGTTAGTTTAAATTACTTAGATGTTATTTTATTTCATCGCCTGTTCTATATTGCAAAACACTAGAACTGCGAGAGGACCCCGACAATGGTATACATGCACAAATGGTCTACGTTGAAGCTTAATCACTTTAATCTAACTTACAACTTTATTTGCAACAATAAATAGCAGCATTTAACATTTTGCTTCAAATATTGAGGTATTATAGTTCTGGTTTGAGCATTTTGTATAACCCGGTGGTATTAGCTCTTTTTTATGTTTCATTTCTTGATCCTATACACACTTTGCACTTATGATTTGTACTTCTGTGTACATTTTCCACACACAGCGTTTTGACACTTATCACAAACATATCTGGTCTTGTTTCCTTTTTGATGGTGGTGATCCTGTTGCCTCTTCTGGTTTTTCCCCTTCTGGTTCTATTTCCTTACTTAGTTTAGTTACATGCTGAAGGACGAACTTCTTTCTTTTCACCTTTTATGATTTCACCTTACTTGATTATATATGACCCACACATTGATAGCAGCAATGTTCATTACATTATAGAAAACAAGCATTGGCCATCTCCAGCATGCCACTTTAGTAGTATATTTGCGTGTTCCTTGGTCATCACATTACCCATAATTAGGAGCGTTGTGGAAAGTTGCGGTTTCTGGTTTCTCCTTTATTTGCTCACTGCTATTCAGTGTTTATCTTTAAGCCTTAGTATTAATTACACCATTAGAATTGCATTCTAATATCATATTATGAATATAAAACCTTGGTAAAAGGGAAAATTAAATCCCCTTAATAAGTTTACAATCAGCTATCTCAGCCATTTTACCATCACTATAATACTGTTGCAGTTCTCAACAAATTAGCGTGCTTAGAAGAATCACGTTCTTATTTTTCTTTGCTTGATAAACTGCCAGGGTGCAGTGTCTGTTGCCAGTCTGTCGCAAGATGGTACTGGAGTATAATTTAGCAATGGTTTTCTTTAGCTCATCAGGAATCTCATGGTGAATTTTGCTTATTGTTCCTACCAATGACGTTTTGCTTTCTTGGAGCTTTTTGGCAAGTTGAAGAGAGGTAAAAAAATTGTGTGTTCTTCCTTGGTTTATAAATGTTTCCATGAGGCGTAGAACAATGCGTTCTCTCAAAGTTTGTGTCTCAGGTCGACTGTTATCTTACCTAGGTAAAGGAAGGTATTGCAGACATATCTTGATTCTACGTCAGCAGCAATCCAGAATTTTATTCCGTATTTGCAGGCTTATCAGGCATAAATTGCGTAAACCTACACCATGTTTTCCTTGGAGGCAAACGTTTGTCAATGGTTGGTTTTCTATGCAGCCGGGGTTTTGAGACCCCTCAATGTCCTCAGGTACCGCCCTGGAGAGCCGGTAGACGGCATGCTAGATTGCTGTTGGTCCCACCGAGGTTATCGGTAGTCGCCCTTCGGAGTTGACGCACGTAAGTGGCGTATCCACTTACATTTCCGTGCAAGCCTTTTTAGACTCTAGGTATTGGCCTCATGGGAAACCCCCACGGATGAAGAGCCACTCGGTTGGCGCTGTCCCTGGGACTATAAGGAGGTTTGGCTGTTACCCTGGTAGACCTTAGCTGAACATGTTTCTCAATGGTTACATTTTCACTTGGACGGTAACAGCGAAGACAGTTTCCCACAAGCTTGTTGCAAATTTCCGAGATAAGGGCGAACTTGTCAGTAAGTAGACATTCACCCTGCGTTGATTTCTTGTCGAACCGGAGCGACTCCTGATGCAGTAATTTGTATCACAAATTACTTAAATGTAAATAATGATTGTAATATGAATATGCATTTTTATGTGACATTGATTTGAGATGTTTGTTGACTAATTATTGTTGAGAAGTAAGTTTTTAATGCCTTACTGAAACTGTCAATAATAGCGCGCAATAATGCAGCGAGGGGGTGAGCTGTTTATCATTATTGGAAACGAGGAAGTTACGTAATGTTGGCGCGTTTTTTCCGTTTAGAACCTTCTGGAATATTTCCCTAGAGCATATGTATTCATAATTTTCATTGGATATAAAAATAGACGCTAATGTTGGCGCGTTTTATTAGCCAATAGTAATTCAGTTATAATCTTTAGGCATATCGGGGAGTGGGAGTATAAATAGAAGCTAGGTTAGAGGTAAAGTCCGTCAGTCGTCCAGTTCATCAAAAATCTGTGTACACTACACGTCGTCTTCAGTCAGTCAGTTCGTCGAAAGTATTAGTACGGCATACATCGGATATAGATTCACAAGTTACGCGTAGCAGAATTCTGAAAAATCTAAAGTATGGTAAAGTTAATTATACAAAAGATTGAAGTACGTGGATTAAAAGAATTATCAGTAAGAAGTTATTATAACAGTTTCAGTTTGGCGAGTGTTAAGATCAATATATAAATGTGATAGTTAACGTGTTCGACAATAAAATTATAAAACAAATTTCTTCATCAGTGTTCTTTTTGGATAAAAGATTCCTTTCCGTTTACACAACCCTGATCAAGAGACATGTTCGACCGAGAAATAATAGCTAGCCGGAGGACAGTAAACCAAAATTAATTAAGATAACAATATCGTTCATTCAAACGAACACTAACACTGCTGCAAATTGCTAACACCAGATGGAGCTACAAACCGAACAAATGAATGACGCCACAAGATGGCTTCACATGAAGTAAACACACATACACAAACAAACTTTATAAGTAATACCGTTACACTCCTGATATCTATCTCGAGGTGTTGTGTTTCTTGAAGATAGCGGGTCCTCAAACCAGACCAAAGGTCATCCACAGACATACCTTTGTACATAGTACAACCCGGGTACACATGTTGGTTATCATTTTTTTCAACTCCTCGAAAGACACAGCCCAGTCGTTATTTATAACGTCTTTTCTATCATTTGATTCTGTATATTTCTTCACGAGACGAAACATGGATTCATTAAATAGCAAAAGAAAACCACTGATTTCGGAGTTCACCTTGATCTTTTATGAAGTTTGCACCATCCCTTCCTCCTGGCAAAGTTGACGAGTTGATAAACTCTCACTCAGTTGCATCCTGGCCGCCATTTTCACCATGCCTGTACTTGAGTCTCAATCTGGCGAGATGCTTGAACCAAAAGCTCAGGGACATCAGTACTTCCAACATCCATAGCCAACGAAATGTCACAATCATCTCATAGTTTCTGACACAACATCCTCATCTGCATCGACCAAACTAATTTCAAATTCAACATCAGAATCCTCTAAAAAAAATACACAGCATCTCGTCGTCAGAGAAGCCACGCCTAGGAAATAAAGCGACTGTCTTCAACAAACAGCACTGCCTAAATAAGCAGGCACTACGCAATAACAGAGAAATGCCCACACAAGCTGATAAAATGCACGAGTAGCACCCAACAATGTGCCGCTGTTTGACAGTTGATTTATCTGTCTGTATAGTTTGGTCATTTATAGCCCGCCAAATAGCTCCTACTAAACTTTAAATACACGCGGGTCAAATTTACCCCTCTCGCTGTTCTAGGTAGCGACTTCCGCCGTTCTAGTGTTAAATAAGGCAACATCTCAAATATTTATGTAATATTTTGCAATTATTTAGCATTGGCCTGACATACCACACGTTCTAGATTTGTTAAGAGCATAATCAATGCATGGATTGCACCTATATTTGCTCTTAATAAGAGCCATTATTGGAGAAAGTGACTGTATACTATTTCATTGTTAATACATTCGTCGCACTGTGCATTTTCTTCTTCAGTGACACTAAATTAGAGGCTACATAAGTAGCAACAGCAGTTGTCATGGAATTACACCTCAATTCTGTGAGCTCTTCAATAATTTTGAACAGTGGCAACTTTAACGAGTCTTCCTCTCACTTAAGAGATATAGAATAATTACTGCTTTTAGGAGCTGCAGAAATGGGTGGCGTTTCAGGCACTACAGGCGGAAGCCGGTTTAACGTTTGCAGTAAAAGGATACAAGACCAATGATTAAACGTTTATAGAATGCCTGCATTTGTTTAGTTGGTTCTTCCCTCAAGTTCCTTATGCAACTAAATTGCCTTTCTATTTCATCAGAGGAGAGTTTTCTTATCAAAACAAAATGGAAAGCACTTTCGTTGTTCAAATACGTGCAGCTTACTTCATATCAGGTTTTAGTTAGCATGTTTTGGGAAAACTATTTTCAGAATTTCACTTTAAATACTTAAACTGCGTCGCAAGGAGCATTGTAAAATTTGAAAAACGCTTAAAATAACTTGAATACCCCCAATTTAAAACAGCTAATTGGAGAGTGACCGTCAGCAGTGACCCCCCTCTTATTAGCTTGGTAATCCTAAATCCCTTACCTACATCCAATCTTGCTTCGCTGCCAATTGGCCTGCTTATTTTCACAACCGCGCATGCAGTATTGGGCTTGGTCGTCACCTGAACGCTTTTCCGCTCCGGTGGTTCGCTAGGATTCAGCCAATAGCAACGCAGGAAGCGACGCTCCGCCCATTGACACCCGATATAAAAGCTTGCGAAAACTGAAAAGAAAACCCAACTACAAGAACGGGAGGTTCTGACATGGGTACAAAATTGGGTGGCGCAGAAGCATGAGCAACAACTGCCTATCATAACGCTGCCGAAGTGCACAAGCTTATTAGGCATTTGCCCAATGGGAAAGCCCCCGGCCCGGACAAGGTGGCTAATGAGGACCTCAAGAATCTCCCGAGAAAAGCCCTGGTGCAGCTCACAAAGATTTTCAACGCCTGTTTGAGGCATATTTATCTCCCCACCACTTGGAAAGGAGCCACAGTAATCATGTTCCCGAAGCAAGAGAAAAGCACCAGGCAACCACAAAATTACCGCCCCAATAGTCTCCTGTCTGCTATTGGTAACCTCCTCAAAAAATGTATACTTTCTCGACTTCAGAAACAAGCTTCGGAAATACATGAATTCTCAAAATCTCAATTTGACTTTAGAAATGGTCACTCCACAGAATTGCAACTATTACGCCTTGAAGATGACGTCACTAAGCAGTTTAACAATGAGGCTTCAACGTTGGCGCTGTTTTTGGACGTAGAAGCCGCATTCGACCGGTGCTGGTACAATGGCCTACTTTATAAATTGAACCACAATTTTCCCGGCCTTCAAAATTTCATGTACCTACTTCATAGCTTTCTAGAAAACCGGCGCTTCTACGTCCTCTTCTCGGGAGCGAGTTATGCGGGCTGGCGTCCCTCAAGGGGCTACCATGTCCCCCTTTTTGTATATATTAATTACCAATTACTTCCCTGTGGACGCCAGATGTAATGTGGCGATGTATGCTGACGACACTGCCATCTACAACCACCACAAAAATCCTCGTTTCGGCCTTGCAGAAATGCGAAGGTAGGTAGACCGCTTCCTCTCGTGTTTCCACGATTGGAAGATAGAAATTAATGCAATTAAGTGCCAGCTGATTTATTTTTCCCGTAAGCTGCACCCTACGGCTATGGACCTAACGGTCGGTGGTCAAAGGTTGCACTGCCGTCAGCAAGTTAAGTACCTTGGTGTCACTTTAGACCGCACATTGTGGTGGACCGCCCACCTAAAAGATAGCGCCAACAAAGGGCAGTAGCGATTAAAGTTATGAGCCCCCGTCTTCCGCAGCAAACAGTTCAACATAAAATCAAAGCTAACTCTGTATAAATCATTTATTCTGTCGGCTGTTTTCTACGCATATGTGGCCTGCGCAAATGTATCTGCATCGGCACAAAGGCACATTCAAATCCTTCAAAACCTTTCCCTCCGAATAATCCTCCGTGTTCCTATCCTGACATCCAATCAAACCATCCTACCCGAAACCAACATGCCCTACATGCTTAATGCCATTACCAAACGTGCCTCGTCGGTATGGGCGCGCATTCGAGGACATAAGAATCCCCTCATCACCACCATCGGCAGTGACGAGCCAAAACACCAAAAACATGCAAGGATAGAAATGTTTTAATTGGCACAATGGCTGTCCATTCTTGCGCGCCCATCACACCAGGCCCCAGGCCACCCTCACTACTGCAGAGGTTGCCACCACACACCACGCAGCTGCTACAAGCTGCCGCACAGCCAAACTGCAGGCTGGACTGTACATAGTGTAAATGGTGAAGTGTTAGTGTAAATAGTGTATATAGATCGTGTGTAGTGTTTTCGTGTGAATGCCTGGGACGTGCTTTGCATGGCCAGATGTATGTATGTGTGTGTATTTTAATGTGTGTATATATATATATATATATATATATATTCAAACAGAAAAACTTTTCTAAACGAAATAGAAACAAACAAACTAAATTAATACATTCTAAAACTGTTCTCGGTGGCCTAAAGATGGTCACCGTATGGGTTTTAAAACAAAACCGAGAAACTTTTCATATTATCAAAGTAAATTGTAAATAAATGTAAATTTTTGCCTGTTAGCCGGGCCTATTGTACCGGCTCCAGGCCACATTTTCTTAATAAATAACCTGAGAACCTATTCTATCGCACAGGTATAGTCGCGCAAGTAGCTAGTTACTTTGGCGATTTTACATTCGGGCCAGGTAAACCTGGGTGAGTTGCTCGATTCCTGGATTCCTGTAACCGAGAAGAAGACATTGCGATGATCCGCACATATTAACTGACCTCAAATGCTTGTTTATTTTTTCTTTCTTCATAAAATGGTATAACTCTTACTTATGGTGCATCATTTAGACTGATTAAAACACATACAACAAGCTTTGCAGGAATACTTCCATTACATCGGAATAAATATTTTTAATGTGAGGAAACTTAAGTTGCAATGCTCTGCCACCACCTCAGGTAAGGGTTCTTAAATCATGTGCAACGCACTCCATTATTTCATTCTGATAACCAACATTTGTGTATGAAAAGCTTCCTAAGGAAGCTGATTTATTAAATTAAAATGACCAAGTTAAAGTTTGCACCGTTTTTTCTTCAATTTCACCGTTGATCGCATGGTATGATGCTAACTGGAAACCAAATAGCTCAAAGGGCGAGGGCTTGAAGCGAGTACTGCTTGAACTAGAGCAGCAACAAGACGTGAAGGCTATTGAATACTCTTTCCCTTCTTTGTAGACTAGGACTGGTCATGGCGCGTGACATGACCTATTCAGCCATATGATATGTTCGCCTGCTTGAGTTAACTGTGTTTACCAGTATTCAAGTTAGATAAAATAAAAGATATTTCGCTATATGCAAGTATTTATGACTATGTGCATTGATTCATATTCCCCTCGATGGGGATTATGGTATTCTTGTTAGCATATGAGGCATGTACTATCAAGAATCTTAATATCATTCATAACATTAGGGGTTAGGTTACAAGCTCATCGATTTGATTTTTAAATCTCCCACACAAGCGATAAGCTTTAACACCGTGACGTAACCGTGCATTATGTGTTGAATAGGGTGGAGTGTAATTAAATTATGCATTAATTTTCATTTAAATTTAGAGTTGATTGGGAATTTATGCAGTCATGCCTCAAGGATGCAGCATGAATGGCTACCATTCAGAAAGATAATGAGAATATGATGACTTTTACTCTACCAAGGAATGAGACACAGGCTCAAGATATAGTTGCATCATATCCCAATAGATGTTTCAAAGTTAAAAATATAAATTTGTGTAAAACTCTTTGTAGCTGAATAAATTTATAGTACGAGATGAAGTTAAGGAATTCCCAAGAATTGCACCAAGCTTACTGACAATGCTGTTGCAACTATTTTCCCCAGCACATCCTCATACTGTTACATAATGAGACCTAGAGTAAACTGCCTGGCAGACGTTGGGGGAAAAAATGTGCAGGCTGCTATTGAGATAAGTGAAACATTAATAAACGATATGTTCAGCGAAACCAATTAAAATGTCTTTCTACTAAAAGGTTTGTTCAGTAAAAACGCATTAATTCTGAAAGCAGATTTTAACTAGGACCCATAAAACATCATACATTACCTACCTACCTACCTACCTACCTACCTACCTACCTACCTACCTACCTACCTACCTACCTACCTACCTACATGCTTGGTTAGAACAGATAATGAAATATCTGCTGTTAAATCAAACATAAAATACAAGAATATTTTAAATTTGAATACACTTTAAACAAAGTAACACTACCAGATAATTCATTCAGAAGTGTAGATAAAAATAATTTCTCACAACTCTCTTGATAATATGATGTCGCTAATTGAAACAATGAAGCATTTCCCACAGTTATGAATAAATTGAATGGAGCTGCAGAGCTTCGAAATCTATGAATATTTGAGGAAATGTGTTTTAATGTTGTTGTCCCATCCCCGCACACTTAAAAAAGCAAATTTACAATTATAGCCTGTCAAATAATGTGTTATATTGAAAATAACTGGAGAATAAAGTTCTGAATTTGGCACAATGTGAACTTATTGCTTCATTATTAATTGACGACATTTATAAACCATCATTGACATTCAAAGGTGGGGAAACATTTGGATAGTGCTTTTCATGCTGGAAAATGTGCTAAAGCAGCACACGTTTTATGATAGTAACTATTTTATTAAAGTACGTAAGTGGTTACAATAGCTCCTTTAAGCAAATAAACAATTAAACAGTTTCTCATATCTTGGTTGTGGAAGAGGAGGTAGGGTTTCAGGTTTCCTTTGTGGCATCTTTTACACATTTATGCTGTAAATTGTATGTGAACTTTATAGTCATAATAAGGTTCTAGAAGCAGATATTTCACATTCAGTGGATTCAGATAGAAAACCATATACTTCATGCTGTACCTACATATTTTGAAGCGTGAAGAAACAATTGTCAACTAAGGATGATATTAATAGTATCAATATGACATTTCCTGACACGGATAGTAATATCATATTATCAGCACAACCTAAACATTTAGAGGTTATGTGCCATCACAAGAAAAGAATGTCTTGGTTAAATATGAACTCACTCGTCCAACAATGTTCTGCATTCCTTGTTCATACAGAAGCAAAATGTATATTTAGTACTCAGTGTTTCTAATGACAATAATATTTCTCCTTTGGAACATGCAACCAAAAGTCTTAACAACAGTTCAGAGCGTATCAGTCAGACATGTGCATTTATAGACATTTTTGTTATGTGATGAAACATAGTGAGTGTGCGGAGTATGTATGACTGTATAAGGCTCAATGATAAATATAGGAAGGCAATTAGGAGCCCAGCAGATATGTAGAATCAATATTTGGAGAAAATGTGCAAATGATTAAAAGCATCGAGGTTATGTGTATAATCAGTTAAAGCTTTAAGTTCACACGCATTTCTGCTATGACAACCGCATTTGAATCTTTCATACAAACAGTAGCATATGTTTTGCATAATTATTAACCAGCATATTACATTTTGTTGCATAAGTTTCAAACTGACGGTTTATAAGGTCGCTTTGTACATATGAACAGTTTAGCAGTGCAATTAGTGTATTTCCTTTATGCAAGTTCTCGAAAGTGTAAAGAAAATTAGCTTTAGGAATTATGTACTTAAGTATTTCGGCGTTATAATTTAATTTCAAGCGTGTTGCGGAAAATGTATTGCAAATTTTTACATACATAGTGGGATTTGGTGCCGGACAAGTTATAAGGATCCGCAAATGCAATAAATGTTTCATGTGGTTGTAATTAGGCTGATTCATCACATAATGTTGCCAGAGTGTTAGATCAAGGAAAAATCATTCTTCCATCTGAAACAGCTGTATATGCTTTAGCATTAGCATTGCATACCCTGTCTCTAATAGAAAATGATTTTATTTAACATTTTTTAAACTGTGGAAAAAACCTTTATTTGTGCTTTAAACTGTGTGGATTATATTTAAAGTGCTACAACAATACAAATGGAATATGTGATTGTGTGCAAAAGATAACCTGATTGAAAGCTGGAGGGTGTTGCTCTTTCTATACGTAAAAGTCAAAATAATTTTGTTAAAGTGTAAACTGAAGATTGCAGTGATGCAAGGGTTTTATATCGAAGAAACATTAAAAGATGAAAACTTATAGGTATGCTCGAGAGCAGTCTCAGAAGTACCCGATCTGACATATAGATAACGGTTGTTTCAAACAAATGACTATGATAGAAAGTACCAACCTTATAAAGCTTAAGTTTGAAGTTTGACAATGCTATGTTGTTTAGTAAATATTTAGCAGCCATCAATAATGATTACTCAACAAATTTGTAAAGATGGATAAAACTGGTCATCGGTATGTGATACAATACTTTTATTTGAAAAGTCTTAGTCCAACTAATATTAAAGCTGAGCTAGATTCTACTTTGGGGGAGTTTGCTCCTTCGTTTACAACAGTAAAATATCGGGTGGCAGAGTTTAAGCGAGGCCGTACGAGCTGCCAAGATGAACATCGCAGTGGTCGAACAAATGAGGTGAGCACACCAGAAATTGTGAACAAAATCCATAAAATGGTATTGGATGATCGACGCCTAAACGTGCGCGAGCTAGCAGAGAGCATATGCATTTCAAAAATGAGGTACAGCGCATACTAACCGAAACTTTAGACATGAGAAAGCTTTGCGCAAGATGGTTGCGCGTTTACTCACAATGGAACAAAGCAACATCGTGAGGATGATTCAGTCAAGTGTTTGGAAATGTTTCACTTCAATAAAGCGGAGTTTTTACATCGATTCATAACCATGGATGAAACATGGGTCCATGAATTCACATCCAAGACGAAGGAACAGTGAAAACAGTTGATTGAAAGGGGAGAATCCGCTCCAAAGAAGGAAGACAGTTCCATCCTGCCGTTTCACTGAGCTCCGTTTTCAAAGTTCTCCGAGATAAGAAAAACAAATGGATGAAGGAATACCATTTGACACACCTGAGAAAAAAAACAAAGTCCCCAAACGTGTTAGAGAAATAGATGATTTCAACAAATGCGTCATTTGGCGCACGATTCACAATTACAATATGGAAGAAAAAGCTTTGCCAACAATAAGCAGAATACTTATCAAGCTGAAAGGCAGAATAAATTTTCAAGTTGCTGCTACATGTAACAGAAAAATTATAAAAGAATTAGGGTTCAAGTGGAAGAAAATGAAATCAAACAGGAAAGATCTAATAGAAAAGCATGATATACAATCTCAGCGGGAACAGTATCTTACTCCTCTCCGGAGGTACAAATCAGAGGGTCGAACTATAGTGTATGAAGATGAGTCTTACATACACAGCAGTCATACAACATCTAAACGTTGGAGTGATGGATGGGGGTTTAATTAGGCTCAACAGCAAGGGTTATTAGCGCCCTTACAGCACATAAAAGGTAAAAACCAAAATGGGCAAGACGGGAGACAACTCCGCGAAGTATAAAACACTGATTAAAAGGAGGTCCAGGGACTGTAGAGGTCAAGATAAAAATGATGCCAAATACTTGGGGAGGAGGCGATACCCCCGGGAAAGAAAAACATATAACTCCCAAAATTAAAAGATGCATAGAGGCATTAAACGCGTCCAATAAAACCAGTTTCACGGATAAAACTTAAAAGACGTTCTACAGACTGCGCGTCATCTGCCAAAGCCTTGGATATACCAACTGGCAGAGATACATGGACCCGCAATGGAGCTAACACCTGCCTCTCTGTTAAAATGTGACGCACCGTTAACGGTGCCACAGACTGCTCACAGAGCGGTGCGGGGTCATCACTAAGCAAGTGTCTATGACTAAAAAGACAATGTCCGATACGAAGTCGTGTTAAAATTACCTCCTCCCGACGAGAAGGGGTGACCCAGACAACCGAGAGAGGTTTAACTACCCGCAGCTTGTTCCCCTAAGGACCACCCACTCATCGTGCAAGCGCGAGAGGATACAGTGACGTAAAATTACATACAAATCAGTGGAGGGAACAATAGAAGCATAGAAGAAGGGAACAATTTTATCTGGGCGATAAAATTGCCGATTTGGCAGCGGTATCTGCAAGCGCGTTGTCAGAGACGCCCACATGACCCAGAATCCACACAAAGGAGACGCTGATGCCAGAAGCACCGAGCGGGTGCAGGAGATCATGTATGCGCTGAACGAGGGGGCGGTAATTGTACAGCGCATTAATACTCTAAACGGGATTCAGAGAGTCTCTGCAAAGATCACAGCGTCGTAAGTCCTGCCGCTCGATGCATAAAAGGTATTGATAAATACCAAAAGGTTTGGCAGTAAAAATCGAATATTACCTAGGTAAACGAAAGGTAAAGCTACGTTGATCAACAAGAAAGGCACACCCTACTCCAACATCAGTCTTAGACCCATCAGTATATATGAAATGAAATTCCCCGAATTGCGCCTGAAGTTCTGAAAAGGTTGATCTAAGAACTGAGTAAGGGATCTCATTCTTCGGCATTGACGTTAACCCAAGGTGACAGTGGGCCTCAGCACGCAACCAAGGAGGAAAACGCGTTTCCCCCCTAGGAAGCGTCAGCACTGGCGTAACGTCCAAATGCCGAAAACGAAACCCTGGAGGGAGCAATGCAGAGGAGCTAACTAAATGTTGCCGATCAAGCGAATTCTCGAAGAGTAACTCGAATGACGGGTGGTCAAGCAAGCTTGAGAGTCGATAGGCATAGCTGCATAAAAGCATCTCACAACTGGAGGACAGCGGAGACTCTGCAGCTTCTACATATAGACTGGGTACAGGGCAAGTTGGAAAGGCCCCTGTTGCGAATCTTATGCTACGATGGTGAATGACATTCAAGCGATGTAACACAGATGCACGCGCCGATTAATAAACAATGCACCCGTAATCAAGCTTGGATTGGACCAATGAGCGATAAAAATGCAGAAGGACGGCCCGATTAGCTCCCCAGGATGTAGCATTTAGAACACGTATACGATTAAGAGAACGGTCACATTTTGCTTTTAAAAAGGAAATGTGCGAAGTCTAGCTCAGCTTTCAAACAAAAATCAACCCCAAAAATTTCGACTCGTCTGCAAATGGAAGACTATCCGGCCCAAGATGGACAGAGGGCGAAAGGAAAGCCTTCCGGCGCAATAAATTGACACAGATGGATTTCTCACCAGAGAAATTAAAGCCGCTGGCGTTACTCCAAACGTAGAGATGGTCGATACAGCTCTGAAGACGGCGTTCCAGCAGACAGGTCCACCGGGAACTGCAATAAATGTCAAAATCGTCAACGAAAAGGGACAATAAAATACCAGGTGGAACACACTAAAAATGGGGTTGACAGCAATCGCAAAAAGTGTGACACTGAGTACAGAGCACTGCGGCACACCGTTCTCTTGAATAAAATGACTAGATAAAACCGAGCCCACACGTACACGAAAGACGCAATCGGTCATAAACACCCGAAGAAATATGGAAAGACGGTGGCGTATATTCCATGCGCGGAGTGTACATGAAATGCCGCCCCTCCAACAAGTGCCATAAGCTTTCTCCAGGTCAAAAAACATAGCCACTTTTTGACACTTTCTCAGAAATCCGCTCACAATATGCGTCGACAGAGATACCAGAAGGTCTAAGATTGAGATGGCGACGAACCCCGTACCGAGCTTTCGCCAGAAAGCGCTGAAACTCAAGCCACCATGTCAACCGCCCGTTGATCATACGCTCCATCACCTAGCAAATGCAACTGGTGAGGGAGATAGGGCGATAGCTGGAAGGTAGTTGGGGATCCTTCCCAGGTTTAAGTATAGGGACGATGGTGGCTTCGCGCCAAACTGAAGGAAAAACGCCGTCTTGCCAAATAAGGTTATAGACCTGCAAGAGAAAGAGTTTACTGTTGGCTGAAAGGTTCTTCAACATCAGGACTAGGCACTCCGGCCCAGGAGCGGAGTGCCTAGAGAAATGGAGGGCGTAAAGAAATTTTTAATTCATTGTATTAATCAAATTTTTTGAGGTGATTATTTATGTATATTAAATTGAGTATAAAGAAATTTTTAATCCTTTGAAGCGGAGTGTCTAGAGACATGGAGGGCGTGCTCCAGCTCCTCCATTGTAAAACATTCGTTATAACACTCCGGATTAGGGGACCGAAAACTATAGGTCTCGAAATACAGCCGGTCTTTGAGAGTGCGAAAGCTGGCGGAATAATGGGCACAACTGGAAACCGCCTCAAAGGCAGTACCCAGAGTATTAGCAATGGCAGCCGGATCCACTATGGTGGCATTGGGAACTTAAAGGCCCGACGCAGGTCGGACAATGCGACACTTTACCGGAGAAGCGACGAAATTTACCCCCAAACAACAGAGGAAGGCGTGAAGCGATTAAAAGACTCCACAAAACGAGTCCAGGACGCCTTATTGAATAATGTGACGAGCCCCGTCGCGCGATTGTTTAAATATAACCAAATTATAAAGTGTAGGCTGTCGTCGAAACACCCTAAGCGCAGCTCTACGGGCATGAACTAAGCCGGACAGTCCTCGGTCCACCACGGAACAGGAATACGACGAGGGTGGGAGGACGAACGGGGAATTGTGCGTTCGACGGCAGATATGATCGGAGAGGTAAGGTGCTGCACCATTTGGTTAATCAAAAAAAATCCAATTTACCCCCCAAAAAAGTATGTTTTTTTTAAACGTTTTCCTAATGTCAGTGAAGGGCTGGTCCACAAAAGACACGAGGCTGGAATACAGTCCCCAATCGGATTTGCTGAATTGCCAGGTAGGCGCTCTGGAATGCTGGATGTGGTGAGACAGAATAGAAATGATGCAGGGATAATTGTCGCTGAAGAAGGTGTCAGCGAAGACGTTCCACTGCAGACGACAAGCAAACTGGATGGAGCAAACGGCAAGATCCAAGTGAGAGAATGTACCAGAAGAATCAGAAAGAAAGTAGGTTCACCTCTATTGAGGATGGAGAGGTTGAACTGAGAAAAAATGTCGGAAAGAAGCGTACCCCTCGCACAAGCCTTGAAGAACCCTACAGGGATGATGGGCATTAAAATTTCCCAACAGAAGAAGTGGTGTGAGAGCGGACAGGAGATCTCGAATGTCCGCATTAGCGAGGTTAGACGATGGAGGTGAATATACGGAGCAAATAGAAAAGAAAAATCCGGGTAATTGAAGCCTAACGGCAACAGCTTGCAAATTGGACATAAGTGTGAGAGTCTGAAAATGAACGTCGTTACTCACTAACAGCATGACACTTCCATGAGCAGGAATACCCTCACGCGGTGCAAGATTGTAACGAACCGGAGTATATCCTCGGCGATTAAAAGGATCGTGAGGGCGAAGCTTGGTCTCCTGCAAACTCACGAACATAGGTGAATGGGTATCCAATAAAGGTCGTGGTTCCGCCCTGTGCGATGGTATACTACGTAAATGCCAGGTCAGGATAGGCATGAATTAAAGGGATAAACTTTCTACTTAGAAGGGTGACTCAAAATAACTTTCTGCTTAACCTTGGGACTCGGGTTTTCGTTATGGAGTTGGTCAGACTCCATAGGCTCCTCGGAGGGAGGGCCCACGCGCTAAGTGCTAGAAACCGATTCAAGCGCCCAGAAGGTGAAGGGTGCCGCTGAGCGCGGCTTGCCCCAGGAGCGTTCTGGGACTGCGACCTTCGAGGAGGAGAAGTGAACTTTTCTTACTGCGCGCACGCGGAGGGTCTTTAACGAAGTTTCTGCTTGGTTTTCTTATGTGTGCCTTGATACTTCAGTATCTTAGGACCAGTTTTAGATTGCTTAATAAGTGTGCCAGAGATGAACCGCCGGATCGTATTTGCGGTCATGGCAGTCATGGTCCAAGTCTGAGTTTCGGCATCCTTCCGGGGTACTGGCGAGGCAACAACAGACCTGAATATATCCGATCGCAGGAGCGCAGGTTGACACGTATGGTAACGCCTCCGGGATTCAGCGAAGGAGAGTTTTTCCTGTACCCGGATCTCCTGGATCGCCTTCTCATCTAAGTACCGCGAACAGTCAGCAATCGGCGCAGAATGATACCCTTTGCAATTAACACAGACGAGGGGTGATGGACAGGTACCATCGTGTGAGGGCTGACTACATGACGCACAGATGGAAACGCCACTCTTACAAGAGACTTGCGTATGCCCAAAACGTTGGCATTTGAAATAACTCAGAGGTCTGGGAATCTAGGGCCTTGCCACAATGCGTTCGTACCCTGCTAAAATACTCGTAGGCAGATGGACGCCATTGAAAGTTACAAACCGGGTACGAGTGGGTACTAAACACTCCGTCGCGTTTAGCCTGCACTCGATGAACCGCTATTATCTTTTGATCGGAAAAATATTCTACCAATTCATCGTCCGACATACCATCGAGGCTATGGGTGGTGACGACACCTCGACAGGAATTCAAGGTGCGGTGCTTTTCAGCACGGATGGGATAACCGTTGAGGAGCGTGGCGCGCAACAAGGTCTTACTTTGTTGATCGGACTTGCTTTAAACTAACAATGAACCGTTTTGAAGACGAGTGCAGGAATGAGCCGAACCAGCAATAGAGTAAATGCCTTTCTGGATAATAAAATGGTTCACCTTCTCAAAAGATTGTCCTTCCTGTGTTCGAGAAATGACCAAGTAACAACCAAATGTCAGTGGTGTTACTTCTGTTACAATTACTTTGCTGCGCTTGTTTGAAGTAATGGAGAAAGAGTGCTCCATAGCGAAAGAAATCCTCCACCGTCTCCGACCTCGGGCTCTGACTTCCCGGGTGTTACCCCGGCTTGGGTGAGAGGCCTATCCATACCAGTCCCTTCCCAGGGTCACACCTCCCAGAACATAGGTAGAGGGACCCAATGGCCGTGGGGAGTCAGCAGCTCATGCAATGGCCCTACCGCGGGACTGCAGTTGAACAGCGGATACGAACACAGGTCCTACATGACGACGCCGGGTGAATGATATCATTATGCACTCACCCAGCTGCACACCCAGTGCGCGGGTATTCGTCAAGCTGTGTCCACGGAGGATTAAAATAAAGAAATTGGTAAAACAAACCAAAAAAGTTTCAACGTAATCGTGGACCGATGTTTGGGCGTTTCGCACGCAAGGTAGGCCGGCTAGGAAGGAAAAGAGATGTGTGAATGGTCGTGTGCAAAATGCTTGGAAAGAGAAACCACAGAAGAAAGAAGCGATGGCGAGGGGCGGCATGGAATGAAATGCAAAGACCGCACGAGAGACTACCTTGTGTCCCCGGTCACGAGGACGAATCCACCTCGAACTGACGAGGTTGGAGGGATGACGATGGCGATGAGTGGCTCGGGATCCCGGGTGCGCCAAACCACTACTCACATAAAGTGAGCCCCTGGGGGAAAACGTTGGACTGACGTTAGCGAATTAGGTTTGAAAGCACCTGTGCCAAAGGGAAAATACTTGTCGTTCATGATGGCAGAAAGTTCGGCTCGTGTCAAATGCACTTCTCATTTACATGTTGCAACAAAAAACAGGAGATCTTCATCAAGAAATGAATAAACAAAATTACATGAAGTGGATCAATACTATGTTGATACGTAATATGCCTGGTGGGTCCGTTCTCGTTATTGACAATGATGCACAACGTGTCAACACTCAAGTTCACAAACCACCACCTCAAGTTCCTTGAAAGAAGAAATGAGAGCTTGGTTACTTAAGCAGAATATAGATTTTGATGAAAGCGTGTAAAACAAAGCTATATAACTTAACTGAAGCCAGCAAATTCCTTCAGAAGTCCTACATGCTTGACCAGATACTAATACATGGTCATAACGTACTTTAACTGTCAATGTATCACCCTGATCTAAACCCAATGGAATTAATCTGGGCATGCCAGAAATATCACTTTTGAATTAAAAGATCTGGAACAGTTATGGCGCTAACGGTTTGCAGAAATTGGAAGGCCAGAATGGGAAAATGTATGTCGACGTGTTGAACAAATTGAGAATCATTATTTCGAAAAAGATGAAGCTGTAGAAAATCAAATAGGAAGAATTCTCATCCAGGATAATGGTGCAGAAAGTAGCGACAGCAGTGATGACGGCAATGATGTGAGTGATTCCGCAGAAGAGAAAAGCTGTTGGGTGTGGAATAATTGCAGGCAGATGATTGACAGGGTTTTTATGTTAAGCCCTTTTTATAGCGGTGGATTTAAATATACTGTATATAAGTTTGCCACTACAACACAGTGTAGTGCAATGCATAACAAGTGTGCGTATATTTTACATTGACTGTTCCACGCACTGCTCCAGCATGCAAACGACCGGTCCCTCCTGATATGGTAACTCGCTTCATAGCTGTCATTAAGATTTTCACATGCCTAGAACTGTTGCGCCAATTATAACAACTAATAACAAAAGCGTTATTCTAAAATAAAACGCCTGCAAAACAATAAGAAACACTACTACATGTGTTCTGGCATAATCATTACTGGTGACCTGGAGCAGTTGTTATAGGATGTATCATGGCAGAATAATTCTGTATATCACTAGTAATATCGCTTCTTAAGTCAAATACGCAGCTCAAACGCATTAAGACCATACCTTTCCGCGGATGGTATTCTGCAGTGCGAAACCTTAACATATCGATCTCTCGCACTTCATAATATGAAGCTCTGGGACACCACGCGACACACCCCGCAACAGCAGCACAAGTCTCGGATGTAAGCTTGTTGCATTAAATTGGAAGTTACGGCGAAATGAGCTGCGCCCACAGTAAACTCCCGCGTTGGCGAAGGATTACGAAAAAAACAGCTGCAAAGTGGAGAAATAAGGAGGCAATACTAGAGGGTAGTGGAATACGTGACTACCAATCCCAGCTTTTACTGTTGCAGAGAGCGTTCCTTAATCCCAGGGCAAACTCGCCGAGAGCGCTTGAAAACTGCACGACCACTGCCCAGTAAGGAAAACCTAATAAACTGAGAACAGCTCCACACTACAGATTCTTTATTATGAGATTTGCCCAGATTGGTAGCATTAACAGTGAGAAAAAAAGAAACAGGGGAAGAAAATTAAGACGCTTATAAAAATAAAAAATCCAAGAACTCACTAACTCCACAGATCATTTCTATAGACAAAGTTTTATTCTAAGTGCATTAATTTTCCCCTATGCACCAGTTAAAAAAAGACTATGAGTAGCAGAAGGCAAAGTATGTGCCGGTTTAGCATGCCAGTATTCGTGCCTTCTAATTGGTTTAGTTTTTACCAATGTAAGAACGTATACGCTTGGAAGAGAACTCTTTGAACAATGTTTTTTTCGGTTTGTGCGTAGCATAGTAAATTGGTGATTTGTGTGCGAGTTATTGGGTCCTCTTTATGTGCAGCCCGAGAGTATTTCCACACGAGTCTGCAAACTAATTTGAGATAAAGTTAAGGTTACAGAAAGAAAACGTTTATTTAATGAGCCTTTAAAATGAATTTCGTGCTCACAAATTCTGATGAAAATTTTAAGTATTATTAGAATGACACAACGCCTCCTTAATAAACAAAAAATGACTTTTAAACATTTGGGATAAATTGTTTTGCACACTTACAAGCTATAGCATGCGCCATTGCACTGTCTTGTTCATACACCTTAAATAAGCACGCACCGCCACCAACTGTTTTTCCAAATTCCAGGGTATGATATTTCAACAAGAGAGGATACATTTCAGTAATACAAAACCTTGTTATTCAAAGTTACAATAAGGGACTGTATTTCTCAGGTGTAGTTGGAACTACACTTAAAAGGAACTATGTTTCCCTGCTGAATGCAATCGCATGATAATCCAAGTACCATAATATGTGAGTGACAGTGATGTGAAGTAGTCTTGTATTTCTGGATACAGAGCGATTGTCCTCGAGGTTGCGTATAATTACAAAATATTTATTTATTTTATTGTAACTGTTCACAAAAAATTGTTCTCTGTTCTACGTTGGCTTAGAATAAGTCTCTCTTCGCGTCTAGGTATGTTAGGCCGTGTTCCTCAAGTACTTGCCCGACGGGCATTGCCTTCGTCCTCTATATTAGGTATCGTCTTGCGCTGTTCTATTGAACTTCTCCACACCCTGTGCTGTAAAGAGTTGTTTTGCGTTTACCTATATCTTAATGTCCAAGCCACGAGAGAAGCCGCATCCCATTCTACCGCAAACATACGATTGAAAGGGGTTTTGAAACTCTATGAAAATGATTGTGGTTAATGGTTGCTTTTAGGTAGGTTTAGGCGGTGTTAAACGTGTTAAGACTCATCTAAACCCTACGTTTTACAACTTTTATTCCACCTTTACAAGCGAAATAAGGTATTTGTTAGACAACCTTTGGTATATCAGGTGCCTTTACTTTCTTTACTCGAACCCTATTTTCTGCTGGCGCTGACTGAACTTTCATTACCGACACTACCTCCTTTGTTTAGAGAACTCTTCAGTAACTTAATATTTAAAGCTTTCCTTTCTGTAAACAATTCTGTGATAGCGTCACGAACTGTTTTAATGGCAGAGTAACAATGGATCAGCTTGGTTACTTACCTGATCTAAATCCATGTAGTTATTTTAAGCTGAGCATGTTCAGTGATAAGCCTCATGCAAATAACAAAACCAGAAGAGAATTTTCAAACGTATTAGTCCAATATTTCCGATGAAGTTCGAGTCAGCTTTCAATGTCGTCTTCTGTGTAAGAGATATCTAAAAGGAGAATAAGAACTTTTGGAAAAGTTCTCAATATAGATATGAGATTAATGCATTAATATTGTTTCTTACTTTGCATTTTAGGGAACAAGTTCCATACATGTTTTGTGCCATTACACGACAAGATTAATCTAGAATTTCGCTAGACTTGTAGATTATAGGTTGCGTTAAATGTAATAAACCAGAATTACTTCGATAGACTGGAGTTTCTAAATGATCAAGTGAATTTATAAAGCGTGAAAGAGAAGCACGTAAACTCTGTTAAATATTTCATTGGTAAAGACCTTATGAGCACATGCTTCCCAGGTTCTTGTTGTGCTTGAGCAGTATTTATTTGGCAATAAATAAAAGTGATAAATTGGAATAAAAGTTCCACAGTGTTTACTGTACAAGCTGGAGGTGGCATCAGTTTTACGTTCACAACTTCGCAGCATTTACATGGCTGGGGGAAGCAGCTGTCTATGCAAGTTGAACGTACAAAGAGGAATGATAAATGAGAGTTGGCCTATCACTCCCGCCCATATGGGGTCGACCCAGCATTGTGAGAGGGCAGGGGAAGAGAGGCATCCTTCGCAGATAAATTCATCCAGGAAGTTTCAAAGAGACAGAAAAGGAATACAAACCAATGTTTGAATATCTTCGTTGACATAGTACATACGGCCTTTAAGTATTCAGAACGCAGTGATTTTTTAAACTTACTTTATTTTGGCCTATATAAAATGTTTTACTGGAGTTTTTTTTACAGTTTTGTGAATACACAATACTCATGATAATCGCATTGACACTTCACAATTCCACAGCATTAATGCAACTCGAGTTTCTTCGAATGAGCAAGTTTCTCTGGTTTGTGAAGCATAATTCTGCATATTCTATTCCTCAGTGCTCCATAGAAAATCCGAGTAAGTAACACCTGCATGATATTTGTTATTTGTTCACCGGTATCCTTACAACACTCAATGCATAAAAATACTCACGATAAACATATGACTATAAATGGTATCAACTGATACAGAATTCATTTGCAGTTGCTGAGACTACATTTAAATGCTTAATAATTTTTTTTCCAATAAGCTACTTCCTTATGAGAATTTAAACATACAAAATTGAATAATTCGAAATGTTTAATAGCACAGAAAGGGTTATTTGGCATGAGGTATATATTTCCTGTTCCATCTCTTATAGTTTATTTGCATTATGCCAAGATGGGTTAACAGGCTATTTGACCGAGTGGGGTGGCAACGTCTGTAGCCCGCCCACTGTGACTGGGAGTTTATCGTAGTTTTCGCCAAGGCAATGCCAGGGTGGTATATTCCAATACGGTCTCTCATTCCATTACACGTTTCAGGTGCGATTTCAGTCCTGCAGTGGTGCCAGGCAGATGCATGTTCATTGGTAACATTTCTCCTTGTATACACCAGAGTGAATTGTCGCTCTCTTGAGGATTCCTCGCTCACTGGTGCGCGGGTATTCAATATTAGGGACCTCTGCACGTCTCTGTCTGCGGATCTGGGACCTCCTCCGGGGGGTGTAGCCACAATAAGCCAAGCTGGTTGCTTTATAGGTAGATACTGTTTTATTTGCCGTGCCAATATCTCAAACTTCTGTTTGTATGGAAATCCTTGAAACCGGTGAGAAAAAAAATTCTCTTAAAGGAAATTCCACGTGAACTTGAGCCTCCATTCCCTTCTCTCTCATTAACTTTATTTCGTGAAAGCTCAGAATTGAATTATTTGGTGGAATGATTCTTCTCCGGATCTTATATAAGATCAATACCACAAAGGATGTCTTTGGAAAGGAGGATCTCGTTAACTACCGCTTACGGGTGCATACAGATATGCGCACAATTTGATCTTCAAAATTCAGCTTTGAGCTCTTGTATTGTCCTACAGAATACCAGAAGAAAGCGTTAGGCGTTAAATACGGATTTTCTTCTTCTCCCTATGGATATCTTGCCCTTATGTCCCTTCCTCTGCTTCCCTCTTTCTCTTCCCATTATCTCACCCACTCTCCTCTCTATGCAATTTACAGTTCACATAATGTTTTAAAATCTATAACACCCAGTTAAACACAAGTAGAAATTTTAAATGTTATATTTTTGGACGAACGCACCTATGCAATTGCCTGACTTGGACATCTAATATTACACTTTGCTCGATTGTTTGCTACAGCAATAACCTTATCTCTTTATTTGTTCGGATGGAAGAATGGCTAATCAGCAGTTGCATGTCACACAGGTCAACCAGACCTTGCGCGCCTGTATTGCTTTACCACTGCAAGGAGCTATTGCTGCTTGGTGATGAACACGAGTAAAAGATAACATCTACAAAATCCCAAGGATTCGGAACAAGTGCATCGTCTACTTTGCGATGAAGATGCCTGCCCATGGACTCTGATTCTTAAGATAAACTCGAAACGAGATCTTTATATTCAGAAACCGATCATGAAGATGAAGAGATGAAAGCAACCAGTGTGATAACATGCATTTTATAGGTAACATCATATGTTTATCATAGTAATTTATTAATATTAATCACAATATATTCTGTTCTTATTTACAGCAAGAGACGGAACAAAATGGAAAAAGACACCTATGGAAAATAAAACATAACTATGGCTCACAATATATTGACCAAACTTCCTGGTGTAATAGGAACCGCCTAAAATGCGAAAACGGAAATTAATTGCTGGAAGCTTTTTGTTACAGAAGATATATTTGATTTGATTGTTGAAAGCTCTAATATTCGTACTTATATTATTACTAGTTTGCAGCACAAATTTGAACGTGAAAGGGATAGCATGTCTACAGATGCAATAGAAATAAAAGCTTTCCTAGGGTTATTGTACCTGGCAGGAATTTTTCGTGGTAGTCGCCAGAATATTCAATATTTTTGGAGAACCGATGGTTTTGGAATTCTTCTATTTCCAATGGCTATGACTGAAAACGATTCAGTTTTCTAATACGTTGTATTCGCTTTGATGACCAAAGCCCAAGACTGCAGCAACGAAGATTGGATAAATTGACTGCTGTTAGAGAAATATTTACATTGTTTCTAAACAACTGTCAGAAGCATTATCCTATTGGGCAAAATGTCACTGCCGATGAACAGTTGCCGGTATTTCGTGGTCGATGTGGTTTTAATATACACCATCCAAGCCAAACAGGTATGTCATGAAAATATTCTGTTTGAGTAATGCAAAACTGTTTTATACCACTAATATGGAGATTTATTGTGTACAGCAGCCCTGCGGACCACATTTACAAACTAATTCGGCAGAGGCTGTAGCGCTGGGACTAACTGAACAAAACTATGACACCGGCAGAAACGTTACTGCAGATAATTGGTTTACCAATGTATCGCTGGTAGATGAATTGCACAAAAGACAACTTTCTTTCGTCGGTAGAGTACGAAAGAATAAAAAAGAATTACCCACTAATTTCACTTCTCCAATAGGTCGCAGTCAGTACGAAAGTATATTTGGCTTCGCAAAAAATGAAAAACTTGTTTCATATGTTCCAAAAGAGGGTAAAACTGTAGTTTTGCTTCCAAGTCTACATTTTTCGTCCGAATAGATGCCAGAAGATGCTGAGAAAAAGCCTGAAATAATCCTGCATTACTTTCCTTAAATCTGGAGTTGATGCACTAGATAAATTGTGTGCTACACACAATGAAGCCAGAACAACAAGGTGTCCCATGGTAATCTTTTATCATATCCTGAACATTGCAGGTATTAATTCTAGGGTTATCTTCTTTGGAAACCAAAATAGACATTTCACAAGGCAGGAGTATTTGAAAGCACTGTCTTTACAATCGCAACAGTAACAAGAAGAGCAACAACATCAAATCTATCCGGTGATTTGAAAGGCCTTTTGACAAAATATAAACCTTAAGAATCCACAGCAGATAACTTGCCAAATACACGCTATGTGAAACGATATGAACCCTGCAATACTAAGTATGCAGTGGGAAATGCAACACCCCGTCTGTTTGAGCAAACATACCAAAATTATTTGCGATAGTTGCTTAGTCGGGGAAAATACGGGAGGGGTAGTAGTTGATTCTGAGTAAGTGAACATTCTAAATTACAAGATGTATGTATACCATAAAATGGCATTGTATTTCTTTATACCTATTGTAATATAATTCATAGTGTGTATGTACTCATATTATATTTTTGCTTGTCTATGTTATAAGATTATGCCTACTAAAAAATCCATGTATATTTAGTAAATAAAGCTAAATATAAAAAAGGAAAATACAACAAAGAGAATAAATACAAACAATAACAACAAAATAGTGCGGATCTACTAGGCCCTGCGCCAACAACGGTCTTCTACCTAAGCGCGCGCCTGGTGGGGTGAAGCAATGCTTCTAGCGACCAACGGAGGGTTACGTATTGCATGTATGTTTTGTATTGCTCCGGCGTAGTTTTAATACCTAGATCTCTTTCCATTTCGCATAGATCCCGTAGAACAACAATTACGCAGATACTCCAATCCAAGGTTGCTAAGAAAGATAGCAAATCAGAACAAGCTTCCAAAGCATAGGTTTTTATGAATCCATAAATGAAACACTTTAAAATGCTTACTTGGTTCATCTCCATGAAACCATCAATAATCAACGCCTATAAAGCTTCTGTCTTTAACGGTGTTTCCGAATCCCGGCCACGTCTTGAGGTTGTATTTGTAGCGCCGGTAATGTGGGTGGTGTGTTGCAGGGTTTTCAGGATTGTACACAATTTAAAAATTAAGAGTTGTGGCTCCATATAACTTAGCTGCACGTAGCGTACAGTATGTACTACAGATATAAACCTCTGCTGACAGAAACAGGATTTGAGTGCGGAGCCTCTTCATTAGAAGCCCACCGTACACAAGTTACAGCTGCGGATATATAGGTCAAAGCAGCTACCTAACAGGTAATCTTCCGATGTGATTCATAACAAATGGACGTTATTATAGTTATTATTTTATTTATTTATTTAATATATTACGAAATATTACATTAGCATTGATATTATCAATGTTGTAACACTACGCGCAGTATACAATTAAGAATACACAAATAGTATAACGGTTAGATCGATGTAACAAGCTAAATCCTGGTACACTAAACACACTTGCATCGTACGCTCGGGTGCAAAAAAAAAACAAAAAAAAAACGTGCCGATATAATGAGCTGTGTTTTAAGTTGGTAAAGAAATAAGTAAAGCACCTCCTCCCCATTCATGGCTCCACTTCCACCCCTTACCTAGTTCTAACAACCCAAATTGATTGGGGGCTTTCGCATAGCCTTTTTTCAAGATGGCGGATGTGCACCAGAGTCAAGACACTTTTAGTTTCATTGAGAAAGGATAATCAATTCAGTTTTATTAATTGTTCTTCCGTAAGTTGGAAAGGTAAAAGAAAAATGAAAATGTATGTAAGTCGACATTGGGGTGTGTTATATCACGAGAAGTTAAAAATGTCTTCTTCCTTATCGTCATGTCGACATCATAGGTCATACGGCGGAGCAGCGGTACAGCAAGCTGAAGATCGATGGTTCGAACCGCCACTACAGCATTGAATGTTTTATTCGGATTCCACCTTTTGCATAGTTAATTGCAGATTAGTATTATCTTAAATAAATATTATCAGAGTTTTGCAAGAAAAGGAACATAAATAAACTTGCCAATCCTTCAAGTAATGCAAAAATGTTATTCTTTGTGATATTTTTGTAATTTTTTCTTTTACGTAGTTCATTTCCTATAACTCAACTTGTTTGTGATATATTGTAATTCAAAATCAATGTGCCTATTGCTGTTGTCGCTTTGATAACAATTATTATCAGAAGAGAATAACAATCTCATAATACCCTAATCCACGTATGGACGAGCGCGTATCACATCCAGGAGGGAGGGATACTGTGACGTAACGTAGGTACCCCTCTATCCGAGTAGTGGCGGAATGCGATTCTTAATTTTAAAATTTAGACATGTCTATTTATTAAAATGCAAGGTATTTATCAAATGGCAAGACAAAATCAGGTGCTTTATTCATTATTATTCCTACTGTAAAGGTTTGAAACTGAAAATACTTGATACCTACTTGTTATCAAATTGAACAAAGAAATACAATATCGCCTATAAACTTGCAGGGAGAATGAAAAAGCAAATACTCAATACTTACTTTTTACAGTGCTTATCTTGCTTCAATTGAAGTTTTGATTTACTAATTAGAGCCATGCTTTTTACTTTCCTAGCAATTAGAGAAAGTATTGCATTCCACCCAAACATTGGATGCCAAATTTCACCGTAAATACAAGTTTTGAGGCTCCTGAATAAATAGGAGAAAAAGGTATTTTAGGAAAAGAAAGTTAATCTCTTCAATAAATTTAGAATCTATCATCTAATCTCAGCCACTTGCCTGTGTGTGTGTGTGTGTGTGTGGGTGTGTGTGTGTGTGTGTGTGTGTGTGTGTGTGTGTGAACAGCATAAGTCAAAACCAAAATCCCGGATAATTACTAAACTTGGTATTCAAGTTCAGTACCTTCCAAAGATGCGACGCGAAGACTTTCAAGAAAATCTCCCTCTATATGGAACGCTTTTCGAAATGTTTTATTTTACAAAACATGGCTATAAGGATTTTGAATAAAATAGCATATTTTGTTTTTTTTGTAAAACATGGTCCTAACAATTTTTATTAAAATACCACATATTACCTAATAATGTTTAAATGACAGGTGAGGCGTGTATCTTGAATTTTCTGAGAATAGCTCGTAAAGTACTCTAGATTAGAAAGGAATTTTGAAAAATCTTGTGTAACTGACAAACGTTAAGCAATAGACAAGAACAAACTGCACCAAAAATGTATCTCCTTATAAAACACACAATATATTATATATACACACTCAGCATATATTGCAGCTTCTGTGTGCGCTACAAAATATGAAAGAGCTCATTTTTCCCTAAATGTCCTACACCTTGTAATGGCATTAAGCAATGTTCCACTACTGGATTAGAAGGGTGTTTGTGTGTTGCAAACGATAAACGAGAAGGTGAGGGATGGAGATCTTTTGGCACGCGTTAACTGTGCTATACAAAGTAAAATACGCTTTATCACTTCTGAAAGCTTTATGTATTAAACTGATTTTTTCACATGTGCTTTATTTTTTCTTTGTATCCAGTTGTGATGTGTTTTTGATGTTGTTGGTGCCATGCGAACTGCGTTATGCATCTGTAATTAAATACACCACCTGGTTTGTGTGTCCTCTAACCCCATTTGTGGTATTTCTACCCTTTGACGCCGTTCTTGCATTTACTCCATAGCTTCGCAGCCCTAGCCGCGCTGCAATCTTGCTCATTAAGGGCAATAAATTTCGGTTTGTTGTCCATATCCTCTGTTTCTTTCCAATGACGTATATAATAAAAAGGACATATTTACAAGGGAATTTCAACCAACCACTCCACATAATGTTTGTCTTACTTCCTTCACACGGCTGCCTTTGCTCCTGAGCCAGATATCGACCGACCTTTGCTTAACGGTTTTAGAGTTTTTGTTTCAGTCTTTTCACATCAAACCAACAAAAGACGGGCAGATATGGTGAGTGTCTGACGAGTGCTTTCTAGCCACACAGGTAAAATGATTCCGTTTCTCACCACTTTCAGTGCTCACTTTGTTCAAACTAATAATAAATAACACAATGGTGTTGGTGTGGAACACAACTGATAAGGGGATTCTGCCAACACAAAATAAAGAAAAACAAATGTATAGGCACGTTTTGTTTTACGTTTTCTTCTTTTGCACCGGACTTTACGTGATGGCAGTAGCAGCAATACTTTTAAATATAATAGCTGAAACAGAAACAATTATCCTTGCATAATATAAAACAGAAATATGTTACCGTCTCTGACGTAATTTGGATTGCCTGTTTGAAGTAGAAGGCGATTCGGGAACACAGCGCAATCCTGGAAATTAGATTCAATTTTATATATGTAATGAATCCAAACCACAGGTTGTATTTTAGGAATATACATGATTAAAACAGGAATGCGTCTCATTATTACTCTACATTCGACTAACCAATTAAGATTTATTTTGTTTCGGATTCAGAGGATGTGTTTGTGAGTCGTAAGAAAAATAATTGGATGCACTCGCATTTTGTGTATACCGTTTTGCAAACTTTCTAGTAATTTTTAACTTAAACCACCATGTCGCTTATATCTTAATTATATTGATGAAACTGAATATACTCTAATCCCACTTTATCGACATTCCAACCAAAACGTTAGCTGGATGAGCGTCTTCTACCTTTAATAAATTAATATCTTCAAATGTTGAATCCCTAAGTGGAAATATAAGCTTCTAATCAGCATCATAAAGCGCACGCCGCACGCCGGATCGGTTATAACATACCTTATAATAAGAAGTGTTATCCTCTACCCACACACTTCTGTCATCTTCTCAGCAAATTTTCATTCACACTTGACAGTTCAATTTCCGAAATTGAGTGAATTTTTCGCCTGATGTTTTCCTTTAGTTCTTTCGATATATTGGAGTTATTTGCATTGATCTCCTTTTTCAAGTTCTCCCACAGATAATAATCGCATGCAGTTAAATCAGGGTATCGTGAGGGCCATAATCATTTACTAATTACCCTATCTTGAGAGTTTCCTGAATTAAATGTAATGACTCATCAGTGTATGCGTAGTAGCAGAGTATTGCTGAAAAACCCAGACTGACATTCAACGTTGGTTAGGTGCACAAAAATTGTGACAAAGTAATTTTTATAAGTCTGCATTTATTTATTGTTCCAAAAATATAGGTCCTATTATTCTGTATGCATTTGCTATACACCACACATCGATTTTTGTGTCACGCAACGAATCTCATGTGTAAAATCTGCTTCTCTGTGCCCCAATATGTTATTTTGGGACAAAATATAACCATATAAATGGAACCATACTTTGTCAGAGAAGAATGTTAAGCTTAGGTCAGTTACCCGTATCACCGACATTTCGAAAAATCCAATCGCAGAAACTAACATAGTATGTTGATCAGGTGGTAGGAATTTCTGGACTAACATTTTGGTTGCTCAACATACTGAGCGCATTGAAACTTCTCTTTACAATTCAAGGCGCCATAGAGGTTTTCGAGGAGGGTGTTGTAAACGTTCTCCAGTCTCACCCCGATTCTCCTCAGTAATAACTCACTTGTTTGCTCTTCGCTTTATATCGACAATAGTCCCCGTTCCCCCAAATTTGTTCACTAGTCTTCGCACGTTTCTCTGTGCTGAAATTGATTTCAAATCGCCTACAAGATAGAGTTATCATATAGTATGTGCTTGCTTTCACTGTAATTGTGTATATATATATAATTACACCGTTTTGGCGGGAGTCCCAGCTGCAGCAGCCGGCGTGCCACTCACCATGCGGTGGCCTCAGAGTGCAACAAAAACATTGTATGTGCTAATAACGCAGCGGCAAGGGGTAATGTACAGCGAAAGACGAGTGTGTGTAATTTCTAAAACATTTTTGTTGAGAGATTTCCCGATGTGCTTTCGGGATTAGTGATGTAGTTTGTGCCTAATGGGTCTTCATACATTTTAGCTGCTTGTGGCATTTAGGGTTAGCTTATGTAATATTCTAATCACATCAACTTATCCTCTTGCCTGATCTATGAGGTGGAATTTAGCAATTGCTGAATTACTTCCTATTTAAGTTTACCGACAGGATACTTTTTTACCTGTAGTTCTCAATATAGACACATACATTGTTGGCGTTACACATACAGTGGGCAGCCGAATTATTCGGCTCTGTGCTTCTTGGTCCAAAGAAGAGAAAGCTAAAAGTAATTTCTGGAGTATTTTAATTTTCTGATTAAAGCTACCGGCTATTTTCTTGGTGAAATTGCTTTTAAATTAATTTTGAAGCAGATGACGCTTTCCTCCTTGCTGCCGACGGCTATTCCTTGTCTTAATGAGAGAAATACAATTATGTGTATTCGCAGCTTAAGTTATGAAGAAAAGATCCACACAAAGAACTCCAACTTAGATACATTGTAAGCAGTATGAACTGATACTGGCGTACAATAAATTAGCCAGTTATTATTATCCTGCCAATTTAATATAAGGAAAGATCCCAAAATTTCCCTTTGCTACTATTTAATACCACCTCTCCATTGTATTTATTATGAAGCAATATATAGATATATGCAGATTGCAATAGCAGGCTCTGCTGAGCTGTAGCTTATTGATAGGATCATGTCACTTTATTTAGTTTCTCATACAGATATATATTGTACCAAATTGACCCTCCCCGGAGAAACCTACTCTAGGCGACGACGTGTTCCACTAAAGGAAGATTGACATCTACGAGAACAGAAGTGAAAGGTCTATGGTAGTGGTTTGTCAAGGAGACGACAACAAAAAGAAGAAAGCGCGCAGTTAATTTGAGTTGTGTAGTACGTCAGGTGATGGTGATCGTCGAGTGCGCAGGCGCCGGATCAGTTGCAGCTCTCCTCAACGTGCAGTCCACAAGGTTGATCAGTCATTTTTCGACGGCGCGAGAGGTCACGAGGAAAATAGCAGGAGAGCGTTTAGACAGAAGGCATTCCGGACGGTATTTCTAAATTCTTTTTTGCTTTAACCTATTCAAAATTCTCTTTTGTAATTATTCACCGGAAAAAAGTTGATCGTCCGAACTATAGATTTGTTGGGGTTTAGATTTCAAAGATATCGGTAAATTTGAGAGCAGGAAGCAAGTACGCAATTATTGTAATTTAATTTAATGTATTAACGCCTTAAGAATGTAAAGAATTGTGAAAGAATAAGGGTTTCTAAAACGGTAATTATGTATGTTATTGAACGCAAGTTTATTAAATGAAAGAAATTCGGCTTATTAATTAATTATGTAATATACTTTCAAGTACAAATCTGCCATTATTCCTACATTCAATCCAATGAACTCTAAGGTAGTGACCTAAAAATCGTAGAAAAGGTAGCAAAATGTTCTTCTGTGAAGAAAAGAAATATACTGGAAAAAGTGTCTTAATATACAGCGAAATGAATTAGCCAAAGCACATTAACGAAATAATTATCCAATAAATGAATAAGGATAAAATTATAGGTCATGTGGAACTATATCCAGTACAAGTTAGAGAAACACAAATAGCAGTAGGTGCTCCAAGAAAGCTGAAAAAGATATGTATGAGAGGTAAATTATGCTTGCATATAAAATAATAAAACATTTTAGCGAATTGTCAGTTTACAGACCTAACATTGATTCAATACTTTGAGCAACAATGCACTTGCAGCTATTTCAATGATAAACAGCAATTCGTATTGCTGCTTAGCAGTTATATAAATGGTTTAGACTTCTCGGAATTGAGGACGCTATAAAAGTGATTGAAAACAGAAAGGTAGCACGAGCAGATATTCTAAATAAACCTATAAGTACGCGCTAGAAGAAGCAAACTATGGGCGTTACCATTACTGCACCAGTGCTGGATACAGAAAAGAAATCCAACATAATGGAAAAATGCGTTATAATGTAATTTAACAAATACGCAAACACAAACATATATATGAAAATACGTTAACAATCACAGAGGAATAAGGTATTCAATGAGAAATAGAGCACTTCTGTTAAGCGTTTAACAATGATATTAAAAGTTACAATTAACAGAATTACTGGAGGAACAAAATCATTTTAAATGACCTCGTCCTGTATTTTGAAACAGTTTTTATATATTAAAGGTTTATTTAAGGTCTTTTTGACTACATGGTCATATCACGGCCTGTTATAGCACAATGTAGTCAAAACGACCTTAAATAAACCTTTAATAAAAGAAAATGCCTTCAATGATTCAAAACGTAGCTATTAAACGCGTATCTATATCAGAGCGCATATCAAACAGACATCTGTTATTACAAATAACAAAAAGGGTTTAGTGTATGCAGAAATCTAGCCTAAAAATAAGAATGATTCATCTTACAAAGTAAAAGAATATCTCTCTTTCAGAAACGATTATCACTACCTATCAAAATGAAAGGAAAGTGGGTCGACTGCAGCAGTTGACAATATATTTTTTCGCTGATACGGAAGGGTCTACACGCTGGGGAAGATAGAAGGAAAATCGAAATCTTTTATTACCATATTTTACTAACAATTACGCTATTATTTCTTCAGGTTATTGGAAGTTTTCGTGAAATAATTCCAGTGCAGACCACTCAACATTTGTTGAATCAAGTAGTCCCTTGCGGTATTAGATATAATGCCTATGAAGGCGATTTTGTCTCCCAACCTCCTGTTCAAAAGAAACGCTCTTGAAGTCATTTGCCGTCATGGCCAACTGAAACGTATAAAAGTATACAGGAATGAAATGAGACCTGGAATAAGGAATACTACAGCACACACAGGGGAGAACACAAACAGATGGAGAATACGTAACCTTAAACCTGTATGGTTAACCTACGGTTGAGTAAAACCATGACATGTGTAATATTTGGCATTAATCAGCCAGGATATGAATGCATGCGGTGGGAAGAGGAACTAAACATTTAGGGAACAAGTGGTCGGGGCATCGAAGGACAGTCAGGAAAGAAAACACCCGTAGTAGAGAGTTCTAAGCCTGCAAAATTTAGTACCTTTTACGTTGTACAACTGAACATCCCCCTACCGCTTGGGCCTCATTCCCCTCTGATCCCTATCCTTGATGACGTTAGGCAGTGTCAACAAAAACACTGGTGCCTCTTCCAAGCACATTAATAATGTGGCCGACTAGTATGAATTTTGTATTTCTATTTTGTGCTATTAGCAGAAGTTATTGCTAAAGTATAGAAATGGTAGGCTAATTAGACAATCCTGCATAGACCGCTTAACTTGTCGATTACTTTCTTGTTGCTTGTGCGAGTGGCTGTATCACTAGTAGTTCAGACACACATATTGAACATTCATAGGCGAAATAGCACAATTAATTCGTAAACCAAGCAAGCACAGACAAGAACCAGAGCAAAACTATGAGTACATTATACTCCCAGACTGTGGCATTATCGGTAAATTGGGAAATGTTAATACATGAAACGGATTTCTTTTGGATACGCTTAACGTGTGTATTCTCAGAAGTTGAATGATATGACGGACTGCAACGTAAATAATTCTTTGTTTACATATCTTTAATTACTAGGTCATAACACGACAGTTTTTTTTATGTAGGTACTTTGATAAATATTGGTGTATGCCAGTAGGTGGTGGTCTTATTCGACGGCTATATGGCAGCGACTTACTTGTGCGGTATAGTTTGCACAAATAAGACGGAATATTGTGCTACAAGTTTGTGCAAACCTCAGTGTGAAGTTGTCATCGATAGGGGAGATTGTCGAGTTCAAAACAATGAGGCCCGAAGATTTGTTTTTGTTATAAGCATTTCTGCACTGTTTAATGGTAAAAAGAAAGAGTATCATACCTTCCCGAATGAAATGGTGTAAAAAGTGGCTTCTGAGAAGAAAGGTACACTCGCATTTCAATTTAATGGAAAACTTATGAGTCGATGATCCAGATGACTAACTACTTGAGAATGGATGAAACTGCATAATATAAAGAATTGCTACGTTTGATTACTCCTCTAGTGAATGGCCGAACACTGTGACACGCGAATGTTTCTCTCCTCATAAAAGAATGAGTTATACTTTAAGGGTTTTAGCTATTGGGAGATCATACAGAGATTTAAGATTTAACTTCCGTATCACCTTTTGGTACGACACATTCCTCCATCGAATATTCCTTAAACTTTATGATGCGTATATCACACATCTTGCATTTAACTTCCATTGCAACTGAAGGCACGGCTTGTGCAATGTCCACACATAGTAGTTTGGGCAAACCAAATCTTTAGCATTCCAAAATTTACCCAGGCGCGCTCATTGATTTGTGCGAGCACCGTCTTGCCGACCATACGCACGGGCTTACTTGCAGCAAACTGGTTTGCGCAAATAAGCCCACGGTAAAATCTGCACGTGTGGCCGACGTATTAGATGCGTAGTTGGCTTATTTTCACTATCTGCTTGAGTAATCTGCTAATGGATGACGTTATTGCACAGCCACCTTCATTGCCATTCACATAATTTCGATTAACGTATTCGGGAGGAATAAGCTACTACTAATTATCTTATCGTATTCACTGTTGCACTGTATTTAAAATTAATCCTTTCTCAAATGGTCATTTGAGTCAACTTGGCCATTTACGGTACATCAATGTTTAGCCTTAATTCATTTTGAACGAATTAAACAATACAAGTTAATACAACTTCTAAATGTCATACATTCCGCCAGAATGGCACGGGGAATTCGAGGCATGCACTTTACAAGCAGACGCGCATTCAATTCTCTCATCTGATTGAGGTATTCCGATTAACCACTCTCATTCTCATCTCAATTACTCAGAGACATGTAGCAATGTGTTCTTACAGGATTTGACTATCGCGTTTCCTTATTCCTCTAGTAGCTATAAGAAATTACGTAGTAAAACAATTTCTGCAAATCTCTACCTGGATTATCAAGAACAGCTTTGTAGAATTAATTTGTTGAACAATGAGTGGAGAGTCACGTGAATGCAAAACATCAGTATTTTCTTTAATGCTTTTTACTGCGCAAGCTCGTTATAACTAGAAACTGTATAGTTCTGATAGTATTTCAAGTATAAACGAAAAACAAAAGCGTGTGAATTGATAAGAAGCAATCCAGTAATGAAAACGGGGTGACTGACCCCAAATATGGACGCGAAAGAACTGGATAGTAAATGGGAGGCCCTCGTCGAATTGTAAACAGCTGCAGCAATAGCCATGAACGGATGTAAATCACAGAAAAGTGTGGATTTCGTGCATTTTTTATCCCTTGTATGGGTTTGTTTGTATTTCGACTTGTAAAGAACATACCATTGTTAGTAACTGAAGTGTATTTATAAAATAACAGACTAAAAATACACGACCGTCCATCAACAATAGCGTTACAAACGTAGCGTGGTTTATTATACATTGCATAAAATAAAATCTACATATATTGAGACTAGTAAAATAGTCCTGAAAAACATGGGAATACTACATAAATGTTGGCCCTTGCATTTAGTCCCCAGTTTACACATGTGAGAAGGTATTTTTATAGGATGAAAAGTTCTCACCTTCGACGGCTCAAAACTAAAAGTAAGAGTTTCTGAGGTGGCCAGCAATGGCGGCCACCAAAGTGAGGTTGAAGGACTAGTCGACTGCCCCCATACACTTGGGTGCAAAAAACGCGCCGATATAATGAACTGCGTGTTAAGTTGGTAAAAGATTCGTAAAGCAAGCTCCTCCCCAGTCATAGCTCCACCCCATCCATTACCTACTACTAGCAACCCTAATTGTTTGGCGGCTTTTGCATAGCCTATTTTGTGATGGCAGATGTTCACCAGAAGTCAGGATCCAAAGCAGTTTTAGATTTTTGAGAAAACAACCAATTGTTTTATTAATTGTTCTTCCGTAGGTTGGAAAGGTAGAATCAGAATGAAAAAGCATGTAACTGATATTGGGTATGTTATCTCAAGAGAAGTTACGAGGGCTGTGCCAGAAGTACCCGACCTAACAAATAAAGCACAAAAATTTTGGGAAAAACATATTTATTTATCTACATAGGTTCCTTTCAGCTAGATACACTTTTTCCAGCGATGTTCAATAGCTTCGATGCCCTGTTTATAGTGAGAACCATCGAGTTCTGCAAAATAGCTATCAACTACAAACTCCACCTCTTCTTTTTTGGCGAATGTTTTACCACCAAGCCATTTATTCAACTTTGGAAACAGAAAATAATAATCAGAGGGGGCTAAATCTGGCGAATAGGGTGCATGAGGAAGCAATTCTAACTTTAACTCATTGATTTTGGCCATGGCGATAGTGAATGTGTGAACTGGTGCATAGTCTTGATGAAACAACCTTTTTTGTCGCTAAATCTGGCTGTTTATGCTTGAATTCATCATTCAAACGCTGCAATACGTTTGCATAACACTGGTCATTGATTGGTTTCCCTTTTTGAAGATAATCAATGAAAATTATCCCACGCCCATCCCAAAAAACTGACGCCATGACCTTGCCTGCAGATGGAACTGCCTTCTTTCTTTGGAGCCGATACTTCCCTTTCAATCAACTGTTTTCACCGTTCCTTCGTCTCAGGTGTGAAGTGATGGACCCATGTTTCATCCATGGTTATGAACACACGCAAAATCTCGGCTTTGTTGCAGCGAAATATCGCCAAACTCACGACTGAAACATTCTCACGATGTTGCTTTATTCCATTGTGAGTAAACGCGGGACAAATCTTGCGAACAGCTTTCTTATGTCTAAATTTTCAGTTAGTATACGATGTACAGAACTTTTTTGAAATGCCTACGATGTCTGCTAGCTCGCGCACGTTTAGTCAACGGTCATCCAATACCATTTTGTAGACTTTCTTCACAATTTTTGGCGTGGTCACTTCATTTGGTCGACCACTGCAATGTTCGTCTTGGCAGTTCAAATGGCCTCGCCTAAACTCTGCAACCCAATATTTTATTGATGTAAACGAACTAGCAGACACCCCCAGAGTAGACTCTAGCTTGGCTTTAATATTAGTTGGACTAAGACCTTTCAAATGAAAGTATTGTATCACATACCAATGGCCAGTTTTATCCATGTTTACAAATTCGCTGTGAGAGTTCACTTTTAATGGCTGCCAAACAATTACTAAACAACATACCATCGTAAAACTTCAAACTTTAGCTTTGTAAGGGTGATACTTTCCACCTTTGAAACTACAACCATTACATATACGTCAGGTCTGGTACTTCTGGGACTGCCCTCGTAAGTATGTCTTGTGTTTTACCGGGAATACTGTAGTCATATGGAGAATTTCATAACGTGTTGTTATATCGACATCGTAGTCCGACGATAGAGCAGCTGCAGGGGAAGCTGAAAATTATGTTATTTCGAATTATGGCTATGTCATTCAATTTTTATTCTGATTCTACTTTTCCATTCCTAATTAAGCATTAGTATTACCTTACATAAATTTTATAACATTTTGCAAGAAACGAAATATCAAGAAGTTACCAACCCTTTTCAATTAGCAATAAAATGCTATATTTCCTGACTTATTTGCAATGCTTTATCGTTTTGCGTGTTCAACAACAATAATAAGGTTGTTTTTACGTGCCGTAAATCTACGACTTGGACCATTGGCTTTACTTCCCTTCGGAAGGAAACCATGGTAACGATTTTTATGCCCGAAAAAATCCATCACCCTCGGCCGGGTCTGAACCCGCGACCTCTTTACTTGCTCAATTTAGTTCTTTCCATACCCTTTTGTGATATTTAATTGTTAAAAATCAATGTGTTTCTTGCTCTTGCCGCATTGCAAACAATTATTAGTATAAGGTAATAATAATAACTCCATAATATCCCAAGGTATTAAATGAGTTATACAATTTAATTAATTCAATTCAATTTCAATAGTTTTATCTATCATGAAAACAATTTAATTAAGCTATTTCTTTCACATGTCCTTTAACTTTGCTCTGTATCCCGTTGTGATGTTTTTGAAGCTCTTAGTGCCATGCGGACTGCATTATCCATAGCTCTGCAGCCCTCGCTGCGCTATAACCTTGCCCATTAAGGACAATAATTTTTGGTTTGTTGTCCATATAGTTTCTTCCCTTTCAAATGACATATACAGTAAAGAGGACATTGCTTATAAGGCAATTTCATCCTATCACATAACTTTATTTCTTACTTGTACTTAAACTTTGCCCTTATGATTTTAATGTACTTAATTTTAAGTTGTAGTTTTTATGACTATCTTATGGCTTGTAAACTGTACAAGATAAGAATAAATATCTATCAATTAATGTTTGTCATACTGCCTCCCCGGCTTCCTTCGCTTCGGAGCCGCAAATCGACCACTGTTCATTTGTTAGCGTTTGAGTACGACAGTTTTGACATGAAACCAATTACAGACGGACATATTTGCACCCATTCAGATAAAATACTTCCGTTCCCCATTCTTTTCGCCGCTCACATTGTTCAAACCAATAAGAGATTAGCTCATCCGGATAGGTGTGAAGTACAACTGATAAAGAGAATCTGCCAACATTAAATAAAGAAAAACACTAAATGAAGTATCCGTAGGTTCTCTTTTTTGCACCGGACTGTACGTTCGGAATGTACGATAGACTAGTTTATGTGGTTATTGCGGTTAGAATGTACAATGCTAGATTTTTTGAAAATTAACAGTGTTAATTAATATGCGTTTTATTACTGTTAAAGAGTACCAGAAGGGTAGAGTTACCAGACCGAAACGATAAATCCTTATCAGTAAGTGTGATTTACTTCAGGCATGGTAGATGCGAAAATGCTTCGTTATGTGATAACAATCATGTTGCATGAATTAACAATTACGAAAGCAGAAAAGCGTAATTAAAGCGCCTGGGTTTTATATAGCAATATGGTGAGAGAATTAAGTAGTTTACTTTCATATAAAGTAAATTTTTATTAATCGGAAGATAACCGTGAATCTATGTGGGGAGACGCTGGTTGTGTCCACGGAGAGGGGCTGCCCGCAGAGGGGTGTTTTATAACCCCTGCTATGGAACCTTGTAGTGGACACACTTCTTTGCGCACTCAATAGTGATGGCTACTTCACAATTGGTTTTGCAGATGATATTGCGATAATCATAAGAGGGAAATTCCCTCACGTAGTTTAAGTGCTACAAATGGCACTTAAGAAAGTGGAAGTTTGGTGCAAGATGAATAATCTAACTGTTAATCCAAACAAAACAGTAGTGGTATCCTTTACCAGGAGAGTTTAATCAGACTCTCTCTCTCTCTCTCTCTCTTTGGTGAAGTAGTGCCCTATTCAACACAAGTTAAATATCTTGGACTTGTTTTAGACAAGAAATTAACTTGGAAATATCACATGGAATTATGTATTACCAAAGCCTACAGAGTCTTTTGGACATGTAGAGGTATGCTTGGTAAGACATGGGGTCTGAAACCTAGTATAGTGTATTGGATATACACTGCCATGGTGAGACCTATATTCTCTTATGCCGCACTGATGTGATGGCCTAGAGTTAATTTAAAGGTGTGCAGAAAGGAACTCTGTAAATTACAGAGGACCTTCTGCATTTCAATTATGGGAGCCTTCAAAACTACTCCAACTGCGGCAATGGAGATGCTGATTGGGCTCACGCCTCTCCACATATGGATGAAGGCAGAAGCCATGATTGCGTATCACCGTATTTGTCGCCAAACCAAAGTGTCTAATACTGGACATATTAATCATCTCAAGCTTCCTTGGGATAAGAATGTACAACAGATACTCAACATGAGGACTGACATTCTTGAACCAAGATTCAAGTTTGAATTGAAATTTACGGTCTTCCATCCACAGCGGGGTGAATGGGATAGGGTAAAACCTCATAATAGCAAAAGCCCAATCTGGCATAGTGATGGTTCTAGAACCAAATCAGGAACGGAGGCTGAGCTTTACGGTAATGGCACCAAGATTTCTTATAGTCTGGATACCTTAGCTACGGTTTTCCAGGCTGATGCAATCCTAGCCAGTGTCATGGAAAACATTAAAAGGAGATATAAGAATAGAAGTGTTCTTATCCTCTCAGACAGTCAAGCTGCTCTTAAAGCACTTGAGTTACCATCAATAAAATCAAAGTTCGTCTTAGAATGCCGGACGCTGGCTGAACACAATAAGGTTCAACTTATGTGGGTTCCACCACACACAGGTATACCAGGCAGTGAGAAAGCAGATGAAGCAGCCAAGAGTGGCAGCGAAATCCCATTTTTGGGTCCTGAATCTGTACTGGGGGTGTCCTACAGACAAGTGAAACAGGCTATTAAGTACTGGGCTCAAGCAGAACACAAGAACTACTGGAACTCCATTGAGGGTTGAAGACATTACAAGTAGTTTATTACAGACCTGGATAACAGACGCGCAAAATACTTGCGCGGTCTTAGTAGAAGAAGGCTTGCATGCGCAACAGGATTCATTACAGGACACTGTGCCCTTAAGCTTAATCTATACAGAATGGGATTGTTTAACAACCCTATCTGTAGTGGATGCCTGGAAGGAGATGAGACTGTTACTCATCTGCTATGTGATTGCCCTGCTCTTGCGAATCAAATAGCAAGTATTTTTGGCAATCACTTTCCAAAGATAGATGAACTATCGAAAGCCTCAGTTAGCAGTCTGGTTAAGTTCAACGAGCAACAGACAATTTAACTGATGAAAGGGGGATTCGCAATAGGTCGCAGTGCTTGGGCATAAAACCCACCCATTTTTAAACTAGAACTAGAAATTGCGATTATCGAGTGGAAATTCGACTTGTTAAGTGCTCTATAACATAGCTCACAATAGCACTTGTGAGCACGGATAAAATTGTAGGGTTCCTCCGTTTGCCGATTTTGTGTATGTGAATGTTATTAATACTTAAGACATTAGGGTTTTAATCCTGTACCATCGATTATGACAGTCTTTCGTTACCATAGATTCCTATGGAGAAACTGTAAAAGGTCAGAGAGTACTAATTTGTTCTATAGAAGTGAATCCTGAAATTATTAGTACAATTAAGTAACTGTAACTCTCAATTAATAGACAATTTGTTTCGGTATATTCGTGCATCAAAGATTTCTTAAAACTTTTAAGGATGAGTACTGCGCCATGGCAGTTTGGAGTATAGTATTCCGTTACCAGCCTTTATGCGTGGGCTGCGGTTTTTTGCACGGGGTGCCTACGGATTGCGCCGGTGACCATTCAATATCGCAAGAATTTGAAGATTTATTACAGGTAGCGTTCTGTAGGTCACGGAAATTTAACATCTCGGCTGGGCGAACCTTGGTGCTGAGCTCATCATCTCTCCATATCATCTGAATGATCATCTATTCAGCCATTCGCCAGTGGACCTAAGACGAATACTATGATGTTCCGGGCTTTGTGAGTGGTCTATTTGTATGTTCCGGAAATTTTGGGATTCGCATTGCCGCTCCCTCCCTGTCTTGCTATTATGTTTGTTTTCAATATGCTGTTAAGACGCGCAACGCCTGTTGCATGTTTGGTGACTCACGAAAGGAAGGCTTTTGGACATTCTTGTGCATTCTATGAAACCTAATGTTACGCCATGTAAGTAGGATGGCGAAGATCGGAGAAATTGATGTTTTTTCTCATTTTCTTCTGCTATAGAGAAGAAATCAGAAACACAATACTTGCATTCATTATGTTCGTCATAATGCGTGACGAAAGTTTGAGTTTTGCAACATACACAAAGCCCGAAACTTCCGGATACTACTATGATTGACTCCGGTCCTGAAAGATTTCAGTTATTAACAAATTTACAGTCTGCATTAAGTACCACAACTAACACTTCTGTGCAAATTAACTGAAGGAGAAACAAAAGCCTAGATGGTAGTTCATTTTTTCTGGTGGAGCATTTACAAATCTAACAGCAATTGGAAATATACTGGAGCACTGATTTTATGTTAAACCCTATGGTATGCTAGTAGTTGAAATATGGGGTTTCTGTGTCAGTCACAGACTGATGCAAAGCCCCCAAAAATGTCTGTATAACCCCAAAACCTGATATAGAAACACCTACAATGTTAAAAACGTCATGTGCCACAATCCCGTTAAGTTCTGATAGGTTGTATGTGTATGTGAAGGGGTTTCTTTGTCCTCACTGCTTCTCCTCCCACTCCCTCTCTCTCTCTCTCTCTCTTTCTCTATTTCCTGTGTTAAAGAGTTGTGTGTGAAACTGCATGTGCTACAATCCTCTTATGTTATCATAGGTTGTATGTAAAGGAGTTTTCTTTGCCCTCATCGCTTCTCCTTTTCTCTCTCTATCTCCTGTGATAAAGAGTTGTGTATGTGTGTATGTGTAATTACATGTGCTGCAATCCCCTTATGTTATGGTAGGTTGTATCTGAAGGAATTTTCGTTGTCCTCATCGCTTCTCCTTCTCTCTCTCTCTTTCTCCCTCCTGTAGTAAAGAGTTGTGTGTTTCAATAATGCAATTACATGTGCTAAAATCCCCTTATGTTATGATAGGTTGTATCTGAAGGAGTTTTCTTTGTCCTCATCACTTCTCTCTCTCCTGTGGTAAAGATTTGTGTGTTTCAATAATGCAGTTACATGTGCTAAAATCCCCTTATATTATGATAGGTTGTATGTGAAGGAGTTTTCGTAGTCCTCGTCGCTTCTCATTGTCTCTCTCTCTCCTGTGGTAAAGAGTTGTGTGTTTCAATAATGCAATTACATGTGCTACAATCCCCTTATGTTATGATAGGTTTTGTGTTTGTGTGAAAGAGTTTCTTTGGCATCATCGTTTCTCTCCCCCCTCTCTCTCCTGTGGTAAAGAGTTGTATATTTCAATAATGCAATTAATCCTGCCATGTGTGTGTAATGATGAATGAGTCACGTTCCATTCCCTTGTTGTTCTCTCTCTGGGGGAGGTGTGAGTTTGTGTGTGTGTCTCATCGCATCAATGTACCGCCCCCCCTGAAAATCGAACGTGTGTGTTTGTGTACTTCTCATTACGTTATTGTTTACGAATGTATTGTGTAAATCATGAAAAAGATTATTGATCGTAAGAGGATGGTAAGTCTAGATTGGAAGATGACCGCCAATATGGAATGACGAATAAGAAACGTGCATGATAATCAGGTAGGTAGGCTACATGAGTATTCCAAAAAAACATATCTGTAGAAGGCTAGCGAGAACACCTCTCCAATGCAAAAACGAGCATGTTCAACTCCCCCCTCACAAAGCACGATATGTGAACCGAGACCAGATCTGAGATCTCAGTCGACTGTGAGACAGGACGATGCATCAAAATCCAAATTCATGTCATGATACGGAAAAAATTCGCTGTTGAGATAAAGATTCAGTTTGGTGATATTGCAGTGGCGGCGGCGCCGTGGCCGAGTAACCCGAGGCGGCCCGGGCTCAATCCCAGGGACCTGCATTTGGGATTTGTGGTGGACGAAGCGGCGTCTGGGTGAGTTTTCTCCGGGTTCCCCGTTTCCCCCGCCATTCATTACACCAACTGCTCCATCATCACCTTTCCTTTCATCAATTTCACCAACATTTCGTTTCATCTACTTCCTTCATCCCATACCAGGCATCGGGTTGATCACCCATCCTGGATGCTCTGTCTGATCCATGAGTGTCTGCTCCTCGACGGGCCTATGACCCCAGGCACCCGCTTGTAATTCCTGGGGGGTAAGTCCTACATAAGAGAAGGATAAACAGATAATGCATGAATGAATGATATTGCAGTGATCAAAGATAGACTTATCTTTAGCAAGGTATTTCAATCTATCAGTCTGTGCACCCACTATGATAAAACGCGGTTTCTCGAGCTTCGATGGTGTTGCAAAGTTCCACGTGAACGCTTTAGTCTGCGGTGCTGCAGTTTGAGTGTGAAGGTCCAGAGTTCGAAAGGCAACGTGCAGCGGGCGATCTGACTTGACGAGTTTAAATTTCTCCAACCTCTCGGCATCGGAGAGTCTAAGTACGGGCATCCTCCATTCGATGCACTTTAGTCGGATGGTTGCCACCATACAATTATTAGGATTTTTAGATATAATTATTAAGTATTAGCTCCTTGTGATCGTCTGCGAAACCCAGAAGCATGGAAAGGGGAACGATGGCGTTGAACACACCATTCGATGCATTCAATGTCTACAGCTTCTACGGGAAAGGTCCAGCCGGCGTTCTGCAGGCGATTGGAGTCCAAAGTGTTGACAGCTGCATAGTTGCGCATAGTCGTAGAAATTCCGGGATTTCTCGTTCTATGTATAGTAGTACCTTTCATATCTAAGCGAACTTCATCAAACAGAAACGCCGTGGCATTGTTGGTCAGTTTTGTTGCAGATGAAGCTTCACAAGAAGGTTTTCTCATAGTTCCTTCTATGTATAGGTAACTTCTGCTAGGAAACGTGTACAAATCCTCGGCTTGGCATGGTATCCTAATTTCATCATTCACATCCTGAGCAGACGTATTGTGAGGTAGGAAGACATGTTCCTCCTCCTCCTTACTAAGCTTATCGTCAAATGTCAGAACTCCGGTAATATCTAAAACATCCATTACAGAAGCTTGAAGCCCAGTTGCTCGAGGAACTCTCAGTTGGATGGTGTTAGCAGTTTGCGCATAGAAGACTGGGTAGGTATCAATCTCGAGAGAAACTTTTTATTATAATAATGCCTTTTAAACTTTATTCCCATTCCGTCTTATTTGTAGTCTCAGTGTAATAGTTTCGTTTCTGGAGTCAAGCGTATCCCTGTTCCGGTCTACCACTCGAATGCTGTGATGATCAATGAGATTCGTGTCGATGATGGGTAGATATATAGGACTTGGGCGGTTCCTGCGAAATGTGGTAGTCCGGAGGAAACGGCGGGAAAAACTCGTAGCCGCTGATGAAGGATCCAGTGGTAAAGTTGCATTCGATGCGTATGATGCTGACCTTAAAGATTTTCACCATTCATCAGACTCGGCCAGTACACCCGGCTCCACCGTGCGTTTGACGGTGAAACCGAGAAGAGAGCCCACCAATCTCTCTTGAGTGAAATAAATAACGTAGGAGCACTAAACCTCTGACTTGGTGGTGTTATTATTGGGACGGAGAAAAAAGTCATCGCCGGCTTCGAGTCTATCCTTGAGGAAGGTGTTTATATCTTCTATTTCATAAGTGCCTGGTGGAATTTCGATGTTTCAAGTTTTCCATCCTGCACATAATGGAAAGTGTTATTGCTAGAATCAACATTTGGTATCGAGTAAAATGTCTTGAAATTCAGTAGAGCAATCTCGTAAACTCCATTTTGATCCACATGGAGTGATAGATTGAGATGGATAGAGAAATTAGAATCAGATCCACTCACCGTGATAGTGTAACCCATTTTCACCATTCAAACATCTTGTCGAAAGTGTTTTATAAGAGAAACTGTAAGCATAGAAGACTACAAATGACACAATCGAAATTCTGATACCTGTGTCTGTTGTACATGATCTTAACAACGTCGAGATAGGATTCGATCTCTTTTGGAGGTTTCAGATTGCCGAAACTGTCAAAATAAAGCGCTCAATTTCCATCCTTGCGTATAGCAACCCAATGAGTATCCGGATTCTGCGAGCTGTCCATATTGACGACGATCATCTATGTACGTCTAGGTCTTAGAGGTTGTTTGTCTAGCATGTATACGCCTCTAAAATTAGGAATGCGTAGACGTTTAGAATAAGCTTCAATCTCCGCAATGCTTAAGGCTTTTTCCGGGATATGTACATATCTCGCACTGAGTTTTTTGGACGTAGATACAAGCCCCTTCCCTTACTGCACAGTCCACCTCCCTTCAAGACCTCTGCCCTTGCCCGTGGCTAAGGTTTCCATATGCTGATTGTGACGAACCAGTTCGTTCAGTTGCTTCTACGCAGCACGTTTCTTATTCACCGAGATAGCGATCCGTGCGGCCCCCCTGCCAAGCTACCCTAAGCACCCAATGCCGCAAAAAGCGGTATCAAAGGTAAGATACCGCCTCTAGCGGGTGGTGGTGGTATTATTCTCTTCCGCCGCTTGCGCAGTCCAGCGCTCATGGCCACGTTTTCCCTTCATGATTGTGGGCACAAGTCTAGCGGCAAGATTTTCGACAGAAATAGCATCGGAAGACTGCATCCGATTCCAGACCTTTTCCACAAGTACCTTGTCAGTCAAATGCCTCAAACTCGTCTCCCGATGCGTGGCGTAGGCACTATCGTTTTCTCGACATGCGGCGTCCAATTCGTTTATAGGTGGATCCCCTCACTGCAAGCGTTTATGTAGCTTAGTTCTAGGACCACAGTACCTGTAGCCGGGAAAATGAGCCTCAAACGGTAGAGAATTAATCAAAGAATTAAGTATTCCAGAACCCTTCCGAACGCGTCCATAGCTCATGATACACTAGAAAATAAAAAGCGAAATATACACCTTATAATCTTAGTCGCACGATGGAAGTAGTAAAACAAAACTATTCGTTACCTATACAAGTTTTAGACTTCGACAATGACATTCGCGAGGGAAGGCACGGCTGTCTCTTCCCGAGCAACTTCAGAGCGCTCATTCTGGGTAGCTGAAATGCGGGAAAGACGAACATCTTACTCAACCTACTAATCCACGAGAACGGTCTAAGTTTCGAGAATCGTTACATTTACTCGAAATCACTGCATTAACCGATATATCAGTACCTGCTCAAAGTCTGAAAACCATACCCGATATAGGAATGTACATGTTCGAGGGCGGTAAAAAAGTACTGGAAACCTCCGAAGACAGAAAAAATTCCATAATCGTATTCGATGAAGTCATAAACAAGAAACAGGGTAAAATTGCTTCGTATTACTACATGGGTAGACACCGCAACGTCGATGCTGTATACCTAGCACAATCATATGCAAAGGTACCCAAATATCTAATTAGAGACAGTGAAAATATGATTGTGCTCTTCAGACAAGATAATCTCAACTTAAAGCACATATACGACGATTATGTAAATACACATGTCGTATATGGAATTCAAAGAGCTGTGTAAGCAAGTATGGGAGAGTAATAACGGATCGAACTCGAAACCACTTGTTGCCATAGTGTCGGAATTCCCGCTGAATGAAGGACGATACAGAAACGGTTTCGATGCATTTATCAGAGTGAATAAATAGAGAGTATCGCTCATTACAGCTATGAGAATCGACAGATTCGGATTGCGCAGGATCATCCGTCCAGAGGTGTGCTTAATCCTTATATCTTAAATCGAGATGACACGGGAAAATATCAATTCAAGAAAAAGTGATTATACAACATTCAGGATCCTGAAGAAGACTATGATGTAACGACTAAACACAATGTGGATACGCTTACGACTATGGTCAAGTATCCAATGCAGACGTTCACCGAAAAGACTTGATATTAGCGTTTGGGCGAATTAGAAGCTATGCACGTGCAAACATCGCTCGAAGGTCAACATCAGAGGCTAATGGAATACCTGAGTAATTATGTCATTCTGGATATGATAAGAACGAAGGTACTATTACTTCCAGTTCACGAACATGATGTTGTGAATAAAAAATATATTTTAGATTACATAAATGCACGCACGCTTCTTCCGGATTCAAACGGAAACGGATAATGAAGATAGCTGATCCCATGGACAATAACGATGCCGCAACTGAAACATATGTTAGACATTTCGTTGTAAAGAAAAATGCCGAAACACAGGCAGTTTCAAACCGAACTTTAGCTTCTATGTGTCAAGAAATTTTTGCAGCAGTAAAAAAAAATCCGGAAACCGTGCTAAACCGTCAGAGCTCGATAGATAGGTACCTAACATCAACTGTGAATAAAATTGATATTCTTAAATCGAAAGTGGGTGTAATAAATGGTATTTTAGGACAAATGAGAGGACAGCTCATCATCAAATTGCAAATTAAACTGTATAGGGGTAACTCGCAAAGATACATGCTATCGTCGGGACTCGAATACTACAAGTCCTCGGTTATCGGAGAGGTGATTGGCTGCTTATGATCTCATCATCGCTTCCCAATACGAGAATGGATACAATTTTTGCAACAAACTATAAGCTAGTTGAATGTTATCCTGCATCCATCATGATAGACATTCACAGCTCCAGTTAATCGTGCTAAAATGGACATATTCTAAGTAATGAATTGAAAACCCCCTATATATTAACAACAAAAGCTTAATTGTGCATTCATTTTAAGATCGATTTATAAGGCATCAGACTCATGCAGTCCATCACTCGACAAAGTAAAGCGATAAGGGAAAAGTTACGTTCCCTGAAGGGTCTAAAGTTCGAAACCCAACTTGTGATGTCCCAGGTACTTCAGCCCGTCACCGTTACTTTGAAGGATATAATAAACAATCAAGAAAAGCGCAACCTTCTCTCGCCCCGAAGAAGAAGAAGAAGAAAAAATGAAGCAGATACCCTTGCGAATTATCTGAAGAAACTTCGAACAGCTAGCGGCAGTGATCCGGATGTTACCTTTGGAGTACGGTACGGAGATGGGACTATAAGGTAGGAAATAAATTAATTACATTTGCAGATAACTGTTCAGATAGGAGATGACACTTATGCGGCTGGCCCGGGGCTGTACGAACTATTATTCAAGCGCGTACCTCAGACCTCATCGTGTACGGAAGACGATCTAAATATTTATTCTCAGATTTTGAAACAAACTTTAGTTTGACAGCGCTACAGCAAAAACGGTCGTCCGATATCGAGCAAGGGGTATAAATATAAGAATATCATACGCAGGCCAATGGACACTACGACTGGTTCTGATCTCGTATGGAAGGAGCATGTTCCGGATAGGAAGTTGGACTACGTATACTGGTCCGATCCTAATAGTCTGATTAGCAGACTCAGGGTGCTAATTGCATTGAGGGCGGCTGGCAATTTGAATCATACAATGGAAATTCAAGAGATTGTCACAGAATTTAAAACCTAAAAAATAATAGCATAATTAGACGAAACATCGCTAATGAATTACATTCCCCCGCCTTCTGCGAAGGAAAACAGTTGGGAAAGGTCTTAATGACTTATTACAAATAGACCTTATTGAAATGATACCATACGCAAAACAAAACAGAAACTATAAGTACATTGTTATTGCTGTTAATTTTTACTCAAAACTCGCCTTTGCAAGACCGGAGTGAATGTTACAAAAGCAATGCGGAATATACTGGAAAATCTGGATACAGTGCCTAAGAATATTCAATCCAATAATATAAAGAAATTTTACAATAAGCATTTCAGACAATTAATGACCAAGTATGGAATTAATCACTATAGTGCATTCAGTGTCATTAAGGCTACTGCTGTCGAACGTTTAATAAGAACGCTTAAAGCTATGATGCATAAGGAATTTTTGACTAAAGATTGATATAAATGGCTGGATCTCTTGCCAAGAAGCATTAACACCTACAACAATACTTGCCATTCGACGATTCAAACGAAGGCTCCCGACGTCAGGAACAAGGATCTCCTCCTCACGATGTTTTGAGGTATAAAAAGAGGAACACACCTAATCGGAGCACTGAAATGCTTCGTATTGTCAGGGTAAGACACAGAGTCCCACGCACCTATCATCCGGTAGATGGCGAGGGAAAGGAAATACAAGGCGGATTCTACGGTCATGAATTATTAAGAACTCGGTACCCTGACACATATCTCATAGAAAAGGTTTTATGACGACAAGGGAACGGGTTATTTGTCAAGTAGTTAGGCTTTCCAGGAAGTGAATGGATAGGAAAAGATGCTGTATTGTAGAAGATGCAGCTAAGCCATTAGTAAAAAAAACCTGTAAAAAATGAAGGATTTTGGATGTGGTATATTATGTAGTGTTCTTTCTTTTCGTTCTTAACAAATAAAACAAGAATAATCCAGAATGAATTGATTTATTATTAATTCTATAGCTATTCCCTTTTCTTTAAACAATCGACACCATAAACTGATAATATGAAATAAAAAAGACCTTTACCGTTACAAATGTGTGTATCTGTGCATGTTTGATATACATTCATAAAAAGACAAAAAATGACACAGATATAAAGTTAAAAGTATCATAATATGTTCCATGTTTTTTAAACATACAAATATCATAAACTGATAATAACCCTTTAACGTTACAAAAGTGAATACCTGTGTAGTAGGATCTCTAATACATGATCCATAAAACATAACATGTGACACATAATAAAGTTAAATTATCATAATATATCCCCCCTGTTTTGAACTACACAAACACATTAAGCTGATCATATGAGAAAAGAAACTTTTTTACCGTTACAAAAGTGCAGTAGGATGTGTAATATACATTCCATAAAAAATAACATGTGACACAGTAAGCATCATAAAGCAAAATCCAGTTGAATGATTTGATATGTGGTAGTAAACATATTTTACAGTTAGAAAATTGACTACCTGTGCCATAACGATATGATTTGCAAACAAAAATCAGGTAGGATGGTTTCATCCTCTTTACCGATACAAAAGTGAGCATCTGTGCTATACATAACAGGTGACATGAAAAAAATTGCTTTGAGCAAACATCATATTTCTCAACTTTAAGTATCATACTAAAGCACTTTGCTTTAAGCTTGCCTTACGTGTTATACATGTCATAAAACAAAACACTGCGATATTACACAAACTATCATAACAAAACCCTTGAGTTTTTTGCATTATATTTCTTATGCAGGATTAATGAAATGGCACGAGAAATAAATGTTCTCGAGTTTGCTTTTTTATCTTTAAGCTTGCATTATGTTTCTTAAGCAGAAGTACATGAAATGGAATCACAAGAAAATAATGTAAAACAAATTCTCTCTTCAGTGAGAAAAATGTTATAATAGAAACAAATTTAACTAGGATAGTTTCATCCTCTTTATGGTTACAAAAGTGACTTCCACAAGCAGATTCTCTCTTCAGCGAGAAAGAGGCTGCTAGTTGTGCGAAGAGGTACAAGGATCTGCAGGAATAGAATAATGTCCCCAAGATAATGTTTTATGCCTATTTTCAATCATATAGCGTTTGATATCAAGCCCCCTCAATGCAATTTTGTTCATTTCTACTGTGTGAACCTCATGCTTATAACTTCTGAATGTTTAGCGAAATGTGCTACGTTCATGTCATTGAGACAGGATAAGTAATCCATTGCCATTTTTGAAATTTCCTTCCACTTTTTAATTAATTTCCCATCGAAACGGTATGAATATAATTTCGATCTTAATCCTGTGTATTCAGTCATTATTCTACCAGATAATTTATCCTTAAACAAACCCACTACTTTTTATTTACCAGAGGTATCTAATATGCGTTATCCGGTGGTTAATTGCTTGTATCAAAATACCGATGGTTAGTTTTGATAAATTCGTAAACATGTGTACTGGTTTCAAACAGAAATGAATCTGTATGGGTATAATTTAAAGATGTTTTTCAGAATGTTGTAATAAAGGTCATAATCACATATTTAGAAATGTCAAGTATTGCCTGCACTATGTATATGGGCTTACACATTTGAATTTCTTCCCTTGACAACTTGATCCCCACAAGGTTCTCGTCGAATAGATACATCGTGAAAACGTCTGACGTGATATTAATTTACGTTCCTGTTCCCAACTGATAACAAGACGAAAATCATTATGCTTGCGTACGTTTCGATAAATTTACCATAAACGCAATTATTCATTTTTTCCCATAAATTCTGTCCAAATTTAGTTTTTCTTTTGGAGCAATTTAGCAGCGTTCAAGTCAACATATGTTTTTAACCACAATGATTGTTTGTAAGCCACTGATCTATGTATGCGTTTCAACCTCATTCCTAGTTCTACACATTACTGCAGATTACGGTAATGCAGCACATAACTAGACTTACCTAATAGCGTCGTTAACAGTTTTTTGCGTTTATCTTTCGGAGGTATCTCGCTCTTTGGACACAATGGAAGATCATTATGACTGCCGTGGATTTCTTTAGGGTATTCCAGATCGACTTCGAGCACATATCCCGTATCTGACGGTACGGTTAAGAAATCTGTTGCGTTAATTTCATCTCTATTTAGTCACCTGAGTTCACCGTAAGGCACGGAACTCCTAACCATCGAAAAGCCGTATAAATTTGTGCAATCTAAAAGTGCTAAGTATTTAGATGGTAATGATTCGTTGTAATCCTGCATGTACTTGTTATTCGCTTTGGAGTATCGCCTGGACACTGTGTAAAGCCTCCCCTTATTCCCGATTCGAAAAGCTCTAACATATCTTTGTCAGTGATTAGTGATAATTTAGCCTTACTTGATATCAGCAATGCATCAAATACCAACCCTGGTATAGTATAATGGTAACATGGATCCAGTTTATATAAATTTTGACATAATTCTCTGATTTTTTCAAAAATGTCTATTAATAGCATTGTGTCGGTCTTAAGGTATAGATCATTGTATTTACCTAAACTTATAATATATACTGCCTGTGCATGTACATAGGCTTGTGTTGATACGTTATCAAATAGTGAAATATCAGGTAATAAGTTATCTTTCAATTTCTCAATGCAATCCAGATATGTGTATGGAAATACATCTTTGCGTCTCATTATTTATTGATGTATGGGATTTTCGTAAGCTCTGTTAGTACTTTTAAAATCCTCAGGGTTTAACATATCAGCTAATTGGCTCAATTTATTATCGAGGAATCTATAACTGTCAAGAAATCCAAAATATATCTATTTTCCATTAGATGTGTATCCCTTACTGAATGATAGACAATTTTCTGATGGTGAAATGCACCATATCGGTTCTCGATCGTAAGATTCTTCACGAGAAAATGTGAATCGTAATTTGATAAACAGCGAAAAATTACTGGTATAAAATTTGGTAATTTTATACTCAAATTACACGAATTGCGTGCCGGACCTATGAATTTCCCAGGGATGTGACTGTGGCCTTTGACTTTTAAATGGTCTGACTCAAATTTGCGTTCACATAGACGACACATAATCAGTGTGTTTGAATTTCCTCTCATCATCATCTGTCGTATTTAACTCCTTGTTTTTTTGAGTAAATATCAATTGCATCGTGTGCAATTAATTTTAATTCACTGAAAAATTCTTGAATTGCATTAAGCCCTCTAAAGGATTTGAATTTTGTTAAGGAATCGTCATATTGACATACGAGATTTAGAGATATTGACAACGCTTCGTGTCTCTGTACCGACCACGTACAACTGTTCTCTATAGAGAATGAACTTTTTTAAGTATTGATTCAATGTCTGCATATACTACGAATGGAACGGGAGAATATTTGGAAAATGCATTGAATACAACCATGTCGTCTTTCCCTAATTCAGGCATGCTAACAACTTGCGATTTCATGCATCTCAATTTATGTTTGCCTAGTATATTTTCATTTGAAAAAGGTTTCAAGCAGCCTGCTACTCGTTTTACACTTATGTTTAGTTAGTTGCATTGCCAATAGTCGAGAAAGATTGTTTATTAAACAATAGTGTGATCCAGCATCCTTAGTGATTCTTAAAAGTTTCACGTGATGGCCCTTAATTTTGGAGGTTTGGTATAGCGGAATAATAGAACATTGATCTATACCATATACAGTGATCGATATATTATCATTTTGCTTTTCAAATTTATGGATGTCATCTGAAATACTGGAAATTCTATTCCCGTGAAATCAAATTCTTTAAACATGCTGCACTTGTAATAAGATTTAACTCTATCAGCATTGCGCTTTACTGGGTATTTGGATGCAAGTAGACAATATCCGAAACATTTATTATCAGTATTTTGAATATTGAACACTGCATTCTTATGTTCTATGAACTCAGACACTTTTATATGACAGCCTGCATTTAAAGGATCGTAGTGAAAAACATTTGGAATTAGCGAACATATTTGAAATAGAGTTTTCCAACTACTTTTCTATTCAAATGTTTCAATATTCAATAATATGGGATGTTTAAGTTTATCCTCATACCATTCGCTAATGTTTGTACTCTGTAATATGGGATGTATGTTACTGTTGAAATTAAACGTCTCAATTTTTTCGTTTTCATGGGTCTGAATAATGTATCGGCATACTTATATAGCACACAACTGTATTCCTGATGCTGAAGACCGAGATTACTCCAAATTTCATTGCTGACCAGGGGTTCACATTCATCTAGAAATGATTCCGGATCAATGATATCCAGAGGGTTTTCTATTTGACTTGTATAGATCCGATTTTTAAATGCAGATTCTATTTCGACACATGCAAGATCCTTTGTATTCCTCTGTTTACTCACAAAATCGATTCCCGCATTCTTTGCCGCGGATGCGCCAGCGTCTTCGGGATCAGAACCCACCCTCTTGAAGCCGAATCACCTCAGGTCTTATTCGAGATAGCGTACACAGACTCATCTAAAACGATAGTACAAATATCGTATTAGTATTCGTGTCACATCACATGTATACAGTCGTGAACTTTTTTTTATAATAAATAAAAACAGTAAACGTCTATTTGATCACATGTATAAATACAATTAAAATTCTTTCCTCAAAAAATAATACTTGAATTTTTTTAAACATGCACAAATGTTTGATTAAGCTGGGAAAAATATATTCATATATTTGATATGTTTGATATCCTAAGCTGACGTCTGATTATTCACAGCTGAAAGAATAAACATTCTAGCACAAATTGTATGTTTTCCAGTGCGTGAAAACAAACATAGCAATGATTGAACTTTTTTTAAACATGCACAAATGTTTGATTAAGCTGGAAAATCATTTATTAGCATATTTGAAATTGTTTTCGTAGCAAATGTTTGATATCTTAAGCTCACATCTGATTTTTTTTAAATGCTGCAAAAACAAACATTCTAGCACAAATTGTATCTGCAAATAACTATTTTTTAATGAATCTTACCTTTTCTTTGGCTTACGGATTTCTGTAGTGTTTATCTTTCTTGGGATATCTTCTTGTTTTACTGCACTGTCTGAAAAAATCATTCAACAAACAGTAAATAAATTTATGTTTTCAGTTGCAATTCAAATAAACATCTGTAAAAAAGGAACACATATATTTGTTTTATTCACACATTCACGATAATGTTCTAGGCTCACATTGCTTTTTTGTTTCTTACAAAAATAAACACATATTTTTAAACTGAGTTACTTTTTCGTAAATGATACATGAATCTTTTATAGTTACAAATGTGTAAACATGAGTATTTCAGCAAACTGATAAAACAAAAGACTACATGATTTTACTTAAACTCTTCTTCTTCTTCTTCTTCTTCTTATTATTATTATTATTATTATTATTATTATTTGTATATATGCCACACATTCATTGTAAATTTCTTTAAACAAGTTATGCAAATATATGATACACATTTATTTTTGAAAGTGATGCCAATTATCGTTCAACGCTAGCTTTTAGCTTTAACACATGCAAAGAATTTTTCTGTTTTAAAGCAAAAACAAAATGATTAAATACATCTTGAGTTTCTTTTTCCTATTAAACGTTATTGTAATAGATTTGCAGGCGTATACAATTATAACTTTTTGTAGGTGCCTTTGCTTGTAAAAAAGGAGAGCTTATGACGCTTATATCAACTCGGCAGGCTTTCCTGATCCATATACACAAGCTGGTATCCTCCAGAATTGATTGCAGCTTTCTGTTCTGCTGACTTGTTATTAAATCGTTCTGGGAGAAAGATTTGATACTTTTCCAAATTTAGAACTGTGCGCTCTCCATATCTTGTACATACTATCTTAGGTACATTTATTTTGAAGGGGACGTTCATCTCCAAGTCGGCAAGATTTTTCGTAGGTAGAATAGGCCTACCATCTCCCGGGTCATTTAGTTGATTTACTATGTCATCGGTAACATTTTCAAACGTGTTTCGACAAGAGTTTAGTACAAGCACTTTATATTTAGGTCAAAAATGTCTTCAAGGATTTTAGTACAAGCACTTTCAACGGAAATATCTTAGTCTCGATAGACTTGTTCAAGTATTTAATCTTAACACGCAAAAAAACACGAAAACAAAAGTATCATACACTGAATGTTTTATAGCAAAAAAATTGTTCACTTACCATCCATGTTTACTGTCCTCTCTCGTACACTGATGGCATTGGAGTGATTTTCATATCCTTATATAGAAGCTGTTTTGACTTCATTTCACTTTAAAGTTGTCAACCGTCTCACCCCCTCCCTGGCTCACATGTTACGTCCTAAATATTATGCATCACAGAACACACTCGCACAGATACTAAGATCTTAGTTCTTAAATGTTAAGGTTTTATACAAAATACATTTATCGATAATGGGGGATTTTCAATCCAAGATTCTTTAGTCATATCATACATGCTTTGCCTATTGGTGGCCTTCATTCTATAGGTGTGAACGTTTTGCTGGCTTCATAACTATTCGATCTTTTTAGTTAGTTATTAATACACGCATGTACACTGCTGCATGCATTATATCCTCCTATTTAATTTTTTCGTTGGGTCTACGTGAGCAAAGTACACATGTACATATATTTGTTCATAGCTAATTATAATACTCTGGGAGCATATTCACCCAGATCTGGGAGCATATTGCCCATTAACAGACTTTAGTTCAGACGTATAATTGCGATCCTTCGCTTTTTTAGAGTTTTGTAGTTTACCTTGCCACACGTTTCCTGCCTTCCGATAATAATAGTGGAGGATAAATAACGTTCGTCATATTCCCTAGCATAAGGTTTTCCTATCAAATGTACAATTACTGTCTGTAGAGAGATACAGTTTGCTTTTAGATCTCATAGACATTGTTTCTAAGCGGGCGGTTGAACTTAAACTGCATTACTATTTTTTTATTTTTTATACTTCGAAGTCATGCATTGCCAGTGTTTTATCTGTGGATCGTTTTTTGTATTATGCTTAGTGTGATCAGATAACTGCACATAGCGTAATTTAAACGCAACGGTCATGCATTACATTGCTTTTCTATCGTACTTTGACGTGGTGGGATAACCACGGAATATTCGTAAGAAGCACGAAATTTCAATTTTCTTCTCTGAATCGATACATTGTGATATTTAAGCAGTTTTTCGTTCATCTCCTGCTCCTTTAACCATAGGCGTATGTTTTTTTTTTCTTGGATAGTGATGCACATGAAAACATGTACACGCACTTACAGGGGATTGTAGCACATTGCATTATTGCAACCTACAACTCTATAACACAGGACAGAGAGATAGAGGGAGAGAGAGAGAGAAGGAGAAGCGATGAGGACAAAGAAAACTGCTTCACATACAACCTATCACAACATAACGGGATTGTAGCACATGCAATTACACACACACACAAAACCCTTTACCACAGGAAAAAGAGAGAGAGGGGGGAGGAGAAGCAATAAGTACAAAGAAGCACCTTCACATACACATACAACCTATCAGAACATAAGGGGATTGTAGCACATACCTTTTTAACATTGTGGGGGTTTCAGTATCAGGGTTTTGGGTTATACAGACATTGTTGGGGGCTTTGCATCAGTCTGTGACTGATACAGAAACCCCATATTTGAAATACTTATGCTAATTGAAAAGCGATTTGCACAAAAAATGATGATCTTGAAAAAACACTGAAGATGTGTGCGAGTTTGAATCAACTGCCGGTGTGAACTAGTTATTGGGCACAATCGTGAGGATAATTCATTTCCTGTCTGCTTACTCAAGCTTTATGCTCCATCAGTTCCGATTGGAACAGTATACAGTATAAACTTGCAAATGTACCTTAAATTTTCATAAAATGTATTTAAATTGCAAATATTTAAAGCAGTGAGACTTAATAAAGTTGCTAGCTTTACAAACACTAATTGCAACCAACAAGTATATGAAGTTTCGTACGGTGAGTATTAGAGTGTTGCAAAATTATATAATAACGTTTACAACATCTCATAATCACAGGTTTTAAGCAAAGTGACTGCCTTCTGTACCTATTGTTACGACTTTCGGGATGATTAAATTCACTTATATCCATAGCGCACTTTATCATTGGAGTATTTTCGTTACAAAGTTCTTCCCATTAATCCAGGCCACAGCAAAATATACGACTAGCAAAATTCGGTACAATACAAGTTTTTAGGGAACCTGAAAGTATCTGTGAAATAAAAGCCAATCTAGGAGATAGGTTTTTAAATCAGTGTATGTAAGTCTTACCACTAACCTCGATTTGCAATATACAGAAATACAAACGTAAATTTAACCCAAAACATGAAGAAATAAAAGAAACTGCTGTCATACTTCGGGTATTTTCCAAACTTATTTTCAGGAGGTTCTTTATAAGTAAGAGGTGATTAACAGTTTTAACAGAAATTCGTAATCTGAAACCTGATATCCCAAAAACCTACAATTACAGTATTTTTCCTTTACTCCTAGCTATTTTACTGCCTTTAGTATTATTAAAAGAAGTGTATTTACAATCAATGTACAACCAGCATAACAAAACGCTATCATGCCATTGTTTGTCTCCACCTGTTGACGTTTCAATTGTTATTGCCGTAATAACAACAGTATCTTAATTTGTATAGTCAGTGGTAGATACAACGTTTCATAAAGCAGTGAAGGGCAAAAAATATAGTATGTTCTAGAATCAAAAAGTAAGTATACAGATACAGAACAGGAAGCAAATAGGACTGATTAATGTAACGAATATGACCGGAGTTTGAGCAATATTTCCTCTAAACTTTTGCATATAAGGGCAAAATTCAACGCAACTGTTGTGAAAGATTCTGTAACTTCGCACTCGATCCAAAAAAAAAAATTATTCGGAAATTTTATTTGATGAAAGCACGATATCTATTGTAGTAATGTGTATAAAACCAAACATGATCTACAGTTACAAATTTCTCTACTTTTACAAATTCACATAATTAGCCTGCATTACAGTACTTATAAAAGAGTGGCTCATCTCTCTACTTTAGAGGTCTCTAGGGGCCGAAATAGTTATATTCGGGCCAGCCTGTTTTGAACCAAGTCACAGCTCGAAAATAGGTTATAATGTATTACCTGGTCTGGGCCCGATTGTCTAATTTGGTTTTAAATACAATCATTTTTCAGTTTTATTATATTATTATCTTTTATCCTGCTGTCGCGATGCAAAGAGACCCATGCTCGATTTTCGGTACCGGCATGGGAACATTTTCCTCTTTGCTATGAAGCCTGTTAAGGGATGCACTCAGGTGCCTGGGACCAATTGCGAAGCCATTTTACAGAAATAATGCCACGGCTGAGTTCCTGGAATCCGCTGTAGTAAGTGGCATGCTGACATTCACCCTTGTTATTATACACTACCTAGGATGTCTTAAGTGTGGGTGGAAGAAGAAAAGCACGGTTTGCAGCTTCCTTACTGTTGTAGCACTATCTGCAATTGGCCGAAGCGGGTATACATTTATTTCTACTTCTATTACTACTGCGATTACTACTCCGACTGTGAAAGCCTAAGGTGGATAATTTCTCTTATATCACAAACTATGGCGTATTTCAGATCATACAAAAATTTTAGTGACTGATGCAGTTTATTTGTTTGAATTAAAACTACCAAACCGAGCCCAAAACACTGTATGACGCTGCAAAAAGCCTGTAAAGATTAGGTGGGTCTACTTGTACGATTACTAATTTGTAAAGGAACCTCAGCTCGCAAGGTAGCATTGGCCGAATGGTCTTATCGTGGTTACTTTAACACTCTGTCACTTCGGGTTAAATTCAAACATTTTATTTCCTTTTGTTTTGTCTCTTTTGGCCTATAATTTGATATTATGATATAAATAGCATATTTGATAAGATTATAAGTGTGCACAAAATAGAATAATCACCATGTTTTTCACTGGCAGCCTAAATCAGCTACGGGCAGTCATACGTGAAGAATGCACGCAGATTACACCGCGCATGTTACAGTGTGCAAGAAGGTCTCTCTAGCAACGTACACAAATGTGCATATATGAAGGGGGGTCGTCATTTTGAACATTTATTTCGTTGATGAAATACACGCTCTTTAATAATTTATTATCCTGTTTACCCGTGAACTTAGCACATTTACAACTCCTTTTTCAATAGAAGAAATGAAGCAAAGGGTTTAAACATTAAACAAAAACTGTTATATTTAATATCGTCTATATGCGCCCAAGGAATGAAAGCTAACTACGTAACACGGTTTACAACACCAGATACGGTACAGATTATTAGGGCAAACATGATACACAATTATTATCTGATTGTAATTCATGTGTCTTTGTTTCACAGTAGAGCCAATAACAAAAAGAAACAAATTAGTACACTAAAATACAGAAAATAAACACAAGGAGTAAAAAACCAAAACAATTTCATGCTTGTATCAGGTTCGAACCATATTCCGGCAGGAACCCACGTAGTCTCTCCCGCTCATCCGGAACAGATTCCTCTATGTCCTTGCAAACATTATATCCATGAAACGCCGTCTCTTTTAAGGCTTTCGCACCTCTTTGGTTCTCATTCAGGCCTTTAATCATTGACGCTAGTTGCGTATAGTACCGAATATTAGGGCAGAGCCGCAATAAGTGCTTTTTTTTTGCCAAAAGGGTCAATGTTTTCACATTAGACTATAAACTGCGGGTTGCATAGATACGAATACCTAGGGGCAGCTGACTCACAGGCAAATATATATTATTTGCCTGTGCTTCCCAACGTAATGCGAACTATCACAGTAAGGAAATTCTCAAACTGGCGATAGCCAAGCATCACTATGTGCAATTATATCGAAACCGTTGTGGGAATAGCCTTTGTGTCACTAAACGCAGCACCGTCCTGGCAAACTAGATTTCAGATATCATAAGAAATTGGAAGAGAGACAATCTAAAGCAAAAATATTTCTTTGAACCTTTTAAACTAGAACCCAGTCGTCGTGTTTGTACAGCCCTGGTTAGCATCACAGTTCACTGTTAGGTCAGAAAATACCCGTGCCAAACGTTATGAAACTTCCTGGATACAAGTGCACAAATTACAAATTAAACAGTCCAGATATGGTCTTACTTAGTCACGCATTCATGAGGATCGAACGGATATTATAGGAGCGATTTGTCTACTGACCATTTTAGGCTGATTTGGAAAGATTCATCAGCCATTGGGAATATATAAGGGAGACTAAGTTCAGAAAATTTAAGCATCAAACCCACCAAGAAGCTCTAAACATATTCTTAAACATTGCGAAGCTTTAGAGAATAGGAGGCCACTCTTCTGTTAGCTATACTTGGTTCAATGGAAGACCTTAGCACTTGAGTGAGGGCTATATACTGAAAGGTTTACAAAGAGACATTGCCTAACAAGCAAGAGGCTAACTAAAGCTTAACTTCACTAGATCATTCTATTCGGTTCCCTTTCCTTTAGATCCCTCTCCCTCTCTTTCTCACACATAAATGTCCAGGGTACCCCAAAATCTACACTTTCCGGCGAATTCTCGATGTCGAGTTTTGGTTGGAAAGTAGCACTTCCCTTTACCTACCACAAGCAGGTAATAAAAAATTATAAACTCGTGATGTACAGCCATATTTAAGTTAATCACACGCACAGAGGACTGCTAAGATCAATATACCCATTGTACACTTATGCCATTTGGAAATGTCTAAAAAATATTTCTAAGTTATTATTATCGGAGATTTAAACATATACCGGATGTGTCAGCTACCCATAGGTATTCGTATCTATGCAACCCGCAGTTTATAGTCTAATGTGAAAGCTTTGACCCTTTTAGCAAACTGTAATTGTAGTTCTGCCCTTGTATTTGGTACTATAAGCAAACCCCATTAATAATTAAAGGCCTGAATGAGAGCCAAAAGCTGCGAAAGCCTTAATAAAGACGGCGTTTCAAGGATTTAATACTTGCAAGGAGATAGAGGAATGCTTTCCCGAAGAGAAGAATAGACTAAGTGGGTTCTGGCCGAGTGGGTTAGGTGCCGGAATGTGGTGATGTAAATGTTAGCTTCGGAAGTTCGAATCTGATACAAACATCGAATTGTTTTGGTTCTTTTTTTCTCTCTTTACGTTTATTTTCTTTATTTTAGTGTACTAATTTATTTATTTTTGTTATTGGCTCTCCTGTGAGGCCAAAGACACAAGAATTACTATCATATAATTGTGTATCATGTTTACCCTAATAATCTGTACCGTATCTGGTGTTGTAAACCGCGTTACGTAGTTATCTTTCATTCTCTTGGTCGCATATCGACGATATTAAATATAACCGTTTTTGTTACATGTTTAAACCTAATGTTTCACTTCTACTATTGACAAAGGATTTGTAAATGTGTTAAGTACGGGTAAACAGAATAATAAATTGCTAAAGAGCGTGGATTACATCAACGAAGTAAATGTTCAAAATGACGACCCCTTTCATCAATGCACATTTGTGTACGTTGCCGGAGAGACCTTCTTGCATGCTGTAACATGCGCGGTGTAATCTGCGTGCATTCTAAACGTATGACTTCCCGTAGATGATTTGGGCTGTGCGGCTCTTGAGCATAGACCTGTTCCTTTAAATGACCCCACGGAAAGATATCCAGTGGGGTGAGATCAGGTGATCTAGGGTGACTAACGATTAGGCCCCCTCGGCCAATCCATTTTTGCGGATATGTTCTATGTAAGTGATTCCTTACATTCAGTGACCAGTGTGGTGGAGGTCTATCCTGCTGGAACCACATTCCTGCTGGAACCACATTCCTGTCCGTTTCACTAGTGGCACATCTTCTAGGAGCAATGGCAATTATTTTTAGTGAAATGCAAGGTACCGTGTTCCTGTGAGGTTTCCTTCAAAAGAGTACGGTACAATTAGCTGGTCTCCTAATATTCCGCACCAGAAATTGATGCTTCACTGTACCTGGAATGGAGCTCCTCTCATGCAGTGAATACTGCCTATACTCAAGTAGTGCATATTATGGCGGTTAACAGTTCCGTTATTGTGGAATGTGGCTTCATCACTGAAGAGAACACTTCAGCTCGGTGCTGTAGCCATTGTGCATATATCACTCGCGCTTGAAAGTCGCGTCCGTGGAGAGCCTGGTGAAGTTCTGGATAGTACGGATAATATTTATTACGATGCAATATGCGCTACACTGAGGACTGACTTATCTACAGATCTTCTGCTATGGCCTTTGAACTGGTATGTGAATGGTTTTCTATTGCGTTTCGCACAGCTTCTTCATTGCCTTCAGAGGTTACTGGAGCATCGTGAGCAGGCGGCACTCTTCCAAATGATCCTGTTTCAGGAAGGCGTTTTTCAACTCTTCGAAAAGTGTCTACAGTAGGTGCCCTCCTTCCTGGAAACCGTTTTTCATACAGGTGCTTTGCTGCAGTGCGTTACAACTTGTTTCTCCATGAATTAACAGCATGTCAACATACTCGTCGTTTGTATACATTATGACAGCAACCCTGTCTCACAGAAAGGTAGACAATGGAAAGAGACTTATTTATTCACGCCAAGCATTACCGCAGACGTAAATAGCTAAATCCCTTTGCATGTGGGAAGTGCTTTAAACTTGGTTGAATGGGTCAAGATAACACTGGCCACAACAGAACACCAACTACGAAGTACCCATTACCCACCTTCCAGTGGAAAACAAAGCGATTTTTCTATTTTGTACACTCTTATAGTGTTATTAAAATGTTATTTATATCATAATATAAAATTACAGCCCAAAGAGATAAAACAAATGGTAATAAAAGGTTTGAACTTAACCCGAAGGATTTGAAACCGAATTAAAGTGGCACAGTGTTAAAGTAACCATGATAATACCATTCGGCCAATACTACCTTGCGAGCTGAGGTTCCTTTACGAATTAGTAATCACACAAGTAGACCCACCTTATCTTTACAGGCTTTTTACAGCGTCATACAGTGTTTTGGGCTCGGTTTGGAAGTATTAATTGAAACAAATAAACTGCATCAGTCACTAAACGTGCTGTATGGTCCGAAATACGCCATAGTTTGTTACATAAGAGAAATTATCCACCTAATACTTAGCATTTCTTCACAAAGCTGTACAACGTTGACTGACAGCTTAAATACAATTAGTCGCACTGCGTAGATATGCCTGTTTTAAATGGTTTTGTCAACCGATGCATGTGATAGGTTGTTCCTTTAGGAGCGTTTGCAAAGGTGTGCGTGAATGTATGCTAAGTAATAAAAGCTTGTGAAATTGGTTAAAAATGCTACATTAGCTACCAGAGTCAGGAGTGATGTTTTTTGTATCGACATGCGTAGCGATTGCATTCTGTCCAGTAAAACACTTATGCACTGAGTTATATATCCCTCCTCTATAAAGTGTTATGCAAATCAGCCGTTAGAAGGCATTCAAGAAAGGCGTAAGTCAATTAGGTCGCTTAGCACGTTGCATAAACTCAAAAATAAATAGGCGCAGCTGACTCACCTAGTATATTAAGGAGAAAATCCTACATTAAATTAACATCAGTGGCGGTCCATGAAATACTTTTTTGGGTGTTCACGAAATGATTCAGATAGTCCCGAAAATGTAAAATGGCATGTACTGCATAATAGCTATGATTATGAACAAATTTATAAAACTGCAGCCGCTCCCAATAATAATAATAATAATAATAATAATAATAATAATATGCTAATAGTAATATTAATAATAATGCATTACTTGTCTGATGAAAGCAAGTGTTCTTTTGTAGACTTTTATGCTTTGCACATAATTAAGTACAGTTCAGGGTAAATGAAGTAATGTGTAAACTTTGGCTACACGCCATTTGCATATTTCGTCAACCAAATATTAATATTATAATTTATTAGCACTCATCAAGTCTCATTTTCTGAAGCACGAAAACGACAATTTCTTATACAACGTCCTGTCCCTCCATATAGTCCACAAAATACTTAATCAATACGGATACACACTACACTGTGCTGTAGCGTCGTTCTCCGTGGTGTAGTGGTTAAAATACTAGCCTCCAGTTCCCGAGTTCCTGGCAGAGAACGATGGATTTTTTCGGGTGTAAAAATCCTTAGTATGGTTTTCTTCGGAAGGGAAGTAAAGCCGGTGGTCACGTGCCATAGATTTACGGCACGTAAAAGAACCTCAAGCCGGATAAAGCGGCCTCTGAACAAAATTAGCGGTCTTTCACGCCCAATATAGAATGGTATGCTAAGGACAACAGCAGTTAAAGAGCGTCCATAGATAAAAAGCTCAATTTAATACAAACTGTACTGTAGATACACGTTAAGTAGGGAAAACTATACTGCATAATGGCTGACACTATTTATGAAAAAAGAAAGAATATCCATGGGTTCGTTTATCAATCGAACAAATGTCTCTTAACACACTCTGATTGAAGTCTATATTATCATAGCAAAATATACCATATTTCATCCAGAAATTCATATACAGTAAATAGCCTTTTCTGTCCACATAACTTTATATCTAAATTTCGCTGTACAGTGAATGAATTGGTATAACTGCTCAGAATACTATCTAGCAGGATTTATGCCAAACTGAAAAGCGAACGGGGATTCCCAACTTCACGCCCTTGCACTCTCCCGAATTAAACTTCTGCAGTAGTGTGCTACCACCTAGTGGTATCGACGTAAACCTTTTGCTAAGGGATAGTAAGGCCAGTGCACTATTCAAGTGTTCACGATCCGCATGAATTTCACCGATAAGCGTGGCTACAGCGCTCCAGTTTAATTTCCCTGTTACTCACAAGCATAGTCTGACGAGGAAAACGCGAATCGTAGCAGTTGTAAGTAAAATAAAGTTTGTACAGAGTAAAATGAAATATTATTAAAAATTTCTACCCCTGACTGCTCTTTTACACAAGTAATGTATATGTTAAGCTTGAGAAATTCAGTTGCAATCCAGGGGGTAGACTGGAAATTACAAATTTGATCAATCACTCTATTGACTATACTGGCAGGAAATATAAAGCACAGAAAGCAAATTACTGGAGCACTAAAAAACTTGCCTTCATCACAGAATTTTGACAGTAATCAACAAAATTAACAATTTTAGAACAAAAGACATGCGAAACTTAGAAAACCTGCAGTATAACTGTTTTATCTGTCATATTGCAATATCGCAATAGTCGCGATATGACAAAACGGTCAAAGCGACTTAAAATGAACAAATAAATAATATTAATGTCCTACAGGTTTTGTACATTTACCTCCCATGGTTAACTGAACACTACTCGTGCATAAAAAGTGGACCATTTCCTAAGATCACCATAGGTAGTATTTTTCTCTCCGTAAGATTTCCACCTTCAGGTTACCACTTTTGACGCCGGCCGACCGCTAGCAGCTCTCTATGTGACAGACCTGAAAAACAACTCAAGGACATAAAGCTAAACAATGAACGATGTTTATAACCTATGTGGAATGAAGGTGTAGTAGGACCTATGAAAGAGTTTCGCTATGATTGGTACAGAAGGAAAACCTAAACAATTACAATATAATTCGTTCTTCTAGAGAAAGGAGTAAAGAATTATTTGCATGTAAGGTTAGAATAGAGAACTACATTTAAATATATGAGAGCTTTGATTTGTGGCATGGAGACGAAGGTTAAGCTTTTGCTTCTACTAAACGGCAATAAGAAAATCGGCATTAGGAAAACGGTAGTGCAGCATGAAAATATAGGGTTTAAGTTGTAATGTTACCCTTCGGTAACCTAATTCTATAATACATGACTCTACAAACAGTTTTATACATATAGAGGCATTTTTTTAGTTTTGATATGTCTGTGATAATGTTACTTAGCCAGGCTTTACGACGATTTTGATCCTCGGGCAGTGAAAATGTTGCATCTCTTTCAGTTTATCATAATTTGATCGATATTCAAACACAGTACACTGTTAAGGTATCTGCAAATGTTTGTACCAATGGAAAAGAAATTTAAGAATACCAAAACTCAGAATAGTTATTTAGTTTTTTCGGTAAAGTTCTTTAATGCTCTACAATCAACATTTAGAAAACTCGCTAACTGAACCTTTAAAAGGATTCTACACAATGCATTTGTGGTTAAGCCATTATATACTGCAAAACGTATTTTTGGTTTAATTATTGACTTGCTATACTGTAATAGTCCTGGCAATAAATACTATCTAAGGTATCCACTGTTAATAGCAAACATAGGTTATGGATCAGAACACGCGGGAAAAAATCAGGTCAATACACACTTTGAAACACTGAATGAAAATATGTAATGTAACACACATAATATAGGAGTAGAATTCCAAGTATATATAAATTATGAAAACGAAGCAAGAAAATGATGCTTCGCAATTTTAACATTGTAAGGAAAGTACCGGCAAAATAGGACGTTATTATTCATTTGTAAAAAGCTGTTCATTTATAGGCATACGTCCCTATAATGCAATCACATCTTAAAACATGTTTCCAGTAACACCTGGTAGTAAATGTAATGCACAATATTCATACACTAAAGTAAAACAACACATATTACAATAAGCATATTAGTTACCACGTCCTTCAGGCTTCTTATCAGACTAGCACAGTTAGCTGGTTACCAACGGAACATGGCCTTTCTCGCTCGTCATGCACGACCCATAAAGTAATTACGTCGTATCAGTTGCGCATGCGCAAAAGTTCCTAAAAACGTGCACAAGTCAGGATGTGCTCGTGATAGTCTCATCGAGTTTAGAGGAGAAGCGCGGTAGATCTTAAATGACCACATCAATGATATGTGTAATTGTATTCAAAGAAAAAACAACCAATAAATCCGCAAAGTTGCAAAAATTTGGTTGCTCACCTGCTCTTTTTCCCTTATACATCAGTCATCATTGATTAACATTAACACAAGCTCAGATGATTTTCATTATTTGTATACGGAATTTTCATATGTATTCTCTTATTAACATAATTGGTGTAAAGCAGTCAATTTATTTCCTAAGGATGTTCAATTAACTAAAGTTATCATTGGATTATTTCTGGGCTACCTCTGCGGAATCTCCATTAAGTGCTCGGTGTAAAAGCCGGCTGTGAAACCCAGTTATCCATGGAAACAAAAACTGCAAAGTTAAGATTTAAAAATCGGCAAAATACAACTCAGCGCATAACAAATGAAAAGAGTGCTATAAAAGTTTCTTTCATTGAGTTCATTACTTACCCTCTTTTAAACCTAGAAACTATAAATTGGTAAGTGAACCTGTGTGCGTTATTCAAATAAAATGAATAATCCATGTTAACCTCCACTTCAGTGAGTTAGGGTATAAGCTATACAACGGAGGCGGATACCTAGCGCACCTACGTGAACTACCTACCACCTTCCAGGAGGACGCGATGAAGTGAAGGCCATACGTTGCAGGCAGACAGAAAACAGAAACGCGTTGAGTTCCTGCCTCGAATACGTGTCAGTGGAGCTGCCCAGAAAAAGCAATGAACGACCCGTTTAAACAAGCAGCCCTCTAGTGTCCAAGAGGGATACTCTTTCCTTTGATCAAGCATCCGCACTATGTGTTTGCCACCGCTCTACGCACTAGAAGCACACCTGGAAGATGAGAAGGGAACGGAATGAATGGGAAATTATGGAAAGGAAATCGTTGTGGATGAGAAACCACCTCAGAATTCGCCTACTGATTAGCCAATACCACGAGAAACCAAGATCAGAGGGAGCGATCGACGGAAATCGAACCTCGGACCTCCAGAATGCGAGCTCTACACGCTAATGTGGAATCACCTCGTGTAGCACTTCATTACCTTACAATATTAATATATATTTTCCAAGTCCAAACAAATAATGTGACTATAAGTTAAAATTGTTATACAAGAAATGAAGAAGGAAGGAAAGAAAGAAAGAAAGAAAGAAAGAAAGAAAGAAAGAAAGAAAGAAAGAAAGAAAGAAAGAAAGAAAGAAAGAAAGAAAGAAAGAAAGAAAGCGCACAAGAATCTGATTTGGATATCATCGTGTTCACATGAACTTAAAAAATATATGGAAGAACATATTTATATCGAAGTAAGGGTTTAATTTAACATTTTCTGTTGAATAAAACTAAACCATTACAGGCAAAACTGCCTGTTGTTAGAATGGACCAAAATTATGTTTTAAAATAATATTCTGTAATAATCCGGTGCGCAAAAGATACCTCGATTGACAAGTAAGCATTTGCAGATCAATTCACGCGATAAAACGAGATATAAAACATACAAAAATAATCCCCATTCCCGTTCTAGCCTCCACTTATCGTAGAGGTATATAGTATTCTACTCAAAATATTCGATACGGAGATTTTACCAAAAAGCGCTTATTGAGATCACTTATCCAGAAAATCACATTTTAAAACGATTTCTGTGTGTATATGAAAGAAGAAAGGGAGAGGGGAAGAGAAAGAATGCGAGAGAGAGAGAGAGAGAGTGAGTTGATCTGTGAAAAGCATAACAAATACGAAAATTCGGATAAATTTCAAATTTAACGTTTGTTTTCAAGATGTGAGACACAGAACTTAGAAATTGTTTCCATTTTAAATTCCCCCAAATATTCTTTTTTGCTTTCTTCATTCTCAAAAATGTATCATGTTTTCATGAAAATAAAATACCTATCTTGAATTTCCTGTAAAAGGTTTGTGAAGTCCTCTACATTCTATGGTGACCTCCCCCTTGTGTTTTATACCTTTTTGTTTTGTTCAGAATGCGCCTAGGGTTTCAAAGGGAGTTGGAGTTTAAACCACCAGGAAAGTCGAAATTTTTTGATAGTCATTAAGTTACAGTTAAATGTGACAATACAAATAATCAACAGAATAGTAACAAAGAATAATATTGTAATGTTTTAGTATTTATACTAGTTTGAAAAACGACCTGCCAACAAAGTAAGCTAATTTGTAGCTCATTTCTTAAAATTGTGTTCATTTGACTTACACTACAAGGAACTGTACTGGTGCTTTTAATGTCTCACAGTATCATGAGTTAAGCATATTCTGATTCAAAGGTTTACTATTCAAGTTACTTAAAGTCCTCAAAACCATTCAACATGAATAATTCCTGTTAACAGAAGAAATTGTCGATTTCCGCTGAGTTTGGAAATTCACAGAATAACATCTAACATTCACATAGAGAGCCTTTATCAACCCTTTTAAATACTTGGAATTGCTGGTATAACACCATTTCCACTGACAAATTTTAAATTCTCTCTTTTCTAAAAATATACCCGCTTTAATGGCATATAATTATTAAATCATTGAGAACTACTCGTATGTTAGTTACGGTGCCATCTGGGACTATGATGTAGCAGCTAACTGTTCTTAAATTCTTCGGCGAATTTAGCAGATCAAGATTGTAAGATATCGTTTAATATATATTAAGATATATCCAATATGTTTAATAACGCTTCGTAAATTAAAAACAACTTCCTTATGATGCCACTCCGTCGCTGTCCTGCTTATTATAGTCTAAATACATCTTGATTTACCATCTACTTCAGCAATACACTAACTATACTGCAATTACTCAATAAAGTTCAATATACAATTAAATGTCTTTCTCGCGGTGCTCTTGTCATACGAACGTTAAAACGTAGTTTTAAAATGTTTATAAATTCTTAGGGATTCTATTTCATTCTTTTATGAACGAACAGTGCTGTAGCAGGTATTTAAAGCATTCCCTCGGTGTTCCATTTAAATATTGAACTCCACAGAGAGGGAATTTACTCGTTGTGGCAGCGTTTCATCTGCTTTCACTTGCGGCACAGTACGCCTGATCTGCGCTAACCAGGAACATAAAAATGATAAATATAGGCGAATCGTTTGAGATGATTTGAATGTTACTCTGCAGAGCATTTCCCACAAGGTATGTTTTCACTAAAACCTGGTATCTCTGAAATACAATCGGACTTTATTCTGGGAATGTGAAACCTGTACTTTACGGTCATCTGTGACCTTTAATGTTTTATAACTTTATTACGAACTATTTTCAGCTGATTTGTAATTTAATTCATTATTAGAAATGGCCTGGCGTGAAGTATTGGCTTGCTGGCTTCTTCTTTGTTTTTTGGTACAAGGTTTATTAATTCTATTATTATTATTATCATCTTTAAAATATTAATGTGGTTCCAAAATCGTTAACATTGTCAACACAATTTGTCTTGCGCAGGGCTTTTTCACTTAAAAACGACAGTAACAACTGCAAAAACTATTCAATTTTGCCCGCTCATGGAGAATAGTCTGTAATAATATATGTTACTGCCTAGTGAGAAAAGGTCTGTCAATAATATAAATAAATTCGATTCTGTAAATTTACCAAACCAAATAATTATTTAAAATATGTTCAGCAAAATACATTCATTTACGTGGGATGACGGATTGCATGAAACAAAACTATACGAAGGTCCCACACGGAAAAGCAAACGAGAATGTTGCACAGAAAACAAGTAGTCGTTCAGCGAGATTCTAGTTAGTGGATGAGCAGGTAAGGGTTTAGCTATTTGAAGGAGGTATTCTTTGGTTGGTATGAAGCAAGTGAAGAATAAAGAGCGCCATAGTGAAAGCCGTTGGTTATTTTCCACTGTATACGTCACGCGCGGCAGAAATTCAGCATACCACCAGCTGAAATATTGCCTACGAGATAAGCCGGCCCACCCCACTAGCTAAAAGTCACTGAACAGACAGTAAATCGTATTTTAACATATCTGCAGTTTGTTTCTTGCACACTGATTCTACGTTATGAGAACTTAAACCTTTTGAGTTTTAGGGGTTCATAAATTATGAAAAATATATGTTATATTGTTTTCATATTCTTACCGCAAAGACTCTGCTTTCTAACCGATCTACGACAAACGAGCCTTAAATCTAAAATGCAGATGAACTTATTTTTTTGAAAAAAAAAACAAAAAGAAATCATGCTTAGAAATTTTAGTTTTCAGTGCGTCAAAAAAGCATAAGGGGAGGGTATAAAGTAGGAAAGCGAGTGGAGAAAGTTGCCGTTACTGTTCCTGTAGGTAAAGAACTATGATGCAGAATACTGACAGATCCCAATAAGCAATATGTCTCTTCGTTTTGCAGCGACACCGCTAGCGGAGTGTAAATCCTAAATTCACGTGATCATTACGGTAAAACAATATCGGTCGGTAACCTTAGAATGCGTTTGGTCGCCAAAAGCAACGGTAATGCTATAAATGGAAGATTTTCTTCAGACAACCACATTTTGAGGGACTGGGGATGGTTTATTTAAGGATGTGCTTTTGTACAACTTCTTAAGGAACGGTTTAGGAAATCCAATATTGCCTTTAGCGACTTTAACAGATGAGGAATGGAAACCTTCTTAATAATGCTTTATATATCATTTTTTGTTTTTCAGATTGTCATGTAGTCCTAATTTGTTCCCGACAAACTGGCAAGTGAACTATTGTTTATCGGTAACAAGAACAAATGACAGGCGAATTAGGATTTGTTCGTGTTTAATGTGTTTTAAGGTTGTACATCTGTGTTTTGTTGTCGAATTTCATTCACAAACTCAAAACATTCTCCATATGGTCTTTAATAGCACTTAAAACCCTTCTATTTTTTCCATCATGCATACAAGTTTTTGTAAACCCCATGACGCATTATAATATCTCCGAATTATATATCACACTAACGTCACGTTATTAATAGCAAAGCATACACTTCCCTGTGTCATTTTCGGTTAGAGTAGATCTTCACGCTTGTATCTGTATCGGCTATATATTTACGATAATGTGCCGCATTCGTAAAACATAGAAACACGTGACGTTAATGTTAGCTACGTATAACAAAATCAAGGAGGGAAGACATTTTTCTATGAAGGGTATTCCATTTTTCTTTTATCAGTCGCCACCTACTCCTTATCGGTTTTGTTCTTGTTTACCGTATTATCGTGATTGCCTTACTTGTTCTGTTTCCTCTGCTCAAGGTACAGTTTTATATAATTTTTAATTGACATATGAAACATTTTCCTTTTCTTCTGTAAAACAATATTTATTTGTGGGCTTCAAATACAATATACATACAAATGGAGCATTAATTATCCACGAACAATAATAAATCTTAGGCTCTAAACGTTTTTCCAATATGTGCCCATTTCATCTCATTTGGTATAAATACAAAGAAAAAACATAACTGTTAAATGTTTTAATATAAAATTTAAAAATAAAATCATCACTATCTCACCTTCACTTACAGTCTAGTAATTAAATGAGCCTATGCTTCCGCTGAAGCTGTACGGCAAACTGACAAACAACCAATGTTACCGATGTTAACCCATGTTGAATGGTTTAGACGGCACGACGCGTTGCTTGTGAAAGCTTCTGTAGCTAGGTTGCCTTATAAAATCAACTTCAGGGATTAAGTTTCTTGGTTTGTTCCGGTCTCATAGATGTTAGAATCGATGAATCAATCTACCTGTTTTGCGGGCGACTTACACTCCCACCGCAAGGTCTATAAACCATTAATAGTTTTGGGCCACGATCTTCCGGCTTTCTTCCCAAATGCTCTTTCCAGTTATGTCAATACTGCTTAATTCTATCTGTAAGCGTACAGAGGTTCAATTCATTTCGGATATCTTCGCTGCTTCTTTTTGTTTTTACCTAGGAGAGTATAGATCGCAACACATCTCAGAAACCCATATCAGAAGCACCCAGTCTTATATATAAACGCCAGCAATATTATTTCAGGTGCAAGAACTGGAAACCTAAATGAATATACGTGTTACTTTTCAATATTGAAATTGTTAATGGTTATTCACAATATGTAACAAACATGATGAATCGACAGCCACCTTTGCCTTCCTTTGCCAATGCCATATGTGGTAAAGTGATCATCACATACAGTAAACGTATTACCTGAAACAGTTGGGAATTAAGAAGCCTTGGCTGTTTCAACTGATCTATAAAGCGGGTGCCCTGGTCAACAAACGCAAACAGGTCCTTTCTTAGGGGAACTCGCTGGTTCTTACTGGAACTCGCTCATTCAATCGCTGGTGATTAGAAATATCGTTGCTGCGAGAGTATATGGGTCCACAACTTAATGCGAAATCAAATAAGATTGCTTAAAATTATAAAGTTTTGAAGACGACACTGACTTTAAGTTTATTCTTATAGATAAATGTATTTATGTACAAAGTTTGCTTTCTTGAAAATATAATTGTATCCTTAATGTTCCCATTTAGTCTATTTCAGGTAACACTGTTGGAAGTTTTGCTATGAGTAAGATAATTAATATTACGAGTTTTGCTCTTTGTTCCATACCAAGTCTAAGTTTGAGCTTTCTAAAATGAAAACACGACAGGAAAAACAATGTACTCCGCGTTTAGGTAGGTTTGGTTGCTGAATTGAATTTATATTGCATAAATTGGTTATTCGGCTTTAAATGTGAAGTCAAACTCAAAGATACCCCATTGTGTTTATGGAACTCTGGTGCTATCTTTGTACTTATGGGATTAGTCAGATAATCTGTTATAGTATAGCTGAATTTGTGTGCAAAATAAACTACATTTCAACTTTAAACGCGCTGAGCTGGTTTCTTCTCTCTCTCAAAGATTTTATTTTCACACGAGCTAACAAAATCTTAGTGTGCAACATCCTTCATCTTCCAGTCCAACTTTTGTGTGAAGTAAGGTTATGTTAGTATTATTGTAGGAGTTGTATTGTATTTCGAATGTTGGGGAGCCAAACTTGAAGTAGTTGCAACCGCACGTATGGTACAAAGTTTCGGTAGCCTTGGCCCCAAGTTTAAAAATATTACCTTTGTAATTTGACTGTTTCTTTAAATAATATATATTTATGTTTGTCTCGACTGCGCCAATATTATTGTTAGAGAAATGGATTTCTTTGCAGGGAGTAGTGCGGCTGAAGAATGTAGGCTTTGTAGCGGGAAATCGTCGTTGCGCGACGTTTGTAGCGGGAAATCGTCGTTCCAGGATTGTAGTGGTCTTCTGCAATGTTCTTCCTCGGCTATTGATGCTCGTCGTTTGTTGCGTATTCCATTCCTAACTATACCTAATTATTAATTCTCAGGTTATAGTGGGTGAGACAAGTTTAAGAAATTCAGTGCAATTTTCCCTTAATAAATGAAGTTTATTCACTATTGAAGTAACCATGGTCGGCTAGCTTTTTCCATTATTTTAATTCCACCACTTTAAATTAGTCAGGAGCCTAGCTATCTGCACACGCACTTCCACCCTTGTGCACCCACGTGCATCTGTAGCACCTCGTGTCGACGTGAATTCCTGAAGATCAGTTAGCGAGAGAGTGGGCTCTGAGGCCTTGCCTGCCCTCGTATACGGGAGCCTAGGGACGCTCACCTCTGCGTTTAAAATGTAACGACGTTTCCTATTGGCCCTCAGACCGCGTTACCTTAACATGTATGATAATGTGTGGCTTCAGATCCGTGCGCTTAAGCGCCATCTTGGAGCGTTGTGAAGCCAGTTCCATATCTCCGTCTCTTTCTTTTCTCTATCTGTCTCTTTCTATTTCTCCGTACCGTTACCGGTCCCTGCCTGTTGGCTTGGTGATAGGTACGCTCTACTTAGGATTATGCTTTCCTGGAATCCTGCTAGCCCGCCCGTATTTTACAATCAGCTCTGTACAAATGTTAGATGTTGAATATTTTAACATGTTAGTGAATTAAATGATTACTGTACAATTATTATATGTATGGTTCCCCTTTCATATGTACAATTCCTGTATATATGTATAATATATACCCTTTCAAATGACCCGCAACTATGTTGCTAAAATTCCAAAATGAAAATGTTTGGAACATAGATGAATGTCCCTGAACAAAACGCAATAAATGCATAATACCCAAATAATCTGCTTAAAGCTAACAATAAAAGAAGTAACGACAAGTATCTGCAATATTGTACACGTAGATAATTTAATTGTGCTGTAAGTTACCGTATCTTTGTATTGTTTTTAAGTGTCCAGCACGACGGGTATTTATGTGCTATGTAAGTAGCACAACGAAACAAAAAATACAATGCTTGCTCTTCGTTTTCGGAAGTAGTTTCAGTATAGTTTGCTGTTCCCACTTTACCGAAAACTGGTATTTTTGGTTTCTTTTTCACTATTTCACTGATTCACTTGCACTAGCCCTTGATTTCCTATATTTCTAGGCCACTTCACACGCATATTTTGTGCACTGAGTATCGCTAATTACAAATATATGTAGTTAATTAAGATGCTATTGCGTCGGCCGCGATGCCTGCTCTCTGATGTGACACTAACAATACATTATAGTTGTAGCATATGAAAAACAGATTTTAATCAGTCTCAATTAACTCACGAATTTTAATTCATTATAATCGTTGGATTTTACAAAGTTTTTCATAATGCATTAAATGTACTGTTTAGCTATTGAGACATACAGATTATTTGAATGAACCCTTGTACTTGGAATAATAAAACTAATGTATTAATTATAAATATTAGATTTACATATTACATTATTGTTTGCAAGAGTCAAAGTTGCTTTCATACATACATAAGCGTAAATATATGCTTAAATTTCTTGTTACTCATGTTCTTCACAAATTCTTTTCTCTCGCCCGTGACGAATTTACTACTTTTACATAAACGGTGACTGGTCAAAAAGTGATCAATGGCATTAGACATAAAATATACCCTAAATATTCCTACTATATACACAAATGATAAGACTTTTTATGAACGTTCAGCGCGTTGGAACAACTTGTATAAGTTTTAAACGGTTTTAACAGTTGCCGATGATAGGTACCCCAAATTTTGTTGTCCTCTAAACCCTTTAATTGGTAAGTGTGTGGACCAAACTGGGCTGTTATCTCCGCTGGCCCTCTGTACAGTACGTACATTCAATGATAATCCTTGCTCCAAGCTGACGACTTCTTCTTATTCCTGACGAGCACGAGGTCCCCAAGTTGTGTTGTCCACTTCTTCCGGTGTCTTTTGGCTCATGTTTTTCTCTGGTCTGCCTTTTTTTGAATTCTTTCCAGCGCTTTCCGGCATTGTTCCAGCGGTGTTTCCTCCAGTTCCTTAGGTATGGTTTCCGGCGTGTTCTTAAGCATGGGTACCGGTTTTCTTCCAAATTGCAGTTGGACAGGCGCGTAGCCTGTAATAGCGTTCGCCGAATTATTGATGATGAACTCAATGTTTTTGCAATGGTGATACCATCCTATGTGGCGTTTGTGGTTCAAAATTCTACAATAACCGGTAATATCCTTTATAATGCGTTCTAACATGTTCCCTTGTGGATAATAATTAGAGCTGAGGTACAATTTTATTCCTTTGTCGTTTAGCGCCTTTTTAAATAACTTGCTCCTGTGAGCCGTAGCATTGTCATATAAGAGGGAGCTTATCATTTCACATTCTGGAATGTAATCATTGATTAACTTTCTGGCACATGTCCTGGCTGTAATGTCCTTTATGGGATATATTTTCGTACACTTCGAAAAAACATCTAGAAACATCAGAATGAATTTTGTGCCAAATTTGCTAGTTGGTAACGGACCGTGTGTGTCCATGCAAATCATGAGCATTCTCGGCTGTTCTCGGATTACCGTCTGCATCTGTGTGTCTAAACTTTACTTTACCGGTTTTACTAGTTGGCACAGTTTGCAGGTTGATACGAATTTTCTGAACTTTTGGTGCAGTTTCTTTACATAAAATGTTCTGAAACGGTTTAGGCTGTACGCTCTGATCCAGCATGGACGAGTGATTGGTGGAATGCGGCTATCAACAATGTTTCGAGTGTTTTTGGTATATAAGTTTTTCCATCTCGGTGGATCACCATATAATTTGTATAGGACGTTTTTATGCTTGCCAATTGTGGCTGTAGGGTTCCCTGTTTTCTCCGGTGCCGTTTGTAACAGTGTTTCTGTATCTCCATCGTTCTCCTGCCACAATTTTATGTCTCTTGGAGCTTTTGTGATATTCTGTTTGCTCTCTATCTGTAAGGTCATAATTTAATCTCATGGAAAGGCCTGCTGTTGCTTTCCGGTAGCGCGTTGCACCCGGGAGTTAAGATAGCACATCGCTGAAAACGTTAACGACCCCGGGTGTGTATTATATCCACATCGTATGACAAAATTTCATGTATGTAGCGTGAAGTCTTGCTACTCGTTAATTTACATTGTTTGATAAATTCTAAGCTTATGTGATCTGTGTGTATGATTATCTTGCAGTTGTAAATAAACTGCTTAAATTTCTGCAAGGAGAAGTATATGGCACCAATTTCCAGTTCACGGGACACAGGCGTTTCTTTCTGTTGTAGTCAGTCCTCCTGATGCAGTGGCGATTATGCGCATATTGTCTTCTCTGTCCATCTGGCATAATACACTTCCATAACCTTCCACGCTGGCATCCGAATATATGTGGAAGGGCACACCGTCTATTGGTCGTTCCAGTAATACAGTTTTAGCAAACAATTCTTTTATTCTTTGGAACGCCTCTTTTTCTTCTTCCTTCCAGGTCCATTTTACGTTTTCTGCAGACGTTTTGTGAGTGGCGCAGCTTCCTTGGCGAAGTTCACCAGAAATTTACTTTGGTATTGGATGATGCCGAAGAATCTTCTGAGATGTTTCAAGTTCCTGGGCTCGGGTATCTGGCGTATGCTCTCTATACGTTCTGGGTTGGGTTTTATGCCGTCTTTGGATATGATGTATCCCAGAAAGTTCCTTTTTCAGTGACAAAGAAGCGACATTTCTCAATGTTGATTGTTATCCTATGGTTCTTTAGCGTGGATAAGGCATAATCAATATGGCGTATGTGTTGGTCAATATCAGAGTCGTAAATTAAAAAATCGTCCACATACTGTAGAACAAAGTTAGCTGTGGTTTCGGCAAACATGGAATGGACTGCTCGTAGAAGTGCTGCGCTGCTTGTAGACAAACCAAAAGGGACTACTTTAAAAGAAAATATTTTCCTTTGTGAAGGAAGCCTGTAAATTGCCTTAAGCTTTCGTGTATCGGAATCTGCTAGAAGGCCTGTACTAGATCTATACTTGTAAAATATTTTCCGCTTTTTACACGTGCCAGTAGTTGATCGATACCTTCAGTTCTGAAATGGTCGGGCAGTGTGACTGAATTTATCTTCCTGGCGTCTAGGGTCATGCGTAGTTTGCCATTTGGCTTTCTCACCCAACAACATGGATTGATATACTTTGAGTTGGAGAGTTATATTATGTCATTGTTAATCATTTCTGCGATAACATCATCAGCCTGTTCCCTTATCGCAAATGGTAGGTTGCGGCACTTATGTTTATATGGGTCAATTGGTATGATTTCAAACGAATGTGTGTAGGCTGGTTGCAATGAAAAGACCTCCTTGTTCTTCCAAAGTACAAGTGACAATTGTTTTCTTTGGTGATCCGACAGGTTTTGTACCGCTGCTACGTTTGTCTTATCTGAGCCCGAGGTCTTCGTCGGCTGTCAACACCTCTTGACGCGGGACCTGGGCTGGTTTTTTCTCCCTTGGCAGCCGGTTGCCATGCAGCATGTACAGGTCAAAGTGTCCCGACCTTTCGTTAATTGTATGAGTGTGGACATAGAGTGTTTCTTCGCAATCCTAGCCTTCTGCAGTAATATTCTGTGATTCCTTATTCACATTGATAATGTCGATCATAAATTCATTTTGCACCGTGATTGTTTCCACAAAGAATTCCTCCACGAGAAGTCTGTTTTCCTTCTCGGTGGGACCGCTGTTTTTATTTAACTTTTCTTCGTCGAACGGTACTTGAATAGTTTCCTGCTCCAATGATACACATTTTTCCTCAAGATTTATAATGGCTCCCCAAGCATGAAAACAATCTGCACCAATAATTACTCTTTGTTGCAGCCGTGCACGATTAAGAAGTCTACATTAAATGTTTTGTTTCCTAATTTAATGGAAAGCATGGCTTGGTGCTTTACCCGTTCTGCCCTTTTTCGATATTGCCACAGTACAATAAACATTTTTGATGGGTAGGGACATTATTTTAATTTTTCTGTCTAACAATTGTTGAAAATAATCTTCCGAACATACAGAAATATATGCTACAAAGTCTAATAGTACTGTTGTAGTGATATCCATTATGTCCACTGTAATTCTCGGCGATTCATTGTTTTTCTTATTTCCACGCCATTGTTGCACTTTTGTATCGAAGCAATGGGCCCTGAGTGTGACGATTTTTTCTGTCAGCAGTGTTTAAGGTGTTTACCTGGCCCCTGCAAACACCTGGGCTTGGTTTCCCGGATTATGATTGTTGCTTGTGTTTGGATGGCCATTGTTTAATTCCGGGTTTGATCCCCATCTTCTCCCAATGCTCGTATTTTCAATGATCTGTGAGGGTACCGGAATGTGTCTCCCTGATCCATTGGAATATCTCCGGCGTCTGTCACTGTTCCTTGGTGCACGTTTCTATCAGGCGAGTTTCTGCCTCCATTGTTGCAGTTATCTGGGTGATAATAGCTCCGTCCTGTATAGCGAATATGGTTAATGCTTGCTGCTCTTCCCTGTGGTCTCTGTAGTCTATGAGGTTGATATGGTTGCTGTCTTCTCTCATATCGTGGTGGCTGGAATCTATTTCTTGTCCTTGGTGACGTCGGGTGCCGTTCATTGTTATATTGAGGGGCTCTTGCCCCGGTCCCCGAAAATGGTGGTGACTGGCCGCCACCTTGTGTGTAGATGCTGCTCTGTGTATGCCACGTGGTGCTTGTGCTGGGCTTCTGGTCCAGCATTTTGGAAATTGTTTGCGGTTGTGCAACAATTAGACCATTTCTTATTTGTGGGTGAAAGTGGTTGATGAGTAGAGCAATCAGTTTGTGTCTGACAGTGGCGGCTCTATTTGTTTGCCCTTTTGTGCCAATTTGAGGACGTAATCAATCAAGCTGCCGTGAATATTCTGGTTATAGCGGTCATTGTTGAGCTGTAGTCTTACTTTGTTAACTTCTGTTGGTCCGCAGTAACGTAATAGAAAAGCTTGTTTAAACTCACTGTATGACAAAGAATCCCCCAACGTGAGACGCATCCAGTTCAGTGCACGCCCTTTTAAGCATTTTCGCACAACAATTAATTTTATCTCATCTGGAGTGGCTTTAAGTCTAAAATATTGTTCCAATTCGGTAATAAATTCTTTTGTGTGATCCCCTTTTACCTCATCAAATATTGGAGGTGACAACTCATTTAGCAAGTGTGAATTTAGATTACTGTTATGAGAGCAGGTGACCGGTGGTGTTACACTTCTAGCATGCGCATCATAATTACATGAATTGTGTACATTGTTGGTGGCCTCGCCCGGTAACAATGGAGTGCTGCCGGGGTCCGCCGATCTTTGGCATTCACTAGGTGAACTTGGACTTGCAGTAAATTTCAGTTCTTATCTTTCTACGGAATTCCTTAACTCATTAATGCCTTTGTCATGCACTGCATTCATTGTTTGGACCACATTTCTAAGTTCGTTAATTTCATTAGAATTGGCTACCTGAGACGCAGTTACCACTTTCTTAACTGCTGTGAGTTCAGAATCTACCCTGTCTGCTAATGCTTGTTGGCTATGTGCTAAGGTTTCTTTTACCTGCCCTAACTGGTTTTGCATTATCTCGTTCTGGGCTGTTAATGTGTCTACCTGTGCAGTTACAAATTCCGACAAAGTGGCTGTTTCACCTTTATTTACTAGCAACTCTTGTTTTAATGCTAAAACCTCTGATTTAATGTTTTCCTGCCCTAAAATGATATGTTCTAACATTTCAGCTACATTGTTGAGTTGTTGGTTGACTTGTTGGATATTTTCTGTGATGTTTTCTTGTAATTGTTCCTGTACTTGTTGGCTATTTGTTATGATTTTTTCTTGTAGCTGTCCCTGTAATTGTTGGCTATTTGTTATGATTTCTTCTTGTAACTGTTCATGTAATTGTTAGCTATTTGTAGTGATTCTTTCTTGTAACTGTATATTCGCATCTCTCAATGTTGATGTGAGCATAGACTGCAGCATATGCATTAAATTGGCAGAGATGTGTCCGGATTCAACTACATTAATCGTGGCCTCTTCTGGTATGTTTTGCGTTGCACTAGTATGTGACTCAGGTAGTATATGATTATTATACTGGCCCAGAGGTGGAGCACTGGCTTCTCCGTCTACATGGGTGTCCGCATTGGATGTTTCAGCCATGATTATAGTTGTTGTTTCTGAGCAACATGCAGTTTTAAAATTTAACAACTGAGACTGATATAACTTATAAATTATATTTCGGTACTTTACTCTGTGTAGACTTGAAGTTCTGGAAGGTCTAGTTGTGTGGGTGGTGACTCCCTCGAAGCTGATGGGCGTGGACTCGTTGACTGCGTGGTGATGCTTCCTTTAATGAAACCACGTTGGCGCCATTTGTAGCGGGAAATCCTCGTTGGGAGAAGTTTGTAGCGGGAAATTGTCGTTCCAGTGTTATTGTGGTATTCTGCAGTGTTCTTCCTCGGCTGTTGGTTGTTGCGTATTCCATTCCTAACTATATCTAATTATTAATTCTCAGGTTATAGTGGATGAGGCAAGTTTAAGAAATACACTGCAATTTTCCCTTAAAATTAAGTTTATTCACTACTGAAATAATTATGGGCAGCTAGCTTTTCCCATTATATTAATCCCACCACTTTTAATTAGTAAGGAGCCTAGCTATTTGCACACGCACTCCCACCCTTGTGCACCCACGTGCATCTGTAGCACCTCGTGTCGACGTGAATTCTTGAAGATCAGTTAGCGAGAGAGTGGGCTCTGAGGCCTTGCTTGCCCTTATATACGGGAGTCTAGTGACGTTCACCTCTGCGTTTAAAATGTAACGACGTTTCCTATTGGCCCTCAGACCGCGTTACCTAAGCATGTATGAGAATGTGTGGCTTCAGTTCCATGTGCTTAAGCGCCATCTTGGAGCGTTGTGAAGCTAGTTCCATATCTCCGTCTCTTTCCTTTCTCTATCTGTCTCTTTCTATTTCTCCGTACCGTTACCGGTTCCCTGCCTGTTGGCTTCGTGAAAGGTACGCTCTACTTAGGATTATGCTTTCCTTGAATTCTGCTAGCTCGCCCGTTTCTTACAATCAACTCTGTACAAATGTTAGATGTTGAATATTTTAACAGGTAAGTGAATTAAATTATTACTGTACAATTCTTATATGTATGGTTCCGCTTTCATATGTACAATTCCTCTATATATGTATAATATATCCCCTTTCAGCTTACACAGATACCAATTTGTACTTCACTCCATTTATTAATTCTTTAAACGATTTCAATAACACTTTACTGATATAGAGAGCCGAAAGATTATTTATTAATTACTTGCACTTTTTAACACGTAAACTATTTCCGTCTCACACTGAATACGTATTAAACCTCTCGAGGACACGTTTCAAGTCCGGTTAGAAACACTGTCTGCTAGCCACTGACTTCTGAATTTGTACAATTTACTCTATTTCAGTTTCTGATTGGCTAATCCTACTTCAATAGAATACTTTAATTTAACTTAAGTTTTTTTCTAGTTGTTTGCTTGGCCATTTATAAAATGTCTCAAGATTTACGTTATTGTTTCTCCAGTAATTACAAGTAACATTATTAAACTTTCCTATCCATTATTGCCTCAAGGTTTACTTATTGTTACCTCATTGTTAGCAACTTTTATTATTCTCACAGCTCCTACATTATTAAATTACGTAATACATCCACATAACATTATTGAACATGTACATAATAACATAAACATTAATACAATGACTGTTACATGCATTTTATATGTTATATTATACACATATTGCTTTAAGGTAATTATATGTTATATTATATAAATTGATTGAAATCATTTAAGTGTTAAAAATACTGCCTCCCGTAATCAAGACAGCAAAAAGGGGGTCGTCGGATCACGACTTTGGCCGACGTTTTGCCAACCACTTGGCGAAAAACTGGAGCGTCTACAGATGGAATAACGCACACTCTCCAGGCTTCCGTGAACTGTACGAGGAAGGAAAGAGACACCGGTATAGTAGTAGCACGGGGTTGGAGTAACCCAAGGCTAAGGTACGTTATTTTTCGGCCTTTTTCAATTAATGAATCAACGTGTTCTGCGAGTAAAGACAACATAACGACAGCGACTAGGGAGGAAAGCAGACAGGGAGAGCTTTAAACAGACTTAGTAGTTTGTAAAACAGTACAGTTAACAATGTCGCGAAGGATGTTTTAAAAATTGCTAAAGTTTAAACATTTTAAGAATTGTTATTAGAGCCATAGACATAGCCATTTTGCTAATCTTGTGATTATAAATAGAAGACAAATAGCAATTATTACAAGAATATGGTGTTACATTTTAGGTCTGTCACGCTGAAAATCACTTAGACAAACTCGTAGTATACATGAACGCTGGTGAGCTTTGTCCTCGGAAATCAAATGTTCAATCGACTGCTAACAAGTATATATACTTGTACTATAGTTATAGATACTTGCAATATTGTAACAAATTGCAGGAAAGCAATTTTTCAATATTAAATATTTCCAAGGGAAGTAAAGCCGGTGATCTCGTGTCATAGATTTACGGCACGTGAAAGAACCTCAAGCCAGATAGAGGCCTTTGAGCAAAATTACGGGCCTTTCACGCTCAATATACTATGGGACGCTAAGGACCACAGCAGTTAAAGAGCATCCACAGATTAAATCAATTTAATTTTTTCAATATATATATATATATAAAATTTCGAGCTGGTATATAATTTTACGCTTGATATTGCCAAAACCTGCAATAGTTTCGCGTTTTCTTTTCTGAAATACATTGAATAACGATAAATGGTTGGTATTAAACATGTACTTAAGAATTAACAGCATTCTGTTCAGAAAACGAATTATCAGTTCCTATTTTCTGGATAACTGATAACTATCACAATAGCAATCAAATTACGGGAACCGCAAACATTTTATCTTGAAGCGCGCAATATGCGTTGACACGCTGCTACACCTTGATGGTATTAAAGGTTACACTCTGATACTGGTTAGGTGTCACGTACTTGTCTAAGTTTCATGCTTATAGTGCCAAGTTACCTAACCTACCTGCGTTTCCATCTTTGTTTTTGTGGTGTTTAAGCGTATCCGCAAGCGGGTTCCCTTACAACCAGAATTCCTACTAGTTTTGTACAACTATACGACAAACAGCCCATCATCCACAATAAAGAAGGCTGTAAGTAATTCTTGTCAGATCTTTTGGGCTACAAGAAATGCTGACCCGGTTGCGCACACACGATTTTGTTTGTATGTCAAAAGTTTTGGAAAGATCTTAGAGAGGACAGAAAAAAATTACAAAATTAATGAGCTTGTATCGCAGCCAGAAAGTTGCAGGTAAAGTTGAATCAGCTTTTACAAACCTCTGCTCAGTGAAAAAAAAGTTAGAGTACTTCCTTTAAAACCGCAGGGCAACGATTGCTAATATGATCTTCGTTATTCGCTTGGCAGCTGTATCAAGAGATATTTAATTCCTGTATGTAGGCGAAAATCTACATCAGAGCTTAATGGCAGCTTCCTTGGCTACATAAAATGGAATACCCCTTCTATAATCTTAAGTTATAACGAAATACTGCTAAGGCAGATATGATATAACCTATATTAATTTTATTTATACCGCTAGAAAAACTGCACCGGTAACTAAAACATGGTATTTTAAGTTGTCGTGAGCTTCCAGAACAAAAATTGTATATGTGAGCAAGTGGTCAGCTGCTGGGCTATGGCGATTGCTATCATTGTATGAAAATAAGGACATATAATGCTGTTATTATTTCACTTTTTGCATTACCATGTTGCACTGAATAAAAAAGACATGCAATCCTATTTTCGCATTTCATTTTTTTCAATGATAACATTTTTTTCCACTTCCGTTCATTGTCATGGTGGAAAGATATATGAAAAAGACACAGGCTTTACATATTTTACTGCATGTATGTGCATGAACCACTCTAAATCCTCTAAACGTTTAATATATGTATCGCCGCAGACGTGTAGTATAATCATATTTGATATCTGAATTTCACAATTTAAATCTTACCTGGGTCTTTACTTCCTTTCTATTTGACTACATTTACTTATGATTGAATTCATGCAAAAGGCAAACATGAGATGCAAGTTATTGATTTTTGAAGATAAAAACCAGGCGTGGATAATCAACCACAAGGTTAATGCTTATCTTGCTAATGGAAGCACCACATTAATAATTAGTTTTATTTTTGTGTAAGTACTATTTCTATTATTCACTACGGTCGAAAAAGCAGTATTTAGTATGCGTGCATTAAGTGCATTGGAGAATCTTGGAAATTTGAAAACTTTCCAAGCTCTTTCTCGTTCTCCAATGATGCACTTTCCTCAAATGTATCGCAATATAGTGTTGCGTGTTGATTTACAGGCTAGTTATTGATATTAACGACAGTAAGATATCAATAATTAAATGAAGAAATGGTAGTAAGATAGAGAAATAACTGCAGTAAATTATTTTCGTATCAATGTATATTTAATTATAATGTAATAAAAGATCACTATCTAATCATAGTAAGGAAATATATTAGTTTAAGAGCTTTGGAAATGCAGTTAGGGTTGAGGTTAATGCAGTTGGAAAGTCACGTAGGCAGCATTTGTGGAAATTAGGGGGCGGAATGGTACGGCGCGCGAGAATAAACATGATAGTGGTAGCGATATGTGGGCGGAGCTTAACTTAAGAAATCAGAAAGGATTCTATATCAGACACACATTCGTGACGTTTTCGTGACTCTCGACCCTCGTGTGACTTACTCTCGTGTGACTTACTCTCGTGGAAATGTAGCTTACATGAACACGCGGCTATTGAGAGGGATCTTTCCGAGTAACATTTCTGCGATTTACGGCAATTGACGCTTCGCTTAATTATCGTCAAAGAAGTGATTAATTCAACATTCGGTGACTTCTCAACTGAAGATTTTAGTCAACAATAAAATTTCTCAGCTAACTAAACTGTAACTCCCCTTTCAAAACAAAACTCGCACATACCCTGAGATAAAGAACTAATAGCTATACCACTAGAGCAGCTGGCGAACGAGACAATGGAGAACGAGTTACGAGATATCTTAAAACTCATCAACAGAGGTAACATTAAATGTTATAAAAGTCGATGTGCTACATTCACATGACTTTCCCTACTCTCTATCGCTTATTGTATATACAAATTGTTCTTGTGAACGTTTACTTTCCTATCTACTTCATTTTAATTCAGATAAATCTTTCCGGGCGTTGCAACACACATTTCGTTATATATACATGGGGACCAGCGATAGTAAACTGTTCTTAGACGTGGACGCTACAAGCTGGCCTTAAAATTCCACTCTCTTTCCATGATATCGTAAGGAACAGATGAAAATCGGAAGGATTTTAAAGAATGGTCAAGCATTGAACAATTTGAACTATTAATATCGATATCTAGGAAATGGCTGAATTTTAAAGAGATCTATATTTTTGGCATAGTACATTCTCATCTATCACTTAATAGTTATACAAGATAATACAAAATTCCTTCTGGATGAAGAGGACTCCACAGGCTATTCCAGGAAAATTAATCAAATTCGCTAGAGCAAATTTTAGAAAATAAAAAATTTCAAAATGTGTTCCATGTAAAGGGTAGCTTGGGGTGGGGGATTTTCTTGAAAATCTTTGTGTCACATCTTTGGAAGGTACTGAACCTGAATACTATGTTTGGTATTTATGGGATTTTCATTTTTGAGTTATGCTGTTCACAGACACACACGGAACGTTTTTTAACCAAGGACCGTATTTTATCTTTTTTGGATTTAGGGGGTCTCGACGCGTATATTTCCGGTGATATCTCAGAATGGAATTTTTTGGGTGGAATCCAGTACCTTCTCTGCCTACTGTGTACGTGGCAGAGAAAGTAAAATCTTGAAACAGGGAGCGACATCAAAGTAGTCGCTAGCGAACGGCTTCAAAAATGGCGCACCATTGAGGGCTTTCAAAGTGAGGACCATCAGAAATTGATGAGACGACACTGGAATTCAAATCCAATAAACAAGCAGCTCGAGGAAGAAGGAAGACCATCTACACTAGCGGTAGCTAAGGTTTAAGGGAAGGTCTCTGGCTAGAAGATAACTCTTTAAAAACAGCTGCAGCAATGACAATAGCAAGCAAGGTACTTGGTGTACAGTATTTATTAGAGTTGATGAACCTAAATGTGGTTAAGGAGTGGAAGAATTTTGGGTAAAAATAGTTTGGTAGAAACAATGGAATTTCAAGAAGTAGAAAGTGGAAGTAGACAAATTGTACAAAATAGGGCATCACAAATATGAGAAAATGTCAATGAATGCAGGATAGCTCAGAGACAGGAAACAATATAAGTCCGGGAGATAATTGACGAATTGTAGGAAATGACTTCAAGACGAAGGTGTAAGTGTTAAAAGGTATGAGGGAAGAAAACCAGAAGAGTCAACAAGAGCTACCAAAGAAATTGGAGGAAAAGATAAGAAAGAAATTAGAAAATAGTAAACAAGAAATAGGAAGGAAATTAAGAGGAAAAGTTATGGGGTAAATTAAAACACAGACAAAGGGAGCTAGGTAAGAAATTAGCAAGCAGTTAGAGAATTAGAAAATACTAGACGCGAATTAGGAAAGAAGCCAGAAGATCAACTGCATGCATTAGAAACATTCGAGGATGATATTAAACAAGGTAATACGTGAAAAGAGAGAACAGGTTAGGGAAGAAACAGAAAATGTTAGAAAATACATTGGTCAAGAAATGGAAAAATTTTGAAAAGAAAATTTGCAAACAGGTTAATGAAAAATCAGAGATAGAGAATAGGAAACTAAGTGAGGACGTTTGGATCTGAAAGGGAATTAGCGAATATACAAATGCAAGAGACTAAGGAAACAGATAGAACAGAATTAGAAGTAGAAAATTGAGGGAGGAAGTGGCAAAGAAATTAGAGACAGAAAGGGAAGTAGCTAGAAAAGAATTACGAGAAAGTAGAAATGGACATGAAAAGGCAGAAACGGAAAGTAGGAGACAGGCTAGAAACTCTGAAGAAACTACAGATCAAGTTAAGGAGGTAGCAACAGAAGTAACAAAAATAAAATGTGCATTAGAAAATTTAAGAGTGGTATATAAGTGTACTGAATTCAAATTGTAGTAATGTAAGTTAACCAGCAGCAAGCGAGTTAGCGAATCTCTCTTTGCAAGCACTTCCAGTAACGAATTAATGCACAGAGATATGAACCATAACATGTACCGGCCTAATCATATTTTAAACGAAATTGCACCACCAACTTTTAAAAATGAGGACTCTGCTGACCCGAAAACTTTTATTAGTGAACTGCAGGAGTATTTCACTGTAAGATGTATACCGTAGGAGTACAAAATGGCCACCGTTAGCAAATGCAGCAACTTGGTTAGATGTAATTGTACGAAATGACTTCAGCGCCCTTACAAATATGTTCATGAGTAGATATTGGGGAGCAAATAGGCAAGAAAGCATTAGATTAGAATTTAGTGGCGGAAAATATAACCAGAGACTATTCAATTAGTAATTATTTTATGAAATTAACAAGAAAGCCCATAATGATACACTCAGCAATAAGTGCCAAAGATGTCATAAATATTGTCATGACACATTTTCCAGAAACTCTGCAACACTATCTAGTAATAGTAAAGCAAAGTAGCGTATCAGAAATGATTGTTTTGCTGATAGCACTTGAGAATAACAAACAAAAGTTCCAGGCAGAAAATAACAGAAATGAAGTAAGAAATGCAATGGAAGGCTCACATTTCTTCGGGCAAGGGGGTAGAGTTTCGTAGAAATGGAAATCAAAATGACGTTAGGAATAGATATAGAGGTCAAGTTCCTAGATTAGAACCAGCACAGAGGGAAAACGGAAACAGAAATCGTTTTGATAAAAATCATCAAATTGGAAATTCAGACAATAGAGGCAGACATGTTCAGGTTAACTATATAATATGGGAAGATTTGATAGACCTAGGGGAGGAAATCAACAAATAAGACGTATTCATAACTCAGGTAATGAATGCTAGAGACCGAAAAAAATTATGAGTTTCGACCTAGATCGTCCAGATGGAAATAGAATCGGGAGAACTTCACTATTAGACAAAGACAGGGCAAAAGCAGTTGAAATGAAAAAAGTAAGAAATAGGCAGAATCATATGAGTGAGAATAAAAATATAAACAGTAGTTTAGCAGGAACAGGTGCAAATAGCAGGATACAGGGAAACGCTGTTCCCAGTCACAAGCGCCTTCAGTAAGTGCTGGGAATGAGAACCAAAATAACGATTGTATTAAGTACGCGGAAGTAAGGGTTTCCACGGAGCAGACATTAATGATTAAGAAAGATGGAGACATTTCAAATAGGCATGAACGAAGTGAACTATGGGATCCGCCGAAGGTAAAAGTAGAGATCAATGGGAAGGAATACATGAGATAAAAAATACTGGTGCAATCCGTATAGTTTGTTCATAAAAAGTTTATGAATTGATAAAAAGCGGTATCAAGGTAATTTCATAGCCGATAAGTAGGATATATAGGGGGCTGCGAGCGCAAAATAATGCGCCTGCATGGGAAAAGACATGAAAAACGAGGGGAGATGCTAGGCTACGAGTGTTCAAGGAGGAAAATGCGTTTATATTGGAGAGATAAGGAATACGAGATGAGATGCTAGGCTACACAGGGCTTGAAGGGTAGCATATAAGTTTTATATGGGAGATAGGGAGAACAAGAAGTGATGCTAGGGTTGGCAGATTTAAAGGGTAGAATATACGTTTTGTGTGGGAAAGATAGGAATTTCAGAAGATGTGCTAGGCTAGACGGCGTAGGAGACTAGAAAAGGCTATGATATACAATGTGGCTGTGATAGGGAATACGAGGAGAGATGCTAAGATATACAGAGGTTGAAGGCTAGAATATGCATTTATATAGCAGAGATAGGAATACGAGGACAGATGCCGGGCTAGACAGGGGTTGAAGGACGGAATATGGGTTTATATAAGAGAGATGCTAGACTACGAAGGGGTTGAGGACTAGAAAGTGCGTTTATATGGGAAGAGACGATACAAAGTGGGAATACGGAAAGAGATGCTAGGGAAGACAGGGACTGAAGGTGTTTAGGGGTGTCTTAGGGATGTTATGATGAGTGTGATAGGGGTGACGGTGATGGCTGAACTGCGAGATTAGGGAAGTATATTGTTAATGCAATTATGTGGTATTTGTGGTGGTGACAGTATAGAGTTTATGCTATTAATGTATCCCTGTGTTGGCAGTATAAGGTTCTGCTATAATTGAAATAATGGTGTTTGTGATAGGGTGATGGTTATAGGGTTGATGGTTTTGGAAATGTTGGCGGTGGTGACAATGCAGCGTTATGGTGAAAATGAGAATGACCATTGTTGTGATAAGTGTGATAGGGGTGACGGTGATGGCTGAACTGTAAAATTAGCGAGTTATGGTGTTAATGGAAGCATGTGACATGGTGGAAGTATCAGGTTATGGTGAAATTGGAAGTTGTGAAGTTTGTGATGGTGTTTGGGTGATGCTGGTTGTAGTGTTGGTGGTTTTTGGACATGACGATGGAAGATCACAGTGATGGAGGTTATTGTGTTGGTGGTCATTGTTTAGATGCTGATACTGGTTCTTTTTATGCGTATAAAAGGTTCTACATTCATCACGAAGAAATACACAAACACCATAAAGCACAGTGAATTGCTATGAGTATCAAAAGTGGTCTATCAGTGTACAAAGCGATTTCAATGCCGTTAAAATATCTGATAATACAATGGCTATAAAGCATGTAAAATAACTGAACATGAAAAGTATGGTATTCAAAGTTCTGATTTAAGGAAACATTTAGGAGGTGTATGGATCCGATTAGACAAGGATAGGCGGATAAGAGGGTTCTTCTAGGTTACACTAGGGCAAGCAATGACAAGATAGTTTAACTTGTGTAAAGGCAGTTTAGTCTAGCCTGGTGAGGTTATGATAGGATGCTATATATATATGTATATATATATATATATATATATATATTGCTTGAGATTGGTCTAGCTTATAGCTTTAGGTTATAACCGGTTGAATGAATGATGGCATGAATGTTAGCAAAGATTGGGATACGCTAACGTGCACGTAATCAACCTAGATTAAGTGATAGCAGGCTAGACGTGAAGTCTGTTTATACTATCTTAGGCTAGGTTAGGATGTTCAGTGGCAGCTTAGGACTGGATTGTAGGACAGATAAGGGATGATCTAGATTAGGTTAGAATGCTTGGCGTCAGATTAGGATGGTATCTGATTAGGCTAGATGATTACTGGATAGAATACAGAATGATAGGATAATCTGGGATAGGTTAGGCTCGCATAATGATTGTCTAAGATGTGAAGGGCGGGTTAGCATAGGTTCTCTTTGTAATAGGCTGGCCATATTTGTTACGCTTGGTTATGTTTTGCGGTTACGTCTTGTTTGGCTTATTTACGTTTGCTTAGGTTACACGACGACGAGATAGAATAGATAATGAGAGGATGTTCCAGAGCAGGAAAGACAGGGATAGATTTGCTCAGGATGTTGGGTGTGAGGTTATTTTAGACTTATATATATAATATGATGAGTCGCTCTGTTTTAATTCGCATCACATATAAGCTTCATTTTTACTAAGTAATGCAGATGTGATGTGAATTAAAACATATCGACTCGCCATATTATACAATGATTACAAGATCACAGTTAATAATACTTTTGTCAATCATAACCTACTTCTATATACCCTAAAACTGTAAACCAATACGGAGTTTATTTCTCTCGGTCTCAGGCGTTAAATGCTTAACATACAGAAGTTTACAAGATTTAGAAGAAAGGACTTAAGGTATATAAAAATGTTCTAATACTGGATAAAAAATGCACATAAAGTATTAAAAATATGTGAAGAAAGACATAAACTTCCAAAATTAAGAAGTTAATACCTGATTTACTCATAAAATTGCACTGACCGTGTTCCAAAATTTCTTAAAAGCTTGCCACGATACCTGATGCATAGCCTAAAATTCCTTGAAAGAGTCTCAAATATTCCTAACAGAAGCTTTGAAAATTCCAGATAAACTGTCAAAATGCTTTGAAATAACAGCATAAAATATCTTAGGTGTTCTAAACCTGTGCCATTACTATGAAAATACCTACTCTAGTTTCCAAAAATGCCATCGATATACCTGAAATTCTCCTGCCTCGTGTACCAAACTGCCCATATCTCATCTGTAGCCTAAAAACGCATTCATGGAGTCTCAAATGCTCCTATCAGTACCCTCGAAAACAGCGGTAGTGTTAAAATGCCTTAAAAACAACATAAAATGCATTATAAAAGTTCTGAAAAATTGTAAAACCTGTACCAATATCATGAAAATACCTGCTCCAGTTCCCAAATGCCTCTGAAACATCTGAAAATCTCCTATTTCCGTACAAGAATGTCCTGAAAGCCTTTATCCATACCTGAAATGCTCTAAAATGATAGAAAATATCCGTATGTTTCTAGAAGCCTATAAATACACACTAACGTGTTCTAAAATTCCTACTGCAGTGGTCAAATATACTTTCGAAATGCCTGCACCAATACCTATAAATACCTACACCTGCTTCCAAATGCCATTGAAACACCGGAAGCTCTTCTACTCGTGTATCAGAATGAACTAAAAGTCCGTTGCAATATCTAATTCCATAGTCTAAAATACCTTTGAAGTGTCTAAAATACACTTGCCAGATTCCTCCAAAAAATAACTGTAGAAATGTCAAAATACTTTAAATCAGCATAAAATACTCCAAAATGTTTAAAAGCCTTTCTCACTAACATGAAAATGCCTGCATATGTTTTATACATGCTTAAAGAACAGCATAAAATACATTCAAAGGTTCTGAAAAAAATATTTAAAAAACCTGAAACTATAGACTGAAAATGTCTGTTAGGTTCCAAAATTCCTTTGAAATACCAGAATTTCTCTGTTTGTGTTCCAGAATGTCCTAAATGCCTGTGTCCATACCTGAAACGCTCTAAAATTATCAAAGGAACCTCTACTGCGCCTAAAATGCCGATAAATGGATACTAAAAAGTTCTACAATTCCTACTAACTGACAAAATACCTTCAAAATGATTACATCACCACCCTAAAATATTGTTTCTGTGTCTAAAAATGTCCTCTAGCCCGTAAGGGGATACCAAATGCCTGTTCCGCTGCATCAGAGTACCTGCTAAGTAAGCTAAACCTGTGCCCAAAAATGGCTTTTAAGTGATTTCCCAAATAGTTATATTGTACCTGTGATATAAATACCCCTGAAATTGTTCCCCACCTATCTAAAAAAACACCCCTAAATACCTTCAGTCCCTATCTTCCTATCATCTCTCCTCGTATTCCTTGTCTCTCCTCATATAAACGCATTTTCTAGTCCTCAAACACCACCTAGCATCTCTCCCGTATAAACCCATATTCCGTCTTTCAACTCCTGTCTAACCTGTCATCTCTCCTCGTATTCCCTATCTATGCTATATAAATGCATATCTTAGCCTTCGACCTCTATATAGCCTAGCATCCCTATCTCAGCCACATAAATGCCTTTTATAGTTTCCTACTCCCCTAACCTAACACCCTTTCTCCGTTTCCAGTCTCTCCCATATAAAACACATATACTACCCTTTAAACCTGTCTAGACTAGCATCTCTCCTTGTTTTCCCTATCTCCCTATATAAAACTCATTCTCCCTTGAAGCCCTGTCTAACTTTGCATCTCATCTCGTAACCCCTATCTACCCCATATAAAAAGCATTTTCCTTCTTGAGCCCTCTCCTAGCTTAGTATCCCCATCGTTTTCCGTATCTTTCCCCATAAATGAGCATTTTTCTGCACTTTTTGCCCCCTATATATCCTACTCCGGTAAGTGGAATATTTTGTTCACTGGCAATTGGCACGAGTGAAATTTCAAGTAATGTTATGTGTAGAATTGAATGGAATTCTTTTGAAATTTTGTTTATTGCAGTATCAAGATTTGCTACAGATGCTATAATTCGATGTGATTGTTTATATGCATGGGGTACCATTATCATATTTGAAAATAGATTGATGAAATAAGACACGGGAAGGAAGACATTGTAGACCACTCATTGAAGATAGCACGACAGAAGGAGTGCAATGAATAGGAAAGAGAAAGAAATGTGGCGAGAGGCTTTCCATATGGAGTATGTTAAAATAGGTACTGTGGAGCTAGCAGAAGTAAACGTAGAAGAACTTTATTTTGAAAATGAGGGAGAAATAGAATATGAGGAAGAAATAAAAGTAAGTGATAGTTGTATACAAAGAGATTCCCGAGAAACTTCTAAAGAAAATCCCTGCAAAAATTGCTAATTATCCGAGAGCGAAATAAGCACTATGATACTGAAAACTGTCAGATTCTAGAAAATGTGTTTAGAGTAAAAATACGTCGGGCATTTTATTTAGATAAACAGTGGGATGAATTATTTAGAATCTTGGTGAGAAGCCGAGAAGCAGAAAATCTGGGAAGTCCATAATTTACACGCATTCTTTTGAAATGAACCATATACACATAAATCGCGAGCAATTCCTTTCGCTATTAGAGAAGAAATAGAGAATGCAATTCAAACAACGCTGGAACCAGGAATGGCCGAAATTTCAAATTCACCTTTCGCGATTCCACTTGACGTCTAAGAAATCAAATTATTAAGATCGGCTTAGACTAGATACCAGAAAATTGAACTAATATTGTGTACCGGATAGATTTAAACCGGCAAGCGTAGAGATTATGCTAAATAAATTACACAAAGGAAAAATTTTCTCAACGTTAGACTTAACGGTTTTATTTTGGTAAATACCACCATGAGAAGATCTGAGAAAATACCTCGCCATTCTCCATTCAGGAATTTGTATGAATTTAAAATTTAACCCTTTGGGATGAATTCGAGTGGCAGTGTATTATTAAGGGCTCTTTAAAAACCTTTGATGAAACCATAAAAGTATTCGTAGCTCAGTATATCGATGTTCTTGTGATATTCTGACAGACATTTTTGATCATTTAAAGCACATAGAATATGCACCGGAGAAATTAAAGGAAGTTAACATGACGATCAAGCCAAGCACGGTAAAACAAACACTTTTGTTTGCCTTCCTCCGCGGTGTAGTAGTTACCATGCTAGCATCTAGTTCCTGAGGTCGCGGATTCAAACCCAGCGGAGGGCGATGGATTTTTGTCGGGCGTAAAAGTCCTTAGCCTGGCTTCCTTCGAAAGGAAAGTAAAGCCGGTGGTCCCGTGTCGTAGATTTACGACACATAAAAGAACCTCAAGCCTGATAAAGAGGCCTCTGAACAAAATTATCGGTTCTTCACACCCAATATAGAATGGAAGGCCAAGGTCCACAGCCGTTAAAGGGCGTCTATAAATAAAACTATTTTTTTATTTCAAACAGAATTTTTAGGCCATGTTGTCTCTAGTGAGGGAATTTTAGCTACCACAGAGCATTAATAGAATTTCACCGCCCAAGAATGTTAACAATTGAGGAGATTCTTAGGGATATTGACCTATTAATTGTGATGTGTACTAGATTTTACATTAGTAGTCACTCCATTGCGAGAATTGTTAAGAAAAGAAACGAAATGGAGATGGACTCAGACAGAAGAAGCAGTCGCTCAAGTCAAAAGAATATGTGTAGCATAAATTTTGCTAGAGAAACCATGAAAAGCCTTCCTAATATCATTTTTACAGACACACAGGACTAGGTTATGCTGCAGTACTAATTCAACGAGATGAACGAGAACAGGATCATTTGTTTACAGTTGCATCAGAATGCCATAATAATATCTCAAATCATGTCAGTTTAGCATTCATAAATTCATGCAAATTAAGCAAGCACAGAAATATCAATATATAGTGATGAAATCACATCTCATAATGTAGAAATAAGACAAATATCAGGAACTCAATGTTCTTAATGACTTCATATCTCGCATGAATACAAACTGTCCAATACTAAACACATTACGACACAATGTACATGATGCAACAATTCGTCATAAAGCTCTAGCGCACACAAAAGTGATAAACTAACTTTAGCATTGAGTAAAAGTTGTATATCAAGCATCTCGCAAGAAAAGTTAACCAAATTTGCTCGACCTTTGATTTGCGTAGGAAATCAAAACCTTCAATAGACAATATGACAATGAGCCACAAGCTATCAGCAGGGATAAGAAGAATGTTTTGGTTGCCGTCGATGCACACGGAGAACTCCCAATAAATCAATTTGGATGTACGTGTATTTTTGTAATGTATATTTTTATTTTTGCAAATTCCTGAAAATTTATCCTGTTAGGAACATTAAAAGCCAAACGTGTATAGGGAAGTTTATTAATGATTATGTTCCTAGTCATGGTCAAATAGAAGCTGTGTTATCAAACAATGCCATAGTTCATGGAAGTAAATGAAACACAGGAAAACAATGGTTTAAAACTTTATCGTTGCTCATCCTATTTTCCATCTGATAACCACAGAACAACAGGGAGATGTAGGTATTTATTTTCATGTACCGACTCACAAGAATCATAAAGATTCGCTTAGATAGATTGTCCTCTAAAAGAGAAAATTCTAAATAGCTATAAATGTCAGAACAGGAATTGGACCTATAAAACTCCTAATAGGTAAGGAACCGGAACAAATATTACAAAATGTACCTAAGAATGTAAATAACAATTTCCTAAGTGAGGAAGATAGGAATAGGATTGCTTTGTGAAGTGTAAAGAAAAAGGCAGAGAAACTAAAATCTGAAGGATAAGAAAGAAAGCATAAATAGGAACCTGAAATACGTGATTTAGTTTCAGCAAAAGAGAAGAAGTTATCAAGTACATTAAAAAAGGGAAATATAATAATGGAACTAATATACAGGTGTCCTGAAGTACGAATGTAATTGAATGTAAATTTGGAAAACAAACTTATGAGTTAAAATTTGCCAAAAATGGGCCGTTGGCACAAGCAGCTCCTTCGTACGTACAAGATGCAGTAGATAATTTTAATTGCTAATAATGATAATGATAATAATAATAATAATAATAATAATAATAATAATAATAATAATAATAATAATAATAATAATAATAATAAGTGAGTGCAAATTTTCTTATGGATGATAATAAATATGTATGTCGCGGAAGACAAGGTTCTGAAAATTCTAACTACATAAGTACAAAATTGTAAAAAATAGTTTTAAGCAGAATATAGTGAAAGTGAGGCAGTGAAGTGAATATAACAAACACTAAAATGAGTGCTTCAGGAAAATGCCAAAACAAAGATTCTTGGAAAGTTACATAAATTCAAAAGAAAATAATGTAAAATGGCATAAAAATCAGCATAAGGAGTATTGTATTTAAGTTTTGAGATAAGAGTTATCAATCGTTCTTGCAGTACTTGTATGGAACAACGAGTTGTAAAGAAGAAGAAATATGTAAAAAAGAAAATTGAAGAAGTTGCCGACAGGGGATCGGATAAATTGAAAGTTAAAATTTTATTCGGGTAAATATGTATATTCTTTTATTATTGAGAACAAGGCATTTTTATATCATAATTAGTAGTAGAAAGATATAAACAATTAAATGAAGAAATGATAGTAATATAGAGAAATAACTCCAGTAAATAATTTTCGGGTATTAAATCAATGTATGATGTGATAAGCCTAAGTTGTAAGATTTGTCCAGAGAAAAGTGTCATTAGCGAGTTATAGAAATACATTAGAATGCGGTTAAAGTTGACTTCGATATACGTTTGCAAATTCATGTAGGCTGCAAGGTACGGATTAGTAACAAGGTAAGAGACGCATACTTAGGATTTTAAGATTGGATCGCATGAGAATGAACGTTGGTACGGGTAGCAATGTGGATGGAGCTTAAGTTAAGAAAAGAGCACGCATTCTAAATCAGACTCGCATTTGTGACGTATTCGTGACTCTGATGTGACTTACTCTTGTGTTAATTTCTAAGGTGCGGTGCACATGAACGCACCGGGGTCAGGAAGATTTAGCGGCTACTGAGAAGGATCTTTCCGAATCGGTAACTGAGGTTCCGCTTAATGATTGCCATGGAAGTAATTAATTGACAGATTTAATATTCGGCAATTCTTTTCAAACCGAACATGTTAGTCAACATTAAAGCTTCTCGGCTAGCTAAACTGATATACATTCACGCATGTCCTGAGAAAAAGAACCCATAGCTAAACCACCATGGCGCACGAGACAATGCAGAACGAGCTCCGAGATGACATCACAAAACTCGTCAACAGAGCAGGTAACATTAAATGTTATACAAATTTGAAGAGGGAGCGGTATCAAGTTGTCGCACCGAGAACAGCTTCTTACTTAAGGCATATTTAAACAGCGACGCTCTTTAGAACTTGAGAAGTGAAAACGTGTTTTGTAATTTCAGTTGAACTCCATTTGTGCTCCCTTTCAATAGGCAATCTACCTGATCAGATTTTATATACAGTAGAGCATATTATTATGACTAGGAGATCGAGGACATCTTTGGTACGCCTGCTTTAGAAAATGAAATAAATTTGTGTACATAACATAAAAATAACGCTGCAGTTTTCGAAAAACGCTATTTTTGTTAGCCCAGAAAAACAGGTGTTACACAAATAGGCACCTGCATCATGCTGAAATCAGGTGATATATAACTTAAACTTAATAGCAAATATTCTGTTATTTTGGCTATAGTAAAGCAAGAATGAAGTCATTTTATGAAAACAGGTAATCCAGTGATATTCTTCACCAGGTAATACATGTTCCAAGTATATAACCACCTTTATCTTCGAGCAGCATTAAATTACAAGATACGTCTAAGTGATAAGTATTTTTTCTTCAGATATGAGCACCACAACTTGTGGATTCAGTATATCTGATACTTTATCATATAACTGAATAACTGCTTTCATAAATTGCAAAACTATGGTTAATTTCCCTCTTCTTAATCACATTTTACATCGCCCACTCAGCCCTGTCCCAGAGGTAACATGAAGCGTCCACTTCACAACAGATACGTTCATTCAAAGTCAAAATATTGTTAAGTAATTGAAGTATAATCCTGACTAGAGTCCCTATTGCAGCGATGGTTTTACACGAATGAAACCTTGTAATGCGTTTATAAAGCGTCACTTGGAACTCAAAACCTGAAACAGATGAAAAGCTTTGAAAATGACGTAGTTGTGCGAGAGTTTTTGTGTATGACATAATACATAAAGGATATTACTGACTTCCATATATTTAAGCTATTACTGGATGACGATCAGATTCTGACATGTAAACAAGCTCTCTCATGAACCACAATTAGCAAATGTACACCGAGTACTCCAGTTTCGTAAGTATTAGGTGTTTGAAACCTTAACAAGCTACAACAATCAATAAATTATTTTGAGGATTATCTACTCATACGGATTCACATGAGCTCATATATGTGTTTTAGGCATTAAATGTCCTCAAAATAATCTGATGTGATATTACCGTATTACGGAGCTGAAAAACTAAAGCTCATGTATACGGATACTGTGACGCAGCGGCTGTGAACCAAGGTTATCGAGAGGTCAATGCCGAGCGGTCCAACAAACAATGATAACGCCTCTTGCCAGCGTATACATCGGACACCCTATCGGTGAGATAACTAGAACTTTATGGAGGGTTTACCTCCCCTCCTCCAGAAAGTCTTTCAAAATAGTTCTAGAATGTTCGAGAACCTTCTGTGCACGATTCCACTGCCTACATAAGCGAGCGCTCTCGCCGGCCGTGAGTCAGTGCGTGTCGAGTGCGACAGAGTGGATTTGTATCAGGCAGTGCGCGAACCAGTTAGCGAATGCGTTCCTGGTGCGACTTCAAGAGCGATTCTCCCAGTGAGTGTTGAATGCTTATGTGACGTGCAGCAAGTGCTACCGCGGAGCGACGGTTGTGGAACACTTGTGTTCGACTCTCAAGTGAAGTGAATCGTCCGGCGTGAAGAGGCTACGTCACGAAAGAAGTGAAGTGATGGAGAATTGAACTAATTCACCTTAGTGAACTGACATTGGTAAAGTGAACTACCATTGAAGGTAAACTGCATAGAAACGAAATAATGACAAAGAAAAGCAAAACAGTGACGGTGAGAGCTGACTGACAGTTTGTAAAAACCTGGACCAAGTCACAATACGCACTGCTTCATTCATAAAGTGATATGTAGAAAAGTATATCATGAAGAACTACACATTTCAAATCTAAATACCTATGCTTATCCCGTAAATTACGTACGCTATTCTACTTGAAAGAAAAAAGAAGTTCTTTGAAAATTTAAAGATGAAGTGAATGACAAAATCATTCAACGCTTTGTCATTCAAGACCTAAGATATATGCTAGATACTGATGGCAATGTCATAAAAGAAAAGTTAAAGCCAACATATCGTACGTAGCGCAATTACACATTAGATCACATTTTGATAGAAATTTTGTATTTCTCAATTAGTAGACCTGATCAATTTATTTTCCTCGCTTCACATATCATCTGAGCATAGAGCGTGTTATAAAAAGCGTCACAAATTACTGAAAAGCCTGACAAATTACTGAAGAATGTAACAAATTAGGACAAACTATAGCAAAGTACTGTAGAATGCAAAACATTATGAAAAACTACAACAAATTGCTGTGAACCGTACAAAGCTCCTGCAAAAATGTTACTGACACCAAGTTGAGCCGTAATTAGTTAGGTTAGAGGGCAGGTTAAGTGGTGAGAGGAGAATCTAATGTAACTTAGGTATGTTAGCTGAGACCGAGTTAGATTAAGTTAGCATGGCTGCAATGGGGTTAGTCTAAGTGATCATAGGGCAGATCAAATGATGAAAGGACAGTCTACGTTAGCTTAGGTTAGCATGACTGGAATTAGCTTAAGTTACGTCAGAGCAGGTTACCTGATCAGAAAACAGTGTGGATTAACTTACATTGGGCTATATTAGCGTCATTAGAATCTGATAGGTTAGGTGATTAACTTAGGTTAGATGCATTCATCATAGAAATTGCTTACGGGACATTCCAGGTAAAGTCGAATGGCAAGAAACCTCGCATTCTTTTGTTTGCGTTGTAACTTTTCCTATTAATAAGATGTGCAAAAGAAAGCATATTTACCAAATATTAGCATCTAAAGCCCAACGTTGGCATGTAATTGAACAATACACGTATCGTTTTAATTCATTTTGTCCCATTTTAAGTGCGCATAGCTCCGGAACCCTTTATTTCAGAATATTGTACCAAATCTCATTTTCTAGATAAAAGTCTGCATATCATTGCGGTATACACTAATTATTTTTGTAATATTCACAAAAATGGATATACGGTTTTTACTTACTTTAAGTTTCTCCGGATTTTTATAAAAATAAAATATTAGATTGAGAACAATCCATAGTATCATTAACAGAAGTCGGCAATGTTTGTAAAGTGGTTAGGGTTGGGTATTCGTATTTCTAAAACAAAAATTGAATAAACGCAGCGATTACGTAGTTGATGGACGAAGATCACCAAGCGCTTTGTGAATCTGCGAGGAAAACACATTACCGCGTATTGCTTAATAAGCCTTCTCATTGTTTAACAATGCACAGCTGCTTGCTTGACCAATTCAAAACAAACTGCGAAAGCGACCATGAGCGTGCAAAGTACATAATTTACTTGTTTAATTATTTTAGACGAAAGCTTATCAGTAACAATTAAGGTAAAATATATGTTTCGTTGTGTTTAAATTACGGAATCTTGTCATATATAATAAAATTATTTTTCTTAATCCGTAACCGCCTACATTTGGAATAAAAATTATTCGCTTAAATAAAAATAAAAAGCACATTTTACCTATCAGTAAATTGAAAGTTTAATGAATCAAAATAAACCTCGACTCAAACAATTAGACCTAAAGGTTTCAGAATTATAACAGCTTGAATTTGGAATGTTTACGAAGATACGATAAATGTGATCAATTTTAATTGCGAAACTATTATCTAAATTTTAAGCGTTTGCATAAAGTATTGTATCAGTCTTGTCTAAAAATACAAAAATTTTCGTTTCGTTTGAAATATGCAACGTGGATTTTCCTTCCGGAGGATTTACAAACCACATGCGATATATATCGTATAAAGCATCTTGCATGATACATGAAACAAAGGAAAATCACACAAAGTGCCCGGTACATACATTGCTACCCCCTTCCAAATTAACGCCAACATTGTCCATAGAGCCCGCTCGCAGCCTTCTCGTAGAGTGTGTGTTTATCGGAGGGGGACACCTCGCGCACTGCGACCAGCTTGATGTATTGCGACTACATTCCCCGGGAGGCAGGGATGAGTTGAAGGAACCATAGAAGATCTCAGACAGACAGGCTCACAGAGACCCTAATATTTCCAGTTTGAACATCCGCGCGCTGCGACCAGCTTGATGTATTGCGACTACATTCCCCGGGAGGCAGGGATGAGTTGAAGGAACCTTAGAAGATCTCAGGCAGACAGGCTCACAGAGACCCTAATATTTCCAGTTTGCACTCCCGCGCACTGCGAGACCAGCTTGATGTATTGCGACTACATTCCCCGGGAGGCAGGGATGAGTTGAAGGAACCGTAGAAGATCTCAGGCAGACAGGCTCACAGAGACCCTAATATTTCCAGTTTGAACACCCGCACACTGCGACCAGCTTGATGTATTGCGACTACATTCCCCGGGAGGCAGGGATGAGTTGAAGGAACCATAGAAGATAGACAGACAGACAGGCTCACAGAGACCCTAATATTTCCAGTTTGAACACCCGCGCACTGCGACCAGCTTGATGTATTGCGACTACATTCCCCGGGAGCCAGGGATGAGTTGAAGGAACCATAGAAGATAGACAGACAGACAGGCTCACAGAGACCCTAATATTTCCAGTTTGAACACCCGCGCACTGCGACCAGCTTGATGTATTGCGACTACATTCCCCGGGAGGCAGGGATGAGTTGAAGGAACCATAGAAGATAGACAGGCTCACAGAGACCCTAATATTTCCAGTTTAAACACCCGCGCACTGCGACCAGCTTGATGTATTGCGACTACATTCCCCGGGAGGCACGGATGAGTTGAAGGAACCATAGAAGATAGACAGCCTCACAGAGACCCTAATATTTCCAGTTTGAACACCCGCAAAGAATCTCGAGAGAGGACGACGAAGCGACCCTAACCGGTGGGACAACTTACTCTGGCATTCACGGCGAGAAATCTTCCCAATGCGTAAGCAACTACTGCCAGTGCCGCAGGACCTGAAAACACACCGGACGCGTGAAAGGAAAAGATGAAATGCGGGAAAGCATAAATCGTATAGAATACACCACCACGGCATTCGCCTAGGCGACGGGGGGGGGGGGGGAAACACAGACACCCTAAGCGGTCAGAATGAGCGGTCACCGTGAATCGAACCCGGGACAGCCGGTGAAACACGAAAACGGGCCACAGACGCAGCCGCCTAGGCCATCCCGCTTGGTTCCTCTTCTCGTATTCCTACATAATGCATGTAGACCATCCAGCCCTTTCAAAGTGAGCTCGTTCTGTCTTCATATACCTACTTCTCCTTTTGGTGTGCATTTGCCCAAATGACATTTTCCCTCATTTACGTTCCTATATGTCGCCTAAATATAGATAACGTTATAAAACATTGAATTAGTTAATACTTGCTTTAGGATAAAAGGGAGAAATAAGTTATGACACTTTGTAAAAATCATCATATATTATAATGAAGGTAGTGTTAAAGCTGTTTTTATCTAAAACACAAAGCAGAGTAATAGCCCAATATTGCGGCTTTTCTACTCTTAAACAATTTAAATTTATTTATTTAGTGTATGTCGCATCTGCTAAACTAGTACGTGTTATTCGTGTTTCAATTCTTAAAATTTCTTTAATTGATTCGATTGATCTTTTATTGCTTAAACGAGACAAAAATTGAAAAGAATTTAAAACATGGTTGTTCTTATGGTTATAACGTTGCGAGTTGTCTAGTAAGGCATTTATAGTCAACGAAATTAGGGCGATTTTATCTGTGTCCTTTCAAAGTTCATTTGAACTTCATAAAATGTTGGTGTTGAGCTGTATAATACGTGTTTCTACTAGCTACATTATTCATGTCACAACCCAGCTTTTCTATGACAGCTAATACTTGAAAACGTACCTGACCATTCTGAAAAAGGGACCATTATCCTTCAATACAGAAGATAAAGTTGACAATTTCTTTAAGAGTTTGCTAAATGTATATTACAATAACACACTTTCTAAATCCGAGTGCTTCCAGCGGTGTAGAAGCAATGTTCAAATTTCATACAGTTGCTTTGCCTCTGAACACTTCTACCATTGAAAATCTAAAGTGTAAAAGTAGCACACCTTACTTTAGTCTATTAATTCGTATAGCATACATAATTATACTATTCTTCTGCACAGTTTACGTTAATAACAATAAAGAGTTCAAATTACGCAACTATTACGTGAAAAACGTAGATCTCAGCTTTTACTATTACACGTGGATTTTTAAAACACAGGTGAGAGAGAAAATATGATTTTAATGCTCACAAACTCTGGCATGAGAAATTCACATATATCCGTCAGATGGTAGAGGGCGAATTTTCTTTCCATATTATGTACGATATACGTTTAGTCCAGAAAGGATTTCAAATTAATCAATACGTGCTTAGTTACACACAATATTAGGTACAAACTTTTGTTTACCCATGGTAACGATTAAGAGCTCCAATGAAGGAAATAAAGAAAGTGGAGCACAAACGTTCAAGCACGTGAACGTATGAAAGATGACGTGCTTGGGAAACTGTAAAAATGCAACATGGAGTAAACGGAAACGACTCACGCTGCATAAGCTATATATTTAATAACTAAGCTTTTCCTGTAGAAATTTTTGTACTATCTCTTGTGATTTCTCAGTTACAATAATCACACAAACTCAAACTAAATTTTCGCTGGCTATTTGCAGGAAATTCAATTCATGTCGGTAGAATATTGCATTGTAATTAAAATTGATGCAAACCCACCGACCCCGACCCACCTACCCACCCATCTTTTTATAAACATTTTATGTGTAACACTCGCATTACAGCTTCATATAATACTTTATATTCCGTTACTAGTGCTTTTTCAAAACTTAAGAGTTGCAATAATTGGCAACAAGGATTATAAAATTTTAAGCATGTACTAATAGCGGAATGGTCGTTTAAACTCCAGAGTATACAGAATGAATTATCAAGTCACAGAGACAATTACGTGTCAGCAGTGTCTAGGACAGAACGAAGATTTTCACGTTATGACGCTAATGGCATACTGCTAAATGGTTGCCTTATTAGGGAATCAACTTCCATCATTATACATTAAAACATATCGAAAAGGACACTCCTATTATATAAAATGTAATTATTGTTCTATTTATATTACGTTACCGATAATTTGTTGATGAGATGATCTCAAACTAAGCCACATGGACTTGTTTACGTGTACAAAATGGAAAACAAAGCACAACTCTTCGGACAACGTAAGTCAGTGTTTTATTACTAACGAACACAAGCGGGAAAAAAAGAAGAATAGTCTAAGTATCTTTACAGTTGCCGCACAACAATCAAAATGCGAGAAATGTAAAGACATAACAATGAGTGTTTTGAAAACAGCGAATGCTAGAGAAATATATTATAATAATTAAATAAATCAGACATTTTTACTGTAGTAAGTTTTATAGTTTCCTTCCTCCCGGTACCCCCCCCCCCTCTGTCTCCCTCTCTGGTTTGCCAGTTTAAAAAATTACACAAAATTCATTCAGAATGAAGAGGACTTCACCAAATATTCATAGAAGGTTCAAGTCATAGCTTTTGTCAGTCACAAAGTACCTTAATTTTAAGTAAAACGGTTGAAATGGGAGTTTTTCCTCTTTCCTTTTCCCTGCTTTTTTCTTTATTTTATTGTTTTTCAATTTTTGTGTCATATTCTTGGAATACGATTAACCTAAATTTTATTTTGGAATTTATTCAGTTATTCGTTTTTTGGTTGTGTTGATTCCTCCCTTTCTCTTTCTATCTGTTACTGTCAAACTGTTTTAAAATTATTTTCATGGTTTCAGTGGACCTCAACACATTTATTTCCAGTAAAATATTGATATGGAAGTTTCGGATGGAGTACGATACATACTGGTAGGTGGCAGACAAAGTGTAAATAAGTATCACACATTTACAAACGTTTTACTTATATATCGTATCTAAGCAAACTTCGAACTTGTAAACTTCGATACGGAAACGACTGACGCTAAGAAATGAAGTAGTTTCGAATTCAATCTACTTACTCCAGCGAAATGTGCACCTTTTCTACATACCTCTAAAGTCTGCCTAATTGTATAAAGCCCGGTGAAGATTAAAAACATTCACAGTCTATTACAATCTCCCCTCCCCCTGAGAAACAAAAACTTGTAAGTAACTACAAATCTTCTTTAACTGTAATCAGGTTGTAGGATTTCTTCTGTAGTTACTTTTTGGTGGTATCTCAGCAAGGCAAGGACATTTTTTAAAGATTTCAGCTCTTGTTGACATTGCCTTTTTGCCATGTGATTGGTTTTGCTTTGAACAATATAACTGCCATTTATATTGAGTTCTTTTAATATTACATTTCGTAATAGGTATAATTATTTATGTAATATTCGTCCGTGAAACTTCTTAAGTTCCTAAGCCTATGATTTTGATCCCCACGTTGCTAATGAAGATATCCATAATTTCAAAACCGCACTTAACACAAATCATTACAACTTTTTTGGAAAGTTAACATTTATGAACCCACCTCGGTGTTTTACAGATAGCTGTCCATTTCCTATCCAGAAATTTCAAACTGTGAATCGCGGTTGGGGAGCTGCTGGATAAACCTTTTCCAGGTTTTTCCTTTTCCTCAGAAGACGCATTTTGGGTAACTAATACGTATGGACCTCGGGCTATTTTTAACTACTATTTCATTCCTTCAAGTTCAAATATGATCTATCAGATTAAGGAATACAGAAACTCAAAACTGAGAATACTTTTTCTCGTAAAGTATCCCTACAAACTGCCTTAGTATGACAGTCATGTGACTATTTTATTGCGGTAGAAATTTTGGTAACGGTTCCGCAAATATCTTCTAATTGAAATGTGAAAGAAAGATGATATAAAGAAGAAAAATACGTGTTTTATACAGTTTAAAAGGAGATTTGAACAGTTATACAGGCTATAATTCACCCACCCTTCCTTTATAAGATACCTTCTTATATACGAAATAAACCGCTAAATGTTAACAAAGTACTCAATTTTGTTAGTGTTGTGCATGCGCGGAAGAAAGTGCGAACCCGTGAGTACTAGCGAAATTCTACTTTAAAAAACATTCCTCGGCTATGCTTTGCGGCTTAGGATCCTCAAGTCTGGCTACGCTTTGAGGCTTAGGATCCTCAAGTCTGGCTATGCTTTGCGGCTAAGGATCAAGTCTGGCTACGCTTTGCGGCTTAGGATTCTCAAGTCTGGCTACGCTTTGCGGCTTAGGACCCTAAGGTCTGGCTATGCTTTGCGGCTTAGGATCCTCAGGTCTGGCTACGCTTTAAGGCTTAGGATCCTCAAGTCTGGCTATTGCTTTGCGGCTTAGGATCCTCAAGAAGTCTGGCTACGCTTTGCGGCTTAGGATCCTCAAGAAGTCTGGCTACGCTTTGCGGCTTAGGATCCTCAGGTCTGGCTACGCTTTAAGGCTTAGGATCCTCAAGTCTGGCTATGTTTTGCGGCTTAGGATCCTCAAGTCTGGCTATTGCTTTGCGGCTTAGGATCCTCAAGAAGTCTGGCTACGCTTTGCGGCTTAGGATCCTCAAGTCTGGCTACGCTTTAAGGCTTAGGATCCTCAAGTCTGACTATGCTTTGCGGCTTAGAGCCCTAGATCAGCTCATTCACGTAAGGCTCGCTATTTTTGTTCAGATGTTGGTGGCCCTTCCGTATGAACAGCACAACCAAAAAATACCTGCTACCGACCAAAGCATGAACTTAATTTTGAAAGGCATACTGGAAACAAAGTCCGGATTTTAATTAACTTGTTATAATTTGAAGCAGTTTTCTTTGTAGTATCTAGTGTATCACAGTATATTTAAACATGCAGGTCTTCCTGAAGATTCAACTATTTTCTCGTTCCATTTAACAGGCACAGCCGTCTCCGACACTATAAGCACACGCAAACCCACGCACGTACATAAACACACATAAAAATCATTTTAAATAGCTCTTTCGTTTTTAATTTAGGAGATCTTAAAATGTGTATTTACGGTGAATTTTTTAATCATTGGCATACTTCCATAGCTTTCCATATTGACGGAGAACATAGTTCAGAACCGAACATTTTTAAGGTTATTTTCTGAAGATTCAAACGAGATTCAGCACTTTCCATAGTCAGCAAGATGTCCGGTTTGTACTTTGCAAACATTTCAAACTTCTGCATAACATTAATTGCTTAATGGAATTAATTGTTCTTCTGCACAAGCCGTGTGTTATCAGACGATTGAAAAATTCAACGCCTAGTGGTCGAAGGCAGGTACTTACAGCATTGCAAGTCACCACTGAGGTATGTCATTTCAATACAATCTGAGATCTTCATGTGTTTTACCGGAGGAAATGCGAATCAGTTGGGCAATTTAATGTCGCACCGGCAAGTTGCCATGGTAGCTCCGATGTTAGAGAACCGGACGGAAACCAGGAGATACATAAATCGCTTTGTTTACGTGCTGAACGAATTCCAACTACAGAATAGCTTTTGGACGCATGGCCAACCTGGCACCGAGAATCATGCTGTTTGCCGGCGTAGTAGGATATCCATAACCGCTTAAATTCAATGGCATAGATTTCTCATCCACTTATAGTTACAATAACCAAATACCTTCGTCACAATGTGGGATATTATATGCTTGTGCTGCTAGACATCTTTCACATCTTAAGAACATTTTAATTTACATTCATTAATTCTTATGACCATGTAAATAAAATCATCCCTGATCAGTAAAATAAGTTAAATGCTGGTCAATAGAACGGTCATTAACATTATTCAACACCCAATTGCAGAAAATAATCCACTCACATTAATCGCGTTGTTGCAATTCTTGAATGACGTTATCATTTGGGTTTAATTTTAAAAGTTTAGTGGCATTCTAAGCCCAGGTTACCGAAGTTGCCGATTCCTGTATAAGCCTTCTCAGAATTTTCTTTGGAATTTGTTTTAACTTTCCTCCAATATCATCGAGTGTTTTCCTTGTAAGAACATCGAGGTTTCGGTTTCCTACTAAGAATAGATCGTTTCCATAAGTCTATTCACAAGATTATGAACCGTTTCTCTGTGGTGCCATGCAATTAGGAAATCGCCAACTTACTTCTCTACAAGAGTTTGTTGTTACATAAGAATCATACATGAAGATACTGTTTGCTAAAATATACGAACTTTTTGGCATTATAACAACACTAGCTATAACACTGGAAGAAGTGGTCTAACAACGTATGTACAAAGACTGCCCGTCAACTGATTATCCGGTACATGAAGAGGCTGAAAAGCGAAAGAAGACCAGAACTGTATAGATACAGCGCAATCAGAGTAAGCAATTCCCCATAATACGGCCACGCGTCCAAACGAAGATTCCACATGAATAACAAAGTGTGACTTCTCTGTAATATGGCGGTACTTGTACTCATAAATGAAAAGCTACAAATAACTGCTGGCACGTGAATAACGTAGTTCAACGTTAGAAGTAGGGAAATGGGGTTTCTGGCACAGTTCATTTATGCATGTCTATTCATATGCAAATGAGCTCCCCCACCTCCTCTCCCCCACCCCCACCCCCGCTGTGCCTTGGTAGTTTTACTTGCACCTGAGGGCCATAAATCATGTTGAGCACAATGGAAGCTTGACAGTTAAGTAATTAAAGCTGTCAATCAACTGTCAAAACGAACAAAGGGGTCATAAATTTAAGGTTCTGTAACAAAGGCGAGATGTTTTTCCTACCCATCCCACATCAGGCCACTTCTGCACCTGGTCAGTTACCCACCCCCACTTCCATTGTGTGTCGAACACGTGGCATACTAACCCACAACCCAATAACAAAGCCTGACCCTTTCCATTGTGTAAGAGATTTTATTGTGTGTGCCTTTCTATTGTCCGGTGCAAGCATTCTTTAGAAAGACCACCTGGCATACTCATCCCACAACCCAATAACAAAGCCTGACCCTTTCCATTGTGTAAGAGATTCTATTGTGTGTGCCTTTCTATTGTCCTGGGCAAGGCTAGTTTAGAAAGACACCTGCGACGTTTCCCCTCCCACTGCTCCATAACAAAGCCTGACCTTTCCATTGTTTGGCCACCTGCTAGTTTAACAAAAGAATTCGAGGGTTGCTTTATACTCGTCCTGTCCTTGTTTGTGTGAAAGAGAGAGAAACTTGTTTACCAACTCTGCGTAACGTCATAGTCGGCCATCATGATTTTGCCTGAGGGAGTTCTCTCCGATGTTTTACGACCTCCTACGAATATACCCGAGCATAGTTAACAAGCATTATGTTCCAGACAGCGACTCCGAAAAAGCGCCTAATATACATTTCATTACGTGCATTAAACCTCTGAGTGATATCCATAGATCGGTGTTCGATTCTTGCTGTAATCAAAAGTTTATTGCTAATGAGAAATTAATGATTGATATTATTATATCATTACCTTAATTAATAAAAAAGGCGTTCAGAGGATTGTAGCTCGACTCTTACCAAGTGAAACTCTAACTCGCAATTACTATTAAACTATGCAAGGTCAGATTAAAAAAAATGTATTTATCAAATATAATTTAATTTTTTATACATTATTACCCTAATTAATGAAAGGGTGTTCAGAGGACCCTAGTTCGAATCTTACGCAGCGAAACTCTAATGCTTAATAAATATTAAACTATGCAAGGTCAGATTAAAATGCATTTAACAAATATAATTTAATTTTTATATATCATTACAATAATTAATAAAAAGGGTGTTCAGAGGGTCCTAGATCGAATCTGCGAAACTCTAATGCTCAATAACTATTAAACTATGCATGGCTAGATTAAAATGTATTTAACAAATATAATTTAATTAATGAAACGGTGTTCAGGGGGATCCTAGATCGAATCTGCGATACTCTAATGCTTAATAAATATTTAACTATGCGAGTATTGGGCGGCCAGATTAAAACGTGTTTAACAAATATAATTTAATATACACGACATTACAATGTTTAACGAGCTGTATTGTTAGGAACCAGAGGTCCATAGTTCGAATCTTACCCTGCGAAACGTTATAATAACTATTAAAATATTGAAGCAGGGGGCGGTCGGATTAAAATTGCATTTAGCAAATATCATTGTTTATATTAAACCCTGATGCATACTTAGATATCCCGAAGCCTAGACAACATTCTTTCTTCTTCTCCTCTCTTTTTCTTTCTATCTATCTCTTTCTTTCTCCACAACTTGTACACATACAGGCGTTCGCATATACACGAGCACTTGTACACACATCAGCAAACATACACTGGTGCACGCATGCAAGCACATACACACACGCACACACGTACATTCAAGTACACACACACCCACACACACAATCACATACATACACCGGCACATACACAATGCACATACATACAATAGTACACACGCGCATTCACGCACCTCATGCGTATACATACATACACCAGTACACACACGCATTCACGCACCTCATGCGTATACATACATACACCAGTACACACACGCATTCACGCACCTCATGCGTATACATACATACACCAGTGCTCTTACACTCACACATACATATACATGGACAAACACACACACACGTGCAAGCATATATGCCTGTTCACTTACACCCAACAGCACCAACCCACACACGCACACACCAACTCTCGCGCATGTCCTGAATGAAAAGAGACAAAATGATGCAATAAAAACTAATTATAGCTCGGGATGCAAGGCTCCATTTACGATTGCTCGAAACCGGTCTTCTAATAACTCCAAAACTAATTAAAATAAAGACAGTAAATAAACTTTATTACTTTTATGCTATTAGCTCGTTTCTTGTGCATGTATATTAGAGTCCAGGTGTCATGGGTTCGATCCTTAACTTTAAAATCTCAATTATCTCAGAAACTAGCAGGGATTAAGGTGGGGACCAAAGCACGATTTTTAGTTCCTACGATGAACAATTAAAGCTTTATATAAATTCCAATCAGTGTCCCTAGCTTGAATCCCGATCTTTCAGTGACTTCCTTAATTTTCCACTGTGTTCTAGAATATATCACTTAGATCAATGTTGCAACTGCATACAGGTCTTTTAAACACATCAACTAATATTATAAATAATTTTGTTTCTGGCGTTCTGAGTTCGAATACCGATTCAATGAAGTTTACTTATAAATTTAATAACAGTAAATAATTAAGACAAAGGTACCAAATAAACCTATTCCGTTTATGTCATCAGATAATATCTTGCGGGCGTATATTAGGGTACCTGACGTCCAGGGTTCGATCCTTAAGTTTAAATCTCAATTATCGCAGAAACTAGCAGAGATAGAGCTGGAGACGAAAGCATGTTTGATAGCTCATACAATGAACAATTAATGCTGTATATAATTTTCAATCAGTTGCCCCTAGTTCGAATCCCGATCTTTCAATGACTTCACTGATTTTCCTCTGTACTGTGGAATACATCGCTTAGATTGATGCTTTAACTGCATGCAGCTTTGTGTAACGACATTATGGATGTACTCTGTGTGAGAGAGAGCGAGAGAGGGAGAGAGAGAGAGCGAGAGAGGGAGAGGAAGTGAAACAAGCAGGGATAGAAGTGCTGAGGGCCTCTGCGCATGCGTAGCAAGAGATGATGTCATTGCCTGCAATAATCACGTGACGTGTAAGCATCACAGCCATGATGACGTGCAGGCATCGCCTGGAGGGGGTTTAGATCCCTATATAAACAGACATCTGTCCCATGTTAGAACTGTTGTGTACTTATTAACTTTACATTCAAGTTTTAAAGAGCTTTAAAAGCAACGTGAGCTGCAGGCTGTCTACACATTCAGCACATATCAAAACGGGGCAATGCAAGGTGAGTTTTAAATAACTATACAAAATCACTGTTGGCTTTTACAATACATTTAATTTTATTTAAACGTTACAGTACATGAAAGACGATTCGTTACAAAGAGCATCATATTTTCTAATCTGTGCTTTACATTCACATGGATTTCACTGCATACTCTTCTTCAGTTCACATGATTTTCGCCACACATTCTTCTTACATAAACATTCATACGATTTTCCCCTCATTCTTTGTTTCACTATACACTCACATGATTTCCTCTACTCATTCTTTGTTCCACCTACAGGTTCATGCTCTGTTAACATTCACATGACTTTCTCTTCACATTCTTTGCTTCCATTAACATTCACATGATTTTCGCCACACCTTCTTCTTACATAAACATTCATACGACTTTACCCTCATTCTTTGTTTCACTATACACTCACATGATTTCCTCTACTCATTCTTTGTTCCCCTGCAGGTTCATGCTCTGTTAACATTCACACGACGTTCTCAGCTCATTTCTCTATTGACATTCACATGATTTCTCCTCGCATTCTTACATAAACATTCATACGATTTTCCCCCCTCATTCTTTGTTTCACTATGCATTCTTTGGTTCTCTGCTGGCTCATCTTCAATGAACATTCACATGATTTTCTGTACTTATTCTTTGTTTCTCTACACATTCATAGGCTTACTTACAAAACATGCACACCCTAGTTCTAATATAAAGAAGTGTATAACTCGTTCTTCAACTTGAATAATGTAGTGAAAATAATAATTCATGGCAATGTCTGTTACAGATTGTTTAGCTGATAGACTTAACAAGATGGTGGAAGAGCGTAGTTTCCTACCGACTCGTCGAGTTCAAGATCTCGAAATAGGTCTTAACTATGAGATAAAGTCTTTAAAGAGAGTTCAAACAAGATATGGTACCAGGATCGTATCTTCGCTGGAGGATTGTCAAGTGTTCTTGCCAGAGCGCTATAATTCGTTAACCGATCAAGAGATTGCAGAAATACCTGGGAGCGTATACCTGCAGTATAATGGCATGGCAGAGACGGGGAAATTTAAGACATGTAAATTGTCTTTTTTACACGCAAAGAAGGTGCGTAGAAGTGTCAAACTTAAGTATTGAATGTTCTCCCATTTCACAATGAAAAATTCATAAATAAAACAACTGACTCATTGATATTACATATAAAGATACAAAAGATGCATATTATAGAATTTTATAAAAAATTAACGAAATTACAATATCACATGCTTTGAGTTTAACTATATCTAGCGCATTGAAATAGCTCTAAATATCCGAATGTTTATACAAATCTTTGTGCTTCTTTTTACATGTGTCATATGCTTCATTTTACATGTATCATAACAAAAAATGTAATTCTTTTCAGGTTGCCTTTACTTGACCAAGATAGTTTTCTAAGACTTTCATTGTGCAATGTTTCAGGGTGTGCATTAAGAGGAAGAAGAAGAGGAATAGCCTGCTACCATGCAAAGGATGCTGACGCTATTGGAGGGTGGAATAAGCACCATCGGCACCTACAAGAAACATTTCGGCAAGAAACGGGTGCTGAGACATCTACATCACCGAAACACATTAAGACAGGATCCTTATATAACATTACAGGGTATACGATGAAAAATTACGGTCCATTTTGTATACAATTCAATGCATAGCTGAGAGTTAGCTCGAACTAGCCTCCTATATTCACTGAAATTAAGCATTGTGAGCAATAATTTAAGTGACTGTGAAAATACTTTACGTAATGGTGAAATTTGTATCCTAAAAGACTTGAGCCCTGTATACATTAACAGTATTAAGACTGTTTGCCACGCTGGAATACAAATTATGAAAATAAAAAGACTTTCATTTAAATAATAAGGAAATTTGCATAACCTGCTGTTACAAGTGTAATGACATATACAGAAACAATGAGTCGGACGAGAAAGTGATGGAAATGTAAGATAAATAATAACAATAAAAGAATTAAGGTATGCTTTTACATAGTGTTTTTATTCATTAAAAATCCTTGCATTCCTAATGAAAAATAAATCATTACAATGATTAGTTTAAGTTATGTCACAATGATAAAAAGAGAACCGTCTTTAGATGCATTACTCGATCTTAAGTCAGAGCATCAAAAAAGACAAATCACGGCTTCTCCGTTTTAGATGTGGTGTCACTATTCAGGTAAATTCCTGTAACACAGCAGGTTGAGTATGCAGATCTGTGGTCCTAAATGGGTGAAACAGAGTCTTATCCAGCTTAACAGTCTTGAGATCTCAGCATCAGAAAGTCGAATCACAAGCCTTCTCCACTCGATGAGTACAGGTTTAACAACAGCATTCTCTTCACCCTGAGACGATGTAAAGTATATAAATGTTCAACTTGACAAGGGATTCTAAACTCGTTGTTAGAGTCCAGAACTGATGTATTATATGGTGAAAACACACGTTCCTCTTCTTAGTGATCTTGTCGTCGAATCTCGGTGTCGGTAGCATTGAAGATGTCCATGATTATAGGATTCTGAAGCCCAAAAACTGTAGGAACTGCTGATTGCGTGATGTTAACTTGATGGGCGTCAAGGGCAGAGCATGATGTGTGCGTCGAATCATTCCATTATTATATCCTCGACGTCGTTGACTTCTTCTAAAAACTATAGGCATTATGCTTATATCCTTGTTTCTAAAGGCAATGCTATTGCTGTTAGGCACTCCTGTTTGCTCTATGAAGCGGATCTTTATGAACAACAGGTAAAATTTGATTTGATGGTTCCTGTGAAATACGTTATCCAGCCGTAACAGATGGGAACACTGGTAGATGGAGTGTCCACTTTTACTATCGAGGAAGGAGGCTGATGCAATACTGCGCTAAATTCGTATGATGCTCAACTTAAATATATTCACCAGGTAATCAGATTCAGACAGCTGATTAGATGGAATAACTTTGTTACTGAAGGACCACAGAACGTTTCTATAGAACAATCACTGGGAAAAATCAAGAGTGAAAGGACATTTTAATGACATTATTATTCACTGATCTAATAAAGAAGACATTCGCATCCTTATATGAGGAATCTTTAAACGTTGGGCATGCAAGTTTAGGTCTATGTTACTCAATGTTTTTTCCGGGACAAGTATAGCCCTCTGCCTGAGTTTTTTGAATTCCCTTTCAGGCTCTGTCTCCTCTTCGTTTCTTTGTTTCTTCCCTTATTCTTCTTCACTCGAAAACCTCTCCCTCTTGCTTCAATTTCTCTGTTACGTCTCATCATTTCAGCAAGTTGTTTATCTGCAGCTTTTTTCGTATTTACAGCTGTAGCAATTTGTGATGCACCTCCAGCGGCGGCTCCTAGTGCTGCAATAATTGGTATGAGTGGTAGAAATCCTCCTCGTTTCTTCTTTTTGGACCCTCCGCCAACAGATACCTTTCTCTCAATTTCTGTCTTATGCCTCATCATTTCGGCAAGTTGTTTATCTGCTGCCTTTTTCTTATTTACTGCTAAGGCAATTTGGGCTGCACCTCCAGCAGCAGCGCCTAGAGCTGCAATAATTGGTATGAGAGGTAGAAATCCTCCTCGTTTTTTCTTCGTGGTTACTGCACCTGGAGCTACCTTTCCCTTCATAATTGCTGTTACTAGTCACGCTGCCAACTTTTTCACCTAATGTAACATCAGATGATTGCACTCTTTTCCAAGTCGTTTCAGTCAGATCTTGTCAGCAATGTTTCTCGAAGCAGAGACCTTATGCTGACCGTTGGCAATGCCACTAAGATTACACGAATCGTCTAACGGAATGATTCCAGGGTCTCCTCTCTTTAATTTTTCTCTAGCTTTACCACAGTTCCTCAGCATCTGTAACCAGGTAAATGTACTTCAACGGTTGCAGGCTAGTGAGAGAGTTAATTAAACCGAAACCTCTTGCGAGCTTAACCACCTTAGCTCTCACGTTATACTAATCGAATTTTATTCAGTAACGTTCTTTTATACTTTCTCATTAGCGTATATACATTAAGAGCGATTTATTTTACTTTATCTGTCAAGCTAGAGAGGATGAAACAAGAAAACTAACAGCCTATTGATATGTTAGACTTTGAAAGCGACTTTAGATGTGAACTTAGTGGAAAACTGTTTCATGTCAATGTTCTTGACTTGCCTATCATGTAACCCATTCAGGGAAAAGGTGACCAGCAAAGGGAAAAATGTTACCAGCAAAGGGAAAAACGTGACCAGCAAAGGGAAAAACGTGACCAGCAATGGAAAAAACGTGACCAGCAAAGGGAAAAAGGTGACCAAGAAGGGGAAAAAGGTGACCAGCAAAGGGAAAAAGGTGACCAGCAAAGGGAAAAACGTGACCAGCAAAGGGAAAAACGTGACCAGCAAAGGGAAAAACGTGACCAGCAAAGGGAAAAAGGTGACCAGCAAAGGGAAAAAGATGACCAGCAAAGGGAAAAACGTGACCAGCAAAGGGAAAAAGGTGACCAGCAAAGGGAAAAAGGTGACCAGCAAAGGGAAAAGGTGACCAGCAAAGGGAAAAAGGTGACCAGCAAAGGGAAAAACGTGACCAGCAAAGGGAAAAACGTGACCAGCAATGGGAAAAACGTGACCAGCAAAGGGAAAAAGGTGACCAGCAAAGGGAAAAAGCTGACCAGCAAAGGGAAAAACGTGACCAGCAAAGGGAAAAAGGTGACCAGCAACGGGTAAAACGTTACCAGCAAAGGGAAAAAGGTGACCAGCAAAGGGAAAAACGTGACCAGCAAAGGGAAAAACGTGAACAGCAGAGGGAAAAAGGTGACCAGCAAAGGGAAAAAGATGACCAGCAAAGGGAATAAGGTGACCAGCAAAGGGAAAAAGGTGACCAGCAAAGTGAAAAAGGTGACCAGCAAAGGGAAAAAGGTGACCAGCAAAGGGAAAAACGTAACCAGCAAAGGGAAAAACGTGACCACCAATAAGAAAAAGGTGACCAGCAAAGGGAAAAAGTTGACCAGCAAAGGGAAAAAGGTGACCAGGAAACGGAAAAACGTGACCAGCAAAGGGAAACACGTGACAAGCAACGGAAAAAACGTGACCAGCAAAGGGAAAAACGTGACCAGCAAAGGGAAAAAGGTGACCAGGAAAGGGAAAAAGGTGACCAGCAAAGGGAAAAAGGTGACCAGCAATGGGAAAAACGTGACCAGCAAAGGGAAAAACGTGACCAGCAATGGGAAAAAAGGTGACCAGCAAAGGGAAAAAGGTGACCACCAAAGGGAAAAAGGTGACCAGGAAAGGGAAAAAGGTGACCAGCAAAGGGAAAAACGTGACCAGCAAAGGGAAAAACGTGACCAGCAAAGGGAAAAAGGTGACCAGCAAAGGGAAAAACGTGACCAGCAAAGGGAAAAAGGTGACCAGCAAAGGGAAAAACGTGACCAGCAATGGGAAAAAGATGACCAGCAAAGGGAAAAAGGTGACCAGCAAAGGGAAAAAGGTGACCAGCAAAGGGAAAAAGATGACCAGCAAAGGGAAAAAGGTGACCAGCAAAGGGAAAAAGGTGACCAGGAAAGGGAAAAAGGTGACCAGCAAAGGGAAAAAGGTGCCTAGCAAAGGGACAAATGTGATCAGCAATGGGAAAAAAGGTGACCAGCAAAGGGAAAAAGGTGATCAGCAAAGGGAAAAAGGTGACCAGGAAAGGGAAACAGGTGACCAGCAAAGGAAAAAACGTGACCAGCAAAGGGAAAAATGTGACCAGCAATGGGAAAAAAGTGACCAGCGAAAAGAAAAACGTGACCAGCAAAGGGAAAAACGTGACCAGCAAAGGGAAAAATGTGACCAGCAAAGGGGAAAAGGTGACCAGCAAAGGGAAAAATAAGACCAGCAAAGGGAAAAATGGGTACCAGCAAAGGGAAAAAGGTGACCAGCAAAGGGAAAAAGGTGACCAGGAAAGGGAAAAAGGTGACCAGGAAAGGGAAAAACGTGATCAGCAAAGGGAAAAACGTGACCAGCAAAGGGAAAAAAGTGACCAACAAAGGGAAAAACGTGACCAGCAAAGGGAAAAAGGTGACCAGCAAAGGGAAAAAGGTGACCAGCAAAGTGAAAAAGGTGACCAGCAAAGGGAAAAAGGTGACCAGCAAAGGGAAAAAGGTGACCAGGAAAGGGAAAAAGGTGACCAGCAAAGGGAAAAACGTGACCAACAAAGGGAAAAACGTGACCAGCAAAGGGAAAAAGGTGACCAGCAAAGGGAAAAAGGTGACCAGCAAAGGGAAAAACGTGACCAGCAAAGGGAAAAAGGTGACCAGCAAAGGGAAAAAGGTGACCAGCAAAGGGAAAAACGTGACCAGCAAAGGGAAAAAGGTGACCAGCAAAGGGAAAAACGTGATCAGCAATGGGAAAAAGGTGACCAGCAAAGGGAAAAACGTGACCAGCAAAGGGAAAAAGGTGACCAGCAAAGGGAAAAAGGTGACCAGCAAAGGGAAAAAAGTGACCAGCAAAGGGAAAAAGGTGACCAGGAAAGGGAAAAAGGTGACCAGCAAAGGGAAAAACGTGACCAGCAAAGGGAAAAACGTGACCAGCAAAGAAAAAGGTGACCAGCAAAGGGAAAAATGTGCCAGCAAAGGGAAATACGTGACCAGCAAAGGGAAAAACGTGACCAGCAAAGGGAAGAAGGTGACCAGCAAAGGCAAAAAGGTGATCGGCAAAGGGAAAAAGGTGACCAGCAAAGGGAAAAAGGTGACCAGCAAAGGGAAAAAGGTGACCAGGAAAGGGAAAAAGGTGACCAGCAAAGGGAAAAACGTGACCAGCAAAGGGAAAAAGGTGACCAGCAAAGGGAAAAACGTGACCAGCAAAGGGAAAAAAGTGACCAACAAAGGGAAAAACGTGACCAGCAAAGGGAAAAAGGTGACCAGCAAAGGGAAAAAGATGACCAGCAAAGGGAAAAACGTGACCAGCAAAGGGAAAAAGGTGACCAGCAAAGGGAAAAAGGTGACCAGCAAAGGGAAAAACGTGACCAGCAAAGGGAAAAACGTGACCAGCAATGGGAAAAACGTTACCAGCAAAGGGAAAAAGGTGACCAGGAAAGGGAAAAAGGTGACCAGGAAAGGGAAAAACGTGACCAGCAAAGGGCAAAACGTGACCAGCAAAGGGAAAAAAGTGACCAACAAAGGGAAAAACGTGACCAGCAAAGGGAAAAAGGTGACCAGCAAAGGGAAAAAGGTGACCAGCAAAGGGAAAAAGGTGACCAGCAAAGGGAAAAAGGTGACCAGGAAAGGGAAAAAGGTGACCAGCAAAGGGAAAAACGTGACCAACAAAGGGAAAAACGTGACCAGCAAAGGGAAAAAGGTGACCAGCAAAGGGAAAAAGGTGACCAACAAAGGGAAAAAGGTGACCAGCAAAGGGAAAAAGGTGACCAGCAAAGGGAAAAAGATGACCAGCAAAGGGAAAAACGTGACCAGCAATGGGAAAAAGGTGACCAGCAAAGGGAAAAAGGTGACCAGCAAAGGGAAAAAGGTGACCCGCAAAGGGAAAAATGTGACCAGCAAAGGGCAAAACGTGACCAGCAATGGGAAAAACGTGACCAGCAAAGGGAAAAAGGTGACCAACAAAGGGAAAAAGCTGACCAGCAAAGGGAAAAACGTGACCAGCAAAGGGAAAAAGGTGACCAGCAACGGGTAAAACGTTACCAGCAAAGGGAAAAAGGTGACCAGCAAAGGGAAAAACGTGACCAGCAAAGGGAAAAACGTGACCAGCAGCGGGAAAAAGGTGACCAGCATAGGGAAAAAGGTGACCAGCATAGGGAAAAAGATGACCAGCAAAGGGAATAAGGTGACCAGCAAAGGGAAAAAGGTGACCAGCAAAGGGAAAAAGGTGACCAGCAAAGGGAAAAACGTAACCAGCAAAGGGAAAAACGTGACCACCAATAAGAAAAAGGTGACCAGCAAAGGGAAAAAGTTGACCAGCAAAGGGAAAAAGGTGACCAGGAAACGGAAAAACGTGACCAGCAAAGGGAAACACGTGACAAGCAACGGAAAAAACGTGACCAGCAAAGGGAAAAACGTGACCAGCAAAGGGAAAAAGGTGACCAGCAAAGGGAAAAAGGTGACCAGGAAAGGGGAAAAGGTGACCAGCAAAGGGAAAAAGGTGACCAGCAATGGGAAAAACGTGACCAGCAAAGGGAAAAACGTGACCAGCAATGGGAAAAAGGTGACCAGCAAAGGGAAAAAGGTGACCAGCAAAGGGAAAAAGGTGACCAGCAAAGGGAAAAAGGTGACCAGCAAAGGGAAAAAGGTGACCAGCAAAGGGAAAAAGGTGACCAGGAAAGGGAAAAAGGTGACCAGCAAAGGGAAAAAGGTGCCTAGCAAAGGGACAAATGTGATCAGCAATGGGAAAAAAGGTGACCAGCAAAGGGAAAAAGGTGATCAGCAAAGGGAAAAAGGTGACCAGGAAAGGGAAACAGGTGACCAGCAAAGGGAAAAACGTGACCAGCAAAGGGGAAAAATGTGACCAGCAATGGGAAAAAGGTGACCAGCAAAAAGAAAAACGTGACCAGCAAAGGGAAAAACGTGACCAGCAAAGGGAAAAATGTGACCAGCAAAGGGGAAAAGGTGACCAGCAAAGGGAAAAATAAGACCAGCAAAGGGAAAAATGGGTACCAGCAAAGGGAAAAAGGTGACCAGCAAAGGGAAAAAGGTGACCAGGAAAGGGAAAAAGGTGACCAGGAAAGGGAAAAACGTGACCAGCAAAGGGAAAAACGTGACCAGCAAAGGGAAAAAAGTGACCAACAAAGGGAAAAACGTGACCAGCAAAGGGAAAAAGGTGGCCAGCAAAGGGAAAAAGGTGACCAGCAAAGGGAAAAAGGTGACCAGCAAAGGGAAAAAGGTGACCAGCAAAGGGAAAAAGGTGACCAGGAAAGGGAAAAAGGTGACCAGCAAAGGGAAAAAGGTGCCTAGCAAAGGGACAAATGTGATCAGCAATGGGAAAAAAGGTGACCAGCAAAGGGAAAAAGGTGATCAGCAAAGGGAAAAAGGTGACCAGGAAAGGGAAACAGGTGACCAGCAAAGGGAAAAACGTGACCAGCAAAGGGGAAAAATGTGACCAGCAATGGGAAAAAGGTGACCAGCAAAAAGAAAAACGTGACCAGCAAAGGGAAAAACGTGACCAGCAAAGGGAAAAATGTGACCAGCAAAGGGGAAAAGGTGACCAGCAAAGGGAAAAATAAGACTAGCAAAGGGAAAAATGGGTACCAGCAAAGGGAAAAAGGTGACCAGCAAAGGGAAAAAGGTGACCAGGAAAGGGAAAAAGGTGACCAGGAAAGGGAAAAACGTGACCAGCAAAGGGAAAAACGTGACCAGCAAAGGGAAAAAAGTGACCAACAAAGGGAAAAACGTGACCAGCAAAGGGAAAAAGGTGACCAGCAAAGGGAAAAAGGTGACCAGCAAAGTGAAAAAGGTGACCAGCAAAGGGAAAAAGGTGACCAGCAAAGGGAAAAAGGTGACCAGGAAAGGGAAGAAGGTGACCAGCAAAGGGAAAAACGTGACCAACAAAGCGAAAAACGTGACCAGCAAAGGGAAAAAGGTGACCAGCAAAGGGAAAAAGGTGACCAGAAAAGGGAAAAACGTGACCAACAAAGGGAAAAAGGTGACCAGCAAAGGGAAAAAGGTGACCAGCAAAGGGAAAAACGTGACCAGCAAAGGGAAAAAGGTGACCAGCAAGGGAAAAACATGATCAGCAATGGGAAAAAGGTGACCAGCAAAGGGAAAAAGGTGACCAGCAAAGGGAAAAAGGTGACCAGCAAAGGGAAAAAGGTGACCAGGAAAGGGAAAAAGGTGACCAGCAAAGGGAAAAACGTGACCAGCAAAGGGAAAAACGTGACCAGCAAAGAAAAAGGTGACCAGCAAAGGGAAAAATGTGCCAGCAAAGGGAAATACGTGACCAGCAAAGGGAAAAACGTGACCAGCAAAGGGAAGAAGGTGACCAGCAAAGGCAAAAAGGTGATCGGCAAAGGGAAAAAGGTGACCAGCAAAGGGAAAAAGGTGACCAGCAAAGGGAAAAAGGTGACCAGCAAAGGGAAAAACGTGACCAGCAAAGGGGAAAAGGTGCCTAGCAAAGGGACAAATGTGATCAGCAATGGGAAAAAAGGTGACCAGCAAAGGGAAAAACGTGACCAGCAAAGGGAAGAAGGTGACCAGCAAAGGCAAAAAGGTGATCGGCAAAGGGAAAAAGGTGACCAGCAAAGGGAAAAAGGTGACCAGCAAAGGGAAAAAGGTGACCAGCAAAGGGAAAAAGGTGACCAGCAAAGGGAAAAAGATGACCAGCAAAGGGAAAAAGGTGACCAGCAAAGGGAAAAAGGTGACCAGGAAAGGGAAAAAGGTGACCAGCAAAGGGAAAAAGGTGCCTAGCAAAGGGACAAATGTGATCAGCAATGGGAAAAAAGGTGACCAGCAAAGGGAAAAAGGTGATCAGCAAAGGGAAAAAGGTGACCAGGAAAGGGAAACAGGTGACCAGCAAAGGGAAAAACGTGACCAGCAAAGGGAAAAATGTGACCAGCAATGGGAAAAAAGTGACCAGCGAAAAGAAAAACGTGACCAGCAAAGGGAAAAACGTGACCAGCAAAGGGAAAAATGTGACCAGCAAAGGGGAAAAGGTGACCAGCAAAGGGAAAAATAAGACCAGCAAAGGGAAAAATGGGTACCAGCAAAGGGAAAAAGGTGACCAGCAAAGGGAAAAAGGTGACCAGGAAAGGGAAAAAGGTGACCAGGAAAGGGAAAAACGTGATCAGCAAAGGGAAAAACGTGACCAGCAAAGGGAAAAAAGTGACCAACAAAGGGAAAAACGTGACCAGCAAAGGGAAAAAGGTGACCAGCAAAGGGAAAAAGGTGACCAGCAAAGTGAAAAAGGTGACCAGCAAAGTGAAAAAGGTGACCAGCAAAGGGAAAAAGGTGACCAGCAAAGGGAAAAAGGTGACCAGGAAAGGGAAAAAGGTGACCAGCAAAGGGAAAAACGTGACCAACAAAGGGAAAAACGTGACCAGCAAAGGGAAAAAGGTGACCAGCAAAGGGAAAAAGGTGACCAGCAAAGGGAAAAACGTGACCAGCAAAGGGAAAAAGGTGACCAGCAAAGGGAAAAAGGTGACCAGCAAAGGGAAAAACGTGACCAGCAAAGGGAAAAAGGTGACCAGCAAAGGGAAAAACGTGATCAGCAATGGGAAAAAGGTGACCAGCAAAGGGAAAAACGTGACCAGCAAAGGGAAAAAGGAGACCAGCAAAGGGAAAAAGGTGACCAGCAAAGGGAAAAAAGTGACCAGCAAAGGGAAAAAGGTGACCAGGAAAGGGAAAAACGTGACCAGCAAAGGGAAAAACGTGACCAGCAAAGAAAAAGGTGACCAGCAAAGGGAAAAATGTGCCAGCAAAGGGAAATACGTGACCAGCAAAGGGAAAAACGTGACCAGCAAAGGGAAGAAGGTGACCAGCAAAGGCAAAAAGGTGATCGGCAAAGGGAAAAAGGTGACCAGCAAAGGGAAAAAGGTGACCAGCAAAGGGAAAAAGGTGACCAGGAAAGGGAAAAAGGTGACCAGCAAAGGGAAAAACGTGACCAGCAAAGGGAAAAACGTGACCAGCAAAGGGAAGAAGGTGACCAGCAAAGGCAAAAAGGTGATCGGCAAAGGGAAAAAGGTGACCAGCAAAGGGAAAAAGGTGACCAGCAAAGGGAAAAAGGTGACCAGGAAAGGGAAAAAGGTGACCAGCAAAGGGAAAAACGTGACCAGCAAAGGGAAAAAGGTGACCAGCAAAGGGAAAAACGTGACCAGCAAAGGGAAAAAAGTGACCAACAAAGGGAAAAACGTGACCAGCAAAGGGAAAAAGGTGACCAGCAAAGGGAAAAAGATGACCAGCAAAGGGAAAAACGTGACCAGCAAAGGGAAAAAGGTGACCAGCAAAGGGAAAAAGGTGACCAGCAAAGGGAAAAACGTGACCAGCAAAGGGAAAAACGTGACCAGCAATGGGAAAAACGTTACCAGCAAAGGGAAAAAGGTGACCAGGAAAGGGAAAAAGGTGACCAGGAAAGGGAAAAACGTGACCAGCAAAGGGCAAAACGTGACCAGCAAAGGGAAAAAAGTGACCAACAAAGGGAAAAACGTGACCAGCAAAGGGAAAAAGGTGACCAGCAAAGGGAAAAAGGTGACCAGCAAAGGGAAAAAGGTGACCAGCAAAGGGAAAAAGGTGACCAGGAAAGGGAAAAAGGTGACCAGCAAAGGGAAAAACGTGACCAACAAAGGGAAAAACGTGACCAGCAAAGGGAAAAAGGTGACCAGCAAAGGGAAAAAGGTGACCAACAAAGGGAAAAAGGTGACCAGCAAAGGGAAAAAGGTGACCAGCAAAGGGAAAAAGATGACCAGCAAAGGGAAAAACGTGACCAGCAATGGGAAAAAGGTGACCAGCAAAGGGAAAAAGGTGACCAGCAAAGGGAAAAAGGTGACCCGCAAAGGGAAAAATGTGACCAGCAAAGGGCAAAACGTGACCAGCAATGGGAAAAACGTGACCAGCAAAGGGAAAAAGGTGACCAACAAAGGGAAAAAGCTGACCAGCAAAGGGAAAAACGTGACCAGCAAAGGGAAAAAGGTGACCAGCAACGGGTAAAACGTTACCAGCAAAGGGAAAAAGGTGACCAGCAAAGGGAAAAACGTGACCAGCAAAGGGAAAAACGTGACCAGCAGCGGGAAAAAGGTGACCAGCATAGGGAAAAAGATGACCAGCAAAGGGAATAAGGTGACCAGCAAAGGGAAAAAGGTGACCAGCAAAGGGAAAAAGGTGACCAGCAAAGGGAAAAACGTAACCAGCAAAGGGAAAAACGTGACCACCAATAAGAAAAAGGTGACCAGCAAAGGGAAAAAGTTGACCAGCAAAGGGAAAAAGGTGACCAGGAAACGGAAAAACGTGACCAGCAAAGGGAAACACGTGACAAGCAACGGAAAAAACGTGACCAGCAAAGGGAAAAACGTGACCAGCAAAGGGAAAAAGGTGACCAGCAAAGGGAAAAAGGTGACCAGGAAAGGGGAAAAGGTGACCAGCAAAGGGAAAAAGGTGACCAGCAATGGGAAAAACGTGACCAGCAAAGGGAAAAACGTGACCAGCAATGGGAAAAAGGTGACCAGCAAAGGGAAAAAGGTGACCAGCAAAGGGAAAAAGGTGACCAGCAAAGGGAAAAAGGTGACCAGCAAAGGGAAAAAGGTGACCAGCAAAGGGAAAAAGGTGACCAGGAAAGGGAAAAAGGTGACCAGCAAAGGGAAAAAGGTGCCTAGCAAAGGGACAAATGTGATCAGCAATGGGAAAAAAGGTGACCAGCAAAGGGAAAAAGGTGATCAGCAAAGGGAAAAAGGTGACCAGGAAAGGGAAACAGGTGACCAGCAAAGGGAAAAACGTGACCAGCAAAGGGGAAAAATGTGACCAGCAATGGGAAAAAGGTGACCAGCAAAAAGAAAAACGTGACCAGCAAAGGGAAAAACGTGACCAGCAAAGGGAAAAATGTGACCAGCAAAGGGGAAAAGGTGACCAGCAAAGGGAAAAATAAGACCAGCAAAGGGAAAAATGGGTACCAGCAAAGGGAAAAAGGTGACCAGCAAAGGGAAAAAGGTGACCAGGAAAGGGAAAAAGGTGACCAGGAAAGGGAAAAACGTGACCAGCAAAGGGAAAAACGTGACCAGCAAAGGGAAAAAAGTGACCAACAAAGGGAAAAACGTGACCAGCAAAGGGAAAAAGGTGGCCAGCAAAGGGAAAAAGGTGACCAGCAAAGGGAAAAAGGTGACCAGCAAAGGGAAAAAGGTGACCAGCAAAGGGAAAAAGGTGACCAGGAAAGGGAAAAAGGTGACCAGCAAAGGGAAAAAGGTGCCTAGCAAAGGGACAAATGTGATCAGCAATGGGAAAAAAGGTGACCAGCAAAGGGAAAAAGGTGATCAGCAAAGGGAAAAAGGTGACCAGGAAAGGGAAACAGGTGACCAGCAAAGGGAAAAACGTGACCAGCAAAGGGGAAAAATGTGACCAGCAATGGGAAAAAGGTGACCAGCAAAAAGAAAAACGTGACCAGCAAAGGGAAAAACGTGACCAGCAAAGGGAAAAATGTGACCAGCAAAGGGGAAAAGGTGACCAGCAAAGGGAAAAATAAGACCAGCAAAGGGAAAAATGGGTACCAGCAAAGGGAAAAAGGTGACCAGCAAAGGGAAAAAGGTGACCAGGAAAGGGAAAAAGGTGACCAGGAAAGGGAAAAACGTGACCAGCAAAGGGAAAAACGTGACCAGCAAAGGGAAAAAAGTGACCAACAAAGGGAAAAACGTGACCAGCAAAGGGAAAAAGGTGACCAGCAAAGGGAAAAAGGTGACCAGCAAAGTGAAAAAGGTGACCAGCAAAGGGAAAAAGGTGACCAGCAAAGGGAAAAAGGTGACCAGGAAAGGGAAGAAGGTGACCAGCAAAGGGAAAAACGTGACCAACAAAGCGAAAAACGTGACCAGCAAAGGGAAAAAGGTGACCAGCAAAGGGAAAAAGGTGACCAGCAAAGGGAAAAACGTGACCAACAAAGGGAAAAAGGTGACCAGCAAAGGGAAAAAGGTGACCAGCAAAGGGAAAAACGTGACCAGCAAAGGGAAAAAGGTGACCAGCAAGGGAAAAACATGATCAGCAATGGGAAAAAGGTGACCAGCAAAGGGAAAAAGGTGACCAGCAAAGGGAAAAAGGTGACCAGCAAAGGGAAAAAGGTGACCAGGAAAGGGAAAAAGGTGACCAGCAAAGGGAAAAACGTGACCAGCAAAGGGAAAAACGTGACCAGCAAAGAAAAAGGTGACCAGCAAAGGGAAAAATGTGCCAGCAAAGGGAAATACGTGACCAGCAAAGGGAAAAACGTGACCAGCAAAGGGAAGAAGGTGACCAGCAAAGGCAAAAAGGTGATCGGCAAAGGGAAAAAGGTGACCAGCAAAGGGAAAAAGGTGACCAGCAAAGGGAAAAAGGTGACCAGCAAAGGGAAAAACGTGACCAGCAAAGGGGAAAAGGTGCCTAGCAAAGGGACAAATGTGATCAGCAATGGGAAAAAAGGTGACCAGCAAAGGGAAAAACGTGACCAGCAAAGGGAAGAAGGTGACCAGCAAAGGCAAAAAGGTGATCGGCAAAGGGAAAAAGGTGACCAGCAAAGGGAAAAAGGTGACCAGCAAAGGGAAAAAGGTGACCAGCAAAGGGAAAAAGGTGACCAGCAAAGGGAAAAAGATGACCAGCAAAGGGAAAAAGGTGACCAGCAAAGGGAAAAAGGTGACCAGGAAAGGGAGAAAGGTGACCAGCAAAGGGAAAAAGGTGCCTAGCAAAGGGACAAATGTGATCAGCAATGGGAAAAAAGGTGACCAGCAAAGGGAAAAAGGTGATCAGCAAAGGGAAAAAGGTGACCAGGAAAGGGAAACAGGTGACCAGCAAAGGGAAAAACGTGACCAGCAAAGGGAAAAATGTGACCAGCAATGGGAAAAAAGTGACCAGCGAAAAGAAAAACGTGACCAGCAAAGGGAAAAACGTGACCAGCAAAGGGAAAAATGTGACCAGCAAAGGGGAAAAGGTGACCAGCAAAGGGAAAAATAAGACCAGCAAAGGGAAAAATGGGTACCAGCAAAGGGAAAAAGGTGACCAGCAAAGGGAAAAAGGTGACCAGGAAAGGGAAAAAGGTGACCAGGAAAGGGAAAAACGTGATCAGCAAAGGGAAAAACGTGACCAGCAAAGGGAAAAAAGTGACCAACAAAGGGAAAAACGTGACCAGCAAAGGGAAAAAGGTGACCAGCAAAGGGAAAAAGGTGACCAGCAAAGTGAAAAAGGTGACCAGCAAAGTGAAAAAGGTGACCAGCAAAGGGAAAAAGGTGACCAGCAAAGGGAAAAAGGTGACCAGGAAAGGGAAAAAGGTGACCAGCAAAGGGAAAAACGTGACCAACAAAGGGAAAAACGTGACCAGCAAAGGGAAAAAGGTGACCAGCAAAGGGAAAAAGGTGACCAGCAAAGGGAAAAACGTGACCAGCAAAGGGAAAAAGGTGACCAGCAAAGGGAAAAAGGTGACCAGCAAAGGGAAAAACGTGACCAGCAAAGGGAAAAAGGTGACCAGCAAAGGGAAAAACGTCATCAGCAATGGGAAAAAGGTGAACAGCAAAGGGAAAAACGTGACCAGCAAAGGGAAAAAGGAGACCAGCAAAGGGAAAAAGGTGACCAGCAAAGGGAAAAAAGTGACCAGCAAAGGGAAAAAGGTGACCAGGAAAGGGAAAAACGTGACCAGCAAAGGGAAAAACGTGACCAGCAAAGAAAAAGGTGACCAGCAAAGGGAAAAATGTGCCAGCAAAGGGAAATACGTGACCAGCAAAGGGAAAAACGTGACCAGCAAAGGGAAGAAGGTGACCAGCAAAGGCAAAAAGGTGATCGGCAAAGGGAAAAAGGTGACCAGCAAAGGGAAAAAGGTGACCAGCAAAGGGAAAAAGGTGACCAGGAAAGGGAAAAAGGTGACCAGCAAAGGGAAAAACGTGACCAGCAAAGGGAAAAAGGTGACCAGCAAAGGGAAAAACGTGACCAGCAAAGGGAAAAAAGTGACCAACAAAGGGAAAAACGTGACCAGCAAAGGGAAAAAGGTGACCAGCAAAGGGAATAAGATGACCAGCAAAGGGAAAAACGTGACCAGCAAAGGTAAAAAGGTGACCAGCAAAGGGAAAAAGGTGACCAGCAAAGGGAAAAACGTGACCAGCAAAGGGAAAAACGTGACCAGCAATGGGAAAAACGTTACCAGCAAAGGGAAAAAGGTGACCAGGAAAGGGAAAAAGGTGACCAGGAAAGGGAAAAACGTGACCAGCAAAGGGCAAAACGTGACCAGCAAAGGGAAAAAAGTGACCAACAAAGGGAAAAACGTGACCAGAAGGGAAAAAGGTGACCAGCAAAGGGAAAAAGGTGACCAGCAAAGGGAAAAAGGTGACCAGCAAAGGGAAAAAGGTGACCAGGAAAGGGAAAAAGGTGACCAGCAAAGGGAAAAACGTGACCAACAAAGGGAAAAACGTGACCAGCAAAGGGAAAAAGGTGACCAGCAAAGGGAAAAAGGTGACCAACAAAGGGAAAAAGGTGACCAGCAAAGGGAAAAAGGTGACCAGCAAAGGGAAAAAGATGACCAGCAAAGGGAAAAACGTGACCAGCAATGGGAAAAAGGTGACCAGCAAAGGGAAAAAGGTGACCAGCAAAGGGAAAAAGGTGACCCGCAAAGGGAAAAATGTGACCAGCAAAGGGAAAAACGTGACCAGCAATGGGAAAAACGTGACCAGCAAAGGGAAAAAGGTGACCAACAAAGGGAAAAAGCTGACCAGCAAAGGGAAAAACGTGACCAGCAAAGGGAAAAAGGTGACCAGCAACGGGTAAAACGTTACCAGCAAAGGGAAAAAGGTGACCAGCAAAGGGAAAAACGTGACCAGCAAAGGGAAAAACGTGACCAGCAAAGGGAAAAACGTGACCAGCAGCGGGAAAAAGGTGACCAGCATAGGGAAAAAGATGACCAGCAAAGGGAATAAGGTGACCAGCAAAGGGAAAAAGGTGACCAGCAAAGGGAAAAAGGTGCCCTGCAAAGGGAAAAACGTAACCAGCAAAGGGAAAAACGTGACCACCAATAAGAAAAAGGTGACCAGCAAAGGGAAAAAGTTGACCAGCAAAGGGAAAAAGGTGACCAGGAAACGGAAAAACGTGACCAGCAAAGGGAAACACGTGACAAGCAAGGGAAAAAACGTGACCAGCAAAGGGAAAAACGTGACCAGCAAAGGGAAAAAGGTGACCAGCAAAGGGAAAAAGGTGACCAGGAAAGGGGAAAAGGTGACCAGCAAAGGGAAAAAGGTGACCAGCAATGGGAAAAACGTGACCAGCAAAGGGAAAAACGTGACCAGCAATGGGAAAAAGGTGACCAGCAAAGGGAAAAAGGTGACCAGCAAAGGGAAAAAGGTGACCAGCAAAGGGAAAAAGGTGACCAGCAAAGGGAAAAAGGTGACCAGCAAAGGGAAAAAGGTGACCAGGAAAGGGAAAAAGGTGACCAGCAAAGGGAAAAAGGTGACCAGCAAAGGGAAAAACGTGACCAGCAAAGGGAAAAAGGTGACCAGCAAGGGAAAAACGTGATCAGCAATGGGAAAAAGGTGACCAGCAAAGGGAAAAAGGTGACCAGCAAAGGGAAAAAGGTGACCAGCAAAGGGAAAAAGGTGACCAGCAAAGGGAAAAAGGTGACCAGGAAAGGGAAAAAGGTGACCAGCAAAGGGAAAAACGTGACCAGCAAAGGGAAAAACGTGACCAGCAAAGAAAAAGGTGACCAGCAAAGGGAAAAATGTGCCAGCAAAGGGAAATACGTGACCAGCAAAGGGAAAAACGTGACCAGCAAAGGGAAGAAGGTGACCAGCAAAGGCAAAAAGGTGATCGGCAAAGGGAAAAAGGTGACCAGCAAAGGGAAAAAGGTGACCAGCAAAGGGAAAAAGGTGACCAGCAAAGGGAAAAACGTGACCAGCAAAGGGGAAAAGGTGCCTAGCAAAGGGACAAATGTGATCAGCAATGGGAAAAAAGGTGACCAGCAAAGGGAAAAACGTGACCAGCAAAGGGAAGAAGGTGACCAGCAAAGGCAAAAAGGTGATCGGCAAAGGGAAAAAGGTGACCAGCAAAGGGAAAAAGGTGACCAGCAAAGGGAAAAAGGTGACCAGCAAAGGGAAAAACGTGACCAGCAAAGGGAAAAAGGTGCCTAGCAAAGGGACAAATGTGATCAGCAATGGGAAAAAAGGTGACCAGCAAAGGGAAAAAGGTGACCAGCAAAGGGAAAAAGGTGATCAGGAAAGGGAAACAGGTGACCAGCAAAGGGAAAAACGTGACCAGCAAAGGGAAAAATGTGACCAGCAATGGGAAAAGGTGACCAGCAAAGGGAAAAACGTGACCAGCAAAGCGAAAAACGTGACCAGCAAAGGGAAAAATGTGACCAGCAAAGGGAAAAAGGTGACCAGCAAATGGAAAAATAAGACCAGCAAAGGGAAAAATGGGTACCAGCAAAGGGAAAAACGTTACCAGCAAAGGGAAAAAGGTGACCAGGAAAGGGAAAAAGGTGACCAGGAAAGGGAAAAACGTGACCAGGAAAGGGAAAAACGTGACCAGCAAAGGGAAAAAGGTGACCAGCAAAGGGAAAAAGGTGACCAGCAAAGTGAAAAAGGTGACCAGCAAAGGGAAAAAGGTGACCAGCAAAGGGAAAAAGGTGACCAGCAAAGGGAATAAGGTGACCAGGAAAGGGAAAAAGGTGACCAGCAAAGGGAAAAAGATGACCAGCAAAGGGAAAAACGTGACCAGCAAAGGGAAAAAGGTGACCAGCAAAGGGAAAAACGTGACCAGCAAAGGGAAAAAAGTGACTAACAAAGGGAAAAACGTGACCAGCAAAGGGAAAAAGGTGACCAGCAAAGGGAAAAACGTGACCAGCAAAGGGAAAAAGGTGACCAGCAAAGGGAAAAAGGTGACCAGCAAAGGGAAAAAGGTGACCAGCAAAGGGAAAAACGTGACCAGCAAAGGGAAAAACGTGACCAGCAATGGGAAAAACGTGACCAGCAAAGGGAAAAAGGTGACCAGCAAAGGGAAAAAGCTGACCAGCAAAGGGAAAAACGTGACCAGCAAAGGGAAAAAGGTGACCAGCAACGGGTAAAACGTTACCAGCAAAGGGAAAAAGGTGACCAGCAAAGGGAAAAACGTGACCAGCAAAGGGAAAAACGTGACCAGCAGAGGGAAAAAGGTGACCAGCAAAGGGAAAAAGATGACCAGCAAAGGGAATAAGGTGACCAGCAAAGGGAAAAAGGTGACCAGCAAAGGGAAAAAGGTGACCAGCAAAGGGAAAAACGTAACCAGCAAAGGGAAAAACGTAACCACCAATAAGAAAAAGGTGACCAGCAAAGGGAAAAAGTTGACCAGCAAAGGGAAAAAGGTGACCAGGAAACGGAAAAACGTGACCAGCAAAGGGAAACACGTGACAAGCAACGGAAAAAACGTGACCACCAAAGGGAAAAACGTGACCAGCAAAGGGAAAAAGGTGACCAGCAAAGGGAAAAAGGTGACCAGGAAAGGGGAAAAGGTGACCAGCAAAGGGAAAAAGGTGACCAGCAATGGGAAAAACGTGACCAGCAAAGGGAAAAACGTGAACAGCAATGGGAAAAATGGTGACCAGCAAAGGGAAAAAGGTGACCACCAAAGGGAAAAAGGTGACCAGGAAAGGGAAAAAGGTGACCAGCAAAGGGAAAAATGTAACCAGCAAAGGGAAAAACGTGACCAGCAAAGGGAAAAAGGTGACCAGCAAAGGGAAAAACGTGACCAGCAATGGGAAAAAGGTGACCAGCAAAGGGAAAAAGGTGACCAGCAAAGGGAAAAAGGTGACCAGCAAAGGGAAAAAGGTGACCAGCAAAGGGAAAAAGGTGACCAGCAAAGGGAAAAAGGTGACCAGGAAAGGCAAAAAGGTGACCAGCAAAGGGAAAAAGCTGCCTAGCAAAGGGACAAATGTGATCAGCAATGGGAAAAAAGGTGACCAGCAAAGGGAAAAATGTGACCAGCAATGGGAAAAAGGTGACCAGCAAAAAGAAAAAGGTGACCAGAAAAGGGAAAAACGTGACCAGCAAAGGGAAAAATGTGACCAGCAAAGGGGAAAAGGTGACCAGCAAAGGGAAAAATAAGACCAGCAAAGGGAAAAATGGGTACCAGCAAAGGGAAAAAGGTGACCAGCAAAGGGAAAAAGGTGACCAGGAAAGGGAAAAAGGTGACCAACAAAGGGAAAAACGTGACCAGCAAAGGGAAAAAGGTGACCAGCAAAGGGAAAAAGGTGACCAGCAAAGTGAAAAAGGTGACCAGCAAAGGGAAAAAGGTGACCAGCAAAGGGAAAAACGTGACCAGGAAAGGGAAAAAGGTGACCAGCAAAGGGAAAAACGTGACCAACAAAGGGAAAAACGTGATCAGCAATGGGAAAAAGGTGACCAGCAAAGGGAAAAAGGTGACCAGCAATGGGAAAAAGGTGACCAGCAAAGGGAAAAAGGTGACCAGCAAAGGGAAAAAGGTGACCAGCAAAGGGAAAAAGGTGACCAGCAAAGGGAAAAAGGTGACCAGGAAAGGGAAAAAGGTGACCAGCAAAGGGAAAAAGGTGACCAGCAAAGGGAAAAAGGTGACCAGCAAAGGGAAAAACGTGACCAGCAAAGGGAAAAAGGTGACCAGCAAAGGGAAAAAGGTGACCAGCAAAGGGAAAAAGGTGACCAGCAAAGGGAAAAACGTGACCAGCAAAGGGAAAAAGGTGACCAGCAAAGGGAAAAACGTGATCAGCAATGGGAAAAAGGTGACCAGAAAAGGGAAAAACGTGACCAGCAAAGGGAACAATGTGACCAGCAAAGGGAAAAAGGTGACCAGCAAAGGGAAAAAGGTGACCAGTAAAGGGAAAAGTAAGACCAGCAAAGGGAAAAATGGGTACCAGCAAAGGGAAAAACGTGACCAGCAAAGGGAAAAATGTGACCAGCAAAGGGAAAAAGGTGGCCAGCAAAGGGAAAAAAGGTGACTGCAAAGGGAAAATGACCAGTATCTCCCTCAACTCTCTCATTCTCTGTGCAAACTATCAAGAAAACTTGTACTCTTACCTCTATGAATCCATTTCTAGCTACTTGAATCTGCTTGTGCTTAATGAGATAGTTATAATTAACGGAATTACAACTATTATGCGCGAATGCTACAATATTTTGCTTAGTCTAATTCGGACAGGGCTGTTTATATGCATCAAAACCTGAGTACATATAGAAATACATAAATGTTAAAAAAATAGCTCAGTCTCGTGTTATCGTATACGAATTCAACATCTACAGTATACATTGACTAGTTTATATATACTGCTTGAGCATGAACACTCACAAAGACGGACAATTACAGTCAATTTACGAGAATCTTGATTTTTCGTATGTTTCCCAAGGGGGGAGTAATCGCTTTGTTAAGTGCTGCATATGTAATAGAACTTTAAAAATCAGGACAATTTCAAGGCTTAAACAACATAGGAGAAGATGCTGTAAAACAATGACCAGCTGTGCATTGACTACAACACCCAATTGAGATCCTGAAATCTTCTCAAGTCCCGAAGAGCGGGATTCAAGATGTACCGTGCTTGGAACCAGTTCAAGCGAACCTGTAATAACGTCAAGTGCTACCACGTATTAAGCAATGAGAGCAGTTTCTTTGAATGAGCAAGCTCAAAATAAACACACGAATGAAAGCAAGCATACTAGTGTCAACTCACCTAGATTAGAAGATATATCCAAAGCGAATACAGGGGAGACGCTATGCCGCTACACCGATCCTAATGATTTGGTAAACATGCTAAGGGTACTCATGAGGCTTCATACACCTGATAAAAATGACTTTTCCGATGCGATTAACGAATTATTCAGGATTTAAAGCAGGGTGGTTTTATAGCGTGATTAGCATCTGCAGAACCTTGAAACCATGAAAGAGTTAGAAAGATTCCTCATATTAGGATGCGAATGTCTTCTTTATTAGATCAGTGAATAATAATGTCATTAAAATGTTCTTTCACTCTTGATTTTTCCCAGTGATTGCTTTATAGGAACGTTCTGTGGTCCTTCAATGACAAAGATATTCCATCTAATCAGCTGTCTGAATCTGATTACCTGGTGAATATATTTAAGTTGAGCATTATACGAATTTAGCGCAGTATTGCATCAGTCTCCTTCCTCGATAGTAAAAGTGGACACTCCATCTACCAGTGTTCCCATCTGTTACGGCTGGATAACGTATTTCACAGGAACCATCAAATCAAATTTTACCTGTTGTTCATAAAGATCCGCTTCATATAGCAAACAGGAGAGCCTAACAGCAATATCATTGCCTTTAGAAACAAGGATATAAGCATAATGCCTATAGTTTTTAGAAGAAGTCAACGACGTCAAGGATATAATAATGGAATGATTCGACGCACACATCATGCTCTGCCCTTGACGCCCATTAAGTAAACATCACGCAATCAGCAGTTCCTACAGTTTTTGGGCTTCAGAATCCTATAATCATGGACATCTTCAATGTTACCGACACCGAGATTCGACGACAAGATCACTAAGAAGAGGAACGTGTGTTTTCACCATATAATACATCAGTTCTGGACTCTAACAACGAGTTTAGAATCCCTTGTCAAGTTGAACATTTATATACTTTACATCGTCTCAGGGTGAAGAGAATGCTGTTGTTAAACCTGTACTCATCGAGTGGAGAAGGCTTGTGATTCGACTTTCTGATGCTGAGATCTCAAGACTGTTAAGCTGGATAAGACTCTGTTTCACCCATTTAGGACCACAGATCTGCATACTCAACCTGCTGTGTTACAGGAATTTACCTGAATAGTGACACCACATCTAAAACGGAGAAGCCGTGATTTGTCTTTTTTGATGCTCTGACTTAAGATCGAGTAATGCATCTAAAGACGGTTCTCTTTTTATCATTGTGACATAACTTAAACTAATCATTGTAATGATTTATTTTTCATTAGGAATGCAAGGATTTTTAATGAATAAAAACACTATGTAAAAGCATACCTTAATTCTTTTATTGTTATTATTTATCTTACATTTCCATCACTTTCTCGTCCGACTCATTGTTTCTGTATATGTCATTACACTTGTAACAGCAGGTTATGCAAATTTCCTTATTATTTAAATGAAAGTCTTTTTATTTTCATAATTTGTATTCCAGCGTGGCAAACAGTCTTAATACTGTTAATGTATACAGGGCTCAAGTCTTTTAGGATACAAATTTCACCATTACGTAAAGTATTTTCACAGTCACTTAAATTATTGCTCACAATGCTTAATTTCAGTGAATATAGGAGGCTAGTTCGAGCTAACTCTCAGCTATGCATTGAATTGTATACAAAATGGACCGTAATTTTTCATCGTATACCCTGTAATGTTATATAAGGATCCTGTCTTAATGTGTTTCGGTGATGTAGATGTCTCAGCACCCGTTTCTTGCCGAAATGTTTCTTGTAGGTGCCGATGGTGCTTATTCCACCCTCCAATAGCGTCAGCATCCTTTGCATGGTAGCAGGCTATTCCTCTTCTTCTTCCTCTTAATGCACACCCTGAAACATTGCACAATGAAAGTCTTAGAAAACTATCTTGGTCAAGTAAAGGCAACCTGAAAAGAATTACATTTTTTGTTATGATACATGTAAAATGAAGCATATGACACATGTAAAAAGAAGCACAAAGATTTGTATAAACATTCGGATATTTAGAGCTATTTCAATGCGCTAGATATAGTTAAACTCAAAGCATGTGATATTGTAATTTCGTTAATTTTTTATAAAATTCTATAATATGCATCTTTTGTATCTTTATATGTAATATCAATGAGTCAGTTGTTTTATTTATGAATTTTTCATTGTGAAATGGGAGAACATTCAATACTTAAGTTTGACACTTCTACGCACCTTCTTTGCGTGTAAAAAAGACAATTTACATGTCTTAAATTTCCCCGGCTCTGCCATGCCATTATACTGCAGGTATACGCTCCCAGGTATTTCTGCAATCTCTTGATCGGTTAACGAATTATAGCGCTCTGGCAAGAACACTTGACAATCCTCCAGCGAAGATACGATCCTGGTACCATATCTTGTTTGAACTCTCTTTAAAGACTTTATCTCATAGTTAAGACCTATTTCGAGATCTTGAACTCGACGAGTCGGTAGGAAACTACGCTCTTCCACCATCTTGTTAAGTCTATCAGCTAAACAATCTGTAACAGACATTGCCATGAATTATTATTTTCACTACATTATTCAAGTTGAAGAACGAGTTATACACTTCTTTATATTAGAACTAGGGTGTGCATGTTTTGTAAGTAAGCCTATGAATGTGTAGAGAAACAAAGAATAAGTACAGAAAATCATGTGAATGTTCATTGAAGATGAGCCAGCAGAGAACCAAAGAATGCATAGTGAAACAAAGAATGAGGGGGGAAAATCGTATGAATGTTTATGTAAGAATGCGAGGAGAAATCATGTGAATGTCAATAGAGAAATGAGCTGAGAACGTCGTGTGAATGTTAACAGAGCATGAACCTGCAGGGGAACAAAGAATGAGTAGAGGAAATCATGTGAGTGTATAGTGAAACAAAGAATGAGGGTAAAGTCGTATGAATGTTTATGTAAGAAGAAGGTGTGGCGAAAATCATGTGAATGTTAATGGAAGCAAAGAATGTGAAGAGAAAGTCATGTGAATGTTAACAGAGCATGAACCTGTAGGTGGAACAAAGAATGAGTAGAGGAAATCATGTGAGTGTATAGTGAAACAAAGAATGAGGGGAAAATCGTATGAATGTTTATGTAAGAAGAATGTGTGGCGAAAATCATGTGAACTGAAGAAGAGTATGCAGTGAAATCCATGTGAATGTAAAGCACAGATTAGAAAATATGATGCTCTTTGTAACGAATCGTCTTTCATGTACTGTAACGTTTAAATAAAATTAAATGTATTGTAAAAGCCAACAGTGATTTTGTATAGTTATTTAAAACTCACCTTGCATTGCCCCGTTTTGATATGTGCTGAATGTGTAGACAGCCTGCAGCTCACGTTGCTTTTAAAGCTCTTTAAAACTTGAATGTAAAGTTAATAAGTACACAACAGTTCTAACATGGGACAGATGTCTGTTTATATAGGGATCTAAACCCCCTCCAGGCGATGCCTGCACGTCATCATGGCTGTGATGCTTACACGTCACGTGATTATTGCAGGCAATGACATCATCTCTTGCTACGCATGCGCAGAGGCCCTCAGCACTTCTATCCCTGCTTGTTTCACTTCCTCTCCCTCTCTCGCTCTCTCTCTCTCCCTCTCTCGCTCTCTCTCACACAGAGTACATCCATAATGTCGTTACACAAAGCTGCATGCAGTTAAAGCATCAATCTAAGCGATGTATTCCACAGTACAGAGGAAAATCAGTGAAGTCATTGAAAGATCGGGATTCGAACTAGGGGCAACTGATTGAAAATTATATACAGCATTAATTGTTCATTGTATGAGCTATCAAACATGCTTTCGTCTCCAGCTCTATCTCTGCTAGTTTCTGCGATAATTGAGATTTAAACTTAAGGATCGAACCCTGGACGTCAGGTACCCTAATATACGCCCGCAAGATATTATCTGATGACATAAACGGAATAGGTTTATTTGGTACCTTTGTCTTAATTATTTACTGTTATTAAATTTATAAGTAAACTTCATTGAATCGGTATTCGAACTCAGAACGCCAGAAACAAAATTATTTATAATATTAGTTGATGTGTTTAAAAGACCTGTATGCAGTTGCAACATTGATCTAAGTGATATATTCTAGAACACAGTGGAAAATTAAGGAAGTCACTGAAAGATCGGGATTCAAGCTAGGGACACTGATTGGAATTTATATAAAGCTTTAATTGTTCATCGTAGGAACTAAAAATCGTGCTTTGGTCCCCACCTTAATCCCTGCTAGTTTCTGAGATAATTGAGATTTTAAAGTTAAGGATCGAACCCATGACACCTGGACTCTAATATACATGCACAAGAAACGAGCTAATAGCATAAAAGTAATAAAGTTTATTTACTGTCTTTATTTTAATTAGTTTTGGAGTTATTAGAAGACCGGTTTCGAGCAATCGTAAATGGAGCCTTGCATCCCGAGCTATAATTAGTTTTTATTGCATCATTTTGTCTCTTTTCATTCAGGACATGCGCGAGAGTTGGTGTGTGCGTGTGTGGGTTGGTGCTGTTGGGTGTAAGTGAACAGGCATATATGCTTGCACGTGTGTGTGTGTTTGTCCATGTATATGTATGTGTGAGTGTAAGAGCACTGGTGTATGTATGTATACGCATGAGGTGCGTGAATGCGTGTGTGTACTGGTGTATGTATGTATACGCATGAGGTGCGTGAATGCGCGTGTGTACTATTGTATGTATGTGCATTGTGTATGTGCCGGTGTATGTATGTGATTGTGTGTGTGTGTGGGTGTGTGTGTACTTGAATGTACGTGTGTGCGTGTGGTATGTGCTTGCATGCGTGCACCAGTGTATGTTTGCTGATGTGTGTACAAGTGCTCGTGTATATGCGAACGCCTGAATGTGTACAAGTTGTGGAGAAAGAAAGGGATAGATAGAAAGAAAAAGAGAGGAGAAGAAGAAAGAATGTTGTCTAGGCTTCGGGATATCTAAGTATGCATCAGGGTTTAATATAAACAATGATATTTGCTAAATGCAATTTTAATCCGACCGCCCCCTGCTTCAATATTTTAATAGTTATTATAACGTTTCGCAGGGTAAGATTCGAACTATGGACTTCTGGTTCCTAACAATACAGCTCGTTAAACATTGTAATGTCGTGTATATTAAATTATATTTGTTAAACACGTTTTAATCTGGCCGCACAATACTCGCATAGTTTAATATTTATTAAGCATTAGAGTATCGCAGATTCGATCTAGGATCCCCCTGAACACCGTTTCATTAATTAAATTATATTTGTTAAATACATTTTAATCTAGCCATGCATAGTTTAATAGTTATTGAGCATTAGAGTTTCGCAGATTCGATCTAGGACCCTCTGAACACCCTTTTTATTAATTATTGTAATGATATATAAAAATTAAATTATATTTGTTAAATGCATTTTAATCTGACCTTGCATAGTTTAATATTTATTAAGCATTAGAGTTTCGCTGCGTAAGATTCGAACTAGGGTCCTCTGAACACCCTTTCATTAATTAGGGTAATAATGTATAAAAAATTAAATTATATTTGATAAATACATTTTTTTTAATCTGACCTTGCATAGTTTAATAGTTATTGCGAGTTAGAGTTTCACTTGGTAAGAGTCGAGCTACAATCCTCTGAACGCCTTTTTTATTAATTAAGGTAATGATAGAATAATATCAATCATTAATTTCTCATTAGCAATAAACTTTTGATTACAGCAAGAATCGAACACCGATCTATGGATATCACTCAGAGGTTTAATGCACGTAATGAAATGTATATTAGGCGCTTTTTCGGAGTCGCTGGCTGGAACATAATGCTTGTTAACTATGCTCGGGTATATTCGTAGGAGGTCGTAAAACATCGGAGAGACCTCCCTCAGGCAAAATCATGATGGCCGACTATGACGTTACGCAGAGTTGGTAAACAAGTTTCTCTCTCTTTCACACAAACAAGGACAGGACGAGTATAAAGCAACCCTCGAATTCTTTTGTTAAACTAGCAGGTGGCCAAACAATGGAAAGGTCAGGCTTTGTTATAGAGCAGTGGGAGGGGAAACGTCGCAGGTGTCTTTCTAAACTAGCCTTGCCCAGGACAATAGAAAGGCACACACAATAGAATCTCTTACACAATGGAAAGGGCAGGCTTTGTTATTGGGTTGTGGGATGGGAACGCTGCAGGTGTCTTTCTAAACTAGCCTTGCCCGGGACAATAGAAAGGCACACACAATAGAATCTCTTACACAATGGAAAGGGTCAGGCTTTGTTATTGGGTTGTGGGATGAGTATGCCAGGTGGTCTTTCTAAAGAATGCTTGCACCGGACAATAGAAAGGCACACACAATAGAATCTGTTACACAATGGAAAGGGTCAGGCTTTGTTATTGGGTTGTGGGATGAGTATGCCACGTGTTCGACACACAATGGAAGTGGGGGTGGGTAACTGACCAGGTGCAGAAGTGGTCTGATGTGGGATGGGTAGGAAAAACATCTCGCCTTTGTTACAGAACCTTAAATTTATGACCCCTTTGTTCGTTTTGACAGTTGATTGACAGCTTTAATTACTTAACTGTCAAGCTTCCATTGTGCTCAACATGATTTATGGCCCTCAGGTGCAAGTAAAACTACCAAGGTACAGCGGGGGGTGGGGGTGGGAAGAGGAGGTGGGGGAGCTCATTTGCATATGAATAGACATGCATAAATGAACTGTGCCAGAAACCCCATTTCCCTACTACTAACGTTTCAAGAGAAGTTACTGAATAGGAATAGCTAAGCACTACCAAATGGATTTTTCTCTTCCAGACTCCATATAAAATCACTAAAGTTAGTAAGTTGCCCTGCTTTGAGTGTCGCAAAATTTCTGTTTACGTAATCCAAATTGTGGATTATCATACATTCTGGCAGTATTGAATGAAAAAGGTGAAACCGCTCTAATAGCCTGCGTATTGAAACAGATTATACTGGGAAATACACTTATAGCGAGAAAGTGACAACAGTTGCGTACAAAACATTGCCTCTAACATTAAATATTTCTTGATTGACAGTACGGTGTATAGAGTTCTCAATAACTCCTTCAATACCTGTACTGCTATTGATAGTTCTTTTCAAGTCTGGTCCAAGACTTGAAATTGAGAATTAGAGCCTCTTAGGTACAATATTGCGGACCCTCGTCTTATATCAGAGCTGTAAATGAAAAAGACAGAACGATAACACTTAAATATGCTATACGAGAATTCTTAATAATAAAACAAAAAGAAAAACCAAAAGAGTAACATCCAAATCATTCTCTGTCATTACCATTTCATAGTTATTCTAAAAATGATGTAAACATGCTAATCACGATAAATATATACATAGAAATGCTTTCTAAAACATTTCTAACACAGTGGTAAAATACATTTTGTTCGAAAAATGGCCAAATGCCCTGCGAAAATTTTAACTTACAAATTGAATATTTAAAATATAACTAATTTACAAAAACGTTATTTCACATAAACTGTGCCTATATCTTAATGAGATCTATATATTTTCAAACCTTTTCGTCTCGTAATTTTTCAGTTGCATAAAATTCAGTGAGAATGAACGTGACTTCAACATTCGATTAGAGAAAATATAGATATGCATACTATTCGTCATTACAACATTGCAAGACTATGATAGACTCAAAATATTATATAAAAACTATAAAAATATGCGGAAGGTTAGTTACACAAGCTTCATTATGCATTGTTTCAATTACTGGAAATCGCCGACTGTTTCCCGCGTTTCTTAAATGTGCCCGACTTCAATACAAATGCCCGACTTCATCTCACTGCTTATTTTGGAGTTCAAGATGGTTCACAAAATAGCTACGTGACTCGCTCTAGCAACGCCAATTTTCTTCTTTATTGAGAGAATCGAAAGAAACCGAATTTTATAATCGAAAGCAATACCTTTTCTTAGATAGATACTAGAAAAACTAATATGCAGATTCACGCTATAAAATTTTGAATATTAGCTTAGCTGAATTTAATAAGGTTACTAATGCAAAGACATGATTTCATATCAATGCAAATCTACAAGATGGGCCACAAAGTTACATTTACTTACTGCTTGTGGCCCAGGCGTATTTGAAATACTAATTCATTATATGGAATTAAATGCCTTTATCTCGCGAATACGTTCCCTCAGGCTGTTGAATACGAGCACCAAGTTCCAGCATGGAACAACACAAATACGTATTTAATAGAAACGGTACATCAAATGGCTTTCAGCGACCACCAATTCCATGCGAACTGTCTGAAGTCTTGTACTTTGTTAAAGTATCGACCTTCACTCCGGTGTTTAAGGACAGTTTTAATAAATATGTTGATAATAAACGTATATTTTATAAGTTATGTATCAGTAACATTACATACAGTTATATATATGCGAGAGAGAGAGAGAGAGAGAGAGAGAGAGAGAGAAAGTCCAGCAAAGTTTTATCCAGGCAACTCACCCCGTTTGAAATTTAAATGCAGATCCTGCGGGTAATCAGATAAGCACGCCCCTGTTGTACATAACAGGCGTATACGCGTGTTGACTTAGAACTACAAAATAAACCGGTCATAACACGGAACTAGGTTATATGAGTCATCTAGAACTACCGCCGATAATATTTCTGAAACGAGATGTGCTTAATGATGCACTGTTTTCACGGAGGCTTCGTAAATGTAGCTCATATGAACGTTCAAAAGATTATCCAAATTCCTTTATAGGTTAACTACATTGTTTAAGTGCTTATTTACTCAAGGAAATAAAACTGGATAAATCAGAATCCCAATGATATGTTTACCAAATGCTCTTCTAAACATTTAACTAACGTGTTGTCGCCATATGAAACCTACGTGCTACGTAACGAGCTACGTGCTGCAATTGCTCTACTAGGAAAAAAAAACCAGACATATTGTCACCAATGACGTATTTACATTCTTTCGGTGCAAATAATTCAGGAAATTGTTAGTTTAAAAATAACATTACAAAGTAATCGAAAATGAAGTGATGTCTGACAGAATAAATTAAAGCACAGAGGTCTAAATTTACCAATTTGTGTAGTATTTTTGTACAATATTTTTATGTCGTGAAGTCATTTGCAATTTTCAATATATCACCTTCCTTAGTATAAAATGCTTTCCAAAATCTTACGCCAAACTTTGGTTACCTTCTGAAGACTCCGTGCAACAAAAAGTTGTGCTACACCAATACATAAATATTTCCTATTTTCTGAAGTTTAAAACATCGGGACTCGTGGTATTTTAAACGTTTCCTCATTTTCGGATTTTTTATGAAGATGCATTATTTTCGATTATTCGTTTTAACTAGAGCAGTAGCATCAAATCAAGAGTAATATCCAGTGTTATGAACATGATTTTAAAATATAAAAATAAAACGTTTAAATAACAACTAATGGGAAAGAACAATTATATCTTGAAAAGAAATTTTATAAATAAAGCAATATACGCTACTTCCTGTCGACTTCACTGTAATACATAGGTATATATTATTGGTTCCAAAGATACACACCACAATTGTCAAAACGACAAACAATATGAAACAATTATACATTTCAATATGAATTTAACATGTTATTAAATACATTCACATAATTAATTAAGAGATGGATTTGATGGTCTCTCTTCAACTTAAATGGAGGTGCATTTGTTGCCTAGTGTAATGATTGAATGGAGCGAAATATTTCAATTTTTAAATAACCATACATCTTTAAATATTTGCTCCATAATCCTGAAAAGCGTGGCATTTAGTTCTATATTTATTTTTATTAGATAGCCATATTTGAAGAAAAGTTAACACTGACATAAAGAATCCAATTTGATTGTAATCTGTGTAGGTGCATAATTCTTTATCTATCTCAATTTCAGTTTTTAAAAAGGACGCATCATCATCATCATCATCATCATCTCTAGTTTCTGGAATATTTGTTGGTTGTTTTAGCGAGTTAACCAGCATATTTATAACTTACGTCTGACTTGGATAATATGGCTCGTGAATACACCATTTGCGAATTGCATGCGAAAAGGAATAAGCTATATCCCATGGTTTTTTACTGCGTATCCGAATTGCATGTCATCACACTTACAAACAGGTTTAATTTAAATTAAAATTAGCGAAAACTCTGATTATTTTTAGCCTGATAGATTTGTAATGTCAACATTTCCAAAACTCCTCTTTTTTAAATATAAAACTTTACGATTGTTCTCGAGGCTCTTAAGCTCCTTGTTTTAAACAGAAGTGTATTTGCAGCATTGAACAGTTATCTGGCAATAAAAAATCTACTAAAGGTGTGTATTTCAAACCTGTTTGCCTTTTTAAAAGCTGTGAATTTGGAGGAGTTATGGAAACTTACTTTCTGGATGATCCTTCTATATAACGAGAATTTGATGTCAAATGTGCTACTTAAGTTTTGTATCTTAAGAACACATTGCAAGAATAAGAATGCAATCTTGGAACTCGCCAATCCCAAACCACATGATTAGGTGGAAGATGCTTTATTAATTTTTTTCATTTCCTTTAAATATATCTAAAGATTTTTATTATGTGCGTGATAAGAAAACCGGTTCATGTATACGTGTGTGCGTACACACGCACACTAAAATGTAGGCCTTGAAGTACCTGAAAATAAGTGATTAATTCTCCCTCATTCTCACTTAAATTGATATAACTGGAAACGATAAAAGATCATTTTTACGGTAGAAAACATGTAGCTCTTGTTAAAATATATTATTTAATTCTTATTATCTCCTTCGTAGCACTTTCCATTTCCGAAACATTCGTTATTGGTTTAGTCCAGCTTATTTGAAACTTTGTGTTCCTTAGTATATTTGTTCCGAGATCGATGCTTATGTTCATCGGATTTGTTTTATCAGCGGTCTCCACTAGTATCAGCCTACTCTACAGTACAAACGGCTTATCGTATAAGAGAAATCAAAACAGGTATTTATCGTGTAGCATGGTATGTTTTTAAGATCGCTATGGAACGCTAGTGAATAAGGAGTCCGTATTGTTACACATTCAATGTTTACTTTAGATGTTTTGTAGAAATTCTGTTCGTGAGATTAAATCTTTGGTGAACTTTCACTAACCGAGAGGGATGGCTCAGGCGGTGAAGTCTGTAGCCCGCATTCGGGAGGTCCAGAGTTCAAATCCCGTGGGTCGACCAATCTGTCTGAGGTTCTTTCGTGGTTTTTCTTAGTCGCCAAGGTAAATACCGGATCGGATATTTAATACCACGACCCAAGTTTAAACTAATAGTAAAATGAAAAATAAGTGGTAATCTACAGACAATGTAAGCAGTTAGACTGCTAATGCCATCTGCACGACATGAAATAGGGGTTACAGGTATGAGACCTTGAAGGCTAACTGTCCGCCTTTCTGTGTGAGGGCGGCGGTTAGACTGGAGGCACCCTAATGCCATCTGCACGGCATGAAGCAGGGGTTACAGGGATGAGACCTAAAAGGATGAGAAGATGTCCATCACATATCGTTCTAAGAGTTATCTACCAACAGATCCGTCGCGACATGACCAAGGCGTAAAATAAAATAGAAAACAAGCTTCCACTTTCACTTTAAACTTCTAAAGCACCTACTAAATATAATTTTATACAATATATTTCACAAAAAATGAAACTCCAAGACGTATACCACCTTCTTTCAATTCCTTTGTTCCAAATGCTTACTCCACATTAAAAGTGTAGCATTGCACCGTTTTATCACTCTCTCAGAAGGAGAATTTTAATAATAGCTAATGAAAAAGTCACGTTTTGTTGCTAGACAGAAATAAGGTACAAAAGTGAGTACGGTATCAAATTGTGATTATAATTATCATGATTATCAACTATTCGAGTTATTGATATTGATGCTACATGCATTAGTTTTATACTGACAACCCCCTAGTATGATGTATCACTTATGAAATTGGATGGAATAAATGCAAAAATTAATGAATTCGCAGGTTCTTCTGATTCACCGCAAGTCCTATGTGCCTTATGCTAATCAAGGTAGTATATCACAGTACTTAAACGCCAAGGTACGAAATAGATTTAGAAACTGCTACTTAAACGATTCAACAAAATGGGCGAAACAAATATAACCTTCTCTTGCTGACACACTTAGGTTTGTTCCAACTTACGGTTCTGAACGCGTTCCGAACTAATTCCAACACATGCTAATGCCAGTCCGGTACGCTCTCAGAACTAATTCGGAATTTTGTGTGGTTGGAACACTATTTGAACCGTTCTGTCACGGCCTTCTGCGTTCCACAGTCAATTAGAAGACGAAAGAAGATCAATCTAGCTTTGCCGAATACATCTCATGGAGAATCTGTCTGATATGGCTTTTTTTCTTAATTTATTTCTATAGACTTAGCGCTCCTTTAAAATATCTACGTTTACGGAGTTGATGACTGAAATCAAACTCCGTCGATGTATGTATAATATTAAATTCACACCAAAGTGATTCCAATCTGGTCCTTTCACATTTCAGACATCTTAATGCGACCTCACCGTCTGCTATATATCCGAGTTTACATTCTAAGGAAAACAGGCTATAGGTGCAAAGGACTTTACTCCTACTAATGTATTACAGGCTTACGACACATATTGATTCTCCTATTTTATGCTCATTATAAATACTACGCAAAAAAGCAAACAATGCGCTTCGCATAAGCCAAATTTTAAGACATGTATGTCATCAATAAAATGCGCTTCTGAGTGTTACTGTATCGTTAAGGCACAACTGAAACGTGCTAAAATAGCGAGAAAATGGGCTTTAGGATGATTTCACCTCCACAAATAATATTTAAAGTGTATGGCCTAAGCATTTATTTTTCATTTAATATTGTGAATGTTTTCGTTTGTAATAAAGTGAAATTATATAGTTAAAATTATTTACATTTTAAACTTGCTTTTAGAATTCTTTTCTGCGAAGTTTTCGTCGCTCAATATATCCTACACAATGAGGTTCTTATTCAATACATATGGAATTATTCATGCACATTGCGAAAGTTTAAACAATTAAAACTATCATGTGAACTTCTTTTGTTGCAAAGGGTTGGTGACAGATTAATTTTTAAAATCAAAAGGATATGGAGAATTGTAAATTTATAATGAAGGTTTTTAAACAATTTATTTTCTTGTGAACTGAAACCATGCAAATGAAGCAAATAACAAATTTGTGCGATGTGATTAGATAAATGACACGAACACTTAAATGGAAGATTGTCTTTAAAATTGTATCCTGTCTAAGACTTGGAACAGGACATTAAATTCATTTTTGAAACACAATAACTTGAAAACTATAAAAAATTTCAAAATTAAGTTAAAAACTTTCAATGTTTACCCAAGACAAAATTAAGATCATCATTTAACCAAATTAATTGAAAACCTTAGGAAATAGTATTTTCAGCAGTGCATTCCCTTAACACTACACATGTAAGCGTTTCTTTCATAGTGATTCCAGTGCTAATATTCAGCAAAAATAAAACTCGTTCGTTTATCGGCTTAAAGCTATTGATACTGAGTTACTTCGAACAACAATTGTAATATATAGGTATTACATTTAAACCAGAACCCGAAAAAAGTAATTTAACACAATTCCAATTTAATATTAGAGAAACTTCTAAACGCAATGTTTAATTTAAAACTCCAATATTCTGAGACAATGACACCCCACACAAATTCTATTCGGAATGTCATGCAAACAATACAAAACTGCATGGCACCAATGTATGGTTATAGTGCATTCGTAATACGAAGTCCTCTGGGAAACCGACGGTTAGTAATAACCACATGATAGCAAATCGACGCTATAAACCCAGATCTTAACACATTCCCCTAAGCTACTGAACATTACCTCATAAAGTAACAACAACGTTGTATTTAAAGTTTTAAAGGTCTGTTTATAAATGCTTTATTCCAGAACTACAAGATTTCATTGTGTTGTCAAGCTGCTCCTGTTGATGTTGAGCAGGACAGGAAGGAAATGGGTTGGGTGAGGAGCAACACCATAATGTTAATAGACTCCTACGCGAAACATTAGGGAAAAGTGGGCACACGAGTTATCAAAAATAAAAAACAAATGTAGCAAGTTATAGCGGAGGAACTGAGTTACGCCGCGTAATTGCGAAAATAGATGGAAATTGTTAGAAAGGAACTATAAAAAGTATACCGACAACAAAAATGCAACAGGAAGAACCATTTTCGAATTTGCACAATAAATGGACAACATACCTGGAGCCAAAACATTACTCCGGAGCTGGTGCTAACCACAGACACACAGCACGAACCAGTTGTGGAAGGCGATAAGGAAGCAGAGAGCCAAGAACCACGATGCAGCGAAACTGGTGTTAGCATATCGGCAGTGAAACGAAAACACAAAATTAGTACACTACAACCATAAGAAATGACAGGAAGGCCTACCAAGAAAAAAGGCTGAAGATAGAAATTGAGAAATTGGAGGTCGTAAAAGCTCAAAACGAAGTAATAAAAGAGAGAAATGAAATTCTCAGAGGGAAAAAATATTTGTGTTGTTGCAAATACACCAGCGACTAAGTTTTGTTAATTTTCAATACAAAGTAGCAGTTTAGCTTCATATTTATAAATAAATTAACTCCAGTAACGCGTGATTTTTTTTTATTTTTGCATAACTATTTTTATTTCATTATTATATATTTCATAAGAATAGGTACATAGTCATTATTTGTTGGTTCTAGACTGAACTTCTTATTTCTTTTTTACTTATTAGACATAAATAATGTTATTATATTTAGTATATTTAACAGTTTATTTATATATAAATGATGCCTTATATAAACTGATTATTTCATAAATATCCAGCATACTTTTGGTATAAACTATGGCTTGTGTTTTGTTTATTTATTCCATATGAATAGATTAGGGGTTATTAATAAACAAAGTTGATTCCCCTAACACTAAACTCTCAGTGTTCTGACAATGCGGTCTCTGATCCCCCCGGCATCCCTATTATCGTCGTCGCCATCATCATCTTCTTTCTCACCATCGGTTATTTCATTCTGAGGTAGTGTTTGTACTCTGATATCAATATCCTGTAACAAAAAATTACCATTTCGAGATTCATTGTGTAGAACACATGCAGCTTTTATCAAATGGACAAAAATTGGGATACTTCTCAATTTGACATGATACAATACCCCAAACTTTTGCTTTAAAATTCCAAAGCAATGTTCTATAACATACTGATTTTTCAACAGTTTAATGTTATAATTCAGCCGTCTTCTTGTTAGTTGTACTCTATCTTTGAATGGAGTCAACAGTGTTTTCGTCTAGAAGAAAATAGCGTCCACATTTATTTTCCAAGTACTGACAAGGGGAGAACTTCTGAATACCCTACTGTCATGTACAGAATAGATAACCTATAACTATGTCCAGAATTATTCTGAACGTGTGATTACATACAGTTTGTATGTGTATAAAGTAAAATCCCTTCCTATTTAATAAGAATGTGGATCCCTTTTTGGTTTATTCTATTTTAATGTGTGTGCCGTCAATGACCCCGATTACACCCTGAAAACCATTTTCATTGAAGTTCTGTTCTATAATACGTTTCTCAGCATCTGTAGGCCAAGTGATTATTTGGGAAGACAGGTTACTCTTGAGTACTTCTGTGTGAGCAGCTGATTAAATCGGTCTGCAACATCCCTGAAGCTCGCGGTTTGATGACCAATCAACCACAAAACAATGAGCATTTGGCTAGGAGATGACAACTTTCCGTAGGTTCCAGACTGCCGGCTTTGTTCAAGTTCCTGAGCCATATTCTGTACAATTCTTCTTGTAATTCGGAAAGCATCTTCTTCATACGGAGGTACCGTTTCGTCTGAAAGGATGAATAGAAGCACCATAGTCATTAAAGCGGTACAGAAACATCACCATCAAGATATAATTAATAGATCAGAAAACAATACTGAAATCACGTTTCAATATGAGATCACTGCAGCAAACACCAATAAGAAAGGTGAATTTTAAACAAATGTATGCAGTCTGGAAGCAGCCGCTAATGCATTTAATAATGTTGTTTCTCACTACCATATATAATCTAACATATATTTGAGAGAGTAATTTAAAATAACCTTTACCAAGATTTGAAAGGTATAACCTACTTGTAAAAGAACAGCTTGTCTTTAGATAACAAGTCTGTACAGAAAATGTCACTTATAGGTGAAGTATTACTGGCTATCAATTCCAGGGTGCATGTAACCGGAACCATTTTGCGATTTGGTGAAAGCATTCGATGTGTAAAACGTGGCTTGCTGCAACATTAAAATTCTCTTGCTAAAATCTAAACATTCTAACGTATATGTGGTTGCATACCTAAGTAACAGATAATAAATGGTTGAAATAGAGAGTAAATGTCGTACACATGATTGCTTCTCGGACTGGGCCAATGAGTCCTAGGAATTCTCAATATGTGATACTTATCACCTTGTTGTTTCTGATTTATATTTAATGGTTTACCTATACTAATTAACGAACGAACTAGAGTAGTCTTGTTTGCATAAAGTACTGGTCTTGTAGTACGTACTATACCTTTAGATGAATTCAACAACACGTGGAATAGTTTAAATAAAACGTGTAAATGGCATGATTCAAAGTAATCAACTCTTAATTTGGATTGAAATAACGATGAAGTTTATTACCCACAGCTTACAAGATCTAAATATGTGTATGGAACACAACAACGATCCATTAAAAAACGCATGTCTCTAAGTATGTAGGATTGCACATATCTAGCTACTTAAACTGGAAGTCGCACATAGCATAAATACATCGAGCTCTACATGCGTGCTGTTAGATCTCGCATAAGTTCGAATTCAACAGAATTTTGAAGACGTCTTACTTTGCGAATCATCAATATATTCTGTAATATATCATATGGGGTAGCTCTATACATAGCAAATACACGTTTCGTGTGCAGAAAACGAACTTAGAATACTTTCTAGAGCTGATTTTAAAGTGTATTGCTAAGTTTTGTTTGGTAAGTTGGAAATATTCGCTTTAGTATACGAATGCATTTCTCACACATGGCATTTTATATACAAATCCAAAATATATTCGCTAGACAGTTACAAATACACTAAGTTAACACTAGACGACGACAGCATATACCAATAAAAATCTTACCCTTATTAAAGCGCAGCTTGTTACGAGTGTCAAAATATTAAATGAAGTACAGAACACTAAATGATCCGATAAAATATGTATATCTATCTTTAAAATCTCTATGCTAAAATTCTCGCTCAAAGAACCATTACTGTACAAAACGGTTTTATATAGTTGTAATTTTGCTAACAGTAACTTGCAATGTTTCAATGTACAATTGTTTATATACTTCGGTTGTTTGGAATGCTTTGTTTATGGCAACCTCCAATTAGGGAAGAGGAATTAGTTTCTAAATTTTGTATATACGTACATGTAGGTTCAACAAGTCCTACTTCCTTGTACCACTATGTATTCCTGGTGTTATTTTTAAGATTGAAAAGAGAGATGCAGCGATGCAGTCATTGTCTCTTGTTTCATCACTCGTAAACAACCCATAACTCACGGTATTATTCACGTACAATATTATATTAATTCAGCTTCTACAAACATACATTACGCGTACACTATCGTGCGAGACAGGAAGTGTAATTGAAGGTATTCCTGAAATGCGATTTGGTGATGGTATTCCCTACACAGTTGTGCGTCATATTCGTCCCAGGATGGAGCTTGCCTACATAGTGATGGGCACGGGAAATAAATGTTATTTCGTACCCTCTATTCTGTTTTCTATTCATATGATTAGTGAAGGTGTTGTTTGCTCTATTGATGTGTTTTGCATCCGCAGGCATTGCTCGCTATAGGATCGCAAGAACAGCATCAAAGAAACGAACACAAATATTTATACGTAGAATCAACTGTACGATCTAGACCAAACAATGCTCAGATTCCAGTTTACCTAGATCGTTTTCGTTTTCTTCTTCTTACTGTGTTTAAATGGAAATAATCGTTATCTTCGTAAGTGGATTCATCAGATCACTGTCACCTTCTAAATCACGCATTATTGTGAGGCAGTATTATTAACACTTAAATGATTTTAGTCTAATTATATAATATGTAAATTCAATAACAGCCCGCCTTGAAGCAATACGTGTATGTAATAATTTGTAAAATGTATGTAACAGTCATTGCATATGCTTATATTATTGTATGCATGTGTAATAATGTTATGTGAATATATTATATAATTTAATAATGTAGGAGCTGTAAGAAATAAGTTAAACGTTGCTAACAATGAGAGAACAATGAGGTAACCTTGAGACAATAATGATTTTGAGAGTTTAAATGTTACTTGTGATTCTTGGAAGCAATAATGTAATTTTGAGACAGTTTAAAATAGCCAATCAACAACCAGAAAAGGCTTTAGTTAAATGCAGGTATTCTATTGGATTAGGAATACCCAATCAGAGACTTGAAATACAGAAATTTACAAGTTTAGACGGTTGAAATCAATTCAGTTGCCTGCAGACAGTGCTCATAACTGGATGCGTTGCTTGTGCGTCCTCGAGAGATAAAATACGTATTCGTGTGAGACCAAAAATAGTTTACGTGTTAAAAAGTGCAAGTATTTAATAAAAGAATCTCACAGCTCTATATATCAGTGAAGTGTTAATTAAATCGTGTGAAGCATTAATAAAAGAAGTGAAGTAAAATTATAATCTGTGTAAGCCTACATTCTTAGTCGTATGAAAAACCCTGCTAAGAAAAACGTGTCTCTAACAAATACTGGCGCAGCCGAGGAAAGCATAAATATATAATATTTAAAGAAACAGTCAAATTACAAAGTTAATACTTTATTTTTAAACTTGGGGCAAAGGCCACCTGAAAGTACATTTGGGGCGAATGCTACCGGTAACTGTTTACTATACGTGCGGTTGCAACTACTACAAGTTCGGCTCCCCAACAGTTGAACTACAATACAACTCCTACTTCAAATCGGCTTTTCCATGCGTGAAACAATAACTTTCTCAAATTGACGCCCAAAGCGTGGGTTAATAAATAACATAACAAAACATCTTCTCAAATTGGCTTTCCATACATGGGGCTGAAACTACTACTTCAATTGTTATCTCTAATATGCACTTTTGAAGGCTGTTTTGCTCCCTCGCATTTTTAGACGTTTGTTTTTGTTTTTCTCAAGTATGACGCCATACTACTCAACAGCGAGCAACTACGTACCAAGCTCCTTTGCTATTCCGTATTGGGAAATAAACACGCATGGAGTAATAAATTACATATTCAAATTTATTCCTCGTAATGAGGGATCTTCTACTGAATACAGAGAGTATATCACTTTTTCTATACTCTCTGGCGGGATTGTTCCAAGCGATTAGATTCGATTCTAAATTATCTGAGTCTGCGCTGTAGACCATACAATTTGCGCATGTCCGGAATTTTCAGTTCCTACTCTTCATCAAGAACCGATTTCACTCGTTCCGAACTAGTTCCCAAATACGTTGGAACAGCAAATTGGAAATTCAGAATTAGTTCGGAACTGATTCTCTGTCGTGTTGGAACGACACTTAGCTACTGTGCACACTCAGATAATTCAGAATCCATTCTGAACCGTGTGGGAACAAACCTAAGAAAAACTGCAGCAAAATATATCTGCAATTATGGTGTAGTCTTGATAACATACCACTGTTACCACAGGCAATAACAGGTACCAGTTATATAGGTTTCACACTACAAATGAACGAACAAAAAATCAGCTTGAACAGTGACTTGAATGATCCCACTGTATACGTTGTTATACATAATCCATATACTCCAAAATCATGACCACCATCATCTCCTTTTTCCGCAGTTGCAAGTCTAGACTATAAGGTCTGGTCTGACGCAAAACCATTTCCCAGCCTTTCTATACTGAACACTTGTTATGCCATTACATTATCGTCTCTCTTATGCGTTGGAACCAATGCCACTACATATTGTTTCCAATTTATAAATGTTTACATAGCTAAATATTATAAATTCAAATACTACAACTTTCATATAGGCCTTTAGTTGTACTGGTATTCACCGCTACTGATTACAAATGGTTTGAAATTAAAACGAAATCAGCTTCAGAAGGTTTCAAACGCACCAAAATACAGTGGCACTCACAGTACACTTTAGGAATCTACAAAAACACCCTAGAGTCTCAAATCCTTAGAACACGGGCAGATGGAATTTAAATGACAATGTAGAATCAGACGACTAAAAAATTTAATGCCATAGCCGGGATTTGAAGCACAGATCTCCCGATTTTCAACCGGTTACTCTAACCAACTGAGCTACCATGACAACATGCGGGCAGACACTACATTATCCAGCTGACTCGGTAAACCACAAAGTGATCTCAAATCGTGTTGAGATGACATATCAATGGCGTCTTACAATGCCGTAAGTACTTCAAGTTCCATTCTATAGTTTGAGACAGAATGTGCCCGCAATAATTTTATAGTGTGTTAATTTATTTAGTGTTTAATTTGATACATTAATGATATATGTGTATAATGTGAACACCATGTAAATAGTCATTTTTGTATAATGTAATATATGTCTTTTTATATATATAATGTTCCTGTTTCACTAGTTTTAGAATGTCTTAAACTCTGCCGTTTGCAGCAAATATGCCGTTCCCATATGCATAGAAAACCGGGACTTTTGTGTTCGTCTAGGGTAAGGTTTTATGATCTTATTTGTCTCCGCTCCGGAAGTATGGAGTAAGGGAAATATAACACAGAACGGAAAATTACCAAGAAAAACCCGGGAAAAAAGTCACATGATATATACAAACTAGCCAATAAGAATAAACATAAATGAAATAATATTTAGCCACGCTGAGAGAACCGCGAAAATTCCTCCAATGAGAAATCAGATCCCAACATTTTAAGTGGGGAATCGTAGTCTTTAAATAGTCGATATTTACCCCAAAACTGAGTAGTTGACCTATAGTTACAGACAAAGAATCCACACTACTCCGTAAGTCAAAGTTGGCGCGCAAATGGTGTTTTTTTGTGCGGAGGTGTAAATGTAATTAATCACATATTAATTAACAATGTATCGGTGATTCCCGAGTTCTATGTAAAGTGATAAATGAACAGGAATATTATTTAGTGTTTTTGGATTGAAGAAGTGACAATAAATAACGATAAAGCAAACATTATAATGAGTAGTGAATTCACCTCTGAGCTCCACTGAGTACCACTACCGAGATCAACGAGCTTATAGTCCATGCTTACATCTCCGCTGAGATCAACTAGCCAGGGCAACAGCGAGAATTACCATACAGTTAAAACCTTTCTACGGAGATTTGCCTGACGAACACGAAGCCACGTCGGACAGAGGCATAAAGCAGGTAGGTACAGTGAATTTTACCATTGCTGCTCCAGTATCTACTACACTGCGTCCGACTCCAACCCGCGCGGGCATCGAACCCGGGACTGCAACCAACGGCGCAATCTTCGAAGTAAGCGACGCGAGGACCGACGCAAGTTTAGCCTCTATTATGAATATGAAATGCGAGTCAGCTTGTGTTTTTAGTGCCCTACTGGCCTGTTGCTATATTGGTTAGAGGAACGGAGGCAATATTTTATATCACAACACTGTGAATGCCAGAGTGATTGTTGTGTAAATTAATATTATTGTATGTACAGGATTTTAGATGTTTGTTAGCCAAAGTATTGTTAGGAAATAAGTTTACACGACCTCACTGAAACTGACAATAGAAGTGGGTAACAATAAACCGAGGGGGTGAGTTGTTTATCACTAAGAAGAGATAAACAAATGACGTCAGGATAGCGTGCCTTTTTTTAGAAATGGAGGGAATATCTTCCCTAGAGTATATATGTTAGTAGCAGTGATTGGCTGACGAAACAGACGCTAAAGTGGGCGCGATTTGGTAACCAATAGCAGCTCTATTATAATGTTTAGGCAATTCGGGGTGAAGGAGTATATATTCTCGAGCCATAAGAAAGTATCGCGCAGTTCGGAAGAATCTCTCACGAGGTGAACGTCACTCAGCCCTAAGGAATCTCTCACGAGGTGCACGTCGCAGTGTTAGTTACAAAAATGTGAAGTACGCGAAGTAATTAGTACGCGGCAACTAAAACGTCAGTAGTTACAATAGGAAATATCACAGTTTCAGTCAGGTGTGTATAAATATTAAATATGTGAATTATTAATTAAAGTGTAGAAACAAATTATTTTATCAGTGTTATCTTTTAGCAACAACTCCTTTCCGTTTACACGCCCTGCTTAGAGACACTTGCTCGACTGAGTTGTAATAGCTAGCCGGAGGGCAAAGAACCCAAATTTAAAATAAATAAACAAGAAGCGCTCAACAAATAAGATAACACAAGCCATTGAGAACTGCGACAGAAACCGAGAGATCCGTGATTCAAATCCCGGCTATGTCATTGAATTTTTAAGCCGTCTGATTTTACATTTCCAACGTTGTCCTACATACATGGCTTCTGTGGAAGAACAATTAATTCATACAGTTTAAATGTTTAACTTCAATAGATTTTAGAAAACAAATACAAATAAGAAGTTACAAGATGCTTTCCGTGTATTGAAGGGTTTTAAAAGAGGCCTCTTTGGCCTCAGGAAAATTTTGCGCTAATCTTAATTTGCCCTCTTTTGATGCCATATAGTATCTTCAAACAGGGGTGCATGATTTAACGCAACTTGTGATGTTTTAAGGTCAAATATATTTAGGTTGGTAGCAGATCGAGACACACAGTTTTACGCCACAATGTGCACGTCTTTTGTCAGCTCTCTTCTGATTACTTTAATAAGCGATTCATAATAGGCATTCTTTGGTGCTAGCCCATCAGTTTGGCTATGGCCTCTAGTTCCCGAGGTTGCGAACCCGGCGGAGGGCGATGGATTTTTTTTCGGGGTAGAAATCCTTAGCATGGCTTCCTCTGGAAGAGAAGTAAAGCCGGTGGTCCCGTGTCTTAGATTTACGGCACGTAAAAGAACCTCAAGCCTGACAAAGAGGCCTCCGAGCAAAATTCCCGCTGTTTCACGCCCAATATAGAATGGGATGCTAAGGACCACAGTAGTTAAAGAACGTCCATAAATAAAAGTCAATTTAATTTTGATGCACAACAAAGTTATGTTGCGCAAAAGTTATAACAAGCCAAGGGGTTATCATGTTAAAACAAGATAATAACCAACATGAAGTTTATAATGTTATAACAATGTTATATAATAGTTTATAATGTACGCCGAAAATTTCTTCCGCGCCTTCCAACGTCCAAAGCAAAGGGTCGTGAAAGTGTTACTAAGCTGCATTTAAAAACCTCAAGGTAAACAGTTTGTTCTAATTAATTATATAGAAAATAACGTTATTGTATTTTCCTGCGAAACAAATCTGAAATGTGTGTGTAAAAATGACTATGTACATCCACAGTGGGTGCATTTGACTTCTGTGTTAAACATTTCACAAACGATTTTACGTTGCATTTCCTAGAAGCTGGATACTTATGTTCCGTCAATATTTTGCGTGTTGCCATACAAAAGAGAGAAAGCGTACACTTCAGTTTTCAGCAGCATACTTAAGAAATGTGCAAATCTGAGTTTATCATTCAAAATTAAAAAGGATATAATGGATTGTGAGGTGACAATTCATAACGCTGTTATATCGGTATGGGGTGACACAGTGATAAGTGAATGCAGGTTCCACCTTTTTCAAGCTTGATGACGTAAATTAGAAAGTTTTGGCTTAGCAAACACATACAAAGACAAAACGTCTGCAGAAGTTCAGTGGCTTACTCACAGTTTTGGCCTTCCTTATCTAGCTCCTGAGGAAGTAAATGAGTGTTTTGTGTTTGGTCTGTATGACGAGAAACCAGAAAACTCTACAATAACCGAATTTTGTGATTACTCATTAACAATTATATCTATACCAAATAAAGCACGTTTTCGCTCAGCTACCACAAACACAACCAATGCCCTTTCACAAAAGTTCAATGCCCTCTTTCATTCTCCGCACCCTGACATATTAAAATTTGCCAATGTAATAAACTCACTCTGGACTAAAACTTATATGAAAATCAATGGTATAGAAGAACCACCAAACAAAAACCAAAAAAGCACTTGATAAGATTAATAGAATTTGCCCACTTAATCGAGAACACCGTTCTAGAATGCTAACGTAAAGGCATCAGAAAAATGTCTTATTTAAGTAAGGCTTAGTTGACCTGTATATAAAGAGGCTAATATTTTAACAATTAATAGTTCTTATATGTTGCATCATATTTTAACCACACCACTTCGGTTAAAACCCTACCAGTCTGAAGTCTGGGAGGAAAGAGGTGCCCACCAATGAATATAAATTAACATTAAGTGGTATCACAAACTTTATTTTCCGCCTACTGTTGTCGCGCAAAATCAGGCCCCGCCTAAATATGGCAACAATTAGCTTCTTGGAATGTTTATGTCTCATTCGTGGGACATGAATGCTCTTAATGTCCTGAAAATGTAAACATTTGTATTTCATAATTTGATAACCTTATATAGTCATGCATTGAGTCGTTCTATAAAATAATATTGATTTTTTCCGTGCTGATTTTAAGGATTTTATTTGGTGAAAAACAGAGCTATTCGTAGGGAATTATAATGACGAAAATTTTTGGAGTCACAATTGTGCACACACACACACAAACAATTTCACTCTTATGCTAACTTCAGGTTAAATTTAAAAAATATAATACAGAGGTTTCACTGTTTTATACCAAAATACGGAATTAACGAGTCTTAAGATTTTTATAATAAGCGTTAGCATCTTAAAATGTAATATTTCTTATAGATCTGTAGTACAAATAGTACACTACCTTCGTTGATATAACACTTCTTGTAGACGGCAAATGCCAGTACGTTCCCCAAACAAAATAAATTAACATACTACTCGAAACTAGAGCTTTCTCGTTATACAAAAATTAACTAGCATAGAAATATTGGATGGTTAAAACAGAATTTCTTCCTATTTTCAGGTGGGAAAATTTTTGCATAACTAATACTTTATTTCTTTTGCCTTAATATTATATCTACTGCTGTTTAGGATCCCTTTTCTTTTATCTAGCGAACGATCTGCGTTTGCCCCTTCAGTTATCGAAAAAAATAACGTTAAATATGAAGTCATGAATTCGTGAAGTATTTTCGGAAAATATCCGTCCTTATCGTCAATTCGTATTTCTCTTCTAAAACAATTATATTGTGCGCAACAGCTACGTGGTGACGAAACAACCACTCGCTATAATAAACGAACGAATGGAACAATTTAAGGTTCAAACTGGTAAAACGTGGAAATTACCTTTCAATCAAATGCTGTTCTTGTATTCCTTGGGAACGTTGTATTTGACTTGCAGTTATAGTTTCCATAAAAAAGACACTATCTAAGAAAACACTAAACCACTCACAGAATGCCACTATACTACACTACCGTATGATATGAACACACGATGCGAGTTTATGCAAGTCTATTGCAAGGAAACGCGGGTAGAACTACAAACAGATTGTTTTATAGCAATGTATTTAGAATCACTACATGTCACCTTTAGAACTGCTGACACACTTAAGACATGTTGCCTAATACTTATCATTCGTTTAAAGAAAGATAATGCATACCGATCTCAATTAAAAATTGGTCTTCATATAAACTAATTATTACATTTTTTATCTGACTGAAACTTAGGTTACACAGTAATCTTTCCGGTAGCTTTGATTTTCAAATTGCCTATTTGAACCTTGGCCGATTTAGCCGCGACGTGAGCGGGCGTATCCCTCAACGACAGACGAATGCGATGCGCGTATACCCGTATATCGCGTTGGGGCCGGCCAGCGCACGACTAGCCAATGTACCCGCATTCAGCCCGACCAGGGTTCACCCCCGACCCGACTCACCCCTTCGGAACAGGCAGAGCGCTCTAGCGGTTCGTTACCTCAACAACTTCTATTTTCTTCGCCTCTGACGCTTTGTGCTAAATTCTTTCCGTTTGTAGCGGAAATATTTCTAAGCATAGGTCTTGTATTATATGTAATGGATGGTGTACGGAATTAAACGTGTATAAATACAGCGTATTGATATAAGAACTACAAAAACGCATAAATCCAGTTATCGTCCAAAACAGTACACTATTTTACAAACTTGAAAAGTAAGTGTTAGAGAAACAGCACGAGCTGATTGAGATCCTTTATTCCAATACCTCTCGTGCTTTTAGATTTTTGGTGAAGTAGGAATTGTGCTGTGGCATGTCTTGAAATGAAAAATAGCATTTTTAAACTTATTTTTTTATATATTTCATTATCATCAACTGACCTATTGGTTTTTATTTCTTTGTTTACCAATCATTTACTAAATTCAGCAATTACGATTGACATAACTATGTAAGAAATACCTACAGCTAATGAAATTATAGGTTTTATTTTCCAGCGCCGGGATGCGTGTGTGTAGAAGTATGTGAATGTGTTAGCTTCATTCCGTCTAGAAAGAGGAGTTCGCCAGAGCGATCCAATTTTCCCCGAACTCTTCAACTGCGTAATGGAAGATATATTCCAAAAAATGAAGTATAACAGAAATTTTAGAATAAAATATATAACATTTTCCAACGATATTATTCTGTTCGCCCAAACAAAACTAGATCAGCTGTGTGAACATAGCAGAACTGCAGGACTCTGGATAAACGCAGCTACGAACCAGCAACCCCAATACTCCTCACATACCTGGGACAACAAACCTCCTTTCAAGAGAAAATGGTGAAGGAAATACAAAGAAGAATCTGTCTAGCCTTAAGTTTATACTGTTAGACAAGACGCTAAGTGGGAGAATTAAATCACACACACACACACACGGTATTTACCTTGTACTATCTATGGGTACCAGACATGATCACTAACAGCAAAACAAAGGAACAAAATCCATACAAGCCAACGGAAGGTGCAACGCAAAATCCTTTGTGTCTCTGAAAGAGAGACGTCAGCAGGTCGGCAATGGTCACGAGTACTGAGAGCAAGAAGAGACACATCTGTGTAGTGAAAGTGTTCAAGTAGTGTTATTATTAACGTGATTGAATAGTGCACACAAAAGTGACTAAATAAATATGTGCAACCTCTAACGTGAAATAGATCACCACATTCTCTATTTGATAGGAGGGCTTCAAGGGATACCTTAGGCTATTTTTATTTTCATTTCAAGTGAAATCGAGGTGATGCTACGGTAATGTATAAGACTCGCACTCGGGAGGTCCCGCGTTCGATTCCCGGCTGACCCATGGGTTTTTCGTGCTTTCCCCTGGTCTGCAGTGAATGCTGCGGTGGTTCATTTTCTAGAATGACTCTCCTATACGCACCATCTGGTTCAGGGTTGTAGAACCGGGCGACGGTGTTGAGCGGATTGCGGTGACTGTGTACTCTGTACTGGTTTCTTCCCTTCTTCTTATTGTGGGACTGCATCGGGGATTTGGTGGCTTGTGGGTGGGCCAGGGATGTGTTCCAACTGGAAACGTTAGGGACCCAGTTCCGTCTTCAGGATCTGTCCCCTCATCTCTTCCTCCCAGGGGTCACGGTAGAAGCAAAAAGGCAATTGTAACTGAACTTGATACCCTAAGGGGCACTTAGAGAGTAGGCTATGGCATTTTATTTACTTTCCTCAAAGGGGAGATGCTTTAATTGGGCTCAAAATTAAAAGCCCGAAAGACGTTTATTAGTCAACAGTTTTTTAAAAAAAAAAAAACGTTGCCTAACCATGGTTTATGAACATAATCTTTCTGAGAAGTTTCGCTTTTTACAAACCGTCGATAGCATGACTATTTAAGAACTCATGTCACCCTTCTGTTACATTATTCCCGCAGGTTAGCACGAAAAATACCTAAGTTTCGGTTGCAGAAAAAGATTAAGAAAGACGTACAGTTTTTGTACTTTTTTTTAACCTTTATTTTATTAACATCAGAGAGAAACCAGAAACTTATATCACGCGACATGTAAGTTTCACAGACAGGCGGACGGTTATGAGGACGATGAACGAAAGAGTGGGAGAGCGAAAAGGAAGAAGAGGTAGATAGAGGGAGGGAAAGAATGTGATGGAGAGATTACGAAATAGAGGAGGAGAGAGAGATAGGGGAGAGAGGCCGAGAAAGTAAGAGATAGAGATCTGTTCATTAATTACTGCAATAACGCGAGTAGGACTGCTAGTTCTTCTATAAGACACTTAATGAAAGTGTATTAAGCAGTAGTTTTGATCGTCAAATGCTTTGAAATATACAAAATGTTAAAGAGAAAGTATTCCATATTTTGAGAGGATGTAGTATGGACCAAAATAGGAAAAAAATGTCTAGCAAGCATGGGCCCTAAAATGCACACCTTGAGAGCTATGAGCACTTGTTCATTTTCGCTACATTTTCTCTCAAAATATGGAATGCTTTCTTTTTAACATCTGAAATACACATTAAAACGTTATGGGAGCAGCTGTATATTAAAGATAAAGTGAGGGATTCTATTCAGCAGAGGTGCTCCATGCAGAAGATGCAGCTGTTTTATTTGCAACAAAGAAATGAGATAATGAGCATTGTTAAATATGTTGGGAATTCCGAATTCATTATGAATTTTAAAAGTTTACTTGCAGCGTATTGAAGTGTACTTTTTAAGGCGTTGGTAGAAAATGTAGTTGCATATTATTTTTTATTCATTTGTGCATTTCTGTCATTTGTCAGTTGCAGTTAAACGCACAGGAAACATACTTATCTTACAGCGGAAATATAAGCTTCCTCACTAAAAGACGTTCACACTACTTTCTCTCTCCGTTATCACTTCAGGGTTATGAAAACAGCTTTATTCTATCCAGTTACCTTCATCGCGTTGAATATTTTCCTCTAATGGTTTCAAATAAGCTAATATGAGCTTCCAGTACACAGGATGCGGAACAATACATAACTGCTTTCACAATAAATCGAAGTTACAAAATAGAGATCACAACCTTTAAATGCTTTGTATAGCTGTCTCATTAATTTATTTCAAACTTGGACATGTTAAACACACATCAAGGAACATTTCGGAAACATGGATGCTGTTAGGACCTTGTATGTATGAAATATGCTTTTTAAGGCTTGTTAAAGCTAAGAGAATCAGGAACATCTTGACATGGGCGAATATTACATACATGAACAATTAACAGGTATGGCTGTTCCTAAACATTAATAATATAATACACACATATACACACAATATATATACAAGAATTCTTGCAGCAAAATACACATGATAAAATCATTTACATGGTGGGAAAATACGGTCTCAGATCCAGAGTTTTCTTGCTCCCTGATAGGCTACTGACCCAAGACATTGGCTTGTAAGTCCTTGGGGGTGTAATGCGTCGAAGAAGAATGGGAATAGGAATAAGTACTTGAACGTAGGGGGACACCTTCGTGCACCGCGACCTGCGTAGGACTGTTGTGCCTATCATTCCTCAAGAGGACGGACTGAGCGGAAGTCCTTAATGTTTCTAAATATGCAGATCCGTCTCACTGCTGGAGCCACCGAGAGAAGGTGATGAACCACCCTCCAGTTGATCAGCCTTCTGCTGCTCACGGGGAACATTCTTTCCGGTGAGCATGCATCCGCGTGATCTGTCCGGCTCCGCCATACACCACGAAACGTATATGCACACCTGAAGGATAAGAAGGAAATGCAATGAAAGGGAAATGACAGAAAGAAAATCGTGGCAGAGAAGAAACAAGCCCAGCATTCGCCTGTTGACTCCGGAGCAACCACGAAAAACCATGGGTCAGAGTGGGCGATCGCTGGAGATCGAACCCGGGACCTCATGAATGCGAACCACAGACGCATGTCCTTTGAGCCATCCCGCTTGGTCCGTTTGGTATTCATCCGAATTCCAGGGTTGGGCTCACATACACACATGCGCGCTTGCTTACTCTCTTCTAAATTTATATTTCTTTAATTCTCTGGGTCACAAATCTATACTTTAAATGAAATCTTGAAGTTGAATCCTATGGTCGAATGCTTGTTTCCTTACCTCGGGCAAGAAATACACATGCCAAAGTTGCAAGTAGTTTCTACGCTAAAGGCTAAGAAAATTAGAATATTAGTATTTTAATTCCAGAAAGATGTACAACGATAGTATCTACATGGATACATAAACCAAATGCTCATCTACTTGCATACATGGAAGTAACAAAGAAATACGTTAACCATGTACCAACTGCTCACTTCTGTGTTACTGAAGACTTCTGGCACCTATATTTGAAAATTTAATTTGTTATGGGTCCTACTTTGTCTGTCAAGTCTTTACTTTTGTATGTCGTCATTCTCTTTTTAACGTCCACATAGTTCCATTTTCTAATAAAACACTACAATTCTCTCGAAATATTCTGAAGCTCGTATTCCTACCAGGATAAATGAATAAATAAATAACTTTGAATTACTAATCTCCTGAAATAGAGTATTTTATACTCAAATAAACTCCGTACTTACAAATTTATGCGATAGGTATGCCAGGTGAATCACCCGGCCCGATATATATTTTCGAAGTTATGGAAGTCGCTAAATGACAGCTTCACCACTCTACACCTCTCACATGTACCTATTGAGACAGAAGGCATCTTGAAAACTCGGCAAATAGGTGATATAATGGACAGAAGGTACTTGCAACATAAATTACATTCGAAAACATGTTAGTCTCTCCTACTCATAACTTTATTAGAGTACGATGATTTCCATAACTTTTGTAAACCTTTATTCTTACCTACAACACGGAAATTCCCATTAAACAAGCCTCTTCCATATGGGTAATAGTGCACTGCGCCGACGGTCGCTTCTCCCCCGACCTCTTTTCCAGGAATCCGATTCTGTTTAATCGTATTGTACCGATGGCCAATTTCCATTAGCGAACCGGCTAATGAGGTCATTATGAAGGAGCTGTCAATCAATGCGATTTAAGGAAAAACTGCCCGGTTAGGCAACTAAGATCACAGATAGGAGGAAGAAAATGATCAAACAAATCTTCACAAAACATTAGTATAACTGTATATTTGTGCAAACTAATAATTTTATGCGTTATATGCGTACATGCATACCAACGTATAAAAGTGCATGCAAGGAGACATTGGGGAAAATAGTAAGTAAAAGATTTAATTTGATTTAGTTAATATTAATACTTATTATATAGGCACAGCTTTGTGTAAAACAATTTACCTCGATGAATTTGAAATAGCAATATCAAACATCTGTGATGGTGTTACTGAGAGACGTGGTAGGGAATTTGTACGTTTCTCGAAATATCTACTCCTCATTTATCCCGCATTTGCTAAACAATTGTTGCAAAGTTTCCTGTTTGCATGTTGTATTGTTTATGTAAATACATAACTTAAAAGCCAATGTTCTCAGAAATTGTATTTTATAATTTTTCGCACTTAAAATGCTCGTTACGATGCAGCATATCAGTGCGACATTTTAATTTCTCTGCAGCCTACCTATTGCTTTTCATAAAAACGCCCACCAAATGTTTCAGATATGACAGTGGGAAATAAAATGTATATCTTGAATTCTCTAGGAATAACCTGCAAAACTATCTTTACTTTATGTGAATTTCATGCAACATAAAACCATAAGGAATAGGCAAAAACCTTTTATATAAAAATATGTAATCTCAAGAAAATGTTCAAAATAATTTTTTTCCAAATGTATTACAGAAATATTTCTTGTCGTATGTTTACAGTTCCCACATGTAAGTATATCTGCACAGTGTGGGATTCTTCTTTTTTTCCACCCGCATAATCTTATCAAAAACGAGAAATATGATGCGGTTCACCCACATGACTTTCCTTATTCCTTACAACTTCACAGGTATTTACTATTCATACAAAACGCAATTCTTCCTTTTCCTTACATTCACTAGGATAAAATATTTGTGTGGTAATGATTTCAAGTTTAGCAGAATTACTAGTTTCTACATGTTCATGTTCAAGGCAGTGAGCTGTTACAACCCTCTCTCTCTTTCTCTCTCTCCCTCTCTCTCTCTGTTTCTCTCAGGAGATCATGGAGGTAAAGAAATGAACAGTTCGCGAATTTTCAATCTATATCTACCAAATGTACTTAACTTGTATTATGGCATGAAATATTTTCAAAACGGTTGACACTAAGAAAAAGGTTATTTTGGGAAAGTTTGTATTTTAATGAGCTTTACGTGTTTCCTGAAATTATTTTTGCGTATCTCTAATGGTTTCTCAGTTAAATGCAGTTTTGTAATATTCACAATTATATGGTACCTCTTACTTTAATCAAAATCGTTAACATCCATTTTTAACAAAATGAAAAATAACAAAAAAGTAGTTTGGGGTGGATAAAATTTTGTGAAAATGTTCATGTCACATACTTGGAATATATAGGACGTAATTGAATCAGGGACCTCAAAACATGTATTTTCGAGTGAAAACTCGCATTAGGTAGGTTGTAGAGAAAGCAAGCCGACTTTGTTGCATAAGCAAGAGCATGGCGAAAGAAACATAGCAATGTCATGTAGCTTCGTTTGAAATCACTTCTAGCAAAACATTTTAAGCATTATTAAGGCAGGATTTGAGGCATCACTTTTGAGACGAATAATATAATATGCAAGGGCAGTGCAACGCTTGGTTGGAATACAATACCTTCTCACCTACCATCTAGAGGAAGTAAAAACGGGAATGTTAACTTTGTAAGAATTCCTAAGTTTTGCTGAAAGTTTAATTCAAGTGGTCAAACATATGTAAGCTGTTGAAAATATATTGCATAGCAATTTTTTTTGTTGAATCGTGATTATGTTTCCCAAGTCTGTAATTCACGTCGTTATATACATCAGAGAAGAAATGCGCGTCTCAGTTTTTACGTATACACCGCCATTTCTGAGCGGCCAGTGTAAGCTGCACTTTGCGATATTTGAAAATTTCAATAAAACGCAACTCGCGGTTCCATTTGCTGTACATGGAATAGATATTCATTAGTAAACAGTATAAAAAGCAAGATGAAGTCTGAGAACGTCTTGATCGTCGGCGCAATACCAATACCTAGTTGGATATAAATTTACAATGTTAGCGAAATTCTTTCTTGCAAATTAACTTTTAAAATTTATTCTGATGTACCAAAGCCTGTCCTCTTTCTTGTACCTGTGGTTCCATTTGAGTAACCAGTTTCTCCTTAAACCGACAAGTCCTTCCTAACGACCCTCATTAGGCGGATCTTAATGACCATCGGCGCAAAGCAACAACACCGTACCATATCACTATACCAAAATTAGTTAAAGCAAAAGCGAAAAGTATAAGCTACAACCAATTCCGACAGGCCTGCGCCCATAATGAATATTTTACAGCCCCATCACTATATGTCAAATAATACAACAATTCAATTTTGGCGTAATCTACGGCATATATCATTTTGTATGGCAGAGCAAAAGAAGCTAAAAATAACACCAAAGGGTTATAATATCCAGGTGCACTTCGAAGCGAGAGCTAAATTTTCGCACTAGTCAGCATTTTGGTTTAATAGGCACTTGTTTCCAGGTTTTGAGTGCAGCGGAATAAATGCTGTATTCATTGCTATGTATTTTGGATTTTAATCTTCAGTTGGAGATTTCATTCCATCTTTATTTTATTTTTTCGGCCAATGATGTGGAATTTGAAGAGGGTTATTTGTTGTATTGTTATTTGCCCCACGCTTTGGGCGCCAATTTGAAGTAGTTAGTTTCTGCCTCATGTATAGTAATCCAATTTGAAGTAGGTTGTTGCTTCACGTATGGAAAGCCAATTTGAAATAGTGGTTGTATTGTAATTCAAATGTTGGGGAGCCGAACTTGAAGTAGTTGCAACGGCACGTATGGTAAAAAGTTTCCGGTAGCCTTCACCCTAAATGTACTTTCCGGTAGCCTTTGTCCCAAATGTTTAAAAAAAATATTTACTTTGTAATTTTTAAGTGTTTTATTAAATATATATATATATATTTTGCCTCTGCTGCGTCAGTATTATTGTTAGAGACAGAGCCTGATGCGGCTGAAGAATGTAGGTTTACACAGATTATAATTTTTAATTCACTCCTTTTTTATTAATTCTTGACACGATTTAAATAACACTTCACGGATATAGAGAGCTGTGAGATTCTTTAATTAATTACTTGCACTTTTAACACGTAAAACTATTTTCGTCTCACATGAATACGTATTAAATTTCTCGATGACGCATCTCGCATCCGCTTAGAAACACTGTCTGCAAGCAACTGAATTGATTTCTACGGCCTAAATTTGTAAATTTCTGTATTTCAAGTTTCTGATTGGCTATTCCTAATCCAATAGAATAGTTTTATTTAACTAAAGCTTTTTCTGATTGTTGATTGGCTATTTTTAAATTGTCCCAAAATTTGCATTATTGTTGCTCCAATAATGACTAGTAGCATTATTTAAACATTCTAATTCATTATTGCCTCAAGGGTACCTCATTGTTAGCAAATTTTAACTAATATTCTCACAGTTTCTACCTTATTAAATTACGTAATACATTCACATAACGTTATTGAACATGTATACAATAATATAAACATATATAATGGCTGTAATATACACTTTTTATATATTGTTACATACACATATTTCTTTAAGGTGGGCTGTTATTGAATTTATTTATATTATATAATTAGACTGAAATTATTTAAGTATTAAAAATACTGCCTCAAATTCCCCCCTTTTAGAAATATTTTAAAATTGCTGTTTTTGTTTTGCTCTTTTTTTAAATTTTTAAATATTTTCTGAAAGGCTCCTGAAAGAAACAGAATTTTTTTATTATTGCACTTCCTATCCTTCACTGTCACTTTTATTTAACATTCACTGGTTTTTCACTATACTCGTGTATTGCAGAATACTCCATATTTGTTTTATTCTGCTACATGTTCGACACTTTTTAAAGTCAATGACCATGTGTAAGGTCAATGACCTGGTGTTCAATGAACTGAGTGAAGTTTGTTTATTCACTGATACAGCCACTATTAAGCATTTTATTTGCTATATATTTAACGTTTAATTAGGCATATTTACACTTGTCACCCTTTTTTTAAATTATCTCTTAAGCATTTTTATTATTTTCATACAATTTCTAACATTTTATACCATATAAAATATAAATGCAGTTGATATTTAGATTTATTTTTGTTTTTCTTACTATGGATTTTTTCTATTACATTTTTTTATCCAAACTCTCTTTTGTTATATTCACAATTTATTACTTTTAGTAAGGTAGTATTATACTTCTTTTTTAAATTGCATTGCTTTCCCCTTTTATGTTCCAGGTATTTTATTTTATTGTTCTTTTTCTCTTGTGCCGCACATAACCTACATAGTTTATTTTCATTTTCTTTTTATGCCACTGACATTTTAGACTTGCCCTAATCTTATGTTGCACAGTGGTATTCAAAAACTTATTCATAAACAAAACTTTAAATATCTCAAAATTCATTTCACTGTCTGCTAGCATATGTAACCATTCTAAGGTTTTGTTATCCAAGCATTTTCTAACAAGTATCATTTTTAATGCTTCAGGCACATTTTTCAATTTAAAATATTCTACTAGATCATGTATAAATTGCACTGGACTTGAGGAAGCATTAAAATTAGTTAATGGTAATTCAATAAGCACAGAAGAATTGTTTGACATATGATTTGATACATTTACATGTGTGTCATTATTGTTTTGTGTTTGAGAGGCTGATGCTATGCAAAAAGCTGTAGCGTCTCTTGTGTTATTATTCGTTAACAAAGGTGATACACTTCTTTCTGCACTTGTATTATTGTCATGCATTTGATTAGCATTTACAGAACTAGTTACATTTGCATTAACCTTTGGTACACTGGTAATTAAATTTTCTAAACCATTTCTAAGTTTATCAATTTCTTTGCTGCTTTTCTGTACTTTATCTTTAATTTAATCTATCATTGACATTATTTGTCCTTGCCCTGTATTTGCTTGTTTTATTGCATCTGTATTTATTTTAGCCATTTCATGCATTTTATTTATTTCCTCTGTTAAATCCATTTGTACTTGTACAGATCTGCATTTGTATTTTCTACCATTGTTTACAATTCTTCACCCTGTTTATCTAACTTATTACAAATATCCTGTTTAGTATTAGTAAGTTTTAACTCCGTTTCAGTTACATTTGTATCAATATGACTTGACAATTTATGTTCTAGCTGCTTACAACCTTTGTTTACTTTTAAATCTATATTTTTTGAAGTGCTTTGGAAGATTGTTCTAGTTTTATTTCTAACCTCCTACTTTCAGCTTTGTTTTCTTTCATACAATTTTCTATTTGCTTAGCTAGATGATTTTTTTTATACTAGAAAGCTCTGTACTAGTTCCAGTTATCCTGTTATTATTATTTTCAGTTAGCTTATTGTTAAATTCTTTACTTAATTATACTCTCAGCGCTGTATATGTTTCAGTTATCTTATTAGTAGTTTCTTTTAACTCTATCCTCATTTCAGTTATAGCTTTAAGAAGGCATATAAAATTTTGTTATGATAAGTTTATAGAAGCTCTTGTTGGCTAGATGTGTGAAGGTAGAAACCCTCACACATCTAGCCAGCAAGTTTGTTGTTCCCTGCACTGACATATGTAAAGGTGATTGATCCATTTCAATTTCCTTGCATACTACTGCTATCTCTTTCTATGCCTACCTGTGAATTTACAGATAACTGTTCTCCATATATCTAAGCTATTTGTTTCCTCTAGCCCTGATTGTAAATTTACATTGTACTCTGTTATGGCTGACCTATCCTCTCCTGCTTCCATATTTTCATTGTTTTGTGTTTCCATTTTATTTTGTGGATTTTCTTCTGTTATATTTGGTTTGGAATTGCTCAATTTTAATTTACCACTTCTAACAGCACGATATTATCCTTAGAACAATATATTCGTAACTACTTTGGTAATTATATAAATATTTAGTATTGGAATTTTCTGACCTTTTCTCTGGCTGTTAGTAATCTTTTATACTCGGTGTTCCCTCGCAGATTCTTGTTGAATTGTTGTGTGCGTGCCCCGTACTCCTAAAAGAATTGTTGCTGTTCTTGGATGTTGTTGATGATTTTGGAGTTCTCTGAAATGAAATATTGTAGCTTCGTCGATTCTGGTAATTCTATGAGGTTCGTTGATCACTTCCCTTCAGTTGTCGCCAATTCTTGTCTCTTCGAGCCACAAGCAGCTGGGCGCCAATTTGAAGAGGGTTATTTGTTGTATTGTTATTTGCCCCACGCTTTGGGAGCCAATTTGAAGTAGTTAGTTTCTGCCTCACGCATAGAAAGCCAATTTGAAGTAGGAGTTGTATTGAAGTTCAACCGTTGGGGAGCCGAACTTGAAGTAGTTGCAACCGCACGCATGGTAAAAAGTTTCCGGTAGCCTTCGCCGTAAATGTACTTTCCGGTAGCCTTTGTCCCAAATGTTTAAAAAAAATATTTACTTTGTAATTTTTAAGTGATTCGTTAAATATATATCTATGTTTGCCTCGGCTGCGTCAGTATTATTGTTAGAGACATGAATTTCTTAACAGAGCGTGATGCGGCTGAAGAATGTAAGTTTACACAGATTATAATTTTTAATTCACTCCTTTTTTTATTAATTCTTGACACGATTTAAATAACACTACACAGATATAGAGAGCTGTGAGATTATTTAATTAATTACTTGCACTTTTAACACGTAAAGCTATTTTCGTCTCACATGAATACGTATTAAATTTCTCGAGGACGCATCTCGCATCCGCTTAGAAACACTGTCTGCAAGCAATTGAATTGATTTCTATGGCCTAAATTTGTAAATTTATGTATTTCAAGTCTCTGATTGGCTATTCCTAATCCAATAGAATACTTTTATTTAACTAAAGCTTTTTCTGGTTGTTGATTGGCTATTTTTAAATTGTCTCAAAATTTGCATTATTGTTGCTCCAATAATGATTAGTAGCATTATTTATACATTCTAATTCATTATTGCCTCAAGGGTACCTCATTGTTAGCAAATTTTAACTATTATTCTCGCAGCTCCTACCTTATTAAATTACGTAATACATTCACATAACGTGATTGAACATGTATACAATAATATAAATATATAATGGCTGTAATACACAGTTTTTATATCTTGTTACATACACATATTACTTTAAGGCAGGCTCTTATTGTATTTACTTGTATTATATAATTAGACTGAAATTATTTAAATCCTAAAAATACTGCCTCATATTTGAAACAAAAATTATTATAGGAATTATAAATAAATTACATGAAACCAAAGAATACTTCATGCCTTTTTCTGGCTCATTGGAACAAATTCATATAATGCTGTTTTATTAAATGTAAATTGTAAAAATGACTATAAATAATAAGTTACAAATTCATAGTCCACAGACATGTTTTTAATATCGGTATTAAACTTCTCCATTCAATCCTGTTTTAAATTCATCAAAATGCGAAGTATCCAAGTACTTGTAATGTGCCAAAATCAGGCATGAATTAATCTTCTGTCCTCTTTGCACTGAGTAGTTTTAATTCTCGGTTGTTACTTCAACGACGAATATGTAGACATGCTGTTGCTCTATCGTGATGCAGGACATAACGCAGGGGAAGTACGATTCTTGTACGAAGAGCTATTTCCGTGAAGAACACTAAGTGCTGATATGTTTCTAAGGGTTGTAAGGCGCCTCGTGAAACAGGGTCAGTCAAAGGATCACTTCTTGTTCAGGATATTCAAGTGGCTTATGGAAGTAGAAAGAAACTGTGCATAATGCAACCCGTATTGCGTATTAACTCCAGGGTCATAGCACATAATATAGATTTTAGGCAGGCATCAGCTTTGAGAATATTGTTCCACAACAAATCTCATTCGTACAACTAAGATGTTCCTAGACGATCACATAATAGGACTCCATTTCTTCGATGGCAACCGCATTGGATCACAAAATCTTTAGTTTCACTAAGATGTGCTTGTTCTTATTAGACAATGTGAAACGGCGAGAATGTGGTTCCATCAAGATGGAGCGCGTCCACAATGGTCCCTAATCGTAAGGGTATATCCCGAAAAATGGATTAGGCTTGGGCTAGATCTCCCGATTTCACTGCATTGTATTTCTTTCTTTGGGGCAAATTAAAGGAAAGGCCTAATGAGGGGAACCAGAGAACCTACATCAATTAGCGCTTGCGATTGGCAAAGCATGCATGTATGTCACCCCGGGCGTATTGTACGAGAGCTTCTCCGCAACGGCGTGCTCAAATCTGCATTAACGGAACAGGGCGCTATTTTGGATATTTGTTTCATTAATCAAGTGCTTTTTCAATAATTTGCTTCTCTATCCTTTATCCCGAGTGCCTAATACGTTTAGCTGATCAAAGTAATTATGGTTAATAAAAGACGAACACCTGAGAGCAATCTAGAGAAATGAACAATAGGAAAAGGAAAGAAATACTTAAAGAAAACAAAGAGAAACATATGCATAAAGAACCTGCAAAACTCCGAGCATTTAATGACATCTACACCACTTAATCCCGTTCAAAACATCCGCATATACAATTGGCTTCAACTTAAAAATTTCGAAGCTTTCACAGTTGCTTAAACTCAAGGAAATTTACATAATTGATAATAGGCAGTGAATCAATTATTGCTTAACAAAAGGATCGACGTTCTCAGGGATCATCTGCGAGTTGCATAGATACGAAAAAAATAGCTGAACAGATTCATCTTGTATAGAGTGCATAAACTGCCTGTAGGGACCTTAAGAACAGTTCCAATCTTGGTTTTTATTCCCTACTAGCTTCGATTTCGCTTGTTAGGAAACTTGTATTGGCTTTTTATTATATGTCATTTATGTTACGAAATAAATTAATGTTGTATTCTTCCCAATTGGTTTTAAATAATATACAAAATCATATGGTTATTACTTCTTTAGTATTTGGTGCAAATGTACCAATAAACGTTTTTAGTTCACTGCTCATTGGCTTCAGATTGCTCTGTTGAGGAAGCGACATATGTATAGTTCCTTAGCACGCGCAGACTTCTGATACATTAGTGCAATGGTTACAATACCTTCATTATTGTAACATATCTATACCGAGCGAGATGATTGGCATTGCAATGCATAAATCGATAGTTGTTTCAATTTGCACTTTTTTTTAGTGAAAAGCTCTTTTGATTACTTTGCCAGTTCCTATTCGCTCCGTGTTGTTACTCGGAGGAGTTAGGTTCGCCTTCTCTAGTTGCAGGCGTAGACTGCACATCTTTATTTTACTAAAACAAGGGAGCGGGAAACTAGAGACTCAGTGTACCAGCTGGCATCAGACAACCTCTTTTGTATTGTACTGAGAAATTCGTCTTGAAATACTCAGCTAAAGTCATTAACTAAAACGAAACAACAGCTTAGGTTTTCTTTTATATATTGTCTTCATTCAGAACGTTATTATTTTCATCGGTTCTACGCATGGCCCTTCTACCAAAGGAAACTGTGATTGGAGTTGCATACGCACGCACTGAGCAAACAACATGCAATACGTACACTTATGGCTGTGGGCGCTACCACAAAGGTCAAACGTTACGTAAATGCTACAGAGAGGGTTTTTGTTCCCAAAGCAAGCGAAGCAATGCGTATTAGATTTGCAGAGTGTGTAGGCAATCGAATCCCAAGTATTTCCTGTGATATTCCTTGTGTTTACGTAATCTCCTGTGTTTCTGGAATGTTTCTATTTTAAATGGTGATTCTTACAATAATAGTTATTTTGAGGTATTCCTAACATTTAAAATATAAGCAGTATTCAATAAATAAATGATACAAAGGAAATTGTAAACGAGTTCGCTTTGAGTATACAGACAAATTTTGTTTACGTCACTTCGAAGGCAGTTCGAAATTCTGAGGAAGGGGCATATTCCCACTTACGAGTAACTTTATATGAAGGTATTTAAGTGGAAATATAGAATCCTTTATCACTTTAGCTGTTGAGGGATACTTGTCTGCACCTACATTACCTTCTATGATTCTAAATCGTTTCGATTGCACATGGTAATTCGACCAATATTAGACTATTATATATTGGTAACATTTAAAACATAAGCATTTGAATTAATACCACATCCAGTATTAAAATAAAGCGTAAGAAAAGTAAGAAATAATAGAAAATATAATGTGATACAGTCACATGACTTTCACCACCCGCTATCATTTTTACTAAAGCTTATTTTTCTATCTGCTACAATTTTAATCCAAATAAGCTTTGAAGAAACCTTTGCATTTGACTATCACTGTTCCTTTGAATGTGTAACAAAATGCGTAATGTAGCATTACACATTTCGTTACAGATTCAAGGGGAACAGCGATAGTCAAATGTTTGAACTGGACGCTATACGCTGACCTTAAAATTCCATACTGTTTCCGTGCATCGCGAGAAACAAATGAATGCAGAAAGGACTTTAAAAAAAATACGAATTAATGAACAATTCGAACCTTTAACAACGGGAGTAGGTAAATATAGAGAGAGCTGGGCCACTTTTTGGGGCATATATGGGAAAGGATAGGGAAAACGAGGCTAGATGGGGCGGTTCAAGGAGGAAAATGGGTTTATATGGGAGTCATAGGGAATACGACAACTGATACTGGGCTAGACAAGTGTTGAAGGAGGGAAATTCGTTTATATGGAAGAGATAGTGGAAAGGTGTTAGACTAGATAGAGGTTGAGAAGTAGAGTATGGTTTAAATGAGAGGTATAGGAAAACGAGCAGAGGTGTAGGGCTAGACAGAGGTCGAGGAGTAGAGCATGTCTTTTATACGAGAGAGGTAGGGAACAGGAGGAGAGGTATTACGCTAGACGAAGGTTGAGGAGTAGAGTATGGTTTATATGAGAGATATAGCAAAACGAGGAGTGGTGTTAGACTAGACAGAGTTGAAGGGTAGAGCTTGTCTTTTATATGAGAGAGGTAGGGAATAGGGGTAGGAGTGCTAGGCTAAACAGAGGTCGAGGAGTAGAGTAAGGTTTATATGAGAGATATAGGAAAACGAGAGAGGTATTAGGCTAGGAGGGTTTGACTGTGTGTTTATAAGGAGAGACGAGAAAACGGAGAGCTCCTATGCAGGTGTTAAAGGTAGAATGTGTTTTATATAGGTTAGATAGGAACCCAAGGAGAGATACTCAGCTAGACAAGGGTAGCAGGGGAATGCGCTTTATGAGAGGTAGGGATACGAGGAGAAATGCTAGACTAGACAGAGGTTTAGAGTAGAGTGTGCGTTTATATGTATGAGGGATATAGGAACAGGAGGAGAGGTATTAGGCTAGACAGAGGTTGAAGTGTAGAGTATGTTTTTATATGAGAGAGGTAGGGAATACAAGGAGAAGTGCTAGGCTAGCCAGAGGTTGAGGAGTACAGTATGCGTTTATAGGGAAAAGATAGGGAAAACGAAGAGAGCTGTTGGACTAGACAGGGCTTGAAGGGTAGTATAAATCTTTTATATGGGAGATATAGCAAACCGAGGAGAGGTATTAGGCTAGGAGAATTTGAGTATGTGTTTATAAGGAGAGACGAGAAAACGGAGACAGATCCTATGCTAGGATAGACAGGTGTTAAAGTTAGAATGTGTTTATAAAAGTTAGATAGGAAACCAAGCAGATATACTCAGCTAGACTGGGGACAGAAGTGGAATGCGCTTATGAGAGGTAGGAGATACGGGGAGAGATGCCAGACTAGACAGTGGTTGAGAGTAGAGTATGCATTTATATATATGAGAAGTATAGAAACAGGAGGAGAGGTGTTAGGCTAGACAGATACTGAAGTAGTAGCAATATGGATTTATATACAGGAGGGATAGGGAATACGAGGGGAGGTGCTAGACTTTGGAAGCGACTTTAGACGAGATTTTCCTGTAAAGGTTGTCAATGCTAGGACACAAATTCTAGACAGCTGCAGCACGTAACCCACTCACTTAAAAAGGTGACCCACTCATGCAAAAAGGTGAGCCACTAACGTAAAAAGGTAAGTAATTCAGGTAGCATCACTGGGTTGGATATTCCGGGAAGCGGATATAGCATAGGTCCGTATGATTTCACAGGTAATTTAGATAGTATCGTAGGTATTTAGGATAATTCAAGTATCATAGGTGTTTAGAGTCACTCAGCTGGTATCACAGGGTATATTTCAGAGGCTGACTGCATCATAGTTGTGTATGATTTCACAGGTAATTCAGATAGTATCGTAGGTATTTGGGCTGATTCAAGTATCATAGGTGCTTAGAGTAACTCAGCTAGTATTCACAGGGTAGAACGGATTCCACGGTTTGGTGTATGTATAGTTCCGTATGATGTCACAGGTAATTCAGATAATATCGAGGGAATTTAGAATAATTCAAGTATCATTGGTGTTTGCAGTCACTCAGCTAGTATCACTGGAGGCTAGATACCAGGGGCAGGACGTATCATAGTTGTATATGATTTCACAGGCAATTCAGCTAGTATCGTGGGCATTTAAGCTAATTAAGTTAGCATCACAAGGAGGCTAGATTCCAGAGGCTAACTGCATCATAACTGTGCGTGATTTCACAGGTAATTCAGCTAGTATGGTAGGTATTTACGCTGATTCAGCTAGTATCTCAGGAGGATAGATTCCAGTATACCTATCAATAAACGTAGGCTTGGCGATCAACTTTTCTAGAGTCTTCTCATTTGTCACCAGTCGTATATCCACACGGTTACGCAGGTTCTCCATAGTTTTTCCAAACATGGCGTTGTTAAAGAGCTTGTAGAGATCCTTCTCGAAGTCATTTGTAGCTTTTTGTCGTAGCCTGTTTTTAAATTCCACATAAGTTTTCAACCACCGAGACTGTCGGAATTGTAGCACACGATGGATTTTTGTTAGTTGTAGTCCATGACTAAGAGCATGATTCAAAGCCATGTAATGTACTACACATTTCTTTCGAGTTTCAAGATGGGGGATCAGTTTCTTTGTAGATGCTTCCAATGGCTTCATACACTCAGGCAGTAAAGGTAGATCGTTGTGTAGATCGTGAAGTTCCTCAGGATACTCGATGTCAACTTCTAATATGTAGCCATGAGGATCATCTTCTTGTACTCTTTCTAAGTTGATTTCTTCCGGTGAAACCCACTGAAATCCACCAAAAGGAAGGGCGTGACACGTTGCCCACCCTTATTGGTAATTGGCGACCTCGTATGTGATAAATTGGGTTGGTCTCGACGGACCAAACGTCTCCATATAAGTGTTATTAGCCTCTGCATACAGATGGGAAACTTGGCATAAACCTCCTCTTATACCTGATTCCACCTTGAGTAGTTGATCATAATCTTGTAACAGCTCCAGCTTAATTCCAGTATACAGTAACATAGCGTTCCATGTAAGTCCTGGAGAGGTAAAATAATGTGCGGGATCAACTTTGTGTGTTTTGAGGGTTTGCTTTCTGAACGTTTCAAAGGCACCAGCTAGAAGAAGCACATCCGAAGTTAAGTACAGGTCGCTGTATTCGCCCAGGTTTCTCACATTAAACAGCTCCCATACATTTCTAGCATGATCGTAGTCAGCATCACTAATTTCTCTTTCGTTTAATCTATTGTAGAAGGAGTCCTTGGAAGGCAAGCAGGTCTCGTTCAGGACATCCCAGGAAGTGACGTAATCATAGGGAAATACTCCCTTACGAGTCATCAACTTCAATTTGTCTTCTCCAAAGTACTTTAGTGTTTCAGGATATGAGGTTAGATTTTTTACCAACTTATCCAAGCTTGTACTGAGGAATCGGAAGCTGTCCACAAATCGAAGCTTTATATCTCCTACATACTTGGTGAATGAGATATAGCTTTCTTCAGAGTTAGGAATTACCTCCACACGGTCGCTTGTACAACCCAGCTCCTTAACAATGAAATGAGAGTCATATTCGCTAAGGTTATTCATGAAGACCGGATTATATTTAGGTGTTTTACAGGCTAAATTGCATTCATTATGAAGACTTCTACGATATTCACCGCTGATGTGATCATGGTCGCGTACTTTATAGTTCTCTTCTGTAAAGGGTTTTCCACACAAGTAGCATGTCGTAGAAGACTCAAAATCCTTTTGCTGCTGGTCCGTAAGTTTCAGAGGCTTGGCAGATTTGTATATATTACCAATCATTGTAGCAAGAGATGTCAGGTGAGTGCTCTTGATAAGAGGTTTTATTGGGAGTTTCAGGATTGGGTATACACGTATGGCATGGAGTGAGAATACTCTCAAAATCAGCGAAGATGACATAGGGTACTTTCAGCATCCTCTCAACATTTTTAAACTGTACAATTGATTTCTCCTTGGTAGGCATAACTACCCTCGCAACACCATGTTGATTACAGATTGATGTATTTTCTTGTAGTTTTTCCAGTTCACTTCGCCCGTTCTGATCATCAAAATGTGTAAAGCAGCACTTACAGGTATAAACACGTCCATTACGGTTACTTTTCTGACGTCGAACGAGTTTCTCAAAAATCTTTATACACGCGTAGTGATGTTTTCCACTACTGTCATTCAATAGTAGCAGGTCACAGTGTTCAGGTAGTTAAATGTCAGCAACCTTTATCGGATACACTTCGTGTTTCTCATCCAACCGAAAACGTTGATAGACATCTTGTTAAGCTTCTCAAATTAGATATTTGAGAAAGTGGAGTAGAGTAAGAAATACAGCTGAAGTCGTACTTATCTTGAAGTTGTTTGTATTTGCTGACGCGTTGAGGCTTGGTGCTGACGAATTTGGCCAGTATAGAATACATAAAGCATTTCTCATCACTAAAGTTCTGAATGTTTATACACGCTTTCCTTGCTTCAACAGATGCCGGTAGGGGCATGTAGCTACTTCCACGTAACGGATTGTACTTGTTGATACGAAGTCGAACTCCTTCCACCGCAAGCAATGTCCAGTTGCTACCCTTAAGCTGAGACTCCTCCAATTCAGTCACCAATTTGTTGAATTTCACTTCCATCTTTGACTCCAGATCAGTTTCTAGGAAAACAGGCTGATTCCGTGTTTTAAATGTTTTGTCACAGGTTTCTCCAAAACTGTTAACAAATCGACACTCAGCCAGCAGATTAATTTTAACACTCTTGGGAATACCAAGCTCTTTATGCACAGCCTGGATTATCCGTTGTTTTGCCTCATGCAGATACATATTCAGGTCCATAGGTGATTCACATCGTATAAAATACGATTTCAATCGTCCTTCGAATGAAGTTTCATATTCTTTCATATCACAGTCCTCCATTGTTGACAGTAACTGATGTTTAGTAGGCTCTAAGCTTCTTTTCTTCTGAGGACTGCTTATTTCACATACATCTTCATGTCGCTGCCCCTTATAACCATCATTGAAGGTCAAGCTACAATGTTTACACTTGAAGAGCTTCTTGCAGCTCATCTCGTGTCTTCTCTTGTGATAACTTTGGAGGAACTTCTTCCCACATTTTCCGCAGGCGTATCTAGTAGCGCTTGGAATAATATCCTTATGCGCTGAGTTATTCATCTTTATTCTTGATATAATAACGTATTAATCCTTCTTCAAGAGAAACGTAGACTCCTTCACCTTGATAACACTTTCGAAAGCGGATTATTCTTGGAGAGAACACAATGTTGACACTTCAAGACCAATTAGCACAATGAAGTCCAATGCCCTAGATCACTCTGTTTATAGAGGGAGCACGAACCTTTTAGATCAATCATAAATACGCTCCATAACTAGTTGTATATGATCGATCTACGCGTATCCACCTCCGTCTTATAACCTCACGCCCAGAGACAGGATGTTTATGACGTTACAACCAGAGACAGGATGTCTGGCAGTATAAAACACGTTCCAATTACCTTAAATAGCTGTGATACAAATCGCTGATCAAAATTATCACTAATATCTGTAAAACTATGTCCATTACCCCAAATACTTACGATATTACCTGAACTACCTGTGAAATACCAAACTATGCTATAACCGAGCCTGGAATCTATGCTCCTGAGATACTAGCTGAATCAGCGTAAATACTACCATACTAGCTGAATTACCTGTGAAATCACGCACAGCTATGGTGCAGTTAGCCTCTGGAATCTAGCCTCCTTGTGATACTAACTTAATTAGCTTAAATGCCCACGATACTAGCTGAATTGCCTGTGAAATCATATACAACTATGATACGTCCTGCCCCTGGTATCTAGTCTCCAGTGATACTAGCTGAGTGACTGCAAACACCAATGATACTTGAATTATCCTAAATTCCCTCGATACTATCTAAATTACCTGTGACATCATACGGAACTATACATACACCAAACCGTGGAATCCGTTCTACCCTGTGAATACTAGCTGAGTTACTCTAAGCACCTATGATACTTGAATCAGCCCAAATACCTACGATACTATCTGAATTACCTGTGAAATCATACACAACTATGATGCAGTCAGCCTCTGAAATATACCCTGTGATACCAGCTGAGTGACTCTAAACACCTATGATATTTGAATTATCCTAAATACCTACGATACTATCTAAATTACCTGTGAAATCATACGGACCTATGCTATATCCGCTTCCCGGAATCTCCTACCCTGTGATGCTACCTGAATTACTTACCTTTTTACGTTAGTGGGTCACCTTCTTGCATGAGTGGGTCACCTTTTTACGTGAGTGGGTTACGTGCTGCAGCTGTCTAGAATTTGTGTCCTAGCATTGACAACCTTTCCAGGAAGTTCTCGTCTAAAGTCGCTTCCAAAGTCTAGCACCTCCCCTCCTATTCCCTATCTCTCCTGGATATAAACCCATATTGCTACTCCTTCAGTATCTGTCTAGACTAACACCTCTCCTCCTGTTCCTATACCTCTCATACATATAAACGCATACTCTACTCTCAACCACTGTCTAGTCTAGCATCTCTCCCCGTATCTCCTACTTCTCATAAACGCATTCCACTCCTGTCCCCAGTCTAGCTGAGTATATCTCCTTGGTTTCCTATCTAACCTATATAAGCACATTCTACATTTAACACCTGTCTATCCTAGCATAGGATCTGTCTCTGTTTTCTCGTCTCTCCTTATAAACACATACTCAAACTCTCCTAGCCTAATACCTCTCCTCGGTTTGCTATATGTCCAATATAAAAGATTTATACTACCCTTCAAGCCCTGTCTAGTCCAACAGCTCTCTTCGTTTTCCCTATCTTTTCCCTATAAACGCATACTGTACTCCTCAACCTCTGGCTAGCCTAGCACTTCTCCTTGTATTCCCTACCTCTCTCATATAAAAACATACTCTACACTTCAACCTCTGTCTAGCCTAATACCTCTCCTCCTGTTCCTATATCCCTCATACATATAAACGCATACTCTACTCTAAACCTCTGTCTAGTCTAGCATTTCTCCTCGTATCCCTACCTCTCATAAAGCACATTCCCCTCCTACCCCTGTCTAGCTGAGTATCTCTCCTTGGGTTCCTATCTAACCTATATAAAACACATTCTACCTTTAACACCTGTCTATCCTAGCATAGGAGCTCTCCGTTTTCTCGTCTCTCCTTATGAACACACAGTCAAACCCTCCTAGCCTAATACCTCTCTCGTTTTCCTATATCTCTCATACAAACCTTACTCTACTCCTCGACCTCTGTCTAGCCTAACACTCCTACCCCTGTTCCCTACCTCTCTCATATAAAAGACAAGCTCTACCCTTCAACTCTCTCTAGCCTAACACCTCTCCTCCTGTTCCCTACCTCTCTCATATAAAAGACATACTCTACCCTTCAACTCTGTCTAGTCTAACACCTCTCCTCGTTTTGCTATATCTCTCATATAAACCATACTCTACTCCTCAACCTCTGTCTAGTCCAATACATCTCCTCCTGTTCCCTACCTCTCTCGTATAAAAGACATGCTCTACTCCTCGACCTCTGTCTAGCCCTACACATCTTCTCTTTTTCCTATACCTCTCATTTAAACCATACTCTACTGCTCAACCTCTATCTAGTCTAATACCTCTCCACTATCTCTTCCATGTAAACTAATTTCCCTCCTTCAACACTTGTCTAGCCTAGTATCAGTTGTCGTATTCCCTATGACTCCCATATAAACCCATGTTCCTCCTTGAACCGCCTCATCTAGCCTCGTTTTCCCTATCTTTTCCCATATATGCCCCAAAAGTGGCCCAGCTCTCTCTATATTTACCTACTAAAGGCTATCACAGAAATGGCTTATGCCACAAAAAACTCTTTTGAAGTAAATTATCTGTTTTAAACATGTTTACATTTCTTGTGCAGTACGTTTATATCTTTCACATAACGTTTTGCAGTTGTACAAGATTATATAACATTTCAAATGAAGTGGACTTCAAAGGCTATTCCCAATATATTCAAGATATACGTTTAATATGTCATGTGAATATCTTTAATATATTTATTTTAATCAAAATCGTTAAAGCCATTTTATAGAAAATAAAAAATTTCGAAAAATGTTCCATGTAAAGGGTAGTTTGTGGTGGGAGACTTTCTTGGAAGTCTTCGTGTCACACCTTGAAGATACTGAACCCTGATAAATACCAAGTTTGGTAATTATCCGACTTTTCGTTTTTTAGTTATGCTGTTCACACACACGCACGCACAGACAGAGAGACAGGCGCGCGACGTTTTTTCTGAAGATGCTTTTTGGATTCAGAGAGCCTCAAGACATGTATTTCCAGTGAAATCTCGTATCATTTTTTTAGTAGAGTACAATACCTGCCTTACTTGCCGCACGTAGCAGAGAATGTAATAAGTATCAGAAAACCCATATAATGCTCTTATTTTTGTTTTGCGGAACATATGTAATTTTATGTAATACATGTTTGGTTTTTTAAAGTGAAATTACCACATAGTTTTAGTTATTGATACAGTTGGAATGCAATTTAAGTAATTAGTAAGAAGATCGCTGTGTTGTATTCACAACTGTACTTTGTTCCTGGTCTTTTGAGACAGCGGAAAGGGAAATAGGAGTCGCTGGTTTGGTAGCTGTTACAAAGAGCCACCACACTGGCCGACCTGAGGACGAGCAACCGGTTTTATACGTTCCCCTACACACTGTTCAAAAGACTGTGAATAAAGTATATAGTGTTGTGAATACAGATGCCAGTATCAATAACAGTAGTGTATATTACATCAAGCCCTTTAATGGAACAAACCAAAAAATTGTGGTGCAAACAATTCGGCAACTTCCTGACGTAAAAAATAAGAAAGCTATTAAAATGTGGCAAAACAAATGCATTCATATTATAAAACACTCATATGCTACTTGTTGCATTAATTTCCTTTTATCTCACAGAAACGACAGCGCGTCTGATGTGTTTGTTTGTTTGGTTTTTACTTATTTCATATACGAGAACAGGAGGGCAAGCACTTACAACACTGATTTTACAGTAGTTATGGTAGTTGTATTACAAAATATTCATGTTTGTACCCATGTTTATGAGGGCTTTCTCTCGTTTATTATGAGCAATACCCCCTATGAGAAATAAATAAAATCCTGTGTATCTTCATAATCACATATGCAGAAGCAAAGTTTCATAAAATTCAACAATAAGTCACATACTTCTATATTTTTGAGTTGTACTCATTACAGCCGGTTCACTGAGTAAACAATTTAAATCTTACTCCCCTAATGCATTTTATACCAAGTTTCGTATCAAACGGCTTCTACAGTTATAAGCTGAAACTTTCAGGAACAAACCACTTCTTGCAGTCGTGTACAAACCAAAGAGCGTTTAAGCAATAAGTTAGTTAGGCTCGGTTTATCTATTATACATGTAAACTGTATTTATAAAACATAAAAGATTATCATAAACGTTTTTGTTGTGTGGGAAGAATGTAATTGCTGCCTTTAAAAACCTTTTTTTAAAGAGTCCTTGGTTCATTCATGTGACTACACGTACGTGCACTTGCTGACTCACCCGTTGGTGCACAGATTCACTTTTTCTTCCTTCACCACTTACCTTGTAGGTAGAATAAGTATTGCAATCCATTCAAAAGTTGTATGTCGAGATTTCAGTGGATATACCAGTTTTGAGTCCTTCTGAATTAAACAGAAGCATTTTTAGAAAAATATTCGTGTGTGTGTGTTTACATGCCTGCGTTACTGTGAGCGACATAACTCAAAAACGAAAAGTACTTTCAGTACCAAACATGCTAGTTATGTTTAATATCTTACAAAGATGCTACACGAAGGTTTTCAAGAAAATACACCACCCCAAACCATCCTTTACATGGAAGAATTTCCACATCTTTTATTTTATCAAAATGCCTCTAACGATTTTTGATTGAATTAAACATATTTAAGATATTCGAATAACAGGAAAATGCACATGTTGGAAATTTTCTGGGAATAGCCAGTGAAGTTCTGTTTATTCGGAACGAATTTTCTAAGTATATGTATACTCGATAAACTTTTAGTAATAGAAAAAACATGTACTGGCTCGTTTCGTAGTTCAGTCGGTAGAGTACCTGCGAGGGATCCCGGTTTCGATTCGCGCCTGGGGTGAGAATATTTTTCTAGCCCTATCCTCCCCAGCGTCTGAAAGTATGAATGTGAATGACGACTTATTTTTCTACTGTATGCGAGTTAACATGGCAATAGATAATATATTTCAATGGTAAAAGGCAGCGGTTAAGACCATTGTAAGTAAAGGTGGGTATAAATGGAACAATATAAATAATAAAAGGAAAGCCATTCCACAAAAAAAGAATATAGCTATCCTTTAAACAACACTTTATTTCAAATAACTTTTTGTGTCATCAGCCATTTATAAGGTATCTATTATTATTATTATTATTATTATTATTATTATTTGTTTGAATTTTTTAATACGTATGTCATTTTTAAGGTACTGTCGCATTTCAATAGTTTCTCGCGATATCATGGGAAGAGTACGGAATTTCAAGGCCCATATGTAGCTACCGTTATTCCCTTTGTACCCATAACGAAATGTATAAAGTAGTGTTGCAAACGTTTATCTCATTTAACTTGAAATAGATAATAAGCTTTTGCAGAAGCAGGTTGTAGACCCTATATACATATAAGTAGAAACTTTCATATGAAAGTAATACATATGATCTTTTACATTCTAAACTACTTACCTAAAGTAGAGGAAGCACTATATTCCACCCAAAACTTCCATGTGCAGACTTCACCGGAAATACATGTTTTGAGACTCCCAAAATAAACAAAAGAATTTTTATAACAACATCTGTGTGTGTATGAGTCTGTGTCTCTGTCTTTAAACAGCATAACTAAAAATTGAAAAGACAGTTAAATACAAAACTTGGTGTATAATTTCAAAATCTTCCAAGGATACAACACGAAGATTTTCAAAAACAATTTCCCGACCCCAAGCTATCCTTTACCTAGATGGATACATTTTCTGTTATTTTTGCTTGCTCAAGAATGGCTATAACAATTTTGATTAAAGTAGTACATATCTAAGATATTTATATGACAAATAAAATGTATATCTCGAATTTTATGGCAATAAGCCTTTAAAGGCCCCTTCTTTGGAATAACCTTTGTACAACTAGTAAAGCTTACGATACAGACAGAATATTACCATAAAAAATTTAGATCTTCTTAAAGCTCAAAATTAATGTCAAGGAAATACTTTGGTGTCATTATCACTTCCGAGATGCTCTTTGTTAATTATTTCAATTTTAAAATACTTATACCTTTTGCTGGAGGTAAGTCGTTATAGTACTCGTAGACATGCAACCAGCATGGAATTTCAAAACCATCACATAACAATTCGCTTTTTAAAAATCCGAATATCACGTTGATTTGCTGTATCCTTCTTATACCTGCAACGAAATGTGCAAATGTGTAATGAACGTTTATCTCGAATAATAAGAATTAGAACCGTTAGCGTTTGTAAGAATATTTTGTAGAAGTCACAAGAGAATGTAATCAGAATGCAATATCTTTAGAAATAAATCTCTGTCTGTCTGTCTGTGTATCTATCTGTCTGTGAAAAACATGATCAAAAACGAAAGGTGGGCTAAATACGAACTTGGTGTTTAAGTTCAGCATCTTCCAAGCATACGACACGAGGATTTTGAAGGAAATTGCCCATCTCAAAATTAACCTTTAAATGGAAAATGTTAGGTTAATTCGGATTTTGTAAGAAATGGCTATATTGATTTTGATTACAATACCGAATATTTAAGATACCTGTATAACAAATACAACGTATGTCTTGAATTTTCTTACAATAGAAAGTGTCGCTATTCGTTTGTGGTTCTGATTATGGAAGGAACATGGAATTTCAAAGCTGTGATGTAAGGGATTCTTTTTTAAAATTTTGAGTATCGTTTTAACGTATTGTATTCTTCATAAGAAGGAGTTGTAAAGCTACAGTTATAAAGAATGTGTAATGTAAGTTGTATCGATTAAGAAGAAGAAGAAGCCAAAAGAATAAGGGCTCGTAAGAATAGTTTGTAGAAGTGCTAGAGGAGAAAGCATATGAATTTAACACATCAGATTTTTATATTTCAAACGTATGCATTAAAAAGCTTAAAAATTACCGGCAAATTTTGGCAAAGTAAATCCATAAAATTTAACTTCATGAAAATAGTTTTATAATTAAAAGTAATAAACGCAGTTTTAAACTTGGACACCTTTGTAATATTTATTAAGATACTTTGACAAATACATTGATAATGGACGGAGGGTAACCTATTTACAAGATTTATACGGCCTCGAATAGAGGGTTAAAGGTTACTGGTAGGTACGGAAGATGAGGAGATAGATCGTTTAAGACGATACAGCTGATGTCTCAGAAGACTGATTTTAGGAGGAGTCTCAACAACTGCGCACCGCCAGCACTCGTATTACTTCTCACGTCACCAGAAGTACATCTGAGCCCCTCCCTAAAGGGAGCTGTTTGGATTGGGTTGGTCACGCCGGGGCAGTGGTTCCCTATATCCATGGCAGATTGGGTACGTCTGGTGGTGCTCAGGTGTGGTTGTGAGACACCTCAATGTCCTCTGGTATCAACCTGGAGAGCTAGTAGACAATGTGCTAGATCTTTGTCGCCTCGAGGCTCTTCGTGGCCTTTTCTCTGGAGTTGGCGAATCCACTTCCGTCCTTGCGTAAGCAGCGGACCTTTTTGATTTTCAGGTATTGGCCTAATGGAAAATCCCACGGGAGGGAAGGTAACTCGGTTGAAGCTTTCCCATGGGCAAAACAGGGGAGTTTCGGTTCCGGCTAGTCCTTGCTTGCTAAGTCATAGAGCTATCAAGGACATATGTCTTACTCGTTCGTTAGAGTTGGTACATAATGAGACTCGCTCGTTTCTTTGTGCTCAACTCGTTGGAAAAGCAGGAACGAATATATCGAACTATGGTTGAGCTACTTCTCCATACTTACATCCTCTCGTGGCAAATGAGCTGATTCCAGCATTCGCTCCTTCGACAGTTCACGTCATAGCGTTGTTATCACGCGTATTGTTTCGAGTGGTTTTTTTAAGTTCCCTTGTTTTACCCAGCTTATGATACTGTGTTTTTACATTTTTCGTTACCGCCTATTACCGCCGTTACACAACACACAAACACCCATGCCCATGGCGACCTTCAGCTTGGCGGAGAGCCGGAACTACACACTCCAGCGACCTCGGCTAAAGTGTTAAAACGAATGCCAATAGCACATGTGTCACTGGGTTTCCTGCTCTCTTACTACCTACTGTTGGGTTCAAAACTGCATTTACTACATTATGATACATAAATTCCATTTAGAAAGGACTTGTTCTGTCATTACGCCTATGACTAACATACACGTTTTATATACAATTTCACTCAGAATTTCTGTGAGAAGAAGAAACAATTTAAAGTCGGATGTATAAATACTTCATTAAATGAGATTGAAAATTATATATGGTGTTGCAAAAAGTCACTTGAAAAATGGCGGTATGTGGTGTAATTGGGCGCCTTTTATAATATGATTAACTGCAGTTACTGTTGGCAGCATCAATTGGCAACATGAGAGCAATGAAAACAATGGCTAGATTGTCAACAACACCATAAAACAAATGAAAATTATAAAACAAATACAGAAGAAAAATTGAACTGTATTGCATAATGAATGCTTTTCAGTTAAACCGTTTCCATTAATCATGGTCACCCCTAAACAGTGAGTTGAAATGATATCGCTTTGTGGTGACAGCCAGACAGGTGAGGCCGTTGCAGAGTGGTTTCATAGGCGACATCCTGAAATTGGAAAACCATCATTTCAAGTAGTAAATAATATTCTAAATAAATTTAAGAGGACCTTTTCTGTCTTGGATGCAAAACTTTGTGGGAGGCCAAGGTCAGCAATAATGAAGAAAATACCATTAATGTGATTGCAAAGTGGGCACTAAAGATGAATTCACTATGTGGCAAGATGGAGTGGAGTGAGCAAAGAATCTCTTCGGCGAATTTTAAAATCTTCACACTTTCTTCCGTACAAATTCCAACATGTTCTACACAATGCGAGAGAATGATCCTCTACACAGGCAACAATTTTGCAATTGCATCACCGATCACATGCAACACATTAGTAATGAGTGCTTATTGTACCTGGACAGGTATGCTCATACTCAAAATGGAGTGCAAAATCCAGCTTGGAAGCTTGCGAAGGAAGGTACTCCTAGAATTATGGTGTGGTGTGATCCTTTAGGTGATGTGGTGGCGGGCCCACATTTGTTTGAAGGTAATGTGAGCAAGTATTCGTTTAGTGAATAGCTATAATCTGGATTTCCTAGATGACGTCATGTTACTGGACAGGCGACAGAGATTCTGGTTTCAACAAGACGAAATTTCTGCTCACTATGGCATTATGGTTCGACGAAGACTCGGCGGCTTTTCTGGTCTTCAATGGATTGGACGGGGTTGTCCATAGCCTTGATCTGTCGTTTACCTGATCTGACCTCCTAGATATCTTTTTCTGAAGGTATGTGAAACAACATGTTTTTGAGACTCGTCCAGCATCGCTGGAGGACCTGCAAGAACGGATCTATCATGTCATTCATCGTACTTCACCGGCTACACAAATGTGACTGGTGAACTGCAGGAATGGTCGAAGCATTGTCTTCGGTTAATGGACAGTACCGTGTACATCTGCGTTAGTAAGTTATTATTATTTGTTATCAAATTCCAGTTACTGCAGTTAATTAGACTCTAAGAGGCCTAAGGACTCTTGATGTGAAGCTTATGGAAGGACATTTTAATCTGGTTCTAATCAGCAAAACAGATGTAAGAGCAATTAAATGTAACTGTACCTAACGGTCCAAATTAAAAGGGGAAAAATGTGTTCACTTGTGGTAAACTTGATATTTGGGATAAAATGGGGTAATTTGAACGTTTGATAGCATTCTCTAGTGTTGCCATTTGTCAGGTGATTTAAATAATGATCCTTCTTTAAACAAGTAATTGTACAACTGTCGTTCAAGTAAATTATGTTACACACCAACCTTTGAAGCAAATAAAGGTTAATTAACTCCGAAGTGTACTTTAATATAAAGATTAATATAATCTTATGTGCATTTAGATGCACTACTGAAAAAGGGTTGTGTTTGCTTAGAATTTCGTATTTTTAACTAGATACAAATTAATTATCTTGAGAATAAACTCGGCAATAACAAAAATCCCTAATGAAAAACTGAGGATACCTTTTGACTCCTTTGTGTGCATCTGTTTTTTGGAGGGGGGTCTTTGGATCTCTGGGATTGTTTTCTATTCCTGTTGCAAATCTCCAAGATGCCACTACTCTTCTTCTAATCCTCTTCTCTGCATAGCTCTATTGACTCCATCCAGTCAGGTTAGACGTGCGCTTCCACGCTTACATCTACCAGGAGATGACCAATGGCTAACACTCTTGGCCATCTATCCTCCATTCTCTTTACGTGCCCATACCATTTAAGAGTTCTTGCTTCTAGCCGACAATAGCAGTTTGTTCATCCATTTCCAATCGTACATAATCATTTCTGATATGTTGAATTTTTTATAATCTCATACACCTTCTTAATCGATTCATTTCTGTCGCCTACGTTTTTCTACGCATTTTTTCACCTTTAGTCCAACTTTCCCTCCCCCATATGTTAAAACTTGTCCTTGTCCTTTATTATACTTAATTTTAATTTCCTTATCAAATTAGTGTTCCAAATTTATCCATTTAAGGATTTCATTGCCTTTCTTGCAATGTCGATCTTATTAAAAATATCTTTTTCACTTATGCCGGATTTGTTATTAATAGACTCCTCAGCTTTGTAAATTGTCGTATCATTTATTCTAAAACTTTCCGCAAGTCCTTTAATAACCACATATCCTGCCTTATCAATAATTATTTTCAGTCTTCCTTGCTCAAAAACACCAACAAGTTTACATGTCATAAATTCAATATTTTTATCTTGTCCTATTAACGTGGTCATGAGCAAATAATCGATTATAAATCGTTCTGTCATTAATCTCTACATCCATTTTGGGGCATACACTGTTCAGTTTTCTGAAAACATCTTCCAAGTATGTTTGAATCAGGGACTGTTGATCAGACCTTTAGTTATGCAGAATGCTTTTGGATAGTTTATTTCCAACTTTTACACAGACACTGCAACGATACAAACAATTTATAAGTTGAATGAATGATTCTAGAATTTGGAATCTATATAAAAAGCTACAAAGCTTACTCATTGGGACTGAATAATGAAAGATCGATAAACACAAAGTGCACTTCTTTTCTTTTAGCCGACATTTGTTTTAATAATTTGTGTGATGAAAGCTGCTCATCACAAATTTCATTCTGAAGTAACTCCTTAACTCTTATTTTACTGACAATTCCATTTACAGTGCCGTAACACTGATTCCACTATTCAATGCTTGATTAAACAAACGGCTTCTTGCAGCAACTTGTCCTCCGTATTTGATTAATTCCGTAGTATTTCCTGCAGCTTTTCTGTTACATGTTGTTTTTAAAACTGTTCTTCTGTGATTGCCAATGTTGTTGTCTCTAGTCATATTGTCTTCTAATATAGAGCTTTTTTTGTAATTTCCGTTAAGGTGTTTCCTAATATTATTAATCGTTCGATACCGTAATTGTTTACAGCAAGATATAAGCAATTAAATAAAGAAATAATAGTAAGTTAAAGAAATAATTGCAATAAATAATTTCCTTATATTAAATCAAGTTATATTGTAATAAACTTCAGTTGCAAAGATTTGTCCAAGGAAAAGTTCATTAGCGAGTAATGTTAAGCAAGTCATTAGCGACAACCGAAGTAGTGAAATATTAGCATAAAGGTTCTTGGAATTCAGTTAGATTATGAGGTCAGTACGTTTAAACAGTCACGTATACCAGAATTCTGGAAAAGTGAAAGGAAATAAAATTCTCAGAATCACAGGGGTACCCCATTATAACAAGTATGCACACGTAGGATTTTTAAGATTGGCGTAAGCGGTGAAATAACGTTGGTGGGGTAGTTGTAAAGTAGATGGAGCTTAAGTTAATAAATAGTCGTGCAATTCTTTCTAATCAGAGACACATTCGTTCGTACACACAGGTGAGTATATTCGTGGCACTCTCTCTTGAGAATCAGTCACTTTATCTGGTGATTACTCGTGTGTTATAATCAATCATTTTCATTCTTTATCTTCAAACAGCCGGCAACTCGCTTCAATATCTCAAGTATTCGACCCCATTAAATTTCTGAATTAATTTAAACTGGTACTATAAAGAATACCTGTACTCTTGTATAGAGTACAAAATACTGTTTCATAATTGTCGCACCATCGCGCTTTAATATATTAGATAACTTAGTACGTTATCACGTTATAAAGTTTAATTCTTCTTAAACTATTGCATGTACTTCTGAACACTCTCGGCCTCATCCCCCCTGTCTTTATTTCCTATTAGCTATTCTAGTTCTTATGCACTAAATAATATACTGAGTATTTATATTTTTAGAACATAGTAACAGTTTCTGTATATTTTTCTTTTCTTCAATACATTCAAGAGTATCCGAGTTTATCCAGAAGTTTCTAGGATACCGGCTGTTTTCTGTACGAAGCTTTTCAAATGCAGTTACACAAATAGAACCTTTTAGATTTTCGTACAGCTTCATAGAATTCCAGTCTTCTTCTGGATCTTTTTCCCATTTAGACGTCTCAAATGGCGATTGTTAATAATTTCATTTTGTAAACGATGCAAATTATATTGAGGTTCATTTGCTAACTCTTCTTTCATTATATCTCTCCTCTGTCTAAGTTTTTTCAAAGGAAATGCTACATTTGCTATAACATTGTAATGATCTGATCCACATTTGTACCATGGTTAACTTTTACATCCTGCTTAATTCAGGTTCTTTCCTTTTTACTGGTGGCATAATAATCAATAATCGTGCAAAGACCTCTAGTATGGTGTTTTCACGTATATTTGTAGATATTTGATAGTTAAACATGGAATTCACAATAAGAAGTACTTATAATTTACAAACCTTCTTTATATGTTGCCCATTATCATTTTCTATCTTTTCTCCGTCTTATTACATATTGTTTTACAAGACTTCTGCCACCTCTGATATTGACATCTGCAGAAATTATTAATTCTTTCTTATTTGATACTCTTTCAATCAGTTTACCAACTTCTTGAAAATATCTTTCCTTTATACTTATGTATTATCCGTTGAGGCTTAAGTATCTAATATATCTATTTTATTGTAATTGGTTAATTTTATCTATATAAGCCATTCGTTTATTTCTTCCCAATCCTTAATTGACGTGTCTTAAAATACGAAATCTCAAATAGTATATGAATAAAGGCCAGAACGGTTTTGCATAGCTTTTTTCGACAATAATCTCAAAGTGCTTGCATACATTGCTTCTTCTGGCTTTATCTAATACATTATTTAATTTAATTGTAAGAAAGCATGTTCACGTGTGTCCCTCGTCTCCATACCGCGACCTCATGCGGCAAAAACGCCGTAGCAAACAGACTGAACCTACCCTTGCGTATTATCACACTGGCCATTTGAACAGGATATGATACAGCAACTCTTTCTGTGCACTAGACGGAATGCAGTGTACAGGAGCTCATTTGTGTTAGAAGGCATGAATGACCAAAACTCGTTCCATAGGTATCTCTAGTACATCATTCTTCAGATATTGTTATTGCGTTTGTTATTAACCGTATCCAGTTTTAATAACATAGTAGGATATGACCAGCACTGTAATAGGGTTTCACATTTTCGTCTGTTATTACTCCTTTGATGTATATAACTGTTTATCTCATTTTTGTTATCCACATCTTGTTTTCTGTATTATTCCGTGTATTACGAACACATTGCAAAACTAATTTTGTGTACCTATTCGTTTAGCATTACCCTTTCTTACATTGCGTTCAGTTACCAAAATTGCACCTTTACATGTTTCCTAATTTGGACCGCTTCATTTTTGAAGACTTATAAAATACTCTATCCCACTTTTGTAGTAACTTATATTGAGGTTATGTGTTTAGGTTTTCAGGATGAAAAAGTCTGATGTGTCACACCCACGTGACTTTCTCTACTCTTGCACAAACTATTTTTACAAACGCTCATTCTCCATCTACTTCATGTTAATCGAAATAAGCACCTTAATTCCAAGTTTGGTATTTATCCTACCTTTTATTTTAGAGTGATGCTGTTCACAATACACAGACACCACACGGACAAACAGGCACACGGACCTTTTTCTAAAAGTGCAATTTTTTGGATTCAGGGGGCCTCAAAACGTATATTTCCGGTGAAATCTCGGTATCAAATTTTTAGGTGGAATGCAATACTTTCCCTACTTATTATACGTAGTAGAGAAAAGTAAAAATCCGCTGTTTTGACTCACATAACTTTCTCTACTCTTGTACAAACTAGTTTTACAAACATTTATTCTCGATTTACTTCACACTAATTGATATAAACATTTGCAGAAACTACCTTATTGCTAATTTTCTTGTGCGTACAAAGAGAATATGGTAGCCTTTAAGCCATAATCAAATATTTTAAGAGCTAGTTCCTATGTGGAGTATTCCAATCTCTTTGCATGTCCAGGAATATATATAAAAAACAAAAAAAAATAACGGATTCTAATTTGAGAAAAGGTATAAATAAGTATTGAAAAATACAAACAAGTAACAAGGAATATTTTGGAAATGGGTCACTCCACAAAAAAAATGTATATGGCATAAATTGTGTGTCTTAAAGAGATCTAGATGTTGTGTAGTAACATTTTGTCTCTCTCTTACGGTTTACCAGTAATGCGAAAGTCATTCATAATAAAGAGGACTTTGGGAGCATTCCCAGAAAATTCAAGATATACATTTCATTTGCCATAAAATATCTTAAACACATGATATTTTTAACCAAAGTCGTTGGAGCCATTTTTGAGAAAATAAAAATTTCGAAAGGATAGTCTTGGACGGGTTTTTTTCTTGAAAATCTTCGTATCGCATCTTTGGAAGAAACTAAACTCAAATACCAAGTTTTTGTTTATCCAACTTTCCGTTTTTGAGTTATGCTGTTCACAGACAGACAGACACGTACACACGGATATGTTTCCAAAAATGCATTATTTGGATTCAAGACATCTCAAAATATGCATTTCCGGTGAAATCTCGGTATCGAACTTTTTGGTGAAATAAAATACTTCCTCTACTTACCATACGTAGTAGAAAAAGTAAAATGGGAAACATAGTATGAGAAATGGACAGAAGATGAGCTGAATGTTGCCTTGGCAGCATATGGAAACAGTGACTAAGGGCTCAGTGAATGTGCCCTTGTATATGGAAGCTCTAAAGCTACAATAGGCATGCTGGCATTAAAAAGCATTTTTATCAGATGAAATTAAATCATTCCGAAGGCAAGCAAAATGGCTAAGATAAGAAGACGTTCTCGCTGACCACAACCTCTTATTTAAAGAGGTTTTTCGGACCTACTATCAAAGCAGTATAAGCTTACATTTGACATCTCAGCGATATATGAATTACCTCATAGCTTCAACACAGAGAAAAAATGGCGGGAATATTTCGCCTAAACGTTACACTTTAAGCAGAAATGAAAACAAATCAGAGCCTCCATAACCTTTGAATTCGTGGCCGAAATTTTCATACGATAATCAATGTGATTATGGCACCATGAAAAGTCGGATACTTGGCATAATCTTTTATTGAAAAAGTTTGTGATACAGCTTCTAACCAGTAATCATAGGTACCACTAGGCTTTATTTCAACCGAATGCAGATAACATATTTGTGCAGAAACTTTCATTAAAAATTACAAGGTTCATTACAAGGTTATCAAGATTGATAGTCATTTCGGAAGTAATGTTCATTGGGTAAAAAATAACACGTCATTAAAGGCTATTAAGAATGCAAACTGAAATTGTACCGTTCTATGCAACGAAAGCAAAGGAGATAGGATGATTAGTGCACACCTCGTGTCGACTCTTCCGAAACGTTGGGAGAACACTTTGAATGCTAATGGTTACAAAGTCTGCTGGTAGGAGATACTGAGATTCTCTGTAACCAAACTCACAGGGAGAGAAGGTTGCGATATTTGCATCATTAATCATAATATAGTCCGTGACCTCTTCCCTTTCTTTACCCCTTCCCAAGAGAACTAGTTATGAAAACAAAATGGCTGCACAGCAACAAACAGATAAATGCCCTGCCACCGTCCAATACATCGAGCTCATAACTTTCTGAAAATGAACCTTATAAGGGTACACGTGGGGGGCGTCTATTTAACAAATTCATGCATTATCTTGGTGGTATAAGAGCAATGTTCTTGCCTTTCTCGCTGGGGTCCACTTTTTGGGTCAAGCTACGGAACTTTTCTTGGGATGAATTTATACTACCCTTGGCTTTTTAGGTGCTTGTCTACTACTTTTTCCGTATAAATTACATTAGTAATAATAATGATGATAATAATAATGGTCATATTATTAATGAACGTTGCTTTTAATAAGTAATTACCCAGAACGGATATTCAAGCACGCAAAAGCCAAGCGAAGGATTATATTATAATTTACTCACATTTGCATGTTTCAGAGGTGAAACGATATTCCGGAATATCTTTAGCTTTTGAAACCATGGCATAAGCAGACTTGTGAGCATGAACTTGTGAAATAGCCAAAGCGAAATACAGAGTTTCTGTTTTCATTAGTGATTTATCAATAATAAACATTCGTAAATAAATGGAATTTTGGAATGGGTCGTAAAGTTTCGCTAATCCTCACTTCCTTGAGGGCTTTATTAAAACTTATGTCCAACATTGCTCTTGGTGTGCTGCAGTTTTGCGCTCAGTTTGCCCGGCCATACAAACTAGTTAGTGTTGGTGTTTAAGAACTCAGAAGTTGGTAGGTTAAGTTTTAGATTTCGAATTTAATAAACTTCCAGTGTATATCAGCAAAGAGTGGGTAATTGAGAGAACATAAAACCAATGTCTCTTTTGCATTGCTCTCAGCATAAATCGTAAATCGAGTGTGATGCGCTGTGTATTAATCTCTCTATCATCAAACCTCTTAGTATTATTTTAAAATTTAAAAATCGGCTATATTTGGGTTAAAAACCAGGCTTATAATAATTATGCACATTTTCAGCTATTCCTTTCTTTCTTTCTTTCTCTCTCTCTCTCTCTCTCTCTCTCTCTCTCTCTCTCTATCTCTCCTTTTACTTTTTCCACTACTTGTCAATAGTAAGTAGAGGAAGTGTTGCATTCCACCCAAAAATTCTATACTGGGGTTTCGCCGAAAACACGTTTTGAGATTCCCTTAATCCAAAAAAATGCATTTTTAGAAAACAGGTCTGTGTGTATGTTTCTATCTGTTTACATGTCCGTGAACAGCATAACTCAAAAGACAAAACTTGTTTGAGCACCAAAATAGGTATTTAAATTCACCATCTTATAAGGATCTAAAACGAAGACTTTCGAGAAAATCCACCCAACCAAAATTATATTTAACAAAAAAAGCTTTTTTCGAAAACTTTGATTTTCTCAAAAATGTGTCTAACGATGTTAATTAAAACACCACATGATTAAAATATTTTCATGACAAAGGAAATGCATATCTCAAAATTTCTGCTAATAACTTCTGAAGCCCTCTTCTTTCTAAATGACTTTTGCATAAATTGTAAATCATAAGAGATAGACAAAATCTTACTGCAATAAAAAAATGCAGATCTCGTTAAAGCACACCATTTATGTCACATAATTTTTTGTGTAGTTAACCATTTCCGAGATATTCGTTCTTATTGGTTTGCTTTTAAAGTTTTCTTCAAATGGTATGTCGTCTTGATTCTCCTAGTCATTCATGCATAGAGAATAGAGTTTCAAAACCACCATACAGCGACACGCTCTTTAAAAGTCTGGCTGTCATTTTACCTAATGTATAGTACAAGGAAACATGTAAATATGAATTGAAGGTTTATCTTGATTAACAAGAATTAGCTGCAACAACAGACTTTTGTTTGCAGTAGAATGAGAAGGAAAAGCCATATTCAGATTTCTTTTTAACATTGCCATGCCAACAACATGCAATTTCAAAGCTATCACATACCAAAAAGCTCATTAAGAGTCTTGAGTAACGCTTTACCTCATGTACCCTTCTTATCTACAACGAAATGTGCAAATATAAATTGAAGGTTTACAAGTAGATAAACAAATACGCTTTGGATTGGATTGTGAGGTAGAAGGGATTCGGCACCGATCGAGGAATGAGAATATTGTTCGGACGCCCCACGAGAGGGTCCCCCCGGGAGGAAGGAGGGAGGGATGAGGCCGGAACCAGGAGTGACGGCACGGGAATGACAGTTTCTAGATAGAGACGCCCCACGAAGGGGTCCCTCCCCCTGGAGGAAGGAGGGAGGGATGAGGCCGGAACCAGGAGTGACGGCACGAGAATGACAGTTTCCAGATTGAGACGCCCCACGAAATGGCCCCCCCGGGAGGAAGGAGGGAGGGATGAGGCCGGAACCAGGAGTGACGGCACGGGAATGACAGTTTCCAGATTGAGACGCCCCACGGGAGAGTTCCCCCGGGAGGAAGGAGGGAGGGATGAAGCCGGAACCAGGAGTGACGGCACGGGAATGACAGTTTCCAGATTGAGACGCCCCAGCAGTTAGACAGGCGGATCGAGAATCCAACCCCACACAGGATCCAAAATATCCGAAGTTGCGGTCCTTATACCCCGGCAATCAGCCCAAAGCCGAGGGACGGAGAAAGTTCAGAGAGCATCCTTTTTCCCTGTCAAGCTGTACCGAAACGCCATCGCCGACACTTCTAACCCCGAAACAGATCAAATGGGATGAAGGATGAATGGAACGAAATGGAGGGACAGGAAATATTGGGAATTAAAGAAATCACTGCAACATTCACCTGACGGCCGGGAAACCCCCGAAAAAACCTATGTGTAAGAGTGGGCGGTCACCGGGGAGCAAACCCGAGATCTCCCGAATGCGAGCCATGGATGTTAGCGCCTGAGTCATCCCGGTCGGTAAAATAAGTTGTTGTAAGGGCAGTAAGTAGGGAAAGTGTGAGAACGCAACATATCAGATTTTTAATATTCCATTTAGTGATAGCCATCGGCTTTTGATTTTCGCCGCATAAAGTTATAATTTCGATCCCATCCTCGTTTATGCATTGCTGCTGTACCATGGAAGGTCTTGATTCTAGAGTTATCAACATTGTTTCCTCTCTTTCAATTGTTGAAGTTTCTTGTACTTAGAGCCTTCACTTTCATTTCACACGTTTGCTTTTTTAAAACAATTTAAAAGCCACAAATGGTTATTTAATTGGTCTTCTTAGCATTTTGGAAAAGCACCGCCTTGAATTTTAAACTCTATTTTTCTCACTTACTTCTTTTCAACATTTTACACTATTCAGAATACTGCTTGGACCACATTTTATAACTTATTGGTTCGAAATTTTCTGTATAGCTTCAGGAATTACAAATTTAAAAGTTGCTAGGCAGTAGCTAAAATACTAAATAGTTCAATGTAAACTTATCTTCCATAAATCACATTGAAAAAGATTAATATTTAAGCAGCATGTATAAGTAGAACATAGCCTTTGAGGGCCGTTTCTGGCCCTCAAAGGCTATGCCGCCATCTAATAAGGTTCTTTGATCTATGCCGATAGCCCCGCCCCCTCCCTTTGAGGGCTTAGATGCCGCCTGGTAGCGCGTGCCGCTAGCCCCGCCCCCTTCCTTTGTGGGCTTACTTAATGCCGACAGGGTCTGTGCCGGCAGGTCCTCCCCCCTCCCCCCTGAGGTCTGATCACGTGCCGGTGTCCCCGCCCCCCTCCCTCCCCCATACGCTGTGTGCGTACTCTCCCTCCCCTTTGTGTTCTGGTTGGTTCCCTGTGGATAGGTGGGAGAGTGTGTATTGTTCCTATACGGTGACTACATTACCGCCCCCCTCATTGTGACTTGTCTAAATCTCTGGCGTGTGATTGGTTCCCTTGCGGATATGTGGGGGTTCTCGGTGCGTGACGCTGGCGACGTCACCCTGCTCTCATAGCGTCCTGTCTAAATCCCGCCCCTGGTAAGGTGTGTGGTAGGGAATGTGATTCTCGATGCCTGCCGCACATCGGCAAAACGTTTGAGTACATAATTGTGTCAATCAATTAGATAATGTTCGTCCATGCATAAAACATTATTGAAACAAAAAATAAGAATGCCCATCATATTACTACTGTCAATAAATTGCACGTCTAATGAAACGCGGGTAGTCGGTCGATGAATACAATTAAGTGTTTTTGATTGATTAATTGAATCGCGCGCACCTGTTTCTAAACCGCCATCATATTACTACTAATGCATTGAAACGCGGCTAGTCGGTCGATGAATACAATTAAGTATTTTTGAATGATTAATGTAATTGACTCGCGCGCAACTGTTCGTTATCGTATATGTGTGGTAGCATATGTATAATTATTACGAGTAATAACATTTATTTAATTCTACTTTTGAGGGAAAATATATTTTGGATTTATAAGAATATTACAACACTTAGATGAAAGGACAGAGCTGACGTAACAGTCGTTATCGCGTGATAATTACGCTGGAGCACCGACCCCAACCTTCCACCACGAGACGTTTCACTCGAATGGCTGGCTCTCGATACTTTCAGTGGCAAGTCGACTACTGCACCCCCTCCACTCGCGTTTCAGTTCGCCAGCTACACCAGCGCGCCAGGTGGTAATATGAGTGAAACTGGTTTTGAACCAGCGAGTGTTTCCTCACGGCGCCCCTGGTGGTCATATCCGAAAGTTGCGAATTCACCATATTTAAACTCAAGGTGTGCGCAAGACGGCCATCTTAACTCTATATAATTCTGCGAAATATGATTCCGAAAAGAAAATAAAGGCGAATTAACATTTTAGTTAAATAATACTCGTTTAACATGCGAAGTGCGTTCATGTTTGCTCCGGAGGAATTGATTATGAAATAAATAAATACACTATTAAAAAATAAATAAGACTCTCGCTGTTCGATGAATACAATTAAATATTTTTATTAATTAATGTAATTGACTTGCGCGCCTAGAGATATCTCACCCAATTATTCATCTACCATGAATATCTCACTTCTAATGAAACGACGCAGTCTATCGATTAAAAACAATTAAGTTTGTTTATTAATTAATGTAATTGACTCGCGCGCAACTGTTCGTTATCGTATATGCGTGGTAGCATATGTATAATTATTACGAGTAATAACGTTTGTTTAATTCTTCTTTTGAATGGAGGGTTTATAAAAAATATTACATTGCTTAGATGAATTAAAAAGCAACTTAAAATGAAATTGCAAATAGCTAGTATAAGACGTTAACACGAGAACTCTTTACGAAAAACAAGACGCACGCGACCGCTGTGCATGGTCTATCTTAAGAAGTGGTTAAACCAGGACGCCTGGGTTTTCCCACTGTACCTGCTCTTAATGGCTAGGGGTATCCATCACATCGGAGTACGCTCCAACTGATGTTAAAAATATAAGTCCGCTATGTCTCTTCTCGCTCGAGAGAAGTAATAATTACATTTCAAAACAGGCGTACCTGTAAGTAACACGCACGAAGACTTCAAATATAAATTTTATATTCGTTTTAAATGATCTTTCTAAAGACGTAGCGAACTTTGAGAAATTCAACGAATTATTCACTTGCGTACCCTACTTGAAAGAAATATAGTGTACACCCCTGAAGAATGCATATGGTCTTCTCGGGAGAAATGCCTATGTAGACACATTAGCGAACAATGGCCGACGCTTCCACGCCATTAAATATCTTCAGAAGAAGGTAAAACAAGGTCCTGTATAGAGCCATTAGTGAACAATGACAGACGTTTCCAGTTCATTAAACATCCTAAGTGCTCTGAAAAACCACAGGCCCTCGGGGGTAAATAACTATTAGCGATACAAGAGAATTTCTTAATGGCTTTCCCGGTGCAGAAATTCCATCACAGACCGTGGAAAAACCAAGTCTAGACATGTTTTAAGCTTACCACAAAAATTTTTTTCCCGATAATTAATATAATTCTACATGAAGAATATTAATGATTAAGTTTCAATTAAACGTATTCTGTATAGATTCTGTACTTAAACATTCGATTGTATCTTTGTCATTATTTAAATACTCACATACAAGAATTGCATGCATGATATCAAAAATTAAACTGATTTTTTTCTCGGTATGTTAAACAAAGAAATATGATTTGGCGAGAGTAATATGAAGAATAAAAAGTATTCAGAACGGTGAATATTACATACGTTATTAAAAATAAATAAGGCTCTCGCTGATCGATGAAAACAATCAAATATTTTTTATTAATTAATTGTATATGAATTGACTTGCGCATTTGCTTGCTGTCGTATGTGCATGATTATTACGCGTGTATAACTATTACGACTAATAGCATTTGTTTAATTCTAAATAAATAATGAAATATGGAGCCTAGCCTAAACAATCCTCGTTACTCTTAATTTATTCCATTTTTAAAAAGATTGGGCTTAGTAAACATAGGACGAGAACGATTTTAAATACCCCGTCCATTCGAGAGATATTTTTCGAATATTCCAGCATGTTAATATAAACTTAATACACACACACAAAAATTCATTTCAAGTAATATTTGTGCGACATTAAGTATTTGCGAATGAGTTTTTACTTTCTACTTTGCGTATAGTAAGTAGAGAAAGTGTTGTATTCCACCCAAAAAAATCGATACCGAGATTTCACCGGGAATACATGTTTTGAGGGCCTCTGAATCCGAACAAAGCATGGCTGTCTTCGAGTGTGCCTGTGAAGCATAACTCAGAAACGAAGAGGCGGATAAAACACCAAACTTGGTATTTAGGTTCAGTATCTTCCAGAGATGCGACACGAAGGTTTTAAAGAAAATGCCTCACACCAGACTACCCTTTACATGGAACATTTTTTCGAAAATTTTAATTTTCTCAAAAAAATGACTCTAACGATATTGAATAAAATATTATATGTTTAAGATATTGTAATGAGAAATAAAATGTATATCCCGAATTTTCAGGGAATGTCTCCAAAAGTATTCTTCATTCTGAACGACTTTTGCAAAACTGATAAACCATAAGGGATAGACAAAATTTTACTACACAAAAAATGGAGATCGCGTTAAATACATAATTTATATCATATACATTCTTGTTGTTGAGTAAATCGTTTTCGAGATATTGCTCGTTATTCCCTTAATATTTCCAATACTTATACTTTTTCTCCAATTCGTTATTCTTGTTTTTATGTCCTGGACATCCAAAGAGAATGGAATGCGCCACATAGCAACCAGCGTTAAAATATTTGACTATCGCTTAAAACCTACAATATTCAACTTGCATCGATATGAAAATTACCAATAACATTGACATCTCGATATCTCGATTAACATGAAGCATATAGAGAATAAGCGCTTGTAAAATAGTTTGTACAAGAGTAGAGAAAGTCATGTGAGTGTAACACATCAGAATTTTGATATTGGTTTAAATTTTCAAATACTTTTAACTTTTCTCAAGCGGTAACTCGCTATTCGTTTTTCCCGTGGTAATGCATAGAGAATAGAATTCTAAATCCATCACATAACATCAGACGTTTTTTAAACATCTGTGACGTATCAATTCACAATCGAAAGGTCGCTGGTTCGAGGAAAATTATATCTACAGAAACAATACATTATTTTCACTCTGTGATTAATTTGGTAATGTAACAATAATTAACAGTGAATTTTAGTGGTACATGTAAAAAATAAAATACATTTTTTATTTCCTAACATCATACGCAGAAGCATTCCCCTTAAGGAACGCTGGCGTGATCGAAGGATTTCCCCATAACAGGTTTAGACGTGCTTACGAAATGCCCCTGTGCGAGGCTAGCATTTCCCTCTCCTTCTTCTCGAATTTTTGGAGTAGCCAATCAAAATTGCTGTATTATATATCTTAAACATTCACTCATACATTTTTATATCGCAAAAGAACACTATAAAAAGGCTGCTTCATCAGGAATTCTCACAGTTTCTCCGCTGAAATCAACGAGATAAGGTCTCTGCAAACTTTTCTCATTCAAAGTTAAATTTCAACGAACATAATGTCTGGTAAGTTGTAACAAAACACTTCAATTACTTTTAAAAGTTAAATTATTTCTCTGTACATTTAACTTATATTCGCGTTCTTGTTTTTAATGCATGACATTTATATGCGAATAGCTGAGCATTCAAAAAGTTAATAGCTAGACAAGTGAATTTTCTGAAATGTGAACAGTTTAGTTAAGTATTCATTTTAGGCAAGCTTATTCTACATTTAATAGCTAACTGCGCGAATTCTCAAAAAATGTGAACAGTTTAGTTAAGTATTCACCTTGTTGAGTAATTATTATTCCGAATATTTAAATACGTGTTTTCACCGGGTGAATTATATTCCTTTCTAGAGAAATACAATTACTTGAAAACCGCTCGAATAAAAATGATCTGTATAAAAATTTCTTCCGGGGTAACCTGCGGTAATCGAACCGAAGACTTCATGCTTGCATGCATTGGTCGAACATTCACTGTGAATGTTTCATTCCTCTCTCGCATTTATTTAGTAAAAACTTTCAGGCTGTCACCATCATGTTAAAGAGATATTTTCCGTGATTGTGTCGAGAAATACACGTGCTTTATTTTTGTAATAGAAATTTTTAAGGTGTTTAAAATACATCGACATTTTCCCTGTATAAGGTATTCGCAGTAAAGTAAATTAACTTAATAATATATCTTTTCTTTAATAAATAAATAAATAAATAAAAATCTAATGCGTAAATTAATTGCGTTTTCAGTAATCAGTTCTGCTAACATAGCTGAAGCATACATCCAGCTCCAGCAGGATACCCACCGCCGGTTGCAGGATCGCTCATCAAATACCGTAATGATTCAGGCACCCGAACAGTCGAATGGTAAGCATTCTTCAGTGTTTTAAAAAAATAATGTAACAATTCATATTAACTTCTTGTTCATATTCTTTATTATTATTATTATTATTATTATTATTATTATTATTTCCAGGAAGTGGACTTTATTTTGGTATCGAACACCCATCGACCGCTGCACAGGCACCGCCAGGCTTCCAAACCTTCCTGGTACCAAATCATTATGGAGGTGGCTCTGCCCCGTACATGCAGCAACAATCGTACGATAAGAATTTACAGACTGGTGTTTGAGCGATTGTAACTAAAAATTATTTAATAGTAGTCATAAATTGGCGATTCTAGCACACAAAGCCCTACCTACGATAGCATAGAGTTCTGGATTGTATAAGGAGAAAAGGATATATTTAAGTGGAGTTTCTCACCCAATATTCAGTCACATAACTCTTTCGGTCTCCCAGAATGCTATGTATTTTTCACACGGGTGTTTAAAACATGTATTTTTTCACGTATAGCGTGTAGATTCTTTAGAATTCTGTACTTAAACATGCTATACTATTATTATTATTTATTTTTCCAGGAAATGGACTTTATTTCGGAGGCTGCATCGGTCAACACGCGGCCGCTGCACCGGTACCTCCAGGCTTCGCGACCGTTGCACCAGTAGGCTTCGCGCCCTCTGCACCACACACATCGCCTGCATCAAATCAGCAGTGGAGGGGCCCTGCCCCATACATGCAGGAACCACTGAATGGTAGGAATTTTTTCCACATTTTATGAAATTCTTTTTACACATTCTATATTATTAATATTATTGTTATTATTATTAATATTATTATTATTCCAGGAAATGATCTGGGTGACCTTGGAAGCCAGCCTATGGATCTGGCAACACAGGAGGCAACATCACCGGAGATTGGTGAAGAATCGTCCGCTGCACCATCCGCCGCCTCATCATTCGACATTCTGGAGGAAGTTGTACCAGCTGCACCATCGACCTCCTCAGACGCAGGCGATGAAACCGCTGCACCATCGACCTCCTCAGGCGCAAACAATGAAGCCGCTGCACCGTCAACCTCCTCCTCATCATCATCCGATGATGTAGAACCTAGGAATGGAAAGAGAGGGCAGGCATCGGACGGGAGCGAGCAGATTACAATTAAAAAGGCCAAGGTTAGTGCTAGTAATTGCCAGGGGCTGGAATGCAATATCATCCAATCGGCATTCAAGGGACGTATTTTTAATAGTAGAATAGAAAATACATTAAAAATACTCGAGCCCAGAGTCTTTTTAGATGAGTGCAAAGAGCTTATTATTAAAGAAGTGGAAAGCGTCTTGCAGAGAAGCATTTGTGGATTAAAGATGCATTGTTCCCTGGAACTTGAATATTTAATACGCAAACCTGATGAAGAGAAGAGTCTTTCCACTGGCTTTAATTCTAAGCCTGTATTGATTCTTCCGTCAAGCGATCTCAATCAGATCTTCTCTTCAATTGCGGGGGATATTTTGGAAAACATTTCTAAATTTGAGGGGGGAGCATCATCGAAGTCCTTGTCAGAGATACTCAGCCTGGTGATGGGCTTTACACACTACGACCCTTTACACGCAGGTTCATATATTGAACTACCACAGAAAATTGTGAAAAAACATGCAGTCATAAACATCCAGAACAAAGACAACAACTGCTTCGCATGGTGCATGCTAGCCTCTAAATACCCTGTTAAACGTCATGGCTATAAAACAACAGTATACCCCTTTGAACTGCTTTTCAAAGCATTCAATTATGACGGTATCGAATTTCCGACACCCCTCCATCAAATTGAATGCTTTGAAAAGCAGAACAATGGAGTATCCATTTCAGTGTTTGGTATAGAGGAGGAGAATGAGAACATTATTCCCCTATACCAAACAGCTGAAAAGAAGCTGCACCATACCAATCTGTTATATATTGAGCAGGGGGAAAAGTCCCACTACTGCCTCATTAAAGACTTGTCCAGACTTGTAAGCAGTCAAGTAACGAAACACAGTCATAGAATATGGACATGTGAGGCCTGTCTAAAGAGATGCGCCAGTGAAAAGGCCCTGGAAACGCACCGATTAAGATGTGGAAAATGCCAATTGCTTAAAATGCCTCAACAGGATGAATACCTTGAATTTAAAGCATTCTCCAAGAGCGTTCCTGTACCATTTGTTATATACGCAGACATTGAATCTGTTCTGGCGAAGGTTCACTCTTGCGAGCCCTCAAGCAGCTCGAGCTGGACCCGAGCCGTTCAAGAGCATGAAGCAATGTCTATTGCCTTGAAGGTGATATGTAGGCATGACGAGTCAATGTCAAAATTCTTTCTCTTTAGAGGTCCAAATGCCGTCGATGACTTTATCAAACAGTTGAAATCAATTGCTAATGACGTCATCGACGTGTATTCCAATCCTAAACCTATGGATTTAACCCTTGAAGAGCAACAGAATTTTGACAATGCCTCTGAGTGTCATATATGCCTTGCTGCTTTCACTGTGGGCGATTTGCGCGTGAGGGATCACGATCATGTGACAGGGGAATATCTGGGTGCTGCTCATAATAGATGCAATTTGAATAGAAAGGTCCCTGATTTCATACCGATCTTTTTTCATTGTCTATCTAATTATGACAGCCACTTCTTGATAAGACGCCTGGCATATGATAATAAGCCTATATCGTGCATCGCTCAAAGTGGTGAAAGGTATATAGCGTTTAGCAAACGGTACAGGAACATCAGCTTCAGGTTTCTGGACAGCTTTAAGTTTCTTGACGATAAGCTGTCCAGCCTGGCTGACATGCTGGAGGAGAGTGCTTTTAAAATAACAAGGGCCGAATATCCTGTTGAGGAGCATTTTAAGCTGGCAAAGAGCAAGGGAATATTTCCATATGATTATGTTTCAAGCCTTGCTGTACTCGAAGAAACTTCTCTACCACCGAAGGAGGCCTTCTGCAGCACTCTCACTGGCAACCACATTACCGAAGAGGAATACAGGCATGCTGTAAAAGTCTGGGAGGTCTTTAATATCCAGAATCTCGGAGAATACAGCGATCTATACCTGAAAACAGATATACTGCTCTTGGCGGATATTTTCGAAAAGTTTCGAGATCTCAACCTGGGAATGTATAAACTTGACCCAGCATGGTTTTATACATACCAGGACTCGCCTTTGACGCTATGTTGAAGATAACAAAGGCGAAACTTTCCTTAATATCCGACAAGAGCATGCTGGAATTTTTCGAGTCGGGAATTAGAGGCGGACTGTGCACAGTGGTGAAGGGCTACACCAAAGCTAACCACAGATACATGTCCAACTTTGACCAGCACGCTCCTGTTAAACACCTGTCCTATTGGGACATAAACAACTTATATGGAGCTTCTATGGTGTCTGCCCTACCGTACAAAAATCTGAAATGGCTCACGAGAGAAGAAATTGACAGCATAAACTTCGCAGAAGTCAAAGAAGATTCAGAGACTGGATATGTGCTAGAAGCAGATATCGAATACCCCGACCATATCCACGACGCCCATAACGAACTTCCTTTCTGCCCACAGAGCGCAATACCACCGAATGGCCAATACAAGAAACTGCTTGCAACATTAGAACAGAAAAGCAAATATGTCTTGCACTACAGGGTGATGCAGCAGTGTATCGAGCAAGGTCTAACTGTGAGACATATTCACAGAGTGGTGTCCTACGACCAGTCTAACTGGTTGAAGACATATATCGACGTCAACACCGAGAAGAGAGCACAAGAAAAGTCAAAATTCGGGCAAAACCTGTGGAAAAAGATGAATAACGCCGTATATGGAAAATTTATAGAGAATGTGAGAAAGTACACTGATTTCAAAATAGTTGGAACATGGGAACAGGCAAAGAAGTTGATAGCACGCAGCACCTACATACGCACCATAATTTTTGAGGAAAATCTTGTGGGAGTCGAACTGGGTAGAGAGGAAGTACATATGAACAAACCAATCTACATAGGACACGCAATTTTGGACATTTCAAGATTTATCATGTATGAATTCTTTTACAATATCATGAAACCGAATTTAAAAGACTTGCTGCTGAATTATATGGATACAGACTCGTTTATTTTTGAAACGAGTTCTGATATCTATGAGTTCATCAGGGAGAAACCTCAATATTTCTATACTTCAAACTTCGAAAAGGATAATGTATATGGCATTAAGCAAGCCAATAGGAAAAAGATTGGGTTGTTCAAGGACGAATTGGGTGGCTTGATTTTGGAGGAGTATGTCGGTATTAGAGCAAAGCTATACGCCTACAGATACGGAGGGCAGACAATTAAGAAAGCTAAGGGCATCACCAGGGCAGGCATGGATAAAATAGATTTCGGCCATTATTTTGAATGCTTAAAAGACCACAGCCTAAAAATTTATTCGGTACAAAAAACATTTCGGAGTAAACACCACAAAATTACAACAATTGAGACAAATAAATTGGCGTTGAAGGGGGGTGACGATAAGAGGAAGTTGATGGAGGGAAGTTATAAGACTCTAGCGTGGGGCCATTATTCCCTTAGACCTGGTGATTGCTAGTGCCTAAAATTGTAAATATGTATAATGTAAATATTTGAAGATATCTTGTTTTTTTTCAATCTGGATTTTGTAAATATTCATTTAAATTGTGTATGAAGGTTTTTATATATTAATTTTTTCCCTCTGATAATGTCATTGTATATATTCATTTAAAGTGTGTGTGTGAGGGTTTTTATATATTAACTTTTCCCTCTGATAATGTCATTGTATATATTCATTTAAAGTGTGTGTGAGGGTTTTTATATATTAATTTTCCCCTCTGACGTCATTGTATATATTCATTTAAAGTGTGTATGAGGGTTTTTATATATTAATTTTTCTCTCTGATGTCATTGTATATATTCATTTAAATTGTGTATGAGGGTTTTTATATATTAATTTTTCCCTCTGACGTCATTGTATATTTCATTTAAATTGTGTATGAGGGTTTTTATATATTAATTTTTCCCTCTGATAATGTGTTGTATATATCCATTTAAAGTATGTGGGGGTTTTTATATATTAATTTTCACTCCAAAAAAGAGAAAATATGAAGGATTTTTAAAATAAAAAATACTCATGATTTTACAATCATAACAACTGGTCTTTATTAAGTCTTGATACATTACACCAAATCCTTTATATCAATCCATTGAGTATCTGCAAAACCATACCACTTTACAAGAACTTTGTTTCCACGTTTACGTATAACCTTTTCTACTAAATATGTGTTAGGATAGTTAGTCTTTTTTAGTTCATGTCCATAAAAGCCACCTTTTATGATTGCACCATTCCTATCCTTTAGCATGTATGTTGTAGGCTTGGTACGATTCACACGAAATACTTTGAAGATTTCAACGCTCCAGTTAGATTCATAACCCTTTTCAAAATGTCCTTTATGTTTAGATATCCTGACATAATCACCAACACTAAACTTCCTTGAAGCCTTCTTCTCTCTTCGGTCTTGATTATAATTATACACAGTCAGAAGAAGATCGTTGTTTTTCACTTCATTAGGCTTCATGCGGATAGTTGAATGAAAAGTTTCATTGTACTTTACAAGGATTCTAGGTAAAAGATCTAGCCACTTGTATGAGCCTTGGACTAAAAACTCTCGGTACATCATATTCTTCAAGGTTCGAATTAAACGTTCAACAACCGCAGCCTTCACATTGGTATAGGTGCTGTAGTGGTTAATATTATACTTAAACATTAATCGTTTAAAGAACTTGTTATAAAATTCTTTCCCGTTGTCACTTTGAATATTCCGGGGAGTGACGTCCATTTCTTCTAATATATCCTCCATAGCCTTTGCAACATTAACTCCACCCTTATCCTTTAAGGGTTTTGCATATGCCATTTTAGAGTAAAAGTTGATTGCGATCAGGATGTATTTGAAATTTTTGTTCACTTTTGCATAGGGAATCATTTCAATCAAATCAATTTGTAATAAATCATTCATACCTTTGCTGATAATTTTGCGTCGTAAATAGTTCCTCCTCGCCGATCCGTGAAGCTCTCCGGCGATATTCTGTTTGGCGGTCATGCTATAATTTTAGATGCTTTCAATTCCCGGATAATTTCCTCAATCTCTCGAGTGTGACTATTGTTACCAGCGTCCCTCGAAGCAATAAGTAACCTCAGTCTATTCACTAATGTGTTAGGATTTCTCCAGAAAACGTAGTCAACCTCCTTATCAGGCTTATGCTCCTTCCATGCCAGTCCTAGACCTGAATGTGTATTGAGCAAGGGTCGTATTATATTCTTGTATTTATACGATTTACCAGATTTCAAGCGACCGTGTCTGCTGTAACCACTTCTATGAAGAAAAGTACTTTTCATAATCTTAGCGTACGTCTCCAAGTCTTCACCAGTGTATGCAGAAATCTGAGGCGCTCGCTTAAAGATGAGCTCCGTCAAACCGCCGGTAGACTCATACGTTTCATCACCTATCAATATTTGATTATTTATAAAATGAATATCTTTATTTCCAAGCATATAACTTCCATACTGATATCTCACACCGTAAATGTATCAATACGATCCTTGTCTTTTGAGCGAACGTGTTGAAGGTAAGTAGAAATACTTGTAGAATCACCATGTTCATTCTTGACGTTCTTCACCGGCAACCCTCGTTGAGTGTCCAAAATATCCTTGAGGGGGGCGGTTACAGGCTTCAAAGCTTCGGACATGACATGCTGAGTCTCAAACCTGAGACCTTTTAGAGCTCTTAGTTTTTCTTTTACAGCCCTGGTATGCTCGGCTACAGACTCTTTAAGTCTTATGCTTTCACTATCCATCTTACAAATGATGTGAAAATAGACGATTACCTTCAATTTATAGTCTCCGTCCAGCTTGAGTTCTCAACGTGTCGATAGCCTTAGCTAACATCTCTATCGAAGTTCTCAGTTGCTCGGTTTCTTTCTTATGCTCCTGTGTATGTATCTTGAACGCTTCAGCAAAGATTGCCGTATTAGCGTACTGGCTTCTGGCTGATTCTTCTAGACTCGTCATTTGCTGCATATTAGTTTTGTAGGCGTCCATCATCATATTTGCATTACCTCCACTTTCTTAAGTTTATCATTGCAGCAATCAGTTTTGAGAGTATTCAAAACCTCTATCTTTAACTGACTGACTGTAGCCTCTAAATCTGAAACTCGCTTCATCGCTAACTTTTCTAAATTACTAATTTTCTGATTGCAAAGATTCTGAAGATTTGTTTTTTCTCTATCAAGCTCGGCGGTAACTTGTTTAATAGAGTCCATTACAGAATCCACTCTGTCTTTTGTAGAGGTTGTTAGAGTATCCACTTTACTCGTAGTTTTATTCAGATTTGCTGTAATGTCTAGCAGCTTCTTGCCTATTTGCATCTCGATTTCCTTTGGCAAGTACCTGTTTAACTGCTGTCGCGTCTCGTTCGATTTCCTAATGATCATAGCTCTAGCATATCTTTTATTTACAGCATCCGTATCTCCGAGAGGATCTGCTATATCAATGATTCTCTTATTGTCGAATATAATGTTACCATTACCATCTCTCGACTGTGTGAGTGAATTGACATATCCAACGATGAACTTTTTATTCACTACATCATTATCGTGAACAGGATCTAGCAATACCTTCAATCTAACTTTATCGATCACGATGTTATTTTCCTTATCTCTCTTGAGGATATATCTTGAAATCTATTCATCGATCAGGCACTTAACCATAACCTCAACATTGTTAGCAGCTTGCTGAGAGAAATCTTGCATCCTAATTTCGAGAGCACCCACATAATTCTTATTGGAGACGTCATGATTATCTTCAGGATCGTGAACATTGCACAATCTCTTATTCTTGAATTGATAGTTTCCTTTGACATCTCTGTTTATGATAAAACGATCAAACACTCTTCTAACTGGGCCAGTTCTCTGAGAACCGAACCTATCGATACTCATGGTTAACTACGAATGATCATTTTCTTTTTTTGTCGAGCTTAATATATACATCAAAACCATTCCTATATCGTCCCTCATTCATGTAAAATTCAGGAACTATCACAACAAAGGGTCTTCCTTCTGTAGAGCTCTCCCAAACGTTCTTACATAGATCTTTAAATTCATTGTAGGTCATGTCGGTATTTACATAATCTTCGTAAATGTGCTTTAAGTTTAAATTGTCTTGTCTGAAGTGTATTATCATGTTTGTATTATCGCGAATTAAATGTTTTGGAACTTTAGCATAGGACTGTGCTAGATATACAGAGTCGACATTTCGATGTCTACCCATACTGTAAAAGGATGCTATCTTTTCCTGCTTTTCAGTGATGACGTCATCAAATATAAAGATTGAATTTTCTTTGACTTCAGGTGGATGCAAAACATCATCCCCGTTGTCGAAGGTGTTCACTTCTATACCTTCGATGTTTCCGAGCACTTTAATTAGGTATTGGTACTTTTGTTGATAGAGAGAATTTGAATAAATATACAAATTTTCAAAACGTAGTCCATTCTCATGGAGTAGCGTATTGAGTAATACGTTTGTTTTCCCTGCACTGGAGCTCCCTAAAATAAGAGCTCTGACATTAGATGGAAATAACTTGCCATGGCGATCACTTCTAAAGTCACTTTCAAAGTCTAATACCAGAATAGGTAGAGAGCAGTGCTGCTTAACAAGCTCCATGTTAACAACTAACTTATAAAATGTATGTGCGATGTTTATATATTACCGGATGTAAAGTAGTTAATGATTCAATGCAATGATATAAAAGGGCTAATGCATGCAATTACTCGCTTAGTATATCATGAGAGCTAAGAGAGGAAGGTCGTTGCAGTATAAGCGCGGCTCCGGAATTATTAATTCCATAATTAATTCGCTCCCCTTTGAAGCTCACTTACCTGGATATAGATATTGCGGGCCTGGTACTAAATTGGAAAAACGTCTAAAAAGAGGAGACCCAGGAATTAACCAATTAGACGAAGCTTGCAAACAGCACGACCTCGCGTACGCTGAGAATAAGGACACCGCTTCAAGACAAATAGCGGATAAAATTCTTGCAGAAAAGGCTTGGAAACGGGTGCAGTCATCAGATTCAACTTTTGGTGAAAGGTTAGGTACAAGGCTAGTAACTGCAATCATGAAGGGAAAGGTTGCAGTGGGAGCCGGAAAGAGGAAGAAGAAGAGAGGAGGGTTTTTACCATTGATACCCATCATTGCTGCTTTAGGCGCTGCTCAGATATTCTCTGCAGTCAATAAAAAAAGTCTGCTGATAGGCATTTAGCAGAAGTTGCGCGGCATAACAAGGCGATGGAGACACGAGGAAAGGGACTCCGAAAGAGAAGGTGTAAGAAGAGGAATAAAGGAGGATTCTTACCTGCAATGCCGCTGATGTCGTCTTTAGCCGCTGCATCTAAAATAGCAAGGTCATTGAAAAAAAGAGGATCTAAAGGCAGGGGTTTAAAGAAGAAGGCAAAAAACGGTGGAAGAGGATTGTACATATACCGGAGGAAGCCCTAAGTAACGTAACCATCGAATATTATGCTAAACGTTTAAAAATTCTTTATTTTAGAGGAGTTTATATGATTGACAAACTTCCTTTAAAACCACACTTCAAAGAGAGACTTATTACCAATCTCGATATCTCCGATAATGAAGGAACACACTGGGTTGCTATAAGGAAAGAAGGTGATGTCGCATACTACTTTGATAGTTTCGGCAATTTGAAACCGCCTCCTGAGATTGAGAAATATCTACAAGGTGTTAAAATCTACTATAATACACGGAGATACCAGAATTTCGAATCAGTCATCTGCGGGCACTTGTGCTTGCAATTTCTTTTATCCTAGAAGCTGCTACATCGTCAAGATGAGTTATACAGTTACAGTGAGTGGGCCAGACACTATTATTTCAACGTATTTAAACCCGCCTCTACAGCTAGATTCTCCATGTCATTATGAGGTTGCTCTCTTGAATTTTGAAACATTCTATTCAATACCAAATGTCGATGAAAGTAATAATAGATTTCATTATATTCATAATGGTAAACCTGAAACCATTGTCATCCCGCATGGAACCTACGAGATTGCCGACATCAATGCATTCCTAAAAGATAAACTAGGATTGAATGATGAAGTCTTCTTTATAAGGCCTAACAATAATACAATGAAGGCTGAGATTAAATGTCCTTATACAATAGACTTTTCTAAGGCTAGATCTATTGGTTCGCTTCTAGGATTCACAGACACTAAAATAATTCCTGCTGGAGAAGCGTTTGAATCTGACGATCTTGTGAATATATTTAAAGTGAGTATCATAGTGTGGATTGCAGTATTGCAACAGGCTCATTCATTGACGGTAAAAGCGGACATTCACTCTACGAGTTTTTCCCTTCTGTTCCGCCTGGCTATCATATCTCTCAAGAACCCTCGAACCCGATATATTTACCGGTCATAGATACAATTTATATAGACCAGATCACTATTCGAGTGGTAGATCAACACGGAAAGGCGATCAACTTCAGGAACGAAGTTATCACTACAAGACTGCACATAAGACGCAATGGCAATACATTTTAAAAGACATCGCAAATACTATAATAGACGACGTACACCACGTTCGAAGCATACTACCTCTCCAGCTTCCGAGGAGTTAACACGTGCTAACCGCAAGTTCCTCGAGGGGTTAGGTTACAGAACGTTATAATGGACATCTTAAACGTGACAGAATTTCAGCCTTTGACGACAAGATCACCAAGGAGGAGGAGCATATTTTTCTTCCATACAACACCTCCGCTCTGGATGAAAACGATGAAATTAGAATACCATGCCAAGCTGAAGATTTGTATACGCTACCTAACAAGAGTTATCTCTACATCGAAGGTGCTCTCACCAAGGTAGATGGATCGCCTACTACAGCGAAGCTCGCTAATAATGCTATAGCCTTCATGTTTGATGAGATACGTCTAGATATGAATGCTACAACTATAGACAGAACAAGGAATCCAGGAAATACTACAACTATACGAAATTATGTGACTCTCAACCCTATGGAGTCGAATCGGCTGCTGAATGCTGGATGGGCATATCCTGGTGAAGAAGTTGATATCGTACACGCGACGAATGCAGCTTTCAATGCTGTAGTCCCTCTCTCGATGCTCCTAGGATTTGCTGATGACCACAAGGAGCTTATACTCAACAGTATGTTTGAATTGATTCTCATAAGATCCAAAGATTCTAGAAACTGTGTCCTGAGTTCGAATGGAGAGGAAGCTAATGTAAAGTTAACTAGAATCGAATGGAGGATGACTGTAATTCGTCTTTCCGATGCTGAAAGAGTTCACATTCTAAAAATTGTCAAGTCTGATAAACCTCTACACCTTGCCTTTCGATCTATGGATCTTCATACCCAGCCTGCTGTACCCCAGACAAGATCTTTCACTTGGAATGTAGCAACAACATCTAAGCTCGAGAAACCTCGCTTCATCATAGTGTGCGCCCAGACTGCAAGATTGGGTGATTATAGCAAGAACAGTTCCGAGTTTGATCACTGCAACATTACTAATTTATGACTATTCCTCAACAGTGAATGCTACCCCTACCACGATTTGAACTTGGACTTTAAAAATTCAAAGTTTGCTTCACTATATGAAATGTACTGTAAATTTCAAAGTTCCTATTATGAAAGAGATAATTATCCCCTCTTGAAGAGAAAGGATTTTCATCACCGTGCACCATTATTCGTAATAGACTGTTCTCACCAACCCGAGGAGGTTATAAATGGAGCTGTGAAGCATCTGCAAATATACCAGCCCAGACGTCACTGTACTGCCTGGTTCTACATGACAAAGTATTTACCTACAAACCTCTTCTCACGTGATGCAAGCACTTATATAATTATGCATATGTTTGGGTGAATGTCTTTTGTAAAGGAATGTACTAGGATAAGTTTATGGATAATAAATTGAATTCATATACTAAAACACTCTTTTATTGACTTTAGCATACATTTCAAGCATTTTCCTTCCCCCCTCCTACTCCCTGAAAAACTAGTTGCTCCTGACTTGCAGAAATCATTTAAAATATTCAAATGTCTTTCAATATAGGGCAATAGCCGTTTTAGGTTCCTTACACCCTCAATGTCTAAAGATATTACATTATTATTTAAACAAGTATTTATGAAATAAATTGAATGGTCAAAAAATACAATAATATTGTATGCATAAATTACATTGTCACAATATTCATCACACGCAAACTTTTTTTCTTGGTGTAGGTAATCTTCAATCATTGGAATGTTTTTGGATATTATATCCCATTCTGATTTTGTAATATAAACAAATGATTTATCACTTTCGCAATTTATGTAGAGGGAGGGGGTGTCATAGTATAGTCCAATATTCACGGAATGGGAGGGGGAGATGCTGACGTCATCAAGCGCATGTGATCGATTCTCCATGCTCCTCCGGGGTATCTTCAATGAATAAGAAGACCGTAGGACCCTCGTTGAGAGTCCTTCTCTTACACCGTCTCTTCTGCTTTTTCTCCCCGGTCTCGTTCCGTCTCTTCCTCCGCTCCCTTCTCACACCCCTGCAACATATATTCAAAACAATGTTAGAAATAGGTTTAGTTAATGATTTCATACGTCTGAAAGAGAAAATACATATATTAGAAAAATCCTCTCCCCTTGTCACACAAAAAAGTACTATCAAAGAGTGTCATACTCACTTCACGGTCTTGCACGATTCTGTGTGTATCTCGGGCGAGCAATCTGGAGTCGTCTGATTTATCCACTCCTGTACCCTCGTTGCTTTATCATCAGGGCTAGTAGTAATGTCGGGTAGTGGAGCGCCATCCTCCTCCATAGGCTGTGTATGGCGCTCTGCGATTGGGTATTCCACTATATCGACATCGCGTCTCTCAGGATCCAGCTCCTCTGTTGGCACGGGTACCTTAGGCGCAGTCATTCGCAGTCTGTAATAATTTAATTTTTTAGGTTAGACACAGAGTAGCATTAGAAGCAGTAAATGAATATGTAATTTAACATTTCTTCTACTTACTCGAGTTTTCTCTTCCTGCGCTGGTAGACCTCACAGTTGTCGTTACATAGGAAGAAGGATGTCATGCGTTCATGCTGGGCCGGGTTAGTACAAAGTACAGAATGCATGTATCCGGTGCACGACTCTGTATCACATTCAGCTAGATGTTTCGAGACGAAGACATCGTCAACTTCATCGACATCGCTAAGATCCTCCACATCAACACCCCTGTGATTTTCACTAAAAGAATAAAATAATTTCAAGCTAGATTTCATTTAACATGAGTACAACATATTACCGAGTTATAGAAATATGTATATTACTTACATGTTCGCTCCTCGATAAACAGGACAGCTCTCTGTACACACTTCCAGTGTAGTCATCTGATCATGATGCGATGGTTGAGTACACAACACTGAATGCATTAAACCATTGCATGTTTCGGTATGGAAGTATACGTAGTGAAAATAATCTTCCCCGCACTCGCTCCAGTAATCATTCACATCAGATGCACGATGATCACCAGCCATTTCGATTATCACTGAACGAACACTGAAAAAACAATAAATGATCGCTCCGGGTGCCTGCGTTCCTTATATACTGTAGACGGTGACGTCAGACGGCGGTGGAGGGGGTGGAATGCAAGTTGAGACCTGTTATTCACCCTCCAGGCAGAAGCCAGCCGTCTGTTTTTGAATACCAAGGAAAGTCCTTGGCGAGCGTGTTTTAACATGATTTACCGACGCCGACAGAGTGGAGCCGGGCTAGTCTACATGTCGAGGCTTGTTAGTGACGTCACGCACGCAGTCGCGGAGTGGGGGTGAAACTGGTTATTACCAGACAGAAGTCGGCTGGCGGGCTTTCCATTACATGCCGGGCTGTTGCCGGAGAGAGGTTAAGACCGTGAGCGTAGTTATACATATACGATGGCTGTCAGATGCGCTCGAGTCAATTAATCAATCAAAAATACTTAATTGACTGACGAGGAGCGTTTAATTGCAATAGCGGTATATAAACATTGATTCTGTTTTCAATAACACATTACCTAATTGATTGACACAATTATGTACTCAAACGTTTTGCCGATGTGCGGCAGGCATCGAGAATCACATTCCCTACCACACACCTTACCAGGGGCGGGATTTATACAGGACGCTATGAGAGCAGGGTGACGTCGCCAGCGTCACGCACCGAGAACCCCCACATATCCGCAAGGGAACCAATCACACGCCAGAGATTTAGACAAGTCACAATGAGGGGGGCGGTAATGTAGTCACCGTATAGGAACAATACACACTCTCCCACCTATCCACAGGGAACCAACCAGAACACAAATGGGAGGGAGAGTACGCACACAGCGTATGGGGGAGGGAGGGGGGCGGGGACACCGGCACGTGACCAGAACTCAGGGGGGAGGACCTGCCGGCACAGACCCTGTCGGCATTAAGTAAGCCCACAAAGGAAGGGGGCGGGGCTAGCGGCACGCGCTACCAGGCGGCATCTAAGCCTTCAAAGGGAGGGGGCGGGGCTAGCGGCATAGATCAAAGAACCTTATCAGATGGCGGTTTATCCTTTGAGGGCCAGAAACGGCATAATATTTCTACTTGTATACAAACCTTTCCTCTCTTAAACTAATTAAAATCAGGAAATATCTGCACAACAATAACAGTTTCCTTGAGTTTGCATATTTGCATACTAAGCACAATTAAAAATATGGGAAGCGGTACAACAAACCATAGGATCCAACGACCATTTCATATTACCATTGCAAAGTATCCTTAATTATGAATAAAGAATTCATTTTTAACAGCGGTGTGACATACGTTTGCGTGCAATATCCTTTATTTTCTGAGTATGTGGGAAATCATTCAAAGCCATCGGATTTTTTCCCCACATAAAATTTCTATTGCCTTAAGGTGCCGTCCTAGATGCAAACGTTCATTTTAAACAATCTACTGAATTCTTTTGGATCGCCTACTTCGCAAATCTTAATTTTTTCTGGTTACTCATGATCACATACTTCCCGAAAGTGCCAATCTTGAATTTTCTCACTTTTGCTGCTTTGTTTTTTGTTTTAGTTTTTTGGTCCCCACTTACATTGTAGTTTGTTTGTATAGAGACGTTCAACAAAACCATGTGTTATTTCCACAGAAGAGCCATATTCTACTTTTTAATATGACAAACTAAAACCTAAACCTGATTAATGTTTTGTATTTCGTGTGACTAATGCAGGTATGTTGGATGTAAATGTATGTGTTTTGTTAATAAATTTTCTTCCAGACGCGCCACAACATTCCAGTTTTGTATTCTACAGACGATTTCGGTTATTCATCTAGTTGTTATTTTCAGAACAAGTTCATGCATGAAGTAATTTGTAGTCCAAATTAAACATCTTAACACCCTTCATTCTTGCTATTGTGCTACCTTTAAATTATTCGGAAAGTTTCCAACATTAATGTTACTTTCGTCTTGTAATTTTGTTACTTATATATTTTCGAAGATCTGTTGTAGAACCTTAGCTTTGCCTATGACTTTCAACTCCTTTCTCAGAAATAAATGTATGAAGCCTGGTAATACTTTCATTTGCCAACACAATACGATGCTTGATTTCGCCTTACGTTCATACTGGAAATAACCGTACAGCATTTAAGGACAAGGCATGTGATTTCGTTAGTATGTATATATATATTGATCAGTTCTCATTTCTATTCTTGCTCTCCAGCATTCATCATGTTTTAAATGTAGGCTATTCAGCTATCATTTTAGGATAATGAATGTTATTTGTAGTGTTCCTACTGGCAGCATTAATTTCAGGTATTGGATACACGTTGAAAAAATGTAGATAAACCTCTATTCTAATGTGTCTTTCGAACACCAAGTACATACAAATTCATCAATTTTTGGACTGACATCTGATATTACATTAACACTTTTAAATAATGTGTTTCTTATATATTCAAGAGTCCAGCCTTTAAAGTCAAATTAGTAGGAATAGTCGTAAAATCTGAATGAGTTAGCTCATCCACTCATTCTTCCAGAGATCACTTAAAAAATGCTATACATTTTGAGCTCCGGTAGAAAGAGACAGAATTAAGCCATTCAAGAGGCAAAACTTGGTGTGGACACATAGTCACGTATATAACCATCACTGCTAATTCAGAAGATGACAGACCAGTTGAGCTAACAGTGGAGAGTAGAGGAGGAGGAGTACAGACCATAGAGGGGCTCCCGAAACCTAGGCAGAGCAGCGCAAGTAGGCCAGAGTGGCCCTTTTTGCTTTTACGTGACCCCTGGAAGGTAGAGATGGGGGGACCCGAAAGGCGACCAGAGGGCTAAGATGCGCGCAAACATGGACGGGGTGCCTAAGAGTTCCAGATAGGACGCTTTCGGACGCGGTCGGGCCTGCCCATAAGCCTGAGTCCCCCGGTGCCCCTAATGCCTAGGTTACCTCTAGAATGCGGGTTCTTCAGCAGTCCAACCAACACAAGAAGTACATATTCAAAGCTCAACCGCAACATACCAAACGCCGTCGTCTGGTCCTAAAACCCTGAAACAGATGATAGGAAATAATGGACAGTAAATTCATGGTATAAGAGCAACCACCTACCGTCCCGGAGAAACCATGAAACCTCTCGGTTCGAGTTGCCGATACGACGGTAATCGAAATCGGGACTTCCTGAATGGACAGCAGGCATATTAACCTGTGAATCTATCACATCGGCTTTAACTCTAGGCGGGGGTGAATTTTATATTGATCTTACATACGGAGTAATAATAAAGTGCATATTTCAGTCTACATCATTTTGATGCAGTGTCAGCAAGTGGAGGTCAACGGCAGCTTTTCCTTTTTAATTTATTACACAACCGATTTGCAAATCAATTGCGTCGTAAGATGGTTTCCACAAATTTTGACTATTTTCATTTATTCTCATAAACCATTTTGGCAAAGTGATTTACATACCTCCACTCTAATAATAGATAACAATTAATGGTGGTATCGGTAATTACGCAAAGTGGAACTACAATTTAGTGAACCAGCACATTTTGAAACGAATCACCATTTTATATATGCAAAATGTTTCCGGATATACCATTTACCCATTGGACAACCGAATGTGAAATAGCGATCAGTTCCCCAGATAACGTGAAAACAAAACAAATTTTTAGCACATCAACACATCAAATTTTAGCAGTGATTTGCCATTCTTTAAACTTCGTCGGATGCACCCATTCAGTCAGATGGCGACAAAACAAACTGAACACCTTCTACAAAATGGACATGGAAACTCAAATAATAGTAATTTCAATCATCCGTCTTCCCAGAATCCATAAAAACGCTCCCTCGTTTGCATAATTACTTAAATTTTCTTAATCATTTGTGTAACTAATAAACATCCCTTAATTATCTCATTTACAGAATTAATTAACTAAATAAGTGAAAAACCCTCCTATTTCCCTCCATTAATCTACCTACCTTATAAGTTTTAATATTAATTGCTATAATTAGGCTCTAAAGCCCCAAATTCGGCTGCGCGTTTTAAACGGTAAAATACGAAGAAACTGAAAGGAAATATAGGATGTTAATGATAAAAACTATCATTCTAGCAACGTATTACGAACAGAATATGTTGCACTTGGGAATATTCGAGAAGAAAGTGAACTGTAACATTAGCAGATGTTAACAAAGCGTTTGTAAACTCAAGGAAAACCATGAACCCTTTCAGAATGCCTAATTGCGCGCGGTAGACACAAAAAAGTTCCAAAACATATTTACTTAAAGTTACAATAGAACAGAATCGTTTACTGTAGGTGTCACTGTTCTGGTATACCAATCATAATAAAATATATGAAAAACTACACAGCAAACAACATGAATATGTCACCTGATGAGAAATTCAGTAAACTAAACACGTGACATTAGAGATTGGGAATAACAACATCTAAACGAGAAAGATAAGATGACTCTTCAACAATTTGTGAGGCATTGACGTGTTATTTCGTGTTTAGTGTCTTTAATGATGCAATATCATGAAATAATGTGGATACCAACATAAACTGTGACTCATACAACGCAGCGGTAACCATCGGTAGAGACTGGTATTTTTTCAGGGTACTAGAATAAGTAACGATTATAATGGGCCGTTTGCGCGCAATTTCAAGCGATACTCTTAATGTGTCGTTTGGACTTAGGAAATATTCCATCCCTGCCTATGCAAAGTTTTTAAAGTCCGTCGATGCATTGTAACGACTTGTGTTCACTATAATCCGGCAAACTTTCCACATGAGTCTCAAGTTACAACTTTAATAAATTTTTGAATAGTTGAATTATAAGAATCGGTGGATTGTTGCGCACAACTTAGTAGCAACGATTGTACACCAATTATTTAAATCCGGTGGTGGGAAGACAACTCAGGGTGAATTTATGGCAAATGTAAAATTAAACAGAAATAGAAACGGAACTGCCAGTGTTTCTTTGAAAACACACGGACCTCTAGGTTATTTCCACAACCGGAAACCATAGATTACATCCCCCATTCTGGGGAAGATATAATCATTCACAGTATGTTACTTAGAGGGATTCTGCCGGAGTTTTTTGCGTTTATATGGGAAAGGATAGGGAAAACAATGCTAGATGCGGCGGTTCACGGAGAAAAATGCGTTTATCTGGGAGACATAGGGAATACGAGGACTGATGTTAGGCTAGAACAGGGGTTGAATGAGGGAAATGCGTTTATATGGGAGGCTTAGGGAATACGAGGGCTGAAGCTAGGCTAGAACAGGGGTTGAATGAGGGAAATGCGTTTATATGGGAGGCTTAGGGAATACGAGGACTGATGCTAGGCTAGAACAGAGGTTGAATGAGGGAAATCGTTTATATGGGAGGCTTAGGGAATACGAGGGCTGAAGCTAGGCTAGACAGGGTTGAAGGAGGGGAATGCGTTTATATGGGAGGGGCAGTAAAACCTCCGTTGTTATGCTAGCAGTTAGTTGAAGGAGGGGGAAATGCGTTTATATGGGAGAGGTAGAGAAAATCATGATAGGTGTTAGGAATTGTGGTTAAAAACTGTAATACAAAGAACTGCATTTTTCAAGAACTTTAACAACAAAAAGGTCTAAGTATAGATCATTTGTATGGTATACGAGGAGGGGTCTTTAGTGTAAAAACCTACCTAGGGTTCGCTGTGGGTTTCAGCGAACTAAATGTGCAGGGATTTGTGATTAATGTGCTAATTAGGCCTCCCCTTCTACCTCCCACACCCACCTGAGTAGTAATAGTCCCGGATGAGCCAATTGTTTTAACGATAATCCTGCCGCTAGGGGCGCTAGTGTCGCTAGTGTCGCTGCGTGCGACGGCGGCGGCGGTAAGTTTGAAAAGCGCCCTGAGCGGTAGGATTATCGTTATTGCAATTGGCTCATCCGGGACTGTTTTCTTTATTTATACTTTGAATACAGTACATTGGATAAAGATATGTATACATAGTTTTGATTAACACGATGTATTATTTGCTTAACATATAAATACAATAAATGGACAATATAAGTAATATTAGGAGAAAAAAAAGCACATTAAAATTCATAGTTTTTGTTTGAGGCACTAGGACACACAGATTTCGCGCACAACAATGATTTTAAAGTACGTGGTGCACTTTGAGTCCTCGTCATCGCTGCTGCTGCTATCGGCGGTAAATTGGTGGATAGGTTTGGTGATGCAGGTGACGAGCAGGTGAGAGAAACTTTCGTTGACGAACTCGGTGAAGGTTGGTATATAGATGGGGATGGTAAATTCGTTGTAATGGCTGGTTGAGAAGCATCCTGTGGATGTGACTTTGTTGGTTAGAGCAGGAATGTTGCTGTTGCCGAGGTATATGACGCATAGTGCGTCTTGTTTATGCTGGTGTACTTTGGTAGGTACGCATTTGACGTGGACGGCGTGAGCCCCTTGGACGTCGAGTGTGATGGTGACAACTCTGCTGTTGCGGAAATAGGAGTTGGAGATGCAGAGGATACGGATAGGTGAAGCTGCGTTGAGAATGAGTTGTAGGTTAAGATTGTTCCCCACGGGGACGGGATAGGTTTCGTCGGACATTATTTAGGGTTATATGGGGAGAACGTGACGATGTGACGTTTGAAACCGCTGCGTAGTTTTTCCTCGCCTGCGTATATGATGCAGAATGAGTTAGAGTTGAGTTTGTTGACGAGTTCTGGAGAGGCTTTTGCAAATCTTGTTGGTAGGAAAACTTCTGTGTCGTTGTCGAGTTTGGCGACGAGCTTTGTACCGTGAACGGTGTCGATTGTTTTGACGCCGACGACGCGATATGGTACGTGCTGTTGAAGCGTAGATACGCTGAGAGTGTGGGCGCTGCTGGAAAGTTCTTCTAGCTCTTTAAGGACGTCCTGTGACATTCTGACGGCACAGATGGCAGTTTTTGATAAACGGGGGAGGGCCGTCTATATGAGTGGTTTGATGAGGAAGGTTGTAGTGTTGTTTACACCTGCGATAAGGTGCGCAAACTACCTGTGCGTCTGCGGGAAGTTGGTTCCACACAAGGTCGACGTCGCTTGGGGGATAACGTTCGAAGATGTATATGCCGTTCTGCAGCAGCACTTGGCGTTCCCTGGGCAGTAGCAGGCGGATTCTTCGTCCGTTATCGAGATACCGAAAGAGCACGATGAAGCAGTTCATGTGGTGTTTCTAGCGGAGTACCTTCGAAGGAATTGCTGAATTTGCTTGTTGAGATGATCGAGGTCTTCGTAGAAACCGTGTTGACACTGCGTGCACAGGAGGGTGAGACGGTGCTTAAGTTCGCAGCTGCACGTTTGGTGAAAGCAAAACGAGCAGTGGAAGTCTTTACACGACGGTCCTGGCATTCCCCACGGCTGGCTAGCACCGAATGAAGGGGTAAAGAATGCGCGTGCATAAATATAACCCAACTGCCGGAAGCAGGAAATCACTGGTGGGGGAAAAGTTCGTTGGAGATATTCCACATCAGGGGAAGCACTGGTGGGGGAAAAGTTCGTTGGAGAAACACCACATCAGGGGAAGCAGTGGTGGGGGGAAACGTTCGTTGGAGGTTGGCTACATACGCCGGAAGCGCTTAGCGATTATTGCACAACATCCGCAGGAAAAACACTGTGTCCGTTGATTTAACGGTTTTCGTCTTGGAGGAGAACTCTGTTTTTGAACGGTGCTGAACATGCAAACGACCACATCAGGGGAAAGCACTGGTGGGGGAAAAGTTGGTTGGAGATATACCACATCAGGGGAAGCACTGGTGGGGGAAAAGTTCGTTGGAGAAACACCACATCAGGGGAAGCAGTGGTGGGGGAAACGTTCGTTGGAGGTTGGCTACATACGCCGGAAGCGCTTAGCGATTATTGCACAACATCCGCAGGAAAAACACTGTGTCCGTTGATTTAACGGTTTTCGTCTTGGAGGAGAACTCTGTTTTTGAACGGTGCTGAACATGCAAACGACCACATCAGGGGAAGCACTGGTGGGGGAAAAGTTCGTTGGAGAAACACCACATCAGGGGAAGCAGTGGTGGGGGAAACGTTCGTTGGAGGTTGGCTACATACGCCGGAAACGCTTAGCGATTATTGCACAACATCCGCAGGAAAAACACTGTGTCCGTTGATTTAACGGTTTTCGTCTTGGAGGAGAACTCTGTTTTTGAACGGTGCTGAACATGCAAACGACCACATCAGGGGAAGCACTGGTGGGGGAAAAGTTGGTTGGAGAATTACCACATCAGGGGAAGCACTGGTGGGGAAACGTTCGTTGGAGGTTCACTACATCCGCCGGAAGCGCTTAGCGATTATTGCACAACATCCGCAGGAAAAACACTGTGTCCGTTGATTTAACGGTTTTCGACTTGGAGGAGAACTCTGTTTTGAACGGTGCTGAACATGCAAACGCCGTGAATGTGATCGGGTATGATATAGGATGCTTCGCGACCCAAATGCGGGAGCGAAGGGCGCGAGATGTTTGGGTGAGGTGCGGTTGGAACGCTGGTAGAAATACATGCGCACTAAGGACTATTTTGTGAGATGCGCAGTGCGAAATGGGTGTTGAGGAAATGATGAACCTCGAGGAATGTTCTAAAATTGGCGCACCGTATGTACTTGGTGAACTGCGTGAAATTCATGTCATGTAAGGGAACGTTGGAGGCATGGTTGTGAAGCATGTACTTGTGGTATGCCATGATTTGATTTTGCACGTCCGTCTCTTCCTTCTTTTTGTGATACATGATGTCGGTAATGATGCGCTGCAGGGTATGCAACACGTGCCATTCTTGTTGGTTGAGCGTAACGGATGCGCCTTGCGGTTCTTTGAAAACGAGCTTTAGCTTTCCGAACACAAACTTAAACACGATGGTGACGCTGTCGCTGAACTGAAATTGCTGTAGACGTCCCTGCGGGTCATTCAAGCGTTTGTGAATGATGGGGATGGCTTCGACGAGTTTGTGCCACTGCGAGGAACTCATGACGACTGCGTTGTGCTGTCCACATTTGGCAATGGTGACGACGAGATGGTGCGGTGGCCGGGGGGAGAATCCCACACTGACGAATTTAGTTTGTTGCGGGTTGAGGAAGTAGATATCCGCCAGAGGACCCACAACTGCACTGTGTTGGAACTGTGCTGGCGGAGCAGGGCTGTCGGGATGCTGTTGGAGGTCGAAGATGGGTAGTTTCCTTTTTTCCCCGGGTTTTGAGGTGGTTGGGGTTTGACATCCGGTTATACTGGAACACACAAAACAATAATAATAATAATGTGAGGGATAGAGAGATAAACGGGATAGAAAAAAAGCAAGCTAATACATAGGTGCGAACCTACCTGGTCGGCGTGCTGCATGGCAGCAGGACTGTATCCGCGCGCTGCATGGTACACTCTGAATGAGGCGAGCGGCACCGTGACGTTGCTTTTTATATGAGCAGGAGCGTCTTCTGAAAGCACGTGCAAGACGATGGATTAGCTTAGATGTGCTGAATAGTGACACACACACACACACACACACACACGTACTCACCTTCAAGGGTTGACAAGTTTGCCGAGCGGCAGAGCACTTTGCGCGGCATGCGTTTTTGAACGTTTTGCGAATGACGACATCATTATGCGCGTGATTGCTGACGCGAAATTTTGAGAAGAATGTATGCTTAGGTAAGCCGGAGCAGCGGTGGGTGAGGTAGGCGATGACGTAATGACCGCACGTGGTGCTGTCGAAACCTTGCAGCCTTCTGGCGTTGGTGGACCAACGCGTCCCGCAGACCGAATTTAAGAACCGGAGAAAATGGGGCGAAAGCGGTCCTATGCCGTAACTGTCAAAATATTCTGCACGCGAGTTTTTGTCCACAAAGATGCAAACCCAGTGTTGCCCGGATTTGGTGCTGGGGTCGGTGTTAGCCACTAGCGCCAAGGGAGGCGTTCGAATGCTGTGAAGTACGGGTAGTTTATCGCAGGGGTAGACGCCTAAAAAGTGAGAGCGCGTAGAGGGGCATGTCGATAGAAACCGTTGAATTTGAAAGGTGTTCATGATACCAAAATGGATCGGTTGGCGTCGATTTCGACCGTGCGATGTATTTCCGCTAGCAGCAGAAGTATGACCGGTTCTGTCAATTTATCGGCAAAACCGATGCTTATATAGACGGTTCCGTGGCGCTGACCCGAGATGTGAGACTCGTTAGCGCTCATGTCTGCAGTGAGATCGAAAACCATTATCGTATACCCTTGCGGGTAGGTTTCTCTGGAGATGGAGTGTCCCTCGTCCTTGAAATGAATGCCTAGGCCGTCCTGCAGGGTTTGAAAGCATTGCAAATAGTGTCCCTTTGTAAAGTCGGGTTGCAGAGGTTGGGAGGGAACGGGTTGCCCGTTCACGTAGAGCTGAAAGAAGTTCATTTTAAAATGTTTCAAGTTGTACGGATTTGAGTTAAAATGGCCGGAATAGGCCTTGTCGGTGACCATGGCTACTACCACTCTCCTTGGAACTTGCCCTACGCACACGTCGCTAAACGTCATTGCCCTGGACTCCTTGGGGATGCTGAGAGCGTGAAAGCTGACGTCTTTGAGATGGTACTTTGCGTTGCCCTTTGCGAGCACGGCCTGGTGCGCGAGCTTTATGGTCGGCGAGGGCCGCACCGATTTTAAGCGCAGCGTGGCAGACACGATGTCGGCGTACCCCTTAAAGGTATCTACGTCGGAAAACAGATAAAACTGGGGAGAGGCGGGAGTGAGCTTGACGGTCATGCTAACGTTGTTCAAAAGCAGCTTCTCCTGTCTAAAAAGAGCGTTGGACAGAGGACCGATGAGCTGCACGACGTTGCTCCCTTTGGTAAACCCCTGACGCCACTGAAAGCCCGCATTGGCGATAAAAGTGTCCATGATGCCTGCCGTGTCCTTTCTCCAGAGGGTAGATTCTAGTTTGGTGTTCATGGCATCTTCGGAGTAATTGAGAAGCGTCTCGAGGTAGGTTCTATAGGGGTAACCGGCTTGCGGCATGGAGACGATGATGTTATTGAGGGTTACCTCCATCTGTTGAAACAGGGAATTTAAGGCGTTGTTGACCAGAGTGGCGTTAGCGTCAGCGTTTAAGGCCTCTCCTTTGTCATCTACAACGCGCACCATGAGTTCGAGTACGACGTAGGTCAAGTCTAGGTAATCGTCCGCATTTCCGGAATAATGAAAGGTGATGGGGGCATTTTTCATTAAAGTGTTTTGAGGGTTTAGGTATAGGAACCGTGACTCCTCGATGCTCATCTGAACCGGCACCTCTGTAAAGAGGTCCAGTTCGGAACTCATGTGGACGGTCGCGTCTGCCATTACGAAAATACGTCTTGCACCTTGCGCCTACCGCGTTTCAGCTTGGACTGCTTGCTCTTTCCGGATTTGCTCGGTTTTATTCTCTTGAGACGCCTGGCGCCGGAACCGAGCATGGCACCGAGCTTTTCGTCGGCTTTTCGTTTTAAATTGTATCCGGACTCCTTGAGCCTCCGCTGGAGCGCTTGCTTCGGCGCTGCTCCCGCCACAGTCACATCGGACAGAACGTGGGCGCCCGCCTTTAAGGCCTCCTTTCCGACTGCTTTTGCTCCGCTCTTTAAAAACGGTAGCAACCTTCTGAAGAGTCCTCCGAGGGCTGAAAAGAGACCGCTGCCTCTTTGGTAGCGCTTGCCCCTGTAGAGAGCGAAATCGCGATGGTGGAACGCGCCGCCGGTCTGATTGAGGTAGTACCGCGTTACGGCGTGCACGTCCATTACGCCTGTTTCGGACGAAAAGCGAGAACTACAGTAGAGGAAAATCCGTCGGCGAATGGCAAGAGATCGCCGTAACCGTTCCTTAAATCTATGCTGACCGTCTTGAAGTCCTGCTGAATCAAGGGTACCCAATTTTGGGGAAAAAACGTCTTTTCGTCGCTCATGTAAGTGTTGTTGCTTCTTTCGTATTCCACGGCCGCGCTCTGTATGACTTGGGCGAAGGTGTCGCCCACGACTTGCGGGGACACTAGATTACAGTAGACGAACATTTCGTAAGGAAACCCCATATAAGGATCTACGGGGCGTTTAGCAGCTTTTTCGAGAATGACGTCGACGTAGGGATCGAAACCCAACATTTTTGCCATAGCGGGCGTCAAGAGCAAACTGTGGATGCGGTGTAGAGGTCCCGGAGGGTCCTCCGATTTTGAAACGTCTCGTTTGGGTCTGACGGAACGAGCCGCCGCGGGTTTCTGCTGCCCCGAAGCCCGGGGCTTCGGTTTCGGTTTCGGCTTTGGTCTCTGGCGGGGCGCATCGTTGAGAGCTTCGTATTCGCCGACCGCGTACGGTACGACAGCGCGCGCGACATTTTCCACAAACCCGTCGAACGGAATGTCGGGTAGTGGTTCGGGGTGGGCGACGGCGGCATTCACGCCCGCCGTCTGCTTGCGCTCGTCGAAGAGGAAGAAGTTTTCCACGTGCAAGTGTTCGAGTAGAGCGGCGTTGACGAGGTTCACCAAGTCTTTGGGATTGTGCACGATGCCTTGCGGCATTTGCAAACTGAATTTGGAATGCGTGGGGAGGAGCGTCATGGTGTACTTGGTGCCCGCCAGACGGGCGTCGTCTGGCGAAAGGTTATAAAATTTCACCGGATACCTGACCTTTTGCAGGGCGACCTCCCATTCTCCCTGCAGAACGATTCTCTCGGGCAAGATGTTAGAAAATCTGGCCGTGGTGTTGTCGGTAAAGTGTTCCATGGAAGCGTTGCTCACGAGGGTGATGGAGAAGGGCTCGGTCTTAATCATGTCGAATCGACGGTCGAAGCCAGAACCCACGAGTTAAACTTTGCCGGATACCCCTTCCACTTTACCAAGACCTGCTTGCGGCGCCCTCGGCCCTTGGTCTGTAAAACGCGCTCGATCTTAAACGTCCGAGGTAGCGCGACCTTTTGTAGCTCCTGGGTGTAAAATGCGCCGTCTATGGCTTCTCCGGCCAGATCCTTCAACTTATATACCACCGGCCGACCGCGCACCACCTCGGCTATCCGAAATATTTGGTCCGTCCAATTCTGCTCGTAGCCCTTGTCGAATTTCATTTTTTCTTTAGAGATGCGCACGTGATCGCCGACGGAAAATGTGGGTTTCCCTGCGCGAGGTAGGGTCCTATTACCGTAGAGATTGCGGTACACTCGTAAAATGTTAGACTCGTTCACGTCCTTCGGAGCCATTTTTATGGACCTGTGATGCGAGCTATTGTACGACTCGAGTAAGGCCGGAAGGACTTCCAGGTATCTGTAACTGTTTTTGTGCGTGAAATACCTCCACATCTTGGTTTTTAAGGTGCGGTTGAAGCGCTCCACGACGCTGGCTTTAACGTTATTTTTGGTTGTGTAATGTTTCACGTCGTGTTTCTTCAGAAAGTCGCGAAAAGTCTTGTTGGTGAACTCGGTCCCCTTGTCCGTCTGGAGGACCCTGGGTACGCGTCGGGAGAATATGGAGCGAAACGCTTGCGCGACCTCGGTACCCAGCTTCGATTTCAGGGGCACGGCCCAAGCATATTTGGAAAATACGTCGATAACGGTCAGAATGTACACGTAAGGTTTGTTATGTTCCCTCACGCTGTTCATGACGTTTAGATCGGCCTCCCAAAGATCGTCCATATTCGTCACGTGATAACATCTGGTGGGGAACCGCTTTCTGATCGGCTTGTGCAGAGTGTAACTGTCCCGGGTTCGAAGGAAGGACTCGATGTTCGCCTTAGACGCACCCGTGGCCTTTCGAAGGGGCTCGACCGCGCCCAAACCGGCATAGTGTTCCGGTCTGGCATAGTATCGCCTTAGCGCCTTCCATTCCTTCATGCTTTACTTGTACAGGGGTTGCCAGACGCGCTTGCGAAAATGGTACGACGCGGAAGGCGATTTCGATTTCTTTTTCGGAGTGGCAGGGTTCGCCCTCTTCTTTTTGCGAGGCGAGAGGAGGTTGACCTTTATGGTTCGGGGTTCGACCTCCTGCTTCACCGGCACGCGCTCGTGCACGTCTTCGTAATCGTCGTCGTCGTCGTCGTCGCCCAGGAAGGGCTTTCTGACTTGTGCCACGAGATCGAGGTAGTTGTCCAATTTATGTTTTACGAGCCGCCACTTTTCGTCGGCAGAGAGCTTCGCGCTCTGCAGGTTCCGAATTTCTTTAGCCAATCTGGATACGGTGCGGTCTACAGCGTGAAGCCTGTCGACGGTCTTCGGTTGCGGCGCAACGAGGATCTGCCTGCCGTACTTCATCCTGTTAATTTCGACACTAGCGCGCCGCCGAGCGAAGCCAAGACGGATAGGAGGAATGCCGGCAAAAAACCTCCTTTTTGAACCAAGATGCTCTTCTTCTTCTTCAGAGGAACCCGTTTATCCGTCAACTTCCTCCAAGAAGCCTTGTGCTTCTTCAGGCGACCCAAGCACTTTGCGGGAAGTTGCACGTGACCTCTGCACACGTTGAGCATGCATTCGCTAATGGCCTTGATCAGATCGCCGTCGGCATTTTTTAACAACTTTTTGCGCAGAGGGGCCTTCGCCTTGGCCAGAGCCGCCAAATTGCCGTGCTGTCTCGCTATGCGAGGACTGGTCAGCGTCGCGAGCCTTGACCTACCTCTAGCCATGCTTGCGCGATAATGACGTTCGCCCCGAAAGCGGTACTTTTTATTTAGACTCGACGGCCTCGGTCGGGGCGAGACCCTGCCGGGATAATATAGAACGAAACGAAACCCGAGTCCTCTCGGCGGCCTCAGTTGGGTACGAAATAAGAGAGGTTTTCCCCCGGCAGCACGCCGGTTCGATACCTGTATCGGGCGGGCGTGTACTGAGTGCAGTCCAGCACGAGATACCCGTGAGGGCGTTCGGTGGCCTTCTCGAAGGCCTCCAAGAGAAACCTAGAGTTCCTGGGCTCGATCTGCTGGCACAGTCTCTCGATCTGCATCTTGTCCCGGTTGTTCTTGAAGACCACGACGTAGTTCGCATTCAGAGAGATGTTGCGATATTTCTGACCCTGCGGAAACACGTTCTGCAGGATGTAGACGATGCCGAAGCGCTTGTGATGGGAGTCTCTGGTGAAAAAATTGGACACGTCCTTCCCGCCACCCTCCACCATCAGATCGTCGAGGACGACGAGGTCGTTCTCGCCCACCGAAGCAAGTTCGGGTATGCCCGCGTGGGTCTCGCAGCGCAGAGCCGAGGGTTCGAGTCTCGGCGAATACTCCGGAGGGTGGCACCACAGCACCCTCCTGGGGCGCACGTCGAACATCCGGTGCGCGTGGCGCAACAGGTTTTTCACGAAGGTCGACTTGCCGCAGCGCGACGGCCCCGCCACGAGCATCGTGCTGGGAAACTCGAATCGCCGCAGGTCTCGGGGACCGGGCATCGTCTCCTCGGGGGTGCCCGGTTCGAAATGACTTTGGCGCGGCTGCGGACGTCTCATTTATGCGTTCCTCTTGAACCCGTAGGGATAGGAATCGTGATCGCCGGCGAGCACGCGCTTGTTGACCACCATTCTAAACGTCTTCGAGCTGGGTTCGGTGACGACCGTCCAAGACGGTTTCCGCGAGATCTGCGTGCCCTCCAGCTTCACCGCGCGGTCGTTGTCCCTGAGCACCACGTCGCGAATCACCTCCGCGTTCACCAGCTCCAGGTTGCCCGAATTGAGCGTGATCCCCTTCACCTTGCACACCGAGAAGGTCTTGCCCGTCTCGGGGCAGACGATCTCCATGCAGTAGCTTTTGGGCCCCGTGGAGGCGAACCGGGCGATGTAAGAGCCCCTCCCGTACTTCTCCAGCTCGTCCGTCATGTCCCCCAGGAGGCGTCCGACGGACGGCGTCCAGTCGCCCGGAGCGGCGGCGACGACGACGGAATCGGTGTCGAAGTAGCAGACCCGTTCTCCCAGCCTCTTGAGGTAGGAGTAGAGCACCAGGCGCGCGTGAGCCGTGGTGTAGGCCGCCAGCACGGCGTTGGCGGCGGTGTTGACCTTGCGGCACTGCTCGCGGTACCTCCACACCGCGTACACGATCCGGTCGGTGACGGGCACGTAGGTCTGCACTTCCACGCCCGGGTCGTTGAGCAGCTCCAGGAGGCGGTCGTACCGGTCCACCAGCTCGCACGTGGGGAGGTTTTCCCTCTGCCCCAGTTTGCCCCAGAAGCTGTTGAGCATCAGCTTGGCCAGCTCCCGCCTGCCGGGGTTGGCGGCGACGGCCTGGGGATCCAGGGCGACGCCTTCGTGTTCGAAGAATTGCTCCACGTACTGCTGCTTTGCGGCGGGGTCGTCCCAATCCGAGGGCCATCCGGAGGCTTCGGTCTTGATCTTCAGGAACTGATTCACGTAGTCCTCGAAGAGACCCTTGGCTCCGGTGGTCGGATCGTGCCGCACCACGTCGTACTCCCAGATCTCGTGGACCCTGAGGAGGCGGTACCCCTCCTCCAGGGCGACCTTCATCTCGTCGACCACCCAGGTACCCAACAACGCCCTCTCGCGCTCTCCGTGGTGGCACTCGTCTTGGTTCTCCGCCTCCGCGCAAGCGCGGCATAGCGGGAACATGAGCTTGCCGCCAATGCGCGCCGGTAGCACCGGGTGGTACAGGTGTTGCGGCGGTAGAACCTCGCACTTCACCAACCCGCCCCCCACGTCTTCCAAGCGCGGGAATCGATCCACGTGGATCTTGGGATGGCCCGCGGGGTAGGGTTTCGTCTTGTTCACGTACGGGTACAGGCTGCACACGTCGTAGTAGTAGATTTTGCTATCCCCCTTCGCCTCGCAGTACGTCTTGGTGCAGTTGGTGCGACCTCCGTAGAAGGCGTCTCTGGGGTTCAGGGGTTCGGGTACCGGAAAGTCCCTTGCGTGGCGCGCGAGGTCCTGGTCGGCCTTCGTCGCGGCGTCGAACTCGCACTCCCACATTTCCACCACAGCGTAGCCGGCGGCCTTGATCTTGGCCGTGACCTTCTCGGTGCTCTCTAACCTGGAGGCCATGGTTTCGTGTCCCGAGTTGTATATCGCCGCATGGCGATTGTGAAAGCACCGCCTGCAGCCGTGGTAAAAGCACCCGTGGAAAAAGTACGCGGTTTTTTCGGCCTCTCTGTACCCGTCCACCTTGAGCCCCACGATTTTAACTTCGCGTCCTCGCATGGCGTGCTGGATGACGATGCGGTTTTGCATCTCTAGCCAAGTTAGCCATATGCATGCGGCGCGAGACTGCCGGTCCGCTAGTCGATACCCGCCCGCTGGCAAGAGGGCAATTTTTTTAAGCGGCATGAAGCGCTTTCTATACACGCACATGCACGCCTGCGCGATGGTGACGCATTCTCTGAACGGGTCTATTCCGTTCTCGTCCAAGAATTCCCTTCTGAATTTGGAAACTCCCTGACTCAGTAGAAATACGTCCATCTTGCAATACGCCACCATTTCCGCCCTCATGTCGAAGACGTGCCCGGAGGACGCCTTTTCTTCGTGCCACTGCTCGAAGGCTTTCCGACCCTCCGCCGACATGCCCTCAGGGCAGTAATGCCTTTTGTCGGGAATCGAACCCACGTACCGCTCGTTTTCCTTCGTGTTAAACAGGTACGGGAAATAACCTTTGCATTCCTTCAATCCGAAGGTCTTGGAAAAGCGGGAGAGTGGCATGGGTATGAAGTTGAGCGAGTCTAGAAATGTGACGTCACCGTACCTCATCCTGTAGATCTTGCTCCCGTTCATGATGAGCTCCGGGATCCAGTCTAAGTGCGCCACCATGTACTTTAATAGAAACTGCCCGTCGTAAGCTCTGAGGTTATGCGCCACGACGTAGACGTCCCAGGCTTCGAATCTCGCCTGCGCGATGTGCTCGAAAAGCTGCTTCACGGGTTCGTCCGTGAACACCCATTCTTTGCAACCGCATTCCATGCAGTATGCCGTCTTGCGGCGTTCGTCGATGCAGTGCGGGCAGGCTTGGTACAACACGCACAAGTTAGGTACATGCTCGTATGTGTCCTTTTTGCCGGTATATGGAATGTTTTGCGTGCATTCGAAGTCGATGAACATAAACACGTACCGGTTTCTTTTGTTCTTTGCGGCGTACGGCTGCATATAGCACATGTGGCTAGAATTCACGTGTGTCTTGCAATGATAGCAGTACTTTTCCCCGCACTCGTGCGCGGTTTTTCTGTACCTCGCATTCACGAGCTTGTTGCAAGACGTGCACACCTTTTCTACGTCGCACACCGACAGCGCCTTTGGGTAAAAAACGCCTTTCTTTGCGTGGTTTGCAAAGCATGTCGGTCCCTTAAAATCTCTGTTGCACCCGGCGCAGCGTATGTAGGCGTCGAATCGCGCATCGCACTGCTGATGGCATTTAGCGCACCCGGCGTCGCACCTGTGAAATTCTTTTTTGTGTGCCGAGGGATGATGACACCGGCGGCAATACGATTTGCATTTAAAGCACTTGTGAAGGTTCACGATGGCGTTAAAGTGCCCGGCGTGGAGCATGACGTCGATGTATTTATCGCATTTCTTATCCGACGCGTACAGCACGTGCTTCCCCGTATGATCGCCAAACACCGTCACAGCGTAGCCCTTTAACGCAGCGTCAAAGCGTCTGACGTCATCTATGGTGCAGCCGTCGTGGCCTTGACCGATGCTCGCGCACAAGGCTACGGCCTTCGATTTTTGCAGATAGTCGGAACGCGTCATCGTTCTGTAGTTGACGTCGCGATCCACTTTGGCTTTGCCTACAACGATGGCTCTTGCTAAACACAAGTTGTCTTTGTTGGCTATTTCGACAATGCCTTTATTGCCCCTACAGGCATCGCAAGGTTGGTGGCACGAACCCGAGACCTCCCTGGTCCACACAAACGTCACGTGAAGAGGCCCGCTTAGCAAGAATTGTTGGTTACTTTGCATTACTTTTTCGATGCTTCCAACAATGACATCCGCATTCAATTGGTCTACGCGCCTAACGCTCATGTTGAAGGCTTTGGACGTCTCCTTTTCGTCTGTTATGGATATGCCTAAATATCCGGGTTCGTTTTCTAACAGGTTCTCTTTCGCAAAGTTTAGAATATCGTTAAACAGATGCGATACCCATTGCTCGGGGTTGACATCTCTGGGGACCGGGTTTACGGTAATTTGAGACTCTGTAAAACCGGAAAAAAGCTTTGGCAGCGTTCTCTGCTTGTGCCCTATAATTTCGAACGTAGGCTGCAAGGTGTCATCGCGACTTCCCCCGGATTGCATCTCCATCTTATCGTCCGAATGCGCCGATCGCTCTTTCCCCTGCAAAGTGCTGCTGCTATTTTGTTTTTTTTAGTTTAAACTATTTTTCGTCAAATAGAACGATTTTGTAGAAAAACTCCCGCTATCGCAACGCTTCACTACGGGCGTTTGCTCTTAGCACAGGGTTTTTATAAGCTCGCTTATCAAAAACGCTGTTTCATTATGCGCGTCGAGTTAAATGCCTCGTTTCGCAACAAAATTGTTACGTTTGTAAAAAAAACGCTGTCATTCTGCCACTATCCACCACTGCACGACCACCACTGCAATAAGGCTGCATAAACGCTGACGAGTTTCCTTTTCTCACGCTCGTGTTACACACGTCGGCATACTTCCTTGTGCAGTGCTGCGCATGCAAAATGACAAGCAAGCAAGCAGCGTTTTAACGTTTATGTACACTCGCGTCAGTACAATTTTTTAAAACTAACAACGCCGTGTGTGGTGTTTTTGTGTTGTGCAGTGCATACGTGTTATGTAAAATGCGAGAAATAAAAAGAAGCAGCAGATACTTCCTTTCTAAGGAGTAACACCAACTGTTGAATGAAAATTCTCAAGTGTTAACGTTCGTATCACCTCTAACCTCTGTCTCTTATAGGTGAGTACGAAAGTTTATTTTCATATCCACTTATTTTTAATCCGGTTAAACTTTTCGGGGAATGGTTGCATCCGAAGGGACGCTATACACTGGCCTTAAAATTCTAAAGTCTTTCCAACAACATGGCGGGGCAAGAACTGAAAAGCCACATGCTTTTAAAAAGAATGCTAAGCATTGTACAATTCGAACCATTTATAACAAATATCTCGGAAATGGCTGACGTCACAAAAACGTTATTTCAAATAAATTGTGTGTTTTTTTAAAAGAGATCTAAATTTTTTTGTATTGTATGTTTTTTCTCAAACCTTAGCAGTTATACAAGATCGTAGAAAATTTCTTCCGAATCAAGAGGACTTCGCAGGCTATTTCCGCAAAATTCGAGATATACATTTTATTTTTCATATAAATGACTTTAATATATGGTGTTGTAATTAAAATCGTCAGAGGCAGTTTTAGAAAATAAAACATTTCGGAAAATAGTTCATGTAAATGGTAGTTTTGGGTGGAGGGACTTTCTTGTAAATCTCTGTGTCGTAACTTTTTGGAAGGTACTCAACCTAAATACCAAGTTTTAGTATTTATCCGACTTTTCATTTTTGAGTTATGCTGCTCTGACACATACACACAGAATTTTCTAAAAATGTTTTTTATTCAGGGGACCTCGAAACAAGTATTTAGTTTTTCCGGTGAAATCTCAATATTGAATATTTGGATGCAATGCATACCTCCTCTACCTACTATTTTACGTGGTAGAGAAAGCCCCCTAAATCAATATTATTCCATGCAGTTGTGAAATGTGTTTCAGTGGGGTGAATAAAAATTAGTTTGTTGGTATCGTTATCACAGTACTGTTTCACTTGTGATATACCGTTCTCTTTGTATCAAAATGAAAAAAAGAAAAGTTAAAAGAATGACGTTTTTTAGTGAGAAAGGTCTAAAGCTTTTAAACATTAAAATCAACATGGAAACTTTGTAAATAGACAACGCCTCAAAGTGATACTAATACACATAGATTGTGTGCTTTTTCGTTCTTGTAAATAAGGCTTCGTTTCCTACGGTTTAACACTTTGTACAAAAGACATTCACAATGAGACTACTTCACAGCTATTCCCAGAAAATTGAAGTTATACATTTTATTTGTCGTGCAGATATCTTAAACATACCGCACCGTAATCAAAAGGGGTTAGAGCCGTTTTTAAGACAATAAAAATAACGAACTTTCTCCCGCTAAACGGGTAGTTTGCGGTGTGGGAATTTTCTTGAAAATCTACGGTTTGTTAAATTTTTACTTTCTCTACTACGTATAGTAAGTAGGGGAAGTATTGCATTCCACCCAAAAATTCGATACCGAGATTTCACCGGAAATACGTGTTTTGAGACCTCCTGAATCCAAAAAAAGCATTTTTGGAAACATGTCCGTGTGTGTGTCTGTGAACAGCATAACTCAAAAACGAACAGTCGGATAAGCACCAAACTCGGTATTTAGGTTCAGTATCTTCCAGACATGCGACACGAAGGTTTTCAAGAAAATCCCCCCCCCCACCCCAGACTACCCTTTACATGGAAGATTTTTCGAAAATGGCTCTAACGATTTTGATTAAAATATCGCATGTTTAAGATAATGTTATGAGAAATGAAATGTATATCTCGAATTTTCTGGGAATGTCTCCAAAAGTATTCTTCATTGTGAACGACTTTTGCATAACTGGTAAACCATAAGAGATACACAAAATTTTACTACACATAAAATGTAGATCGCGTTAAAATACACAATTTATGTCATATACATTTTTTTAGTTGAGTGAACCATTTTCGAGATATTGCTTGTTATTTCCTTAAATTTTCCAATACTTATACTTTTTCTCAAATGCGTTATTCATTTTTACTTTCTCTACTACGTATAGTAAGTAGGGGAAGTATTGCATTCCACCCAAAAAATTCGATACCGAAATTTCACTGCAAATACATGTTTTGAGAATCACTGAATCCAAAAAAAAAAAAAAGCATTTTTGGAAACATGTCCGTGTGTGTGTCTGTCTGTGTCTGTGTGTCTGTCTGTCTGTGCGTCTGTGTGTCTGTGAACAGCATAACTCAAAAACGAACAGTCGGATAAACACCAAACTTGGTATTTAGGTTCAGTATCTTCCAGAGATGCGACACGAAGGTTTTCAAGAAAATCCCCCCACCCCAGACTACCCTTTACATGGAACATTTTTCGAAAATTTTAATTTTCTCAAAAACGGCTCTAACGATTTTGATTAAAATATCATATGTTTAAGATATTGTCATGACAAATAAAATGTATATCTCGAATTTTCTGGGAATGTCTCCAAAATATTCTTCTTTGTGAACGACTTTTGCATAACTGGTAAACCATAAGAGATAGACAAAATTTTACTACACAAAAAATGTAGATCGCGTTAAAATACACAACTTATGTCATATACGTTTCTTTTGTTGAGTGAACCGTTTTCGAGATATTGCTTGTTAAAATCGCATGTTTAAGATAATGTTATGAGAAATGAAATGTATATCTCGAATTTTCTGGGAATGTCTCCAAAAGTATTCTTCATTGTGAACGACTTTTGCATAACTGGTAAACCATAAGAGATACACAAAATTTTACTACACATAAAATGTAGATCGCGTTAAAATACACAATTTATGTCATATACATTTTTTTAGTTGAGTGAACCATTTTCGAGATATTGCTTGTTATTTCCTTAAATTTTCCAATACTTATACTTTTTCTCAAATGCGTTATTCATTTTTACTTTCTCTACTACGTATAGTAAGTAGGGGAAGTATTGCATTCCACCCAAAAATTCGATACCGAAATGTCACTGCAAATACATGTTTTGAGAATCACTGAATCCAAAAAAAAAAAAAAAGCATTTTTGGAAACATGTCCGTGTGTGTGTCTGTCTGTGTCTGTGTGTCTGTGTGTCTGTCTGTCTGTGCGTCTGTGTGTCTGTGAACAGCATAACTCAAAAACGAACAGTCGGATAAACACCAAACTTGGTATTTAGGTTCAGTATCTTCCAGAGATGCCACACGAAGGTTTTCAAGAAAATCCCCCCACCCCAGACTACCCTTTACATGGAACATTTTTCGAAAATTTTAATTTTCTCAAAAACGGGTCTAACGATTTTGATTAAAATATCATATGTTTAAGATATTGTCATGACAAATAAAATGTATATCTCGAATTTTCTGGGAATGTCTCCAAAATATTCTTCATTGTGAACGACTTTTGCATAACTGGTAAACCATAAGAGATAGACAAAATTTTACTACACAAAAAATGTAGATCGCGTTAAAATACACAACTTATGTCATATACGTTTCTTTTGTTGAGTGAACCGTTTTCGAGATATTGCTTGTTATTTCCTTAAATTTTCCAATACTTATACTTTTTCTCAAATTCGTTTATTCATTTTTTTTTATGTCCTGAACATGCAAACAGAATGGAATTCGCCACATAGCAACCAGCGTTAAAATATTTGACTATCGCTTAAAAGCTACCAATTAGATTGTACAAGAGTAGAGAAAGTCATGTCAGTGTAACACATCAGTTTTTTTTTATACGCTACTATTTTAGTGTGTGTGTGTGTGTGTGTGTGCGCGCGCGCGCGAGTACGTGCCTAGGAACCGTGCGCCACAAGCCAAAACGACGACGTTATAGAAAAACTTTATCATTTGCCTACCGGCCAGGGACAACCGCTAAAAAACCTGAAAAAAAGCTCTAAGAGTATTCTAACGCTTACCGATCTGGAAAACCCTTGAAAACAAGATAGTACACTTTTGAGATATTGCTTGTTATTTCCTTAAATTTTTCAATACTTTTTTACTTTCTCTACTACGTATAGTAAGTAGGGGAAGTATTGCATTAGTTATTTTTTTAAAAAAAAGGAAAAAGACGAATAATATAAGTATGGTAGAAACAGCTTGCATTCGTCTACCAACCAGAGAAAACCCCCGAAACACTAGTTATTTAAAATTGCTGATGAGTTCTGGATAGGCTTTTGCAAATCTTGTTGCTAGCAAAACTTACCTTTCCCATCACCTCCAACATACCCCACTCCTTTTTCTGTCCACCAATCATAATCTCTCTTATTCTCGCCAATCAGCAACCTTCATTTGTTCCTTTCCACCAATACCAACACTTCTTATTCCCACCAATCACAACTTCACACGTCACTTTCTGTTATACTTTTTATCCCTCGTTCGCCATCTTTCCCCCTCTTTCAGCCCCCAACCTCCGCACAGACAACGTCTCACCGCTCCTTAACCTCAACTTCGTGCCTCCGTCATCTTATTTAGTTCCCATTTTTACCACCGCGCCTCTCATCTCCCAACCAGATTGCCGGCAAGAACAGATCTCGTTCATTCGCACCTCGACGGTTGACTCGGCAGCAGCTACTGCGAACACCTACGTCGTACATGTTTTTGACCGCTTTCGACCGGCTATGAGAACCCTGCTCCTACGTACGCTAGCGACCATCACGATGGTCCAGTACCAGGTTTTTGGTATAGTTAAATTACGCCTCTGCAAAGGGTGTCTGTACCGCTTTAAAAACCTAGGTATATCAGTGCGTAGTGATGTTGGTTGATCTTAAAGCTGGTTAAGCATTTTCAAAAACAGTTTGCTTTTATTTTTTCGCGTCGCGTGCCGCGCTTTTGGTGACGCATCCACACCGGTAACAGGTAAGTACCACACGCATAATTATTTTTCGGACCTGCTTGGCGTAGGAATATATCCTTTCGTGTTTTGGTACTGTAACCTCAAACCTCCTTACCCACCTCTTGCGTCCGCCATCTTGTTTAGTTCTCACCGCATCTCCTTGTCGCAGACCCTCCGCCATTTTTAGTTCCCACTATTTTAACCTCAAAATCTACTCTTCTAAAACTCTTGCTACCCCCATCTTCTTTTAGTTCCCATTCTCACCACTGCGTCTCCTTACCCCCACCTCTTGCGACCGCCATGTTCACCACTAACCTCAAAATTTCCTCGTCCTTAAACCTCTTGTCTCAAACACCTTGTTTAGTTCCCATTTTCGCCACCGCATCTCATATCGCCCCCCATCTCTCTATCCACTCAAGAAAACTACCATCCGACGTTCAAAAATTGCTGATCAGTTCACGACAGGCTTTTGCAAATCTTGCTGCTAGCAAAATTCACCTTTCCCATCACCTCCAACATACCCCACTCCTTTTTCTTTCCACCAATCATAATCCCTCTTATTCTTACCAATCAACAACCTTCATTTGCTCCTTTCCACCAATAACATCACTTCTTATTCCCACCAATCACAACTTCACACGTCACTTTCCTTTACACTTTTTATCCCTCGCTCCCCATCTTTTCCCCCATTTCAGTACCGACCTCCGCACAGACAACACCTCGCCACCCAATTCCTCTCCATCACGCGACCTCCATACTCCTCCATCTCCCTTCCTCCATCTCCCACCCCAAATTAACGAACCAATCAAAACACTCCACGTCACTTCCTCAATTCTTTCAACTCGTCCCGGATGAGCCAACCGATTTAACGATAATCCTAACGCTCAGGGCGCTTTTCAAACTTACCGCCGCCGCCGTCGCACGCAGCGACACTAGCGACACTAGCGCCCCTAGCGGCAGGATTATCGTTAAAACAATTGGCTCATCCGGGACTATTACTACTCACCTGGGTAGCTTTGTGGCAAGGGCTGTCATAACTTTTGTATTGTATAACGGAGAGGTTGACAGGTATGACTATTAAGGTCTTCCAACACTTGCCAAAATGAACAATATGTGTAATAAATTATGCTTTGTGACAAAAGAGCAAACGCTATTCTCCCCATCCCATTCCCCGCACAGGTTTTCGTTAGAAAAACACACCTGCAAGAACCCCCCTGCATTCTAATGGCTGGTATTATATACCTGACTGCTCTTTCAAGTATCTGCGCGATAGCAAAGAGCCAGGCTGTTGCCATACGACACACCCTGGGCAAGCTTCATTAACAGAGAATACCTGGGAGCAATAAATTCTTCTGGTTGGCGGAATGGGTGACCATGCAGCTGCGTGGGACAAGGAGTAATAAATTACGTCTCAAACATTCTGGTACCATTCATGCCCACGAGGCAGCCTTCATTAGATTAAAATATAATTTTACTGGCGTAGACTGTTTAATTGCTTATATCTGCTGAATGAAAAGAGATAAAACGATGCAATGAAAACTAATTACAATCCTGGAAGACGCAACGCCATTAAGGCATTGTTCCAAATAGACTGGGATGCCCGGGTTCGAATGCAAGGAAAGATTACAAATTCATCTTCCATATTCCGGAACTAACTAAGATAAACGCGTCGAATAAACCTTACTACGTTTACGTCATTAGGTGGCTTCTTTTGAATATATATTAGGGTAACCTAAGTCCTGAGTTCCATCCCTAATATTAGATATCCATTATCTCAGCAACTAACAGATATAGAGCGGTGGACCAAAGCATGATGGATACCTCCTATGATGTACAATTAATACTACATATAATTGATAGTTAGTAGCCCTTAGTTCGAATTCCGATCTTTCAATGACTTCCTTAATTCTTCTCTATACTCTAGGATAAATCAGTTAAGTTGATGTCGTAACTGCATACAGCTCTTTTTTAACATGCCAAACTAATACTACAAATAATTTTGGTCCTGGTGTTCCGTTCGAATACGGATTAAAATACATTTACTTGCAAATTATACCTTATGACATAATTGAGATAGACACGTCCAAGAAAACGTAAACAGGGTACCAGTTCCCGAAATATCGTTATCATGACAAAAAGCACTTTAAAGTACTCAGATCGAATCCCGAAGGTCTGATTTCATATGTCTTCAAGCCTATGAATCATACCAGATTCGAGTAAAGATTATATGGTGGAGGATGATGCGGGGGAGCTAAATTACAAAAAAAAATACATTTATTAAAAGCATTACCAGGTTCGATTCTAGAAGCTTAAAAGCTGGGTAACTCTGAAAAAAACTTTGCCTGTGCTTTTAGTGAGATTTAATGGTTTTTCCGCGATAGCTGAGTATTAAGCGTATATGAATGTCATATTGTATACGAATTCATTGGAGAATAAAGGGAAGTTGGAAAGGAAGAACTGAAATGGGAATGAACACATGAACTAATGCAGTACATACATGCATTTAACTAGATAAGGGAGAAAATCTTCTACGCCACCTTTTAAGCATCTACTTCTAAAGTATTGTGGTAATAGAGATGGAGTTAACTTTCGTGCAATGGGTGGTGGAGGCGCTTATCGTAGGCTTTGAATGGAAACATCTGACGGAATGACCGTGTGAGAATACTTCTCTTGTTGGTGTGACAGGATATAGAGTTAGTTATGGTACGGGTTTAAACGTGTTTGAACCTTGTCTCTGGGTGTTAGGTTATAATGCTGAGGTTAATACGCGCATAGCATTAAAATGAGTGGTATAACACAAACCACTTTTCTTGCTATGGAAGAGGACTAAGTAAAATTTTTAACACTAATTTAAATGATTGTGAAATACTTTGAAATAGTGATGAAATTTGCACCCTTAAAATATTCGAATCGTGTATACATTGCCATTTAGGTAACCTACCTGTTGCAAGTTTAACGCCATATGCTAAGACGAGGAGTTGGAGCAGCAAAGTACTTGAATTGTAGATAAAAAAATCTGATGTGTTACACTCACATGACTTTCTCTACTCTTGTACAAACTATTTTTACAAACGCCTATTCCCCATCTACTTCATGTTAATCGAGATAAACATTTGCAGTCTCTATCTTATTGCCAATTTTCTTGTAGATGTAAGGGGAAAATATATTTACAAGGGCAATGTAGAAAAACAGTAGTCTTTAAGCACATACATATCTCTTAATAGCTGGTTGCTAGGTGCAGCACTATTCCCTTTGCCACAGATTAATACTTTTTGCATATCCAAGACAAAAAAATGAATAACGAATTCCCATTTGAGAAAATAAGTATTGAAAAATTTAAGGGAATAACAAGCAATATCTCGAAAATTGTACACTCAACGACAAAAATGTATATGACATAAATTGTATACTTTAACGCGAGCTACATCTTTTGTGTAGAAAAATTTTGTCTATCTCTTATGGTTTACCAGTTTACCAAAAGTCGTTCACAATGAAGAATACTTTTGGAAACATTCCCAGAAAATTCAAGATATACATTTTATTTGTCATGAAAATATCTTAAACATATGATGTTTTAATCAAAATCGTTAGAGCCATTTTTGAGAAAATTAAAATTTTCGAAAAATGTTCCATGTAAAGGGTACTCTGTGGTGGGGAATTTTCTTGAAAACCTTCGCGTCGCATCTCTGGAAGATACTAAACCTAAATACCATTTTTGGTGTTTATCCGACAGTTCGTTTCTGAGTTATGCTGTTCACAGTCAGACATATACACAGACAGACACACACACACGGACATGTTTCCAAAAATGGTTCTCGGATTCAGGGGACCTCAAAACATGTATTTCCGGTGAAATCTCGGTATCGAATCTTTGAGTGGAATACAATACTTCTACTTACTATACGTAGTAGAGAAAGTAATAATAAAAAGAATCAAGGTATGCATTTACATAATGTTTTACTCATTAAAAAAATCCTTACTTCCTAATGAAAAAGAAATACTTACATTGCAATGATTAGTTTAAATATAAGCTGTATCACAGGAGTCAGAGGCTTGTATGCAAAGACTTTATTATGAATTATTAAACAATGCAATGAGGTCTGTTCAGGGATATTTACACTAGCTTGAATTTCTATTCTGGTCCATTTACAACTTCCTCTGGTTGGTGCGCGCAATCTATAACAAATATAGGTGCAAATTTAAGAAAATCTGTCCTCTTCAATAAAAGATAATTCTCTTTTTCATAATAAGAGTTCTGAAGCTTTGAGTACATATCATACAATGATACAAATCTCGAGTTTGCAAAGTCCAAATTCATGTGATGGTAGGGATAACTTTCAGTATTAAGATAAAGTCTCAAATTAGTTATGTAACAATGAACAAAAGGGAGCAGTCTTTAGATGCATTACTCGACCATAAAGTCTAAGCACCCAAAATGACAAATCTCGGCTTCAACATTTTAATGTGGTGGCGACTTTCCAAATGAATGATTTAGTTTGCGGCACAGCAGGCTGATTATGCAGATCCATGGTCCTAAATGGGAGATACAGCGGCTCGTCCGACTTGAAAATCTTGGGGATTTCAACCTTTTCAACATCAGAATGTCTAATCATAGGCATTCTCCACTCGATTCGTATAAGTGTAACACTGGCATTCTCTTCACCCTGGGGAGCTATAATACAGTTTTTAGAGTCCTTTGATCGAATCAGAACCAACTCAAACTTGCTATTGAATATGAATACCTTGTGGGCATCAGCAAATTCCAGAAGCATCGAAAGCGGTACTAGAGCATTGCAGGCTCCATTTGCTGTATGTGCAATGTCCGTGTCTTCTCCAGGATAGCACCATCCAGCATTCAGCAGACGGTCAGATTCCATTGGGTTGAGAGCAGCATAGTTGCGTAAGGTTAATTGCGATCCCGGGATTTCTGGTTCGATCAATAGTTGAGCCGTTCATATCCAGTCGAATCTCCTCAAACATGAATGCAATAGCGTTATTGGTAAGTAGCTGCTCCATTTGGTTTAGTAATACTCCGCTCGATGAATAGATAACTTCGATTAGGTAATGTATATACATCCTCTTAATCTCGTCATTACAGTCCAGAGCTGATGTATTCAACGGCAAAACACAGATTCCTCTTCTTTAATGATCTTGTCGTCGAATCTCGGTGTCTGCAACATTGAAGATGTCCATGTTTAAAGGATTCCGAAGCACAAAGCCTGGAGGAACTGGCGATCGCGCGACGTTAACCCTCTGGGTGTCAAAGGCAGAGTATGACGCGGGCGTCAACCACTCCATTATTATATCCTCGACGTTGCTGACTTCATCTAAATTCTATTGCCATTGCAACGGATGTGAAGTCTTATGCTTATGTCTTCGTTTCTAAAGTCAATGATATTACCATTCTGGTCCACTACACGAAGACGAATTTGCTCTATGACATTGGTGTTAATGATTGGAAGGTTAATTGGATTTGATGGCTCTTAAGAAATATAATATCCAGGCGGAACAGAACTAAATCATTCAGTGCAATATCGCCACCACGTTAAAAACGGAGAAGCCGAAATTGTCATTTTGGGTGCTAAGACTTTAAGATCGAATAATGCATCTAAAGGCTGTTCTCTTTCTGATCATTGTAACATAAATAATTTGAGACTTTATCTTAATAGTAAATGTTTTCCCTACCATAAAATGAATTCGGACTTTAGAAACTCACGATTTGCATCATTGTATGATTTGTACTCAACGTTTCAGAACTTAGAACTTTCATTATGAAAAAGAGAATTATCCTTTATTGAAGAGGACAGATTTTCTTAAATTTGCTCCTATATTTGTTATAGATTGGGCGCATCAACCAGAGGAAATTGTAAATGGACCTGTGAACATCAGAATAGAAGTTCAAGCTAGTGTAAATATCCCTGAACAGATCTCACTGTATTGTTCAATAGTTCATGAAAAGTATTTACATACAAGCCTCTGATGAATGTGATACAGCTTGTATTTTAAACTAATCATTGTAATATAAGGATTACTTTTAAATTAGGAATGTAAGGATTTTTAATGAATAAACCATAATTTAAATGCAAACCTTGATTCTTTTTATTATTTTTATCATACAATTCAAGTACTTTCTTCCTTCAAATCCTCGCTTCAGCATATGGCGTTAAAAGTGCAACAGATAGGTTACCTGAATGGTAATGTATACACGATTCAAGCATCTTAAGGGTGCAAATTTCATCACTATTTAAAAGTATTTCACAATTATTTAAATTAGTGTTCAAAAATCTTATTTTGTCCTCTTCCAAACACGTCTAGACTCATTAGCACAATAAGGACTAGTGAATAGAACTATCATATACTTAATTTTTAATAATAAAACGGTGATTAATGGCGATATCTCTTATATTGAAATACGTGTTTAAACAGACGTTTGGGTTTTCGTGAAGGTTTGTGTGCTCAGAGCACGGTTTTTGAATGCATTGAGTATTTATATCTATGTTCGGTCGTGCGCATAGCTCTTCGTGCAGGTTCGTGTGCATGCAGGATGTGTTATAATGTGTTATGCGTGTGTAGCTACTTTTTGTTCCAGTGTTCGTGTATGTTTATGTGATTTTGTGTGTGCGTGCATGCGCAAGTATCTGCTGTGTGTAGGGGTGAGAGCGATTATTTATGTGTATGTGTCTGTTTCTGTACGAGAGTCTGTAGCTCTTTGTTCCGCTGTGTTCGTGTATGTTTGTATACGTATGGGCCTGTTTGTGTGGGGGGCGTCTGAGTGAGATTGTATGTGTGTGTCTGTGTATGCATGCGTGTGAAGGAACCCATAATTATGGAGAAGGAACGAACCTCTCAATTAATGTTACATTTCATGTTCGACGTAGACACATATATTTTATATATTTAGGGAGTTTAAAAACCATTCATAACTTAAACATCATTTATTCCTTATTATCTTTATTTTTTCTCGTTTTTATGCATTTTGAAACCAATCGTGAGAGAACTTAAGCAATTAAATACCGATTAACTGTTAAATCTTGATATTTCACTCACATCAATGTCTTTTAATGATGTAACATGAACTTTGATCAAACATATAATTCAACTCTAAACCATAGCATGAGAAATGGCTTGTATATCACTCGTATTAATGCACTGCGCATATAAACCTCAGCATTATAACCTCACACTCAGAGAGAGGATTCAAACACGTTTAAACCCGTACCATAACTACCTCTATATGCTGTCACACCAACAAGAGAAGTATTCTCCAACGCTCATTCCGCCAGTTGTTTCCATTCAAAGCCTACCACATCCACCACCACAATCCATTGGACCAAAGATAACTCCATCTCTATTACCACAATACTTTAGAAGTAGTCGCTTAAAAGGTTTCGTAGAAGATTTTCTCCCTTATTTCGTTAAATGATTGTATATACTGCATTAGTTCATGTTTTCATTCCCATTTGAGTTCTTCCTTTCCAACTTCCCTTTATTTTCCAAAGAATTCGTATGCAATATGACACTCCTATAGGGTGCAGGACCGAAGCCTCCCGTACCCAGGTAAACTTTGCAGGTAACAACCCCCAAGCATCCCGCGAAACCGGTGTAATTAGCCAGCAGGTGGTGTGGAATGGGTATGCCTAATTTTTTCCTTGATTTCTTTCAGTGTACGGCAAATTAGTTCACAGTTAACATGTTTTCCGACGAGACTGAAATTACGGTGAGTAGGACAGGAAGGAAAAGTCTACTTCGGAACGGTTACACTTTCGGATTCCAGAAGTGTTTAAAAAGTGGGCTTGCGCGATGGACGTGCAATGTTAAAAGTTGCAAAAGCTTTATTAAAACCATTTCCATTGAAGAAATAGATGTCCTGGATATTCAAAAGGACCATAACCACGCGGCACCACCTAGTGACAAAATTCAGAGACAGAAAGTACTTTGTGATCTGAAGAGAAAAGCTACGGAAGATATATGTGAAAGGCCATCAAAACTAATATACCAGCAACTGAAGACAGAAAACACAGAAGAAGTAACCACTGGAATTGTCCACAGTTTACGTAAGTCCATATACAAAGCTAGGCGAAAAATTCTGCCAAAATTACCCACAAGTATAGAGGAGGTACATGATGTTCTGAACACATTAAATGTGAAAACTGTAGATGGAGCCGAGTTGTTGCTTCACAACGATGCTGCGAAAAACGTTGTAATATTTTGTGAATCCGGAAACCTTAGAGTACTCAGTCAGTGTGACACAATATATGTTGATGGAACCTTCAAGTATTCCACAAGGTTGTTTTGTCAGCTATTTACAATCCATGGGCTCGTTAATAGACATTACATTCCAATAGTATTTTCTTTGTTGAAGGACAAGAAAACTTCATCATATCAGCAGGTATTTTCAACAGTTGTTGATAAATGTAATAAGCTAGGTCTGAAATTCTCTCCATCAACAATTTTTTCTGACTTTGAAGAAAGCATCATGAATGCTGGAAGAGAAGTGTGGACTGATGTTAAAATCCAAGGATGTAAATTTCATCTAACACAAAGCTGGTGGCGAAAGATACAAAACTTGGGACTTGCACATGACTACTATTCCAGAAATGAAATAGGAGAATTTCTAATCTACATATTTGGTTTGCCAATGCTGGAACCTGATATGGTTGGTGACTGTTTTGCTGAAGACTTCATGGCAGTGATGCCTGTCTCGGAAAAACTACAGATGTTTTGCGACTATTTAGTGGAAACTTGCATCGACGAAAATGCACTCTTTCCTCCTTCCATGTGGGCAGAACTAAGTTGCAATAGACAAAGAACTACCAACGCTTGCGAAAGTTTCCACAACAAATACAACAATCAGTTTTACTCCTGCAGCCCAGATCTGTATAGATTTCTTGAAATACTGAAGCAAATTCAGCTGGATACTAAAATTGCAATTAATTCATGAACAAATGAAAAAAGGAAAGGTCTTATCCACACTTGAAACTCATGATGCAACAAGTAGAAAATTTCAAAGCTGGAAAAATTTCAAGAATGGTTACGTGAAGTCGATTTCTTATAGAACCAAACCTGGAAATACATGGAAATAAAATCTAGAAGGAAAAATACCGCTTATTTTAAAGACAAAAATACATATTACTGTATGATATAGGTTTAGAATGTCAAAATAACGAAGCTTCTAAATGCGGATCCATTGTGAGTAAATTAAGGAAAATAAAGAAATAATGACGAAGCTGATAAATGTAGAATCTTTTGGGGTGCGAGCCAGTTCGCCTCCTCGTGGTGCACCCTGGGTAACGCTAAACGAACTGGAACAACAACCACTAATTCAAATTTAAGCGTTGAGGTTCATTTTCTATTGGTACTAGAGCCGCGTTTCTTTGTTATTAATCATAAACGCAAAAAATGTAACATCTTCCACCCGTATGTAATACTTCATCAAATATTATAAACACCAAACTGGAACTGTTGCCTGTTTCGACCGGGAGGCTTTGGGCCTATGTAATTAAGGACTGGTACTGCTAGTTGCTTTGGGGAGGCTTTGGGGCTATGTAATTAGGGACCTTTAAGGGTCCGGGAGGCTTCGGGGCTATTTTTCTGACCGCGGGAGGCTTCGGTCCCGCACCTCTCCTATATGCTTAACACTCAGTTATCGCAGAAAAACTATTGCATTTCACTACAAGCAGAGGTAAAGTAATTTTTCCAGAGTTACAAAGATTTTAAGCTTCTAGAATCAAATCTGGTGTTGCTTTTAATAAATGTATTTTTTTAGTAATTTAGCCCCCCGCATCACCCACCATATAATTTTTACTCGAAATTGGTATGATTCATAGACTTGAAGAAATATTAAATCAGTCCTTTGGGATACATCTAAGTACTATAATGTAATGTTTGTCATCATAACGATAATTCGGGACCAGATACTCTGTTTACTTATTATTCGACGTGTCGATCTAAATTGTGTCATAAGCTATTAAATTTACTAGTAAATGTAATATAATCCTTATTCGAACCGGGGACCAAAGTTATTTACACTATTAATTTGACATATTAAAAAAGAGCTGTATGCAGTTACGATATCAACTTACCTGATATATCCTAGAGTATAGAGAAAAATTAACGAAGTCATTGGAAGATCGGAATTCGAAATAAGGACTACTAACTATCAATTATACGCAGTGTTAATTGTACATCATAGGAGGTATACATCATGCTTAGGTCCACCCCTCTATCTTTGTTAGTTTCTGAGATAATGGGTATCTAATATTGGGGATTGAAACCAGGACGCCAGGTACTTTAATGTACATTCACAAGAAACCACCTAATGACGTAATCGTAATAAAGTTTTTCCGACGTCTTTATCTTAATTAGTTCCGGAGTCATTGGAAGATGAATTTGTACTCACTCCTGGGATTTAAAACTGGGCACCGCAGTTAACTTGGAACAGTGCGTCAATGGAGCGGCTCATTTTAGAGTTTTAATTAGTTTTTATGACATCGTTTTATCTCTTTTAATTCAAGAGATATAAGCAATTAAACAGTATGCACCAGGGTTTAATATAACTAATAAGATTTGGTATATACATTTCAATCTAATGAAAGTTGCCTCGTGGTCATGAATGGTACCACAATTTCAGAGGCGTAATTTATTACTCCTTTCCCCATAAAGCTGCATGGCCACTGTCTCTGTCAGCCAGAAAAATTTATTGTTCCCAGTTATTCTATGTTATTTAAGTCTGCCCAGAGGGTGTGGTATGGCGACAGTCTGGCTCTTTGTTATTGCGCAGTTGCTTGAAAGAGCAGTCAGGTATAAAATACCAGACAACAGAATGCACAGGCGGAGGGGGTCGTTACAGGTGTGCTTGCTAACGAACACGTGAGCGAGGGAATGGGATGTGGAGAATAGCGTCTTCTCTTTTGTCACAAAGCATAATTTATTACACCCATTGTTCATTTTGACCAGTGATGGAAGACCTTAATAGCATACCTCTCAACCATTCCATTACACAACACAAAATATCTTACCTCCCTTGCCACAAACCTAACCAGGTGTGTGTGGCAGGTGGACGGGGAGGCCTAATTAGCATATTAATCACAAATTCCTTCATATTAAGTTCGCTGAAACCCACAGACTTATACTACTAACTTAGGTAGTTTTTTACACTAAATACCTCTCCTGAAACATCATATAAATGAACTATACTGAGCCTTTTTGTTGTTAAAATTCTTAAATAATGCGGTTCTTTGTATTACAGTTTTTCAATCACAATTCCTAACATCTATCATCGTTTTCCCTACCTCTCCCATATAAACGCATTCCCCCCTCCTTCAACTAACTGCTAGCATAGCAACGGAGGTTCTACTGCCCCTCCGATATAAACGCATTTTCCCACATTCAACCCTGTCCAGCCTAGCAATAGCCCTCGTATTCCCCATCCCTCCCGTATAAACGCATTTCCCTCTTTCAACCCCTGTTCTAGCCTAGCATCAGTCCTCGTATTCCCTATCTCTCCCATATAAACAGAATTTCCTACGGAACCGCCGCATCTAGCTTCGAATTTCCTATCCTTTTCCATATAAACGCAAGAATCTCCGCTAGAATCCCTCTAAATAAAGTACTATTCACAATAAAACAAATCTCTTTCCCTACCCACAGCAATCCAACCCTGCTGTACAAAACCGCCGCAACAGTGACTTAGTACTTGAAAACAAAAGGTATGAAGTACTTGGAAATAAAACCCATAACCAAAAATATCTCGAAGACGGTTAATGTACAAGCAGTTTCATTTGTATGACGTAACCTTTTTTACTTTTAACGTAATCTATGCTTTTATGTGTAGTAAGAAATTTGTATCTCTGATGTAGTTTTGAAAACATTACGTAAAGTTTGTTTAGAATGAATGTTTTTACACAATATTGACAGAAACTTCCAAACATATGTACTCTTTCTTTGTCATGCAGTTATCCTAAACATTGTGTTATAACGGAAATCAATTGAGCGGTTTTTAGGAAAATAAAAAATAACGAAGCACTATCCAAATATATCGGTGGCCTGGGGTTGGTAGATTCTTTTTGAAAACCTTCCAACATCCTTAGGAGAAGTTGAACTTATACTAAGTTTGAAATTTAAGTGAGGTTTTGGTTTTGAGTCATGCAGTCCACAGATAAATAGATAGATACTCACACAAACACACACAAACATATACACAGGCAAATTTTCATAAAGCAGCTTTTGTAGGATTCCAGACCACTCAAAGCTTGCATTTCTAGTAAAATCTGTGTTTCGAACTTTTGGATGTAATATAATGCTTCCTCACATTACTACTGATAAAGGTAAAGGTACTGACACACGCAGCGTCACCCAAAAAACGGCCGAGCACCACACGCAGGTCATCCGTCCCCTTGTATTTCTACCATGACACCTGGGAGAGAGGGGAGAGACCCATAGGGCGACCAGTTGCTAACCAATAACGAGCTTCTCGGAAATGGCTGATGGGATATTGCAATGGCTCGATGGCCTCGCCAAAAACGAATAAGAGTGAGAAGGCCACCGAAGCCCAGCAGCCGCTTACGACAGACTTGTCTGCAGCAGGGTACCCCGGCCAGACGAAAAGGGAAGCCCCTACGAATACCTTAGGGGACAGGAATGCTAAGATTCAAACCAAAACTCCGAAATGAAGATAGGAATGTAACGGCCCAGGAAATATGTCCCAATATAAACAGTGATATAATTCAAAATATAACTTTCACTGGCCTTTTCCAAGAATTTCTTAACTATTAACCATTAGTTTTCGCCAAATAACGAACATAACAGAAAACAAACTCTAAATTATTTTCTTATTACACAATCCTTATAACAATTTACAAGTGTTATAATAATATTATGCCCAATTCTTCCATGTACAATGGATGCATCTCTATCAACCATGACTCAAAAATAAACATAGCAAATGTGATATATTCACAAGCTATCATCTTACTTTTCTGATACAGAAGAATCCCTGCCTTCACCTATCACGTATAAAATTTAAGAAAAACAAAATGGACCAACACTCAGTTAAAACTGTGTTCTGATAGCCAGTCACTTGCGACTTCCTTCAAAAACGATATTTTTCGGTTTGTGTACCTAAACCCTATCCATCTCAACCAAAATACAAACACACCTGGGACAAAGCCTACCTTAGCTTATGGAGAAATCCCAGACATCCATCAAACGACGCTCAGCAATAATAGCACCACCAGTAAAATTTGGAAATAGAACTCACCTTTTAATTAATAAACTCTTGCCGATAAAACAAATCCAAACTGCTAAACATTAACAAAACTGGGAAGCATCAAAATTAAAAGAAAAATGCTTTCACTCTGGAACGGACGTCTCACCGGTCACCACACCATATCTGCAATGCGGTAAAAGCCCCTTCCGCCACTTCGCATAAGGCAAAGCGCCGACCACGCCCTCAATACATAGAGAGAAAAAAGGGGGAACGACAAAGAGTTGCTAAGCAGATAAACAAAACAAGTGACTGGCTGTATGGATATAACAACAACAGTAACAAGTAATACATCCAATATATCAGCACAATATAATAATTTAAATAAATTCTATATTCTATAGGGTCTACATATTTGATGTAGCATGTTAGTAGTCTAAGAATAAGAGATTTGGGCCACAAATAAGCCGCCTAATAATTTTAATTGACCGATTAATTGATTACACGTGTATACATGCGTTTTGACACCTCACTGTCTTTGATGGGTGCAATACCTGCAAAGGAACCGGCATCTGTTAGTGCTTGTAAGCTGGCACATTTGATTGACAAGGGTTTGATAAGCGTTGACAGTGGCTGTAGATCATTTCAATCAATCATCAATCAGATAATGATGGTACGTGTGTAAGAATATCTCCCCTCATTAACATAAAAGAGCTAAGCCGTTCACAAAGAGTATAGCGCTTATTGTGTTTTCAGTTCTCAGTATTTCAAAGGGTGAAGTCCCCTCGCCGATAAAGTTCCAAATAGCTGGTCGCGTGGCATTGATTGATAAATATAATTAAGCGTATATTAATTGACTTGCGAACCTTCAAAGACTTGTTACCGTATGTGTGTAGGAGTGAAACTGCGTGCAAGTTAGTCGGTACCCTCGACGGTTTTGACACATTTTGTATATTAAATGAGCCGCATTAACTGGTTTAATTGAGCGAATAATTGATTACATGTGTTTTGACACGTCGTTTTTGAACTGACTTACCACCGAAAGAGAACGCATGTCTAAGTAATGTCAATCAATCGGATAATGATCGTACATGTGTAACATTATCCCGCCTCTTTGACTTCAAAGGCTTAAACCGCTAACAAAGGCTATATCGCCCTCTAGGAGCTTGAAATCCCGTTATCACATACCATAAATGACTGGTCGCTTGGCATTTATAGGTTAATATAATTATTTCGCGTTAATGACTTCATGGTTGAAGCCCATCGCTAAAGACTTAGACGACTTGGATTTCCAGTAGCAATGTCCCAAATCGATGGTCGCATTCTATTGATTGATTAACACAATTAAGTGTATATTAATTGACTCACGCACCTGGTTGTTAACGCATATGTGTGTTAACATATGTATAATTATCACACCTCATCGGTCTTAACCTTGGACAGGTCCTTGGCTGGACGCAAACCTTGCCCTTGTAGTCGAAAATCGCTAGCTGGCTTCTGTCTGGCGATGATGTCAGTAACAGATCTCGACCTACATTTCACCCCGTTCACGACTGCTGCGTGACGTCACTAACCAGTCTTGACCTGCAAACTAACCCGGCTCAGTCTGTCCGTGGCCATAAAACATGTTAAAACCTGTTGACCAAACGCTTCCCTTGTGATGGAGAACTGCCAGCCGACTGCTGTCTGGCGATGATGTCAATAACAGACATCAACCAGCATTCCATCCCTTTCACGCCCGCTGCGTGACGTCATCAACAGGTTTATGAGTGTAGAAACGTGTTATGTATATAATTAGCAATCCCTCTCCTCGCAAGCATCTATAGTTTGAGGTGCCTTCATTCAGAGATATCCGAAATGACTGGTGATAACGCTGCTCATATTTCAGGTTTACATGATCATTGGAGAGAGTGCGGGGAATATTATTATCATTATGTATACTTTCATACCGAAACCTGCAATAGCTTAATGCATACAATATCATGTACTCAACCGTCGTTTTATGATCAGATAACTACAATGGATGTATGCGCAGAGAATTGTGCGGTATATCAAAGAGGGGACGTGTAAGTAATACTTTTTCTGTAATACAGGAATATATTCCACGAGTGGTATATAAAATATAATTTGAAAACACTTCATTCTTTTAGAGGAAATGATATGTAAGACGATCATCATAGTGATATCGACGAATTCGGCGTCTTTGTATCGAGAGACTTGTCTAAACGTGATACAGAATCATGGAATGGATACATGCACTCAGTATTTTGTGCTAATCCCGAGCAGAACGAGCCTAGGTCATCTTTCTTCCTATCCAATGATAACTGTGATGTCTACCAACGCAGTAAGAGAAAACCTGAGTAAGTGGAAGAAATGGAAAATCACATTTATTCCTTCTAATATTATTCCCTGTGTTTAACCTAAATATTATTTATTACAAATTGCGAATGACTGTGCCTAAGGTACCCGTGACAATAGAAGAGCGGTATTCTGAGAGCCGTTATGTCGATATAGTGGAATACCCAATCGCGGAGCGCCATACCCAGGCTATCGATGAGGATGTCGCTTCATTCCCCGCCAACACTGCTCCTGATGATAGAGCTACGAGGGTTGAGGAATGGATAAGTCAGCCGAGTCCAGTTTGCTCGCCGTAGATACAACCAGAACCCCGCAAACCCCTGATATAAGTATTACACTCTTTATTCATACTTTTGTGTCTCATGTGAAGGGGGTTTTCTAATACATGTATTTTTGTTTCAGGCACATGTAATCGTTTGCTAACCCTAATCCTAATATTATTTTGAATATATGTTATAGGAGCATGGGGAGGAAGCAGAGGAGGATGAACTATAAGACCGACCAGAAAAAACAGAAACACCGGTGTAAGAGGAGGATCGTCAGAGAAGGTCCCATGGTCTTCTTATACATCGAAGACACCCAAAATTCGCCAGAGGATGGCGAATCGATTACTCGTACTGACGATGTCGGCATATCCCCCTCCCATACTATGAACATTGGACATTTCCTCTCTCTACATGAAGTGTGAAATTGATGAATCATTTGTTTTAATACAAATTAGACTGGAATAATATCCAAAAACATTCCAATGATTGAAGATTACGTAACAAGAAAAAGCTTTGCGTGTGTAGAATATTATGATAATGTAATTCATGAATACAATATTGTTGAATTTATTGACAATTCAGTTCATTTCGTAAATACTTGTTTAGATGATAATGTAATAGTAGTCATATCATGAGAGAACGGAGCCTGAACAGACGCCGACTACTGATAAGATCCTTTGTTCTATGCCGCCTGGTTCCGCCCCTCCCTTTGAGGCCTCACAGGCCGCATGGTCGCGTGCCCCTAGGCCCCGCCCCCTCCTTTGTGGCCTCACCTAATGCCGCCCGGCTCTGTGCCGCCAGGCCCTGCCCCCTCCCACATACCGCCTGGTCGCGTGCCGGTGGCACACCGCCCCCTCCTGTGTGGTCTCACCTAATGCTGCCTGGTTCGCGCCCCCTCCCTACCTCCCCTTTGTGGTCTGATTGGTTCCCTGTGGATAGGTGGGGGAGTGTGTATTGTTCCATACGCTGGCCACGTATCCTCACAGTCATTGTGACCTGTCTAAATCCCACCCGTTTGATTGGTTCCCAGTGGATAGGTAGGAGAGTGTGTATTGTTCCCAAACGCTGGCCACGTACCCTCCCCCTCATTGTGACTTATCTAAATCCCACTCGTGTGATTGGATCTCTGCGGATAGGTGGGAGAGAGTGTATTGTTCCCATACGTTGGCCACATTCCCTCCCCCTCATTGTGACCTGTCTAAATCCGGCCCTGGTGATGGGTGTGGTAGGGGAATGGTTTTTCTCCATGCGTTCCACTGTTCAGCAAATCGATTTGAGGAGATAATTGTGTCAATTAATTAGGTAATGTTCGTCCTAGCATAAAACATTATTGAAAAAAAAACAATCGGTATTTTATTACTACTAACGTCCGCACATTGCACTACAGTCTGATGTAATTAAACGAGACTCGTCGATCGATGAATACAATCAAGTATTTTTTTAATTGATTAATTGTATATGAATTTACTCGCGCGCAACTGGTCGTTCTCGTATATGCGTGCGTGGTTGTTAACGCGATTATTACATGTGTATAATTATTACGACTAATAACATTTGTTTAATTCTACTTTTGAGGGAAAATATATTTTGGGTTTATAAGAATATTACAACACTTAGGTGAATCCATGGCTGAAAGGACAGAGTTGCCGTAACGAGACGTTAACACGCGATAGATTATAGGAATGGCCTCTGCTTAAAACATGTATTTTTCACGCGTAGTGTATAGAATCTGTAGAAGTCTAAGTAAACATTCATAACTATTGCAATTATCTCCATGTATTATTTCCTTCTCAGAGGCAATCAAGTTTTTTATTATTATAATTGTTATTATTATATTATTATCGTCAAGAAAACTTATTTGTTTATTCCAGTTAAAAGATTGACTTATTCTCTTAGTAAACATAGGACGATAACGTTTTTAAACACCCCTCCCTTCGAGAGATATTTTTTGAATATTCCAGCAGAGAGATCGATCCATATTTGTTTAAAAGCTTTTTTTCATTCACCGGAGATCTTCGAGAAAATTCGACGAGTTATTCAGTTGCACACCCCTTGCAAAAGTATTTTGTATACCCATTGTAGACTGTATACCTGGCTGGGGTCTTGGAAATTTCCTCAGGCGAGAGGTTGCCGCCAGGAGGGCCATGACGAACAACTCATTAGGGATTCTATTGTGCTTTAGAATGATTTCCCTTATCCTGAAAACCCCGTACTTACAGGGAAATCCCTCTCATACGGACGACAGTGTAAATATCATATCGTAACTTTTTTGTGTAATATCGACAATTAAACTAATTTTTATGGAATCCTAAACAAATAAATATGATTTGTAGAGGGAGATATGAAGAGTATGGCATTTTTTAGAATTAAAATGGGAGAAATAATTAAATTAAGCGATCGAATGTATCTAATAGATTTTCTTAATTGTTCTTTGAAGCTAGCCTGTTTTACGGTCTACTTTATAGATGAATGAAATATTTGATGAATAACAGACTTATTTAACATGGGTAAAAGGTGTTTAAAGACTGTTTTGATAACAATTACGTAGTCGAAACGTGTGAGGTTTGAACTGGAGAGGTCACCGGTTTGATTCCCGGTGACCACCCTAGCCGACTTTAAGACCTGCATGGAGGTCTACGAATACATAGTCTGCCCATTAACGATTTTTATAAGCGTGGGTGTAGCCTTACAAGGAAAATTATATCAACAGAAAGAATACCTTTCTTGTCGTTATTTTCACTCTAAAATTATTACTAAATAATACCTTGGTGCTAGCCTCAGCGTCGCCATTCACATTCATATCATATTAGAATATTACTTTGATTCCAGACACATGATTCAAATTTAATACACTGACCCCTGGATTTCTCGGTTTCCCTGGTTGCTAGGCGAATGCTGTGAAGGGTCATTACAACAGCGAATTGTTTCCTCCACACCGTTTCACCAATATTCCCCTTTTACTCAGGCTTTCATCTCTCCGGCTCTGACTGGCAATATTTACTACTGAACGTCGGCACTCATGTGATAGAGATGCTTTATGAATAAAGAAACGTATATGTATGTAGCTAAAAGGACAGGGATGTCGTAGTGTTTAAAACACCCTCGAGGTAAAAAATACAGGGAATACCTCAAAACACGCATCCCGAGAAGTTAAGTGTAAATGTCCTGTATTAGGTGTGCTATCCTTAAACAGACGCAGGAGGAAGGAAAAGCCATTCGAGTGCACCGTTTATACTTCTCTTTTTGATGTGACAGCATATACAGATACCGGAGATTTTTCGTGGTTTTCCCTGGTCTGTAGACGAATGCCTGAGAACCGCATGCTACCACGTTTTCATTTTATTTCATTCGCATCTTTAACACGTGCTTCTAAGACACTCTGTTTGGATTACCGTCCGCCAGTCGCTCAGACCTTTGATTTTTTAGTGGTTTTCCCTGGTCGGCAGGCGAATGCGCGAGTACCGTATGCTACCACGTTTTCATTTTATTTCATTCGCATCTTTAACACGTGCTTTCTTTTTGATGTGACAGAATATACAGATACCGGAGATTTTTGGTTTTCCCTGGTCTGCAGGCGAATGCCTGAGTGGCGTATGCTACCACGTTTTCATTGTATTTCATTCGCATCCTTAACACGTGCTTCTAAGGCCCTCTGTCTGGATTACCGTTGGCCACTTGCTCAGACCTGAGATTTTTCTTGGTTTTCCCTGGTCTGCAGGCGAATGCCTGAGTACCGTATGCTGCTCCGTTTTCATTTTATTTCATTCCCATCTTTAACACGTGCTTCTAAGGAACCTCTGTTTGGATTACCGTCGGCTACTCACTCAGACCTTTGATTTTTCGTAGTTTTCCCTGGTCTGCAGGCGAATGCCTGAGTACCGCATGCTACCACGTTTTCATTTTATTTCATTCGCATCTTAACCTATGTGCTTCTAAGGTCCTCTGTTTGGATTACCGTCGGCCAGTCGCTCAGACCTTTTGTTTTTCCGTGGGTTTCCCTGGTCTGCGGCGAATGTCTGAGTGGCGTATTATACCCGATTTCCTTTCATTCTATATAATTTGCATCTTTCATTTTATTCACATGTTTTTTGCTTCTAGGTTTCGTTGCGCACATCTAAACCAACCTCCAAACTTTACTTTAGAAGGTAGCAGAACGTTGTCATGAAGATGGTAGAAGCGCGCAACTAGCTGGAACGATCCGAGATCTGGAAACTTTAGGGACATCCAGCGCAATGCAAGCTGTACAGATTTAAACCAACCACTAAGCTTTAATTCAGGAGGTAACAGTTTGTCGAAACGCAGATGAAAGAGACGCGCAACTAGCCTGAACGCAACTATGGCTCCTCTCGAGGACTACAGGCTTACGCATCTCTGAGAGGTCCAGGATTCTGGGACCACACTCATTCCATGGATGAAAGTTACAGAGAGCATAAGCAGAGAGTCCCTCTCCGCTAGTTTCAACCCTGAAACAACCAAGAAGATGAAAAAAGTAAAATGAGGATGGAGGTGAAAGGATGAGAGTAAAAGTTCAGAGGTGGAACAAGCCTTCACAGCATTCGTCTAGTGAGTGGAAAACCTTGAAGATAAAACCTCTGAGAATCAGGGGGTGTGGGTTACTGGGATTGAACCCTCGATCGGAATACAAGTCACAGACTTACCACCTGAGCCATTCCACTCGATTAGTTAGTGTGTTACACACAAATGACCTTAGGTGTGTGTCGTCGTCCGTGGTGTAGTGGTTACCATGCTAGCCTCTAGTTCTCGAGGTCGCGGGTTCAAGCCCGACGGAGGGCGATGGAGTTTCCGGGCGTAAAAATCTTTAGCATGGCTTCCTTCGGAAGATAAGTGAAGCCCGTTGTCCCGTTCGGAGATTTACGGCACGTAAAAGAACCTCAAGCCTGATAGAGGTCTCTGAGCAAAATTAACAGTCTTTCACGCCCAATAAGATTTCTCAAGCAAAACCGTGAACAAATTAGTTGATTGCCGGATACATGAAGTCGCGAACTCGCTATTGTAAGCCTATGTAAGAAATGTTATTTGGTAAATGTTACATTTCAGGCGTTCCTTTAAGAGAATCCTCGATAAAACTATCTTAACTTTAAGAGCACCCTAAATTGCCTACAATTTTTTTCCCGAAATGTAAGTTTGGAACCTCCATTGAATCTAAACAAGCGAATAGCTTTCATAACGTGTCTTAAAGAGAAAGTTCCTGTCTAAGACAGTGTTTAGATGTGATGTGTTCTTGTTATGGTTGTAAATAAATATCTACATTAAATCCTGTCATTCCGATCTGATTATGGGTTCTGACAAGCACATGACCGTATGTCTTCCTGCATGTTCGATTACTTAGAGAGGCGGTCAGCGGTGTTTATGTGTGATTGATGGATTCATAGGTCTTCGTATAGCTTCACGTGCTTAGAGTGAGTGAGCTAAGTATTGCAAAGATAATGTATTGTTCGGCGGTGTTCAGACGTCTCCGTACAGGTTCGGATGCTTAGAGTAAGTAAAGTATTGTGAAGATGTACGTATTGATCGGGTATAATCGCGCAGATTCGGATGCTTAACTCGTGAGGTTTTCAACCGTGGAAGGGACAAGTATCTTTTTGAGCAGACATTCACCATGCGCAACGAAACATAGAAGCAAAAAAGATGTGAATAAAATGAAAGATGCAAACTATATAGAACGAAAGGAACTCGGGTAGCATACGCTACTCGGACATTCGCCGCAGACCAAGGAACACCACGAAAAAATCAAAGGTCTGAGCGACTGGCCGACGGTAATCCAAACAGAGGACCTTAGAAGCACATAGGTTAAGATGCGAATGAAATAAAATGAAAACGTGGTACATTGCGGTACTCAGGCATTCGCCTGCAGACCAGGGAAAACTACGAAAAATCAAAGGTCTGAGCGAATAGCCGACGGTAATTCAAACAGAGGGGCCTTAGAAGCACGTGTTAAAGATGCGAATGAAATAAAATGAAAACGTATCAGCATACGGTACTCAGGCATTCAGTTGCAGACCAGGGAAAACCACGAAAAATCAAAGGTCTCAGCGACTGGCCGACGGTTATACCAACACAGGGCCTTAGAAGCACATAGGTTAAGATGCGAATGAAATAAAATGAAAGCGTGGTAGATTACGGTACTCAGGCATTTGCCTTCAGACCAGGGAAAACCACGAAAAAATCAAAGGTCTGAAGGACTGGCCGACGGTAAACCAAACAGAGGTGCCTTAGAAGCACATAGGTTAAGATGCGAATGAAATAAAATGAAAACGTGGTAGCATACGCCAATCAGGCATTCGCCTGCAGACCAGGGGAAACCACGAAAATCAAAGGTCTGAGCGAGTAGCCGACGCTAATCCAAACAGAGCGCCTTAGAAGCACATAGGTTAAGAAGCGAATGAAATACAATGAAAACGTGATAGCATACGCCACTCAAGCATTCGCAGACCAGAGAAAACCACGAAAAAATCAAAGGTCTGTGCGACTGGCCCACGGTAATCAAAACAGAGGGCCTTAGAAGCACATTGGTTAAGATGCGAATTAAATAAAATGAAAACGTGGTAGCATACGGTACTCAGGCATTCAACTGCAAACCAGGGAAAACCACGAAAAAATCATAGGTCTGAGCGACTGGCCGACGGTGATCCAAACAGAGGGTCTTAGAAGCACATAGGTTAAGATGCGAATGAAATACAATGAAAACATAGCAGCATACGCCACTCAGGCATTCGTCTGCAGCAATGGAAAACCACGAAAAATCTCCGGTATCTGTATATTCCTTCACATCAAAAGGAAAGCACGTGTTAAAGATGCGAATGAAATAAAATGAAAACGTGGTAGCATACGGTACTCTCGCATTCGCCTGCAGACCAGGGAAAACCACGAAAATATCAAAGGTCTGAGCGACTGGCGGACGGTAATCCAAACACAGGATCTTAGAAGCACGTGTTAAAGATGGGAATGAAATAAAATGAAAACGTAGTAGCATGCTGTACTCAGGCATTCGCCTGCAGACAAGGGAAAACCACGAAAAATCTTCCGGTATCTGTATATGCTGTCACATCAAAAAGAGAAGTATAAACGTTGCACTCGAATGGCTTTCCCTTCCTCCTACGTCTGTTTAAGGATAGCACACTATTAACAGGACATTTACACTTAACTTCTCGGGATGCGTGTTTTGAGGTATTCCCTTTATTTTTTACCTCGAGGGTGTTTTAAATTCTACGACATCCCTGTCCTTTTAGCTACATACATATACGTTTCTTTATTCATAAAGCATCTGTATCACATGATTGCCGATGTTCAGTAGTAGATATTGCCAGCCAGAGCCAGAGAGACGAAAGCCTGAGTAAAAGGGGAGTATCGGTGAAACGGTGTGGAGTAAACAATTCACTGTTGTAATGACCCTTCACAGCATTCGCCTAGCAACCAGGGAAACCGAGAAATCCAGGGGTCAGTGTATTAAATTTGAATCATTTGTCTGGAATCAAAGTATTTTTCTAACATGATATGAATGTGAATGGCGATGCTGAGGCTAGCACCAAGGTATTATTTAGTAATAATTTTAGAGTGAAAATAACGAAAAGGAAGGTATTGTTTCTGTTGATATAATTTTCCTTGTAAGGTTACACCCACGCCTATAAAGAACCGTTAATGGGCAGACTATGTATTCGTGGACCTCCATGTAGGTTCTAAAGTCGGCTAGGGTGGTCACCGGGAATCGAACCGGTGTCCTCTGCAGTTCAAACCTCACACGTTACCACTACGTAATTTTTATCAAAACAGCCTTTAAACACCTTTTACCCATGTTATATAAGTCTGTTATTCGTCAAATATTTCATTCATCTATAAAGTAGACCGTAAAACAGGCTAGCTTCAAAGAACAATTAAGAAAATCCATCAGATACATTCGATCGCTTAATTTGAATTCTTTCTCCCATTTTAATTCTAAAAAATGCCATACTCTTCATATCACCCTCTACAAATCATATTTATTTGTTTAGGATTCCATAAAAATTAGTTTAACTGTCGATATTACACAAAAATTACGATATGAAATTTACACAATCGTCTATATGAGAGGGATTTCCCTGTAAGTACGGGGTTTTCAGGGTAAGAGAAATCATTTTGAGGCACAATAGATTCCCTAATGAGTTGTTCGTCATGGCCCTCCTGGCGGCAGCCACTCGCCTGAGGTAATTTTCAAGACCCCAGCCAGGTATACAGACTTCAAAGGGTATACAAAATATTTTTGCAAGGGGTGTGCAACTGAATAATTCGTCGAATTTTCTCGAAGATCTCCGGTGAATGAAAAAAAGCTTTTAAACAATATGGTTCGATCTCTCTGCTGGAATATTCAAGAAATATCTCTCGAAGGGAGGGGTGTATAAAAACGTTCTCGTCCTATGTTTACTAAGAGAATAAGCCAATCTTTTAAATGGAATAAACAAATAAGCTTTCTTGACGTTAATAATAATAATAATAATGAGAAAAACTTGATTGCCTTTGAGAAGGAAATAATACTTGGAGATAATTGCAATAGTTACGAATGTTTACTTAGACTTCTACAGAATCTATACACTACGCGTGAAAAATACATGTTTTAAACAGAGGCCATTCCTATAATCTATCGCGCGTTAATATCTCGTTACGGAAACTCTGTTTTTTCAGCCATGGATTCACCTAAGTGTTGTAATATTCTTATAAACCCAAAATATATTTTCCCTCAAAAGTAGAATTAAACAAATGTTATTTGTCGTAATAATTATACACATGTAATATTCGTCTTAACAACCACGCACGCATATACGAGAACGACCAGTTGCGCGCGAGTTAATTCATATACAATTAATCAACCAAAAAAATTCTTAATTGTATTCATCGATCGACGAGTCTCGTTTAATTACATCAGACTGTAGTGCAATGTGCGGATGTTAGTAGTAATAAAATACCGATTGTTTTTTTTTCAATAATGTTTTATGCTAGGACGAACATTACCTAATTAATTGACACAATTATCTCCTCAAATCGATTTGCCGAACAGTGGCACGCATCGAGAAAAACCATTTCCCTACCACACCCATCACCAGGGCGGGATTTACACAGGTCACAATGATGGGGAGGGAATGTGGCCAACGTATGGGAACAATGCACCCTCTCCTACCTATCCGCAGGGAACCAATCACACGGGTGGGATTTAGATAGGTCACAATGAGGGGGAGGGTACGTGGCCAGCGTATGGGAATAATACACACTTTCCCACCTATCCACAGGGAACCAATCAAACGGGTGGGATTTAGACAGGTCACAATGAGGGGGAGGAAACGTGGCCAGCGTATTGGAACAATACACACTCCCCACCTATCCACAGGGATTCAATCAGACCACAAAGGGGAGGGAGGGGGCACGTGCCAGGCAGCATTAGGTGAGACCACACAGGAGGGGGGCGGGGTGCCATCTGCACGCGACCAGGCGGTATGTGGGAGGGGGCAGGGTCTGGCGTCACAGAACCGGGCGGCATTAGGTGAGACCACAAACGAGGGGGCGAGGCCTAGCGGTACGCGACCATGCGGCATGTGAGGCCTCAAAGGGAGAGGGCGGGATCAGGCGGCATAGAACAAAGGATCTTATCAGTAGTCGGCGTCTGTTTGTAGCTCCGTTCTCTCATGATATGACTACGTGTAATGTCTTTAGACATTGATGTTTTAGGGCATCTAAAGCGGCTATAAATCTATACTGAAAGACACTTGAATATTCTAAATGAACTCCAGAAGTAAGGAGCATCTGGTTTTTCAGAGAGTAGGAGGGTGAGAAGGAAACTGCTTGAAATGTATAATAACAAGACAATAAAAGAGTTATAGTATACGAATTCACTTATTATTAAAAACTCATCCCATTACAATCCTTTAAAAAACCTTACATCTAATTCCATACACACATAGTTATATAATTGTTTGCATTACACGGAAAAGAGGTTTGTTGGTAAATACTTTGTCATTTAGAATCAGGGAAGGCAGTGACGTCTGGGCAGGGATATTTACAGATGCTTGAATCTCGAGTCTGATGTTCACACCTCCATTTATAGCCTTCTCGGTTAATGAGAGCAGCCTATTAGGAATAATGGTGCACCATGTAGAAAATCCTTTCTCTTCAAGAGCGGATAATTATCTCATCCATAAAAGGAACTTTGAAACTTACAGTAAATTTCATATAGTGAAGCAAACTTTGACCTTTTAAGGTCCAACTTCAAATCATGGTAAGGGCAGTATTCGTTGTTGAGCAATAGTCTCAAATTAGTAATGTTGTAGTGATCAACTCGAAACTGATCTTGCTATAATCACCCAATCTTGCAGTGTTCGATCCCACTGTGATGAAGCAAGGTTTCTCGAGCTTAGTTGTTATTGCTAAATTCCATGTGAAAGATCTTGTCTGGAGTACAGCAGGTTGGGTATGAAGATTCATGGAACGAAAGGCGATGTGTAAAGGTCTACCTAACTTTACAATGTTTATAATGTGAACCCTTTCAGCATCAGAAAGACGAATTACAGGCATCCTCGATTTGATTCTGGTTAACGTTATATTAACTTCTGCTGCATTCGAAGTCTGGACACAATTTTTTTAGAATCTTTGGATCCAATTCAAACTTGCTGATTGTACTCGTATGAGCTCCTTGTGATCATCAAAAAATCTTAGGAACATCTACAGCAGCATTATAGCATTGAAAACCCCATTTGCAACATTTACAATATCAACTTCATCAGGATAAGTCCATGCGGCATCAGTCGATTTAAATCCATAGGGTTGAGTGTCGCATAACTTCGTATAGTTGTAGTAATTGCAGGATTCCTTGTTCTGTATACAGTTGTAGCATTCATATCTATACGAACTTCATCAAAATGAAGGCTATAGCATTATTGGTGGGCTTCGCTGTTGTAGTAGGAGATCCATCTAACTTGGTAAGAGCGCCCTCGATGTAGAGATAACTCTTGTTAGGTAGCGTATACAAATCTTCAGCTTGGCCGGGTATTCTAGTTGCATCATTTACATCCAGAGAGGAGGTGTTGTGTGGTAGAAAAACCTGCTCCTCCTCCTTGGTGATCTTGTCACCAAATGTTGGAACCTCTGTTACGTTTAAGATGTCCATTATAGAAGTATGTAGCCCATCCTCTCTAGGAACTTGCGGTTAGCACGTGTTAACTCTTCGGTAGTTGGTGAGGCAGTGTGCCTCAAAAGTGCCTTATGTCGTCTATTATAGTCTTTTAACTCACAAATGGTAACAAATTTTGTTACGTTATAGGTTACATCGTTCTCTCAGACCTTCAATTTGTATTTGATTTTATCTGCACATTTTCACCACAGTATTGAATTTAATTCTTATATATAATTATATTTGATATTTTTCATAAAATAAAACAGTTTATACAACAAATTACAATTAAGTAACAAAAACACTTATTAGAAAAGTATGAAGCTTATGTGAACCATCGGCTGAATTCGCGTGACGCATTTACATTCAGATTCTCTTTCGATATTTTCATTCAAACTAAAATAAAAACATCGATATGTCACTTAACGGTGATTGTTTACTAAGAGATTGACCTTATTACTTGTAATATACTACAAAACAACTACAACATTGTTTGTAAAATAAGAGAATCAGAGGTACGAAGATATACTTACGTTAACGGTGACACTGGTTGACGAAGCGTTCCTCATGAATTTGCAATAGGTAGCAACAATTACAAAGCCACGTTTTCACATCAAACACAAAAGTTCATGTGACACATGGCTTGGCGTTCAAGGTTGCCACATAATCAGTATAGGCAATATCACAGAAAACTAAAGTCTGAGAGACCCATGTTACTGTTTAAGGATTAAAATTTATTGCATTGCGTCTTATGTGGAGTACTGAAATTATAACCTCGATCCTGAAAATGATTGCCTTAACGTATTAATAAACCACTTGAATAGTGATCTGATATATACAGGCAGTTTCAGAAATGCTTTTACAAACTTCGGGTGTGGGTTCCTTACACCACAAGAAGGAAAAAAGTTCATATGAACATATGTCCCATAATTTTTTGTTTTCTCGTTAGCAGCTGTTCAACACAGTGGTACACGTATAACACAAAACTCATAATAAATGCTCGAAATGTCATCTTCTTGCTTCTATGCATGCCTGTAATCGTCGAATCATGGAATCTGGCACCCTTTCAAAAATTCCGGGATCGTTTCGAATGGTTTCGCAGGTTTCCATTACACGTTGATGAAGCGTTTCTGTATTCGGGATGGCTGCTCCATAAAACAATGATTTAAGATACCCCCAGAGGTAAAAACCCACAGGTGTGAGGTCGGGAGAACGTGCAGGCCATGCAAATGGTCCTCCTCTGCCTATCCACCAGTCATGGTAGATACAAGTCAGTGCATCTCGAACAATGCGACTAAAATGTGCCGGAGCCCCATCATGCATAAACCACATGTTTTTTTCTTATTTTCAGGGGCACATCTTCGTGAAGTGAGTTGGGAAGAATGTGCTGGATAAAGTCCCTGTAGATAGCACCAGTAAGACGTGCTGGTAAAACGTATGGACCTACCAGACAGTCACATACAACGCCAGCCCACACATTCAGACTAAACTGTTGTTGATGTCTAGCATAAAGTACAGCTTGAGGATTACGATCTGCCCACACGTGTACGTTGTGGAAATTAGTAACTCCATCTCTCCCAAACGTTGCCTCGTCTTTAAACAGACCTGATGAGACAAACAATGGATTGGCTGTTTGTGCTACAAACCATCGACAAAAGTTATCCCGTGGTGGATAATCGGCAGGCGAAAGGACCTGCACACGTTGAATAGATATGGATACAGGAGCTGCTCGTGAACTACCCTCCATACTGTCACGTGTGATGTACCAGATGCCACAGCCAATTGTCTTGTACTAATACCTGGATCGTCTTCGACACACTTTAACATCTGTTCTTCTCGTTCCGGTGTACGAACAACTCTTGGTCTTCATCGATCAATAGTCCGTGGTGCAACCATTCCTGTCTCAGCAAGGCGACGATAAACAGCGACAAAGGTTGGATGACTCGGTTGTCTTCACTGGAAACTCCATCTAATAGAGCCGTGCAGCCTGGCGTCCATTACCATTCGCGCGACTAAAACATAAAAATTATGTCTGCCTGTTCACGAAATGAATATCCAGCCATTGTGGAACGAAAAACGTGCAGTTATCTCACCGCATGTACACAATTGAAACGTTGAAGACAGACTAATGACAAATGACAAACGTAAACAAGTCTCCATGGCAGCACTTCGTCATCTACCGTATGTATTACAGAGGGTCAACGTCTTCTATGAATGCATAGAGAAATGAAGTTTTGAAGTTGGACCCCGAAGGCCGTTTGACTCACACTTTCATTGTGACAGGAATAACGCGAAAACCAAGCATTATGGGAACACATACCCGAAGTTTGTAAAAGTATTTCCGAAACATCCTGTATAGTTTGTATCTATGACTGGTTCGCAGGTTCTTGAGAGAAGTGATAGCCAGGTGGAACAGCAGGGAAAAGCTTGGGTATGAAATGTCCACTTTTACCGTCAATGAAAGAACTTGTTGCAATACTGCACTCCACTTTAAATATATTCAGAAGATCATCTGATTCAGCCGCTGCTCCACCAGGAATTATTTCAGTGTCGGTGAATCCTAGAAGGACCTTATTGATCTAGCCTTAGAAAAATCTATTGTATAAGGAAATTTAACTTCAACCTTCATTGTATTATTATTATTATTATTATTATTTATATTATTGTTATTATTATTAGAATGAATAGAACGTTTCAAAATTCAGGAGAGGAACCTAATAATGTCCTGGAGGATCTAGCTGTATAGGACGGTTTAGATACGTTGAAATAACAGCGTCTGATCCGCTCATTATAACTGTATAACTCATCTTGCCAATATAGCAGCTCTTAGAATAAAGAAATTTCAAGCACAAGTGTCCACAAATGACTGAATCGAAATTCTGGTATCCCTATACATTATAGAAGATTTTAACACCGTGCAGATATTTCTAAATCTCAAGAGGTAGTTGAAAACTACCAAACCTATCAAAGTAGTATGCGACATCACCTTCTTTCCTTACATCAGTCCAGTGTGTTCCTTCATTATCAGAGTTATCGAGATTAGCAGTAAGTTTCTCTTTGAAGTGAGACTTTAAAGGTAGTTTTTCAATTATATATGCTGCTCTAAAATAAGCAATTTTAAACGTTTAGCATAAAATTCCATATCTACGTTACTAAGGACTTCCTCCGGTATATGTACAATCCTCTTCCACATGTTTTTGACTTCATCCTTAAACCTTTGCCTTTAGATCCTATATTTTTTAAGCTCCTGGCGATTTTAGATGCAGCGGCTAAAGACAACTTCAGCGGCATCACTGGTAAAAATCCTCCTCTATTCCTCTTCTTACACATACTGTTTCGGAGTCCCTTTCCTCTGGTCTCCTTTGCCTAGTTATGCCTCGTAATTTCTGCTAAGTGTCTATCAGCAGCCTTTTTATATTGATTGCAGAAGCTATCTGAGCAGCGCCATCAGCTGCAGCGCCTAAAGCAGCAATGATAGGAATCAATGGTAAAATCCCACCGCTCAAAAATCCCGGCTCACACTGCCCCCACTGCGACCTTCCCTTCATGATTGCAGTTACTATCCTCGCCGCTATCCTTTCACCCGAAGCTGAATCTGGAAACCGGACGTAATTCCAGAGCTTGTCTGCAAAACCCGTATCTGCCAAGTGTCCTGAAGCACTATCCTTATGCTCAGCGTATGCGATATCGTGTTGCTTGCAAGCTTCGTCTAATTCATTAAATTCCGCGTCTCCTCTTTGCAGACATTTTTCCAAATTTGTGCGTGGAGCACAAAATCTATATCCGGGCAAGTGAGCTTCGAAGGGGCGTGACTTAATTGTTCAATTAATAATTATACTGCAACGAACTCCCTCTCTTAGCACTCATGATATACTAAGCAAGCACGTACATGCATTAGTCCCTTTATATATCTCCTTTTAATGTCTAATCCTAAGCAAAACGTAACCACACCTGTAAATGAATCCAATCATTTAGCTACTTTACGCTCAGTGATATGAACATAAAGAGCGCGTATACTTTTTTGTGATTTAGACATGGATCTGTTTAAGCAGCACTGCTCTCTACCTATCCAGGTATTAGACTTTGAAAGCGACTTTTGATGCGATCGTCATGGCAAGCTATTTCCATCTAATGTCACAGCTCTTATTTTAGACAGTTCCTGCAGGGAAAACGAATGTACCACTCAATTTGCTACTCCACGAGAATGGACTACGCTTTGAAAACTTGTGTATATATACAAAATCTCTCTATCAGACAAAGTATTAATACCTAATTCAAGTACTTGTAAATATCGATGGTATAAAAGTAAACACTTTCGACAACAGAGAAGATGTTTTGTGTCCTTCTAAAGTCAAAGAAACCTTAATGTTTATATTTGAGGACGTTATATTTGAAGACAATAATGATGCACCCAATAAGAATTAGGTGGATACTCTCGAAAATAGGATGCTGGATTTTTCTCAACAAAATACTAGGAAAGTTGAGCTTATAATTAAGACCATGAACGATGAATTAAATTCAGGATACATTCTCAACCGGGATAAGGAAAACAACATCGTGAATGACAAATTTAGATTGAAAGTATTACTAGGTCCAACTCACTATAATGGTGTTCCGAATAGAACATTCATCACTGGATATATCAATTCTCGTATGTACCCGCAGATAATAATGGTAGCATTATATTTGGCAATAAGAGAATCGTTGATATAGCAGATCCTCTTGGAGATATAGATTCTGTAAATGGAATATATGCCAGAGGTATGATCATTAGGAAATCAACCGAGACGCGACAGCAGTTAAATGGATACTTGTCAAAGGAAATCGCAATGCAAATAGACAAGAAACTGCAAGGGTTCACCGCAAATTTGAACAAAGCTACGGAGAAAGTGGATGCTTTAACAATTTCAACAAAATAAAGGACAGATTCCCTAATGACTTCTATTAAACAACTGGCAGAGACACTTGATGGAGAGAAAACAGTCATCCAAAGTATGTGTAGTGAGAAAATAAATAATTCGGAAAAATCAACGATGAAGCAAGCTTCAAGTCTAGAGGAGAAATTAATCAGTTAAAGGCCGGGACTTTGAATACTCTCAAAAGCGATATACAGCAGTTAAACAATACATACCAAAGGTAATCAAGACGCAGATAGGTAACAAGCTGCAAGAATCACAGAAAATTTGAATGAAGCTTTGGGTAAAGTGGAAACCAGCAATTTCTACAAAAGAAACGATGGATTCTCTACTAGTTTCTGTTAAACACCTTACCGCGGAGCTTGATAGAGAGAAAACAAATCTCCAGAATATGTGTAATGAGGAATGAATAATTTGGAATAGTTAACAATAGGTCAAGAGGATACAGTCAAGCAGTTAATGACAGAGATTTTGAATACTCTCAAGACAGATTTCTCCAATGATAAACTTAAGATATTAGAGGAAAATGTAGACATGATAATGGATACCCACAACAAACATATGCAGCAAATGACAAATCTAAAAGAATCGGTCAGAAGCCAGTATGCCATTACGGCAATATTTGTTGAGGCTTTCTAGACACCTACACGGGAACATAAGAAAGAAACCGAACAGCTTCGAACTTCGAACGACGTATTAGCTAAGGCTATCGACACATTGAGAACTCAAGTTGGACAAAGGAGGTCACTTATTTTTACATAATTTTGTAAGATGGATAGTGAAAGCATAAGAGTTAAAGAGTCTGTAGACAAACATGCAAAGGCTGTAAAAAAACTGATAGTTCTAAGAGGACTGATGTTTCAGACTCAAAATGTAATGGCAGAAGCTTTTAAGCCTGTAACCAGCCCCCTTAAGGATGTTTTGGATACTCAACGGAAATCGATTGAGAAGACCGACAAGAATGAAGATGACGATTCTACAAGTAGTTCTACTTACCATCAACAAGTTCTCTCAAACGACAAGGAGCGTATTGATACATTGTACGGCGTGATATGTCGAGATGTTAGTTATATGCTTGGAAATATAGATACTCATTTTATAAATAATGAAATATCGATAGGCGGTGAAACTTACGAGTCTACCAGTGGTTTGAAAGAGCTCATCCTTATGCGATTACCACAAATGGCTGCATACACTAGGGAAGACTTGGACACGTACGCTAATATTCTAAAAAGCACTTTACTTCATAGAAGTGGCTACACCAGGCATGGTCGTTTGAGGTCTGGTAAATCGTATGAATACGATTATTATATACGATAAATTCGTACAAGAATATAACACTCAATACACATTCAGGTCTAGCACTTGGGTGGAAGGAGCATAAGCCAAATAAGGAGGTTGACTACGTTTTCTGGAGAAATTCTAACATATTAGTGAACAGACTGAGACTACTTATTACATCGAGGGACACTGGTAATAATAGCCACACTCAAGATATTGAGGAAATTATCCGAGAGTTGAAAGCATCTAAAATTATAGCATGACTGCCAAAAAGAATTACGCCACAGAGCTCCACAGGGCAGCTAGAAGGAACCTTTTACGACGCAAAATTATCAGCAAAGGTCTCAATGATTTATTACAAATTAACGTGATTGAAATGATACAATATGCAAGAGTGAGCAGAAATTTAAAATACATCATGATCGCAATAAACGTTTACTCTAAAATGGCATATGCAAAACCTTTAAAGGACAAGGCCGGGGTTAATGTTGCAAAGGTTATGGAAGATATACTTCAAGACTTGGAGGCTCCACCCAGGAACATTCAAAGCAAAACGGGAAAGAATTTAATAACAAGTTATTTAAGCGATTTATGTCTAAGTATAATATTAACCACTACAGCACCGATAGCAATGTTAAGGCTGCAGCTATTGAACGTTTAATTTGGACCCTGAAGAACATGATATACCTGGAGCTTTTAGTCCAAGGCTCATAGAAGTGGTTAGACCTTTTACTCAGGATTATTGCAAAGTACAATGATGCCTTTTCATTGACTGCCCGCATAAAGACTAACGAAGTGAAAAACAATAGGCCTTTTTCTGTCTGTGTATAACTTTAATCAAGATCGAAGAGAGAAGAAGGGCTCAAAGACGTATAGTGTTGGTGATTATGTCAGAGTATCTAAACATAAAGGACATTTTGAAAAGGGTTTTGAATCTAACTGGAGTGTTGAAACCTTCAAAGTTTCTCATGTGAAGCCTACGAAGCCTGCAACGCACATACTAATGGACAAGAATAGCGAGGTGTTAAAGTATGCCTTCTATGGATAGGAACTAAAAATACTAATTATCCTAACACTTACTTAATAGAAAAAATGCTATGTAGACGTAGTATCAAGTGTACCTGTAAAGTGGTATGGTTTTGCAGATACTCAATGGATCAATACAGAGCATTTGGTTTAATGTATGGTGAAAAGATGAATAAAAATAAATATTTTTTATTACTTTATAAACTTCGTTTCATTGTGGGGAAAATGCATGTTTTAAAAAACTCTCAACAACGAAGAGATATATAGAAATACATTGTTTAAGGGAAAAATTAATAATACAATAAATTAAACAACCCTCATCAGTGCAACACACACAGGCACACAAACACACACACATATATAAATATATTCTGAGGGAAAAAAGAAATACTGATGCAATAAATTAAGACACCCCCATCAATGAAAAATATATATACATAAAACAAATACATTATTTGAGGGAAAACATTAATACTATTACAACACATTAAAAAGGCCCTCATAATGATAACATATATAGAACATTAATTCGTAATTTGATCAGCCAAATAAAAATACAACAATAAGTTTAAAATTTTCACAATATTTACAAGTCTACAAGCTAGATGCTAACAAGCGTCAGGTCTAAGGAAGTAATGGCCCCAGGCTAGGGTTTTATATGTTCATTCCACCACCTTCCTCTTATTATCTCCCTCTACAATGCGAATTTATAGCTCTCAATGGTGGTAATGTTTTTTTTAATCCAATACGTTTTCTGTTTTGTATGATAGCTGATGCTTAGATCTTATAAGCAATTAAAATAGCTCTGAAAATCTAGTGTTTGCATAACTGCTCCGGTGATGCCCTTTGCCTTTTTCACAGACTGACCTGAATATCTGTATGCATATAAATCCTGATCGTAGCCGGACATATTCCTCCATAACCATGTCGTCCAATTCGTATTTGAACAAGCCGATCGTTTTCTTGTTGGCTTACAGAATGCCGTATGCATTACCTTTAGTGAAATTTGAGGTTTCAAAGTAGTGGGGGTTACCTGTGATGAATTTATAGATATCAGAACTCGTTTAAAAATGAACGAATCTGTATCCATATAATTCAACACCAAGTCCCTTAAATTAGGTTTCATAGCATTATAAAAAGTCATACATTATAAATTTGGAAATGTCCAAAATGACATGCTCTATATAAATTTGCTTGTTCATGTATACCTCCTCTCTAGCTACAAGATCCTCTATACCTACAAGATTCTTCTGGAAGATTATCGGCCAGAGATACGTTCTGCGGGAAGTATTTTCCAGGCCTACTCCCATTTTAACACGATCTTGAGGTCTGTATAATTCCGAACGTTTGCTATGAAGAGCGAACATTATACTACATTATTAATTTTTTACATACGTTTAGCTCAAATTTCGACTTTTGTTGCCTCTCATCTACGTGTTCAAGTCGATGTAGGCCTTAAACCAGTTGGACTGTTCGTACGACACCACCGTGTGAATATATCTCATAGTTACGCCCTGCTCTATACACTGATGCATTACTCTGTAGTGGAATACATGTTTGCTTTTGTTTTCTAATTTTGCAAGCATTCTTGTATCGCCCGTTTGGTGGTATGTCGCTTCGAGGACAAAATGGAAGCTCGTTATGGGTGTCATGGATATGCGAGGGGTATTTAGTATCTACTTCGAGCACACAGCCTGTTTTTTAATCTTCTGGAGCTGTCATAAAATCAATGGCGTTAATTTCATGCTCTTTGAGCCATGAAGGTTCCCATAAGACATCGCTGAAATCATGGAGTGGCCATTTAAATCGTTGATGTCCAGGTACGATAAGTACCTCACAGATGCATGCTGATCAAAGTTTGACATGTACCTGTGGTTTGCCTTAGAGCATTCCTTCACCACAGTGCACAGTCCACCCTCAATTCCAGACACGAAGAATTCCAGCATAACCTTATCATGCATTAAACAGAGTCTTGCCGTTGTTAATTTCGACATGGCGTCGAAAGCAAGTCCTGGTAATGTATAAGACCACGCTTGGTCTAGGTTATAAATTCCCAGCAAGTTATTTCGAAACTTCTCGAAAATGTCTGCCAAGAGCAGTATATCATTCTTTAGATACAGATAGCAGTATTCTCCGAGATTCTGCAAATTAAAGGCATCCCAGGCTGTATCAGCATGCCTGTAATCCTGTTCACTTATGTTATGTTCTTACAGTGTGCTGTAGAATGCTTCCCTTGGTGGTAGCTCTGTCGCGTTCAACGTTTCTGAGTATGATACATAAACGTAAAGGAATACACCCTTACACGCTGTCAAATTAAAATGCCCTGCAACAGGACATTCAGCTCTTGTAATTTTGAAATCTTGTTCCTCGAGCATGTCAGCCAGGCTGGATACTTTATCATGTAAAAAGCTAAAACTTTCCAGAAACCAGAACTGAATGGTCCTATAACTTTTGGTGAATGATAAACACCTTTCAGAGGATTGTGCTATACATGATATGGGCTTATCATCATATATCCGGTGCCCTATCAGAAAGTGGCTGTCATAATTTGATAGGCAATGGAAAAAGTTAGGTATCAAATCAGGGACCTTTTTATTAAATTACGCTTATTATGAGCAGCACCCAGATATTTTCCGGTCACGTGATCATGGTCCCTCGTGCGAATATTATCCATAGCAAAACTCTTAAGGCATATTTCGAAACTCCATTGCTCTTCAGAAGACAGCTCCATCGGTTTTGAATACGAGTACACATTGATGTCTTCATCAGCAGTTTATTTTAGTTACTTGAAGAAGTCATCGATGGCATTTGGACCTCTGAACAGGAAGAATTTCGATAATGTCTCGTCATGTCTACAAAATACTTTTAAAGCTGTGGACACTGCATTGTGCTCTTGAACAGCTCGCGTCGAACTAGAATTTCTAGAGGACTCGCAAGAGTGGACCTCTGCCAGAAAGATTTAATGTCAGCGTAGACTATCAAAGGTACAAGAGCGCTTTTGCAGAATGATTTAAATTCAGTGATGTCATCCTGTTTTGACATTTTAAGTAATTGGCACTTACCACACCTCAGCCTGTTGGTTTAGAGAGCCTTTTCATTAGCACAAATCTTCAGGCAGGCCTCGCATGCCCACATTCTGCCGTTATATCTAGTGACTTGTCTCCTTATCAATCTGGATAAATCTCTAATGAGACAGTAGTGTGCCTTCTCATTGTCCTCTAAGTATATGAGATTGATATACTGCTCTTTTTTCTCCGCTGTTTGGTACAGAGGGATAATGTTTTCATTTTCCTCTATACCAAACACGTAAATTGATAATCAATTATTCTGCCTTTCAAATCATTCAATTTGATGCAGAAACACCGGGAATTCAATATCCTTATTGTTGAATGCTTTGAAAAGTCGTTCAAATGGGTATGCTGTTGTTCTATATTCGTGATTCTTAGCAGGGCATTCAGCCGCTAGCAGACACCATGTGAAGTAGCAGTTGTCCTTATTCTTTATATTGATGACGGCATGTTTATTCATGACTTTCTTAGGCAATTGTATGTGTGATGGTGCATATAGAGGATCATAAAATGAAGACCTAATCACCAGAGCATGTATCACAAACAAGGATTATGATGAAGCTCCCCCGCTAATTTAGAAATATTTTCCAAAATGTCCCCGGCTATTGAAGAGAAGATCTGATCGTGATGGGTTGATGCAAGCATCAGGCAAGCCTTGAAAATGAAAAAGGATGAAATTCTTATCTCTTCCTCGGGTTTGGAGATTAAATATGAAAGCTCCAGAGAACAGTTGATTTTTAATCCGGACCTGCTTTTGTTTAAGGTGTCTTTCATCTCTTTAATTACAAGACCCTTACACTCGTTCAAAAATATCCTGCGATCAAGTATTTCTAACGTATTATCAATCCTACTACTAAAAACACGTCCCTTGAATGCATATTCAATAATCTTACCTTCTAGACCCTAGCAACTATTAGCACTAACCTTTGCCTTCTTAATGGTGAGAGACTCGTTATCGGCTTGCTTTCTATTCCCCCTCAGCTGGTTTGCTACCTCACTGAATGTTGACGGGGTCTGAATGTGGAGGCGGGTGTTCCAGGGAATATGCTGATAGACTCCGGCCTCTGCGGAGTGTTGCTGGAAGAGGAGGCTGGTGTTGCAGCAACCATGTTGAGAGGCTCAGGCCTCAGCGGGGTGTTGCTGTGGGAGGAAGAGGTTGATGTTACAGCGAGCATGCTATGGGCTCCGGCCTCAGCTGAGTCATACGTGAGGAGAATGTTGCTGCAGCGGGCATGTTGCAAGGGACCAAGCTCAAACCTTCGCCGAAATCGGCCAACGTTGCTCCAGTCTGTGAAGCTCCTGAAATAATAATATTAATAATAATAATAATAATAATAAGAAGAAGAACAAGAAGAAAATGACGAAGAATTTTTGTATACGGCAATACACTACAAATAAGGTATAAAGGTTTCTCACCATTCGTCTGTGAGTTCACAGCATCCACCCTGGCTAAGGGAAGATTATAGGAGGTTGCACATGCATCCATCGATCCGAGGGGGTTGAGCAACTCACCGGAAAGCAGCAGATATAAGTAATAAGAATAAGATAAAAAGGAGAATAAAAGGAGGAGTATGAAGAGGAAGAATTGTATAATAAAAGGCACTAAAGATAATGTGTAAATATTTTCACCATTCGTATGCGATTTCGCTGCGTCCACCCTGGCTAAGTGCAGAAGGTAGAAAACTGCACCTGCGTTATCCATCCTGGAGTTTGTCGGACTGACCGACAAACGGTTTAACTGGAATGATAGAAGGAATAATAATAAAATAAGTTGTATAATGGGATTCACTGCAAATAAAGTTTAAAGATTTCTCATCATTCAAACCCCGGCCTCCAAAAGGAGTCGCCGATCGGAGTGCTTCAGCCATCGTAGGGGTCCAGATATTCGTTAGTGGCTGGAAAGGCCTGGAAAATTCCGATATAGCACGCTTATCGGCGCAGCTGCAATTCCCTGGAATTCCCTAAGGCTTGCAAGAAATGCTCCTTCTTGCAGCGCTTATAAGCGGATTTTAGATCGCCGACCAGAATTCTGAAAAATAAAGAATTTATGTCTTAAATTTGGCCTATAGAGAGTGTATCTTTATTGTTGTCATATATTTCGGGTTAGTGTTCCTGACATCACATCAGTAAAAAAAGTTCACATGAACATGCGTCCGAAAATAATTTATTTCAGAGTTACAACACAAAATCGAAAGTTACAAGAATTTGACGAAGTGGCTTCCTCTTGCTTCGATGCATGTAGTAGGCCTGCGTTCCATGCTCTGGCGTACTCTGTTGAAAATTACTGGTGTGTTTCGTATTTGGTCAAATCCAGTTTGGATACGTCCTCTCAAAATGTCAACATCAGATACAGGAGTCGCATAAACGAAATATTTCAGATGTCTCCAGACGAAGAAATCCATTGGATTTAAATAAAGCGATCAAACAGACCATACAATGGGTCCCCCTTGACCAATCCATCTACGAAAATCGATCTTTCAAAAACTTACGAACTGTTTTACTGAAATGAGCTGGAGCACCATCGTGTTGAGGCAGTATTTTATATCACAACACTGTGAATGCCAGAGTGATTGTAGTGTAAATTAACATTATTGTATGACAATGATTTAAGACGTTTGTTAACTATAAGCATTGTTAGGAAATAAGTTTACACGGCCTCGCTGAAACTGACAATTACCCGCTCCGGGTAACAATGAAGCAAGGGGGTGAGTTGTTTATCAATTAGAAGAGACAAACAAATGACGTCGGAGTAGCGTGCCTTTCTTTAGAAATGGAGGGAATATCTTTCCTAGAGCATATGTTTTTGTAATTTTGATTGGCTTATGAAACAGACGGTAATGTTGGCGCGATTTATTAACCAATCGCAGCTCTATTATAATGTTTAGGCATATCGGGGTGAGGGAGTATAAATTCTTGAGCCAAAGGCAAGTATCGCGCAGTTCAACAGAATCATTCACGAGGTAAACGTTGCGCAGTTCTAAGAAATCTCTCTTGCGAGTTATACGTCACGTTACGCAATTCTACAGAATCTCTCGCGTCGTAAAGTTAGTTATAAAATGTGAAATACACGAATTAATAGTGCGGCAAATAAGTGATTGTAGTTACATTCGAAAATATAACAGTGTATCAAGATTAAATATGTGAAATTAATTAAGTGTGACGGCAATAAAAGTGTAAAAACAAATTCTTTTATCATTGTTATCTTTTAGTAACAAATCCTTTCAGTTTACACGCCCTGCTCAAGAGATATTTGCTCCACTGAGTAAGAATAGGACAAAGAACCCAAAATTAAAAATAGTTAAACAATAACAGGCGCTCAGCAATTAAGATAACACGACAGATTACTGCGACAGTGTCCAGAGGCACATTATCAATAAGTGATGCAACTCATTTCCAAGAAACTGGAGATAATTTTGTCCATTCAGATGCGGAGTGAAGAAGTAGGGACCAATAAGGTGATCTTGCATTATTCCACCGCAAACGTTGAGAGAGAGCCTCTGTTGATGGTTGTCCTGTCGTAGTTCATTAGGATTTTCAAATGCACAGCTATGAATGTTATGAAAATTGAAGATGCCGTCGCGAGTAAATCCAGCCTTATCCGTGAATAAGATACAGGCTAATAAATTTATGAACACAGCGCACTGCTGTAACATGCGTTGACAGAAACGTCTTCTTTACTCAAAGTCCGGCTCATTTAATCTTTGCACACGTTGAAGGTGATACGGGTACAGAATATTTCTATGCAGAATTCTCCAGATAGTCATATGACTGTTTCCCTTACAGCCATACGTCTTTTGCTTTGTGATGGGTCTACATCCACAGCACGAAGAACTCTTTCTTCAAGCTCAATGCCTCGTACCTCTTTTGGTCCTCCAACATCCCTAGTACTCGTCTCAAATGCGCCATTCTCTCAAGCGTTGGTGAATTCCTGCGAATGTTCCTGCATACGGTAACGGCCTGTCAGGGTGCCTTTCTGCATAAAGTTCACGTGCTCGTGCTGCATTGGTGTCTGCATGGTCATACTTGTAGTGCATATGCGTCTGTTCACTCATGGAATACATCTTCTTTGACCTACAACAACGATATGGTTGATTTTCATACCCATGTACATATGAAATTGTTTTGCTGTTTTGATGTCAAGAACACGTCCCCCAAATATATGATACCAAATAAAGATACAGCCTGTATTAGGGTTAAATAATTTTTTATAGGTTCATTTGTTTTATTAGTAGTAGTTTAAAGCATTACATTACAAAGCATGCTTCTCTGCTTAAAGATAAGTATGCCCTTATTAAAAATGTTTAGATTATGGTAATAAATATATTTTCTTGCATTCCAATAGAAATATTAGCATATTTACGTGATGGGCTTCTGTTATGATCTGACATTTAATTTGATATAACTATCATTTGAGCGGGTAGTAAAGAGTAAGAAACACTCTGTGTATATTATTGGTCATTGAATAAGGAACAGATTATTTAAAGCAACTATATTTAGAAAATGATATTCTTAATTGTACATAATTTACCGACATTAGAGGATAGCTTAAAAGAATGTATATCACAAGCCGCGCTTGTTTAAAGATAAGAATGCTCTTAAAATTTTTTCACGTTCTGATAATTAAACATCCCGTCCACGTAAAGATGCAGTAGCACATTTACGGTGATATAGTCAGAGCTATGATCACGTATTTAACTTGAAATAATTATCATTCGACTATAAACTAAATAACGATAAACAAAGGGATAGGAAGTACACCATGCATATTACTATCGATGTGTATATTACTTTGCGATGAAACAGCTACATGTGTCAAAGAAAATACATATTTTTCGAAAGATTATCATTTCTTTAAATTGAGTTTCATTTATGGAGCACTTTAACTACTATGGTCCTTAGCGTCTCATTCTATATTGGGCGTGAAGGACCTGGAATTTTGCTCAGAGGCCTCTTTATCAGGCGTGAGGTTATTTTACTGCCGTAAATTTACGACACGGGACCACCGGCTTTACTTGCCTTCCGAAGGAAGCCATGTTAAGGATTTTTGCGCCCAAAAAATATATATCGCCCTCCGCCGGGATTGAACCGGGGACCTTGGGAACTAGGGGCTAACACGGTACTCCTAGTCCACAGAGGACGATTTTTTATTTCTTTCGAAGCTTATACGTGCTATAAGCTTCTGTACTTATTAAAATCCTCTTACAATGCATGCAATACGACCCATATTTTAAAGAAATAGGAAATGAATGTCTTATAAAACTCACCAGACATTTTCGCTGAGATAAAGTAATGGCTTACACCGTAGAATAATATAGTCACAGAGCACATTTCCGAACGCACACGTCGGGTACTTGTTAGAGACAGTGAACTTTCTGAATGCATACAAACTTCTATATCATCACTCCCCGGTATAAAAGTTATATGCTTCAATGAATAGAATTCCGATTAATATCTGCGCATGCGTATTCGAGATAAATAGAGTAATATGATTTGTCAGTTTGTTCATTACAGATTTATGTTGATGGTTCTTGAAACGAAAACCCTTTCATTGGCTTGCAGCAATTTTTTTCGCTGGTTTACTTCGGAATGGTAAATAGCCTAGGGCTATATGTTCAGATTTGTCCAAATGTCAGAATCTGTTTTTTCTTGGAATTGTGCGAGTAAACATTTTAACTGCTGTGCATTCAGCCATAAAAGACAGGGATATCCTATTTAGGACATTTAATTGTTTAACCAGGTCTTGTCAAGTGTACAAACATATTTTTTAGAAATGTAAGGTAAACATTCAATCAATTGAAAACATTTTTCAATTAATGTTCATTCATCCATAAAAGACACATATTTTCTATTTAGGATATTTTCATGTTTGAACAGGTCTGCTTAAAGAGTATATATTTTCCCCGGAAATGTAAGGTAAATAAACAGACAGTTGAAAACACATTTTGTTTTCAAATAATATTCATTCATCCATAAAAGACATGGATTTTCTATTTAGGAGATTTTCGTGTTTGAACAGGTCCCCTTAAGTATAATTTTTTTCTCGGAAATATGAATTAAACATACTATCATTTGTGAACAATAGAAGGTCTTATTCCGTTTTGTTTTTCGAGTCGATGGCTGCGTGGAATGGTTGTGTGTTTTAAAATAATAGCGTAAACGCTGCTTAGAAATATGCAATGTCGTGTGTTTTCGAAGAATATTCCTCCTGTTCTAGTCATATCCAGTAGAGTTTAATATTGTAACACCCCACGGGGGTGGTTACCCCCGCAGTAGGTGATTACACAGGGGGGTTGGTAGCTCAGAGGTAGGGGATGCGTTGGTACTGGAATGGTAGGCAGGCCAGGGTAGCGTTCTAGGATAGGGGTATTTAAATAAAGCACAGGGGATGCATTGTCCCAATAAATTATATTGTTGCTTTAAATGTGCGAACAATTAGATCGGAGTGAAGCCCCGACAGGTCAATAGAAGTTAGGGGTGAAGCCCCGACAAGTCAAGAGAACTTAGATGAGTCGCATGCTTACCTGGTTAACTGTTGGCGAATGTGATAACTGATCTCTGATTACTTTCTCGTAGCAACTCTCGCGTAGCAACTTCCTGATAGCAACTTCCACAGCAACTCCCCCGACAGAGTCAAAGCCCTGTAGTATAAATACATACATAAGCGCTGACTCGGCGTAGGCAGCGTGGACGAATTCTGCTAACCTGAACTTCACACTTCCTGGTATACGAAATATGTGCAACCTGGTCCGCTACATCGGTCCCAGGTTCGCCAAATTCCGACCCGGAATTTAAAATAGAAAAGGAGGACAAACATCTTAGGGGGTACTAAAACTGTCTACTTAGACGAGGGTTGATAGAAAGAGAGAAAAAAAAAAGTAAGAAATATTCGGCCTTTTGTACGTCGGACGGAGAGTACGAATTCCAGACCTTGAGCTTCGGGCTCTCGAATGCCCCTAGAGCATTCACAGAGATCGGAAATAAACTGTTAGGCGACCTGCGATACGAAAAAGCACTCATATATCTAGACGATATAATAGTGTTCGCAAATACATTTCAGGATTTATTGGCAAACCTGGAAGCAGTATTTAAGAAATTAGAACAACATACGTTTAAGCTAAAACCCCAAAAATGTTTTTTCGGTATGGACAAAATAAAACTCCTAGGATACGAAGTATCGGCAGCAGGCATAGAACCTGATAAAGACAAAATCCAAGCTATTACACAGCTCAGAACGCCTAGGAACGTCAAAGAAGTAAGGCAGGTCTTAGGTTTATTTTCTTTCTACAGGAGGTTCATTAATAACTTTGCAGCAATCGCGAGGCCTCTAAACGAACTAACAAAGGCAGACCAAAAGTTTGTATGGGGCCAAGAACAGCAAGAAACCTTCCAGAAGCTGAAGGATTTAATGGTTAGGGCTCCGGTGTTGGCACATTTTATGCCGGGAGCCAAAACCCAAATGAACTGCGATGCCAGCATGCACGGCATAGCCAGTTGCCTCCTCCAAGAACGAGATGGAAAAATGCACCCAGTAGGCTTTGTGTCTAGGAGTCTAAGCAAAGCTGAAAAGAACTATAGCGTTTCGGAACAAGAGCTGTTAGCAGTTATGTACGGTTTTTCGAAGTTCCGCCAGTACATATATGGTTACCCTGTAACTGTAGTTACAGACCATGCTTGCCTGTGCCACCTAAATAGGTTGAGAGATCTAACAGGGAGACTGGCACGTTACAGCTTAATGCTGCAAGAATTTGACTACACAATTCAACATAAATCAGGGATTAAACATAAGGACGCAGATTGTTTGTCTAGAATGCCAATAGACCCCCCTGAACCCGAAACAGCACAAGAGCAGGAAGACAGAATTACCTGTCTCATAGAACCCATAGAATTAGCTAAAAAACAAGAGGAGGATCCCCAGCTAAAACCCCTAATACAAGCCGTAAGACAGCCGGGTACAGCGAATGCTAAACTAGCACGACAAGCTGCAACATACGTGATGAAATCGAATGTCCTGTACCGAAAAAATGCTGGTACTACAGGGAACATGCACTTGTTAGTAGTACCTGATAGTTTAAAGCAGGAAATACTATATAATAGTCATGACGATCCGCTAGGAGGACACTTCGGGTTTTCAAAAACTTTTCACAAAATTAATTCACATTACTATTGGATTGGAATGAAGAGGGACATACAAAATTATGTAAGAAGATGCGCTTCCTGTCAGCAACGAAAAGGTCCAGTTAATCAGCGACCCGCAGGTTTAATGCAACCCATAAAGGTCAACTATATAGGAGAAAGGTTCTCCATAGATATCTTGGGGCCTTTCCCAAAGTCCTCTAGAGGTAACAGATACATAATTGCGGCTAGTGATTACTTTTCAAAATATTTGGAATTAAGGGCAATCCCAAAAGCTTCTGTTGAGCATGTCACTGAATTTATCTTGGACGACGTCATCTGTCGTCACGGCGCACCAAAATATATTCTGTCGGACAGAGGGTCCGTATTTATGAGCGAAGTGACACAAGAACTGCTTAAGATGATGGGAACAATACCGACTTTCACAACAGCCTACAGACCCCAAACTAATGGCCTAATAGAAAGGGCGAATAGAACTATCGCGCAAGTAATCAGTAACTACGTAAACACACAGCACACAGACTGGGATAATAATTTACATCAAATTCGGTTTGCCATAAACACAAGCAAACAGGGAAGTACTAAGTTCACACCATTCGAATTACTGTATGCACGGAAACCGGTATCACCCCCCGACGTTCAATTACAGGGCACCTCACAAAACCTATTTGTGCAGCAAACACGGGAGGCAATAATAAAAGCAAGGGTGTTAGCATCCCAAAACATAGCAAAGAGCCAGAGAAAAAATAAAAAGTTATATGATTCAAAGAGGAGGCACGTCGAGTATAAAGTCGGCGATTTGGTGAAGCTATTTACCCCTAAAAGGAGGGTAGGTAGAGCCACAAAGCTTTTGATGAACTACACAGGACCCTATAGGATAATGAAAAAACTTAGCCCCCTGAATTACGTAATTAAGGCCAGAAATTCCGTGAAACGCCAGAATGTCCACGTTAGTAGAATTTCGCCTTATTATGCATAATGAGCATACAACACACTTGCGACACTTGCACAGCGGGTAAACACAATTGCCACATATAATTGAAACAAAAAAAATCGCCTACGTATCACTCAATGTCCATCAATACAAAAGTGCTGACATTATTACACGACGGAATGCGGAACCACAAATTCGTCCAGTAAGGCTGAGGCATAAGAACAAACAAACAGGAAACAGAAAGAGGTTAAAACATTAAACATCAGCAATAGTTCTCAAATAGGTTAAGTAGTAAGTGATAATGCAAGACGTAGTATATCTTCGGACCTCCAGCTTAAGTTAGGCTAAAAGTGATAATCCACGCGATTCACTTTTACTTTTTAATTTTTTTTTGCTCTCTCTTTCTCGTGATGAAGAGAAAATATATCTGGAATTGAAAATATAATGGGAAATCCGAGACGCGACCCTGTTATTCGCTTAATACAGATATCTTTGTTCAGATACAGAAACTTGAACGATATACATTATCCCCCCCCCCAGGAGTTCAGAGTAGGGCCGAGGGACACAACAGAGAGCAAATATGAAGAAGTATTCTTAAGGTCGGGAGCAGAGTTGAATAAATAGGAAATAAGATTTAGTGGAGGTCGAAAAGTTATTTCATTAGTACTGTTATTCATATAAGTGTTAGTATAAGATTAATTTAAGATAGGTATATGATAATGTGTTTTGAGAACTATAGGTTGATGTCAGGAATTCTTTTCTCTCCGCATCTTACCCATGCGTTAGCGCATATAGAATAAATAAATAGTAGGGAAAAAAAATCGAATAACGTACACTCTGGTACGACAACCAAGCGCTATTAAAGAAATAAATGTCAGCAAATCATCGTGCAGAATAGATAAATGTAAGGTGGCAAATAAGCAAGTGTAACTAAATAAAACAAAATTCTCTCACGACCAGGGCAGATAATATACGAGATGGAGCAGGGACATAGAAATTTTGAAACTCGCATCCTGTTTCAGTCGTCGGAATTATAGAACTAGTATTTATGACTGTTTGCATAGTAGTCATGGCCTTGTTAGCATACAGAATATTGAAGAAATTTTGTAAGGAAAGGTCGAACTCTTCAAACTCGACCACGGCGGAACCACAGCACACGTCACCTCAGGGAATTATAATTCTGGCAACACCAACCGATGGCCCCTCAGAATCAACAGTAACATAACGGAGAAATAAATAAGGGAGATAAATAAAATAAAATTAATCAAAGGCTCAAACTACACAAGGGGATGAAGGCAGGAAAGGCACAGGTATCCACCACGAATTACGCAACACAAGATACTAACACATTCCACACACGCGGAAGGGTACCGCAATTTTGGTTCACAAACTTAGAAACACAGATATCGCTTTCATAAACATACGATTCTGCATGGACGGTAAGTGTCGAAAGCAAGAGTCTGTCATGAAATCCGCTGACGCAAGTATTCGTCGCCTCACGCACGGAGCTTGACTTTGCACTTCTCAGTGGCGTGTAGCACTGCGACAAGTAGATGAATGGAAAATGGAGTGTAAATATGGTTGTTGTTTTTTTTGTGTTTGTTGTGTTTCATTGGTCGCAGCATCTGCAATATTGTAACACCCCACGGGGGTGTTTACCCCCGCAGTAGGTGATTACACAGGGGGGTTGGTAGCTCAGAGGTAGGGGATGCGTTGGTACTGGAATGGTAGGCAGGCCAGGGTAGCGTTCTAGGATAGGGGTATTTAAATAAAGCACAGGGGATGCATTGTCCCAATAAATTATATTGTTGCTTTAAATGTGCGAACAATTAGATCGGAGTGAAGCCCCGACAAGTCAATAGAAGTTAGGGGTGAAGCCCCGACAAGTCAAGAGAACTTAGATGAGTCGCATGCTTACCTGGTTAACTGTTGGCGAATGTGATAACTGATCTCTGATTACTTTCTCGTAGCAACTCTCGCGTAGCAACTTCCTGATAGCAACTTCCACAGCAACTCCCGACCGAGTCAAAGCCCTGTAGTATAAATACATACATAAGCGCTGACTCGGCGTAGGCAGCGTGGACGAATTCTGCTAACCTGAACTTCACACTTCCTGGTATACGAAATATGTGCAACCTGGTCCGCTACATCGGTCCCAGGTTCGCCAAATTCCGACCCGGAATTTAAAATTGAAAAGGAGGACAAATATCTTAGGGGGTACTACAACCGTCTACTTAGACGAGGGTTGAGAGAAAGAGAGAAAAAAAAAATATGGTTGGAGCCTTATACAATTGAAAATGCTCCGATGTCCTCTGCTGTCCAAGACTCGGATACCAGGGAAAATTTGTTTTAAGGGTAGGTGAGTACGTAAGGGGTGTTTGCGGCCGCGCACCGCAATCCTGCCAATCTTGGGCGCCGTGGCCCAGTGGTGCAGTATGCGCAATCTTTTCTGTATTCTCATCGTTGCTTTAACGTGAAGTGTAGTTTAGCTGAGACTGAGCTCGTGGAGTTACCCTGTAGCTTCGGATCTCCCCGGTGAACTCTGCCGTGAATGAATAAGGTGCTGGGACAGAACTGCTGAGTGACTGCATACCTAGCGACTTTCTCGAAAACGTAGTATTTATATCCGCGCATGCTGCATTGCTGTGGCCAAGCATTGGCGTTCCTTCGGAGTGCACTAATTCTGCGTGTTCTGGCGCAACTCCCGTGGTGAGTTATCGACGTGCTCATACTGGTGGGCATCGTTCGACCTGGGCTTTCTCGTCGGGTGCTTCTCTTCTTGGTGGTTTAATGGTGCGCAGCAACAGGGTTGTTGTACAAAGACGGATGTCACTTAGGATAAGGTTGGAAGGATGATATTGCGGTTTAAAAGTTACGGGACGAGACTAAACACAGCAGAGAAAAGGTAAATTTAGAAAGTGAGTCGGTACCCCTGCCGATTCCTTGCCCCTCCAAATTTTGAGAAAAAAAGAAAAGAAAAAGAGAACAGAAAAAAAACATTAAGTGCTGTTATCCAGGTGTGATGCGACTACTCATAAGTTCTGCGTGACTAGGTATGTTCGTTCGAACAAAATTAAATTTGTACATTATACAATGATTTTTGTCTGTAACTGTATAACACTCTTTTTTGTGTGTGTTTTGCATTGTATGTCAGCGGTGGTTAGATGTCCGTTTTTGGCATTTTGCTGATACCTCGCTTCTGTTACCCGGGGAAGAGGGTCGCTGAGGCTGCTGAAGACAGTGGTTCTCTTGCCTGCTGGAGGGCATCCTCTAAAACATACTTAGTTTTTGAAATTAGTACACAGAAATATGAATATTGCAGATGTTGTGACCAATGAAACACAACAAACACAAAAAAAAACAACCATATTTACACTCCATTTTCCATTCATCTACTTGTCGCAGTGCTACACGCCACTGAGAAGTGCAAAGTCAAGCTCCGTGCGTGAGGCGACGAATACTTGCGTCAGCGGATTTCATGACAGACTTTTGCTTTCGACACTTACCGTCCATGCAGAATCGTATGTTTATGAAAGCGATATCTGTGTTTCTAAGTTTGTGAACCAAAATTGCGGTACCCTTCCGCGTGTGTGGAATGTGTTAGTATCTTGTGTTGCGTAATTCGTGGTGGATACCTGTGCCTTTCCTGCCTTCATCCCCTTGTGTAGTTTGAGCCTTTGATTAATTGTATTTTATGTATCTCCCTTGTTTATTTCTCCGTTATGTTACTGTTGATTCTGAGGGGCCATCGGTTGGTGTTGCCAGAATTATAATTCCCTGAGGTGACGTGTGCTGCGGTTCCGCCGTGGTCGAGTTTGAAGAGTTCGACCTTTCCTTACAAAATTTCTTCAATATTCTGTATGCTAACAAGGGCATGACTACTATGCAAACAGTCATAAATACTAGTTCTATAATTTCGACGACTGAAATAGGATGCGAGTTTCAAAATTTCTATGTCCCTGCTCCATCTCGTATATTATCTGCCCTGGTCGTGAGAGAATTTTGTTTTATTTAGTTACACTTGCTTATTTGCCACCTTACATTTATCTATTCTGCACGATGATTTGCTGACATTTATTTCTTTAATAGCGCTTGGTTGTCGTACCAGAGTGTACGTTATTCGATTTTTTTTCCTACTATTTATTTATTCTATATGCGCTAACGCATGGGTAAGATGCGGAGAGAAAAGAATTCCTGACATCAACCTATAGTTCTCAAAACACATTATCATATACCTATCTTAAATTAATCTTATACTAACACTTATATGAATAACAGTACTAATGAAATAACTTTTCGACCTCCACTAAATCTTATTTCCTATTTATTCAACTCTGCTCCCGACCTTAAGAATACTTCTTCATATTTGCTCTCTGTTGTGTCCCTCGGCCCTACTCTGAACTCCTGGGGGGGGGGATAATGTATATCGTTCAAGTTTCTGTATCTGAACAAAGATATCTGTATTAAGCGAATAACAGGGTCGCGTCTCGGATTTCCCATTATATTTTCACTTCCAGATATATTTTCTCTTCATCACGAGAAAGAGAGAGCAAAAAAAAATTAAAAAGTAAAAGTGAATCGCGTGGATTATCACTTTTAGCCTAACTTAAGCTGGAGGTCCGAAGATATACTACGTCTTGCATTATCACTTACTACTTAACCTATTTGAGAACTATTGCTGATGTTTAATGTTTTAACCTCTTTCTGTTTCCTGTTTGTTTGTTCTTATGCCTCAGCCTTACTGGACGAATTTGTGGTTCCGCATTCCGTCGTGTAATAATGTCAGCACTTTTGTATTGATGGACATTGAGTGATACGTAGGCGATTTTTTTTGTTTCGATTGTATGTGGCAATTGTGTTTACCCGCTGTGCAAGTGTCGCAAGTGTGTTGTATGCTCATTATGCATAATAAGGCGAAATTCTACTAACGTGGACATTCTGGCGTTTCACGGAATTTCTGGCCTTAATTACGTAATTCAGGGGGCTAAGTTTTTTCATTATCCTATAGGGTCCGGTGTAGTTCATTAAAAGCTTTGTGGCTCTACCTACCCTCCTTTTTGGGGTATATAGTTTCACCAAATCGCCGACTTTATACTCGACGTGCCTCCTCTTTGAATCATATAACTTTTTATTTTTTCTCTGGCTCTTTACTATGTTTTGGGAGGCTAACGCCCTTGCTTTTATTATTGCTTCCCGTGTTTGCTGCACAAATAGGTTTTGTGAGGTGCCCTGTAATTGAACGTCGGGGGGTGATACCGGTTTCCGTGCATACAGTAATTCGAATGGTGTGAACTTAGTACTTCCCTGTTTGCTTGTGTTTATGGCAAACCGAATTTGATGTAAATTATTATCCCAGTCTGTGTGCTGTGTGTTTACGTAGTTACTGATTACTTGCGCGATAGTTCTATTCGCCCTTTCTATTAGGCCATTAGTTTGGGGTCTGTAGGCTGTTGTGAAAGTCGGTATTGTTCCCATCATCTTAAGCAGTTCTTGTGTCACTTCGCTCATAAATACGGACCCTCTGTCCGACAGAATATATTTTGGTGCGCCGTGACGACAGATGACGTCGTCCAAGATAAATTCAGTGACATGCTCAACAGAAGCTTTTGGGATTGCCCTTAATTCCAAATATTTTGAAAAGTAATCACTTGCCGCAATTATGTATCTGTTACCTCTAGAGGACTTTGGGAAAGGCCCCAAGATATCTATGGAGAACCTTTCTCCTATATAGTTGACCTTTACGGGTTGCATTAAACCTGCGGGTCGCTGATTAACTGGACCTTTTCGTTGCTGACAGGAAGTGCATCTTCTTACATAATTTTGTATGTCCCTCTTCATTCCAATCCAATAGTAATGTGAATTAATTTGGTGAAAAGTTTTTGAAAACCCGAAGTGTCCTCCTAGCGGATCGTCATGACTATTATATAGTATTTCCTGCTTTAAACTATCAGGTACTACTAACAAGTGCATGTTCCCTGTAGTACCAGCATTTTTTCGGTACAGGACATTCGATTTCATCACGTATGTTGCAGCTTGTCGTGCTAGTTTAGCATTCGCTGTACCCGGCTGTCTTACGGCTTGTATTAGGGGTTTTAGCTGGGGATCCTCCTCTTGTTTTTTAGCTAATTCTATGGGTTCTATGAGACAGGTAATTCTGTCTTCCTGCTCTTGTGCTGTTTCGGGTTCAGGGGGGTCTATTGGCATTCTAGACAAACAATCTGCGTCCTTATGTTTAATCCCTGATTTATGTTGAATTGTGTAGTCAAATTCTTGCAGCATTAAGCTGTAACGTGCCAGTCTCCCTGTTAGATCTCTCAACCTATTTAGATGGCACAGGCAAGCATGGTCTGTAACTACAGTTACAGGGTAACCATATATGTACTGGCGGAACTTCGAAAAACCTTACATAACTGCTAACAGCTCTTGTTCCGAAACGCTATAGTTCTTTTCAGCTTTGCTTAGACTCCTAGACACAAAGCCTACTGGGTGCATTTTTCCATCTCGTTCTTGGAGGAGGCAACTGGCTATGCCGTGCATGCTGGCATCGCAGTTCATTTGGGTTTTGGCTCCCGGCATAAAATGTGCCAACACCGGAGCCCTAACCATTAAATCCTTCAGCTTCTGGAAGGTTTCTTGCTGTTCTTGGCCCCATACAAACTTTTGGTCTGCCTTGGTTAGTTCGTTTAGAGGCCTCGCGATTGCTGCAAAGTTATTAATGAACCTCCTGTAGAAAGAAAATAAACCTAAGACCTGCCTTACTTCTTTGACGTTCCTAGGCGTTCTGAGCTGTGTAATAGCTTGGATTTTGTCTTTATCAGGTTCTATGCCTGCTGCCGATACTTCGTATCCTAGGAGTTTTATTTTGTCCATACCGAAAAAACATTTTTGGGGTTTTAGCTTAAACGTATGTTGTTCTAATTTCTTAAATACTGCTTCCAGGTTTGCCAATAAGTCCTGAAATGTATTTGCGAACACTATTATATCGTCTAGATATATGAGTGCTTTTTCGTATCGCAGGTCGCCTAACAGTTTATTTCCGATCTCTGTGAATGCTCTAGGGGCATTCGAGAGCCCGAAGCTCAAGGTCTGGAATTCGTACTCTCCGTCCGACGTACAAAAGGCCGAATATTTCTTACTTTCTTGAGCTAGCGGTACTTGGAAGTATGCACTTAGCAGGTCAAGCGTACAGTAAAATTTTGAACCTCCTAAATAGCTAAGTAGGTCGTCAATCAGTGGTAAGGGATAGGCGGATGCAGCTGTTTGTGCATTGAGTTTTCTGTAATCTACACAAAACCGATATTCTCCTGATTTCTTTTTGACCAAAATTACTGGTGAGCACCAGCTACTCTGCGAGTCTTTTATTATCCCAGCCTCTTTCATTTCTTCCACTTGTTGGTTTATTATTTCCCGCTGTTTATGGGACACCCTGTATGGCTTCTGTCTAATTGGTGTCGTGTTTGTCAACTCTATTTTGAACTCCGCAATGTCTGTTGTCCCTAACTCTTGTAGGCTAGTGGCGAAGGTATGTCTGTACCTGTCGAGTAAATTTCGTAGCTGTTCGTGTTGTCCTGGTTCTAGTCGTGAATTAATATTAAATTTGGCGTCTTTGATGTCTATTTGTTTTGTTGTCTCACGTGTGAAAGTGTCTGCCTGGACTAATGCAACTTCGTGTACGAGTGCTAGTGTTGTCCCTTTAAATATTCTCTGAGGGGCGGCGGTATTATTGTGGACTTGTATCTTTTGATTTTGATTATTATTGCACAGGCCCGGTATAATGTTAACGTGTTTTTTCTGCATAGTGTTAATGCATGGTTCCAGCAATAATGTGTTTGTAGGGAGTGAGGGTATTCTGACGTCTATCTGTGTGGTTGCAAATGGAAGGATTTCTACGTCATGCTGACATGTTGCTTTCATTTTTGTCTCTTCAGCATCTGCTTCAAGTGTAATTTGCATGAGAGGACATTCTTGCTTTCGCTGGCAGCTTACCGTGACCTCCTTCGAATTTTGCAGTGTTAGTGTAATTGTGTTGTTCCCTAGATCTATAACGGCTTGGTGTTTCTGAAGGAAGTCCATGCCCAGCAATAAACTATGCGGGAAGTGTTTTACTACTATAAGTTGTTCTTTGAATTCCACATCACCCATTTGGAAGTTAGTGTTAGTTTGGTATTGTGCAGCAAGTAAATTGTTATTTGCAGTTCGCAAAATCATATTTAGAGGTGCTGGTTGCTTGCTTGTACCTACCAGGTCGTCATTGATTATGCTTACTGAGCTGCCCGTGTCTATGAGAATGTCTATCCTTGTCCCTGCTAATGTTCCTATAGTTTTTAATGTGCTCCCAGGGTTGATGTTTTCTGTTATGCTTGCTACCGCGGCCCTTATGGGGGGTGATTGGCTCGAGGCTGCGCGTGAAAATTTGCATTCCTCCTTCGTGTCTGGCAATTAGCGATTACGTGGCCTACCCGTTTACAGTAGGCGCACACAGGCCTCGCGGACACCGTTCTTCTTTGACTATATGTGGTCCTATAGCCGCTGGGGGCCTGTCCGTAATTCCTAACGGATTGATGCTGAGGATTGTAATTCTGGGGTGGAGGGCGGGGGTTCATTGTCAGGTTTTGCACCTGTTTTGCTAACTCACCCACCATCTTTGACATATCTGATACCTGCTTCTGGAGGGTATCGTCTGGCATACTAGGGGGAATTCCCTGTGCATCGATTAGGTCTACCCTTTTTCCTGCTAGGTAGCGGGCTGATTCTACCCTGCGGACGAACTGTATGAGAGCGTCCACTGTTTGTGGGTTGTAGGGCAGTACCTGTTCTATTAGTGATGGTTTAAGGCCCCTGATGATGTGTTTTACCCGTTCCTTCTCTGTCATTTCGGGGTTGACTAGATCACACAGAGCTATAATGTCATAAGCGTACTGCTCTGTGGGCTCACTAAGGTCCTGCACCCTCTGCCTTAGTCTGACCTCCATCATTTCCTCCTCTGCCGCGTGACTGAAGGCCTTTAATAACCCCTGCTTCAATGTTTCCCATTGGGCGTCCCTATTTCTATGGGCAAAGGTTTTGTACCAGTTTAGTGCGGTACTATTAAGGTAGCATGGTAAATACTGCGCCTTATGCTGGTCGTCCCAATTATTGGCACGCGCTATCAACTCAAACTTATGGAGATAGTCCCTTACACTTTCTCCTGGTTTCCCCGCGAAGCTACCCGGATCCAATGGTGGACGACTAATGTGCATGGGTTGAGGTGCTTCAGTTACCCTTCTACTTAAAACAGGTGAGTCCATTTTACTCATTGTATTTGTGTGTTCGTCTCCCTTATTCATGGCTAACTGTTTTTCTACCCTACTTGTGCTTGGGCTAGAAGTGTTAACGATCTTGCCGGAGCGGAGACGTATTTGATTTGCCGTCTCAGCGTGTGCCGCGATCTCGTTTGAAATTCCTTTCAAATCTGTGACTAGAAATTCTTGGAATTTAAATTGTTCCCCCTGTATAGCTGCTAATTCTGCGCACAGATTTCTAATCTCTTTAGTAGTAGGACTAGTAGAGCTTTGAGCAGGTTCAGCCATGCATAATAACTTAAATGTACTACACTAAAACAATATACATAACTTGAGAAAAGTTAAAAAAAAAAAGCTATATTCTGTGTAGGTAACTCATGATGCAAAGGGTGGGAGGGTGGGGTAAAAGGTTATCCCAAAATGAGGCGTGTTTTACACCTTGCAAAAAGAAAAGAGAGAAGAGAAAAAAAATTTGATTACATCCCCTGGCTGGAAGAGGTAAGGATGTTTTCCCCAATTATAACCGGAGACTCCGTCACATTGTAGTCGGTGCCTCCTACATGTGCCCGGCACTCCACCAAATTGTAACACCCCACGGGGGTGTTTACCCCCGCAGTAGGTGATTACACAGGGGGGTTGGTAGCTCAGAGGTAGGGGATGCGTTGGTACTGGAATGGTAGGCAGGCCAGGGTAGCGTTCTAGGATAGGGGTATTTAAATAAAGCACAGGGGATGCATTGTCCCAATAAATTATATTGTTGCTTTAAATGTGCGAACAATTAGATCGGAGTGAAGCCCCGACAAGTCAATAGAAGTTAGGGGTGAAGCCCCGACAAGTCAAGAGAACTTAGATGAGTCGCATGCTTACCTGGTTAACTGTTGGCGAATGTGATAACTGATCTCTGATTACTTTCTCGTAGCAACTCTCGCGTAGCAACTTCCTGATAGCAACTTCCACAGCAACTCCCGACCGAGTCAAAGCCCTGTAGTATAAATACATACATAAGCGCTGACTCGGCGTAGGCAGCGTGGACGAATTCTGCTAACCTGAACTTCACACTTCCTGGTATACGAAATATGTGCAACCTGGTCCGCTACAATATTCATATTTCGGTGTACTAATTTCAAAAACTAAGTATGTTTTAGAGGATGCCCTCCAGCAGGCAAGAGAAACCACTGTCTTCAGCAGCCTCAGCGACCCTCTTCCCCGGGTAACAGAAGCGAGGTATCAGCAAAATGCCAAAAACGGACATCTAACCACCGCTGACATACAATGCAACACCCACACAAAAAAGTGTTATACAGTTACAGACAAAAATCATTGTATAATGTACAAATTTAATTTTGTTCGAACGAACATACCTAGTCAAGAGAACTTAGATGAGTCGCATGCTTACCTGGTTAACTGTTGGCGAATGTGATAACTGATCTCTGATTACTTTCTCGTAGCAACTCTCGCGTAGCAACTTCCTGATAGCAACTTCCACAGCAACTCCCCCGACAGAGTCAAAGCCCTGTAGTATAAATACATACATAAGCGCTGACTCGGCGTAGGCAGCGTGGAGGAATTCTGCTAACCTGAACTTCACACTTCCTGGTATACGAAATATGTGCAACCTGGTCCGCTACATCATGTAGTATCTGAAATCTAAGAAATTTCATTTTACATGGTGGCTGTTTCTTGTTAAATGCGTTTTTTCTCAGAAATGCCACGGAGGATTTTGTCACGCTTTCAAACTATTCTTGTATTTGACAGGACTTGCTTCTGCTTACTTTTTTATAAAATCGAGGGTACGCCCTTGTAGTCAGGTCTAAATATTGTCATACTTCCTTTTAAGGATGGACATGTTTTCTGCATAGGATGCTTTTGTTAAAATGAACGTCTTGTAAACCTCAGTTTAAAGGTAGTCATATGTCTCTGTCTAAACCTGTATATACCTGTTCGATAAGGCATTATAGAGAAACTAGCAACTCCTTTTAAAATTATTTTCAATCAAGTCACGATTGAAATGACATGAACCCTCTAAGAATTTCAGAGGTTCGCAGCGTGCCTAAACAAGCATGGGCATGTAGGAGCTTGCTTCTCATTTGTTGTGCAAATACGTAATTAAAAATAACAAAAAATGGGAATGGATTGTTGTCCGGTCGGTTTAAGGGTTCCATATTTCTTTTTTAATTTTTTTCAGAGTCAAACCAGCGTGTAAACAAACCTTAGAAATAAAACCTTGAAACCGGAAGTTTCCTTATTTGTAAACATGCTTCTTTTGAAAGATTTACGCTCGCGTTATTCCTAGGAAGTTTCGGGGCTAGTGTAGGGGCCATGATCATAGCTGCGTGAAGACAGAGAGTGCGGATTGGGGTGGGGTGGAGGAAATAGAGTAAACGAGCTCAACACGCATGCAAAAATAGACCTCTCGTTCCGAATCCTCTTCCCATCCCTGATCGCTATAGTAGGGGATAGTTATATCAGGGCCTTGCCGAAACGAAGTCTTCCAGACAGGCTGAGAAGCTGTATGAGGGAGGGTGTATGCTTTCATGTTAATGAAAATATCTACTTCAAATGCGTTAGCGTCTTACACATTTTTGAGGAAATCATTTACGATAACTCTGTTTTAGTCATGCACGTTTTAATTAATCTGAGATGTGTAATATTATTTTAGGGTTGAAATTTTCCCTGAAAATAGAATTAGACCGGAGATTGTATGAAAAAATACTTATGTGTTACATTAACGTGATTTTCTGTATCCTTTTTATACTAGCTAAAAAGCATGATTCTTCCACTTGTTTACTAAACAAAAGGTCTAACTCGTTTACCTAGGATAATAGAATGTTTAAAGAAGGATATTATGTATTCAATTTTTTATTCAAACTGACAATCTTTAAAAGCTACTTAATTTTAAGATGAGGTGTCATAAAGAAGGCAGAAGAGAGAGATAGTGAGATAGTTTTAGAAAAGATTTGTGTGGGCGCGCATGCTTGCGGGGGTGTGAGCGGGCCACTTTATCGGTATCAACTCTTTAAACCCAACCAAAAAATACTTAATTGAAACAATTGTATTATTCGATCAATGGCACGTGACCATCAATTTAGGACATTGCTATCGGAAATCCAAGTTCTCTAAGACTTCAGCGACGGGTTTCAACCTTAAAGCCATTGGCGCGCAATAATTATATTAACCCACAAATGCCAAGCGAGCAGCCATTTAGGGTACATTATACCGTGAATCCAGGGCGCTAGAGGGCGATATATCCTTTAGTAGTGGTTCAAGTATTTGAAGTCAATAATGCGAGATAATGTTATACATGTACGATCATTATCTGATTGATTAACAAGCACTTAGAGCTGCAGTCCCTTTCGGCGTTAAGCCACCTGAAATATGACGTGTCAAAATACATTTCGTTACACATGTAATCAATTATTAGCTCAATTAGACTAATTAGGAGGCACATTTAATGTACAAATTAAGTCAAAACCGACGAGAATACCGACTTCCTTGCATGCGGTTTCACTCCTAAACACATATGGTAACAAGCCTTTGAAGGTTCGCGAGTCAGTTAATGTACACTTATTTATAGCAATCAATCAATGCCACGCGACCAGCTATATAGAGCTTTAGCGGCCGGCAGACTTTACCATTTGAGATACTAAGAACTGAAAGCACAAAAGGCACTATACACTTTGTTAGTGGCTTAGCTCTTTGATGTCAATGAGGTGAGATAATCTTACACATGTACGATTCATTATCGTATTGATTGACATGACATACATCAGCTGTCAACCATTATCAAACCCTTGTCAATCGGACGTGATAGGTGACAAGCTTTTAGAGATGCCGGTTCCTTTGGGGTATGCCACTCTTCAAAGACAGCGAGGTGTCAAAACACATGTATACACGTGTAATCAATTAATCGGTCAATTAATCTCATTATGCGGCTTCTTGTTTGGCCAAAACCTCTTATTCCTACTCTATTCACGTCTTGGCCAGTTTCTGGTGGTTTACCAGTTGTACAAAATTACAGTAAATAGATTACTAATGAAGAAGAAATTAAACAATCTCTTCCCTGAAAATTCAAGATACAGGCTAATTAATCATGTAAATCACTTAAACATGAGGCATTTTCATTAAAATCGATATAGCCGTTTATTGAGAAAATAAAAGTGAACTAAATGCGTTATATGTAAACCGTAGTTTCAACCCTTGTAAATCTTTCTGAAACTCATCCCTGAATGATACTGAAATTAAATACTAAGTTTGGTATTTATACGACTTTTTTTTTTAGTTATTTTGTTCAGAAAGACATACATACGCGCGCGAGCGGGCGGACGGTTTTCTAGATATTTAGGTTTTAACTCAGGGGACCACAAAACATAAATTTCCGTTGTAATATAGATATATGATTGCGTGTAACATAGCGCATTGTCTATTTTACTATAAAATGCAGAAAATGTAAAACAGCATAAAATATTGGAAAATCAAAGCAAATAACTACAAATATTTCGAAAATGAACCATAAATAGCTCTATTTGGAAAATTAGGTATGATCTGCCAAGATACAGTTGTGATATTCATATTAAGCTTTGTATATTTCTTAAGATTTACAACTTTTACAACATTCATTAAAATCTAGAGGAGTTGATATGTCATTAATTAAAAATTCAGGATATAGTTTGATTTGTCATGCAAATATCAAAAAAGAGATAGTGAAATATTTCAATTTTCAACCTAGTTTGGGGAAGGGGACTCCCTTGAAAATCTTCGTGTCTTATCCTTAGAAGATACACTCAAATACCAAGTTTGGTATTTATCCAAATTTTAATTTTTGTCTTATGCTGTTCACAGACATACTGCAATGCTCACGGTTTGCACACTCACACTCGTCATGGCGGGTGGCCAGTTCCACTCGATATTTGACATACCTATAATCTTTGCTATGGCCTAACACTGAAGATCTCTTATGGTGAGGTATTCTCGCATGATTGGAAATTGAGTATAGGGGAAATTTAGAGGGGTTACCGCTTAGGTTGCCTCGCGCTGTCCCTAGTGGCTTTGAGAACGGGAGAGATGTTTAGGTTTTGCACTGGCAACAACTCACGTCGTGGTTTTTTGCATGGATGAGGTGCGGCTTGTAAAATGTCCCGTAATGTCGTCGAATGGAAACAGAACTCGTTCGTAGTGAGCAGACGTAATGTCCGGAGCTTCGGGCGCATGTAATGGCTGACTTTGTTTAAATGTGGGGTTACGGAAGGTAATCGTTGGCCGCCCTCTTAATCTTCCAAATTTCTGGCCATTATATGTAGTTATCCATTATTTATACATATCTGGATGTGAAGCTTCATCTAACGTGTAGGTGGTTTATGGTCTAGCCAAGTGTACAAGTTGTTTACCAGAATGGTTTAAGTAACCTTGACCATACTCCATTTGGCTACTTTCTGGAAATTTCTGGTCATGTGGATAGTTTTCCTTGTTAGTCGTTTGATTCAAGTTATGTATGAACCAGTTCTTGTGTTGACTAAAACGCGGTTACGTTCTGTCGTGTTTCTGAGGTACGTAGCGCTCAATAATTTACTTCGCCTGAGTATAGCTGTGGAGTACATTTTTCCTATTTGGAATCGTTTCAGCTGGTGTAATGCCTGTACTCCTATGTATGTAGAATTTCACTTTAGTATTTTAAAGCTAGATCCTTATTATATTGAGGAAAAGCTTCCTTGAGACAATACTACATGATTCCATTTGAGTAATCAACTTTACTGTCTCTGCGTGTAGTCAAAAGTTACTTTAGTTATGCTGAAATGTAACTTCGCCAAGGGAATGGAGGTTATAGCAACTAAGTGCCTTTATATTGCCTTCACTCAAACAGCAGTAAGTAGCAATAGAATAGCGACTTGAGCCCACAGAGAGATGCCGACAAGCGATAAAGTTCTTTGTTCTACGCCGACAAGCCCCGCCCCCTCCCTTTGTGTGCTCACATGCCGCCAGGTCTCGTGTCGTTAGGCCCCGCCCCCTCTCGCTTTGTGTGCTCACCTAATGCCGACAGTGTCTGTGCTAACAGGTTCTACCCCCTCCCCCATGCGTTCTACTGTGGCGTCATGACTTGATGGAATTGTTTTCTCGAGTCCTGCCGCCCCCCGGCAAATTAATTAGGTAATGTTCGTCAAACATTTTTTTTATGACTACTAAGCCCTGCACATTGCATCCTCGAGCAATTAAGTTTTTTGATTAATGAATTGTTGACTGGAGCTTGAGTATAAGTAGTCTGCTCACGGGAACAGTCTGTCATGTAATGAAACACTGCAGCCTTCTTCTTCTATCCGGGGAAGGCGCTTGTCCATTAGCTGAACATGTTAGACGCTTTCAACACATTAATAGGCTTTTAAGTTTACATTCTGGATCTGTTTACATACATTAGCGATCAACGACATACTTCCGTCTGGAGGTAATGGTGACCCACATTAGCTAACCCGTTAGACGCTTTCACCACATTAGCGAACATTGTCAGTAATTGTTTTCCTAAGTGCTCTGCCCAACACTCAACACTTTAGATTTTAGCGATGGAAATGATATAAAAAGCAGCACCTTCTCCAACGAGTTCCAAGTTGACCAGGATGGCCGGGTTCGAATTACAAATTCAGCTTCTAATAACTCAGAGACTAATTACGATAAAGACATCAAATAAAGTTTATTACATTAATGTCATTAGATAGTTTCTTGTGAATGTATATTTGGGTACATGGTGTCCAGGGTTCGAATACCGATAAAATGTAATTTAATTATAAATTTAATAACTCCTAAACTAATTAAGATAAAGACGCCAAATAAACTTTATTGTCTTTATGTTATTAGGTAGTATCTTGTGGAGGTGTAATTAGATACCTCACGTTCTGGGTTCGAGCCTAATGTTTAAATCGTCATTATCTCAGAAACTAAGAGAGGTAGAGGAATTGACCAAAGCATGATTGATAGCTCCTATGATGGGTAATTAATACGGTATATAATTTTCAATCAGTTGTCCTTACTTCGAATCCCGATCTTTCAATCACTTACTTATTTTTTCTCTATACTCTAGAATATGTCACTTAGATTGATGCTGTAACTGCATACACAACCTTTAAACATATCAATCTAATATTGTAAATAATTTTGTTTCTGGTGTCCAGGGTTCGAATACCGATAAAATGTAATTTAATTATAAATTTAATAACTTCTAAACTAATTAAGATAAAGACGCCAAATAAACTTTATTGTCTTTATATTATTAGGTACTATCTTGTGGATGTGTAATTAGATACCTGACGTTCTGGGTTCGATCCTAATTTTAAATCGTCATTATCTCAGAAACTAAGAGAGGTAGACGAGTGAACCAAAGCATGATTGATAGCTCCTATAAGGGGTAATTAATACTGTATATAATTTTCAATCAGTTGTCCTTACTTCGAATCCCGATCTTTCAATCACATACTTATTTTTCTCTATACTCTAGAATATATCACTTAGATTGATGCTGTAACTGTATACAGCACCTTTAAACATATCAAACTAATATTGTAAATAATTTTGTTTCTGGTGTCCAGGGTTCGAATACCGATAAAATGTAGTTTAATTATAAATTTAATAACTTCTAAACTAATTAAGATAAAGACGCCAAATAAACTTTATTGCCTTTATGTTGTTAGGTATTATCTTGTGGATGTGTAATTAGATACCTGACGTTCTGGGTTCGAGCCTAATTTTAAATCGTCATTATCTCAGAAACTAAGAGAGGTAGACGAGTGAACCAAAGCATGATTGATAGCTCCTATGAGGGGTAATTAATACTGTATATAATTTTCAATCAGTTGTCCTTACTTCGAATCCCGATCTTTCAATCACTTACTTATTTTTCTCTATACTCTAGAATATATCACTTAGATTGATGCTGTAACTGCATACAGCACCTTTAAACATATCAAACTAATATTGTAAATAATTTTGTTTCTGGTGTCCAGGGTTCGAATACCGATAAAATATAGTTTAATTATAAATTTAATAACTTCTAAACTAATTAAGATAAAGACGCCAAATAATCTTTATTGCGTTTATGTTACTAGGTAGTATCTTGTGGATGTGTAATTAGATACCTGACGTTCTGGGTTCGAGCCTAATTTTAAATCGTCATTATCTCAGAAACTAAGAGAGGTAGACGAGTGAACCAAAGCATGATTGATAGCTCCTATGAGGGGTAATTAATACTGTATATAATTTTCAATCAGTTGTCCTTACTTCGAATCCCGATCTTTCAATCACTTACTTATTTTTCTCTATACTCTAGAATATGTCACTTAGATTGATGCTGTAACTGCATACAGCACCTTTAAACATATCAAACTAATATTGTAAATAATTTTGTTTCTGGTGTCCAGGGTTCGAATACCGATAAAATATAGTTTAATTATAAATTTAATAACTTCTAAACTAATTAAGATAAAGCCACCAAATAATCTTTATTGCGTTTATGTTACTAGGTAGTATCTTGTGGATGTGTAATTAGATACCTGACGTTCTGGGTTCGAGCCTAATTTTAAATCGTCATTATCTCAGAAACTAAGAGAGGTAGACGAGTGAACCAAAGCATGATTGATAGCTCCTATGAGGGGTAATTAATACTGTATATAATTTTCAATCAGTTGTCCTTACTTCGAATCCCGATCTTTCAATCACTTACTTATTTTTCTCTATACTCTAGAATATATCACTTAGATTGATGCTGTAACTGCATACAGCACCTTTAAACATATCAAACTAATATTGTAAATAATTTTGTTTCTGGTGTCCAGGGTTCGAATACCGATAAAATATAGTTTAATTATAAATTTAATAACTTCTAAACTAATTAAGATAAAGACGCCAAATAATCTTTATTGCGTTTATGTTACTAGGTAGTATCTTGTGGATGTGTAATTAGATACCTGACGTTCTGGGTTCGAGCCTAATTTTAAATCGTCATTATCTCAGAAACTAAGAGAGGTAGACGAGTGAACCAAAGCATGATTGATAGCTCCTATGAGGGGTAATTAATACTGTATATAATTTTCAATCAGTTGTCCTTACTTCGAATCCCGATCTTTCAATCACTTACTTATTTTTCTCTATACTCTAGAATATATCACTTAGATTGATGCTGTAACTGCATACAGCACCTTTAAACATATCAAACTAATATTGTAAATAATTTTGTTTCTGGTGTCCAGGGTTCGAATACCGATAAAATGTAATTTAATTATAAATTTAATAACTCCTAAACTAATTAAGATAAAGACACCAAATAAACTTTTATAGGGGAAAGGATGCTCTCCTGAAACATTAGGTCTCTAGATAGAAGTATTTATAGGGGAGAGATAGGGAATACCAGGGCTGATGCTAGGCTAGTCAGATGCTAAAGGAGGGAGGGATATGCTTTATACGAGAGAGATAGGGAACACAAGGAAAGATGCTATACTAAACAGGACTTGAAGGGTAGAATATGAGCGATATAGCAAACCGAGGAGAGGTATTAGGATAGGAGTTTTGAATGATGGAGTAGGCGTTTATATGCGAGAGATAGGGAATACGAGGGTGGATGCTAGGCTAGACGGTGTTGAATGAGGGAATGCATCTTATATGAGAGAGGTAGGGGAATATGAGGAGAAGTGCTAGGCTAGTCGGGAAGGTCTGAATGAGAGAGTATACGTCTATATGGGAAAATATAGGGAAAACGAAGGTAGGTGCTAGATTGAGAGAGTCTTCAAGGAGGAAAATGCATTTATATGAGAGCGGTAGGGCATACGAGAGGTGCTAGTCTAGACATGGTTTGAGGATTAGAGTATACGTTTATATGGGAGAAATGGAAAACGGGAGAGATACAAGGATAGACAGAGATTGAAGGAGGTGGAATGTAGGGTTATACTGTAATATAGAGAGTAATTCGATTATAAAACTTTCCTCATCCAGCGTTACAATACTTTTATATACTTATTTTCTAAACCTTACACACTTTATATTTGTTAAACAGTAGTGCGCGAGACGGAGAGGGACAAACAGTATATCGGTTTACAGTGAAGTATACGTCCTAACCTATTCCCACCTTGTTTGTTCTGGATCTTCTCATTGTCTATCATCATCTAACGTAACCACGTAACAAGACGTAACACAGGAAATCATACATATGGCACATTAATAAAAAAAATAAATAAATAAAGGTATATATAATGAAACATAAACAAGTAGACAGAGGGTCATTGATACACAGAAAACCAGGAGTTGTATGTACTGAGACCATAGATTAGTATAGGCAAACAACAAAGAAGTGAATTTATAGTGTAAATAACCTAATATTTTCAAATATTATTATAGTCTAAAAGTATATAACTTAATTATGTACAGAGTATTGAGAAATAAACGTTATTCATGATTCACTAATCTAAGATCACTGCAATTGTATTGAATCAATTCACAATTGTTAATGCCATTCAACTTTCATTTGTCTCTGATACATAAACAAATTGCAAAATGGAGAAGGACGAAAGTAATAAAAAGACTCAGGCAGCAAATTTTAAGAAAGAAGAGAAAGATATATGCCCGACATTGTTTTAGAACACAAATTAGTGTTGAAAATAAAATGACTGATAGCTCTGCTAAGCGTAAGGAAGAGACAAGGAAATAAATTGCAAATGAGTACAATTCTAGGAAGATCATCCTATGTGAATGAAAATCCCTGAAATGATATTATGAGAACATAAAGAAAAGAATGAAGCAAGCAAATACCATTGACAAGGTACGATTGTACAAAACTGGAGGCGCATGTATGTACCGCCTTTCTTAGACAATAGTAGCCAAATAACAATTGTTGCTCTTCTATTCAATCACCAATGAGTTTGATGATGAAGTTGGATTCCATTCAGAAGTAATCATCACAGTGAAGGACATTGAAATAGTAAATCCAGGTCCAACATGTCCTTCAGCAATTTTAATAACAGGTAAGGAATTTGAAGAAAGAGAAAGTGTAAAGGTGGCGTCTGCAGTTCCCATACAGAACTTTCAACTCCATTGCCTGAAAAGAACAAAGATGGCATAAGGGAGGGTTTTTATGAGAGGAGACTTGAGTGTTTGGAAGAAGAGTACACAGTGAAAATGAAGATCTTGAAATTGGATCTAGAAATGAAAGAATCTCAGAAAAATTAAGCGTTGTTAATAACTTATACAACCATAAATATATTACAAAAAAGTAATGAAACAGGCAAGGAATAATATGGATAAAGAAACTGTTAAGCAGATCTACTACGCTTTCATTTATTTGCACATACTCAAAGTATGGAATTACACTTTCGGGAAATATTGCAGAAATAGACATGAAAAAGATATTTACGCAAAAAAAATAAAAAGGACTTAGAATATTAGAAAAAGAAGATAAACAACATTCATGTAAACCAATTTTTAAAAATCAGTTTACCTGAATACATGTAAAAAAACATATCACTTTACAAAAAGTAATGCAGACATCATTTATTTTTTATAAACATTATCCTATTACATTCCTTTACAAAACAACCATACATATTTCCTAAAGGCAAAGGTGATAGTCTAGACATTCTAAACACTCAATTATATAATCATATACATCACACAGAAAGAGACATGCATTATCACTAAAAAAAACTAAACATCTCAACAATGTCTGAATGATGTATTTTTATAAGTACAAGTTTTTGATATTTCAAAGTTCCTGTTAACCATGGCCGTAATTGATTAACACAATTTCTCGATCCTGTCATGCTATAACTTTAGAAGCTTTCAGCTTACTTATAATTTCTTCAATCTCTTGTGTGTGACTATTATTACCAGCACCCCTCGATGCAATTAGTAACCTCAATATATTTACTAGTCTATTCGGATTTTCAAGCGTTGATATCACTGAATCATCATCATATGAAGATTTCATATTCTCGCAACTTCCGATGTATCCAGATTTTTCACCAACAGTAGTCTCCAGTGAAGGACAGAGGCCTGATCCGGTATAACATTCCCCTCTATTCATCTTCGGATCTTCAAGTGCAGGAGAGAGAGTCGATTCAGCATAACATGTTGCTCTATGAAACTTAAATCTTGACAAAGAACGATTCTTAAAAATCCGCCCGCATACACAGCATCTAATAACGCGTTTTCCTCCATCTGTAATGTATGAAAAATCGAGTTTCTCATTCGTCAGTTGCACAGATTTTCTCGGGCAGTAGCTCATGCTAAAACTAAAAGAAATTAAATGAATACGTGAATGCTAACGCTCGAAGGAATTAAAAGCGAATGAATGAATTCATAACACGCACCTATGTATATATCCAGGATGAGGACGACGGAGGGAATTGCGATCAATGCATAGCAGGGAGAAAGGATACTCTCTTGAAACATTAGTCATCTAGACAACTATTGTTCACGGAGCCTGTAGACGTCAGGTTGAATGGGACAGACCTCAGGTTCAAATCTTTAAGGGCACGGACCCAGCCTTTTGCCTGTCATGTATACTAAACCATCCTAACAACGTAACATTACGTTACAACGACACGTAACCAGAACATGGCGAGTGCGAGCATGGAAAAAAGGATGCTCTCTGGGAACATTACTGGAAAAGGATGCTCTCTGGAAACACTAGTCATCCACACAACGGATTGTCCCTAACATTTCCAGATTTCGGGTCGTTCAACATCGTGACGCGCCCCTGTCATCTACATTTCGACGAAATTTTACCTCCTGAATTAAAGTTTGGTGATCTGTATAGACCTGTACAACATGCATTACGCTATGTAACAGACTCATCACGTTATGTAACAACACGATCACGCTAGGTAACAACATGTTCACGCTATGTAACAACATGATCACGCTATGTAACAACATGATCACGCTATGTAACAACATGATCACGCCATGTAACAACATGATCACGCTATGTAACAACATGATCACGCTATGTAACAACATGATCACGCTATGTAACAACATGACCACGCTATGTAACAAAACGATCAAGCTATGTAACAACTGATCACGCTATGTAACAACATGATCATGCTATGTAACAACCTGAGCACGCTATGTAACAACATGATCACGCTATGTAACAAACTGAGTACGCTATGTAACAACATGATCACGCCATGTAACAACTGATCACGCTATGTAACAACATGATCACGCCATGTAACAACTGATCACGCTATGTAACAACATGCTCAAGCTATGTAACAACTGATCACGCTATGTAACAACACGATCACGCTATGTAACAACCTGATCAAGCTATGTAACAACAGGATCACGCTATGTAACAACCTGAGTACGCTATGTAACAACATGATCACGCCATGTAACAACTGATCACGCTATGTAACAACATGCTCAAGCTATGTAACAACATGTTCACGCTATGTAACAACATCATCACGCTATGTAACAACATGTTCACGCTATGTAACAACATGATCACGCTATGTAACAACATGACCACACTATGTAACAACATGATCACGCTATGTAACAAAACGATCAAGCTATGTAACAACACGATCACGCTATGTAACAACCTGATCAAGCTATGTAACAACTGATCACGCTATGTAACAACCTGAGCACGCTATGTAACAACCTGATCACGCTATGTAACAACTGATCACGCTATGTAACAACATGCTCAAGCTATGTAACAACATGATCACGCTATGTAACAACATGTTCACGCTATGTAACAACATGTTCACGCTATGTAACAACATGATCACGCTATGTAACAACATGACCACACTATGTAACAACATGATCATGCTATGTAACAAAACGATCACGCTATGCAACAACATGATCACGCTATGTAACAAAACGATCAAGCTATGTAACAACCTGAGCACGCTATGTAACAACATGTTCACGCTATGTAACAACATGATCACGTTATGTAACAACATGATCACGCTATGTAACAACATGATCACGCTATGTAACAAAACGATCAAGCTATGTAACAACCTGAGCACGCTATGTAACAACATGTTCACGCTATGTAACAACATGAACACGCTATGTAACAATACGATCACGCTATGTAACAATCTGATTACGCTATGTAACAACTGATCACGCTATGTAACAACATGATCACGCTATGTAACAACCTGAGCACGTTATGTAACAACATGACTACGCTATGTAACAAAACGATCACGCTATGTAACAACTGATCACGCTATGTAACAACCTGAGCACGCTATGTAACAACATGACCACGCTATGTAACAAAACGATCACGCTATGTAACAACTGATCACGCTATGTAACAACCTGAGCACGCTATGTAACAACCTGAGCACGCTATGTAACAATACGATCATGCTATGTAACAACCTGGTCACGCTATGTAACAACCTGATTACGCTATGTAACAACTGATCACGCTATGTAACAACATGATCACGCCATGTAACAACCTGAGCACGCTATGTAACAACATGATCACGCTATGTAACAACATGAACACGCTATGTAACAATACGATCACTCTATGTAACAATCTGATTACTATGTAACAACGGATCACGCTATGTAACAACATGATCACGCTATGTAACAACCTGAGCACGCTATGTAACATCATGATCACGCTATGTAACAACCTGATCACGCTATGTAACAACATGCTCACGCTATGTAACAACTGATCACGCTATGTAACAACATGATCACGCTATGTAACAACCTGAGCACGCTATGTAACAACATGATCACGCTATGTAACAACATGTTCACGCTATGTAACAACACGATCACGCTATGTAACAACACGATCACGCTATGTAACAACATGGACACGCTATGTAACAACATGAACACGCTATGTAACAATACGATCAAGCTATGTAACAACCTGAGCACGCTATGTAACAACTTGATCACGCTATGTAACAACATGAACACTCTATGTAACAATCTGAGCATGCTATGTAACAACATGATCACGCTATGTAACAACCTAATCACGCTATGTAACATGATCACGCTATGTAACAACATGATCACGCTATGTAAATAGGGTGGACCATTTAAGTTGAGGCTATACAATATATCCAAAACTAAGCGTTGTAGAAAGAAATGTCTTTAATAAACTTGATTGATATTATGGCGAAAGTAAATGCTGCTAGCCGTATTTCGTTTGGAGGACGTAGTGAGGGTCATTTCTGGGTCTTTTTAAATGGGACCCTAATTGTAGGTTCCCATTTAAAAAAATAAATTGACCCAAAATGACCCTCATAACGGCCTCCAAACGAAACACGACTAGCAGCATTTACTTTCGCCATAATATCAATCAAGTTTATTAAAGACATTTCTTTCTACAACGCTTAGTTTTGGATATATTGTATAGCCTCAACTTAAATAGTCCACCCTATTTACATAGCGTGATCATGTTGTTACATAGCGTGATCATGTTACATAGCGTGATTAGGTTGTTACATAGCGTGATCATGTTGTTACATAGCATGCTCAGATTGTTACATAGAGTGTTCATGTTGTTACATAGCGTGATCATGTTGTTACATAGCGTGCTCAGGTTGTTACATAGCTTGATCGTATTGTTACATAGCGTGTTCATGTTGTTACATAGCGTGTCCATGTTGTTACATAGCGTGATCGTGTTGTTACATAGCGTGATCGTGTTGTTACATAGCGTGAACATGTTGTTACATAGCGTGATCATGTTGTTACATAGCGTGCTCAGGTTGTTACATAGCGTGATCATGTTGTTACATAGCATGATCAGTTGTTACATAGCGTGAGCATGTTGTTACATAGCGTAATCAGGTTGTTACATAGCGTGATCATGATGTTACATAGCGTGCTCAGGTTGTTACATAGCGTGATCATGTTGTTACATAGCGTGATCCGTTGTTACATAGTAATCAGATTGTTACATAGAGTGATCGTATTGTTACATAGCGTGTTCATGTTGTTACATAGCGTGACCATGTTGTTACATAGCGTGCTCAGGTTGTTACATGGCGAGATCATGTTGTTACATAGCGTGATCAGTTGTTACATAGCGTAATCAGGTTGTTACATAGCGTGATCAGGTTGTTACATAGCATGATCGTATTGTTACATAGCGTGCTCAGGTTGTTACATAGCGTGCTCAGGTTGTTACATAGCGTGATCAGTTGTTACATAGCGTGATCGTTTTGTTACATAGCGTGGTCATGTTGTTACATAGCGTGCTCAGGTTGTTACATAGTGTGATCAGTATTTACATAGCGTGATCGTTTTGTTACATAGCGTAGTCATGTTGTTACATAACGTGCTCAGGTTGTTACATAGCGTGATCATGTTGTTACATAGCGTGATCAGTTGTTACATAGCGTAATCAGATTGTTACATAGCGTGATCGTATTGTTACATAGCGTGTTCATGTTGTTACATAGCGTGAACATGTTGTTACATAGCGTGCTCAGGTTGTTACATAGCTTGATCGTTTTGTTACATAGCGTGATCATGTTGTTACATAGCGTGATCATGTTGTTACATAGCGTGAACATGTTGTTACATAGCGTGCTCAGGTTGTTACATAGCTTGATCGTTTTGTTACATAGCGTGATCATGTTGTTACATAGCGTGATCGTTTTGTTACATAGCATGATCATGTTGTTACATAGTGTGGTCATGTTGTTACATAGCGTGATCATGTTGTTACATAGCGTGAACATGTTGTTACATAGCGTGAACATGTTGTTACATAGCGTGATCATGTTGTTACATAGCTTGAGCATGTTGTTACATAGCGTGATCAGTTGTTACATAGCGTGATCAGGTTGTTACATAGCGTGCTCAGGTTGTTACATAGCGTGATCAGTTGTTACATAGCTTGATCAGGTTGTTACATAGCTTGATCGTGTTGTTACATAGCTTGATCGTTTTGTTACATAGCGTGATCATGTTGTTACATAGTGTGGTCATGTTGTTACATAGCGTGATCATGTTGTTACATAGCGTGAACATGTTGTTACATAGCGTGATCATGTTGTTACATAGCGTGAACATGTTGTTACATAGCTTGAGCATGTTGTTACATAGCGTGATCAGTTGTTACATGGCGTGATCATGTTGTTACATAGCGTACTCAGGTTGTTACATAGCGTGATCCTGTTGTTACATAGCTTGATCAGGTTGTTACATAGCGTGATCGTGTTGTTACATAGCGTGATCAGTTGTTACATAGCTTGAGCATGTTGTTACATAGCGTGATCAGTTGTTACATGGCGTGATCATGTTGTTACATAGCGTGATCAGTTGTTACATGGCGTGATCATGTTGTTACATAGCGTACTCAGTTTGTTACATAGCGTGATCATGTTGTTACATAGCGTGCTCAGGTTGTTACATAGCATGATCATGTTGTTACATAGCGTGATCAGTTGTTACATAGCTTGATCGTTTTGTTACATAGCGTGGTCATGTTGTTACATAGCGTGATCATGTTGTTACATAGCGTGATCATGTTGTTACATGGCGTGATCATGTTGTTACATAGCGTGATCATGTTGTTACATAGCGTGAACATGTTGTTACCTAGCGTGATCGTGTTGTTACATAACGTGATGAGTCTGTTACATAGCGTAATGCATGTTGTACAGGTCTATACAGATCACCAAACTTTAATTCAGGAGGTAAAATTTCGTCGAAATGTAGATGACAGGGGCGCGTCACGATGTTGAACGACCCGAAATCTGGAAATGTTAGGGACAATCCGTTGTGTGGATGACTAGTGTTTCCAGAGAGCATCCTTTTCCAGTAATGTTCCCAGAGAGCATCCTTTTTTCCATGCTCGCACTCGCCATGTTCTGGTTACGTGTCGTTGTAACGTAATGTTACGTTGTTAGGATGGTTTAGTATACATGACAGGCAAAAGGCTGGGTCCGTGCCCTTAAAGATTTGAACCTGAGGTCTGTCCCATTCAACCTGACGTCTACAGGCTCCGTGAACAATAGTTGTCTAGATGACTAATGTTTCAAGAGAGTATCCTTTCTCCCTGCTATGCATTGATCGCAATTCCCTCCGTCGTCCTCATCCTGGATATATACATAGGTGCGTGTTATGAATTCATTCATTCGGTTTTAATTCCTTCGAGCGTTAGCATTCACGTATTCATTTAATTTCTTTTAGTTTTAGCATGAGCTACTGCCCGAGAAAATCTGTGCAACTGACGAATGAGAAACTCGATTTTTCATACATTACAGATGGAGGAAAACGCGTTATTAGATGCTGTGTATGCGGGCGGATTTTTAAGAATCGTTCTTTGTCAAGATTTAAGTTTCATAGAGCAACATGTTATGCTGAATCGACTCTCTCTCCTGCACTTGAAGATCCGAAGATGAATAGAGGGGAATGTTATACCGGATCAGGCCTCTGTCCTTCACTGGAGACTACTGTTGGTGAAAAATCTGGATACATCGGAAGTTGCGAGAATATGAAATCTTCATATGATGATGATTCAGTGATATCAACGCTTGAAAATCCGAATAGACTAGTAAATATATTGAGGTTACTAATTGCATCGAGGGGTGCTGGTAATAATAGTCACACACAAGAGATTGAAGAAATTATAAGTAAGCTGAAAGCTTCTAAAGTTATAGCATGACAGGATCGAGAAATTGTGTTAATCAATTACGGCCATGGTTAACAGGAACTTTGAAATATCAAAAACTTGTACTTATAAAAATACATCATTCAGACATTGTTGAGATGTTTAGTTTTTTTTAGTGATAATGCATGTCTCTTTCTGTGTGATGTATATGATTATATAATTGAGTGTTTAGAATGTCTAGACTATCACCTTTGCCTTTAGGAAATATGTATGGTTGTTTTGTAAAGGAATGTAATAGGATAATGTTTATAAAAAATAAATGATGTCTGCATTACTTTTTGTAAAGTGATATGTTTTTTTACATGTATTCAGGTAAACTGATTTTTAAAAATTGGTTTACATGAATGTTGTTTATCTTCTTTTTCTAATATTCTAAGTCCTTTTTATTTTTTTTGCGTAAATATCTTTTTCATGTCTATTTCTGCAATATTTCCCGAAAGTGTAATTCCATACTTTGAGTATGTGCAAATAAATGAAAGCGTAGTAGATCTGCTTAACAGTTTCTTTATCCATATTATTCCTTGCCTGTTTCATTACTTTTTTGTAATATATTTATGGTTGTATAAGTTATTAACAACGCTTAATTTTTCTGAGATTCTTTCATTTCTAGATCCAATTTCAAGATCTTCATTTTCACTGTGTACTCTTCTTCCAAACACTCAAGTCTCCTCTCATAAAAACCCTCCCTTATGCCATCTTTGTTCTTTTCAGGCAATGGAGTTGAAAGTTCTGTATGGGAACTGCAGACGCCACCTTTACACTTTCTCTTTCTTCAAATTCCTTACCTGTTATTAAAATTGCTGAAGGACATGTTGGACCTGGATTTACTATTTCAATGTCCTTCACTGTGATGATTACTTCTGAATGGAATCCAACTTCATCATCAAACTCATTGGTGATTGAATAGAAGAGCAACAATTGTTATTTGGCTACTATTGTCTAAGAAAGGCGGTACATACATGCGCCTCCAGTTTTGTACAATCGTACCTTGTCAATGGTATTTGCTTGCTTCATTCTTTTCTTTATGTTCTCATAATATCATTTCAGGGATTTTCATTCACATAGGATGATCTTCCTAGAATTGTACTCATTTGCAATTTATTTCCTTGTCTCTTCCTTACGCTTAGCAGAGCTATCAGTCATTTTATTTTCAACACTAATTTGTGTTCTAAAACAATGTCGGGCATATATCTTTCTCTTCTTTCTTAAAATTTGCTGCCTGAGTCTTTTTATTACTTTCGTCCTTCTCCATTTTGCAATTTGTTTATGTATCAGAGACAAATGAAAGTTGAATGGCATTAACAATTGTGAATTGATTCAATACAATTGCAGTGATCTTAGATTAGTGAATCATGAATAACGTTTATTTCTCAATACTCTGTACATAATTAAGTTATATACTTTTAGACTATAATAATATTTGAAAATATTAGGTTATTTACACTATAAATTCACTTCTTTGTTGTTTGCCTATACTAATCTATGGTCTCAGTACATACAACTCCTGGTTTTCTGTGTATCAATGACCCTCTGTCTACTTGTTTATGTTTCATTATATATACCTTTATTTATTTATTTTTTTTATTAATGTGCCATATGTATGATTTCCTGTGTTACGTCTTGTTACGTGGTTACGTTAGATGATGATAGACAATGAGAAGATCCAGAACAAACAAGGTGGGAATAGGTTAGGACGTATACTTCACTGTAAACCGATATACTGTTTGTCCCTCTCCGTCTCGCGCACTACTGTTTAACAAATATAAAGTGTGTAAGGTTTAGAAAATAAGTATATAAAAGTATTGTAACGCTGGATGAGGAAAGTTTTATAATCGAATTACTCTCTATATTACAGTATAACCCTACATTCCACCTCCTTCAATCTCTGTCTATCCTTGTATCTCTCCCGTTTTCCATTTCTCCCATATAAACGTATACTCTAATCCTCAAACCATGTCTAGACTAGCACCTCTCGTATGCCCTACCGCTCTCATATAAATGCATTTTCCTCCTTGAAGACTCTCTCAATCTAGCACCTACCTTCGTTTTCCCTATATTTTCCCATATAGACGTATACTCTCTCATTCAGACCTTCCCGACTAGCCTAGCACTTCTCCTCATATTCCCCTACCTCTCTCATATAAGATGCATTCCCTCATTCAACACCGTCTAGCCTAGCATCGACCCTCGTATTCCCTATCTCTCGCATATAAACGCCTACTCCATCATTCAAAACTCCTATCCTAATACCTCTCCTCGGTTTGCTATATCGCTCATATTCTACCCTTCAAGTCCTGTTTAGTATAGCATCTTTCCTTGTGTTCCCTATCTCTCTCGTATAAAGCATATCCCTCCCTCCTTTAGCATCTGACTAGCCTAGCATCAGCCCTGGTATTCCCTATCTCTCCCCTATAAATACTTCTATCTAGAGACCTAATGTTTCAGGAGAGCATCCTTTCCCCTATAAAAGTTTATTTGGTGTCTTTATCTTAATTAGTTTAGGAGTTATTAAATTTATAATTAAATTACATTTTATCGGTATTCGAACCCTGGACACCAGAACCAATATTATTTACAATATTAGTTTGATATGTTTAAGGGTGCTGTATGCATTTACAGCATCAATCTAAGTGATATATTCTAGAGTATAGAGAAAAATAAGTAAGTGATTGAAAGATCGGGATTCGAAGTAAGGACAGCTGATTGAAAATTATATACAGTATTAATTGCCCCTCATAGGAGCTATCAATCATGCTTTGGTCAATTCCTCTACCTCTCTTAGTTTCTGAGATAATGACGATTTAAACATTAGGCTCGAACCCAGAACGTCAGGTATCTATTTACACATCCACAAGATACTACCTAGTAACATAAACGCAATAAAGTTTATTTGGCGTCTTTATCTTAATTAGTTTAGGAGTTATTAAATTTATAATTAAATTACATTTTATCGGTATTCGAACCCTGGACACCAGAAACAAAATTATTTACAATATTAGTTTGATATGTTTAAAGGTGCTGTATGCAGTTACAGCATCAATCTAAGTGATATATTCTAGAGTATAGAGAAAAATAAGTAAGTGATTGAAAGATCGGGATTCGAAGTAAGGACAACTGATTGAAAATTATATACAGTATTAATTACCCCTCATAGGAGCTATCAATCATGCTTTGGTTCACTCGTCTACCTCTCTTAGTTTCTGAGATAATGACGATTTAAAATTAGGCTCGAACCCAGAACGTCAGGTATCTAATTACACATCCACAAGATACTACCTAGTAACATAAAGGCAATAAAGATTATTTGTCGTCTTTATCTTAATTAGTTTAGAAGTTATTAAATTTATAATTAAACTATATTTTATCGGTATTCGAACCCTGGACACCAGAAATAAAATTATTTACAATATTAGTTTGATATGTTTAAAGGTGCTGTATGCAGTTACAGCATCAATCTAAGTGATATATTCTAGAGTATAGAGAAAAATAAGTAAGTGATTGAAAGATCGGGATTCGAAGTAAGGACAACTGATTGAAAATTATATACAGTATTAATTACCCCTCATAGGAGCTATCAATCATGCTTTGGTTCACTCGTCTACCTCTCTTAGTTTCTGAGATAATGACGATTTAAAATTAGGATCAAACCCAGAACGTCAGGTATCTAATTACACATCCACAAGATAGTACCTAATAATATAAAGACAATAAAGTTTATTTGGCGTCTTTATCTTAATTAGTTTAGAAGTTATTAAATTTATAATTAAATTACATTTTATCGGTATTCGAACCCTGGACACCAGAAACAAAATTATTTACAATATTAGTTTGATATGTTTAAAGGTTGTGTATGCAGTTACAGCATCAATCTAAGTGACATATTCTAGAGTATAGAGAAAAAATAAGTAAGTGATTGAAAGATCGGGATTCGAAGTAAGGACAACTGATTGAAAATTATATACCGTATTAATTACCCATCATAGGAGCTATCAATCATGCTTTGGTCAATTCCTCTACCTCTCTTAGTTTCTGAGATAATGACGATTTAAACATTAGGCTCGAACCCAGAACGTGAGGTATCTAATTACACCTCCACAAGATACTACCTAATAGCATAAAGACAATAAAGTTTATTTGGCGTCTTTATCTTAATTAGTTTAGGAGTTATTAAATTTATAATTAAATTACATTTTATCGGTATTCGAACCCTGGACACCATGTACCCAAATATACATTCACAAGAAACTATCTAATGACATTAATGTAATAAACTTTATTTGATGTCTTTATCGTAATTAGTCTCTGAGTTATTAGAAGCTGAATTTGTAATTCGAACCCGGCCATCCTGGTCAACTTGGAACTCGTTGGAGAAGGTGCTGCTTTTTATATCATTTCCATCGCTAAAATCTAAAGTGTTGAGTGTTGGGCAGAGCACTTAGGAAAACAATTACTGACAATGTTCGCTAATGTGGTGAAAGCGTCTAACGGGTTAGCTAATGTGGGTCACCATTACCTCCAGACGGAAGTATGTCGTTGATCGCTAATGTATGTAAACAGATCCAGAATGTAAACTTAAAAGCCTATTAATGTGTTGAAAGCGTCTAACATGTTCAGCTAATGGACAAGCGCCTTCCCCGGATAGAAGAAGAAGGCTGCAGTGTTTCATTACATGACAGACTGTTCCCGTGAGCAGACTACTTATACTCAAGCTCCAGTCAACAATTCATTAATCAAAAAACTTAATTGCTCGAGGATGCAATGTGCAGGGCTTAGTAGTCATAAAAAAAATGTTTGACGAACATTACCTAATTAATTTGCCGGGGGGCGGCAGGACTCGAGAAAACAATTCCATCAAGTCATGACGCCACAGTAGAACGCATGGGGGAGGGGTTAGAACCTGTTAGCACAGACACTGTCGGCATTAGGTGAGCACACAAAGCGAGAGGGGGCGGGGCCTAACGACACGAGACCTGGCGGCATGTGAGCACACAAAGGGAGGGGGCGGGGCTTGTCGGCGTAGAACAAAGAACTTTATCGCTTGTCGGCATCTCTCTGTGGGCTCAAGTCGCTATTCTATTGCTACTGCAGTATGTTGATTTGCTACCTATTTGAATTTAAAAGTAAAATTTTGCAATTGTGATATGATTGTATTGGATTATAGGTAGCTAAGTGTCCACTCGTATGTAGTAACATTAATTGCGCTCAAGTGATTAAAGATATTTTGGCCTGCATTGCGACCCTTACTCCATTCATCCTGTCAGACTGGAAGAATTCTGCAACTTAAATGTAAAACTTGCTAACTTGATAGTAATTAAATTTTACTGCAGTTGAGCGAAAGACTGTTCACATGTAGCTTCAGTTTCTTGCATTTTAATTTTCGTATTGTGACTTTGCTATTATTTACCTTGCAGCATATTGCATGCCGGTTATGTGAATTCAAATGTAACTCATAATAGCTTGCTCTAGACGTTCTCGGGCTTCAAGCCAGGTGAAGTGATGTGGAGACATCGACGTTTCGGGAGCGTACATCACTCCCATCTTCAGGATGCTGAATGATTGGATCGGTATTTTGGGCCTTTTGTATACTCATTGTCATGGCGGCGGGCACGGACTGCGTAGAAAATGTTCCAAGTTCCAAGTGGGAACTATTTGAATCTCAACATGTATTTCAAAGCTGAGTTCTTCTTAATAAACTTCACTTTGTGTGTGTGTGTGTGTGTGTGTGTGTGTGTGTGTGTGTGTGTGTGTGTGTGTGTTTTGAGCGGAACTATCCTTTTCGTTGTTCCTTATTATAGTGACCATAGTTTAAGCTATCTACTTATCCGTTCTTCCTTATGTGAGCGTCCATATCTTCAAGCTATCTACCTTTTCATTCTTCATTGTATAGGTAACATTAGTAAGTTCCAGGAATCTCAATCTGATAATGATGCACTACATCTAGTGTTATCTGTTTCCTTCATTTGCTTTCCATAAAGTCACATTAAGCATTAAGTAAGCATTTTCAGGATTCACTGTTCCAGATTCGACGTCTACTTGCCCCTGTAAGATCACGTCATGTCTGTTGAGAGGAGGCATTGCCCCTTCACAAAGTCTTCCATAGTAATACGCTACCTATGACGCAATCGCCGGTTTTAACATGTAGTCATGCTAAAATATATTCTGTTTGGTTTCTGAATTTGTTCTCATTCACCCTGCAGCATACTGGATACTGATTAGGCGCATTTAAATGTAAAATTTGCCAACTTGATAATAATTGAATTTTACTGCAGTTGCCCGAGAGCCTGTTCATATATAAGCTGCACCTTCCTGTATTCAATTAATTTATACCATTTAATGTTGGTATTCAGACTTTGTTCTCATTCACACTGCCGCATTATAGATACAGCTGAGGTAAATTTAAATGTAAAAATTTCGAGCTTGAAAATAATTGACTTTTACTGCAGTAGGCTGTGTGTCTCTTCACGTACACCCACACTTTTGGTATTTGAGTAGTTAAAAATAGCAAAGGAAGATTTTGGATTCTGGCACAATTACACTGGACTACAGGAGGCCGTGTGCCTAGTTACGTTCTTTCCTAAATAATATTTCATTCTAAACATTGCTGCTCTTACTCATTCTGTAGTGCATTCGTATACAGTTTATCTGAACAGAAAGGTGAAACTTTACAATAAAGTAGCTCCTTTTGGTTATTCTTGGTTAAATATCATCACGGTCGTATCCTGTATTTGTTATTCTTGGTTAAATATCATCACGGTCGTATCCTGTATTTGTTATTCTTGGTTAAATATCATCACGGCCGTATCCTGTATTTGTTATTCTTGGTTAAATGTCATCACGGTCGTATCCTGTATTTGTTATTCTTGGTTAAATGTCACCACGGTCGTATCCTGTATTTGTTATTCTTCGTTAAATGACATCACGGCCGTATCCTGTATTTGTTATTCTTGGTTAAATGTCATCACGGTCGTATCCTGTATTTGTTATTCTTGGTTAAATGTCATCACGGCCGTATCCTGTATTTGTTATTCTTGGTTAAATGTTATGACGGTCGTATCCTGTATTTGTTATTCTTGGTTAAATGTCATCACGGCCGTATCCTGTATTTGTTATTCTTGGTTAAATGTCATCACGGTCGTATCCTGTATTTGTTATTCTTGGTTAAATGTCACCACGGTCGTATCCTGTATTTGTTATTCTTGGTTAAATGACATCACGGCCGTATCCTGTATTTGTTATTCTTGGTTAAATGTTATGACGGTCGTATCCTGTATTTGTTATTCTTGGTTAAATTTCATCACGGCCGTATCCTTTATTTGTTCTTCTTGGTTAAATGTTATGACGGTCGTATCCTGCATTTCCTATTCTTGGTTAAATGTCATCACGGCCGTATCCTGTATTTGTTATTCTTGGTTAAATGTCATCACGGTCGTATCCTGTATTGGCAATTCTTGGTTAAATGTCATCACGGTCTTATCCTGTATTTGTTATTCTTGGTTAAATGTCATCACGGTCGTATCCTGTATTTGTTATTCTTGGTTAAATGTCATCACGGTCGTATCCTGTATTTGTTATTCTTGGTTAAATGTCATCACGGCCGTATCCTGTATTTGTTATTCTTGGTTAAATGTTATGACGGTCGTATCCTGTATTTGTTATTCTTGGTTAAATGTCATCACGGCCGTATCCTGTATTTGTTATTCTTGGTTAAATGTCATCACGGTCGTATCCTGTATTTGTTATTCTTGGTTAAATGTCACCACGGTCGTATCCTGTATTTGTTATTCTTGGTTAAATGACATCACGGCCGTATCCTGTATTTGTTATTCTTGGTTAAATGTTATGACGGTCGTATCCTGTATTTGTTATTCTTGGTTAAATTTCATCACGGCCGTATCCTTTATTTGTTCTTCTTGGTTAAATGTTATGACGGTCGTATCCTGCATTTCCTATTCTTGGTTAAATGTCATCACGGCCGTATCCTGTATTTGTTATTCTTGGTTAAATGTCATCACGGTCGTATCCTGTATTGGCAATTCTTGGTTAAATGTCATCACGGTCTTATCCTGTATTTGTTATTCTTGGTTAAATGTCATCACGGTCGTATCCTGTATTTGTTATTCTTGGTTAAATGTCATCACGGTCGTATCCTGTATTTGTTATTCTTGGTTAAATGTCATCACGGCCGTATCCTGTATTTGTTATTCTTGGTTAAATGTTATGACGGTCGTATCCTGTATTTGTTATTCTTGGTTAAATGTCATCACGGCCGTATCCTGTATTTGTTATTCTTGGTTAAATGTCATCACGGTCGTATCCTGTATTTGTTATTCTTGGTTAAATGTCACCACGGTCGTATCCTGTATTTGCTATTCTTGGTTAAATGTCATCACGTCTTTATTCTGTATTTGTTATTCTTGGTTAAATGTCATCACGGTCGTATCCTGTATTTGTTATTCTTGGTTAAATGTCATCACGGTCGTATCCTGTATTTGTTATTCTTGGTTAAATGTCATCACGGTCGTATCCTGTATTTGTTATTCTTGGTTAAATATCATCACGGCCGTATCCTGTATTTGTTATTCTTGGTTAAATGTCATCACGGCCGCATCCTGTATTTGTTATTCTTGGTTAAATAATATCACGGCCGTATCCAGTATTTGTTATTCTTGGTTAAATGTCATAACGGCCGTATCCTGTATTTGTTATTCTTGGTTAAATGTCATCATGGTCGTATCCTCTAGTTGTTATTCTTGGTTAAATGTCATCACGGCCGTATCCTGCAGTTGTTATTCTTGGTTAAATGTCATGGTCGTATCCTGTAGTTGTTATTCTTGGTTAAATGTCATCACGGCCGTATCCTGTGGTTGTTATTCTTGGTTAAATGTCACCATGGTCGTATCCTGTATTTGTTATTCTTGGTTAAATGTCATCACGGCCGTATCCTGTATTTGTTATTCTTGTTTAAATGTCATCACGGCCGTATCCTGTATTTGTTATTCTTGGTTAAATGTCATCATGGTCGTATCCTGTATTTGTTATTCTTGTTTAAATGTCATCACGGCCGTATCCTGTAGTTGTTATTCTTGGTTAAATGACATCACGTCTTTATCCTGTATTTGTTATTCTTGGTTAAATGTCATCACGGTCCTATCCTGTATTTGTTATTCTTGGTTAAATGTCATTATGGTCGTATTCTGTATTTGTTATTCTTGTTTAAATGTCATCACGGTCGTATCCTGTATTTGTTATTCTTGGTTAAATGTCATCACGGCCGTATCCTGTATTTGTTATTCTTGGTTAAATGTCATCACGGTCGTATCCTGTATTTGCTATTCTTGGTTAAATGTCATCACGTCTTTATTCTGTATTTGTTATTCTTGGTTAAATGTCATCACGGTCGTATCCTGTATTTGTTATTCTTGGTTAAATGTCATCACGGTCGTATCCTGTATTTGTTATTCTTGGTTAAATGTCATCACGGTCGTATCCTGTATTTGTTATTCTTGGTTAAATATCATCACGGCCGTATCCTGTATTTGTTATTCTTGGTTAAATGTCATCACGGCCGTATCCTGTATTTGTTATTCTTGGTTAAATAATATCACGGTCGTATCCAGTATTTGTTATTCTTGGTTAAATGTCATCACGGCCGTATCCTGTATTTGTTATTCTTGGTTAAATGTCATCATGGTCGTATCCTCTAGTTGTTATTCTTGGTTAAATGTCATCACGGCCGTATCCTGCAGTTGTTATTCTTGGTTAAATGTCATCATGGTCGTATCCTGTAGTTGTTATTCTTGGTTAAATGTCATCACGGCCGTATCCTGTGGTTGTTATTCTTGGTTAAATGTCACCATGGTCGTATCCTGTATTTGTTATTCTTGGTTAAATGTCATCACGGCCGTATCCTGTATTTGTTATTCTTGTTTAAATGTCATCACGGCCGTATCCTGTATTTGTTATTCTTGGTTAAATGTCATCATGGTCGTATCTTGTATTTGTTATTCTTGTTTAAATGTCATCACGGCCGTATCCTGTAGTTGTTATTCTTGGTTAAATGACATCACGTCTTTATCCTGTATTTGTTATTCTTGGTTAAATGTCATCACGGTCCTATCCTGTATTTGTTATTCTTGGTTAAATGTCATTATGGTCGTATCCTGTATTTGTTATTCTTGTTTAAATGTCATCACGGTCGTATCCTGTATTTGTTATTCTTGGTTAAATGTCATCACGGCCGTATCCTGTATTTGTTATTCTTGGTTAAATGTCATCACGGTCTTATCCTGTATTTGTTATTCTTGGTTAAATGTCATCACGGCCGTATCCTGTATTTGTTATTCTTGGTTAAATGTCATTATGGTCGTATCCTGTATTTAAGTGATGAGCGGTATCGTGTGCATGTATTCGCTCTCCAGCAGTCTCGAGGCTTATTGCTGCAACTTAAGAGAAATTGTGTGCAATTGTTTGGTAATTAAACTTCGTTATACTCAACTAAAGGTTTAGAATGCATGTTTTATTTTTAAAACCTGATTTATTTTTAATCAATTAGTAGTTGCCAATGCTGGTGTCTATGCTGTTATGGGCCAGATGTTTTTCACTTAAATTTCATCCAATTGCTGTTAACTTTTGTACAATGATTGCGTTGTTATAGTAAACAAACTGCTTATACAGGATGAACCATTTAAGTTGAGACTGTACAAGGTCTCCAAAACTAAGCATTGTAGAAAGAAATGTTTTGAATTTGAGTTGCTTGGTCTTATGGAGAAAACTAAATGCCATTAACGACTAAGGAGGAATCTCAGGCTTTATTTTGAAGAGGTGTGGTGACGTGTTTAATTGGCCCTAATTGTTGATTCCCATTTAAAGACTTTAATTGACCTCCACCAAACAAAACACGACTAATGTAATTTACTTTCCCCTATAATATCAGCAAACCTCTAACAAAGGCTTTTCTTTCTATAATGGCTAGCTTTGGAGATATTTTACAGTCTCAACTTAAATGGTTCAACATGTATATAGGTGGTGATAATGGCTAATTGTTTGTTGTGATAGCTTGAATATTCTATTTTGAAATAACTTTAGTCCCCTCAGCAGCATGTTTTTGAATTTGAGCATTTGGCACCCGCTTCACGGGTGGTTTAGGACTTTATATTTTGGAAACTCTGTGTGTGGTTTTGCTTTCCTTCATTAGATATTGGATTTTTTTATTACCATGTTTTACTTTAATATTATATACTTTTGCTAAACTTATTTTGAGTAAGTCATTAAAGTGGGCAGGGACTTGTAGTTCTCAAAGGTAAACCTTTCCAATAGACCTTAAATTATTCGGGCACTGGTTAATTTCAGAGTCCCAAGCGTGATTATTTTCAGGTATGGTGTTTTTGGGGGGTGTCATGCTTTTGGATTCTATATTGGATTGCGTGAGGCAGTTCTATTGAATTTGCATTCTGCTTCTTACTTATATGGTGGGGTTAACTTCGCTGGATAGGCTGCTCATTGAAGCGCTTGTTAAGGGTGTTGCTTTACCAACTTCGTTTGAGTACAGGTCGTTCCGGATGAGGTCAGAGCTTCTGAAGTAGTAGTTACAGTTAATACTAGAGGAGTTTGGAACAATGTCAAATGGCATTGGTGGAATTCCAAAACTAATGGAGACTGGAAGCGAGAAAATTTCCCCTCGCGTCCTCAAATTAAACGGGTTTCTATCCGGGTTAATCGCTACATCTCTCGTAAGTATCTGTAAGTAGCTGCTTAAAAATTATCCTACTTCGTGTTAGAGTTGTTGGTTTGGCAGCCACGTTTTTCAGATTTGTTAAGTACCGGCGTAAATGGTAGATAGGACGTTCGTACGGTTTTATCCGAACTGTTTTGGGAAACTTACTCCCCTTAAGGTAATGCACCCGTTTCTGAAATTAATGGGAGAAGTGGAATGTTCTGAGATGTTTTATTGTGCCTTAATATTGTTCTTCCTTCAGTTCTGGGTTGCGTAAATTAGAAGCAGCATGGGCGTACACCGTATCCAATAAGGATTTGATTGGGTTAGAATCAAGCTTTAGGTCAGAATTTAAATTTATTAAGGTAAAGTCAGGTTCATCCAGGACCCATACGTGACTTTCATATTGCGCTTTAGGATTATTTTGCTCCAATTCGAGAACCGGCATTGTACACCTTGTACCGACATTGTAAACATCCCAGGTGTATTTGAGATATCTATCTATGGTCACAAAGTTTAAATGAATACTTTCGCGTTTATGTGGATCGGGTGTGCTCGTTTCTTAATAACTTCCGAAGACGCGGAAATGTGCGATATTATTATTTGAGATTACATCCATATACCCGCTCAGCAGTTATTTTTGCTAATAGAACCACGACGTTTGTTACTTCGGATTAGTTGATTCCCTTAACTAATGACTGTGCTGCTGCGGATAGCACTGGTAGAGAGTGGAGACTTCGGGCAGTCGGTGTGCAGTATTTAGGTATGGGATGTGCGCCTATCTTGGAGGCTCAGCGGGTCCGTCATACGACCCAGAGTTTGCATTTCTTGAATCCACATCCAAGTCTAAAGACGGCTTTTGCTGTACTAAAACCCTGGTGACATTTGAAAGATACGGGTTTTAGGTTTGCTAGATTCGGGGAACGCATGTTCCATTGTGTATATGGAGTTTCACGAGCAGCATTTGCGTCGAGTTTCTAAGACAAGTCCCGCTAGTTTTCACTGTTTCGCCATTAATGAGAGTATCTGTGAGACAGTTGCAGGTCTGTTGTGTTGATTTCCATGCTTCACTTGCAAGCGCTTGTATTTGTTTCTACCTAGTTTACGTTTTCAGGTAATTCTGGGAATAAAATTTGTGATGAGAACTGCTTTGGTGTTAGATTTTCACGTCATGTGTTTAAAGGTTCGTCTCGTTTAATGTCTCACACACAAATGGATTGGGATTGAGTGTATATTGTCCGAAAGGGGAATCTCAGCCGAGTACGTTTTCACTGAATCACCTGGATTATGAGCAGACGCAGGCCATATAAGATATTCTGGCGGAGCTTCCACAGCTATTTACCGCTCGGTTGAGTGTAACCTCATCGATTCAGTACGAGATTCCCTTGTTGGACTCCACGGCGGTAAAACATCCATCGTGTTGTCTAACACCGCCATTAAATAATGATTTTGAAAGCTAAGGTGAAGGAAATGTTAAACAATTGTATTATTCTTCCTTCGTATTCGCGGTATAGCAGACCAATGTTCTTGGTACCTAAAGAAGGTGACCATTTTTGTCAAGTCTCGACTCTAGCTTTTTCAGTAAAAATATATCTATCGAGGCGACTCCCATATCAGACCTCCATACCGCGGTTCATCACCTTTCTAAAGCTAAAATGTTCACTCCTTAAGATCTGTACAATGGTTATCATCTGATTCTCTTAGCATGTTACAGCCCTCACCACGCCATGGTGGCTCCATGAACACAATAGAACTCCCTTTGGGGCGCTCGGTACTTCATCGATACTTACACAATTGTTTGGATGACCTTGTGGTTTATTCGGTCGATTCTGATTCTGTGATCGTGACCTTTCGGAGGTATTTTCGCGTTTACGCGCGCAGGGTTGACACTTAACGATTGGGAAGGATTATTCTTCGAAGCTTTTAGGACATTTGGTTTCTGCGGCATGTGTTACGAAGGATTCCAACAGCACTTTAGCCTTGCATAAACTGACACCACCTAATATTAAAAAGACACTGGCACGATTTTGGGGTATGGAAAATTTTTCCTGTAGATTCATTCGCCTCTGGAGAAAAAAAAACGTATTTACCGTTTTCGTCGAAACGGCGTGTCGTTCTGTTGGGGGAGAGGAGCAGGTAGCCTTTCTAGATCGTAAACAGGTAATTGCTCAATCTTCTGGGTTGGGATTCCCCGTTTTGCGAGGATATTTGTGGTGCTAACTGACACGTCGTCCTATGTCATCAGGACTGTTCCGGTACAGAAGCACCAGAATGACCGTAGGCCGCTATACTATGTTTCAGGAACATTCTTTAGAAGTAAAATACTCCGTCTATGAGCTGGAAACTTTCACAGTACTGTTTGCCTTGGAGAGGTTTCATCAGTATATTGAACATGTTGATTTTCGTTTGGAGAGTGAAAATCAAGGGTTAATTTGGTCGTTAGGAACCCCACGTAGAACAGGGCGCCTGGCTCGCTAAGGGCGGAGAATTTCTGGCTTTAAATTTACTCGTACACATTAGTAGTTCTCCGAATATCATTTCTGTCGTCTTAACGCGCTTTTTCATGCTCCTGTTGACGATTTGGAGACGGACAGGTCAGGGCTTGTCTTTGTGCTGGGGTCCTGAGTTATTCACTGATCTTTCGACTCACCAGCGGACTGACTACAATCTTTCAGTCATTTCAAAGCGGTTACAGCGGGTCGAGGTGGTACGCCCTTATTATATTAGCATAGGTTTCTTAATGTCCCGTTCTTCGTTTGATGGAAAGCTGAAGGTGGTTTTGTCCAACGCACTCATTCCATCCGTTTTCACCTTCTTTCATTCGTTTCCGGTAGGCGAGGAATTAGTTATATCTAAGACCCGGGAGATAATTCGTTATCAGTTTACATGGAAGGGAATGGACCGTGATATTTTCACTAGAGTGAGGTCTTACAGTATTTGTGCTATGCCAATCGCCCAATGGTGAAATTGTTCGTTGACTTTGAAGCTGCTTTACTTACTGTCATCGAAGGCAGTAAGCGTATATTGCGGTAGTAGTGGACTGGACTCTTCAACTAAGTTTGTGTAGTTATGCCTGTGCCGCGTGCTACGCCTGAGATGAGCAGGAAGTGTTGACGAGTATTTTCGCCCGCTTCGGCCCTCCGCAGATTTTGGTTTTGACATTGGAACTAAAATTTATTTCTCGTATCTTTAATGTCAGTTACTTTGGATTGGGCTTGAAACACGACACCAATACTTCTTGTTATTCTAACTCGTCTTACGCAGAGCGAGTAAATAGAAATCTAAGGGCGGCTCTTATAGCCTATCATTCTGTTTATCAGATGCTTTGTAATAAGAATTAAACATGCCTTTAGTTCGGCGCGCCATGAACTACATAAAGTGGTTCCTTTTGCGCTCTTATTTTCTTACACGCCTAATACTGCGCTTTCTAATGTGGTCCTTAACATATTTGCTCCCAGATGAGGTATTCCGGGAGCAAATAATACATAATTGGAATAAGGCCTGCAGGAATCTTCGGATTTGCTGGTAGAGAAGGAGGATTAAGAATCAGGCAAATACTAAGTAGTCACCTTCCGCGTGGGACCAAAGTCATGTGCCGGAACTTTCCGGTTAGTAAGCGCCCAAAGGTTTCGCAGCTAACTTAGCTTGGGCACATTTCTAATTTCAAACTCCTGTATTAAAGTGTTTTGAATTAGAGTGGGTTGTATTATATTATTGATTTTTCTGTTATAATTATGTTTGTGCTGGGGCTTATCTTTAATTCTCTAACTTTTCAATCCAGAGTATCACTAAGGATTTGTCGTCTCTGTTTCTCTACCGGAAAAGTTCTAATTTACCACATATTTTATACACATTAAACTTATGATGTTATGTATTTGATAGCCTGCTATTCGTTTTCTCAGACAGGTACTACTCCTCCAATTTGTATTTGTGGACTTTCCTGCTTCTTTACCTTGCATTAGCCGGGGATTGGTCTTCGCTGTTCCTGCGCAATGGAAATATATATGTAGGTGGATGCGCATCGACGTCTGGAATCTGTCTCCCGGGGTTGAATGGTTGTCTACCCTGGCTGCCTTGAGGGTGATGCTGAGGTCTGGAGCTTGAACATATCTGTTATGAGGAAGAGCAGGTTCTAGATTGTTGCGTGGATATTTTCCGCTGGGTACCGATGCCTATTGGCTGCAGTAGTGCCCATTTACTGCTTACTGTCTGCAACCTTCTACTCAGGTCTTTCTTATCAATGTTAATATGCAACGTAATTCTCTGAGAATTCTCGGCTTTTTGCCCATCGTGGAGATACTGCTTATGTTTCTGAGGGCTTTGCATTTTCCCTCCGGGAGAGCAGGTTGCGTTTGCGGATCAAAGTGCGGCGAGTTTTTTATTCTTCTTATGTTTTGGTCCAGTCACCATGTGAAGATCGTCGTGCTTTTATGATTTTTGGCTCTTTTCTTCTTTGCCTCAGACTGATCACATTTTTTCTTTCCGTCTGTCCGCTTATGAAAAGTGGTTGTGCCGTTGAGGCAAGTCTGCAACACCTCACGCGTTGCACTCGCACTCACCATGGCGGGTGGCCAGTTCCACTCAATATTTGTCATATAATCTATACTATGCCATAACCCTGAAAGTACCTTACCCTTATGGTGACGTATTCTCGCATAATTGGTATTTGAGTGTTGGGGGACATTTAGAGGGGTTACCGCTTAGGTTTAGGTCTGGTAAGAGCTTACGCCGTGGTTTTTGTCATGTACTGCAAAAACGTGCCTATATCAATATCGTCAAGTGGAAACAAAGCTGGTTCTTAATGAGCTGATGTAAGGCCCGGAGCTTCGGGCGCAGCTAAAATTTGTTAGTTCTGGTGCATATAATGACTGTCTTTGTTTAAACTTTGGGATTACGTAACATAATCGCTGGTCGCCCTCCTAATCTTCCTCTCTTTGGGACATCAAAATTCCTGGCCATTATGCATTGTTATACATTATTATACATTATATATATATATATATTATACGGGTGTACAGCTTTTTTAACGTACAGGTGTATCTATGTCCTAACCAAGTGTCAAATTGTTAAACAGAGTGGTTTAGGTGACTTGGATTATACGTCATTTATCCTACTTTCTGGAAATTTCTTGGCGCGTGGATAGTTTACCTTGCTAGTCGTTTGATTCAAGCTATGTATAAAGCAGTTCTTGTGTTGATTAAAGCCTGCTTACATTCTTTCGTGTTCTTTATGCTCATCGCCGTGTAGTATTTTAGTCCCCGAAGTGTATACCTATTTGAGTGTATTCTTTCTAGTTAAATTCGATGCAGCTGATGTAACACCTTTGTAGTTCTATGCACGCAGAATTCTACTTTAGTATTTTAAAGCCAGATTCCTGTTATATTGAGGAATAGCTTCCTTGAGAAAATATAATATGATTTCATTTGAGCAATAAACTTTACTGCCTGTGTTCGTAGTCAAGTGTTACTTTCGTTATGCTGAAATGTTACTTCGCCAAGCGATTGGTGGTTATAACTACATAAGTGTCTGTATGTTGCCTTCACTTAGTCCGAGTAGGTTGCTTTGCTACATATTTGAATTTGAAAGTACAATTTTGTAATTTTCATATAATTGCATTGGATTGTAGGTAGCTAAGTCACTACTCATATACAGGGTGGATCATTTAAGTTGACACTGCACAATATCTCGAAAATTAAACCTCATAGAAAGAAATATCCTTGATAGAAGTTGCTTGATATTATGGGGGAAAGTCGTGTTTTGTTTGGAGGACGTTATAATTGTCATTTTAGGGTCAATTTAATTTTTTAAATGGGAGCCTACAATTTGCCTAATGTCTTCTCATTAGAACATAATTTATACAAAGCTGTTTATTTTGTGATGAACTAGGAAACAAAAGAAATGTTGGTTCCAAATTACGAAATGAGATGTTCCTAAATGACCATACACGGATGGTCTAACCATTCAGTGCACTCTTCATGCACAGCCATTCGGAATTTTCGTTTTAATTTACGTTGGTGTAAGAAAACTTGCAGAATGCTTTATACTAAGATATTTAGTTATTTATAAGGAGTGAGAAACCAACATAGGAAGATAGGTTCCCATTAAAAAAATTCAATTGACCCTAAAATCGCCATCACAACGTCCTCCACATAAAATAGGCTAATGGCACTTACTTTCTCCCATAATGTCAAGAACTTTTATTCAAAACATTTGTTTCTACAACGCTTGGTTATGGAGATATTTACAATCCCAATTTAAATGTTCCCCCTCTATCGTTACATTAATTCGTTCAAATAAAGGTATTTTGGCTTGAATTACTACCTTGATTCCATTTCTTCTGCCACAGACTGGAAGCAATTCTGCCACCTAAATATAAAATTTGCCAACTTGATAAGAACTGAATTTAACAGCAGTTGGCCGAGAGCCTGTTCACATATAGATTCACTTTCTTGTGTTGAAGTAATTACCGCTGATTAATGTTGGTATTTTGACTTTGCTCCCAGATACACTGCGGCATACTGGATGTTGGTTAGATAAATTTAAATGTAAATATTTCCAAATTGAAAATAATTGCATTTTACCGCAGTGGGATGGGTGCCACTTCGCGTACTCTTACACCTTTGGTATTTGCGTAGTTAGTGATAGCAACCGTAAATTTTGTGATTATATCATTGCTTTGGACTACAGGTGAGCGAGTTACAGGTTCTTGCTTTTACTGTCACTCAAGCTATTACAACCAGCTCTTGCTGGTACAATAATTTTACAGTAGCTTAGATCTAGTAATGGAAATCCGCCGATTTTTTTTGGGGGGGGTACACATATGACTCTTGCAAATAAATTCCCCACAACGGTCATCACATACTACCATGTAACAATGCGACTTCTGACATACGCAAAGAAACACGCGTATTTGGTTCAAACGAAAAAAATGCACTTGGTTTTTGTTGTAAATGACGCACGCAATAATAATAGTACCGTCAAATCCTTGACCAGCTTCAGTTCAACATTACAACAAAAATTCGCAATCCTTAATGGAATGAAAACCTGCATTGGTTCAGCAGAAACATCAACACAACTAAGATCTGCTGGAAAAATAATGAATTTCAGGTTCTTGACGAACCGAGCATTACTCAAGGAAGGAATGCTACCCGTTTAACGCAACTACAGACATTTTTAAAATCTGCAGGTCAATACACGGCTATAAACAATTGCTTACGTCCACCATCGTATTCTCAAGAGTGGAAGGTTTTGCGTCACAGTATGAAACCTCATGCCATAATGTGTCGCCTGGTTTTTGCGATAACGTGACCTTAGTTTTCCTTTTGCTAAATATTTACAGCAGCGCTCTTTAATGTGCTCCATAAGTTTACAAAATTCGCAATTAACTCTTCCCCTCCTGTACTACTGCTTTCGTAATCACCGCTTTACGTGACAAATTTTCAAGGGGAAGGTGTTTCGATAACTACTGATTTCAACTGATCAAAGGTTTTAACCTTACTTGCAGACAAAAACCACGAACGAATTTCAAGCGGACGTGAATTCATAACAATTTTGTTCACTACTTCTGATTCTGAATCAGAAATCCGCAAAGCTAAGGAAAACGTAAATTCCTTACAAAATCAGAATACAATTCCTGGCTTACTTGCTTATAGTAGTAATGAGACGTTAAGGAGCATTACAATTCACAGGAGATAGAAATGTCCTTAACACTTCCGAGTGAAACCATTAAACTGACTTCTGCTGCGTTAGAACATTACATAATATGTCTGCTAACGGAACATTAACATACGGATATATCGTTTACAGTAGCACATGATCACTGATCCGGTAAACTTTGGCCTGTTTAACTAACTCCACTAACACAATTAAAAACTGCAAAATTCGTTCATGAGTATCAGTAATCGTGGTTTAAACTGATCTATAATGGGTACTTTGCCATAGATTAGACAACCTATTCTTTGCAAATGCATTATTAAAAACACCATTCCCTCTTTCAATAGAGAATTTCCAGAATTACTCGCGTCATTTAACTGCTCTTCAGCACCAACTTCGATTGCGTGTGATATTGTGGACGGCGCTTCTGGCTCAAAGAGTTTAATTTTTTAACACTATCCAAAAAGTAATTTTAACCGGAGCTATGATTCAAATTTATATTTAGCATCTAACACATCTAAGGTACTAACTCTTGATTCCTATATACCGGTAGGTCCAATAACGTGTACTGCCTTCATTACGCGTAATTGTGAAACGGTTAATCCTATCTTACTAAATTCCTGCATACGCTAATGCAGCAAAGTACAAGCATTTTCGCACGACTTCAATTGCGAACTCACGCTGATGACCAAGCCTGACGATGGTAATGACTTCTTATTCTCCCTAACAGTCGCAGGTAATCTGCGCTGTAAATCAGGACCTGATTCCTCCTCTTTTACCTTTTCTCCTCGTCTTTATCACTTGAACACAAAGCAGGTACAATATATAACTCTGAATTGAAACTCAGGTACTAAACCAATAAAAGCTGAATTTAAGGTAACCAGTACCTCATATAATATAATTCCCTGTTTGGTCAACTCAGTTTATAGAACACAAGAGAAGCTGAATTCGCAGTGAGTTAACTGCCCAATTAAACCATGACTGTTAACACAGCTCAGTAATAAGTTGCAAAAAATTTAAAAGAATTGAAGGTATCACCATATTATCCTTCCCCGTTAAATCATAAAATAAAATTTTGAATGTTAGATGATATCCAAAGCTAAACACAAAGAAATACATTACCATATATATATATATATATATAATGATTTAAGGTGGTCTCACTAGTGTCGACGACGTAAGCAACTGGTCAAAGCCAGAAGATTTGACTTGTGAAAGGTTGGAATCGGTCCCCCTGTGTCGAAAATCAGGGCAGGCCAGCTGTGCCGATGGGAGACAGATGGTATGACGTGGCGTAGCTAACCCAAGCTCCTAACCAAGTGGCGAGGAGTATATATCCCCCAACTGCTTATTCGAATTTCAAAACTAGAAGCAGAAAAATATTTGGGTATAAACAAACCTTTTCCTATAAGTTTAGGAGCTCGGTGTAACCAGATTGGGATAATTAGATTACCAGCGCCGAAATGCATGAGAAAATACCTCAGGCTTTCAAATGTAGCAGTGATATCAACGGTCGGCGCAGGTAATCTTAAAGCAATCAAATTGCCACGAAATATTCATTCGGTTTTCCCTTACAGTTTAATCAGAGTGTATTGATACATTATGCACCAGGCATATCTTCACGGAAGGAACGAAAGGGAGAGAAACAGAAAGTGTATGGGTGTAATGATGGATCTCATACTTCAGGTCGTGTTTTCCAATGCCCAATAAACATGCCGTTTATGGGTAAATAACTTTATTCACACGCACTTTATATAGTTTCCTTTAACTCCACTCCCTCGGTTCGATCTTGGCCACAAAAACATTTATATCTTCGCGTCAGATGCCGATTTAGCGAACTGTTCGCTATAAACTTCCTTTGCCATAACTCATACAACTTCACCTCCGCCAGCACTACATAACGTGCGTAGTTCCAATTTATGAATTACATTGCCCGTTTTTTTACGTACCCCTGGTTAATAAGTTTAACGAGTGCGCCTACGAGTACATGTCCGCTCCGCACGCATTCCATTTATGAGACTCCCTGGGTACCTTCAGAATGTAAGGTGAACTTACTCGGGTGTTTCAATCTCGCCATGTAATTCTTGTTTCTCCTACCAAGTCATGCGACATATTTCTTTAATATTATTTGTTAACAGAATTTCTTTAAAATAAGTTTAATCTCTCTATTCGTAGGCAAATATTACAGAAACTGCCACACTTATCTTTCTTATCCGTATTTGATGAGATATACACGCTCTAAGCATTCCTGTGAGAACTGCTGCGATCTCAAAACAAAACATGTTTTTGCCAAAACCTTTACTTTAAATATAAATTATAGGACCATCGTGCTAGCCGCGTATGCCGTAGCTACTAAACCTGCTTACCGCCGAGATTCTGGCGCCCTACATAAAGCTTACCTACCGTATTTCAAAATGAGCTTTTCCTAGGGCAGTTGTATTTCCACCTGTCTTTGATATTATACATGCTTCTAATATTAATATTAAAGTGATTTAAGAATATCTTTTATTATCTAACACAATGCTTTGCTTTTTACGTAATGTGCAGTTTCAAATATCTTTCTCATTATTTTCAAGGTCGAGACTGTGAGAGCTGATATCTTCGATGCTAACAATCGCTTCACTATGTGGTTGAAGATATCCATGGATTTGAGTGTTCTTTAAGAAAAGCATTGTAATGGAAAATTCTTAATTCACAAGATACATCGCCAGACCCTCGAAACGTTGTTACATGGATTTTGTTTTAGATTGATCCATGGTGTGTTTTCATTTGTTTCCTAGTACTGTATCTGAGAGCAAAAATGAAAATTGTGTTCTGACCGCGCTATGTAAGTAAACTGTGAACTCTTAACTCGTAAATAAACTCTTCAGCACATTTAGATATTTTTCACAATATAAATGTTCAAGTCAAATATTATAATAATTGTGCTCCCTATTGATCTCCATTACAACGACAAGGGACAAGTAATTTTAGCACCCACAGTCCTTCTTTACCGTGCTAACACTTCCGTATCCCGAGTTACAAGTGCTTATCGGTACAAATAACCTGAACCTATCTCACCTGGATAATAAACCCCAGACGTTGGTAATTCTGAGTAAGACTTGCAGTGTAACAAATGTAAAGCACTCTCAAATGTGTGTTTTACTCTTTCCTGACCATATGACGTTTGGTACCTATTTCACTTTTACTTTATTTTGATTTTGTAGACTACAGTACGGTTTCCTTAGGTGAAGTTCAACATAGTCTTAATATTACTTAGACAATATTTCCTTTCGCTGATGAAAGGCAAAATATATCCGCTGTAGATTTTATGATGTTGTTTGTGCTTTCTCTAAAGCAGATTCAATGCATGAATTTTATTCTGACTTTAACCAAGTATTTAGCGTTTAATTAACTGGGTATTATAAACGGAACACTAGGTAAACAGACACTTAAAAGTTAACTGATATTCAAACGTAAGAGTTGTAAACCCAATATACGCACTTTCTCGTTAATATCCGGAATGTAGCACGACGTATGAGTTCTATGTAACACACATACATAGATAGGGCATGGATTTGCCCCACCGTGGAGGGGTGTGTTTGGTATAAACCTCAGATAGAGCCGGATTTTAATTCATTTATTGGCAGCGTTAAAAATAAAATTAATCTAAGTCACTGTTTGTACATGCGCTTTTAACCAAAATTTTACTCCGTATATTCTACATGGGTTTGTTATCTCGGTTTTCTCATACAAGTTGAATACATCCATTTTACCACAGACCTTTCAAATATATTCAAAGTACTTGTATTAGTTTGTTGTTGTTAATAATACATTTGACTGTGTTTAATTATGCAGAATATACTGATTAGAAGGTAGGTAAATGTCATAAAAACGACTGTCGAACGCAGGACGATCCAGTCGTACAGAGAACTCACTGAATAAATACAACATTTAGAGTAACCGGCACTTCAACAACAAAAACTCATTGATTCATTCGCGAGAATGCTTATAAAGTACAGCTGTTGAGCTTTCTGGAAAAGTCATGCCGGACTTTCTGGAAAGTTCGCGTGATAAGGAACATACAGAAATATTTCCATCTTTAATACGTTCGGGATTTACGTCAGGTGAGAGCGGTGGTGCGTCTCCTTTATTACAATCTCCACCGCAGCCGGAGACGCCTAACATACACATTAGTGCATAACTAAAAGGCGGTTTTAGAAAAAAAATTACTTTTGTGTGGGCGTATGCTTGTGTGAATAGCGAAATTTCTGTAAATACCATCGTCGTATTTAACATCACCATTTTCCTAGGATGCGACAGGACCATTTTCAAGAATATCCTCCCATGGGAAAATGGAGCTTTCTTTGGAAAACCTGTGTTTATTGTTTAATTTTAATAATGGCAGTAACCAGTTTGATAAAGATACCTCAAGTTTAAAATATTTGCATGACAAATAATATGTGTATATTGCTTCTTCTGCGAATATAATATGAAGTCTTCATTTGGATGGATTTTCCATAATTTTCTGTTCAAACGTTAAAGCATAAAAGGTATACAAAGCCTTACTACGTTAAAAATGTCGATCTCAATAAAAAACACAGTTTATGTTCAGTAACGTTTGGACATGGTCCAGTGACATGTTTGTGTTTATTTGTTTAATTTTCAAACACTTTATTCCGTTTTATGGACTATGCCAATGTTCTGTTTTTTCTCGTGGTATTTAATGGAATTACCAATCCATCACACAGCGATCCACTTTCTATTCAACTGACTATGGCTTCAGCTTCCTGTATGCTTATTAAATCTACAACGCAATGTTCAATAAAAACTATTGTGTAAACGTTTATCTAGATTAACAAACGTACGAGGGCTGATCAACAAAGACTGAGACTGTAGCTTCCGTGATAGTTTTGTATCTGTAACATAAATATATGAAAAGAGCGGGTTTTTATGTATAATGTTGGTAGGCGGCAGCACTCTCGTATTGGTAGGTTGGTGATAATGCTCTATTTTGTAGACCCTACGTGCATTTCGCATACCAGACAATGGAGGTGATGCATTTTTAAATCGATTATCACCGCTGATGAGTCATGGCTGCATCATTATGATCCTGAAGGATAACAAGCCAGCACACTGTGGAAATTGCCAGGTTCTCCAAAAAAGGCAAAAGTTGTTCCATCTGCAGGGAAAGTGATGGTGATCACATTTTTTGACTGTAATGGAATGATTTGCCAGCATGCAGTTCCCCCTCACACTACTGTTACAGCAGCATACTACACGTCGGTATTGGCTACACTGAGGAAGCACATTGCAAAGAAACGACCAGAGCTTTCTCGGACTGAATGGCGACTCCACGCAGTTTGTATTCGAGCCCACAAATCCGTGACAATGGTTACTGGAGTACCGTGACGCCGACCAACCATATCCCAGGCATGTTCGATGGTGAACCTGCAGGCCAGGGAAGCAATGGTACCCGTCGCTCTTCGAAGAAGGCTTGTACATTCCTTGCAATATGAGGCGGGCATTGTCCTGTTGAAATGTGGCCTGTGGAGATGTCTGAAGCAGGCGAGTACCTCAGGCTCTAAAACCACCGTTAGGCATCGGTTGCTGTTCAAAGTACCCTCAATTCGTAGGAGGCGAGATCGGTTGTTGTAACCAATGGCACCCCAAAACATCACACCTGGTGTTTGTCAGCTATACCGCTCAACAATGCAGCCCTCCAGGTTGTGCTCACCACGGCACCGCTAGACACGTATGCGGCCTCACTGTAGGACGCGTTGAAGCGGGACTCGTCCAAAAAGACTACATCTTGCCACTCAGCACATCTTGCCACTCAGCACCCCAGTGACGGTGTTCACGTGCCCATTGCAATCGGCGGAGTTTGTGGTTTCTGGACAATGGAAGCCGACGTAATGGCTGCATGCAACCAGTCCAATCTGCAGCAAACGGCGATGAACCGTTGATGTAGACAAGTTCAAACCTGTTGCAATGCTCCAGCGTCGAGCCAACACTGTGGATGAAGCTGTACGGTCCGTTATGGCCATGCGGACAAGATGACGATCACCCCGTGCTGTGGTCATGTTCCGTGGTCCAGTACCCGCTCTTCGCTGCTTACGACCTTCACATACCCATTGCTTCCATACACGCATCACTGTCAGCAGCATGCCCTGTACTAGCTGAAATGTCACGGTATGACAAACTCGCTTCCCGGAGACCGATCATTCTGCCCCGTTAGAACTCACTCACATGCCGATATGGCTCCCTTTGACGTCGACGAGGCATACTGGCACTCACTTTATTGTTTCCACCTAGATTGACAGCTCTGCACCGACTACACTGGGAGCAACACCGACCTTGGCACGAGAGGGCTCTGCTTTGCCTACGTGGACCCCATCTCTCTGCGAACGTAATTACTTATTGCTTGCATACACTTCTATCCTTCCACCAAGTTTGGAGTTATTCGGGAAATTCTCTCTTGTTGCAATTTTCACAAACGGCAGTGTTTATTGTTACTCCTTAATGTCAATTTTATCCCATTAAACTGATAAGCTGTTACTTTGATACTCTCATCAAAGACTAACAAGATGAAACGTTATCTATACAGGAAAGAAAATCTAGCAAGCTATGATTTTTAGAAAAGCACTTTAAAAGCTTACAACACACCCTTATTTTCTGAAAGAGGTACATTGTCCACAAAATAATCAACAGCATTTGATATAACACAACACTTCCAGTGATATGCATTTCATTATTTTAAGCTTAACCTCACGAATGTATGAGTCATTACCGGAAAAAGAATTTCGTGCACCCCTGTAAGTTCAATTGGTTATCTCCCCTTACTGTGTTTAGATTTAGGATTTTGATATGTAATAATTGATTCATCTGTACACTCCTCTCGCATAAACAATCGTGAGTTAACGTTCCTCACCAGTTTTTGTCTTGCGTTTCGATAAAAATTAAAAGCATACTTCATCTCTTGATTATTTTATAATAGCCTATGCTTTGTGTGCTCGTACCTTGTTTTAAATAACCTTTCTGAAGTAATAGAATAATCAGCCCATGTCATGCATTTAAATACAGATCCCTTAAATATTGCATATGTTAGATTTCTAAGTTTTTTGTGTAAAGAATTATGCATCGATGTTCAGTTACAGCGAAACTGTTCCTAATATGTTATATGCACAGAGTCTCATGTGTTTTATTTCTACCGTCTATGCTATCCTTTCAAATCCAATTCATTTATATCGTCTGCTTCGTAGCATGGGGAGATGTTATACTACCGGACTAATAACTGCAGGTTATTAAAGCGCTTCATACTTTTTACTTTCAACAAATATATTATAATTTCAAATCAAATTAGTTAATATTGTCTACTTCGTAGCATGGGAAGCTTTTCCGCTACCAGCCGCGTGTTCATTCTCTAGGTTCGTGGCAGAATTTATCTGAGAATATTTAGAAGCTCGAAGACATCTAGAGGAGTATTCTAACCTCCAAGGTTGACGAGAGACACAATACCCTTCTTCGTACACTAGCGTTATACATTAACATTAGAACAACTCTCACACAACAAACCTGAAAACTATACCGCTTACTTCGACAGCCAATTTAGACCTGTGGTGGGTTTTATGACAAGATATCTCACCAGCTTCTTACACAAACATTAGAGACATACCACGCACCGCCACAACCAATCACATATTAGGCGGGGTTTCGAATACAGTCTCTTAAACAGCTACGACCTTAACAACATACGACTGACTGTCCCAACCGGCTAAACTTTCCTACTTGAGCTGTTCATTCTGTTGTATCTTTTATATTGAGTTTTCAGATACTGTTGATAAGGCATTTTCAAAATAAAATGACGAAAATTCCTCATATTTCTTGTTGTAACAATGTGCAGTTTATTTCTTAAGGTTGTCATAAATGAAGCTTTAAACTATTTTCTGTTTAATACAGAAGGTTTATGAGAAGCTTTCCATGTAATTTGCTTCGTTTTATAACACAGAACCACATTCCGAATTAGGCTTTTATCTCATCCAACATAAGGGTTAAGTTCCGATTGACGCAATACAAAATTAGACAAAGTTTATAAGAATCGAGGTAACTTCAGGTTATAAGCAATATTTTTCTTGTCAGCATAATATTTTAGTAAAACTGTTAATGCCGCTTTTTTGTTTTTTGATTAAGAAAAGCTACCAAAGATTTCATGAAGGGTAATTTGGAGTTGGGAAATCTTGTGAAAACTTTCCGTTTGTAACCTTGAAAGACGCTGAATATAAATTCGAATTTTGGGATTAGTCTCATTTATAGTTTCAGAGTTTTATTCCTCAAACACACACTTATGTATTTCCGACAAAATTTCAAAAGGAAACTCTGGGTGGAATACATTAACTTATCTAGTTACTATATGTATGTGCTGAAGGAATTAAATTCATAATGTCCCCTAGCTATTCACCCTACGAAGTTTTTGCAGACTGAAATGCAGTACACAGAAATAAATTCCAGTCCAAGTTATTTCTCATTGCCTACTGTATAACTTATGGATCACTTCGTCTGTAGCACTCACTGAAACACAATGCTTTGTTCAGCTATACTTCAGCTTTCCACTCAGGTTTCGCTGTCTCTGAAGCAACTACTTGAGAACATATGTTGAGCTGCTTACCGATAACTCTACAAGATCAAAGAGTTCCAGGTCAGCCTGTATGGCGATATCCTTACTCAAAAACCTTCTCCCAAGCTATGTTGCAACTTGCCGATAACTCTGCAAGATAAAAGAGTTCCAGGTCACTCTGTATGGCGATATACTTACTCAAACACCTTCTCCATCGCTATGTCGCAACTTGCCGATAACTCTGCAAGATCAAAGAGTTCCAGGTAAACCTGTATGGCGATATCCTTACTCAAACACCTTCTCCCTCGCTATGGCGCAACTTGCCGATAACTCTGCAAGATCAAAGAGTTCCAGGTAAACCTGTATGGCGATATCCTTACTCAAACACCTTCTCCCTCGCTATGGCGCAACTTGCGGATAACTCTGCAAGATCAAAGAGTTCCAGGTCACCCTGTATGGCTATATCCTTACTCAAACACCTTCTCCCTCGCTATGGCGCAACTTGCCGAGCGGGATCACACAAACGGGAAAGTCTGTGGTCCGCAATCAGGAGATCACGGGATCGATCGCTCTCGACCGCCTACTGTGACCCATGGACGTTTTTATGGGGTTTTTCCGTGTTGTCAGGTGAATTCTTGAGTGGTTCCTTTCTTCACCGACATTTCCTGCCCCTCCATTTGGTTTCGTTCATCATTTCATTCATCATTCATCCCGTTGGTCTCTTTCAGGGTCGGAAGGGACTGCGTGGCAGCGAGAAAGAATGCTCTTTGTGACTCTCTCCGTCCTTTCGGCTGGGTAGGGGGGGAATCCGAAACCCCTTGAGCGGTATTGGACGCCCTCTGCATGGGATGGGGTCCTCAGTCTGCCTGTCGGTCTGCCGGGGTGCCTCTGTCTGGAAACTTGGGGATCCGGTCATTGCTGCGCCGTCGCTTCTGGCTCCGGCCATTCGGTGTCTCCTCTCGCCTCATCCTTCCTTCCTTCCGGTGACGCCCTCTCGTTGGGCTTAGGTACAATATCCACTCTGAATCGGTGCCGAGTCCCCTCCTAGCCAATCCTATTCTATGGCATAATTTGGTCATGGAATGAGATGAACGTTTTTGAGATGGATCCCGATTGTGTGCAGATTTTAGGTTGGCTGTTACATTTATTTAAATGTTAGACATTTAGGTTTGCTTCATTTAACATACTTTTATACATCCTGCCTCAGAAATTAGTGAACACACATGGGAAATTGCTAGAAAATATTGTAAATTTTTGCGTTTTTTAACTAAAATTAATAAAACAGGTATATTATAATAAATATCTGGGATTATTGATTTTCGAAAGGGAATACATTTGCTATTTTGATTTTTAATTATATTATACTCACAGCTACAAAGTGCTTACAATTATCGGCAGAGCGGTATTTGTGTTGTGAATTATAAATATATATATATATATATATATATATATATATATATAAATAATCAATATATAAATGATATATATAAATAATATTTATATTTAAAAATTATTTGTCCTCCATAAAGGTAACCTCACATCCTGTGTTATGTTGTAATTGTGTTATAATTTTTCGGTATAATTGATCCACTTGTCTATAGCAGAGTAGAATTGCCAATTAACCTTTTATAACTTAAACTATTTGTTATAGTTTGTAAAGTTTTAGCTTATTTGCTTACATCGGTGACTCATGAGCCTCCCAAGTAAGTTATCGCCCTAGTGATATCATAGAAGTCGCTGTTTGTGCGTTCAGTTACTTCTTCTGTTGTTAGCCTACTTTGTTTTCTTTAAGTTCCCTTGTTTACCCAGTTTATGACTATTGTGTTGTAGTGTTTACTTTACCGCTTATTACCGCAATTACACATACAATACTAAAAAACTCATGTCCATGGCGGAACCCGAAACCGCGACCCTCAGCTTGGCGGAGCGCCGAAGCTCCACCGACTACGGCTACGTAACTAGTAACTACTACTGTCAGTAACTACTGCTTTTAACTCTACAGAAATACAATTAACGCCATAAAAGGGCAAAAAAAAAACAGATACAGCACCCGTAATAAGCACCCTACCAAACGTTCTATTTCCGGCTATTTGGTCTGGCTATTTCTGGGAAGTCTTAGCTCTTTGAACAATGTCCTCCACGATTTTGGGATTTGAGTTCAAGATAATAAATAAGAAAAAACACACATATATATATAACTAGAAGGGTAGCGTGTTGTAGCCCTAAGAACAGTGTTTTAAGACCAATACAACATAAGCATTTGGGGAAATAATATGGTTAGCTGAAGGTGGTTAAACGTTGGCCACACCGTATCAAAGGGCTGGACTGATGACGAAATTGAATACTCTGCGAAGTTATCAGTAGGACTTTATTATTGACCAAGATGGAACATCTCGTTTTTTTTGGCCACCTACCACTTGAATTGGAGGTCTGGGGATTACCATGAGGACATTAACCATGTTTTAAGGACCAGCTATTCCTTAACATCCCGTGTTATTTTTATGGACAATGCTGCATACTACACGGTCCAAATAGATACGCGAGCACTAACACTAACACTAACGTAGAAGTTGTGGAGTCGTTCATTCGCATATTGTGTCATGTAATATTACATGAAATGAACTTCTGTTATTCATCAATTAAAACAAGCCCAGGTATAAATATGTTGTGGATTATTAATCAGTTCAGTGGACCGTCAAGTATGTTTTTATTTTTATGATTGTTTTTAGGGGTAAACCCAAAGTACTGAACACTGTTTTTGTTACTGTCCCTGTTTTATCTTTCACTCAGAACAATCTCGCTCTTATACTATACCCATCGCTTCTTGATTTTTATCAGTTAGTATACTTACTTTTGTGAGAATAAGTAGAGATTGCGGACTGACATTGTGTATAAAATTTACTTATGCCAAAACATGAGAGGGGCGGCAATTTCAATTATCGCACGGGACGGTAAAACTTCTGGAGCTAACCCTGGATGCATGCAATTCAATTTAGTGTCTTACAAGCTCAAATCTAATTCGGACCATTGTTACTAGCGCCTTATTTACTGTTTGGAAGAATCCGTTTCCTCTTAACTGCTGTGATGGTGCTCTCTCCGTGCGCGTAAGTAATGTGTGTTTAGCGCATTTATGCTTCCAAAATAAATAAAGCAGTGGTTTTTGAGGGTGTTGGTAGAACGTTTAAGCACAATACAGAGATGGGAAGTAATGTACTTAAAATAATGGATGTAGTGTAACGATTACGCACTTGCAACTTTTATTAATATTATTATTCTTCCTTTTATAAATTATTATTTTTCGTAATTTACCTAGTGAAATAAAGTTGATATTATATTCTTGTAATGATTAGGTACAAGTGAAGGCTTTACCAGCTGAACAGCTGTACTCTTATAGTTTCACGCAATTCTGATTTATGCAGCAAAATAAGAGCATCAATCACTGTTATACGCAAATATTGTAGCAATCCAATTTTCGTGTGTATAGTTAAAGTAACACTAATACTATGGAGAATATTACAGTATCGCCCTTTAATGCAGTCATAAAATGCCGCTTGAAGACCACGAAGCGTTTGCGCAACAGCAAATGTATGTATACTGCGACTGGCAAACCTTATCTAACTTACATTTGCACATAGCTCAGTTAAAACCACCACTGCCTAATAGAACAACCATGTGCTAAAAATGAGATTTAAGCCATTTAAGGCAGCTCTTTTCAATGCGTTTTAACATTCATAAATCCTCTTAGTCTAACATATTAATTTTAAATATTGTGAATATCACCTTATTTGTCAATTCTTTTTCGTTGTATTTATAGTAAATGATATGTTAATGTATAGTGTTTATTCTATTGTTGGTAATCTAAAAATTCCCGGAGAGTCAATGAACTAAGAACCGGCTGCACATTGTTTTTCCTGTTGCCGTCTGTAGTTACAAGATGGCGCATATGTGACCATAAAACATTTTTAAAACTATCTTTAAATGCTTTACGTATAAACGTTATAAAAGGAGGTGCTGAAACTGGCCACCGTCGTTGTCCATACATTTTTGTCACCTCCTTAGGAAAGTCTACATCACTCACCGTAGTTCACATTGAGAAATGCTGGCAATTTGCTGGTGGATATTTTGTTTTAATTCTTCCAGGATGTGTGGGCTTGTCTTATACACTTTATGTTTTAATTTACCCCAGAGATAGAAATCACAGGAGGTAAGGTCGGTGCACCGAGAAGCCACAAAGATCTACTAATACGTCTGTTCTCAAACACACTTTCAATTGCTGTCATCGAAATATTGGCCTATGAGCAAAAATCACGTTCTCTGTCTATTAATTTCTAAAACGACGGGGTGAATTTGTTTTCAGTATGTAGGACGTCAATTGTTGCCTCGAAGGAAACCAGCCCTATAACTCTTTCTTCGCTCATGACGTACCATACACCCAATTTTATCGCCATGGAGGGGTACTTCATGAACAAGGTTAGGTTTGTCACAACATAAATAACAATCATTTTGTGTACACAATATCCATGAAGGTGGAACAATTCTTGTCCGAGAAAAATATTAAATATGGGTCTATTTCGAAATGGTGTATACTACTGAGACTCCACTAAAGAAATGTGCGCATAATTACAGGATCACCTAGTTGAAGAGCATGTGCCGCAGGCATTTTATATGGTTTTAACTTCAACAACTTAGCAGCTATTTTCACTGAGCCATAAGAAATGTCTGCCTGCCACGAAAGACAATTAAACAGTCTTTGGAGAGAAGTCTCAGGGCGATGACAGATGTCGACTAAAGTTTCTTAGGTAACAACCCTAAGCTGTCCTTTAGTTTGCTCAGCTGAGCACTTCCTTTTGTCTGAAATTTATTATAAATCGTATGTATTGTTGTCCGGCCTGGAAGCTTAATACGCGAAAATCTTTCTGCAAACTTTATTTTCATAAATAATTACACATCGCGCAGTAGAAAACATACTGAACCATAATATACTTTGTGACTAAATACAGGACAAAATAATAAATAACTCGTAACCACTGAACTACACCATATCACTGTCAACTTGGTACTGCAGAGGCAGAGTAGGGCAAAGTCGTGTCAGTAGCGTGACCTTGATTGCAGCAGCAGCAGCGCGCACTCGTGTGTCCGCACGCCCCAGCCGTTTGTTAGTTCATTGGCTCTCTCGGTAGGTAAAGCTTTTAGTTCAGATGTATACAACTGATAAATATGGGATAAGGGTTATATATATAGGTAATGTATAATTTATCTAGGGCAATAGGAAATTTAAAAATCGCAATTCAACATGTAATATGCATAGGAATGAACATTTTATTCCTATCATGTCATGTCTTTGGATGGAATGCTGACGCTGAACGTTTTACTTTACGAGGTCTTGACTTCATTTCAGGAGGTAGAAACAAAGTGTCCGAAGACGGGTTTTCCTAAAGAAGCAAGTGCTTAAACGGGTGATGTGTTCAATTAAGGCTAATCCGACACATTTTTGAATGGAAACCCAGATCCACTGTGACGTGGCGGGCGTAATATTTTTTATGGACGCTCTTTACATGTTGTGGTCCTTAGCGTCCCGTTCTATAATGGGCATGAAATACCGGTTTCTTTGCTCAAAAGCCTCTTTATCAAGCTTGAGGTTCTTTTACTTGTCGTAAATCTACGACACTGGACTATTGGCTTTATTTCCTTTCCGAAGGAAGCCATGCTAAGGATCTTCACATCCGATAAAACCCATCGCCCTCCTTCGGGTTTGAAGCCGCGACCTCGGGAACTGGAGGCTAGTATGGTAACCACTACACCACGAAGGACGACACAGATGTAATGGATCTATACGCCACTGTGGTACGTTAGTGCAAGTTCAATGGATCTTTTGATACCTTATATTTTAAGTATTTCCAGAGGAGAAGTTATATAACATTTTACATACATATAACATTATTAGTGTTATAATTATCAGATGATCTAACTGGCGAAGGGATTGGTTCTTGTCTTTTTCTTCAGTGACCAGATATTCCGCATTTAAAAGTCGCAGATGATCATTGAACGTCACCTCAACATTATATGCTCCTCTAACTATACACCCCTAGCAGGGGGTGTATAGCTATCTTATTGAAGAGAAAGCACTCACAGGTAGTGTGTTGTTAGGCGCTGCTCAAAGAAATGGGGTAGAAGATGAATTACTGAAACTTCTGCACCACACATTCACACCTACTGCAACTGGCTTGTTGTCTATAATTTATTTAGTGGGGTTTAGCAACAGGCCAGTAGTGCATAATATTATGGGATTTACTATTCCAGTTATATGGAATGCTGATTCAGCAGAAAGCATTCTGCATACAAGGAGTTCTTAGTGAAAGTGAAAATAAAAGTGAGCTAGTAGCACCCAGTACTGCCACTATCGAAGAATGCCTAATGTTTAACTCTTGTGCAATTGCCATATATTAGTATTTAGGTTATTCACGTCGTCCTTCAAAACGACCTCGTCATTGACATCGAATTCGCTGGCACGAATTGCGAACGCATGAGCGAGGCTACCTACAGGTCACTGGCCTTTCAACCCACCACATGGGTGGAACCTTCGACCGGCCGTGGGGACATTAATTAGTGTGGAATTATAGACACTGTGCACTTATCTGTTCCAGAAAAAGCTTTGTTCTAGTAGCCTCATCTTGTATAACATTCCTTTGTATTCGAGGCTGCCTGTAAAGGGCTGCTCTTGCCTGTGAGTTCAGTACTGTTATTTAACAAGTTACAAAGTGGAATGTGTAAATAGTCAGTGCCAGTGCAGTGCAGTCAATAGTTCAGTTGTGGGTTGTGATTCGACGAATCAGTTGTGTTGTGTTCAGAATGTGTGCCGAAAAATGTGACCTAAGTGTAACGTTTGTGTTACGCGGAGTCCCTAAGTGATAAAGTGTGTTTTGCAGTAACTGCTGTTCTAATTTGTTACATTAGTGTCAGGAGTGCGACATAAAAGACAAAACGGGGATGGAGAAGGAAATGTAATCCGGAATGTAGAAGATGGGGATGAACATGGAATCTGGGAAGAAGAAGATGGAGAAAATTGAGACAAGAATGCAATCCGCGATGGAATAGGTGGACAAAATTGAAAGTGAATTAACGACAGTGAATTCCGCAATGGAAAAGATGCAGATAGAAATGAAGGGTGTAAGGGAAGAAATCAAGACAGAAATAACCAGGATGAAGACGGAGCTAACGACCAAACTTAACGAACAGCTGGCTGACATAGGAAAGACGAGGAAGAGTTCTGCAGAAAGGTGTAAGACTATGACCAACCGCTTAATGCCCTGAAGATCTCCGGAGAGCAGCTTAGAGTCCAAGAAGGAAGAGTTGACGGCAGGCGCTGAAACCCAACGCCATGGTGTGAAGACTTAAAGACCTGAAGACACCAAGACGCGACACATCTGCGGGCGTCAAGTCACCCAAATGCTATAAACATCAACTTCCAAAGCATATCTCCAAAACGTCACCGCCATCGCTGCCCACAAATGATGGTCAGCAGAGGAAGAAGCCACTAAGCTGGATAGTCAGCCTCCAGGGACGAGCGGCAGAAGTTATGATTGAAATACCGATGTTGGCAGTGTCCGGAGAAAACCGGTTGGGAAACCATTGCTTGGCCACATCCTATCGTAGATAACTGGTCAAAGCTGAAGAGATGCTGTCAGATATCTCCTTGCAGCTGAACAGATGGTGAACATAGATTTGGTGAACCTTTCGGTTAGGTACTGACTTAGGAAACTACCATATCCTTTGTCGACGGGGTGCGTGACGCCGAGATACGAGAGCATCTGTTGTCCGGCGAGTACAAGAGCAACCACGAGGGCTAACGCTCGCGTGGAAGGTTGTGGCGACCAAGGGAACAGCTGCACCTACTTCGAAGATCAACGGTTTTTGATACGATGGGAACACAGGATCAACCGAAGGACGTCGACGAAGATTTTCAATTGGTGAGTGTTGAGTGCGTGGCCAGCCAGGACACCTAGTGAAGGATTACCCACAGAAAACCGAAGAGCAGACGGTAAACGAAAAGTACCGTCGTAGCGAGAGGTACCTCGGGGCCGTAATCACCACTCTCTCGAGTGACATTGCATGCCTTGGGCAGAAGAATGGACGAATCCCTAGTTGCGGTCTGCTGTATACAATTGAAGTTGCACCAGGTGGTAGTAAACACAGGTGTAGCCGTGACCGTAATCAGTTCTGAGGTGGAGAATGACTTGTTGTCACTAGGACCTACCAACTAGTGACGGCATCACGATACCTTGCCTGTGGAGAAAAGATCCTGTTAGAATTGACCTTGTGGCGGAGCATCCTAAGGCTGTAGACGTTCGTCACGGTGGTTATCGAGGATGTGCTTTTGGAACTGGATACCCACAGGAACCACGAAGCGACGTCAAATTCGGTAAGAGGATCTTGCGACTCGATTGCTGCCAGGTGACTCTCCGGAGACACAACGAACTACCTGCGATCTGCAGGGTGATCGTTAAGGAGAGTGAGGTTGTGCCCGCAGCCCGCAAGAAGCAACGCGGTTGACAAGGTGCGTCTGGAAGGCCAGCGGTCAGAGAACGTTGCTTTGGACCGGAAGACATAAGTGGATGAAAATACGTTGTCAGAGCTTTGCTAATATGCCGGGAGTATTGCTACTCTGCCGGTAAGAAATGCCTGTGAGCTGTTGAATGTACCGAAGATACCTGTGGATGGAAATGCGTTGCCAGAGCTTTGCTACTGTGCCGGGAAGAAGTGCCTGTGAGACTGCTGAATCCATAGGACACCGGTTAGAACTACAGGCCAGGAGGGAGTTGGCGGTGTGTGAGCCAGCTGTGAGTGCATCGCCGAGCGACGAATTCAAGGATCCGTCACCGTCGCAAGATCAGAGGCCACGTAGATACCCGGTGATACCCTACCCATCCGGCAACGACCAGGATATGTTCCTCTGAAGAAGCAATCTGACGTAAGAGATATTACTGGTGGACATGAGATGCAGGACATTATCGAAGTGTCGAACAGCCGGTTGTGCTCACCGTAGTCCTGGTGAAGCAGAAGGGTGGGCTACGCTTCTTTGGACTTTACAAAGCTGAATGTTGTAACCGGAAAGGACTGTTTTCCCTTAACCCAGAGGACGATTCCCTGAATACCTTGTCTGCTGTCCAATGTTCTCGATTTTGGATCTGAAATCGGGATACGGAAAGTGGCCCTATATCCCATAGACTAAGAGAATGCCGCATTCACGACAGACCAAGGGCTTTGGCAGTTTACGGTTATGCCCTTTGGCCTCTGGAACGTACCAGCCACATTCCAGTGCCTAATGTTATCAGTGATGAAGGGGTTGACATACACCGCCTGCCTGCCCTAAAATGATGATGAATACTGTTTTAGGGCGCTCAACTACGGAGTCAGAAGCGCCGTCTAAAACCGATTAAGGCAAAAGCCAGAGATAAAGATAATAGTTAAAAATCATAGTAAAAACAAGTGAAATGAGTGAAATTCAAATCATGATAAGTCAGGGGGAAATAGATATAAAAAGTATATAAAAACTGAACAGGTAACTGAAGCACATCAGGTCAATAAGATTTAAAAACGCAAATGAAAATGTACCTCTGACACAAACTTAAAAACCCTATCAACCCAGTGTGGAGTGTACCCCAAGACATCTGCTAGACTGGCCGCCAGTTGAAAAGTGTCCTGAAGATGGGCAAGAGAAGTGCACTCCAACACGTGGCAGACAGATAGGAAATCGCCGCACGCGGTACAACGAGGAACAGGATCACCCTTAAAAAGATATGAGTGTGCAAAATTGCAGTAGCTAATATGCAAACGAGCAAAAATCACTTCCTCGTGACGACAGACACGAGAAGAAGTTACCCGGGGAATCGGAAAGTCCTTCACCACACGAAGCTTATCGCCACGGAGAGCCCACCACTCCTCGCGCCACTAGAGGACCGCTCTCCGCACGACAAACCGAAAGTCTGCCGACGTTACGCGAGAAATAACGACACTGTGTTCGATGGCCACCGCCTTAGCTTCCAAATCCGCCAGGCCAATCCCAGGCAAGACAAAGGGACCAGGTAATCAAGCACACTCCACGTTAACGCCAGTAGCGCATCCTGGATTTGTTGAACAATAGGATGGTAATTGTACAGCTCACAAACACTCTAAAGTGCACTATAGGAATCATTCAAAATGAGACAAGCTCCAAAGTTTCGACGACGCACATACAAAACGGCTCGCTATATGGCATACAGCTCAGCACTAAAATGGATGTGCTACCAGGAAAACCGAAGATATGGGGATCGGCTACATGAACATAAGCACATCTAACACCATTGGAGCGCATAGGTCCGACGGTGTAAATAAAAATCCGGCATTGGTAACCGGACAGAAGTTCTAAAAAAACAAGTGCAGATACTAGACGTAGGAATCGTAGGCTTCTGGTAATCGGTTATCCCAAGATCTTTGGGACATATCGCACGAAACCAAGAGGGAAAACCCCATTTTCTCTTAGGAAACATTCTAGCATTTCAATCCCGTGCTGTCTAAGAAGCTCCTGGAAGCGGACTCCTGCAGGCCTTGGATAAAGGGAGCGGCTCTGATAACGTTGGTAAAGTGTGGTGTGGAAAAAGGAAGCTAACGTTGGATAAGTTAGCATACTTTTAAGCGCACAGCCATAATTCCTTAGCAGAACAGCACGCCGATATCGCAGAGGCGGTTCTGCCGATTCGGTGTAAACGCCAGAACTGAGCTAGTTGGAAACGCACAAATAGCTACTCGAATGTCACGATTATTGAGTGCGTTTAATTTTCTCAGCACAGATGGACATGCTGAGGAATAAATGATACATCCATAGTCCATCTTGGATCGAACCAGCGCAGATACAGTCGCAGCAATACTGTCAGCTCCCCAAGTTGTGTCATTTAATACCCGCAAGAGATTCACAGAACGGCCACATCGTACTTTCAGCTGTGCTATATGCAACGACTAACTAAGCTTCCTATCAAACTTAACCCCAGCAATCTCGCCTCACCCGTGAAGGGCAGTAAATCTGGTCCGAATCGGAGCGTAGGTGGAAATGGTCTCCTACAGCGCCAGAAGTTAACACAGATAGACTTCTCAGTGGAGAAGCGATAACCGTTCTTAGAAGTCCAAAAATGGATATTCTCCAAACATTGCTGCAGGCAGCGTTCCAAAAACGTGGTACAAAGTCGTCCACGAATAAACACGACGAAACGCCTGGAGGAACAAATTCTGAGATTGAAGTAATTGCTATAGCAAACAGTGGAACATTTAGTACTGAGCCCTGATGCAAGCCGTTCTCTTGTATAAAATGGTTTGAAAAACCCGAGCCACCCTTAATCGGAAAACGCGGTCCGTCATAAACTCCTGAAGGAACGGTGGTAAACGTCCACGGATGTTCCAGGCGTGTACGGAACGCAGTATTCCTGTCCGCCAACACGTATAATAAACCTTCTCAAAGTAAAAACACCAAACGGTTTGGAAATTCTTCAGCAACTTGTTCATGAGCTGCGTCGATAGTGACACAAGGTGGTATAGGGTTGAACGTCGTCGTCGAAAACCACACTGCGTCTTGTTCCGAAGGTTGTGGGTTTCCAGGCACCATACTCGTATATTGATCATGCCTTCCGTCATCTTGCAAACGATCTGGTGAGGGAAATAGGACGGTACCTGGAAGGAAGATGATGGCTCTTTCGATGTTTCAAAATGGGTATGTTGGTGGCTTCCCGCCACATATCTGGAAACGTGGCATCAACCAAACACGATTATAGCCTTTGAGAAGGAATATCTTACCCTCAGGAGGGAGCTGTTGCAACATTTGTACATGGGCACCATCGGATCCTGGCGCTGATAGGCGCGAAGATAAAAGGGCGTGCCTCCGCCATTATGAAAAGGCGATTATAATCTTCAATATTACCAGAATGAAACGAGTAACCGTGTGATTCTACTCGATCCTTAACTATAAGGATTTCGGGCGAAAACTTATCGGAGCTGGATACTTGAGTGAAAGCCCTGCCCAAACTATTAGCAACGTCAAAGGGAGCAATAGCTCCTGCAGATGTGTGAAACCCAGCGATAGGGATGTGGGACGATTTACCGGGTACACGCCTGAACTTATCCCAGACAACAGAGGAAGATGTGTGACGATTGAAAGAAGATACAAAGTGGCTCCAGGAGGTCTTTATGCTATTCTTAATAATTTTTCTACACCGAGCACGCAGCTTCTTGTACTGGATCAGGTTCTCCAGTGTAGAGCGATGCTGGAAATTCCGAAGAGAACGCCTCCGAGCATGAATGGCCTTTTGACACTCATCCGTCCACTAAGGGACGGGAAATTGACGGGAGTAGGTAGTCCAGCGAAGAATAGAGTGCTCTATAGCAGAAAGAATAATCTCTATGAGATGTTGGGGCAAAACATCCACAGTGTTGGGCGCATTATATTTAAACACAGCCAACTGGGAGTAAAGGTTCCAATTGGTTCCATTGAAGCGCCAGCTGATCAACCGGGTGGAACATACACCTAGAATTAATATACTAAGAAGACATGGAAAATGGTCCCTAGAATGTAAATCAGAGATGAGATTCCAGCGAAAGGAAACTGCTCTCTGTAGTGAACAAACTGCAATATCAAGATGTGAAAAAGTGTTGAACGATTCTGAAAGAAAGATAGACTCTCTGGTATTCAAAACAGCTAGGTTAACACCATCTACAAATTCGGCGATCAATGTGCTCTCGTGCAAGCCCGAGCTGAGCCCCAAAGAGGGTGATGGGCATTTACGTCTCCCACCAACAGAAACGGTGTTGCCAGCTAGTAAACTAGATCAGCTAAATCAGTTCGGGAGAGATCGGCAGATGGTGCAAGATAAAGAGTACGCATGGTAAATCGGAGGGATGGCAGGTGAATCCTTACAGCAATTGACCGGATATCAGATTGAATGGATTCAGATTCCACGAAAAAGTCATCTCTATGAGCAGCATAGTGCCCCCATGCGCAAGAGTAGCATATTTGAGTGTACGATCGTACAGTGCTAAGCGATACCGTCCAAGTTTAAAGAAGTCTTGTGGACGGAATTTAGTCTCTTACAAACAAACGACCAAAGGCTCATACTGGTTGAGCAAAATCCAAGCTCTGGTTTATGGGATTGAATACCACGTATGTTCCAGTGCAGGATAGCTATTGTAATTAAAATATAAGTTCGCAATCGGAATAGGCCACTACGACGAAAGCAGTGGACGAATCAATCTACCCTCTTCTTTAGGTTGCGAGCCAGCACCTTTAGAGGATGTCTTATCCGGTTGCTTCTTCACAGTCTGTCTGGCAGTAGCTGAAGAATTCTCCTGCTCCATCTCCTCCACGGGTAAGGATCCCTTAGCCAATACAAAATTCTGTTCGGGAGCCTCGAACCGATTGAAAGTAGAGATCAGCGAAGATGTAGGTCGCCGATCAAGTCCGTCCCAGTATAAGCCACAGAAAAGGAATCTAAGGGAGGAGGATCGTGGAATATTCTTTCCCTTCGACGTTCCGGGTACAGTTTGTGCAGTGTCCTTCAGGAAGTCGGATTCGGTATAGCGGGTCTTGAACGTTTCTGGTGAATTAGTGCGGGTAAGGGCCATTTCAGGCTCAGATGAGGGAGTCAACGCTTGAGAATGCGATCGGACAGAAGAAGGTTGGCAGTTAGTCTTGAAATATGTTGATGCACGTGGCGATGTCGAGGGCTTTGGAAGCCAGCGGTCGACAAAAATCTTATCTGAAATGGTGGTTCCGTTTATATCGCTGGGCTGAGTTGCGATTTCCCGACTCGGTACCGAATTAACTGCAACGGAGCTATACTTACCCGACCGCGAGACGGAGGTTTGGCGGATGCGAAGGTGTTTCCGGCCTTCCGAGAGAGACACCTTCTCACTAACCCGGATCTCCTGGATTGTGCGTTCCTCTACAAAGCGGAGGCAATCTCGGGAACTCGATGGATGCTCACCGCTAAATTTAACACGAAATGATGTGCATTCGCCATCGTGTAGATAACACAGGTAGAGTTGGCATTATAGACGTCACTTTGTGTCCAAAGCGCTGTCACTAATAGCAACGCAGCGGGTTACGGATATACGGCCTGACAACAGTGACCTCATACCCAGCTCCTTTGAGTGAGGTTCTACCCGATGGAAGGTAAGGAAAAGGGTACGAGTGGGCCCAAATGCACCTCTGTCCTTCCGCTGGACGCGATATATAGCTGTAACTCCTTGATGAGCAAGGTTTTCCTGAATGCCCTCATTGGACATAACTTTCAATGCACGGGTGCTCACACGGCGCAAGGAGTTTAAGATGCTGTGCAGCACAACACGGACAGGATATCTGGCTAACAGCTTGGGTTTAAGGAATTTACGCTGCCTGAGATGCTGAAAGTGCTTCAACCAGGAGCGTGCCATTACGAGATCTTACACTGGATTTAATCGGACCAGAATGCTATGCAGACAGGTTTGTATTTTAAAGGGATTCGCCGTAGAAAATGTTTTAACTTCCTCAGTTCTTGAAATAGCTAAACAGCTAGGACCACTTGATTCGACCACTTTCTTTCCCTTCATAGGTGGTTTTAATGTATTGGGGGTGTTAACCATGAAATATATTGAGAAACGTTGCCCCGCGGTGCTCCCTACCTACCACGAAGTCCAACCAGGTGTCATCCCACGTGGATGAAAGGGTTACACACGGTATATAGCGGGCGGACAGTCCCACTCACCCTGGGGTTCGATTGAAAACCTAGTCTCGACCGATTACCTAGGGGTGGGTTAGCTCCTATCCGTACGCTTATGTGAAGCAGAAACCAAAGCGGTGTATTGAAAATGCGCATCTTCCTTGCAAACTTTAAAACAGAACCTCATGTAGGAGTCCACACCGAGGAAGGTAGGGTGGCTCGGGACCCCCGGCGCGCCGTAGCCGTACCTGCAGTTCCAGGTCACTGGGGGGGTGCCTTCTATATCTGGACATCATCGTCATTGGCAACTTCTTCGAGGACCTTCTCGAGGACCTAACCAAGGTATTACAGAAACTGGAAACAATCAACCAAAAGATGAACGCGAGGAAATGCAAACTCTGTTTCAAGGAGGTTAACTACCTGGAATAAATAGTCTCATCAAATGGTGTGGCCGCAGAATCAGAGAAGGCTAGGAATGTGCGTGATTACCCTCGTCCGAGAGTTGCGCGGTTTTCTGGGATTATGCAGCTACTACCGCCGGTTCGTCAGAGGCATGTTCAACATCGCGTAACCCTCACTCATCTGCAGAAAGAATACCGGCGTTAGATGTGGATGGAAGCGGTACGGAAAGGGTTTCAGGCGATTAAGTCAAGTTTCTAAAGTGCTCCTCTTTTAGGTCTTCCACAACGAGGCAGTGATTTTATGGCAAATACCGACAGTGGTATTGGAATAGTACCATCCCATGTCTAGGAATGAGAGGAGCTACTATAGCAAGACGCCCTCAAAAGTGGGAATATACTGCTGCGTTATCATCGGGAATCCATGTGCTAATGAAGGCACTGGAACACTTCCACAAGTACCTTACGGACAGCCATTCCACCTTAGCACTGACCAGTCCGCCCTCATCTTGCCGTTGAGCTTTAAGAACCTAGAGGGTCAGACATTCTGTAGAGTCCAGAGGCTTCGAGAGAACAGTTTCACATAGGAACAACTTAGAGGATGGAGCCACTCCAATGTAGATGCCGCGACAACAATACGCTACCCAGAGGATGCGGCCACCGTATCAAGAAGAGGAGAAGGAACGCGCCCTTGATTTCTGTGTGATGTTTTATTTGGACTTTGGTATAGAAAAACGAAAGGAATTCTAAACCTGTTAATAGGTTTATTTTATTTAACAACTCCGTAATGCCAAAGGACTATCTACAAGGTAATCTAAGCTATTATGAGTAACAAAATTATTAACCGCTTAAACCATCACCCTCCAAGAAATACGAAACAATTCCTAGAGGTATATCAGTCTTCAATATCCTACCGTCCCTGATCGATCTCTAAGAGGGACGACAAACAGTACAGGATGGGCAGTTGAGGAATAGCCGTTCTGATTTCTTCATCTCTCCCTGGTCTTAGTTCTCTGATCCACATTTTCTTCCACATATGCCGCGGTCTGCATCTTCTTGAAGGAGAACCATTCCATCAACTATTGGAAGATGCTGCATTTTGTGTGGAGTATTTATTTCATGGCTATGTCTTAGCTATAGAATGTATTCTTTCTTCCACGTTAACAGAAATCGTCAGCTTCTGTTCGTAGGAACTGCTTTGCAAGATTCTGTGGTGGAGCTGACTCTATTAATTCTGGAATCACTGTTATTCTTTTCCCAACCAGGAAGTGAGCTGGTGTTAGGATTTATGTAGGTTTTCGCTGATGGGTATGCTGTAGAGGGGGCTTAATGCTGGCTAGTATTGCGGTTAGGTCTTCCTCTTCAACCTGTCAAAGCCCAAGGACCTTTCTCAGACACCGCTTAGTAGAGCCAACCATCCTCTACCAGAAGCCTCCCTACCAAGCAGCTGTGGTGAAATGAACTTCCAAGTGATGTGATCTCCACAGAAAATCTCTGTATTCAGATCATTATATACCTTAGTTAGCTGCATTTGCTACTTGTTAAATGCGATGAATGTTTGTGCGTTACCCACATACATCGTATGCGGTAGTCCGCGTAAAATTGCAAACGTGTGCAGAGCCATTGTGAATTTGTCTCTGGACATATATGAACAAATTTTCAAATGAAGAGAAGAGGTGGTTACATAGCAAATAGGACTATATGTGCTTTTCTAGTAGTGTTGCCACATCTGACTTTATGTAGACAAATGGGTTAGACAAGGTCGACTCCCATAACAGAGAACGATTCAGTAATCCTGATTCGATCCAATAGCAGGGGAGCCATGATTTCATCCCGTCTTATACTGCGTGCCATTTCACATGCTAAACATGTGTAAATGGCCAGTTTAGTGTATGGGGCACGTAAATTCCAGAATAATTACCGCAATTCATCTAGTGCAATTCGAACTCCTAGGTGATGAAGTGTTTGACTAGTAGTTGGTGAAATAACCTTACCCATCTAGAATTTCTGGATGTTTCTGTACAAAAGACAATTTAACGCACTATACTCTCCCGCCCAGTCGCATGGCACCGTGATCAAGAAAGGAGTCATGCTGTGCAATTTTAGATGAGGTGGGCAACTGATCTGCATTTACAAGGCAGTGAGTCACGTGTAAGCTCGTTCTTTCTGTACTCTCTGGATCCAATCAGTGCAGTCCTTTTGCAAATCTCCTGTGGATCGGGAGATGTCCAACAGGAGATCATCGAGGTTATTATATTAACTTCTAGAGCTTTTCCAGCCTCTGGAAGTATCGTGTGTTTGACAGTTAGGTCGTGAGGCCAGGAATATTATATTTTGTAAACCAACTAGATCCACACCATCAGGTTGTTAGCGACAGCAAATTCTGAACCCTTGATTAGAGATTCCATTAATCGAATGTTGTATATTGATGTATCTCGTGACACGATTGCAAATGAAGGTCTTTTATTTGTTGTATCACGCTTGATTTATCCCCGTGTAATAGTAGAGTCGCTCCACAAGGTAGTCTTGTTTAAGTCAAAGCCCGTCGCCTGGCAGAAATACCTCAGAACCTGGGAACTAAAGAATGTGGCAAGTAACTTCAGTCTTGGGAGAATGGCTCTTTTTATCGGAGATATCTGGTTTTTGCTATAGACAATTCTGCCGAAGCAGGCATCAGTGGATGTTGTTTTGATATTCCCTAAAGTACCGTAGGCTCCTTCTAAAGCATTGCAAAACGCGTGTGCTTATGCTACTCCTCCGATCTTCATGACGCCTATCCCTCGAGGGATGGATCTTAATGACAGGGATTGAAGATTTGAAAACCAATAATGCCAGGTGTGTGCAGGCGATCAGATAGCAAAAGCTCCTCCTGTGAGGAGCCACTGAGCATTTGAGCCACATGACTTGGAAAATCCGATTATGATGATATCTACTGGTGGACAAAGTCCCAAAGGTCCATAAAATTGGGTAGTTGCGTGAAGAATATTTCTTTTGTCTACCAAATTAACAATGAAACTTCTAGTATTCTTTCTTGTTTTCTGAACAAAGTATCTAGTTCACCAGTTTCGAAGTTGGTTTCCGATTTGGAGACCGGAAGCTATATTTGCATCATGAGGGCACCGAGTTCTTTGTATAACGTTTTAGCTTAGCTGTACTCTTCAGCACTTGCTAAGAAGTCGTCCATGAAATACATTTATTGACCAATGCTGAAGCCAGCGTGTAATCATCATAATTCAGTGTTACTAGTGCTCTCACACTAACTGGTAGCAGAAATGGACTGCGTGTGAGCCCAAAAACTAATCCATTGAAGCGATAAGCAACTTCATCTTGAAGAGTGTCATTATCAGTTTGTTCTAGGCGATACCAAAGTAATATTTTCAGATCTCTGTATTTTTTTATTGAAAGCCATTTGAATAAATGCTTGAATAGCTTGAGATATGAGTGCCTTAGGGTATTGTTGAAATGAAAGCAGTGCATTACCTCTGGTAGTAATTTTTCCAAAGCAACATTTAGTGATGGTGGATTCATTTCATACGAAGATGCGTTCTACGAGGGCGGATCGAAAAGAAACGCACAATAACCTTTTTATGTGCAGCTGGAATGTTGCAATTTCACTAAAGAGGGAATTTTTTGTTTCATGTGCAGCTCTAGCGAGAGAAGCGTGAGGTACACAACAAGGATAACGCGCATGTTACTGTCGTCCACGTGTGAAGTGCAGAGAGGTGTGGTTCAATATATGTGGGCCAATGGGCATAAGCCGAGTGATATTCACAGGGACATACGTGGTGTGTATGGGGATTATTGTATGGACCGTAGCAACGTCTTTAGGTGGTGTGCATTCTTCCTAGAGAGTCGTGTGAACCTTAGTGATTCGCCACGCTCCTGGAGGCCGGTAACAGCTGCAATCTCGCAGAATGTCAAACATTGAGGCGACAATTTTGAATGACCGGCGTGTGCAACTGCGAACCTTATCGCAGCAGTTCAACAGTTCCTATGGTGCGTGTACGATATTGTTCATGACACGTTGAAATTTCGTAATGTTAGTGCTTGCTGGGTGCCTAAGAACCTGACAGACAATCACAAGGACCAGCGAATGATGGCGAGCTTGGATCACTAACGCGGTACACCGTAGAAGGGCATGCCTTTCTGAAAGGAATCGTTACTAGTGATGGGTCGTGGGCATTCCACTACACCTCCAAAACCAAGCAAGCATGTATGGAGTGGAAACATGCTGGTTCCCCAGTAAAGACAAAAATCAAAGTGACTCAATCTGCTAGAAAAGTGTTTGTGACGGTGTTCTGGTATATGCATGGTGTTGTATTGGAGGACTTTGCTGAACACGGGACCTCTGTAAATGCTGCAGCCTACACGAAAACTTTGGTGAAGTTGCGTCGTGCCCTTCGCGAATGCTAACGATGTAGAAATTCTTCATGACAATGCTCGCCCCATGCTGCTGCTGCTGTTCGTCAGAAAATCACCAAATTTGGTTGGGAGGTGCACCAGCATTCACCATACAGTCCGCAACTTGCTTGCACCATCGGACGTTCATTTATTTGGTCCCATGAAGAAATCCTGGCCGGCTAACGCTTTGCGACAGATGTGGAAGTGAAATCAGCAGTCCGCAGATGGCTATACTCCAATGAAACGGACTTCCACGAACAGGGCATATTGAAACTGGTATCACGTTGGGAGAAATGTGTTGAGAAACTTGGTGACTATGTCGAAAAGTAGGTAACAGTTGTAAGTTCATTTGTGACGTTTTTGTTTAGTTTACTATTAAGCATTTCTGTAAAAAATATTATTGTGCGTTACTTTTCGATCCGCCCTCATATATTTCACAGAATCACCTTGTGCTTTCTTCACCATATGTTGTGGTGGGTAGTATAGGCGCCAAGGTTTTGATTGCTAGGAGCAGCTGCTAAATGGTTCTTCCGGATGTAATCGTGCATGTGGTTGTAATAAATGACCTTAAGTTCATCAGACCTTTCCAGTTTCTTCTCAAGTGAGCGGCAGTAAGATTGCTGATAAAGGTAATATATTTCTTTCGAGGAGGCGACATAACCCTTCGTCCATCTTCAATGCAATACGAGTTGTGGAACTCGTTAAGCTAAGTGTCTGTCATCATTATCTGTTAGTACTCGTGGTTGCTGCTACCTAATAGCAATGTCTCTAGATTCCAAAAGTTAATGACAGATTCGTTGGAGGTCTCTGCATTAAATGAAGTATGGTGATCCGAAACTTGGTTCACTGAAGTGCTGAATCTGCTGCTGCTAAGTACTTACTTTGTCTTTATGTAGGACCTACAACCGTGCCTAGGGTCAGGAGCTATCGATGAGTAGACGGACATTGAATCAGAGAGAATGAAACGGAGAATTGGCCCGTATTCAGCTATGAGGGTGAAGAATTACATACTATGAAGTAAAGACAACATAAATGAAACCAAATGCGATTATAGAGCAATTGGTGGAATGAGTGGCACAGAAAACCGGAGAATCTGGGGAAAACCCGCCCAGATGCAACTTCAACCACTAAAAGTCCCGTAAGCGGGCCCCTAGGATTAAACTCGGCCGCTCGGTGGGAGATGAGTGGTCTAAACACTTGGCGCCGACTGCCGCTGAGTATGTGCCCGTGAAGGTTCTCGCAAGCTTACGACTTTCCAATAGCGGTCTGCGTCAGCATTTTAATAGGCAGAACATCTTCGGCTCAACAGGGGATCGGCTAGCTTTAGTTTGTTGATTGAAGCCAAAGTTCGGATGTTGGCTGAGTCGAATATATCCTGCTGTTTTCGAAGCGTGCAATCCAGACATTAGCTCTGGTCGTGTGTCCCATGATATCTAAGCATGCTGGTCTTCTAATTTCGGCAGCGTTGGAGGAAACTTCAAAGGATCCAGATTTCTCCTACCTGTTCACCTCCAGTGGGTCTATCGTTTGAGCCACTGAGATAAGTGCACTGAGTGAGTGCACGTCCAGACGGCCTTTACCAACTGGGGATAAAGATTTGGGTAACTCTAAAGAACTCAATATCCTATCTTGACACAAGATTTACTTTAAAAATTGGTCCCTAATGGGTAACATAGAATAATACAAATCATGCAGTAGCCCCGTTCAAAACACTGCCAGAACACACACTAAATGGCTCAAACATTTGAAATATTATAGCTAAAGGAACAAATGAGTGGATGTTGCCCCAGCAGAGATGCATATAGTTGCAAAGTATCATTAGGTGCCACCACAAGCTAAAGCACTACGGCATAGAGTAACAATGACAAGATAAAGCACTTAACCTGCAAAGCGCAAGATGGACAATGGTTTTGTTAACCGATTAAGAAGGTTTACTCCAAAGCTCTTCCCTTCAGGCAAACTGGCAAATGCCTGAGCATAAAACTATGGCTCAACTATTTGGCATATATCCTATTTAAATCATAGCCACCAATTATTACTAAACACTGCAGAACTAATTAACCCTTGTGCATAAAAATCGTGATTAAATTATTATGCATATACAGAGTAGACCATTTAAGTTGAGACTGTACAACATCTCCAAAATAAAGCGTTGTAGAAAGAAATGTCCAGAAAAAAGTTGCTTGTTATTATGGGGAAATTAAATGGCATTAGTCGTGTTTTATTTGGAAGAAGTTGTGATGATGATTTTAGGATCAATTTGTTTTGAAGCTAATTGTAGGTTCCCATTTTAAAAAGTTACATTGTCCCTAACATGACTATATAAGTTTCTCCAAACAAAACACGACTAATGGAATTTGCTTTCCCCCTAATATTAAGAAACTTCTATGAAGGAAATACCTTTCTAGAACGCTTAGTTTTGCAGATATTGTACAGTCTCAATTTAAATTCTGCACCTTGTAAAATGAGTCAATTCACTGCTACAAATTACTGCAAAGCACTGCAGAGCTAGAAGTATGAGAATCGTGCCTAGATTATTAAAAATATATTATAAATTAAACCAATGCCACAAATTAGTGTAAAACGCTCCAAAGCTGATTTATCACTGAAGCATGAAAATGGTGGCTGGAACATTAAGATAATATTATAATGTAAATCAATGTCAAAAATTACTGCAGAGCTCACTTAACACTTAAATATGAAAACTTTGACTGAACAATCGACATTGAATTAATTCAATGCACCTGTTATTGCGAAGCACTACGGAATTAATTAAGCCTCAAGCCTAAAATCCGTGTTTAAATTATTAGCATATTTTATAAATTAAATAAACGATACAAATTGCTGCAAACCACAGCAGAACTGATTACCACTGTAGCATAAGGCTATCGCTAAATTACCAGACATGTGTAGTGAATGAATTCAATACCACAAATTACTGCAAGGCAATGTAGGGTAATTAACCCTGAAGTATGAAAACTGTGGCTGGATTATAAATTAAACCAATACCACAAATTACTGCAAAGGCTAGCAGAGCTGATTAACACTGAAAGATGCAAGCTGTGGCTGAATTATCAGGGATATATAGTCAATTAGTTCAAAAGCCACGAATTACTGAAACATCCAGCAGGGCTAATTAACCCTAAAGCATAAGAACTGTGGATAAATATTTAGGCACACATTATAAATTAAGTCAACGCCACAAATTACTGCAATTGATGACGAAACTGATTAACACTGTAGCATAAAGCAGTGGCTAAACTGTCAGGCATACAGAGTTCCACAAACTATTGTAAGACACTGCAGAGTTAATTAAATCTGAAGCACGAAAGCTGCGACTAAATTATTAGACAAATATTGCATATTAAATCAATATCACAAATTACTGCAAGCCACTTCAATACTGATTAACACTGTAGCATAAAATAAATATATGCTGTGTTAATTCAATGCCACAAGTTTCTGCAAGCCACTGCAGCGGTGATTGACAGCATAGCATAAAACTGCGGCTAAATTATCAGGCATATATAGTGAATTAATGTAAAGCACTGCAGGGTTAATTAATCCGGATGCATGAAAACTGTTGCTGGATTATTAAACATATATAAGCAATAATTTCAGTGCTACAGTTACTGCAAAGCCAATTAACCCTGAAGTATGAAAACTGTGTCTAAATCATTAGTATGTATGAAAAACCAAACAGAAGCCATAAATAAAGTGAAAGTAGAACCATTTACAATGGCTGCCAAATTTAGTTACTCGACCCGAGCTAGAATTGCATACCCATTACCTAAAATTACTCAAATCGGCTTTACGCCAACATGGTGAGACCGATATAAGGAATCGCAATATTCCCTTAGCAAAATATAGCTTCGGAAGTATAACTCAGTGAAACTCCCCGTGAAGCCACCCGAAGAAGCCTCCAGCTTAAACCTCCAGAAATAAAAACACTTTAAAGCTAGTAAACTGTAGACACTTGGCGATGAGAATAAAATAGTCTTCTTTATTTACAAAAATTCAACTCAAACAAGCCAGCAAACTCACCCTGAAACTAAGAGCTAGCACGAAGCATCGCCACACTCTGCTCCTGTTGGAACGACTGCCTACCCACCGCGAGCCGACCACCTACACCAGCCAGCCACGGCCAAATAAAAAAAATAAAGCCCCAGCAGTTGCATGACAGGTAGGCAACTTGATCGCGGAAGGTTTCCCAACCAGCCGGCACACAGTGGAGAGTAAAAAAATCTCCACTGTTTTAAAGCATCAACAATGCAACAAGTTAATTCATGAAATAAGAGTTGAAGCTTTCCTGGCGACGAATATGCTCTAGACGTTCTCGGGCTTCAAGCCAGGTGAAGTGATGTGGAGACATCGACGTTTCGGGAGCGTACATCTCTCCCATCTTCAGGATGCTGAATGATTGGATCGTTTTTTTTTGAGTGGAGGAGAAAATGAAGTAATCAATGACCTCAGCCCCGATGGGAGTCGGGACTGAGAGTGTGGGACTCACCGAACGTTGGCATACCCACTAAAAACTCCTCCAAGGGTTAGGTCGTGGGTTTGGAAAGGAATTTCGTAGGAAAGGTAGTACGGTCCTACATAGCACCCGTGTTAGTCGAACGAAAGATTCTGTGCTGCCGCCCAATGGGCGGGAGCGGCCTAAAGTGCGGTCCTGGGCTACAGACATGACAAATTGCCCTGACTGCAGCCTAGAGGTTAGGAAGTGGTAACAGAAAAGGGGGTTCAAAGGAGATATTAGAAAGGGATGGTTATGAAGACGGGCTTTCTGTGGCTCTGGATGCCGTCGTCGTTTGCTCTTGTCTTGCACAAGCGCACGGCATTGTGCAAGAATTCGCGGCTGGCTCTCGGAGATGACCAGCGGTGACTTCTCTGGTGGTTGTGGAATGTGTGATGATGCTGATGGTCTTCCTTTCTCGAAGCTGGCCTCCAGGTTCTGCAGCCGTGCAGTGATGACGTGCAGTTTGGACATCAGGTCAGTGGCGGTGGTCTATTGCTGAGTAGTACCAGCAGTGATGGCGGTCTGCAATTCCTGGAGCTTCTCGGTGGTGGTGGTGATGAAGTTGTCCATAGCTGCGATACGCACACCAATGTCCAGGACTCTGCGTGGAGATCCTGAACGGCGTTGCGCAGACCCTGGATTTCCTCGATGATCGGCGTTCAAGATGCTGGTGTCGGCGCTGGTGACGTTTCTGGTGTCGGTGTCTGTGGAGATGCTGATGACTGCGATTATGGTGCTGGTGGCTTCGGCGGTGTCTTTCTGCGAGGATGCAGGGGGCAGAGCGCTTGGCCGGTGAAATGTGTTGTCCCTCCACAGGTCGCACAGTAGCGCCGTCCGCGGCGAAGGACGTGCTGCTTGCACGTAGCAGTTGTGATGGGGGCACCACAGTAGTGGCACCTCGGTTGTGCTATGCAGGATGTCTCGATGTGCCCGTAGGCACAGCAGCGCCTGCAGGGAGCCTGGCGTTCCACTCGGCTGGCCTCGATGCGTAAGCACCGCCCTAACAAGTGCAGGCTCGCCCTCAAGGCAGCTTCGTAGTCGCACGGGTCTGCAAACTCCATCCTGACTAGTGATGTGGGTCCCCGTGCTCCGATGATCCTAGTAGCCTTCAGAGCTGATGGCCCCTGCTGGTGGGCTGCGGCGATGAAGAACCTGGCTAGCAGGTCCCTCGGGACCCCTCTGATGACGGCACTGTACCTCTCTTGAGGCACAGGCTGGTTTTACGGTGGCTGGGGTGTACCCAGAATCGGCAGCGTGGATGCTGGTGAGTGACGCGGCGACTGTGGAGGCAGTCGCGGCGAAGCTGCGCTGGCTGTCGGCGAAGCGGCGGTTGCGGCATAGGTGGCCCTAGGCTGCGGCGGCTGCAGCGAGATATCCTCGGCGGGTACCGGAGGAGACGAAGAGATTCCTGGATCGGTATTTTGGGCCGTCCCCCCTCTTTTTTTTGGGGGGGTTATCGGGAATAGGAAGGATTAGGCGTAAAGTAGATAGGAGAAGTAAGGTAAGGTATTGGGGTTCCGCTTCCGCACCCCCGTTAGTACGTGGAAAGATGGGTGGCTGCCAGCTTATTGCACTGGCAGCGGAGTAAGTAAGTGTCCGGGAGACGACCATGACCGAGGCCCTGGCCGGCCCACGGGTAGGTACGTGGAAAGGAGTAGGAAAGGTTTTGTAGCGTTGTTGTTCGTTTGCTGTTTTTTATTGTATCATCTGTTAATTTTGGCACGGTCCTCGAAAGGAACCCGCTGGTGGTCTGAAGTGGCTTGGAAAGAAGCCTGCCGCTTCTAGCGACATTAAGTAGCCGTTCGTGCGCTCCTGCTCATTCTTCATAGCCGAGAGGGCGGATGTCCATTCGTCCATAGTGGTGAGCAGGGTTGTCGTCGTGTGCCTAACCTGCTCTAGGCATTCTGTGGGAGGTGGCTGTGCTGATGGTAGTGGTAGGCTGGCGATTGATTCTCCCAGGCTTCGGATGGCTGTGTCGGCTCTTTCGAACCGGCATAGGCAGCGTGCGGTGAAGCTGTGGAAAGCGGTGGTGAAGTCTGTGACGATGGTGTGAAGGTCCTGGATTGCGCTTTCCAATGCGTCTAGTCGATCAAGTTGTGGTTCCAGGTTGGTAGATTGAGCGGCGGTGGCAAGTGAAGCTTTTGGGCCGTCTTATATACTCGTTGTCACGGCGGCAGGCACGGACTGCATAGAAAACGCGAGCCGGTGTTCGCTGTGTTTAAAGTGGCGGAGCTCGAAGAAAACTCGCTTCTTCGCAGGGTAGCTAATGTATCGGTGTTTTGTGTTTTCTGTGTCGCTTGAGCCTGTCAATTTCGATATTAGTAGCCGGTTTCCAGGAGGAACTGATCTGTGGAACAGCATCCCGGTTGAGCGTGCCGTTCTCTGAGGCGATGGCCAGGGCCTCCTTGACCCTGCGCTCCCAGTAGCCTTTGCACTGGGCAACGATGGTGGTCTCGCGGAATTTGGCTCTGTGGTCCATATCAAAGCAGTGTTCAGTCAACCCAGATTGTTCTGGCTGCATTAGCCGGATAGACCTCTCATGCTCCTTGACCCTGGTAGTTATGGTCCAGCCATATGGACCATATGGTAGTTATGTTATGGTAGTTATGGTAGTTATGTCCTATGTACGGAGCACCACATTCACAAGTAATGCGATATACTCCCGGTACTTGGAGGCCTAACTGATCTTTCACTGGCCTGATTAAGGTTTTTATTTTCGGAGGAGGTTTGTGTACGGTCCTGATGTTGTGTTTGGCGAGGATTCTGCTGATTTTGCCGGATAGGTTACCGGTGTATGGAATGCAGGCTGTGGCGTTGGGTTTCTCTGGAGCTGGCTGTGTGGTAGGCTCTGCTTTGTTGGCTTTGGTGAGTGCAGCAGTGACGTCATAATCGGAGTAGCCGTTTTGTCGGAGAGTGTATTTTAAATGCCGCAGCTCTTGTGTTAGATGGCTCGGATCCGAGACGGCGACTGCTTTGTGGGCCAAGGTGTTTAGTACGCCGATCTTTTGTGATTTGGGTGAAAACTGTTGGCCTTAAGGTAGAAGTCTGTATGTGTGGGCTTGCGGTAAACAGCGTGCCCAAGTGTACCGTTGCTGTTCTTAGATATTAGGATGTCTAAGAATGTCAGAGTTCCGTCCTTTTCAACTTCCATGGTGAACTGGATCTGAGGCCGGAGGCTATTGATGTGTGTGAGGAAGTCCTGTAGTGCGGCCAAACAAGGAAAGTGTCGTCGACATATCTGAAGAAGTGAGAAGGTTTCAGTGGAGAGGTGGCCAGAATTTCGTGTTCTAGGTGCTCCATGTAGAAGTTGGCTATGGCTGGTGACAGTGGATAGCCCATGGCTATGCCGTCTACCTGATCATAAAAGTTGCCGTTGTACAGGAAGAAGGTGGAAGACAAGGTGTGTCGGAACAGTTCAGTGATGTCGGTCGGAAAATGTTCAGTTAAAAGTTGTATGTTTTCTGGAAGCGGAACTCTGGTGAAGAGAGAAACTACGTCAAAACTGACGAGAAAATCATTTGGCGCAACGGTGATGGCGTTAAGTGTATGAACAAATTCAGCGGAATTGTTGACATGATGTGGGCAACTCTCGACTAAAGGCTGCAGCAAGTTGGCTAGGTGGCGTGCTATTCTGTATGCCTATGACATTCACAATGGGTCGGAGAGGGACCTCAGCTTTGTGAACCTTGGGCAGCCATACATTCTGGGCGGTCTGGAGCCTGAGGTGAAAGAAACTGCTTAGAGTCCGGAGTGAGGGTGAAATTCTTGATGAGAAGTTTTGTGCGACGTTCTGTGGATGCCGTGGGTTTCTTTTTAGGAGCCTGTAGGCCGGATCATCTAGGAGTTGCTTCATCCTGTCCTGGTACTGGTTGGTGGAGAGGATGACCGTCACATTCCCCTTGTCGGCCGGTAGGACGACCAAGCTATCATCTGCGCGTAGCTGCTTCAGTGCCAGGCTTTTGGCTCGGTTGATGTTGGGTTTCGGAAGCGAGGTGTGGGTGTGCGTTGGCCACCGCAGAGCGTACCACTTCGGCGCTGTCTAGGGTAAGCTCTTGTATAGCGGATTCTACCCCGCTGATGATATCGGCCACTGGAAGTGTTCCCTGTGTAGGCGCAAAGTTAAGACCTTTAGCCAGTACGGAGGTTGTGACCTCGTCTATCTCCTGTCCTGATAGATTGATGATGATGCGGCTGGATGGCAGAGGTGGAACGGCCTCCTGAGACTTAACCAGTGAGTCAAATTTCCTGGCCTGCTGCTTGGTGCTCCGGAGGAGCGTGTTGTGTCCTTGTGCGAAGGTGGAGAGGTCTACCCTGTCCCAGTCCCAAGGAGAGAGTTTGGAGGAGCGTAGCCAGAAGGAATCTCGTAATCGGCGGTCGATGGCGTCCAACTTGTAACGCGTGTTGTGAATGCGTTCCCTGACCAGCGCTGTGCTGGCGCGTCTGAAGATCTTGGTGGTAGAGGTATTCTTGATCGGGTTGCATATTCTGGCGAATTTCGGCGTGGTGTTCTCATCCCTGCATCTAAGTAAGAAAGACAGAGAACTGGGAAGTCTACCTTTCATTTCTCGGAGATCTTGAAAAATCTTGATTTCCTGGTAGGTATCCTTCCCGTAAAGGAACGTGAAATAAGAGTTGAAGCTTTCCTGGCGACGAATAATGCTCTAGACGTTCTCGGGCTTCAAGCCAGGTGAAGTGATGTGGAGACATCGACGTTTCGGGAGGTACATCTCACCCATCTTCAGGATGCTGAATGATTGGATCGGTATTTTGGGCCCGTTTATATACTCGTTGTCATGGCGGCGGGCTCGGACTGCGTAGAAAACTTAAGCCGACATTCGCTGTGTTAAAAGTGGCGGCCCTCGAAGAAAACACGTGTCCGAGAACGTCTAGAGCAAGTTAATTCAGGTTTCCTGTGGAGAGCATTATCCATCTGCGTGTCTGCAGATAAGTAAACTTTGGGGATGTAAGTGTTATTTTACCACCCTAAGTTTTTAAATTATCACCTTTGTTGCGTATGGAGATATGTTTCCTTCTTTACATATAGCGCAGAATGCTTTTCCTCGACGGAAACACTGGTGCTTTTTGTGGCCTCGCTAAAGGCATAGAAGGCATAGATTCGTAGTCTGAGGTTTTTCTGTTTTAGACTTGAGGTAACGTATTTGTTAGTAGTTTTGACCCCAATGGTCGGTGTTGTCACAATATGCACAGAAAGGCTGTGACATTTGATGTCTTCTTTCCTTTTTCCATTTTTTATTCACATTAAGGGCAGCTGCAGTGGGTACATCAGTCATCGCCAGAACGACATTTCCACGTATCTTTTGTGTGAGGGTACTTTGTAGTTTCACACGCAGGAATTCCATTAATCTCGAAAGTTTTACATCTTGGATATTTTGTCGTTTGTCATGAATGGGCCAGTGGCCAAAAAAGCCCCCTCTGAATGATCTCAGCAATTTTGCACTAGAATTCGTCCTTATCCGTCCTTAATCGTAAGTTAAGTAGTTAGTTTGTATCCGGTTCTAGTTCTTTATGTGCTTCTAACCGCCGATGGCAATACATGTAGCATATAGAATGTCGGGGTTCTATGAAGTAGCTGGCTTCAGTCGTTCCAAGAATTCTAGATGGCTTTCGAGAATTGGAATTTTGCCTACTTATCGTGATTGTAGAATTTGCTTCGTTTGTTAATACGTCTCAGCTCTGACTACTATCTCATCTACGAAACATTTAGGTACACTTTTTAGGTAACCCCGAAGGAACATATTTTATTTATGGTCAAAACTGCAGTATTCTTGTCGGTGGGGGCTCAAACTGTTCCCAAAATCTGTGCCATTCCTCTATGTACCCTGAAAATGGTTGTATTGTTCCCTGAAGACGGTTGTATTTTATAGTTGGTAGCTTTATTGGAGCACCCACGTGGGAAGCAGGTTCATATAACTGTGCACCCACGTCAATGGAACTCTTTGCAGATCACCACTGCTCTAAGAGATTCTTAATCCTTCGTATGGTCCGCATTTCACGGTCTCACGTACTCAGTCGTCGAGGAGATCTTGAACAGAGTCCTCCACTATAGTCAAATCGTATAGCGTTTAACACAGGGAGTTGTAGAAATGTTCCACTTCTTTCAACGGTAAAGAAGTGTCAAAACTGTAAAGCAGATTCATAAATCCCGTGGCGCTTGAGCGCTGAGTCCTTCTTTTGTGTCCCAGTTTGGAGAGTGTGTCTGTGTCACTGGTCATTGTTCTAGCGTTGCGTGTAACAGATTTGCGCATTTTCGAAGTTAAAGTCATTCGAAATATCTTCAAAAGCCTTTTATTTTTCTCTTTATTGAACGTAACAGCCTTTCCGGGTTTTGACGACACTGTTTATGTGCTTTTACCTGGATTTTAGTGTAAAGATTCGAGAGGATTTCTAAACTGTTAATAATTTTATTTTACTTAATACTACACGGGAAACGGCTTCTGGATAGAGTAATGTAGGCTATATGAGTAATTGCTCAAAATATCACCCTCGGAGCAAATATAAGGCATTTCACGGAGGGTATAATCAGTTCTCAAGTCTTTGTGGTTTCGGCGGTACCTGCTGATGGATAGGATTACGCAGCCGTAAGGAGGGAGCAGCTGGTTGTCACCGACTTGGAGCTGTTCCTGAGAGAATTGGAGGTCGGAGTTAGACCGAGCAGGGAAGACGTTGCACCCAATGTAACTCACTGAAGACTAGGGAAGCTGGACTTTTGAGAGTAGGGCAATCATTTGACTGGAAGTCCCACAGAGAGAGTAGGTAATTTTTCCTCGGAGTAAGGTGCGGATGTCCTGGAGGAAGTACTTTCGGGGACTTCGGGAGAACATCTAGGACACGGAATAATCGACAAGCTCCGACAAAGGTACTACTAGTTGTTGCTACAGGCAGACGCTGAGGTGCTGCCAATATGTTTGTGTGGCAAGTCGTGGTCAAAAAACTTGAAGCTGTGGCCGCATACAGCAGTACAACGCCTTCAAAAGCATCGCCACAGGTATGGATGGACTGTTCCCCATGTCCAACAGGGGTAAAAAGTATCTGATAGTGGTCATAGATTACTTCACCTGGCGGGAGATGTGCGGCATTCCTAACCAGGAGGCCAAAACGATCACGGATCGCCTCATGGAAAAACTGAGCTGCCGCTTTGTTATATCATTAGAGCTACACAACGTTGAGGCCGCTAACGTCTAGTCGAACCTTATAAACTAAGCAGTGGGGCGGCTTGGAGTGCACAGGACGCGTACAACGCCACTCCGCCCGCTGTTAGATGGTATGGTCGAGCAGTATATCAAGACTCCTGAAGAACAACTGAGGGACAATCCCAAAAACGACTGGGATATCAGGGTGCCGCTTTTATAGCTGGCCTGCCGTTCGTCAACGCACGACACCACCGGATTGACACCAGACAGCTTGGTCCTCGGCAGGGAGGTGCGTCTTCCATGCGACCTGATTAGGAATATATACCATCCCAACTACCTTTCATATGGAGAACTTTATCAAATTCTTCGTTTTCATAAAAATAGCTCTAATGCTTTTGACATGACAAACAAATGTGTATCTTAAATCTTCTGGGAGAAGCCTGTGAAGTTCATTTCGTTCGGAAGGAATTTTGCGCAATATTGTGTAACCGGCAAACCTAGAGTAAAACATATACTAGAACAAAATAAACGCAGTTTATTTCGATTAACCTTTTCGTGGTACCAGCTATTTCCAAGATATCCATTAATGTTCGTTTAGTCGTTCAATACTAGTAGTTATTTTTAAAGTGCTATCACTATTCGGTGGTTTCTGGCGATGTAATGGAGAGATCGTGGAATTTCAAAGCATCTGAACTATCCATTCTCTTTTCTGTGTCCGCCTTGTATCTACAATGAACAGTGTAATATAATTATCTCTGCAAAGCTTATTTCGATTAACATGAGATAAATAGAAAAATAAGCTTTTTTATGACTAGTTCCTAAAATAAATTTTCTATAATTAAATAAAGACGATAGGGGCTAGAGAAGGTCGTTAGTAGTATTAGTCCCGGATGAGCCAATTGTTTTAACGATAATCCTGCCGCTAGGGGCGCTAGTGTCGCTAGTGTCGCTGCGTGCGACGGCGGCGGCGGTAAGTTTGAAAAGCGCCCTGAGCGTTAGGATTATCGTTAAATCGGTTGGCTCATCCGGGACGAGTTGAAAGAATTGAGGAAGTGACGTGGAGTGTTTTGATTGGTTCGTTAATTTGGGGTGGGAGATGGAGGAAGGGAGATGGAGGAGTATGGAGGTCGCGTGATGGAGAGGTGCTGGGTGGCGAGGTGTTGTCTGTGCGGAGGTCGGTACTGAAAGAGGGGTAAAGATGGGGAGCGAGGGATAAAAAGTGTAACAGAAAGTGACGTGTGAAGTTGTGATTGGTGGGAGTAAGAAGTGATTTTATTGGTGGAAAGGAACAAATGAGAGTTGTTGATTGGTAGGAATAAGAGGGATTATGATTGGTGGAAAAGAAAAAGTTGTGGGAGTGGGGTATGTTGGAGGTGATGGGAAAGGTGAGTTTTGCTAGCAGCAAGATTTGCAAAAGCCTGTCTTGAACTGATCAGCAATTTTTGAACGTCGGATGGTAGTTTTCTTGAGTGGATAGAGAGATGGGGGCGATATGATATGCGGTGGCGAAAATGGGGACTAGACAAGGTTGTTGAGACAAGAGGTTTAAGGACGAGGAAATTTGGAGGTTAGTGGTGAACACGGCGGTCGCAAGAGGTGGGGGTAAGGAGATGCAGTGGTGAGAATGGGAACTAAAAGAAGATGGGGGTAGCAAGAGTTTTAGAAGAGTAGATTTTGAGGTTAAAATAGTGGGAACTAAAAATGGCGGAGGGTCTACGACAAGGAGATGCGGTGAGAACTAAACAAGATGGCGGTCGCAAGAGGAGGGTAAGGAGATTTGAGGTTACAGTACGAAAACACGAAAGGATATATTCCTACGCCAAGCAGGTCCGAAAAATAATTATGCGTGTGGTACTTACCTGTTACCGGTGTGGATGCGTCACCAAAAGCGCGGCACGCGAGGCGGAAAAATAAAAGCAAACTGTTTTTGAAAATGCTTAACCAGCTTTAAGATCAACCAACATCACTACGCACTGATATACCTAGGTTTTTAAAGCGGTACAGACACCCTTTGCAGAGGCGTAATTTAACTATACCAAAAACCTGGTACTGGACCATCGTGATGGTCGCTAGCGTACGTAGGAGCAGGGTTCTCAAGCCGGTCGAAAGCGGTCAAAAACGTGTACGACGTAGGTGTTCGCAGTAGCTGCTGTCGAGTCAACCGTCGAGGTGTGAATAAACGAGATCTGTTCTCGCCGGCAATTTGGTTCGGAGATGTGAGCAGCGGCGAGGTGTTGTGTGTGCGGAGGTCGGGACTGAAAGAGGGAAAAGATGGGGAGCGAGGGATAAAAAGTGTAACAGAAAGTGACGTGTGAAGTTGTGATTGGTGGGAATAAGAAGTGACTTTATTGGTGGAAAGGAGCAAATGAAAGTTGCTGATTGGTAAGAATAAGAGAGGTTATGATTGGTGGAAAGAAAAAGGAATGGGGTATGTTGGAGGTGATGGGAAAGGTAAGTTTTGCTAGCAACAAGATTTGCAAAAGCCTGTCGTGAACTGATCAGCAATTTTTGAACGTTGGATGGTAGTTTTCTTGAGTGGATAGAGAGATGGGGCGATATGAGATGCGGTGGCGAAAATGGGAACTAAACAAGGTGGTTGAGACAAGAGGTTTAAGGACGAGGAAATTTGGAGGTTAGTGGTGAACATGGCGGTCGCAAGAGGTGGGGGTAAGGAGACGCGGTGGTGAGAATGGGAACTAAAAGAAGATGGCGGTAGCAAGAGGTTAGAAGAGTAGATTTTGAGGTTAAAATAGCGGGAACTAAAAATGGCGGAGGGTCTGCGACAAGGAGATGCGGTGAGAACTAAACAAGATGGCGGACGCAAGAGGAGGGTAAGGAGGTTTGAGGTTACAGTACCAAAACACGAAAGGATATATTCCTACGCCAAGCAGGTCCGAAAAATAATTATGCGTGTGTTACTTACCTGTTACCGGTGTGGATGCGTCACCAAAAGCGCGGCACGCGAGGCGGAAAAATAAAAGCAAACTGTTTTTGAAAATGCTTAACCAGCTTTAAGATCAACCAACATCACTACGCACTGATATACCTAGGTTTTTAAAGCGGTACAGACACCCTTTGCAGAGGCGTAATTTAACTATACCAAAACCTGGTACTGGACCATCGTGATGGTCGCTAGCGTACGTAGGAGCAGGGTTCTCAAGCCGGTCGAAAGCGGTCAAAAACGTGTACGACGTAGGTATTGGCAGTAGCTGCTGCCGAGGCAACCGTCGAGGTGCGAATGAACGAGATCTGTTCTTGCAGGCAATCTGGTTGAGAGATGAGAGGCGCGGTGGTAAAAATGTGAACTAAATAAGATGGCGGAGGCACGAAGTTGAGGTTAAGGAGCGGCGAGGTGTTGACTGTGCGGTGGTTGGGGTCTGAAAGAGGGGGAAAGATGGCGAACGAGGGATAAAAAGTATAACAGAAAGTGACGTGTGAAGTTGTCATTGGTGGGAATAAGAAGTGATGTTATTGGTGGAAAGGAACAAATGAAAGTTGCTGATTGGCGAGAATAAGAGAGATTATGATTGGTGGAAAGAAAAAAAGGTGTGGGAGTGGGGTATGTTGGAGGTGATGGAAAAGGCAAGTTTTGCTACCAACAACATTTGCAAAAGCCTATCCAGAACTCATCAGCAATTTTAAATAACTAGTGTTTCGGGGGTTTTCTCTGGTTGGTAGACGAATGCAAGCTGTTTCTACCATACTTATATTATTGGTCTTTTTCCTTTTTTTTTTTAAAATGACTAGGTTTTTTTTTTTTTTTTTTTTTTTTGGGAGTTTTCTGCGGATGGTAAACAAATGCAAGCTCTTTCTGCTTTTTCATAGGTTTTCCCTGGTTGGTAGGCGTTTTCTGTACTGGTTGACGAAGGCGTTTCTAATTTTGGAGGTTTTCTCAGGTTTTTAGCGGTTGTCCCTGCCCGGTAGGCAAATGATGAAGTTTTACCTTGTCGGCGCACGGATACTAGGCACGTACTGGCGCGCACACACACACACACACACACACACAGAGAGACAGACAGACACACAGACAGGCACACACACACGGACATGTTTCCAAAAATGCTTTTTTTTTTTTTTTTTTTTTTTTTATTCAGGAGGTCTCAAAACGTGTATTTCCGGTGAAATCTCGGTATCGAATTTTTGGGCGGAATGCAATACTTCCCCTACTTACTATACGTAGTAGAGAAAGTAAAAAAGTATTGAAAAATTTAAGGAAATAACAAGCAATATCTCAAAAGTGTACTATCTTGTTTTCAAGGGTTTTCCAGATCGGTAAGCGTTAGAATACTCTTAGAGCTTTTTTCAGGTTTTTTAGCGGTTGTCCCTGGCCGGTAGGCAATTGATAAAGTTTTTCTATGACGTCGTCGTTTTGGCTTGTGGCGCACGGTTCCTAGGCACGTACTCGCGCGCGCGCGCGCACACACACACACACACACACACACACACACTAAAATAGTAGCGTATAAAAAAAACTGATTTGTTACACTCACATAACTTTCTCTACTCTTGTACAATCTAATTGGTAGCTTTTAAGCGATAGTCAAATATTTTAACGCTGGTTGCTATGTGGCGAATTCCATTCTGTTTGCATGTTCAGGACATAAAAAAAATGAATAAACGAATTTGAGAAAAAGTATAAGTATTGGAAAATTTAAGGAAATAACAAGCAATATCTCGAAAACGGTTCACTCAACAAAAGAAACGTATATGACATAAGTTGTGTATTTTAACGCGATCTACATTTTTTGTGTAGTAAAATTTTGTCTATCTCTTATGGTTTACCAGTTATGCAAAAAAGTCGTTCACAATGAAGAATATTTTTGGAGACATTCCCAGAAAATTCGAGATATACATTTTATTTGACATGACAATATCTTAAACATATGATGTTTTAATCAAAATCGTTAGAGCCGTTTTTGAGAAAATTAAAATTTTCGAAAAATGTTCCATGTAAAGGGTAGTCTGGGGTGGGGGGATTTTCTTGAAAACCTTCGTGTCGCATCTCTGGAAGATACTGAACCTAAATACCAAGTTTGGTGTTTATCCGACTGTTCGTTTTCGAGTTATGCTGTTCACAGACACACAGACACACAGACACACAGACAGACACACACACGGACATGTTTCCAAAAATGCTTTTTTTTTTTGGATTCAGAGATTCTCAAAACATGTATTTCCAGTGAAATCTCGGTAACGAATTTTTGGGTGGAATGCAATACTTCCCCTACTTACTATACGTAGTAGAGAAAGTAAAAATGAATAACGCATTTGAGAAAAAGTATAAGTATTGGAAAATTTAAGGAAATAACAAGCAATATCTCGAAAATGGTTCACTCAACTAAAAAAAAATGTATATGACATAAATTGTGTATTTTAACGCGATCTACATTTTTTGTGTAGTAAAATTTTGGCTATCTCTTATGGTTTACCAGTTATGCATACTGAACCTAAATACCAAGTTTGGTGTTTATCCGACTGTTCGTTTTTGAGTTATGCTGTTCACAGACACACAGACGCACAGACAGACAGACACACAGACACACAGACACACAGACAGACACACACACGGACATGTTTCCAAAAATGCTTTTTTTTTTCTGGATTCAGTGATTCTCAAAACATGTATTTCCAGTGAAATCTCGGTATCGAATTTTTGGGTGGAATGCAATACTTCCCCTACTTACTATACGTAGTAGAGAAAGTAAAAATGAATAACGCATTTGAGAAAAAGTATAAGTATTGGAAAATTTAAAGGAAATAACAAGCAATATCTCGAAAAACGGTTCACTCAACAAAATAAATGTATATGGCATAAGTTGTGTATTTTAACGCGATCTACATTTTTTGTGTAGCAAACTTTTGTCTATCTCTTACGGTTTATCAGTTATGAAAAAGTCGTTCACAATGAAGAATTCTTTTGGAGACATTCCCAGAAAATTCGAGATATACATTTCATTTCTCTCGACATTATCTTAAATATATGATATTTTCATCAAAATCGTTAGAGCCATTTTTTAATACAAAGAGAACGGGATTTCACAAGTGAAACAGTACTGTGATAACGATACCACTGAAACAAAAAAAAATCTGATGTGTAACACTCACATGACTTTCTCAACTCTTGTACAAAGTATTTTTACAAACGCTTATTCCCCATCTAGTTCATGTTAATCGAGATAAACATTTGCAAAATCTATTTTATTGCTAATTTTCTTGTATAAAAAAAAAATCTGATGTGTAACACTCACATGACGTTCTCTACTCTTGTACAAAGTATTTTTACAAACGCTTATGCTCCATCTAGTTCATGTTAATCGAGATAAACATTTGCAAACTCTATTTTATTGCTAATTTTCTTGTAGATGTAGGGGAAAATATATTTACAAGGGGAATATAGAAAAACAGTAGCCTTTAAGCACATACATATCTCTTAATAGCTGGTTGCTATGTGCAACACCATTCTTTTTGCCACAGATTAATACTGTTTGCATATCAAAGACAAAAAAAAAATGAATAACGAAGTCCCATTTGAGAAAATAAATATTGGAAAATTAACAAACAATATCTCGAAAACGGTTCACTCAACAACAAAAATGTATATTACATAAGATGTGTATTTTAACGCGATCTACATTTTTTGTGTAGTAAAATTTTGTCTATCTCTTACGGTTTTTCAGTTATGAAAAAGACGTTCACAATGAAGAATACTTTTGGAGACATTCCCAGAAAATTCGAGATATACATTTCATTTCTCACGACATTATATTAAACATACGATATTTTTCATCAAAATCGTTAGAGCCATTTTTTTTAATACAAAGAGAACGGGATTTCACAAGTGAAACAGTACTGTGATAACGATACCAACAAAACTAATTATTATTCACCCACTGAAACACATAAAAAAAATCTGATGTGTAACACTCACATGACTTTTCTCATCTCTTGTACAAAGTATTTTTACAAACGCTTATTCCCCATCTAGTTCATGTTAATCGAGATAAACATTTGCAAACTCTGTTTTATTGCTAATTTTGTTGTAGATGTAGGGAAAATATATTTACAAGGGGAATATAGAAAAACAGTAGCCTTTAAGCACATACATATCTCTTAATAGCTGGTTGCTATGTGCAGTACCATTCTTTTTGCCACAGATTAATACTCTTTGCATATCAAAGACAAAAAAAAAATGAATAACGACTTCCCATTTGAGAAAATAACTATTGGAAAATTTAAGTAAATAACAAGCAATATCTCGAAAACGGTTCACTCAACAATAAAGATGTATATGACATAAGTTGTGTATTTTAACGCGATCTACATACTTTCGTACTCACCTATAAGATATAGAGGGTAGAGGTCGTACGAACGTAGCACTTTGAGAATCTATATTCAACAGTTGGTGTTACTCCTTAGAAAGGAAGTATCTGCTGATTTTTATTTAATTCTTTACATTTTACATAACACGTATGCACTGGCACAACACAAAAGCACTACACACAATACTCAGTTTTAATATTTGCACTAATAACATCAGGAATAACTGAAGTCTGCAAACAGTCATTTCCCATGTGCAGCCTTACGTACAGAAAACGTGTGTGGCTGATCTATGTGTAAAAAGAGCCTGAGAGCGGATGTACGTCAGCGGTAAAATCTTTTAAATGCATTTTTATTGGCGATGGTAGAAATCGTGCAGTGGTGGATCGTGAAAATTCATATAAATGGATGTATCACCTCATAATAAGCCTCTATATACCAAGAATATTGAGTTTTTAAAAAGTCAGCAACTGTACCTGTGTTTCTATACGTGAACGTCAGATGGCAGCTTCGATACGTGTCCACGGAGACCTTAGTGCTAGGCAACTGTACCTCTGTTTCTATACGTGAACGGCAGATTGCAGCTTCGATACGTGTCCACGGAGACCTTAGTGCTAGGCAACTGTACCTCTGTTTCTATACGTGAACGGCAGATTGCAGCTTCGATACGTGTCCACGGAGACCTTAGTGCTAGGCAACTGCACCTCTGTTTCTATACGTGAACGGCAGATTGCAGCTTCGATACGTGTCCACGGAGACCTTAGCGCTAGGCAACTGCACCTCTGTTTCTATACGTGAACGGCAGATTGCAGTTTCGATACGTGTCCACGGAGACCTTAGTGCTAGGCAACTGTACCTCTGTTTCTATACGTGAACGGCAGATTGCAGCTTCGATACGTGTCCACGGAGACCTTAGTGCTAGGCAACTGTACCTCTGTTTCTATACGTGAACGGCAGATTGCAGCTTCGATACGTGTCCACGGAGACCTTAGTGCTAGGCAACTGCACCTCTGTTTCTATACGTGAACGGCAGATTGCAGCTTCGATACGTATCCACGGAGACCTTAGTGCTAGGCAACTGCACCTCTGTTTCTATACGTGAACGGCAGATTGCAGCTTCAATACGTGTCCACGGAGACCTTAGTGCTAGGCAACTGTACCTCTGTTTCTATACGTGAACGGGAGATTGCAGCTTCGATACGTGTCCACGGAGACCTTAGTGCTAGGCAACTGCACCTCTGTTTCTATACGTGAACGTCAGATTGCAGCTTCGATACGTGTCCACGGAGACCTTAGTGCTAGGCAACTGCACCTCTGTTTCTATACGTGAACGGCAGATTGCAGCTTCGATACGTATCCACGGGGACCTTAGTGCTAGGGTACTGCACCTCTGTTTGTATACGTGAACGGCAGATTGCAGCTTCAATACGTGTACACGGAGACCTTAGTGCTAGGCAGCTGTACCTCTGTTTCTATACGTGAACGGCAGATTGCAGCTTCGATACGTGTCCACGGAGATCTTAGTGCTAGGCAGCTATACCTGTTTCTATACGTCAACGGCAGATTGCAGCTTCGATACGTGTTCACGGAGACCTTAGTGCTAGGCAACTGTACCTGTGTTTCTATACGTGTCCACGGAGACCTTAGTGCTAGACAACTGTACCTCTGTTTCTATACGTGAACGGCAGATTGCAGCTTCAATACGTGTCCACGGAGACCTTAGTGCTAGTGCTAGGCAACTATACCTCTGTTTCTATACGTGAACGGCAGATTGCAGGTTCGATACGTGTCCACGGAGATCTTAGTGCTAGGCAACTATACCTGTTTCTATACGTGAACGGCAGATTGCAGCTTCGATACGTGTCCACGGAGACCTTAGTGCTAGGCAACTGTACCTGTGTTTCTATACGTGAACGTCTGATGGCAGCTTCGATACGTGTCCACGGAGACCTTAGTGTTAGGCAACTGTACCTCTGTTTCTATACGTGAACGGCAGATTGCAGCTTCGATACGTGTCCACGGAGACCTTTCGCTTCAGGTGACAAAATAACACTAGGCACTTGTGTGCCGTGGTGTAAGCCGCAATCACGGTATTGGTAGCGTGGATCTCCTTGGGGCTCTCCTCGGAGTTACCTCAACACCACGTACATGACCTGGTTCGTCACGGGTACGCAGGTCTGCACTACCACTTCCTCGGCGTTGAGCAGGCCCAGGAGGCGATCGTACCGGTACACCAGCTAGCACGTGGACATGTTATCGCGCTGTGGTGTTGCGTGTGCGAGGTATGGAAACTCAAGGACGCAAAACATGCACGACCGAGGGTTAAAAAGCAGAACAAGTAGTGACGTGGAGCGTTGTGATTGGTGTAAATAAGACGATCTCTGATAGGTGGACAAATTGAAATAACGTGATGTGATAGGCGAAAATAAAATCAAAGGTGATTGGATGAAAAATGACGAGAAGGAATTAGCGGTGAATTTGTGAACTAAGATGGCGAAGATTTTTTTTTTTTAAAAAAAAAAGGTAATATAAGTACGGCAACTGTAACGGTTTACGGCAAACGCGCGCCGCGCAATGCGTCACGCCCGGGCAATAAAACAAAAATCATATTGAGCAAGATGCCCGGCGTGACGCATTGCGCGGCGCGCGTTTGCCGTAAACCGTTACAGTTGCCGTACTTATATTATCCTTTTTTTTAAAAAAAAAAAAAATCTTCGCCATCTTAGTTCACAAATTCACCGCTAATTCCTTCTCGTCATTTTTCATCCAATCACCTTTGATTTTATTTTCGCCTATCACATCACGTTATTTCAATTTGTCCACCTATCAGAGATCGTCTTATTTACACCAATCACAACGCTCCACGTCACTACTTGTTCTGCTTTTTAACCCTCGGTCGTGCATGTTTTGCGTCCTTGAGTTTCCATACCTCGCACACGCAACACCACAGCGCGATAACATGTCCACGTGCTAGCTGGTGTACGGTACGATCGCCTCCTGGGCCTGCTCAACGCCGAGGAAGTGGTAGTGCAGACCTGCGTACCCGTGACGAACCAGGTCATGTACGTGGTGTTGAGGTAACTCCGAGGAGAGCCCCAAGGAGATCCACGCTACCAATACCGTGATTGCGGCTTACACCACGGCACACAAGTGCCTAGTGTTATTTTGTCACCTGAAGCGAAAGGTCTCCGTGGACACGTATCGAAGCTGCAATCTGCCGTTCACGTATAGAAACAGAGGTACAGTTGCCTAACACTAAGGTCTCCGTGGACACGTATCGAAGCTGCCATCTGACGTTCACGTATAGAAACACAGGTACAGTTGCCTAGCACTAAGGTCTCCGTGGACACGTATCGAAGCTGCAATCTGCCGTTCACGTATAGAAACAGGTATAGTTGCCTAGCACTAAGATCTCCGTGGACACGTATCGAACCTGCAATCTGCCGTTCACGTATAGAAACAGAGGTATAGTTGCCTAGCACTAGCACTAAGGTCTCCGTGGACACGTATTGAAGCTGCAATCTGCCGTTCACGTATAGAAACAGAGGTACAGTTGTCTAGCACTAAGGTCTCCGTGGACACGTATAGAAACACAGGTACAGTTGCCTAGCACTAAGGTCTCCGTGAACACGTATCGAAGCTGCAATCTGCCGTTGACGTATAGAAACAGGTATAGCTGCCTAGCACTAAGATCTCCGTGGACACGTATCGAAGCTGCAATCTGCCGTTCACGTATAGAAACAGAGGTACAGCTGCCTAGCACTAAGGTCTCCGTGTACACGTATTGAAGCTGCAATCTGCCGTTCACGTATACAAACAGAGGTGCAGTTCCCTAGCACTAAGGTCCCCGTGGATACGTATCGAAGCTGCAATCTGCCGTTCACGTATAGAAACAGAGGTGCAGTTGCCTAGCACTAAGGTCTCCGTGGACACGTATCGAAGCTGCAATCTGACGTTCACGTATAGAAACAGAGGTGCAGTTGCCTAGCACTAAGGTCTCCGTGGACACGTATCGAAGCTGCAATCTCCCGTTCACGTATAGAAACAGAGGTACAGTTGCCTAGCACTAAGGTCTCCGTGGACACGTATTGAAGCTGCAATCTGCCGTTCACGTATAGAAACAGAGGTGCAGTTGCCTAGCACTAAGGTCTCCGTGGATACGTATCGAAGCTGCAATCTGCCGTTCACGTATAGAAACAGAGGTGCAGTTGCCTAGCACTAAGGTCTCCGTGGACACGTATCGAAGCTGCAATCTGCCGTTCACGTATAGAAACAGAGGTACAGTTGCCTAGCACTAAGGTCTCCGTGGACACGTATCGAAGCTGCAATCTGCCGTTCACGTATAGAAACAGAGGTACAGTTGCCTAGCACTAAGGTCTCCGTGGACACGTATCGAAACTGCAATCTGCCGTTCACGTATAGAAACAGAGGTGCAGTTGCCTAGCGCTAAGGTCTCCGTGGACACGTATCGAAGCTGCAATCTGCCGTTCACGTATAGAAACAGAGGTGCAGTTGCCTAGCACTAAGGTCTCCGTGGACACGTATCGAAGCTGCAATCTGCCGTTCACGTATAGAAACAGAGGTACAGTTGCCTAGCACTAAGGTCTCCGTGGACACGTATCGAAGCTGCAATCTGCCGTTCACGTATAGAAACAGAGGTACAGTTGCCTAGCACTAAGGTCTCCGTGGACACGTATCGAAGCTGCCATCTGACGTTCACGTATAGAAACACAGGTACAGTTGCTGACTTTTTAAAAACTCAATATTCTTGGTATATAGAGGCTTATTATGAGGTGATACATCCATTTATATGAATTTTCACGATCCACCACTGCACGATTTCTACCATCGCCAATAAAAATGCATTTAAAAGATTTTACCGCTGACGTACATCCGCTCTCAGGCTCTTTTTACACATAGATCAGCCACACACGTTTTCTGTACGTAAGGCTGCACATGGGAAATGACTGTTTGCAGACTTCAGTTATTCCTGATGTTATTAGTGCAAATATTAAAACTGAGTATTGTGTGTAGTGCTTTTGTGTTGTGCCAGTGCATACGTGTTATGTAAAATGTAAAGAATTAAATAAAAATCAGCAGATACTTCCTTTCTAAGGAGTAACACCAACTGTTGAATATAGATTCTTAAAGTGCTACGTTCGTACGACCTCTACCCTCTATATCTTATAGGTGAGTACGAAAGTATGTAGATCGCGTTAAAATACACAACTTATGTCATATACATCTTTATTGTTGAGTGAACCGTTTTCGAGATATTGCTTGTTATTTACTTAAATTTTCCAATAGTTATTTTCTCAAATGGGAATTCGTTATTCATTTTTTTTTTGTCTTTGATATGCAAAGAGTATTAATCTGTGGCAAAAAGAATGGTACTGCACATAGCAACCAGCTATTAAGAGATATGTATGTGCTTAAAGGCTACTGTTTTTCTATATTCCCCTTGTAAATATATTTTCCCTACATCTACAACAAAATTAGCAATAAAACAGAGTTTGCAAATGTTTATCTCGATTAACATGAACTAGATGGGGAATAAGCGTTTGTAAAAATACTTTGTACAAGAGATGAGAAAAGTCATGTGAGTGTTACACATCAGATTTTTTTTATGTGTTTCAGTGGGTGAATAATAATTAGTTTTGTTGGTATCGTTATCACAGTACTGTTTCACTTGTGAAATCCCGTTCTCTTTGTATTAAAAAAAATGGCTCTAACGATTTTGATGAAAAATATCGTATGTTTAATATAATGTCGTGAGAAATGAAATGTATATCTCGAATTTTCTGGGAATGTCTCCAAAAGTATTCTTCATTGTGAACGTCTTTTTCATAACTGAAAAACCGTAAGAGATAGACAAAATTTTACTACACAAAAAATGTAGATCGCGTTAAAATACACATCTTATGTAATATACATTTTTGTTGTTGAGTGAACCGTTTTCGAGATATTGTTTGTTAATTTTCCAATATTTATTTTCTCAAATGGGACTTCGTTATTCATTTTTTTTTGTCTTTGATATGCAAACAGTATTAATCTGTGGCAAAAAGAATGGTGTTGCACATAGCAACCAGCTATTAAGAGATATGTATGTGCTTAAAGGCTACTGTTTTTCGATATTCCCCTTGTAAATATATTTTCCCCTACATCTACAAGAAAATTAGCAATAAAATAGAGTTTGCAAATGTTTATCTCGATTAACATGAACTAGATGGAGCATAAGCGTTTGTAAAAATACTTTGTACAAGAGTAGAGAACGTCATGTGAGTGTTACACATCAGATTTTTTTTTTATACAAGAAAATTAGCAATAAAATAGATTTTGCAAATGTTTATCTCGATTAACATGAACTAGATGGGGAATAAGCGTTTGTAAAAATACTTTGTACAAGAGTTGAGAAAGTCATGTGAGTGTTACACATCAGATTTTTTTTTTTTGTTTCAGTGGTATCGTTATCACAGTACTGTTTCACTTGTGAAATCCCGTTCTCTTTGTATTAAAAAATGGCTCTAACGATTTTGATGAAAATATCATATATTTAAGATAATGTCGAGAGAAATGAAATGTATATCTCGAATTTTCTGGGAATGTCTCCAAAAGAATTCTTCATTGTGAACGACTTTTTCATAACTGATAAACCGTAAGAGATAGACAAAAGTTTGCTACACAAAAAATGTAGATCGCGTTAAAATACACAACTTATGCCATATACATTTATTTTGTTGAGTGAACCGTTTTTCGAGATATTGCTTGTTATTTCCTTTAAATTTTCCAATACTTATACTTTTTCTCAAATGCGTTATTCATTTTTACTTTCTCTACTACGTATAGTAAGTAGGGGAAGTATTGCATTCCACCCAAAAATTCGATACCGAGATTTCACTGGAAATACATGTTTTGAGAATCACTGAATCCAGAAAAAAAAAAGCATTTTTGGAAACATGTCCGTGTGTGTGTCTGTCTGTGTGTCTGTGTGTCTGTGTGTCTGTCTGTCTGTGCGTCTGTGTGTCTGTGAACAGCATAACTCAAAAACGAACAGTCGGATAAACACCAAACTTGGTATTTAGGTTCAGTATGCATAACTGGTAAACCATAAGAGATAGCCAAAATTTTACTACACAAAAAATGTAGATCGCGTTAAAATACACAATTTATGTCATATACATTTTTTTTTAGTTGAGTGAACCATTTTCGAGATATTGCTTGTTATTTCCTTAAATTTTCCAATACTTATACTTTTTCTCAAATGCGTTATTCATTTTTACTTTCTCTACTACGTATAGTAAGTAGGGGAAGTATTGCATTCCACCCAAAAATTCGTTACCGAGATTTCACTGGAAATACATGTTTTGAGAATCTCTGAATCCAAAAAAAAAAAAGCATTTTTGGAAACATGTCCGTGTGTGTGTCTGTCTGTGTGTCTGTGTGTCTGTGTGTCTGTGAACAGCATAACTCGAAAACGAACAGTCGGATAAACACCAAACTTGGTATTTAGGTTCAGTATCTTCCAGAGATGCGACACGAAGGTTTTCAAGAAAATCCCCCCACCCCAGACTACCCTTTACATGGAACATTTTTCGAAAATTTTAATTTTCTCAAAAACGGCTCTAACGATTTTGATTAAAACATCATATGTTTAAGATATTGTCATGTCAAATAAAATGTATATCTCGAATTTTCTGGGAATGTCTCCAAAAATATTCTTCATTGTGAACGACTTTTTTGCATAACTGGTAAACCATAAGAGATAGACAAAATTTTACTACACAAAAAATGTAGATCGCGTTAAAATACACAACTTATGTCATATACGTTTCTTTTGTTGAGTGAACCGTTTTCGAGATATTGCTTGTTATTTCCTTAAATTTTCCAATACTTATACTTTTTCTCAAATTCGTTTATTCATTTTTTTTATGTCCTGAACATGCAAACAGAATGGAATTCGCCACATAGCAACCAGCGTTAAAATATTTGACTATCGCTTAAAAGCTACCAATTAGATTGTACAAGAGTAGAGAAAGTTATGTGAGTGTAACAAATCAGTTTTTTTTATACGCTACTATTTTAGTGTGTGTGTGTGTGTGTGTGTGTGTGCGCGCGCGCGAGTACGTGCCTAGGAACCGTGCGCCACAAGCCAAAACGACGACGTTATAGAAAAACTTTATCAATTGCCTACCGGCCAGGGACAACCGCTAAAAAACCTGAAAAAAGCTCTAAGAGTATTCTAACGCTTACCGATCTGGAAAACCCTTGAAAACAAGATAGTACACTTTTGAGATATTGCTTGTTATTTCCTTAAATTTTTCAATACTTTTTTACTTTCTCTACTACGTATAGTAAGTAGGGGAAGTATTGCATTCCGCCCAAAAATTCGATACCGAGATTTCACCGGAAATACACGTTTTGAGACCTCCTGAATCAAAAAAAAAAAAAAAAAAAAAAAAAAAAGCATTTTTGGAAACATGTCCGTGTGTGTGTGCCTGTCTGTGTGTCTGTCTGTGTCTCTGTGTGTGTGTGTGTGTGTGTGTGCGCGCCAGTACGTGCCTAGTATCCGTGCGCCGACAAGGTAAAATTTCATCATTTGCCTACCGGGCAGGGACAACCGCTAAAAACCTGAGAAAACCTCCAAAATTAGAAACGCCTTCGTCAACCAGTACAGAAAACGCCTACCAACCAGGGAAAACCTATGAAAAAGCAGAAAGAGCTTGCATTTGTTTACCATCCGCAGAAAACTCCCAAAAAAAAAAAAAAAAAAAAAAAACTAGTCATTTTAAAAAAAAAAAGGAAAAAGACCAATAATATAAGTATGGTAGAAACAGCTTGCATTCGTCTACCAACCAGAGAAAACCCCCGAAACACTAGTTATTTAAAATTGCTGATGAGTTCTGGATAGGCTTTTGCAAATGTTGTTGGTAGCAAAACTTGCCTTTTCCATCACCTCCAACATACCCCACTCCCACACCTTTTTTTCTTTCCACCAATCATAATCTCTCTTATTCTCGCCAATCAGCAACTTTCATTTGTTCCTTTCCACCAATAACATCACTTCTTATTCCCACCAATGACAACTTCACACGTCACTTTCTGTTATACTTTTTATCCCTCGTTCGCCATCTTTCCCCCTCTTTCAGACCCCAACCACCGCACAGTCAACACCTCGCCGCTCCTTAACCTCAACTTCGTGCCTCCGCCATCTTATTTAGTTCACATTTTTACCACCGCGCCTCTCATCTCTCAACCAGATTGCCTGCAAGAACAGATCTCGTTCATTCGCACCTCGACGGTTGCCTCGGCAGCAGCTACTGCCAACACCTACGTCGTACACGTTTTTGACCGCTTTCGACCGGCTTGAGAACCCTGCTCCTACGTACGCTAGCGACCATCACGATGGTCCAGTACCAGGTTTTGGTATAGTTAAATTACGCCTCTGCAAAGGGTGTCTGTACCGCTTTAAAAACCTAGGTATATCAGTGCGTAGTGATGTTGGTTGATCTTAAAGCTGGTTAAGCATTTTCAAAAACAGTTTGCTTTTATTTTTCCGCCTCGCGTGCCGCGCTTTTGGTGACGCATCCACACCGGTAACAGGTAAGTAACACACGCATAATTATTTTTCGGACCTGCTTGGCGTAGGAATATATCCTTTCGTGTTTTGGTACTGTAACCTCAAACCTCCTTACCCTCCTCTTGCGTCCGCCATCTTGTTTAGTTCTCACCGCATCTCCTTGTCGCAGACCCTCCGCCATTTTTAGTTCCCGCTATTTTAACCTCAAAATCTACTCTTCTAACCTCTTGCTACCGCCATCTTCTTTTAGTTCCCATTCTCACCACCGCGTCTCCTTACCCCCACCTCTTGCGACCGCCATGTTCACCACTAACCTCCAAATTTCCTCGTCCTTAAACCTCTTGTCTCAACCACCTTGTTTAGTTCCCATTTTCGCCACCGCATCTCATATCGCCCCATCTCTCTATCCACTCAAGAAAACTACCATCCAACGTTCAAAAATTGCTGATCAGTTCACGACAGGCTTTTGCAAATCTTGTTGCTAGCAAAACTTACCTTTCCCATCACCTCCAACATACCCCATTCCTTTTTCTTTCCACCAATCATAACCTCTCTTATTCTTACCAATCAGCAACTTTCATTTGCTCCTTTCCACCAATAAAATCACTTCTTATTCCCACCAATCACAACTTCACACGTCACTTTCTGTTACACTTTTTATCCCTCGCTCCCCATCTTTTCCCTCTTTCAGTCCCGACCTCCGCACACACAACACCTCGCCGCTGCTCACATCTCCGAACCAAATTGCCGGCGAGAACAGATCTCGTTTATTCACACCTCGACGGTTGACTCGACAGCAGCTACTGCGAACACCTACGTCGTACACGTTTTTGACCGCTTTCGACCGGCTTGAGAACCCTGCTCCTACGTACGCTAGCGACCATCACGATGGTCCAGTACCAGGTTTTTGGTATAGTTAAATTACGCCTCTGCAAAGGGTGTCTGTACCGCTTTAAAAACCTAGGTATATCAGTGCGTAGTGATGTTGGTTGATCTTAAAGCTGGTTAAGCATTTTCAAAAACAGTTTGCTTTTATTTTTCCGCCTCGCGTGCCGCGCTTTTGGTGACGCATCCACACCGGTAACAGGTAAGTACCACACGCATAATTATTTTTCGGACCTGCTTGGCGTAGGAATATATCCTTTCGTGTTTTCGTACTGTAACCTCAAATCTCCTTACCCTCCTCTTGCGACCGCCATCTTGTTTAGTTCTCACCGCATCTCCTTGTCGTAGACCCTCCGCCATTTTTAGTTCCCACTATTTTAACCTCAAAATCTACTCTTCTAAAACTCTTGCTACCCCCATCTTCTTTTAGTTCCCATTCTCACCACTGCATCTCCTTACCCCAACCTCTTGCGACCGCCGTGTTCACCACTAACCTCCAAATTTCCTCGTCCTTAAACCTCTTGTCTCAACAACCTTGTCTAGTCCCCATTTTCGCCACCGCATCTCATATCGCCCCCATCTCTCTATCCACTCAAGAAAACTACCATCCGACGTTCAAAAATTGCTGATCAGTTCAAGACAGGCTTTTGCAAATCTTGCTGCTAGCAAAACTCACCTTTCCCATCACCTCCAACATACCCCACTCCCACAACTTTTTCTTTTCCACCAATCATAATCCCTCTTATTCCTACCAATCAACAACTCTCATTTGTTCCTTTCCACCAATAAAATCACTTCTTACTCCCACCAATCACAACTTCACACGTCACTTTCTGTTACACTTTTTATCCCTCGCTCCCCATCTTTACCCCTCTTTCAGTACCGACCTCCGCACAGACAACACCTCGCCACCCAGCTCCTCTCCATCACGCGACCTCCATACTCCTCCATCTCCCTTCCTCCATCTCCCACCCCAAATTAACGAACCAATCAAAACACTACACGTCACTTCCTCAATTCTTTCAACTCGTCCCGGATGAGCCAACCGATTTAACGATAATCCTAACGCTCAGGGCGCTTTTCAAACTTACCGCCGCCGCCGTCGCACGCACCGACACTAGCGACACCAGCGCCCCTAGCGGCAGGATTATCGTTAAAACAATTGGCTCATCCGGGACTAATACTACTGTCGTTGAATGTAACACATGATTTTATTTTTTAATTTAATGCATAATGCAGAATTTAATGAACTCGTTTATAAATCATGCTCACTAGAAGATAGGCTTCTTAATACTCGCATATCCAAATAATTATTTTATTTTCGGATATTGGTCGTTTTCTTATTCTTAAAGTAGCTTTATCGCACAACTTAATAATAAAAATTCCGTTTACTCACTTATTGCTACAGAATGAATGAAGGTGGGGACGTTAGAGGAAAAATGGAAGTCGATGAAGAGGTAATCTGAGATGCGTGTAGTGATTGTGTCCCGGAATTGATGACGTAAGACGATTGTTTAGATCCCACCCCTCCTATGCGGGGAAGGGTAGGATTACAATGGTAGAATCACCCACCAACAGATACGGGGAAGTAATATGGCCAGCATCACACATTCACCAACCGGAAAGTTGGCCCCCGAGGCCAAGATCGTAGCTTTAAGTAAAGTATGCCTACAAACTTTCTGCTACATGTGAACCTTACTTATGCGTTTTTCGCAGATAAACGTTTTAGGCACCAAATTTGGTCCATTAATATTTAGCTCATAGCTTTTTTGTTAACGTTTTCTTATTAATACGTCACATTTTCTGGTCACCGTGTATGAAGTATATTAAATAACTTACTCATCTATGCGTTATGTTTATGCTATGTTAATATTATATATGGTATTGCAGAATGTATCTACCCTGCTGTAAGAGCACAAAACAGCACGCATGTTGGCATTATTACTACCTACGTGTTAACAATACACTCGGGCAAAGTCATTCTTCCCCCAGGTTGCTCTGATGGTGATGAAGAAGAATTAGGCCTAATTAATGAAAGTGTCCTGATGTGTATTAGCCAATTCGAGAGCTAGAGGTTATACATGGACTTCTATTATCGCAAAGCCTAAATCATTATAGCATTGCTGTGATTAGTAAATCTAATCCACTAGTGTATGATTAAAAAATCAAACAAATAAAGCATAATTGAGGATTTTTTAAACCAGTGTAAAGCAGCAGTATTTTAATCTCTTTACTTTCTCTAGTATGTACCTGTACTTGCAGCTTTTAGAGAAAGTACTGTATTCCAACCGAAAATGTAATGTTAGGATTTCTCCGAAAGTGTTTTGAACCCCTTCACAAAGCATTTTTAGAAAAGGCACGTGTCTGTGAACATCAGAATTAAAAACCAAAAATATGAAACTCGGTATTTAAGTTCAGGAATTTCCAAGGATGCGATTCGAAGATCTTGAAGAAGATTCCCCCGCCCCAAACTACCCTCTACATATAAAAGCATTCCTTTTGGCTCAAAAACGCCTTTAAAGATATTACTATATGTTTAAGCTATTGTAATGACAAGTAAGATGTTGAAACTCTTGAATTTTCTGTAAATAGCCTGTTAAGGCTGAATGGCTGATCTGAATAGCTTTTGTATAATTGGCAAACAGTAGGAAATAAGATCTTGCTATGCAACAAATTTAGATCTTGTTTAAGTACACAATTTATCTAAAATAAAAGTTGTTGTGGCGTTTACCATTTCCAAGATATGCTTTTTTATTAGTCTGAGTTTTCAAGTGTTTTTATTTTAGATGATACCTCGATGCCGTCAATACCTCAATAATCTCGATACTCGATGTATCGAAGTACTTTGAGACAAACCTTCGATACTTTGTCGATAATTTTGAATTTGTAAATGTTGTATTATTGAAAGTTATTGCTTTTCATGTTATGCTGGATAAGAAATGGAAGGAGTCCACATTATTGTCTCGCACATGTCCCAAAGAATTGCTGGACTAAAGTTCTTGATAGACCTTGGTTGCCTTTCCTGTGAGTGAATCAAACAACATTCTATAGACTCTTGTGTCTAATTAAAAACATGCAAAACAATGGGGCAAGGAGTATAGGTACTCGTGTAATATGCAGCTTTAACTGAGTTGTGAATGAAGCTGATTTTGCTGACGCACTAAATTACGTTTCTGCAACAGCCTGGCTTGCTGACTCACTCTCAGCCATTACATTTACCAATTCCGGTGTCCAAAATCTGTGAATCTAGAGAAAGAAATAGAACTTAAGAGGTGAGATAATACGGTGCATGGTGCAATAGAATAGAAAGAGTAAAAATGATGTGTCCTTTAACAAAAAACTTTGATTATTTATATCTCTGCATACTTCCTTGTTTTTTCATCAAATTTTTAATTGTGTGTAATGTACCTTTGTACTAAAGTGTAAATACTAATGTATGCGGGTGGCTAAAACGTTTAAACCACAAACTTATGTTTCCGAGGGATATTACTTATTACCAGATGAAAACAGAAATACATACGATGTGTGGTAGTTGTGAATAGCTATAGAATGGTGTGAGACACACATTATATTTAGTGATATGAGTTTCATGTTATATGTATATATATATTTATTAGTTCATACCTTTCAGATTGTAGAATAAAGAAGAATTGCTAGTATTCGTTTTTCTATGCATAGAAAATCCTTTAAGAGAAAGTTTTCAGTACAGAATACAGTTACATAAAAAGTGGAGCGGAGAAATTACTATTATTATTATTATTATTATTATTATTATTATTATTATTATTATTAGCCTTGAATAACAGTAGGGGATATATAACCTGTGTCATTATCAACATAAAGATTGCTGCCAATTAGAGAATATCAAAGAGGAACAATTTCGGAATACGATTCAATATAAAATTGGTTACATGCGTTTATACACCGAAAACTACTAGTAAGGACATAATTCAGTGAACAAGCTATCGCCTTTACAGTTTGTTTTAAACGAGTATCGAGTGTCAGGTTTGGTGCTCAAAAATCAGTATCGGTATTGAGTATCGAGAGATAGTGGTATCGTTCTGTCACTAGTTTTTATCTTTCTCGTCTGAAAATCGCAGTTCTTTTTTCCCCTTTGTTTCCTTTCTCTCTTTTTGCTGTTCATTCAAAGAGAACAGAATTTATAGCCATCAAGTAGCGAGCTGCATTTGACTATAGCTTTAGCTTAAGGTGTTTTTCTTACACCTACACCGAAATGGCTAAATGAGTAATGAAAGTTTATTTGTACTATCAAGAACTGATAGAAGAATACGTTTTTTAAGAATAGTTTTAGAGGAATGAGTATAGAGGGTCATTTGAATGGAACTCGTCAGTTTTTGGTTGGTTTAATTTATGAATAACAGTATTGGTATGCAGTAAGTGATTTACATGCATATACGCTATGCAAATAGTATACTATGTTTAATATTATGGTGTATTGTTTATTGCTTTCTTATATTAAATAATTGAGTAATACTATAGTAAAACAGTTCCAGTTCCATAAAATTCACTGTTACGTTTTCTCATTTGTACATTATTTTAGCCGTCTCTCTTTTAACACGCATAATTGAGTTTATACTTTAAATTATATCAGAAAGTATTCAAAGAAGATAAATGTGTACATTGGAGAGAAATCTGCTTAAATTAAACATCTACTTTGGTATGAGTCCAGATTAGTTTTGCTTTCTATTTCTGAATACTTCAGGGTGCCAAGCAGGAAGACTAAGAACAAGATGGAATAATACGGGTATGTTTTACTTGAGGACGAAACAGGTGACAGGCCCTTACTTAGGTGAAGAATACTTGGGTTTGCTGAATAAAGTTATTATCTCCAATAAATTACCAGTATTAGCAATACGCGATTAAGTGATTAGCAATAAACTGCATATACACGGTTAATAGCCTCATTATTTAATTACCGTTTGCAAAAGCGTGTTGTGTATTTCTTACTCAATCGGGCAATTCTCTATGTTCAGTATAACTGAGTTTTTCTCATCCAGAGAAACAACTACAGACATTATTTAATTTATCTATTCCTCCTCTTCAATATATATTTGTACTGTACAGTTGTGTTGATTTTAGCCTTTAATCTTAAAGGCATATCACTGTGCATGTGTCCTCATAAATTTGACCAGCGGTTATAAGGATAACTCTTTTGAAGCTGCATCACAGCGACATTAAGGTGGTATAGACGAAAGGTTTTCGGAATACGATTTCATTCCATCTTCAGCTGAAGGGCGATATTTGTAGGCACACCGCAGCGTACTAAGAAACCTTCTGGTTGAAGGAACATTTCTTAATGCCCACGGGGAAAGCAGTCAGGTGTGTTCTGCCTATGGGGTCAGCTACATGCACTTAAACATAAAACAACTGCAGCTGTGATGTTCCGTTAAATGCAACAGTGCTGAAATCTAGCGATAGAACATAGCATGAGACATGCCTATTGCGAAAGGAAAATAGATCGCAGATGCACATATACTCAGAACAGTTTTCGTTAATTTTACTTAAATTTGCTTAAATCTTAATTAAGTTAAGTGTAATGTTCATGAACGTGGAAACTTTGCCGGGATAGGCTATTTTAATCCCCTCCAAAAGTTTTGGCCAATATTAATGTTTAAAATAACACGTAATAAAAGTGCAAATGAGCAAAAGTGAAACCATTTGACAGTATATTAATCAGTTGCACTAATCTCCCTTCCCCTTGAATGTGAAATACAATTTCACGCAAAATCAATACATGTATTACCTCCCTATCATATCGAAGTTAGAATCGACATTGATCAACTTAGAGGCGGCGTTGATTACGCATAACTGTCGTACGTGTGTTTCTAGAGATTGCAAAGTGTATCGAAAAAGTCCGGAGAAAGCGTCTACATGCTCTTTAGCTACTATGGTTCTTTGCGTCACATTTTATATTGTCCATGAAAGACTGAAAATTTTGATCAGAGTCCTCTATCAGGCTTAAGGTTCTCTCACATGCCGTAAATCTACGACACGGGACCACCGGCATTACTTCCCTTCCGAAGGAACCATGCGCAGGAAATTTACTCCCGAAAAAAGCAATCGACCTCCAAGGAGTTTGAATCTGCGTCATTGAACTAGAGGTAACATAGTAGGTTTGTTCCAACATACGGTTCTGAACGGGTTCCGAACTAATTCCAACACATGCTAATGCACATGCGCCAGTCCGGTACGCTCACAGAACTAATTCGGAATTCTGTGTGGTTGGAACACTACTTGAACCGTCCGCGTTCTGTCACGGCCTTCTTCGTTGCACGGTCAATCAGAAGACGATCAAATATCTACGCTTACAGCGTTGATGAATGAAATCAAACTCCGCCGATGTACGTATGTGTATATATATACACACTTACGTACATCGTAAGCGGTTCTTTCATACTGATTCCAGTCCTAATATTCGAGCAAAAATAAATCGCGTTCGTTTATCGGCTTAAAGCCATTGATACTGAGTTATTGCGAATAACAATTGTAATATATAGATATTATATTTAAACCAGAACCCGGAAAAAGTAATTTAACACAATTCCAATTTAACATTAGGTTTCCTGCTACAGAAGCTTCTAAACACAATGATTAATTTAAAACTCCAATACTCTGAGACAATGACACCCCACATAAATTCTATTCCGAACGTAATGCAAATAATACAAAACTACATGGTACCAATGCATGCTTATGATCAGGGCTAGGATTTTTAGTTGCAAAGTTCAGATGAAAAAAGGAAGGGAAAAGGTGCTCAAATAAGGTGAAAAAGGCACAATAAGGTGCTGGTTTATTTAAGGGGATGCACAACTGAAATTGCTATTTTCTAAACTATCCATTCAATTGGGCTGAAATTTTTATTTCTTTATGTATAATTGTTTTGTGAATTATAGCCCAGTCCTAATAATTCACGGAACTGCGCGGTTGAGGTTATTGTCGTCTCTGCCTGCCCAGGCTTCGTCTCCACGTAAACAGATGACATCTCTCACAGCAACAAACTCGCATTCACGAACAGCAGACTACTGATTCTGGTGGGATAGAATCACTCATTGTCAATTGCATTATTGCGGGCTACTTTATAACAGTAAAGTGAGAGAAAGAGGTTTTCGTCGAACACACAATTATTTTCCATTGTTGCGGGTGTGCTTTCAATTCCCGCGCGGCGTTTACTTAAAGAGGTAGACTTACTATTCGCATGTACACAGCAAGCTGAGGAGACGTTAATTGAAAGTTAAAGAATAAATTGGAATGAAACTTAAAAGAAAAAAGGGGATTATGGGCATGGTTGGGAGGAAATGGTATAAAGGTGGCAAAAAGGGGTAAAAAGTCCCAAAATAACGGAATAATGTTTAAATGGAAATAATCCTCTTCTTCGGAAGTCGATGCATCATTAAAAAGATCACTGTCACCTTCTAAATCACTCATTATTGTTATCTTTGAACGCTGTTTTGCTCCCTGGCTTTGTTAGACGTTTGTTCTTTTCCTCAAGTATGTCGCCATACTACTCAACAGCGAGCAACTGCTTACCAAACACCTTTGCTATTCCGTATTGAGAAATAAACACGAATGGAGGAATAAATTACATATTCAAATTTATTTTCTACTGAATACAGAGAGTATATCGCTTTTTCAATACTCTCTGTCGGGTTTGTTCCAAGCGATTAGAATCGATTCTGAATTAACTGAGTATGCGCTGTAGACCATACAATCTGCGCATGTCTGGAATTTTCAGTTCCTATTCTTAATCACGAACCGATTTCACTGGTTCCGAACTAGTTCCCAAATACGTTGGAACAGCAAACTGGAAATTCAGAATTGGTTCTGAACTGATTCTCTGTCGTGTTGGAATGCCACTTAGCTACTGCGCACATTCAGATAATTCGGAATCGATTCTGAATCGTGTGGGAACAAACCTAGTAACCACTACACCATGGAAGACGATTGGGTGGGTGGATGGGTATGTGGATGGATGCGTGGATGGATTAGAAAAATAAATGGATGTTGTAACACTTGTAATATTTGCTTGTTGAAAATAAAGTTTCGAAACGGTACATTGATTTCCTAGTTTTTAAATTAGCCACAATCTTCTACATTTGATTTGTACCTCCGACTTTTTAACACTGAAGGCTATAGTTTCACAATACCCTTTAATATTCTGATATGCTTTATAAGAAACCGGATGTCCTCTGTTAATATTTATCGAAAGTTGGCTGTTTTTTGCATTGCTGAGCTCATTAAATCTTCCGACAGGTTTATACCACAGAAACAGCACAGTTTCTGTAACTATATTTCTAGCTTGAAAAAAATAACCACTAAGGTTTAAGCTTCTTAAATACCTGGCCAATGTTAATGGACAAATTGTTACCATAAACTAGGGTCTCTGTCTCTATGCTTACTGAATATTGCAGAATATGCAATACTTTTCACATGCAAACAAGCTAAGAATATACTTGTGACTAAGAAGTAATCAAATTCAAGTGCGTTTGTCGCATATTAATTGCTAAGTTTAAAATATTATGAAATGAAAGAACTAAGTATCTACTCGTACTTCAATTCTTTTTTAAAATGCAACTTCCTAACCCAACCTAGTTTTAAAACGAGTTTTACTTTGCTTTATGTGCATGAGGATGAAAATTCTGTATTTTGTAATGATTTTAACCGAGAACGGTATTCAAACAAGTGGAGTAATCCATACACCGCAAAGGACGACTTTGAACAGGCTGATGATATTGGCCTCTCTTAATGTAGTTTGTAAAGTAATTCGACTACATTAAGAGGCAAATAATAAACCTTTTCACATCTGGACATTTAGAATTTCCCGATATCGAACCTGATTGGAAAATTTACCTTGATAAGACTAATATTCGGAATCTTTACTTATCCTCAATGTCACAGTCTACAGTCACCCAGGCTCATTTGAGTATTATTTCACCAATTCACTATTCGCTAAGTATGACCAATCCTGATAAAGGGCGATAAAATGGTATATTGTAGCACATCTCTCCAAAGAGGTATATTACTGGAGGTAGTGTTTCAGCAAATTATGCCCCTGCTTGGCAGAGAAAGGCATGCGAACAAAAGCTGAATGAAAAATATCTTCTTCTTCATGTGAATAAGCTTTATTGTAGCTGGTTTATGTAACTTTACAACTAGTTATACGATTAAAACTCCTCAAGCTTGCGTTTGTTCCAGACAAGCAAACACCAGATTGATTGTGGCACTTGAAATGCAATGTCTTGGTATGGTATGTTGTTTAAATTTCTAGAGAGGGAATTTCTAAGCTTTTTGAGATATCCAACTTTATGATATAAAATAATTAATGTTTCCTCTTTGGTCATTCTCTAGCGACTGCCGTAGTGGTTGCAGTTTTGCATTTCAATGTGCCCAACCATCTCGTACTGCCTTTCAGAGTGGCTGTTTCGCCCAGCGAGACATCACGTCACCTTTTTCGAATCTTCCGTCTCCAAAGAGCGCATAGACGTACCCTAACCTACAATGATAATGATGGAGAAGCATGACAAACCTTAATAATCCCTGTATATTAGCATTTTATCTTCAAGAAGTATAACTAGTATTTTATTCTGTGAATAGGCGTTATAGAGTCGAAAGCAGGTATTCCTATGAGCAAAGTTAAATAAGCTTGGCGTGCGTGTCATATAGTATTCCTAATCAACCAGAATAGTATTTCTAAAATTATAATAAACACTTTCACTCAAATTACATAAGACGTCTCTGTCGTCAAAACGGTAGCGTTCCGGCTTATCAACCCAGAGATTCCTTCTCTCTCCCACCTAGAGAGGAGGAATGTGTATTTAACCACAATCATTGGCAACCCAATGCAATCTGGAAGAAGAAATTATACATACAACCGTCTTGGTTTTCCCATCATACCCATCCTGTTCCACTAAACCTGATTCAAACACCATAGTACATCATAAATCCTGAGCCATAACGACTGAACGACGTTTCGGATTATTCCTACATTTATCTCTTCCTTCTCTTTGAGCTTTCCCGTCTTCAGATCACGCGTGGGACCGTCTTGATCTTAAAACCCAACCAACCTTGACATAGCAATCATCTTACGTTATCAGTGCTCAGCCATAACGACTGAGCGACATTTCGGATTATCCTTCCTTCTCAGCTTTCCCCTCTCTTTAGATCATAAAGGATGCTGTATTGCAGTATCCTATCTTGATCCTAACCCCCCGCCAAACTAGACATAGCAAACATATTACATTATCGACCATGAGCTATGACGAATGATTATCATCACGGATAATCCCTCCATCTCCCTCTTCCTTCTTCCTCGGCTTTCCTCCCTCTCTAGGTTGCACATGGTGCCGTCGGACTGCCGTGATCTCTGTCTTGCGTAAGTGGACGTGAGGTCCGCAGTCGGTTGGCAAGACTAAGCTCTTCGCGGGTTAGCGCCACGGGATTTATTTTAACTATTTTGAGTTAACTCCCTACTGCACAGAGTTTTCAATATAGCTATTATTATTATTATTATTATTATTATTATTATTATTATTATTATTAACTGAAACATGAAGAAACTGAATATGGCATTTCTTGTTGATGTCTGTTTCAAATATATATCTTCTTCGTTTTAAGAGTGTATAAGGCTATCACATACTTATATATCTTAATGAACTTTTATGTTTATAAAAATCAGCATTTCACAGTACTGAGATTAAAAATTAATAAATCACATTGTGGTGCTGTTTAAAATCGTTTTAATAGAGACTTAAGTGAAACTTACTTTTGAGTGTGGTAACTGTTTGTATTGTCACGTGCAAAGTCATAATGCATATTAAATTGAAAAATGGAATCCAGTAAAACTGTTTTGAAAATCCAAACTAGCTTATACAATACAGGCGAAACTTAGGCATAAAGTATTTTCATAATCTCTTCTCAAAATGAGGAGGGATAATTTGGTGTTATTGGTAATACTGCTCAGTGTGTTAACATGTAATTGGATGGAGCCATTTATTTTGAAGTGCGATACCGAAACTCTTTAAGGGTTGAGAGGTTTCCCTGCTTTTTACAAAGTGGAAAAAAGAAAAAAAATGCCCAATTTTCAAAAGCTTTTACACCCACATATGCTATGAACTACTGGAAATGTAACGCTATGTTAACTTCAAGGCTAGCAGAGTGTAGCAGGTTTAACAGGCGACTTAATGTTTCGAAGAGCACCGCTTATCCTGCAAACTACACATACTTATGCTCACTGTTGGTGCTAGTTGAAGATATCCCTACTTATAAACAATGTTTTTAAAAAACATTATGTCTATGCTAATTTTTTCTACCCAATAATTTCATTTCTATATCTCTTCTACAAACTATTCTTATGAAGTTATTTTTCTATATATTCATCTAAATCTGGATACACGTTTGCAAAGATGGTTTCATTACACGTTTCATTGTAGGTATCAGGAGGATATCGGAAGCTGAAAGGATAATAAGTTTTAAAAGCCAGTCCCTCTTTGCCGTACTCTTTGCACAAAATCACGTAAACCAAACACTTCAAAAACATAAAGTATTGAAACATTCAAGCTAAGAGCAAGGAATATTTCGAAAATAATTAATGTTACAAAAAGGTGTGACACAAATTGTATTTTGACCAGACCTACATGTTGCTCCAGTAAGGTTATATTTATACAAAACCGTTACCTTTTATACAAAATTATACATGTATTCAAAGTGAAAGAGACTGAAAAAATTACTACCAAGATATTCTAAACATATATTTATTATTGAGGCAAAAGCCTTAAACATCATTACGCAATTTTATTCAAAAGTGTGAGGGCCATTTTTCATAAAATTAAAAATAATAAAAATTGTTCTTATAAAGGGCAGTTGGGGCAAGATTACTTTCTTCAAAACCTTCTGTCGCACCTTTGGAACAAAAAACGAACTTTCATATTTATCTAATAGTTCCTTTTTTACTTTCTCTACCACGCATATGACGTGCCCAAAATGTGGTCCATAATGGAACTGAGCATTTTATGTTGGTACAGATAAAATTTAGGCGCATCCCTACAAGCTTGACCACCTCTTTTTTCGAGTATAATTCCAACCACTGGATTAGCAGGGTACTTTACCTCCCTCAAGTATGACCGAAGTGCCGAAGGGTAACATTACAACCTAAATCTTATATTTTCAGGCTACACTACCGTTTTCCTAATGCCGGTTTTCTTATCGCCGTTTAGTAGCGGCAAAAACTTAAACTTCGTCTCCATATTGTTTATAAAAGCTCTCGTATAAACGTTGTAGCTGTCGTTCAGTTTAACAACTCATGCAAATAATTTTCTACCCCTTCCTCTAGAGGGCCAAATGATATTGTAATTGGCTTAGCTTTTCCTTGTGATCTAATCGTAATGAAACTCTTTTACAGAGGTGGTATCGGAAACACCCCTTCATTTCACATAGATTATAAACATCCCTCATTGATTATTTTTTATGCCCCTGATTTTTTTTCAAGCCAGTTAGTTAGATACAGAACTGATACCGGCTGGTTGGAGTCAAGAGCTGGATACCTAAAGGTGGAAACCTTACGGAGGGAAAAACACTAAGGTGATCTAGGAGAATGCACGACAGTATTTATAGTAGGTGGAGAACATATTACTCTCCAACCAAAAATTCTATATCGAGATTTCAACGTAAATGCATGTTTTTATAAAAAGGTCTCTGAGAGAGAGAGAGAGAGAGAGAGAGAGAAAGAAAGAGAGAGATTATGTCTACTTGTATGTGAACAGAATAACTCAAAAATGAAAAGTCGGATAAATACCAAACCTTCTATTCAAGTACACTTTCTTCCAAAAATGCTACACTAAGATTTTCAACCAATTGCCCCCTCCAACTACCCTTTAATCGAAATCGAAGCGTTCGATTTTCTCAAAAGTAGCTCTACCGATTGGATTAAAATACCACATATTAAGGATATTTACATGGCGAATAAAACGAACATATACAGGGTGGGCCATCTAAGTTCAGACGGTACAATATCTCCAAAACTAAGCGGTGTAGGAAGAAATTTCTTTATTAAACGCTGCTTGATATTATGGGGGAAAGTAAATGTCATTAGTCGTGTTTTATTTGGAGTACGTTGTGATGCTCATTTTGGGGTTCATTTAATTTGACCCTAATTGTAGGTTACCATTTAAAAAGCTTCAGTTGACCCTAAAATGACTATATAACGTCCTCCAAACCACACACGACTAATGGCATTTACTTTCCTCCATTCAAGCCACTTTAATTACAGACCTTTCTTTCTAAAACGCTTAGTTTTGGAGACATTGTACAGTCTCAATGGTCCACCATGTATATTGAACTTTTCAGGGATAGCTTGTGAAGTCCTGTTCATTTGAAAGGAATTTTATATAATCTTGTATAGCTGGTAAAGTTAGGCGATAGACGACAACATACTATACAAGCAAGGTAAACCTCTTTAAAACAGATATTTTGTTTCAAATGACTTTTTAGTGGCATACGCCATTTCCGAGGTATCCGTTATTAATGGTTTGAATTGTTCATACCCTATCATTCTTTAAAGTCAAGTTCTGTAGACCTTCACGTTTCTTTTTTATAATTTGTTTACGTTGAATAACTACAGTGGTTATATTGCGGTACAAAAATTACAGAATAATTCAATGTCAATACAATCTAATTAAAGTGCAGTATATGCATAATAACAAATTAATTCAACAGAATACAATATTTTACAAAATAAATGCTATGCAGTTGTTGTACAGACACATAAGATTATACGATGATGTGGATTGAAGAAATTTAAGGATGGCTTGAATAATTTTCGGGTTATTGAATACTGTTGGAAAAGGAGCCGTTATGTTGTACTGTTTCATTTCACCTCGTATACTGGGCATTTTATAAAGATGTGCTTGATGGTTAAGGTTTGGTGACAATGTTGATATTCATGAGGCGGTTCCTTGCGTAAAATGATAGTGTTTGTGACTCTTGTGTGGCCAATGCTCAGTTTTCTTATTTTATCGGAGTTGTTTCTTGCGATTGCATGGAAAGAGTATGGAGTTTTAAGGTCAGCATATACCATCCAGTTCTTAAACATATGATATCGCTGTTCCTCGTATATCCTAAATAAATGTGTGATGCAGCTATTTCCGCAAAGGTTTATCTCAATTAAAATGAAGCAGATAGAAAAAAGAGCCTTCGTAAGAATAATTTGTATACCCATTAGTAGGATGTTATAGGGGAAGCTGGGCCACTTTTTTGCGTTTATATGGGAAAAGATAGGGAAAACGAGGAGAAATGTTAGGCTAGGAGAGCGTTCAAGGAGGAAAATTCGTTTATATGAGGGAGGTAGGAAATACAAGGAGAGATGCTAGGATAGAAAGAGCTTGAAGGCTACAGCATGTGATTATATGGGGAAAAGATAGAGATTACAAGGAGAAATGTTGATTAGACAGAGGTTGAAAGGGTATAATATACGTTTTATGGGGAAATATCGGGAATATGAGGCGAGATGTTAGGCTAGCCAGGGGATGGAGAGTAGTTTATGCGTTTATATAGAAGAGACAGAAAACCGCGGGGAGGTGCTAAACTAGGTGGGATAGGTGGCTAGAAAAGGCATTTATATAGCAGAGATAGGGAATACCAGGAGAAGTGTCAGGCTTGGCGGCTATTGAAGGATGGAATATGGGTTTATATGGGAGAGATGCTAGACTAGGAGGGTGTTGAGGACTAGAAAATGCATTTATACGGAAAGAGATAGGGAATCGGGGAGAAAGGCTACGGAAGACAGACACTGAAGGTATTTAGGGTGTTTTCTAGAAGGGAGGGTATTTAGAGCTCAGACACAATATAACTATTTCAGAAGGCGCATAGAAAATTTTTGGGCACATGTTTAGCTTACTTTGCAGATATTCTAAGTGTTTTAATGCAGTGGAGCAGGCATTGGACATCCTATTACTGACTTTAAGGCATTTTAGACACAGAAACAGGTACTAATTTAGAGTGTTGATGTAAGCATTTAAACCAGTGTACTAGGAATTGTGAGCATTTCAGCATTCATTTAGGGGCATTTTAGCCACATGTACAGGTATTTTTTATTGTTTTACATCATTTCAGATATGGACACAGCTTTCAGGACATTCTGGTACATGGCAGGGGGATTTCAGGTGCGTCGAAAGCATTTTTGGAAGTTGGAGCAGGTAGGTTCAGGGTATTGATACAGATATTGAACACCTCTCCAAACATACGAACCTGCACGAAGACCTACTCTCATACCCGAACACATGTATAGGGTCTTTCAACAAGAGTGCCCTATCTTTGAACTTAAACAAAACACGTTCTATAAATGATAGAGGTTTATTTATTTTTATTTTGCAACATAATTAATGTCATTACGTGTGGAAGAGAAGATAAGTTAAGTGACCACAGCGACTTCGTTGGGTTTTGCGTAAGCGGTTGACCCAATTTTCAATGACAGAAGAACGGAAATTAGGTCCAACTTCACGAATAACACGCGTAATGTTATTCATAAGATCATTTACTGTTTCTGGCTTCTTTACATAAACTCGAGATTTAATATAACTCCAAAAGAAGTAATCCAACTAGGTTAAATCACATGACCTCGGGGACAAGTTAACATCACCACCACGGGAAATGATGAAACATCTGAACTTCTCCTTCAAAAGATTGATTGTTTCGAGAGCAGTATGATATGTGGCACCATCTTGCTGGAACCAGATGTTTCTGAGATCCATACCATCCAATTGATGCCAAAAATAGTCTCTTATAAGAGTCCGGTATCTTTTTCCATTGACGGTTAGAGCTTCTCCATCTTCATCTTGGAAAAAATATGGACCAATAATTCCGCCATACCAAAATTCACACCACACAGTAACCCTTAGGGGACGAAGTGGTCGTTCTTGAATCTGCATTATATTGTGATTGGTCCAATAGCGGCAATTTTGTTTGTTAAGACAACCACCCATCTAAAAGCGGGCTTTGTCGCCGAAGATGATTTTTCGACAAAAATCCGGGACAGCTTCCAATTGCTCCATAGGCCCAGTCAGCGAATACACTGCGCAACCTATGGTCTTTGGGCTTTAGTTCTTGAGTTAACAACATTTTGTAAGCATGAAACTTCAAATCCAGATGCAGAATTCGCCAAGCTGTGGTCGGCGAAAGCCCCAATTCTTGCGCTCGACGAGCAACTGACTTGTTTCCGTTCTCGCGTACGTCTCACGAACGGCGTCTATGTTTTCGTTGGAGCGCTTACGTCGATTACGTACAGACGTTCTTTGATCGCTGACAGAACCGCTTCATTCAAATTTATCGGTCAAACCCGAATCGTTCTCTCGCAGGGACGATTGTACACACCGTAAACTTAACGCAATACACGGAAAATTTGGAGAACATTTCATCCATTTTAATGATAAATATTCACAATTTCTACGCGTTGCTGAATGCTGTAACGTTTCATGGTTATTTCTCAATAACAACTGTAACCACATGAAAAAATGACTGCCGTAACTCAATAACAACGGCACTGTCACATGTTAAAAATAGGATACTCTTGTTGAAAGACCCTATACAACACCTATTGAAAAATGAGTTTAGACGCATAATCACGGTTTTATTATTAAAATTCAGTATATAATTGATCTAAAAGGTACGTGCTTAGAACTGGACTTCATTGTGCTAATTAGTCTTGAGGTGTTAAAATCGTATTCCCTTCAAGAATAATCAGCTTTCTAGGGTGGATTAACTTTGTCAAGGCGAAGAAGCCTGCATCAAGAGTAAGGATGAATAACTGTGTATATAGGGATAGTAAGCGTTAAGGAAGCGTTACTGGATACGCTTGTAATAAATCTAGAAAGAAATTCCTCCGATGTTATGACAAAAGAAGACATGAGGTGAGCTGCAAGAAGCTCTTCAAATATAAACATTGTAACGTAATCTTCAATGATGGTGATAAGGGACAGCGGCACGAGGATGTATATGAAATAAGCAGTCCACAGAAGAAAAGCACATTGGAGCCTACTAAACATCAGTTATTATTAACAATGGATCACTGTGACATGAAAGCATACGAGACATTGTTCGAAGGACGATTGAAGTCGTATTTTATACGATGCAATTCATCTAAGGACCTGAATATGTACCTGCATGAGGCAAAACAACGAATAATCCATGCAATGCATAAAGAGCTTGATATTCACAAGAGTGTGAAAATTAATCTGCTGGTTGAGTGCCGATTGGTAAACAGTATCGGAGAAACCTGTGACAAAACATTTAAAACACGGATTCAGCCTGTGTTTCTAGAAACGAATCTGGAGTCAACGTTGGAAGCGAAATACAAGAAACTGGCCACTGAAGTGATGGAGTCGCAGCTTAAGGGCAGCAACTGGGCTTTTCTTGCTGTGGAAGGAGTTCGGCTCCGTATGAATAAGCATAACCCGTTACGATGAAGTAGCTACATACCACTACCTACATCTGTTGAAGCAAGAAAGACCTGCATAAACATCCAGCACTACAGCGATGAGAAATGCTTTTTTATTCTGTACTAGCCAAATTCGTCAGCACCAAGCCTAAACGCGTCAGTAAATACAAACAGCTTCAAGATAAGTACAACTTCAGCCGTGTTTCCTATCCTACTCCGCGTTCTCAAATACCTACATTTGAGAAGCTTAACAGGATGTCTATCAACATTTTCGGACTGGATGAGAAGCATGAAGTGTATCCAATTAAGGTTACTGAGACCGAACTAGCTGAGCATCGTGACTTGTTCCTATTGAGTGACAGTAGCGGAAAATATCACTACGTATATATCAAGAATTTTGAGAAGCTCGTTCGACGCCAGAAAACTAAGCATAAAGAACGTGTTTATAGCTGCAAGCAGTGCTTTGCACATTTTGATTACCAGTGTGGACGAAGTTGGCTGGAAAGACTACAAGAACATGCAGCCGTCTGTAACTAATATGATCTTGCAAGGATGGTTATGCCTACCAAGGAGAAATCATTTGTACAGTTTAAAAATGTTGAGAGGATGCTGAAAGTAGCTTATGTAATCTATGCAGATTTTGAGAATATTCTCACTCCATGTCATACGTGCATCCCTGATCCTGAAACTTCCTATACAACCCCTTATCAAGAGCACACACCAATGAGCTTCTGTGTTTATGTGAAGTCCTCATCAAGGGTAGAACACTTCGAAACTGGTCTTCCTAAGCAGCTGCATGTATACCGTGGTGATGATGCTGCTCAGAAGTTTATGGAATATCTGACATCCCTTGCAAAGAAGATTGATAACATATACAAATCTGCTAAGCCAGTGAAACTTACAGATCAACAGGAAAAGGATTTTGAGTCTTCTATAGTATGCTACTTGTGTGGAAAACCCTTTACAGAAGAGAAGTACATGGTACGCGATCATGATCACTTCAGCGATGAATACCGTGGAAGTGTGCATAAAGAATGCAATTTGGCCTCCAAAACGCCTAAATATATTCCGGTCTTCATGCATAACCTTAGCGTATATAACTCTCATTTCATTGTTAAGGAGTTGGGATTTACTAGTGAACGTAGTTAAGGTAAGGTAACTGAACAAAACTATATCTCATCCTCCAGTATGTAGGAGATATAAAGCTCCGCTTCGTGGACAGCTTTCGATTCCTGAGTACAAGCATAGATAAGGTGGTAAAAAATCTAATCTCATACCTGAAACACAGAAGTACTACGGAGAAGACAAGTTGATGTTGATGACACGTAAGGGCGCATTTCCCTATGATTACGTCACTTCATGGGATGTTTTGAATGAGATCTGCCTGCCTCCTAAGGACTCCTTCTACAACAGATTAAATGAAGAAGAAATTAGTGATTCTGACTACGATCATGCTAGAAATGTATGGAGACTGTTTAATGTGAGAAACCTGAGCGAGTACAGCGACCTCTACTTAACCTCAGATGTTCTTCTAGCTGATGTCTTTGAGACATTCAGAGAGCAAAACTTCAAAACACACAAAGTAGATCCTGCACATTATTTCACCTCTCTAGGACTTACCTGGAACGCCATGTTACTTTATACCGATATCGAGCTGGAAGTGCTAAAAGATTATGATCAATTACTCATTGTAGAATCCGGCATAAGAAGGGGTTTATGCTAAGTTTCCCATCGGTATGCAGAGGCTAATGACACTTGCATGGAGAAGTTTGATCCCTCGAAACCAACCCAATTTATCACATATGAGGTCGCTAATAACCAGTATGGTTGGGCAGTGTGTCACGCCCTTCCTTTTTGTGGATTTCAGAAATAAACTTCCAAAGAATTACAAGAAGATGACACGCATGTGTAAATATTAGAAGTTGACATTGAGTGCCCTGTTGAACTTCATGATGTGCATAATGATATACCATTCCTGCCCGAGTGTTTGAAGCCAAAGGACTCGACTACAAAGAAGCTAATTCCTCACCTTGGATCTTGACGCAAGTATGCAGTGCATTACATGACTTTGAAGCAAGCTCTTATTCATGGACTACGGCTAACATAATCCATCGTGTGCTACAATTCCAACAGTCTCAGGGTTAAAACCTGAGGCAGTATTTTTAACACTTGAATAATTTTAAATTAAATTATATAATATGTAAATTCAATAAATGCCCGCCTTGAAGCAATATGTAAGTAATAAGTTTTTAAATGTATGTAACAGTCATTGCAAATGCTTATATTATTGTAAACATGTTTAATAATGTTATGTGAATGCATTACGTAATTTAATAATGTAAGAGCTGTGAGAATAATAAGTTTAAAGTTGCTAAGAATGAGGTAACAATGAGGTTACTTTGAGGCAACAATAAGTTTCAGAGCTTGAATGCTACTAGTCATTATTAGGGCAGCAATATTGTAAATTTTGTGACAGTTTAAAAATTGCCAAGCAACAGCCAGAAAAAGCTTAAGTTAAATGCAGGTATTCTATTGGACCAGGATTAGACAATCAGTGACTTGAAATACAGAGGTTTATGGATTTGGGCGGTTAAAATGTGTTTAGTTGCCTGCAGAATTTGGTAGTAACCGGATGGAAGATGCTTTCTCTAGGGAAATATTACGTATTCGTGTGAGACGTAAAATAAGTATACGCGTTAACAAAGTGCAAGTATTAAATAAAAGAATCCCACAGCTCGTAATATCAGTGTAGTGCTATTTAATTTGTGTCAAAGATTAATAAAAAAGTAGGTTAATTTAAACTTAAAATCTGTGTAAGCCTACATTCTTGTCGCACCACGCCCTGATTAAGAGAAACGTGTCTCTAAAAACAATACTGATGCAGCCGAGGCAAACATAAACATAAACAATGTTTATAGAAGCAGTTTAATAACAAAGTTAATATTTTTTTAAACTTGGAGCGTAATAACAAAAATACATCTTCAAATTGGCTTTTCATACGTAGCAGCATATTACACAACAAAACACCTTCTCAAATTGTGATGCAAAACTTCAACTCCAACAGTAACATAAACAAGAACAAATAATACTTTCTCAAACCGTATGTGGAATTTAACCACAGACTACGAGAACAGCTGCAAATTATTTTCAGAAGGATCTCTACAAACTGTTCAAGAATGCTATGTTTGGAAAAACTACGGAGAGCCTGCGTAATCGTGTGAGTGTACGGTTGGTGACAAACGAGAAGACTCTGGAAAAGTTAATTGCCAAGTCTACGTCTATCGACCGAACAATATATGCTACCAACATATCTGCTGTGGATATGGCCTTCCGACAGATTGTGTTCAACAAGCCTATATACATTGGAATGGGTGTGTTGGACATCTCCAAGACATTAATGTGTCGCTATCACTATGATGTGTTGTTACCGTATTATGGAGCTGAAAACCTGAAGCTTATGTATATGGACAATGATTCATTCATTTATCGAGTGAGAACTGAAGATGTGTACCAGGACAAGCTACGTTTTCTTGAACACCCAGATACAGCTGAGTATCCTACAAACCTTATATGTTATTCAGCTCTAAACAAGAAGGTGCTTCGAAAACTTAAAGATGAGATTAATGGTGTCGGATTACGACGTAAGATGTATGCACTAGATATCTACGGCTCAATGATAAAGAGATTAAAGGCATAAAGCGTTGTGGTGTTAAGCAGTACATCAATTCGAGAGCTACACTGACTGTCTTAGAACCAGAGAAATAATAAGAACGCCCAGATCCTATCACGAGATGTTACCACAGTGCAAGTGAATAAAATTGCATTGACTCCATACGACGATAAAAGAGTTATTGCCGAGATTGGCATAACGACATATGCATATGGGCATTACAGCATTTCAAATAGAGCTTAAGAGAGTGTAACCCAAAATGAAGATTTACTCCGTGAGTCTACAATTTAAAAAAATCTGATGTGTTACACTCACATGACTTTCTCTACTCTTGTACAAACTATTTTTACACACGCTTATTCTCCATATGCTTCATGTTAATCGAGATATCGAGATGTCAATCTTATTGATAATTTTCTTGTAGATGCAAGGGGAATATGGTAGGTTTTAAGCCGTAGTCAAATATTTTAACGCTGGTTGCTATGTGGCGCATTCCATTCTCTTTGCATGTGCAGGTCATAAAAAATGAATAACGAATTTGAGAAAAAGTATAAGTATTGGAAAATTTAAGGGAATAACAAGCAATATCCCGCAAACGATTCACTCAACAAAAGAAATGTATATGACATAAATTGTGTATTTTAACGCGATCTACATTTTTTGTGTAGTAAAATTTTGTCTATCTCTTATGGTTTACCAGTTGTGAAAAACTCGTTCACAATGAAGAATGCTTTTGGAGACATTCCCAGAAAATTCGAGATATACATTTTATTTGTCATGACAATATCTTAAACATATGATATTTTAATCAAAATCGTTAGAGCCGTTTTTGAGAAAATTAAAATTTTCGAAAAATCTTCCATGTAAAGGGTAGTCTGGGGTGGGGGGATTTTCTTGAAAACTTTCGTGTCGCATCTCTGGAAAATACTGAACCTAAATACCAAGTTTGGTGTTTATCCGACTGTTCGTTTCTGAGTTATGCTGTTCACAGACACACAGACACACACACACACACACACACACACAGACACACACACGCACATGTTTCCAAAAGTGCTTTTTTTTGGATTCAGGGGGTCTCAAAACATGTATTTCCGGTGAAATCTCGGTATCGAATTTTTGGGTGGAATACAATACTTCCCCTACTTACTATACGTAGTAGAGAAAGTAAAAGTGATAGTTTACACATGTACTGTGTATACACCTAGAAGACACCTGATGAATAAAGAAGAATAAGAAGATGGAAGAGGAGACTTTAACCCTGCCATTAGGAGCATGCTAGTCTCAAGCCTAGAGCGCCTACTCTGACAATACCTAACTAATAAAGAATCAATTAACCGGTGCCTATCCATACAAAACAGAAAAGATGAATAACAACCATAATATCAATAACGCAGCTTAAGGTTGGGTTAGAATAGACACCTCTACATAGTTTATTACATGTTAGTGATAGAATATTGAGAAAACCTCAAAAGGAGCCGATATGACTGTAAAAACGATAGAAATGGTTATATTTCATCACAAGTTCTGTACAACAAAGGAGAAAATCTCTATAAGACATGAGAGAATGCCTGAAAATCATGTGCCAACACCATAAAAATTGCTACCATAGTTTCTAAAATGCCTTCAGAATACTGTAAAGGCCTGTGTCCATGCCACATCCATAGCCTAAAATACCTTCAAAGAGCCACAAATGCTCTTACGTGCATAGGTGTTAAAATATCGTAAAAGCAACATAAAATACCTCGAAATATTCCGAAAAGTCTTAAAAGCCTGAATCAATACCCTGAATCTACCTGCTGCAATTTCAAAAAATATTTGAAACACCTGAAATTCCGCTGCCGTTTGCCAGTATGTCCCGAAATCCTGTGTTCATATCTGAAATGTTCTAAAATAATCAAAAATACCTGTACCTGTGGCTAAAATGTTCCTAAATGATTACTAAAATCCTCACAATTCCTAGCACACTGGTTAAAATGCTTACACCAACGTCCTAAAATATGTATCTGTTTCTGTGTCTAAAAATGACTTAATACCAGCAATATGATACCCAATGCCTGTTCACTGCATTAAAACACCATCAGAATACCTGCAAGGTAAGCTAAACATGTACACAAAGAAACTTCTAAGCGACTTCTAAATTAGTTATATTGAGTCTTTGCTGTAAATACCCTACCTTCTGAAAACACCCTAAATACTTTCAGCCCCTGTCTTCCGTAGCATTTCTCCCCGCATTCCCTATTTCTTCCCTATAAACGCATTTTCTAGTCCTCAACACCCCTCTAGTCTAGTATCTCTCCCGTATAAACCCATATTCCGTCCCTAAACATCTGTCTAACTTGGTATCTCAGCAGATATTTCCTATTTCATATTCCGTCCTTCAGTCGCTGCCTAGCCTGGCACTTCTCCTAGTATTCCATATCTCTGCTATATAAATGTATTTTCTAGCCTCCTATCCCACCTAGTCTAGCACCTCCCCACAGTTTCCTGTCTCTTCCATATAAACGCATATACTACCCTCCATCCCCTGGCTAGCCTACCATCTCGACTCGTATCCCTTATCTTTCCCCATAAAACGTATGGTATACCCTTTCAACCTCTGTCTAACCAACATCTCTCCTTGTAATCCCTATCTTTTCCCCATATAATCACATGCTCTAGCCTTCAAGCCCTTTCTGTCCTAGCATCTCTCCTTATATACCCGACCTCCCCGTATAAACGCATTTTTCTCCTTGAACGGTCTCCTAGCGTAGCATCTCCCCTCGTTTTCCCTATATTTTCCCATATAAACGCAAAAAAGTGGCTCAGCTTCCCCTTAATATCCTACTTCCTTTAATAAGTAATGAAGTGAAGAGAAAGTCATGTAAATAAGTCGCACCAGATATCTTTTGAGTTCTACCATACACACACCCTGGTACTCACATAAACAAATATGCATACAGAATCACAAGGACACTTTCTTTGTAACGTTTTGGTCTCAGTGTGCCTCAAAATATGTATTTACGATGAAATCTCGATATGAAACTTTGGGTGGTATAAAGTACTTCCCCTATTTACATTAGGTAACTAATAGAGACCGTGAAAAATCTTAATTTTCCTTCCAACATAAATTACTATTTAATTTTTCTTATGAAATTATCAGAATCTCTAAAGAACCAATGCCGAATTCCCATTAAATTAATAAATTTGTCTAACGATTTAATTTGGAATTTTTCTGATAAATTGAGACGTTTGTTTAATAAAAACTGATTTTTCAGAAATGGGGAACAAAACCGGAGGAAGTTGATCACAAGTAAACTCAACGTGGAAATGCATAGCAATGGAGACCCAACAGAAAGTACTATTTAAGAATGCAATTTGAAATTGAGCTAGGACGCAAGATCGCGATAACTAAAAGAAATTATTGAAAGCCTGGTATTATCATCCTTATAATCAACATTAATCAACTATATACCAGATTAATCAGAAAGGTCAAAACGTGAATCAATATACGAAAGGATGGATGTGCTGAATTTTCCTCTCTGATCCTCATTAGTCGTTTGTTGCTACCGGCCCGGTGTAAAATTTGGTATGATGTTACTAACTCCTTCGCATGGAAAGAAATTATGGATTTGAGGCACAAAAGATTAAGGAAACAGGTAAGTGTTCATGATGGTACATATGAACTAGTGTTGTATTAAACAGACGAGTAACTTTCTCGAACATTATGTCAGTGCACATGTATAGAAGTGTCGGCTTCTTACCACCTTGTGTTATGTAAACCCAGCACTCAGTTCTGCGAAAGCCTTCTTTAATGATTAGAACAAGCAAAGGATGCCCTTGAGCACTTTTTCAGTAAATATTTCCTGTTAACCGCACGTCAGCTAGATGTTGAAAATGGCACTGCTGATGATTTTCAAACCGTGGAGCTCAATCCATGGAAACCCAAAGGACTGAAAAGGAAGACTTTAATGATAGACATTAAAACTACCCTATATCAGTTAAAATGAAAGAAAATTATAAACGCACAGTGACAAACGTGTAATGAATGGAAACTCTAAATACCAAAAGTTCAAAATAACTAATTACTATTTAGCTGCAGACACGCTTATAAAACGCATGCCTATCCTATTCTAAAAAGAACATAGGAGCGGAGATTTTAAATAATACATATTGCTTTCGATAACTGCAGATTTTTTCATCATCTTAAATTTTAACACACATACACATACAAATTGCATATATGTGTATGCGTGTTTATATAATTTTTTATATAATGAAGCAATTCTCGCCAGTTAAATTGTATTTCATTTTCCGAGTATTTTTTATGATTTTCAAGCCAAGCTTTTACCAGACCAATCAAAAACGACATCATCCACTGTATTCGTCGAGAAAACTGGAAGACTACCGATGCTGACTGAAGAAGAGAACTCTGCCCCTAAAAAAGCGGGAATGTTTGAGCGTTGCAAACTCTCCTGCTGATTGTTGACTTCCTTCCTTCCTGGTGTGGGCGTTGATGATTTTCAGCACTTCTGCATTGGTATTACTCTTAACTTTTTCTAGAGTTTGGAAACTGGAGACTATATAAAATTCAGGTTCACTATAGCTTTAGTTTATTAACATTGGTTTGCCGCTAATCTTGATTTCTATCCCTCAAATATTACAGAATCATGGGGTCCAACTGCAAAGCTGCATCCCTCCAAGCTTTTCAATAAAGAATAGCTCTTTATATTTCATAAACTCCTATCAGCTTCTGCACACGCTCCACCATCAAAGCGGCGTGACGCTAGTAAGTAAATCAGAAAATCAGACGCGAGAATCTCTGAGCACTCTCTTTTATACACCCTGCAAGTGACATTGTTTTAAACCGTTGTATGAGAACATTTCCCTCACATTTGGATTTCCCGCTGCTGTCCAAGTCTCTCGCTATCTCTTTCTAACTTATAGCTATCTCACTCAAACAAGCGTCTCTACAAGCCATGTTTAGCTTAGGTCCTGTGCTCTCTGTCCCCGGAGATATCTTTGAATGGTACAGCTTGGCGTCATGTACCTGATTTCTTCCACCGCACGGCTAGCTATTTAACATACATGTATTTACGGTTTTATAACACTATTTCCCTTAATATTAATATTTACAATGCGGTGTCATTGTTTTCGCTATGCAATTCAATCGATTAACATCAAGCAGATCGAAAAATAAGTTTTTGTAAGAAAACAGACTTCGACAGCAGTTGTTCATGATAACCTTATTTTCTTTTGCGAAGGCCTCCTCTCATTTTACTGATATTTAACTTCATGTTGTGGGCTTCTTCTGGGCATTGCCATCGGCTCATTGCTTAAGTTCATACTTACGCCGCAAAGTATAGTTCTTCTTACCAATGCTACTATTGGCTGGTAACTTGACAATTGTATTATTTTCGTGAACAAAATTTTCTATGTCCCATTAGGGGGCAACCATCATCTCTGTTAAGCAATTTTTTGTGTTTATCTCATGCTGTTCTGTGTAATAAACGGTAACACACTGCTAATCTGAATATTATTATCGAAGTCGATGTTTTACAGACAATGCTGCCTGCCAGTGTTTAAGTGTTCGTTACACGAGTTAATATGGATCTTCTTGTCTGGGCTATGTAGGGCTTGCTGTAGTCACATGTACTCCCGAGCTCTACATTTAACTGGACTTATAATGGATTTCAGTGTTTAACTTACTATTATTATGACGGAGGGAACACACAAGTGTACTTATCGCCCCAAGGTGAAGCAACCTCAGGAGGCAACAGGCCACAGAGACGCTCAGCTTGAAGAGCTCATCACACCGGTGGTTTGCTTAGAGAAGGCTGGAGGAGGAGCTGGGAGAAATCGACCCACTTGAGGTGATGCTGACATCTGGCAGGGTCAAGAAGAACTTTCCAACGAGCAAGTATCTGCGCCATTCGTTGACCACTAAGCCTACCTGAAACATAAAAGTGGAAGATAAATTACGGAAATGAGGGAAAGGAAATTCATGGTAGAAGATAAGCAACTCCAGAATTGACCCTATCAATCAGAGAAAACCACGAAAAAACCATGGTCATAGTGGTCCCAGAGATGGAATCCAGAACCTCCCGAATGCGACCCTCGCACGCTGCCACGGAGCCATCCCGATCGATTAACATAAAACGCATATCTTGTTTTTATTTTATAGAGATGTAGCGATTTTAATACTTCATTTGAGTAAACCCAACTTTCACTTCCTCTTTCTGCTTCGCCATTCCCTTTTGTTCGCATTTACTTTTATTATTTTCATTTTGAAAGGCTCTTAAGCTCGCTGGAATAACCGTTGATCTGGAGAGTCCTGTGGAAGTGCTTAGGTAATTTTGCGTCACATATTCGGCGACTCGTTGACACATTGCACTCCATTCCGCTACAGTCCGATAGGCTCATGGTGAGCCTAAGTAATGCTTCTGTGCACCTTCCCTGGGTAGGGCTTAACCACAGAGATGGTAGGATGGTGATTTTTGGGTGTTGGTTTGATAGGAGGTAGTGCCTATGTTTTTATAGGTTCCTCAAAGGTTGCCGTTTCAGGAGCAGAATCCATTCGCTGCTCTGCTGGTGTATGTGGTTCCAAATGGATTTAATGAGCTAAATTTTGAATGACCGCTCCCAGGGGGAGGGGGAGTACTTACAGTCAGCATTATGCTGCTGGCTGGTTTAGGGTCTTCGTTACCGGGTGCCCACACGCCATGCGAGAAACCCGGTAGCGTTTGTATCGACGTTCTGTGGATAAGTAGTCCCCCAGAGATCTGACAATAGTCGTTCTCATGATAAGTCAATCTGACGTAGAAATTTTGAGCCCGGCGCCTAATCACATCCTTTACATATGGAAGGGCCGAGGTTTCACGTAGTAACCTCACTGGAAAACGAAAGCAAACACAGTAGATGTATCGAAGTCTCCTTTTCTGTATCCGTTGCAACAAGAGAAGCCAGGAGTTTACTGTCATACCCCACACCTCACAAGCATAGAGCATCAGAGGTGGTATAAGCGCTTTATAAAGGCGTAACTTTAGGTGAGCCGGTATGGTGGAAGTCAGAACCGGTTATAAGGCAGCTTCCGCCCTTTTAGCCCTGCTCTTTGTCTCCAGCAAGTGTTCACGAAATGTTAGATCCTTATCTAGAGTGACGGATAAGTAGCAGATGGATGTTTCACACTCTATCCTCTGACTGTAATAGGAGAGCATTGGTATATCTGCTGCGGGGAATCATGGCCTGGTGAACAGGGCAACATGGCTTTTGCCCGGACTGACGGACATCCGCCACTACCTCCATCAGATTTGGACAGGACGGAGGTGTCGTTGGATAGGGTTGAAGGCTCTGAGAATGTGTCGGTTTGTTGTGTATAGCAGGACGTAATCAGCAAACTCGGCCATGTTGACACCCTGCACCATTGAAAAGTCTGCCATGAACAGACTAAACAGCGTGGGAGATAATACAGAATCTTCAGGGACTTTGCCTCGTATGGGCTTCAGTGTTGATGTTTCCCCGCAACACGAAAGGAGCGTTGGTATAGGAAGCTGTGTAGAATGTGGATTAACTGTCTGTGTAGGCCAATTTGGATAAGTTTGTATACGAGCCCCACATGCCAGGTTGTTGTGAAGGCCCTCTCCACGTTCACAGATACAGCTGGGGTAAAATTGCTGTCCTGGAAGCCCAGGGCAGCAGCTTCCACCACCTTCAGCAGTTGCTGGGCAGACGAATGCCCGGGACGAAAACCAAACTGATGGTTTGGATGACTTCAATATCAGCCAACAACTGTGACAAGCGGTATAGTACTAGCCTCTCAAAACTTTCGAGAGGGTAGTAGCAGACTAATTGAGCGGTAGCTGGAAGAAAGAGCCGGGTCTTTATCAGGTTTCAAGATGCACACAACGCGGGCCACCTTCCACTCGCGCGGGAAGTTCTCAGGCTAACGTACATACTAAATACCTTGGTAAGGAAGAGCATAGCTCGAAAGGGAGCGTTGCGGGAGCATGGCGTCCTGCCCGCTAGTCTTTTTAGTGTTGAAACCCGGAGTGAGTCTTGGACATCACTAGGACGGATGGTTGGAAGGGGGTTCACCGCAACATACGAGTAGCCGCAAGTAACGATCGACCTCCTGGTGGACACGGGCAGTAAGAGCTATGTCCTGAGACTCTTCTCTCGGCCTTCAGGTGTCCTCAAGATAGTCAGCAAGCACATTTACTTTGGCTTGGAGTTCATACACAAGGCTTAGGTTAGCTTGAAGTGGGTAGATATATTGGATTCTTTGGCGACGGAGGTTTTTGGCTATCCCCAAGACGTCACCACCCTCGAGGTCCTGTCGCGCCATTGTGGTCTATCACGCTTGCACCCTGTGCGTACGCAGGCGGTCACGGACCTCCAGGCGTAGGCATACGAGTCCTCGATTGTTTGGCATCCGGTGACGCTGGTAACACAATGGACGAGTTCGCCATTGCCCATTTAACCGTTGCTGCTGTGATGTAACTGGCATGTCTGTCAGCTTACCGTACACGGAGCAATTTAATTTTTAGTTTCGTCGCGTTCAATAAGAGCATCCTAAATAGGAAGTTTGCCGACCTTTACTAATTCAATCGTAAACTTAATGCCTTTATGAACAGAGATGTATGTGAGTTTTTCACTGATAGTGCAATTCTAGTGAATGCATTATATCAGATCCTTTTATTATTTAATTTAGTATTACAACATTAATGAATGTAATCTCAATCATAAAGTATATTTGATGAAATTCTCTAAATTGAAGTACTTCTATTAAATCCTGCTTTCGTATACACGGCATCCTATGGCTTTTAAGGTTTCTGCAAATTATTTGCATTTAATTAACAATAGATGCTTAAGACACTCGAAGGAATAAATAGTCCGCAAGCTTCATAGATGCGGAGAAACGTATTATCCTTTTGTAAAGGGCATGTTTTCAGACAAAACTCGTAGGTGGGTTTCTTACTTACAGAAACTAGGATCCATTGATTGGCTCCTCTGGTGTAAGCTTACTGTAGTATTTACTATCTGACTTTTGCTGCACCGAGCGGGGTGGCTCAGGCGGTAACGTCTGTGGCCTGCATCTGGGAAGTCCGGGCCCGATCACCCTCACCAAAAAATTTTCGCGGTTTTCCTCGGTTGCTAGGCGAATGCTGGTTTGGATAATTAGATCCGCAAATGCTTATATCATCCCTTTTATGCCTATATTTAATTTCCTTTTTGTTCATCGGTATACCAGACTTTGGGCTGATCAACCATCCTGGATATGATATGATTCTGGTTGCTCCTCGACGGACTACTGACCCCCTTGTAAGTCCTTGGGTATTAGGACCTACAAAGAGGGGGGTAATCATTTAAAGAACAAGAAAACCTTTGTTGCAAGCAAAATCCCTGCCCTTTGTATACGCTGATTATGACGACCTTCGAAGCAACTACACTCAATCGAATAGATTGTTGCATCAATTTATGTTGGCAGTGCACTCTTATCATTATTCTTTTTCCACTTAGCAGATAACTTTCAATATTTAAGGACCTTACATTTTCAAAGTTGTTGTATAACAAAATTTGTGAAATGTTTTGCAAAAAATAAAAACATTGCTTTCCTTTATTTTTAAAATTTTTCCTTCGATTTTGTTAAACTTATTTCCCTGGTTAGCGCTCCAATATCCTATGTATTGTCTTGTGTGTGTAGCATTGTAGCGCTCCAAGTAGTACTCTTGTTTCAGGCCGCGTGCGCAGGATGCTAACGATTGTCGAGGTTATAAACATAAAACCATTAGATATAGATTCACCCCTTATTTCGGAGGCTCTCATGTTTATGGTAGATATATTTTTGGTTAGTTTAGAGGGTTTTAGAAGAAATTCACTTGTTACATAAGTTAAGATCGTTACTATAAATGAAGTTATTGCTTAAATTGCTGATGTATGAAATGATTTCTAGTTTCAATATGTCTTAGAAGGAACGGAACATAAGCTTCGCTAATGAAAAGGTTGTCAGTCTGATAAAGCTGAAGGTAAAAAGAGGCGCATTTGCGTGAAGATCAGCAGCATAAAGCAGACTTCTTTGGTATCCAATGAAACACAAAGTAAGTTACAGTTATGGCTGTTACAATAAAACACCTACAATGTGATGGTCTGGTGAATCCAGCGATTGCAACTACTAAGTTCTCAGTTGAGTCCAGAATTAAAAACACTGAGAACCATCCGATATTTATCTCTTCAACTTTAAGGAAAATTCAGGAAAATGCTTAGTCATGCAACTTACTGCAATCGAGTTTCCAACTCACGCCCTTAGGATAACTAACAGACACACTATATATTTAATAAATGTAGGAGCATTGCATTCAATTACAATTTGAGTCCTAAGCTCTCTCTTGATTGAAAAAGAAGGTTCACAACACATGACAATAAGCACCCAGTACTGGGCATTAGGCGGTTAAGAGAAACAGAGCACTAAAATGTATTTCGTATCTGAAGCAGAATCAACAACTCCCTAAGCATTTCGTTAAAAATAAAACGTTATTCAAACAGATTTAATTAAATGGTTTTTTATCTGCATTCCCACACTCTAAGACATGTTTACACTCTAAGGCAATTCAAACATTTGCTCCGGGTTTATTAACGTAGTCGAGTATGTTCATTTGATAGAGTCCTTTACAAATAGTGGCATTTTGTATCAACTCTAAAATTGTGACCCATGTTTACAAGAGACAAACAAGTGGGCAAAACCTCTATTAATGCACTTGCGTAAATTACCGTTTTCAAAGTCCAATGCGCGACACGCCATAACGATAATACAACAGAGTCGGATCCAATCCAGCTTAAAGCAATCGTTTATTGTATTCGCATGCCTTTCTCCACCCAATGTCCTTTATTACTTTCTCTACTACGTATAGTAAGTAGGGGAAGTATTGCATTCCACCCAAAAATTCGATACCGAGATTTCACCGGAATTACATGTTTTGAGACTCCCTGAATCCAAAAAAAGCATTTTTGGAAACATGTCCGTGTGTGTGTCTGTGTGTCTGTGAACAGCATAACTTAGAAACGAACAGTCGGGTAAACACCAAACTTGGTATTTAGGTTCAGTATCTTCCAGAGATGCGACACGAAGGTTTTCAAGAAAATCCCCCACCCCAGACTACCCTTTACATGGAACATTTTTCGAAAATTTTAATTTTCTCAAAAATGGCTCTAAAGATTTTGATTAAAATATCATATGTTTAAGGTATTTTCATGACAAATGAAGTGTATATCTCGAATTTTCTGGGAATGTCTCCAAAAGTGTTCTTCATTCTGAACGACTTTTGCATAACTGGTAAACCATAAGAGATAGACAAAATTTTACTGCACAAAAAATGCAGGTCGCGTTACAATACGCAATTTATGTCATATACATTTTTTTTGAGTGAACAGTTTTCGAGATATTGCTTGTTATTCCCTTAAATTTTCCAATACTTATACTTTTTCTCAAATTCGTTACTCATTTTTTTATGTCCTGGACTTGCAAAGAGAATGGAATGCGCCACATAGCAACCAGCGCTTAAATATTTGACTATCGCTTAAAACCTACCATATTCCCCTTGCATCTACAAGAAAATTAGCAATAAGATTGACATCTCGATATCTCGATTAACATGAAGCATATGGAGAATAAGCGTTTGTAAAAATAGTTTTACAAGAGTAGAGAAAGTCATGTGAGTGTAATACATCAGATTTTTTTTAAATAGCTACACAACCAAGAACTATTCCCGAGAGAGCTCATTTTCTCTATGTACTTCATGTTAATCGGAATAGAGTTTGCAGAAATCTTCATTACACATTTCGTTTCTTTTATTTCTTTCTTTTTTATTTCCATTTATATCCTGTCTTTAACTACATTGGTCTTATCGGCGGCCTTTCCTTTGGAACTTGTTACCTATTGGCAATGGTGTTAGCTCGTGTAAATATTGTCGTTGGGTTTCTTGAACGTATAGTTTTTAATCATTACATTCACACACTCATTCATTCTTCCAGACTGTGGGGAAGATAAGGGATAACTTTGGCTAGAGAAAAATTCCCACCCCAGCCGGAAATCGAACCCGGAACCCTAGCACAACAGGCAGGTGCTCTACCGACTGAGCAACGGGGCCATCCTCACATTTCGTTTTGAGCTACAATAGGAATACAGAAAGCAGAATCGATAGTTATATGCTGGCTTTAAATTTCACACTGTTTTCATGACATCCTAAGAAACTGTTGAAGAATATCAACAATTTAACAAAATAATTAAGCATTGAAACGTATAAACCATAAGAATATCTCGGAATTGGCTAATGCCATTAAAGGGTTACTTGAAAATAAATTGCATGTTTTAAAGAGATTATCGGCTTTTGTAGTAAGTTTTGTCTATATCTTATGGTTTTCCCGTTGTACGAAACTATGTAAACCTCTGTCAGAATGTAGAGGACTGCATAGGTTATTCCCAGAAAATTCAATATATACATTTTATTTGTCTTGTAAATATCTTCAGTACATACATGTAATTTTAACAAAAATCATTAGTAATGTTTGAGAAAATAAAAAGTGTCGAAAATTTAGGTCTGGAGTAGGATTCTTGAAACTCTTCGTGTCGCAACCTTGCAAGTAACTGAACTTAAATACCAAGTTTAGTATTTATCCGGAATTTGTTTTTGAATTGTTCAGTTCACTACATACACAGATCTTTCCTAAAAATGCTTCTTTTTGGATTAAGCAAGCTTCAAAGTATGCATTTCTGGTAAAGTCTCAACATCCAATTTTTGGGCGGAAATACTCTTATATACTATAGTGGCAGGGAAAATAAAATTCTGATGCGTTACATTCACATGACACCCTCTTATTTTTATATAACCTCTACAAAGTATTCTTAAGAAAGCCTTCTTTTGAATCGAGACACACCTCAGCAATACAACTTATTGAAGGGGCTACTGTAAACCGAATCAGTAGTCGCTGGCCTATATACTCCTTCCATGACATCACGAGAAACAATTAATAGCCGCAGCGATTTAAAAATGACAAAGTATTACAAAATCAAAGGCAATAACAACGGATATCTCGGATACTGCTGATGCTTCAAAAGTAAATTGTGTGTTTTAAAAAGACGTATATTTGTGTACACTAGGCTTATGTCTCTTATGCCTTACATTTATATAAAACTATACAAAATTCCTTCAGCAATTTTCAGAAAATTCAAGATATACATTTTATTTGCCAGGTTAATATGCTAAACATATGGTATTTTAATCAAAATCGTTAGCCAGTTTTGAGAAAACCCAGTTTTGGAAAATCTTCGATAGAAAGGGCAGTTTGGGGTGGGGAGTTTCTTGAAAATATTTCCATCTTTGGAAGATGCTGAATCTAAATACCATGCTTGGTGTTTATTAGACATTTCGTGCTTTTGTATGGTGTTCACAGACAAACAGATACACACATGCACGCACACGCACAGCTTTTTTAAAAACGAGTTTTGAACTCAAAACATGTATTTTCGGTGACATCTCCATATGGAATATTTGGGTGAAGTACAAATAATTCCACTTACCTGCTATTGATAGTTGGCAGAAAAAAGTAGAAATTTGCAGGATTGTTGGTGCCTAGTACTGCCAAAAAGTAAGTAGTACATTAAAGAACGGTGCTTCTTTTTCGCAATGATCGAAGGATACAAAAGAGAAAAAGATTAAAATAAACGAAAGAAATAACTAATTTTAAATAAAATTAGCATTATAATTATTATGATTATTATACTATCCGTGATGTGGAACTTATTTGTTTACTCCAGAGTCGTAAACATTGTTTTGTTTTAAAATTATATGACCCAATTATTCTTTTCAACGTATACACTAATAAACGTTATAATTTTTTTTTCTGCGCCTGCTGAAGCTCGCGTTCTATTTATCACTTTAAGGGTGCGTGCACCATGTTGGAGTAAATTACTTAGGAAGTAACGATAACTACGAAGTCCATAGTAACCTATTCCGAAGTAACGTCAGAGAGCCTAACATCAATTTAATCTTGCAGTTATTACTAGGGATGTATACTTCATTATTCGGTCTATTTTGTTTGCTGTTTGAAAAACATACATAGGTTTATGTGCGACACGAAAACATCAGAAAAATACATAAATATTTGATGGTAAAGATAACAAACACCCGCGTAAAGAAACAAAGAGCGCAAACCACACCATATAAAGAAGCTGGAAAGAAAAAGAAATACCTGGAAAGTACTGAAGTACGAGTTAAATGCTTCGAACAACGGAAACGTACGGAAGAACAAATTAATTCTTTTCGAAATACGTGAAAGCAAAAGCTATAGGACACAAAGCCACGAAAGCACGAGAATAATTTAAAACTGATGATAGTTTACATATAAGATATGTGGATGATGTTGAAATAATGCCCCAAGTGTTCATAATAATAGATTCAGTTTAAGAAGACGATGCTACAACAGCAGATTTTGTCGAAAGCAACGGGAATCACATAACTACTCCCTCTAAAGGTGCTGTCGTTAGCTATTTGAAAGTGCAATGGACTGAAGTTTGGAGGTGTATCATAATTCTGATATCTCTCGGAGTGTTATTGCTGGAAGTTGAAGACATGATAAGTGAAAAAATCTGATGTGTTACACTCACATGACTTTCTCTACTCTTGTACAAACTATTTCTACAAACGCTTATTCTCCATATGCTTCATGTTAATCGAGATATCGAGATGTCAATCTTATTGGTAATATTCATGTAGATGCAAGGGGAATATGGTAGCTTTTAAGCGATAGTCAAATATTTTAACGCTGGTTGCTATGTGGCGCATTCCATTCTCTTTGCATTTCCAGGACATAAAAAAATCTGATGTGTTACACTCACATGACTTTCTCTACTCTTGTACAATCTATTTTTACAAACGCCTATTCTCCATATGCTCCATATTAATCGAGATATCGAGATGTCAATCTTATTTGTAATTTTCTTGTAGATGCAAGGGGAATATGGTAGCTTTTAAGCGATAGTCAAATATTTTATCGCTGGTTGCTATGTGGCGCATTCCATTCTCTTTGCATGTCCAGGACATAAAAAAATGAATAACGAATTTGAGAAAAAGTATAAGTATTGGAAAATTTAAGGAAATAACAAGCAATATCTCGAAAACGGTTCACTCAACAAAAAAAATGTATATGATATAAGTTGTGTATTTTAACGCGATCTACATTTTTTGTGTAGTAAAATTTTGTCTATCTCTTATGGTTTACCAGTTATGCAAAAGTCGTTCACAATGAAGAATACTTTTGGAGACATTCCCAGAAATTTCGAGATATACATTTCATTTCTCATGACATTATCTTAAACATATGATATTTTCTTCAAAATCGTTAGAGCCATTTTTGAGAAAATTAAAATTTTCGAAAAATGTTCCATGTAAAGGGTAGTCTGTGGTGGGGGGATTTTCTTGAAAATCTTCGTGTCGCATCCCTGGAAGATACTGAACGTAAATACCAAGTTTGGTGTTTATCCGACTGTTAGTTTTTGAGTTATGCTGTTCACAGACACACACACAGACACACACACACAGACACACACACAGACACACACACGGACATGTTTCCAAAAATGCTTTTTTTGGATTCAGGAGGTCTCAAAACATGTATTTCCGGTGAAATCTCGGTATCGAATTTTTGGGTGGAATGCAATACTTCCCCTACTTACTATACGTAGTAGAGAAAGTAAAAAATGAATAACGAATTTGAGAAAAAGTATATGTATTGGAAAATTTAAGGAAATAACAAGCAGTATCTCGAAAACGGTTCACTCTACAAAAGAAATGTATATGATATAAGTTGTGTATTTTAACGCGATCTACATTTTTTGTGTAGTAACATTTTGTCTATCTCTTATGGTTTACCAGTTATGCAAAAGTCGTTCACAGTGAAGAATACTTTTGGAGACATTCCCAGAAAATTCGAGATATACATTTCATTTCTCATGACATTATCTTAAACATATGATATTTTCATCAAAATCGTTAGAGCCATTTTTGAGAAAATTAAAATTTTCGAAAAATCTTCCATGTAAAGGGTAGTCTGGGGTGGGGGGATTTTCTTGAAAACCTTCGTGTCGCATCTCTGGAAGATACTGAACCTACATACCAAGTTTGGTGCTTATCCGACTGTTCGTTTTTGAGTTATGCTATTCACAGACACACAGACACACACACACACAGACACACACACACACACACAGACACACACACACACACAGACACACACACGGACATGTTTCCAAAAATGCTTTTTTTTGGATTCAGGAGGTCTCAAAACATGTATTTCCGGTGAAATCTCGGTATCGAATTTTTGGGTGGAATGCAATACTTCCCCTACTTACTATACGTAGTAGAGAAAGTGAAAATTAGCAATCAGTGAATGCATTAGAAATAACGATTTATAGGATTATGTTAACAAAAGGCACTAACATATTATTAGAACAGCGTGTTACCATTATACCTTTCAAAGTGATAAACATGCTATATTTTGAAACTTCTACCACAAAACTAAGTACTTGCATCCGTTGGCTTCTACAGATTCACGATTCACTGGCGAATGTGCAAAGCCTTTGCTAATGCATTAATGCGCCGCCCTAATAATCTAGAACACACCAAAACATCTCTCTCCCCTATTCGATCGGTATTGCCACGTGAATTACTCCATCCAGGTCGAGAGAGTGAATTCTAAATTATATTCTCCTGTATTTACTTCCGTAGCAACATACTACATGATGCATCACTTCGACATTTACCTCTCTAGTAATTTACTCCGAGAATGTCTGAAAAGAATTAAATAAGAGTTTTCTCTCTTCTGAAAGTTGCCCAGTGTTGGAGCAAATAACAATTTACTAGGGAAGTACATCTTACTCTGGGTTAGCGCACTCCAAACTCAATTTCTATATCTCGTTAATAGGTATTAAAATTGTACACATATGTGTGTATATGTTGCATTATGCTTCTCTCTGAGACCGTGTAGTACCGAGATTTGCCTGGCTGAGATCGCTTTCTATTGGCCATGCTTTTCGTTCTCTGCCTTGTTCCTAATTGTTCGTTACGTATACGTAAGATAGGACTGGGTGCGGTGGGGGACTAGGCATATTGAACCACGCAGATCCGCTGACGGGGCTTCCCCGGGAGGATGAGGTGAGAGGAGACGGACCTGGGGAAACGAAAGGCAGAGAGCTTAAGAACAAGCAGAAGCATTTTACAGATTTGAACTCACCGGGTGCTAGCTGTACAGCCGGCCCCCCTCCCTCTTAAGCTTACACATTCCCTGGGGGATCCGGGACCCAGAAAACGCTCGCAGACCGGAGAACGAAGCCTTCCTCAGAGCAGCCTTTTCCACTGGCATGCACACGCCGAGACCTCTCGCCGACACTTGGAACATTGAAAGAGACCAAGCAGGGTGAAGCGAAATTAGAAGGGAGATAAAATGGAAGGACAGAAGGTTCGGGGAGTAGTATAGATAGGCGGAACCTGGGCCACGTTTACGTTTGTATGGGGGAGATAGGGAAAACGAGGGGAGATCCTAAGTAGAGCAGGGCCTCAAGGAGTAGGAGTGCGCCTTATATGGAAGAGATAGGGAGAAAGAGGGGAGATCCTAAGTAGAGTAGGGAACAACAGTGAGGAGGAATGCGATTTATATGGAAGAGATAGGGAAAAAGAGGGGATTTCCTAAGTAGAGTAGGGAACAACAGTGAGGAGGAGTGCGATTTATATGGAAGAGATAGGTAAAACAAGGGGAGGACCTAAGTAGAGCATGGCCTCAGGGAGGAGCAGTGCGCTTTATATGGAAAACATAAGGAAAATAGGGGAAATCATAAGTAGAACAAGGCCTCAAGGAGGAAGAGTGCGCTTTATATGAAACAGATAGGGAAAACAAGGGGAGATCCGAAGTAGAGCACGGCCACAAGGAGAAGGAGTGCGCTTTATATGAAAGAAATAGGGAACATGAGGGGAGATTCTAAGTAGAGCAGGGCCACAAGGTGAAGGAGTGCGCTTTATATGGAAAAGGTAGGGAAAATGAGTGGATATCCTAAATAAAGCAGGGCCTCATGGAGAAGCAGACGCTTTATATGGAAGAGATAGCGAAAACAAGGGAGGCTCCCAAGTAGAGCAGGGCCTCAAGGAGGAGGAGTGCGCTTTCTATGGAAGAGATCAGGAAAACGAGAGGAGACCCTAAGTACAGCAAAGCCTCAAAGAGGAGGAGTGCGCATTATATGGAAGAGATCAGGAAAACGAGGGGAGATCCTAAATAGAGCAGGGCCTCAGGGAGGAGTGCGGTTTATATGGAAGAGATAGGGAAAACAAGGGGAGGTCCTATATAGAGAAATGCCTAAGGGAGGAGGAGTGCGCTTTATATCGAAGAGATAGAGTAAACAAGGGCAGATCCTAAATAGAGCACGGCCTCAGCGAGGAGGAGTGCGCTTTATATGCAAGAGATAGCGAAAAAAGGGTAGATCCTAAGTAGAGTAGGGAACAACAGGGAGGAGGAGTGCGATTTATATGGAAGAGCTAGGTAAAATAAGGGGAGGTCCTAAGTACAGCATGGCCTCAGAGAGGAGGAGTGCGCTTTATATGGAAAACAAGGAAAACAGGGGAAAATCCTAAATAGAGCCGGTCCTCTAGGAGGAAGAGTGCGCTTTATATAGAACAGATAGGGAAAACAAGGGGAGATCCTTAGTAGAGCACGGCCTCAAAGAGGAAGAGTGTGCTTTATATGGAAGAGATAGGGAACATGAGGGGATATTCTAAGTAGAGCAGGGCCACAAGCAGGAGTGCGCTTTATATGGAAGAGATAGGGAAAATGAGGGGATATCCTAAGTAAAGCAGGGCCTCAAGGAGGAGGAGAGCGGTTTATATGGAAGAGATAGGGAAAACGAGGGGAGAGGCTAAGTAGAGCAGGGTCTCAAGGAGGAGGAGTGCGCTTTATATGGAAGAGATAGTGAAAAAGAGGGGAGAGCCTAAGTAGAGCAGGGTCTCAAGGAGGAGGAGTGCGCTTTATATGGAAGAGATAGGGAAAAAGAGGAGAGATCCTAAGTAGAGCAGGGTCTCAAGTAGGAGGAGTGCGCTTTATATGGAAGAGATAGGGAAAAGAGGGGAGATCCTAAGTAGAGCAGGGACTCAAGTAGGAGGACTGCGCTTTTAATGGAACAGATAGGGAAATTAAGGTGATATACAAAGCAGAGCAGGGCCTCAGGTAGGAGTGCGCTTTATATGGAAGAGACAGGGAAAACAAGGGGAGGTGCTAAATAGAGCCGGGCCTAAGGGAGGAGTGCGCTCTATATGGAAGAGATAGGGTAAACAAGGGGAGATCCCAAAAAGAGCACGGCCTCCACGAGGAGAAGTGCGCTTTATATGGAAGAGATAGGAAAACAAGGGGACATAATAAACAGAGCAGGGTCTCAGGGAGGAGGAGTGCGCTTTATATTGAAGAGATAGGAAAACAAGGGGAGATAATAAATAGAGCAGCGCCTCAGGAAGGAGGAGTGCGCATTATATTGAAGAGATAGGGAAAACAAGTGGAGATCCTAAGTAGAGCACGGCCTCAAGGAGGAAGAGTGCGCTGAATATGGAAGAGATATGGAAAATGATGGGAGATCCTTAATACACCAGGGCCTCAAGGAGGAGGAGGAGAGCGCTTTTTATGGACGAGATAGGGAAAATGACGGGAGATCCTTAATACAGCAGCGCCTCAAGGAGGAGGAGAGCGCTTTATATGCAAGACATAGGGAAAATGAAGGGAGGTCCTAAGCAGATAAGTGTCTCAAGGAGGAGAAAGGCGCTTTAAATGGAAGAGATAGGGAACATGTGCTGAGAACCTAAGTAGACCAGGGGCTCAAGGAAGCGGAGTGCGCTTTATATGGAAGAGAAAGGTAAACAAGGTGAGATCCTAGGCAGAGCTGAGCCTCAAGGAGGGGCAGTACGCTTTATATGGAAGAGATAGGGAAAATAGGAGGAGATTCTAATTAGAGCAGTGCCTCAAGGAGGAGGAGAGCGCTTTATATGGAACAGATCAGGAAAACGACCGGAGATCCTAAATAGAGCAGGGCCTCAGGGAGGAGTGCGCTTTATATAGAAGAGATAGCGAAAACAAAGGGAAGTCCTAAATAGAGCAGGGCCTCAGCCAGGAGGAGTGCGCTTTATATGGATGAGATAGAGTAAACAAGGGCAGATGCTAAATAGTGCACGGCCTCAGCGAGTAGGAGTGCTCTTTATATGCAAGAGATAGCGAAAAAAGGGGAGATCCTAAGTAGAGCAGGGAACAACAGGTAGGAGGAGTGCGATTTATATGGAAGAGGTAGTAGGTAAAACAAGGGGAGGTCCTAAGTAGAGCATGGCCTCAGAGAGGAGGAGTGAGCTTTATATGGAAAACATAAGGAAAATTGGGGAAAATCCTAAGTAGAGCCGGTCCTCTAGGAGGAAGAGTGCGCTTTATATGGAACAGATAGGGAAAACAAGGTGAGATCCTAAGTAGAGCAGGGCCTCAAGGAGGAAGAGCGCGCTTTATACGGAAGAGATAGGGAAAATGAGGGGAGATCCAAAGTAGAGCACGGCCACAAGGAGGTGGAGTGCGCTTTATATGGAAGAGATAGGCAACATGAGGGGAGATTTCTAAGTGGAGCAGGGCCACAAGGAGAAGGATTGCGCTTTATATGGAAGAGATAAGGAAAATGAGGGGATATCGTAAGTAAAGCAGGGCCTCAAGGAGAAGGAGAGCGCTCTATATGGAAGAGATAGGGAAAAAGTGGGGAGAGCCTAAGTAGAGCAGGGTCTTAAGGAGGAGGAGTGCGCTTTATATGGAAGAGATAGCGAAAACAAGGGGAGATCCTAAGTATAGCAGGGTCTCAAAGAGGAGGAGTGCGCTTTATATGGAAGAGATAGGAGAACAAGGGGAGATAATAAATAGAGCAGAGCCTCAGGGAGGAGGAATGCGCTTAATATTAAAGAGATAGGAAAAAAAAGGGAGATAATAAATAGAGCAGGGCCTCAGGGATGAGGAGTGGGCTTTATATTCAAGAGATAGGGAAAACAAGTGGAGATCCTAAGTAGAGCACGGCCTCAAGGTGGAAGAGTGCGCTGTATATGGAAGATATAGGGAAAATGATGGGAGATCCTTAATACAGCAGCGCCTCAAGGAGGAGAGCGCTTTATATACAAGACATAGGGAAAATGAGGGGAGATCCTAAGCAGATAAGTGTCTCAAGGAGGAGAAAGGCGCTTTAAATGGAAGAGATAGGGAACATATGCTGAGAACCTAAGTAGAGCAGTGTCTCAAGGAGGCGGAGTTCGCTTTATATGGAATAGAAGGGTAAAACAAGGTGAGATCCTAAGTAGAACAGAGAATCAAGGAGGAGCAGTACGCTTTATATGGAAGTGATAGGGAAAATAGGAGGAGATTCTAATTAGAGCAGGGCCTCAAGGAGGAGGAGAGCGCTTTATATGGAACAGATCAGGAAAACGACTGGAGATCCTAAATAGAGCAGGGCCTCAGGGAGGAGTGCGCTTTATATGGCAGAGATAGCGAAAACAAAGGGAAGTCCTAAATAGAGCAGGTCCTCAGGGAGGAGGAGTGCGCTTTATATGGATGAGATAGAGTAAACAAGGGCAGATCCTAAATAGAGCACGGCCTCAGCGAGGAGGAGTGCGCTTTATATGCAAGAGATAGCGAAAAAGCGGAAGATCCTAATTAGAGTAGGGAATAACAGAGAGGAACAGTGCGATTTATATGGAAGGGGTAGTAGGTAAAACAAGGTGAGATCCTAAGTAGAACAGAGAATCAAGCAGGAGCAGTACGTTTTATATGGAAGAGATAGGGAAAATAGGATGAGATTCTAATTAGAGCAGGGCCTCAAGGAGGAGGAGAGCGCTTTATATGGAACAGATCAGGAAAACGAATGGAGATCCTTAATAGAGCAGGGCCTCAGGGAGGAGTGCGCTTTATATGGAAGAGATAGCGAAAACAAAGGGAAGTCCTAAATAGAGCAGGGCCTCAGGGAGGAGGAGTGCGCTTTATATGGATGAGATAGAGTAAACAAGGGCAGATCCTAAATAGAGCACGGCCTCAGCGAGGAGGAGTGCGCTTTATATGTAAGAGAAAGCGTAAAAGCGGGAGATCCTAAGTAGAGTAGGGAATAACAGAGAGGAGGAGTGCGATTTATATGGAAGAGGTAGTAGGTAAAACAAGGGGAGGTCCTAAGTAGAGCATGGCCTCAGAGATGAGGAAAGCGCTTTATATGGAAAACATAAGGAAAATTGGGGAAAATCCTAAGTAGAGCCGGTCCTATAGGAGGAAGAGGTCGCTTTATATGGAACAGATAGGGAAAACAAGGGGAGATCCTAAGTAGAGCAGGGCCTCAAAGAGGAAGAGTGCGCTTTATATGGAAGAGATAGGGAAAATGAGGGGAGATCCAAAGTAAAGCACGGCCACAAGGAGGTGGAGTGCGCTTTATATGGAAGAGATAGGGAAAATGAGGGGATATCCTAAGTAAAGCAGTGCCTCAAGGAGGAGGAGAGCGCTCTATATGGAAGGGATAGGGAAAAAGAGGGGAGAGCCTAAGTAGAGCAGGGTCTCAAGGAGGAGGAGTGCGCTTTATATGGATGAGATAGCGAAAACAAGGGGAGATCCTAAGTAGAGCAGGGTCTCAAGGAGGAGGAGTCCGCTTTATATGGAACAGATAGGGAAAATAAGGGGTTATCCGAATTAGAGCAGGGCCTCAGGCAGGAGTGCGCTTTACATGGAAGAGACAGGGAAAACAATGGGAGGTCCTAAATAGAGCAGGGCCTAAGGGAGGAGGATTGCGCTTTATATGGAAGAGATAGGGTAAACAAGGAGGGATGCTAAATAGAGCACGGCCTGAGCGGGGAGGAGTGTGCTTTATATGGCAGAGATAGGGAAAACAAGGGAGATAATAAATAGAGCAGCGCCTCAGGGAGGAGGAGTGCGCCTTATATGGAAGAGATAGGGAAAACAAGGGGATATCCTAAGTAGAGTACGGTTTCATGGAGGAAGAGTGCGCATTATATAGAAGAAATAGGGAAAATGAGGGGAGATCCTAATTAGATACGGGCCTCAAGGAGGAGAAATGCACTTAATTGGAAGAGATAGGGAACATGAGGGGAGATTATAAGTAGAGTAGGGCGACAAGGAGGAGAAATGCGCTTTATATGGAAGAGATAGTGAAAACGAGGGGAGATCCTAAGTAGGGCTGGGCCTAAAGGAGAATCAGAGCGCTTTATATAGAAGAGATATGAAAAATGACGGGAGATCCTAAGTAGAGCAGGGCCTCAGAGAGGAGGAGTGCACCTTATATGTAAGAGACGGGGAAAACAAGGGGAGATCGTAAGCAGAGTAGGTCCTCAAGAAGGAGTGCGCTTTATATGGAAGAGATAGGGAAAACAAGGGGACATTTTAAGCAGAGCAGGGTAAAAGGAAAGGGAGTGCGTTTTATACAAAAGACATAGGGAACATGAGCGGAGATCCTAAGTAGAGCAGGGCCTCATGGAGGAGGAGTGGGCTTTATTTCGAAGAGATAGAAGAATCAAGGAGGGAACCCAAGAAGAGCAGTGCCTCAGGGAGGAGGAAGAGTGAGCTTTATATGGAAAAAGGAGAGGGAAAACAACGGGAGATTTGAAGTAGAGCAGTGCCACAGCGAGGAGAAGTGCGCTTTATATGGAAGAGATATGGAAAACAAATGGAAATCCTAAGAAGTTCAGGGACTCATAGAGGAGAAGTGCGCTTTATATAGAAGAAAGAGGGAAAGCAAGGCGAGAACCTAAGTAGAGCAGAGCCTCAAGCAGAAGCAGTGCGATTTATAGATAGGGAAAAAGGGTGAGATCCTAAGTAGAGCAGAGCCTCAGTGAGGAAGAGTGCGCATTATATAGAAGAGATAGGGAAAATGAAGGGAAATCCTAAGTAGAGCAGCGCCTCAAAGAGGAGGAGTGATATGGAGGAGATAGGGAAAACAAGCGGAGATCCTAGGGAGAGCAGAGTCTCAAAGATGATGAGTGCGCTTTATATGGAAGAGATGGCAGAATGAGGGGAGATCCTAAGTAGAGCAGGGCCTCAAGGAGGAAGCGTGCGCTTTAGATGGAAGAGATAGGGAATGAGGGGAGATCTTAAGTAGAGCAGGGCATCAAGGAGGAGGAATGGGCTTTATATGGAAGACAATAGGAAATCGAGGGGAGATCCTAAGAAGATCGGGGCCTCAAGGAGGAGGAGTGCTCCTTATATGGAAGAGATAGCGAAAACAAAGTATAACCCAAATAAAGTACGGCCTCAGGGAGAAGGAGTGAACTTTATATGGAAGAGATGGGTAAAACAAGGGAAGATCCTAAGTAGAGCAGAGCCTCAAGGAGGAGGAGTAGTGCGGTTTATATGGAAGAGATAGGGAAAAACAATTAAGATCCTAAAAAGAGAAGGGCCTTAGTAAGGAGGAGTACGCTTTTTATGAAAGAGATGGGTAAAACAAGGGGAGTTCCTAAGTAGAGTAGGGCCTCAAGGAGGAGGAGTGCGCTTTATATGGCAGAGCTCAGGAAAACGAGAAGAGACCCTAAGTAGAGCAGGGCTTCAATCAGGATGAGTGCTGTTTATATGGAAGAGATAGGGATAACAAAGGGAAATCCAAGTAGAGCAGGGCCTCAAGGAGGAGGAGTGCGCTTTATATGGAAGACATACGTAACATGAGTGGAGATCCTGAGTAGAACAGGGACTCATGGAGGAGTGGGCTTTACTTGGAAGAGTTAGGGAAATCAAGGAGAGACCCCAATTAAAGCAGGACCTCAGCGTGCAGAAGTTCGCTTTATATAGAAGAGATGGGCAACACAAATGTGAGTCTTTAAGTAGAGCAGGGCTTCAAGTTGTACGAGTGCGCTTTATATGTAAGAGATAGGAAAAATGCGGGGAAATACTAAGTAGAGCAGGACCTCAAGAAGGAGGAGTGCGCTTTATATGATAGAGATAGGGAACATGAGGGGGGATTCTAAGTAGAGCAGGGCCACAAGGAGGAGGAGTGCGCTTTATATGGAAGAGATAGCGTAAACCAGGGGAGATCCTAAATAGAGCACGGCCTAACGAGGAGGAGTGCGCTTTATATGGAAGAGATAGGAAAACAAGGGGAGATACATAGAGCAGGGCATCAGGGAGGAGGAGTGCGCTTTATATGGAAGAGATAGCGTAAACAAGAGGAGATCCTAAATAGTGCACGGCCTCAATGAGGAGGAGTGCGCTTTATATGGAAGAGATAAGAAAACAAGGGGATATACTAAGTAGAGCACGGCCTCAAGGAGGAAGAGTGCGCATTATATGAAAGGGATACGAAAAACAGGGGAGATCCTAAATAGAGCACGGCCGCAGGGAGGAGGAGTGCGCTTTATGTTGAAGAGATAGGGAAAACAAGGGGAGATCCTAAGTAGAGCACAGGCTCAAGGAGGAGGAGTGCGCTTTATATGGAAGAGATAGGAAAACAAGGGGAGATCCTAAGTAGAGCAGGTCCTCAGGGAGGAGGAGTGCGCTTTATATGGAAGAGATAGGAAAACAAGGGGAGATCCTAAGTAGAGCACGGCCTCCAGGAGGAGGAGTGCGCTTAATATGGAAGAGATAGGAAAACAAGGGGAGATCCTAAGTAGAACACGGCCTCAAGGAGGAGGAGTGCGCTTTATATGGAAGAGATAGCGAAAACAAGGGGAGATCCTAAGTAGAGCAGGGTCTCAGGGAGGAGGAGTGCCCTTTATGTTGAAGAGATAGGGAAACAAGGGGAAATCCTAAGTAGAGCACAGCCTCAAGGAGGAAAAGTGCGCTTTATATGGAAGAGATAGGAAAACAAGTGGAGATCCTAAATAGAGCAGGGCCTCAGGGAGGAGGAGTGCGCTTTATGTTGAAGAGATAGGAAAACAAGGGGAGATCCTAAGTAGAGCACGGCTTCAAGGAGGAAGATTGCGCTTTATATGGAAGAGATAGGGAAAATGAGGGGAGATCCTTAATACCGCAGGGCCTCAAGGAGGAGGAGAGCGCTTGATATGCAAGAGCTAGAGAAAATGAGGGGCGTTCCTAAGTAGATAAGTGCCTCAAGGAGGAGGCGTGCGCTTTATATGGAACATATAGGGAAATAAGGGGATATCCGAAGTAGAGCAGGGCCTCAAGGAGGGGGAGTGCGCTTTATATGTAAGAGATGAGGAAAACGAAAGGAGAGCCTAAGTACAGCAAAGCCACAAGTAAGAGGAGTGCGCAATATTCGGAAGAGATCAGGATAACGAGGGGAGATACTAAATAGAGCAGGTCCTCAGAGAGGAGTGCGCTTAATATGGAAGTGATATCTAAAACAAGGGGAGGTCCTAAATAGAGCCTATTTATGTTTATCTTCGTATTGCACTTACTCGATAGAACGTTACAGAACTGTTGTAGTTCACAAACCTCTCCGACGAGAGAATATGGAGTGCTGCTTTAGTTCGTATTCCTAATGCTCGACAGAGCGATGGAGTGCTGTTTTAGTTCCCGATCCTCTCTCTCGTGAGAGAGATGGAGCGCTGAGTTTGATCCCAATACTCTCGTTTTACAGATAGATGGAGCGCTGGTTTAGTTTGCAATCCTCACACTCAACATAGAGATGGAGCGCTGTTTTAATAACCAATCCGCTCGCTCGACAGAGAGATGGAGCTCTGTTTTAGTTCGCAATCCTCTCGCTCGACAGAGATATGTAGCGCTGTTATAGATCCCAATCCTCTCGCTTGATAGAGTAATAGAGCACAGTTTTGGTTCCATATTCTCCCGCTCGACAGAGATTTGGAGCGCTGTTTTAGTTCCCAAAATTTCGCTCGATAGAGCGATGAAGCACCGTATTAGTTCTCATTACTGTCGATCGACAGAGAGTTGGAGCGCTGTTTTAGTTTGCAAAGCTTTCGCTCGATTGAGGAATGAAACGCCATCTTAGCTTTAATTACTGTTTTTCGACACAGACGGTAAGCGCAGTTTTAGTTCCCATCCTTTCGCACTATAAAAGGATACAGCATTGTTTTAGTTCTCATTACTGTCGTTCGAAAGAGAGTTGGAGCGCTGTTTTATTTCGCAATCCTGTCGTATGACGGACAGATGAAGCGTTGTTTTAGTTCCCAATCCTCTCGCTCGACAGAGATGTGCAGCTCATTTTTAGTTGCCAATTCTCTCCCTTATAGAAAGATGATGTGCTGTCTTACTTCGCAATCCTCTGGCTCGATAGAAAGTTAGAACGCTGTTTTAGTTCCCAATCCTCTCGGCTGCAAGAGATGGAGTAAAGTTATAGTTTACAATCCGCTCTCTGGACAGAGAGATGGAGCGCAATTTTAATTCCCAATCCTCTCCCTCGACGGAGATTTGGAGCGCTGTTTTAGTTCCCAATCATCTCGCTCGACAGAGAGATGGATCGCTGTTTTAATTACTATCCTCTTGTTTTACACAGAGATGGAGCGCCGTTTTAGTTTGCAATCCTCTCACTCAACAGAGAGATGGAGCGCAGTTTTGATTCCCAATCCACCCGCTCGACTAAGATTTGGAGCGCTGATTTAGTTCCTATCCTCTCGCTCAACAGAGTGGTGGAGCGCTGCTATAGTTTGCAATCCTCTCACTCAGCAGAGAGATGGAGCGCTGTTTGAATTCACAATGCGCTCGCTGGACAGCGAGATGGAGCGATGTTTTAGTTCGCAATCCGCTCACTGAACAGAGAGATGAAGCGCTGTTTTAGTTCCGGATCCTCTCTCTCGTCAGAAAGATGGAGTGCTGATTTTGTTCCCAATCCTCTCGCTTATAGAGAGATGGAGCGCTGGTTTGGTTTGCAATCCTCTCACTCGACAGAGAGAAGGAGCGCTGTTTTAATTCCCGATCCGCTTGCTCGACAGAGAGATGGAGCTCTGATTTAGTTCGCAATCCTCTCGCTCGACGGAGAGAAGCAGCGCTGCTTTAGTTGCTTGATTGAGTAATATACCAGAGTTTCGGTTCCCAATTCTCTCGCTCGACAGAGATTTGGTGCGCAGTTTTAGTTCCCAACGCTTTCGCACTATAGTAGGATACAGCATCGTTTTAGTTCTAATTACTGTCGTTCGACAGAGAGTTGCAGCGCTGTCTTATTTCGCAATCCTGTCGTATGATTGACAGAGGAAGCGTTGTTTTAGTTCCTAATACTCTTGCTCGACAGAGAAGTGGAGCTCATTTTTAGTTCCCAATCCTCTCGCTTATAAATAGATGCTGTACTGTCTTACTTTACAATTCCCTGGCTCCATAGAAAGTTAGAGAGCTGAATTAGTTCCCAATCCTTTCGGCTGCAGGAGATGGAGCGCTGTTTTAGTTACCAATCTTCTCGTTTTACAGAGAGATGGAACGCTGTTGTAGTTTGCAATCCTCTCTCAACAGAGAGATGGAGCGCTGTTTTAATTCCCAATCCTCCCGCTCGACAGAGAGATGGAGCGCTGCTGTAGTTTTCAATCCTCTCACTCAACAGAGAGATGGAGCGCTGCTTTAATTCCCAATCCCGCCGCTCGACAGAGATTTGGAGCTCTGTTTTAGTTCCTATCCTCTCGCTCGACAGAAAGATGGAGCGCTGCTATAGTTTGCAATCCTCTCATTCAGCAGAGAGGTGAAGCGCTGTTTTAGTTCCCAATGCGCTCGCTAGACAGAGAGTTGGAGCGAAGTGTTAGTTCGCAATCCTCTCGCTCGACGGAGAGAGGTAGCGCTGTTTTAGTTCCCAATCCTCTCGCTTGATAGAGTAATAGAGCACAGCTTTGGTTCCCAATTCTCCCGCTCGACAGAGATTTGGAGCGCTGTTTTAGTTCCCAAACCTTTCGCTCGATAGAGCGAAGAAGCGCCGTATTAGTTCTCATTACTGACGTTCGACAGAGTGTTGGAGCGCTGTTTTAGTTCGCAAACCTTTAGCTCGATTTAGGGATCAAAAGCCGTTTTAGTTCTCATTACTGTCGTTCGACACAGACAGAGAGCGCAGTTTTAGTTCCCAACGCTTTCGCACTATAGTAGGATACAGCATCGTTTTAGTTCTCATTACTGTCGTGCGACAGAGATTTTGAGCGCTGCTTTATTTCGCAATCCTGTCGTATAATTGACAGATGAAGCGATGTTTAATTCCCAATCCTCTCGCTCGACAGAGCTATGGAGCTCATTTTTATTTCCCAATCCTCTCGCTTATAAAAAGATGCTGTGCTGTCTTACTTCACAATCCCCTGGCTCGATAGAAAGTTAGAGAGCTGTTTTAGTTCCCAATCCTCTCGGCTGCAGGAGATGGAGTAATGTTATAGTTTCCAATCCGCTCTCTCGACAGAGAAATGCAGCGCAATTTTAGTTCTTAATCCTTTCGCTCGACAGAGATTTGGAGAGCTGTTTTAGTTCCTATCCTCTCGCTCGACAGAGAGATGGAGCGCTGCTATAGTTTGCAATCCTCTCACTCAGCAGAGTGATGGAGCGCTGTTTTAATTCTCAATGCGCTCGCTACACAGAGAGATGGAGCACTGTTTTAGTTCCCAATCCCCTCGCTTTACAGAGAGTTGGAGCGCTGGTTTACTTTGCAATCCTCTCACCCACAGAGAGATGGAGCGCTGTTTTAATTCCCAATCCGCTCATTCGACAGAGAGATGCAGCTTTGTTTTAGTTTGCAATCCTCTAGCTCGGCACAGAGATGTAGCGCTGTTATAGTTCCCAATTCTCTGGATTGATAGAGTAATAGAGCACAGTTCTGGTTCCCAATTCTCCCGCTCGACAGAGATTCATTGCGCTGTTTTAGTTCCCAAACCTTTCGCTCGATAGAGCGATGAAGCGCCGTATTAGTTCTCATTACTGACGTTCGACAGAGAGGTGGAGCGCTGTTTTATTTAGCAAAACTTTCGCTCGATTGTGGGATGAAAAGCCGTTTTAGTTCTCATTACTTTCGTTCGACACAGACAGCGAGCGTAGTTTTAGTTCCCAACGATTTCGCACTTTAGAAGGATACAGCATCGTTTTAGTTCTCATTACTGTCGTTCGACAGAGAGTTGGAGCGCTGTTTTATTTCGCAATCCTGTCGTATGACGGACAGATGAAGGGTTGTTTTAGTTCCCAATCCTCTTGCTCGACAAAGATGTGCAGCTCATTTTTAGTTCCCAATCCCCTCGCTTATAGAAAGGTGCTGTGCTGTCTTATTTCGCAATCCTCTGGCTCGATAGAAAGTTAGAACGCTGTTTTAGTTCTCAATCCTTTTGGCTGCAAGAGATGGAGTAATGTTATAGTTTCCAATCCGCTCTCTGGACAGAGAGATGGAGCGCAATTTTAATTCCTAATCCTATCGTTCGACAGAGATTTTGAGCACTGTTTTAGTTCCCAATCCTCTCGATCGACAGAGAAATGAATCGCTGTTTTAGTTAGCAATCCTCTAGTTTAAGAGAAAGATGCAGCGATGCTTTAGTTTGCAATCCTCTCACTTAACAGAGAGATGGAGCGCTGTTTTGATTCCCAATCCTCCCACTCGACAGAGATTTGTAGCGCTGTTATAGTTCCTATCCTCTCGATCGAGAGAGAGATGGAGCGCTGCTATAGCTTGCAATCCTCTCACTCAGCAGAGAGATGGAGCGCTGTTTTAGTTCCCGATGCGCTCGCTAGACAGAGAGATGGAGCGAAGCTTTAGTTCGCAATACTCTCGCTCGACAGAGAGACGTAGGGCTGCTTTAGTTCCCAATTCCTTCGCTTTACAGAGAGATGGAGCGCTGGACATTTTGCAATCCTCTCACTCACAGAGAGATGGAGCACTGTTTTAATTCCTAATACGCTCATTCGAAAGAGAGATGGAGCTTTGTTTTAGTTCGCATTCCTCTCGCTCGGCAGAGATATATAGCGCACTTATAGTTCCTAATCCTCACGCTCGACAGAGATTCGGTGCGCTGTTTTAGTTCCCAAACCTTTAGTTCGATAGAGCGATGAAGCGCCGTATTAGTTCTCATTACTGATGTTCGACAGAGAGGTTTTAGCGCTGTTTTAGATCGCAAACCTTTCGCTCGATTGAGGGATGAAACGCCGTTTTAGTCTTCATTACTGTCGTTCTACACAGACAGCGAGCGTAGTTTTCGTTCTCAACGTTTTCGCACTTTAGTACGATACAGCATCGTTTTAGTTCTCATTACTGTCGTTGGACAGAGATTTGGAACGCTGCGTTATTTCGCAATCCTGTCGTATAATTGACAAATGAACTGATGTTTTAGTTCCGAATCCTCTCGCTCGACAGAGAGGTGGAGCTCATTTTAGTTCCCAATCCTCTCGCTTATAAAAAGATGTTGTGCTGTCTTACTTCACAATCCCCTGGCTCGATAGAAAGTTAGAGAGCTGTTTTAGTTCCCAATCCTCTCGGCTGCAGGAGATGGAGTAATGTTATAGTTTCCAATCCGCTCTCTGGACAGAGAGATGGAGCGCAATTTTAATTCCTAATCCTCTCGCGCGACAGAGATTTTGAGCGCTGTTTTAGTTCCCAATCCTCTCGCTCGACAGAGAAATGAATCGCTGTTTTAGTTAGCAATCCTCTCGTTTAACAGAAAGATGGAGCGATCCATTAGTTTGCAATCCTCTCACTTAACAGAGATATGGAAAGCTGTTTTGATTCCCAATTCTCCCGCTCGACAGAGATTTGGAGCGCTGTTTTAGTGCCTATCCCCTTGCTCGACAGAGAGATAGAGCGCTGCTATAATTTGCAATCCTCTCACTCACAGAGAGATGGAGCGCTGTTTTAATTCCCAATGCGCTCCCTCGATAGAAAGATGGAGCGATATTTTAGTTCGCAATCCTCTCGCTCTACCGAGAGACGTAGTGCTGTTTTGGTTCCCAATCCTCTCTTTCGAAACAGACTTGGCCCATTGTTTTAGTTCCCAATCCACTCGCTCGACAGAGAGATGAAGCGCAGTTTTAGTTCCCGATCCTCTCTCTCGTCAGAGAGATGGAGCGCTGATTTGGTTCCCAATCCTCTCCTTTTACAGGGAGATGGAGCGCTGGTTTAGTTTGCAATCCGCTCACTCAACACAGAGATGGAGCGCTTTTTTAAATTCCAATCCGCTCGCTCAACAGAGAAATGGAGCTGTGTTTTAGTTCGCAATCCTCTCGCTCGACGGAGAGAGGTAGCGCTGTTTTAGTTCCCAATCCTCTCGCTTGATAGAGTAATAGAGCACAGTTTTGGTGCCCTATTCTCCCGCTCGACAGAGATTTGGAGCGCTGTTTTAGTTCCCAAACATTTCGCTCGAAAGAGGGAGGAAGCGCCGTATTAGTTCTCAATACTGACGTTCGACAGAGAGTTGGTGCGCTATTTTAGTTCGCAAACCTTTAGCTCGATTGTGCGATGAAAAGCCGTTTTAAATCTCATAACTGTCGTTCGACACTGACAGAGAGCGCAGATTTAGTTCCCAACGCTTTCGCACTATAGTAGGATACAGCATCGTTTTAGTTCTCATTACTGTCGTTCGACAGAGATTTGGAGCGCTGCTTTATTTCGCCATGCTGTCGTATGATTGACAGATGAAGCGTTGTTTCAGTTCCCAATTCTCACGCTCGACAGAGATGTGGAGCTCCTTTTTAGTTCCCAATCCTCTCGCTTATAAAAAGATGCTGTGCTGTCTGACTTCAAAATCCCCTGGCTCGATAGAAAATTAGAGAGCTGTTTTAGTTCCCAATCCTCTCGGCTGCAGGAGATGGAGTAATGTTATAGTTTCCAATCCGCTCTCTCGACAGAGAAATGCAGCGCAATTTTAGTTCTTAATCCTTTCGCTCGACAGAGATTTGGAGCGCTGTTTTAGTTCCTATCCTCTCACTCAGCAGAGAGATGGAGCGCTGTTTAAATTCCCAATGCGCTCGCTAGACAGAGAGATGGAGCGAAGTTTTAGTTCGCAATCCTCTCGCTCGACAAAGAGACGCAGCGCTGCTTTAGTTCCAAATCCTCTCGCTTTACAGAGAGATGGAGCGCTGGTTTAGTTTGCAATCCTCTCACTCAACTGAGATATGGAGCGCAGTTTTAATTCCCAATCCGCCTACTCGACAGAGAGTTGGAGCTCTGATTTAGTTCGCAACCCTCTCGCTCGACGGAGAGAGGTAGCGCTGTTTTAGTTCCCAATCCTCTCGCTTGAAAGAGTAAGAGAGCACAGTTTTGGTTCCCAATTCTCCCGCTCGACAGAGATTTGGTGTGCTGTTTTAGTTCCCAAACCTTTCGCTCGATAGAGCGATGAAGCGACGTATTATTTCTCATTTCTGACGTTCGACAGAGAGGTTGAGCGCTGTTTTATTTCGCAAACCTTTCGTTGGATTGTGGGATGAAAAGCCGTTTTAGTTCTCATTACTGTCGTTGGACACAGACAGAGAGATCAGTTTTAGTTCCCATCGCTTTCGCACTATAGTAGGATACAGCATCGTTTTAGTTCTCATTACTGTCGTTGGACAGAGATTTGGAACGCTGAGTTATTTCGCAATCCTGTCGTATAATTGACAAATGAACTGATGTTTTAGTTCCGAATCCTCTCGCTCGACAGAGATGTGGAGCTCATTTTAGTTCCCAATCCTCTCGCTTATAAAAACATGCTGTGCTGTCTTACTTCAATATTCCCTGGCTCGATAAAAAGTTAGAGAGCTGTTTTAGTTCCCAATTCTCTCGGCTGCAGGAGATGGAGTAATGTTATAGTTTCCAATCCGCTCTCTCGACAGAGAAATGCACGCAACTTTAGTTCCTAATCCTTGCGCTCGACAGAGATTTGGAGAGCTGTTTTAGTTCCTATCCTCTCGCTCGACAGAGAGATGGAGCGCTGCTATAGTTTGCAATACTCTCAATCAGCAGAGTGATGGAGCGCTGTTTTAATTCTCAATGCGCTCGCTAGATAGAGAGATGGAGCGCTGTTTTAGTTCCCAATCCGCTCGCTTAACAGAGAGTTGGAGCGCTGGTTTAGTTTGCAATCCTCTCACCCACAGAGAGATGAAGCGCTGTTTTAGTTCCCAATCCGCTCATTCGACAGAGAGATGCAGCTTTGTTTTAGTTCGCAATCCTCTAGCTCGCCAGAGAGATGTAGCGCTTTTATAGTTCCCAATCCTCTGGCTTGATAGAGTAATAGAGCACAGTTTTGGTTCCCAATTCTCCCGCTCAACAGAGATTCATTGCGCTGTTTTAGTTCCCAAACCTTTCGATCGATAGAGCGATGAAGCGCCGTATTAGTTCTCATTACTGACGTTCGACAGAGAGGTGGAGCGCTGTTTTAGTTCCCAAACCCTTCGCTCGATAGAGCGATGAAGCGCCGTATTAGTTCTCATTACTGACGTTCGACAGAGATGTGGAGCGCTGTGTTAGTTCGTACACCTTTCGCTAGATTGAGGGATGAAACGCTGTTTTAGTCTTCATTACTGTCGTTCGACACAGACAGCGAGCGTGGTTTTAGTTCCCAACGCTTTCGCACTTTAGTTGGGTACAGCAACGTTTTAGTTCTCATTACTGTCGTTCGACAGAGATTTGGAGCGCTGCTATAATTTGCAATCCTCTCACTCAGCAGAGAGATGGAGCGCTGTTTAAATTCCCAATGCGCTCGCTAGACAGAGAGATGGAGCGAAGTTTTAGTTCGCAATCCTCTCGCTCGACAAAGAGACGTAGCGCTGCTTTAGTTCCAAATCCTCTCGCTTTACAGAGAGATGGAGCGCTGGTTTAGTTTGCAATCCTCTCACTCAACTGAGAGATGGAGCGCTGTTTTAATTCCCAATCCGCCTACTCGACAGAGAGTTGGAGCTCTGATTTAATTCGCAACCCTCTCGCTCGACGAAGAGAGGTAGCGCTGTTTTAGTTCGCAATCCTCTCGCTTGAAAGTGTAAGAGAGCACAGTTTTGGTTCCCAATTCTCCCGCTCGACAGAGATTTGGTGTGCTGTTTTAGTTCCCAAACCTTTCGCGCGATAGAGCGATGAAGCGCCGTATTAGTTCTCATTTCTGACGTTCGACAGAGAGATTGAGCGCTGTTTTATTTCGCAAACCTTTCGTTCGATTGTGGGATGAAAAGCCGTTTTAGTTCTCATTACTGTCGTTGGACACAGACAGAGACATCAGTTTTAGCTCCCATCGCTTTCGCACTATAGTAGGATACAGCATCGTTTTAGTTCTCATTACTGTCGTTGGACAGAGATTTGGAACGCTGAGTTATTTCGCAATCCTGTCGTATAATTGACAAATGAACTGATGTTTTAGTTCCGAATCCTCTCGCTCGACAGAGATGTGGAGCTCATTTTAGTTCCCAATCCTCTCGCTTATAAAAACATGCTGTGCTGTCTTACTTCAATATTCCCTGGCTCGATAAAAAGTTAGAGAGCTGTTTTAGTTCCCAATTCTCTCGGCTGCAGGAGATGGAGTAATGTTATAGTTTCCAATCCGCTCTCTCGACAGAGAAATGCACGCAATTTTAGTTCCTAATCCTTTCGCTCGACAGAGATTTGGAGAGCTGTTTTAGTTCCTATCCTCTCGCTCGACAGAGAGATGGAGCGCTGCTATAGTTTGCAATACTCTCACTCAGCAGAGTGATGGAGCGCTGTTTTAATTCTCAATGCGCTCGCTACAAAGAGAGATGGAGCACTGTTTTAGTTCCCAATCCCCTCGCTTTACAGAGAGTTGGAGCGCTGGTTTACTTTGCAATCCTCTCACCCACAGAAAGATGGAGCGCTGTTTTAATTCCCAATCCGCTCATTCGACAGAGAGATGCAGCTTTGTTTTAGTTCGCAATCCTCTAGCTCGGCAGAGAGATGTAGCGCTGTTATAGTTCCCAATCCTCTGGATTGATAGAGTAATAGAGCACAGTTTTTGTTCCCAATTCTCCCGCTCGACAGAGATTCATTGCGCTGTTTTAGTTCCCAAACCTTTCGCTCTATAGAGCGATGAAGCGCCGTATTAGTTCTCATTACTGACGTTCGACAGAGAGGTGGAGCGCTGTTTTATTTCGCAAAACTTTCGCTCGATTGTGGCATGAAAAGCCGTTTTAGTTCTCATTACTTTCGTTCGACACAGACAGCGAGCGTAGTTTTAGTTCCCAACGATTTCGCACTTTAGAAGGATACAGCATCGTTTTAGTTCTCATTACTGTCGTTCGACAGAGAGTTGGAGCGCTGTTTTATTTCGCAATCCTGTCGTATGACGGACAGATGAAGGGTTGTTTTAGTTCCCAATCCTCTTGTTCGACAAAGATGTGCAGCTCATTTTTAGTTCCCAAACCCCTCGCTTATAGAAAGGTGCTGTGCTGTCTTATTTCGCAATCCTCTGGCTCGATAGAAAGTTAGAACGCTGTTTCAGTTCTCAATACTTTTGGCTGCAAGAGATGGAGTAATGTTATAGTTTCTAATCCGCTCTCTGGACAGAGAGATGGAGCGCAATTTTAATTCCTAATCCTCTCGCTCGACAGAGATTTTGGGCACTGTTTTAGTTCCCAATCGTCTCGCTCGACAGAGAAATGAATCGCTGTTTTAGTTAGCAATCCTCTAGTTTAACAGAAAGATGCAGCGATGCTTTAGTTTGCAATCCTCTACACTTAACAGAGAGATGGAGCGCTGTTTTAACTCCCAATCCTCCCACTCGACAGAGATTTGTAGCGCTGTTTTAGTTCCTATCCTCTCGATCGAGAGAGAGATGGAGCGCTGCTATAGCTTGCAATCCTCTCACTCAGCAGAGAGATGGAGCGCTGTTTTAATTCCCGATGCGCTCGCTAGACAGAGAGATGGAGCGAAGTTTTAGTTCGCAATACTCTCGCTCGACAGAGAGACGTAGCGCTGTTTTAGTTCCCAATTCCTTCGCTTTACAGAGAGATGGAGCGCTGGACATTTTGCAATCCTCTCACTCACAGAGAGATGGAGCACTGTTTTAATTCCTAATACGCTCATTCGAAAGAGAGATGGGGCTTTGTTTTAGTTCACAATCCTCTCGCTCGGCAGAGATATATAGCGCACTTATAGTTCCTAATCCTCACGCTCGACAGAGATTCGGTGCGCTGTTTTAGTTCCCAAACCTTTAGTTCGATAGAGCGATGAAGCGCCGTATTAGTTCTCATTACTGATGTTCGACAGAGAGGTTTTAGCGCTGTTTTAGATCGCAAACCTTTCGCTCGATTGAGGAATGAAACGCCGTTTTAGTCTTCATTACTGTCGTTCTACACAGACAGCGAGCGTAGTTTTCGTTCTCAACGTTTTCGCACTTTAGTACGATACAGCATCGTTTTAGTTCTCATTACTGTCGTTGGACAGAGATTTGGAACGCTGCGTTATTTCGCAATCCTGTCGTATAATTGACAAATGAACTGATGTTTTAGTTCCGAATCCTCTCGCTCGACAGAGAGGTGGAGCTCATTTTAGTTCCCAATCCTCTCGCTTATAAAAACATGCTGTGCTGTCTCACTTCACAATTCCCTGGCTCAATAAAAAGTTAGAGAGCTGTTTTAGTTCCCAATTCTCTCGGCTGCAGGAGATGGAGTAATGTTATAGTTTCCAATCCCCTCTCTGGACAGAGAGATGGAGCGCAATTTTAATTCCTAATCCTCTCGCACGACAGAGATTTTGAGCACTGTTTTAGTTCCCAATCCTCTCGCTCGACAGAGAAATGAATCGCTGTTTTAGTTAGCAATCCTCTCGTTTAACAGAAAGATGGAGCGATCCTTTAGTTTGCAATCCTCTCACTTAACAGAGATATGGAACGCTGTTTTGATTCCCAATCCTCCCGCTCGACAGAGATTTGGAGCGCTGTTTTAGTGCCCATCCCCTTGCTCGACAGAGAGATGGAGCGCTGCTATAGTTTGCAATCCTCTCACTCACAGAGAGATGGAGCGATATTTTAGTTCGCAATCCTCTCGCTCTACCGAGAGACGTAGCGCTGTTTTGGTTCCCAATCCTCTCTTTCCAAACAGACTTGGCCCATTGTTTTAGTTCCCAATCCACTCGCTCGACAGAGAGATGAAGCGCAGTTTTAGTTCCCGATCCTCTCTCTCGACAGAGAGATGGAGCGCTGATTTGGTTCCCAATCCTCTCCTTTTACAGGGACATGGAGCGCTGGTTTAGTTTGCAATCCTCTCACTCAACACAGAGATGGAGCTCTTTTTTAAATTCCAATCCGCTCGCTCAACAGAGAGATGGAGCTGTGTTTTAGTTCGCAATCCTCTCGCTCGACGAAGAGAGGTAGCGCTGTTTTAGTTCCCAATCCTCTCGCTTGATAGAGTAATAGAGCACAGTTTTGGTGCCCTATTCTCCCGCTCGACAGAGATTTGGAGCGCTGTTTTAGTTCCCAAACATTTCGCTCGATAGAGGGAGGAAGCGCCATATTAGTTCTCAATACTGACGTTCGACAGAGAGTTGGTGCGCTATTTTAGTTCGCAAACCTTTAGCTCGATTGTGGGATGAAAAGCCGTTTTAAATCTCTTTACTGTCGTTCGACACTGACAGAGAGCATCGTTTTAGTTCTCATTACTGTCGTTCGACAGAGATTTGGAGCGCTGCTTTATTTCGCAATGCTGTCGTATGATTGACAGATGAAGCGTTGTTTCAGTTCTCAATTCTCTCGCTCGACAGAGATGTGGAGCTCCTTTTTAGTTCCCAATCCTTTAGCTTATAAAAAGATGCTGTGCTGTCTTACTTCAAAATCCCCTGGCTCGATAGAAAGTTAGAGAGCTGTTTTAGTTCCCAATCCTCTCGGCTGCAGGAGATGGAGTAATGTTATAGTTTCCAATCCGCTCTCTCGACAGAAAAATGCAGCGTAATTTTAGTTCTTAATCCTTTCGCTCGACAGTGATTTGGAGCGCTGTTTTAGTTCCTATCCTCTCGCTCGACAGAGAGATGGAGCGCTGCTATAGTTTGCAATCCACTCACTCAGCAGAGAGATTGAGCGCTGTTTTAATTCTCAATGCGCTCGCTAGATAGAGAGATGGAGAGCTGTTTTAGTTCCCAATCCGCTCGCTTAACAGAGAGTTGGAGCGCTGGTTTAGTTTGCAATCCTCTCACCCACAGAGAGATGGAGCGCTGTTTTAATTCCCAATCCGCTCATTCGAGAGAGAGATGCAGCTTTGTTTTAGTTCGCAATCCTCTAGCTCGCCAGAGAGATGTAGCGCTTTTATAGTTCCCAATCCTCTGGCTTGAGAGAGTAATAGAGCACAATTTTGGTTCCCAATTCTCCCGCTCAACAGAGATTCATTGCGCTGTTTTAGTTCCCAAACCTTTCGATCGATAGAGCGATGAAGCGCCGTATTAGTTCTCATTACTGACGTTCGACAGAGAGGTGGAGCGCTGTTTTAGTTCCCAAACCCTTCGCTCGATAGAGCGATGAAGCGCCGTATTAGTTCTCATTACTGACGTTCGACAGAGATGTGGAGCGCTGTTTTAGTTCGCAAACCTTTCGCTAGATTGAGGGATGAAACGCTGTTTTAGTCCTCATTACTGTCGTTCGACACAGACAGCGAGCGTGGTTTTAGTTCCCAACGCTTTCGCACTTTAGTTGGGTACAGCAACGTTTTAGTTCTCATTACTGTCGTTCGACAGAGATTTGGAGCGCTGCTATAGTTTGCAATCCTCTCACTCAGCAGAGAGATGGAGCGCTGTTTAAATTCCCAATGCGCTCGCTAGACAGAGAGATGGAGCGAAGTTTTAGTTCGCAATCCTCTCGCTCGACAAAGAGACGTAGCGCTGCTTTAGTTCCAAATCCTCTCGCTTTACAGAGAGATGGAGCGCTGGTTTAGTTTGCAATCCTCTCACTCAACTGAGAGATGGAGCGCAGTTTTAATTCCCAATCCGCCTACTCGACAGAGAGTTGGAGCTCTGATTTAGTTCGCAACCCTCTCGCTCGACGGAGAGAGGTAGCGCTTTTTTAGTTCCCAATCCTCTCGCTTGAAAGAGTAAGAGAGCACAGTTTTGGTTCCCAATTCTCCCGCTCGACAGAGATTTGGTGTGCTGTTTTAATTCCCAAACCTTTCGCTCGATAGAGCGATGAAGCGCCGTATTAGTTCTCATTTCTGACGTTCGACAGAGAGGTTGAGCGCTGTTTTATTTCGCAAACCTTTCGTTCGATTGTGGGATGAAAAGCCGTTTTGGTTCTCATTACTGTCGTTGGACACAGACAGAGAGATCAGTTTTAGTTCCCATCGCTTTCGCACTATAGTAGGATACAGCATCGTTTTAGTTCTCATTACTGTCGTTGGGCAGAGATTTGGAACGCTGAGTTATTTCGCAATCCTGTCGTATAATTGACAAATGAACTGATGTTTTAGTTCCGAATCCTCTCGCTCGACAGAGATGTGGAGCTCATTTTAGTTCCCAATCCTCTCGCTTATAAAAACATGCTGTGCTGTCTTACTTCAATATTCCCTGGCTCAATAAAAAGTTAGAGAGCTGTTTTAGTTCCCAATTCTCTCGGCTGCAGGAGATGGAGTAATGTTATAGTTTCCAATCCGCTCTCTCGACAGAGAAATGCACGCAATTTTAGTTCCTAATCCTTTCGCTCGACAGAGATTTGGAGAGATGTTTTAGTTCCTATCCTCTCGCTCGACAGAGAGATGGAGCGCTGCTATAGTTTGCAATACTCTCACTCAGCAGAGTGATGGAGCGCTGTTTTAATTCTCAATGCGCTCGCTAGATAGAGAGATGGAGCGCTGTTTTAGTTCCCAATCCGCTCGCTTAACAGAGAGTTGGAGCGCTGGTTTAGTTTGCAATCCTCTCACCCACAGAGAGATGGAGCGCTGTTTTAATTCCCAATCCGCTCATTCGACAGAGAGATGCAGCTTTGTTTTAGTTCGCAATCCTCTAGCTCGCCAGAGAGATGTAGCGCTTTTATAGTTCCCAATCCTCTGGCTTGATAGAGTAATAGAGCACAGTTTTGGTTCCCAATTCTCCCGCTCAACAGAGATTCATTGCGCTGTTTTAGTTCCCAAACCTTTCGATCGATAGAGCGATGAAGCGCCGTATTAGTTCTCATTACTGACGTTCGACAGAGAGGTGGAGCGCTGTTTTAGTTCCCAAACCCTTCGCTCGATAGAGCGATGAAGCGCCGTATTAGTTCTCATTACTGACGTTCGACAGAGATGTGGAGCGCTGTGTTAGTTCGCACACCTTTCGCTAGATTGAGGGATGAAACGCTGTTTTAGTCTTCATTACTGTCGTTCGACACAGACAGCGAGCGTGGTTTTAGTTCCCAACGCTTTCGCACTTTAGTTGGGTACAGCAACGTTTTAGTTCTCATTACTGTCGTTCGACAGAGATTTGGAGCGCTGCTATAGTTTGCAATCCTCTCACTCAGCAGAGAGATGGAGCGCTGTTTAAATTCCCAATGCGCTCGCTAGACAGAGAGATGGAGCGAAGTTTTAGTTCGCAATCCTCTCGCTCGACAAAGAGACGTAGCGCTGCTTTAGTTCCAAATCCTCTCGCTTTACAGAGAGATGGAGCGCTGGTTTAGTTTGCAATCCTCTCACTCAACTGAGAGATGGAGCGCTGTTTTAATTCCCAATCCGCCTACTCGACAGAGAGTTGGAGCTCTGATTTAGTTCGCAACCCTCTCGCTCGACGGAGAGAGGTAGCGCTGTTTTAGTTCGCAATCCTCTCGCTTGAAAGAGTAAGAGAGCACAGTTTTGGTTCCCAATTCTCCCGCTCGACAGAGATTTGGTGTGCTGTTTTAGTTCCCAAACCTTTCGCGCGATAGAGCGATGAAGCGCCGTATTAGTTCTCATTTCTGACGTTCGACAGAGAGGTTGAGCGCTGTTTTATTTCGCAAACCTTTCGTTCGATTGTGGGATGAAAAGCCGTTTTAGTTCTCATTACTGTCGTTGGACACAGACAGAGACATCAGTTTTAGCTCCCATCGCTTTCGCACTATAGTAGGATACAGCATCGTTTTAGTTCTCATTACTGTCGTTGGACAGAGATTTGGAACGCTGAGTTATTTCGCAATCCTGTCGTATAATTGACAAATGAACTGATGTTTTAGTTCCGAATCCTCTCGCTCGACAGAGATGTGGAGCTCATTTTAGTTCCCAATCCTCTCGCTTATAAAAACATGCTGTGCTGTCTTACTTCAATATTCCCTGGCTCGATAAAAAGTTAGAGAGCTGTTTTAGTTCCCAATTCTCTCGGCTGCAGGAGATGGAGTAATGTTATAGTTTCCAATCCGCTCTCTCGACAGAGAAATGCACGCAATTTTAGTTCCTAATCCTTTCGCTCGACAGAGATTTGGAGAGCTGTTTTAGTTCTTATCCTCTCGCTCGACAGAGAGATGGAGCGCTGCTATAGTTTGCAATACTCTCACTCAGCAGAGTGATGGAGCGCTGTTTTAATTCTCAATGCGCCCGCTACAAAGAGAGATGGAGCACTGTTTTAGTTCCCAATCCCCTCGCTTTACAGAGAGTTGGAGCGCTGGTTTACTTTGCAATCCTCTCACCCACAGAAAGATGGAGCGCTGTTTTAATTCCCAATCCGCTCATTCGACAGAGAGATGCAGCTTTGTTTTAGTTCGCAATCCTCTAGCTCGGCAGAGAGATGTAGCGCTGTTATAGTTCCCAATCCTCTGGATTGATAGAGTAATAGAGCACAGTTTTTGTTCCCAATTCTCCCGCTCGACAGAGATTCATTGCGCTGTTTTAGTTCCCAAACCTTTCGCTCTATAGAGCGATGAAGCGCCGTATTAGTTCTCATTACTGACGTTCGACAGAGAGGTGGAGCGCTGTTTTATTTCGCAAAACTTTCGCTCGATTGTGGCATGAAAAGCCGTTTTAGTTCTCATTACTTTCGTTCGACACAGACAGCGAGCGTAGTTTTAGTTCCCAACGATTTCGCACTTTAGAAGGATACAGCATCGTTTTAGTTCTCATTACTGTCGTTCGACAGAGAGATGGAGCGCTGTTTTATTTCGCAATCCTGTCGTATGATGGACAGATGAAGGGTTGTTTTAGTTCCCAATCCTCTTGTTCGACAAAGATATGCAGCTCATTTTTAGTTCCCAATCCCCTCGCTTATAGAAAGGTGCTGTGCTGTCTTATTTCGCAATCCTCTGGCTCGATAGAAAGTTAGAACGCTGTTTCAGTTCTCAATCCTTTTGGCTGCAAGAGATGGAGTAATGTTATAGTTTCTAATCCGCTCTCTGGACAGAGAGATGGAGCGCAATTTTAATTCCTAATCCACTCGCTCGACAGAGATTTTGGGCACTGTTTTAGTTCCCAATCCTCTCGCTCGACAGAGAAATGAATCGCTGTTTTAGTTAGCAATCCTCTAGTTTAACAGAAAGATGCAGCGATGCTTTAGTTTGCAATCCTCTCACTTAACAGAGAGATGGAGCGCTGTTTTAATTCCCAATCCTCCCACTCGACAGAGATTTGTAGCGCTGTTTTAGTTCCTATCCTCTCGATCGAGAGAGAGATGGAGCGCTGCTATAGCTTGCAATCCTCTCACTCAGCAGAGAGATGGAGCGCTGTTTTAATTCCCGATGCGCTCGCTAGACGGAGAGATGGAGCGAAGTTTTAGTTCGCAATACTCTCGCTCGACAGAGAGACGTAGCGCTGTTTTAGTTCCCAATTCCTTCGCTTTACAGAGAGATGGAGCACTGGACATTTTGCAATCCTCTCACTCACAGAGAGATGGAGCAATGTTTTAATTCCTAATACGCTCATTCGAAAGAGAGATGGAGCTTTGTTTTAGTTCGCAATCCTCTCGCTCGGCAGAGATATATAGCGCACTTATAGTTCCTAATCCTCACGCTCGACAGAGATTCGGTGCGCTGTTTTAGTTCCCAAACCTTTAGTTCGATAGAGCGATAAAGCGCCGTATTAGTTCTCATTACTGATGTTCGACAGAGAGGTGGAGCGCTGTTTTAGATCGCAAACCTTTCGCTCGATTGAGGGATGAAACGCCGTTTTAGTCTTGATTACTGTCGTTCTACACAGACAGCGAGCGTAGTTTTCGTTCTCAACGTTTTCGCACTTTAGTACGATACAGCATCGTTTTAGTTCTCATTACTGATGTTCGACAGAGAGGTTTTAGCACTGTTTTAGATCGCAAACCTTTCGCTCGATTGAGGAATGAAACGCCGTTTTAGTCTTCATTACTGTCGTTCTACACAGACAGCGAGCGTAGTTTTCGTTCTCAACGTTTTCGCACTTTAGTAGGATACAGCATCGTTTTAGTTCTCATTACTGTCGTTGGGCAGAGATTTGGAACGCTGCGTTATTTCGCAATCCTGTCGTATAATTGACAAATGAACTGATGTTTTAGTTCCGAATCCTCTCCCTCGACAGAGAGGTGGAGCTCATTTTAGTTCCCAATCCTCTCGCTTATAAAAACATGCTGTGCTGTCTTACTTCACAATTCCCTGGCTCAATAAAAAGTTAGCGAGCTGTTTTAGTTCCCAATTCTCTCGGCTGCAGGAGATGGAGTAATGTTATAGTTTCCAATCCCCTCTCTGGACAGAGAGATGGAGCGCAATTTTAATTCCTGATCCTCTCGCTCGACAGAGATTTTGAGCGCTGTTTTAGTTCCCAATCCTCTCGCTGGACAGAGAAATGAATCGCTGTTTTAGTTAGCAATCCTCTCGTTTAACAGAAAGATGGAGCGATCCTTTAGTTTGCAATCCTCTCACTTAACAGAGATATGGAACGCTGTTTTGATTCCCAATCCTCCCGCTCGACGGAGATTTGGAGCGCTGTTTTAGTGCCTATGCCCTTGCTCGACAGAGAGATGGAGCGCTGCTATAGTTTGCAATCCTCTTACTCACAGAGAGATGGAGCGATATTTTAGTTCGCAATCCTCTCGCTCTACCGAGAGACGTAGCGCTGTTTTGGTTCCCAATCCTCTCTTTCCAAACAGACTTGGCCCATTGTTTTAGTTCCCAATCCACTCGCTCGACAGAGAGATAAAGCGCAGTTTTAGTTCCCGATCCTCTCTCTCGACAGAGAGATGGAGCGCTGATTTGGTTCCCAATCCTCTCCTTTTACAGGGAGATGGAGCGCTGGTTTAGTTTGCAATCCTCTCACTCAACACAGAGGTGGAGCTCTTTTTTAAATTCCAATCCGCTCGCTCAACAGAGAGATGGAGCTGTGTTTTAGTTCGCAATCCTCTCGCTCGACGAAGAGAGGTAGCGCTGTTTTAGTTCCCAATCCTCTCGCTTGATAGAGTAATAGAGCACAGTTTTGGTGCCCTATTCTCCCGCTCGACAGAGATTTGGAGCGCTGTTTTAGTTCCCAAACATTTCGCTCGATAGAGGGAGGAAGCGCCGTATTAGTTCTCAATACTGACGTTCGACATAGAGTTGGTGCGCTATTTTAGTTCGCAAACCTTTAGCTCGATTGTGGGATGAAAAGCCGTTTTAAATCTCATTACTGTCGTTCGACATTGACAGAGAGCATCGTTTTAGTTCTCATTACTGTCGTTCGACAGAGATTTGGAGCGCTGCTTTATTTCGCAATGCTGTCGTATGATTGACAGATGAAGCGTTGTTTCAGTTCCCAATTCTCTCGCTCGACAGAGATGTGGAGCTCCTTTTTAGTTCCCAATCCTTTAGCTTATAAAAAGATTCTGTGCTGTGTTACTTCAAAATCCCCTGGCTCGATAGAAAGTTAGAGAGCTGTTTTAGTTCCCAATCCTCTCGGCTGCAGGAGATGGAGTAATGTTATAGTTTCCAATCCGCTCTCTCGACAGAGAAATGCAGCGCAATTTTAGTTCTTAATCCTTTCGCTCGACAGAGATTTGGAGCGCTGTTTTAGTTCCTATCCTCTCGCTCGACAGAGAGATGGAGCGCTGCTATAGTTTGCAATCCACTCACTCAGCAGAGAGATTGAGCGCTGTTTTAATTCTCAATGCGCTCGCTAGATAGAGAGATGGAGAGCTGTTTTAGTTCCCAATCCGCTCGCTTAACAGAGAGTTGGAGCGCTGGTTTAGTTTGCAATCCTCTCACCCACAGAGAGATGGAGCGCTGTTTTAATTCCCAATCCGCTCATTCGACAGAGAGATGCAGCTTTGTTTTAGTTCGCAATCCTCTAGCTCGCCAGAGAGATGTAGCGCTTTTATAGTTCCCAATCCTCTGGCTTGATAGAGTAATAGAGCACAGTTTTGGTTCCCAATTCTCCCACTCAACAGAGATTCATTGCGCTGTTTTAGTTCCCAAACCTTTCGATCGATAGAGCGATGAAGCGCCGTATTAGTTCTCATTACTGACGTTCGACAGAGAGGTGGAGCGCTGTTTTAGTTCCCAAACCCTTCGCTCGATAGAGCGATGAAGCGCCGTATTAGTTCTCATTACTGACGTTCGACAGAGATGTGGAGCGCTGTTTTAGTTCGCAAACCTTTCGCTAGATTGAGGGATGAAACGCTGTTTTAGTCTTCATTACTGTCGTTCGACACAGACAGCGAGCGTGGTTTTAGTTCCCAACGCTTTCGCACTTTAGTTGGGTACAGCAACGTTTTAGTTCTCATTACTGTCGTTCGACAGAGATTTGGAGCGCTGCTATAGTTTGCAATCCTCTCACTCAGCAGAGAGATTGAGCGCTGTTTTAATTCCCAATGCGCTCGCTAGACAGAGAGATGGAGCGAAGTTTTAGTTCGCAATCATCTCGCTCGACAAAGAGACGTAGCGCTGCTTTAGTTCCAAATCCTCTCGCTTTACAGAGAGATGGAGCGGTGGTTTAGTTTGAAATCCTCTCACTCAACTGAGAGATGGAGCGCTGTTTTAATTCCCAATCCGCCTACTCGACAGAGAGTTGGAGCTTCACAATTCCCTGGCTCGATAAAAAGTTAGCGAGCTGTTTTAGTTCCCAATTCTCTCGGCTGCAGGAGATGGAGTAATGTTATAGTTTCCAATCCGCTCTCTCGACAGAGATTTGGAGCGCTGTTTTAGTTCCCAATCCTCTCGATTTAGAGAGAGATGGTGCGCTGGTTTAGTTTGCAATCCTCTCAATCAAGAGAGAGATTTGAGCACTGTTTTAATTCCCAATCCTCCCGCTCGACAGAGATTTGGAGCGCTGTTTTAGTTTCTATACTCTCGCTCGACAGAGAGATGCAGCGCTGCTATAGTTTGCAATCCTCTCACTCAGCAGAGCGATGGAGCGCTGTTTTAATTCCCAATGCGCCCGCTAGACAGGGAGATGGAGCGAAGTTTTAGTTCGCAATCCTCTCGCTCGAAAGAGAGATGTAGCGCTGTTTTAGTTCACAATCCCCTCTCTTTACAGAGAGATGGAGCGCTGGTTTAGTTTGCAATCCTCTCGCTCGAAAGAGAGACGTTCCGGTGTTTTAGTTCCCAATCCCCTCTCTTCACAGAGAGATGGAGCGCTGTTTTAATTCCCAATCCGCTTGCTCGACAGAAAGATGGAGCTCTGATTTAGTTCGCAACCCTCTCGCACGACGGGGAGAGGTAGCGCTGTTTTAGTTCCCAATCCTGTCGCTTGATAAAGTAATAGAGCACAGTTTTTGTTACCAAGTCTCCCGCTCGATAGAGATTTCGTGCGCTGTTTTAGTTCCCAAACCTTTCTCTCGATAGTGCGATGAAGCGCCGTATTAGCTCTCATTTCTGACGTTCGACAGAGAGGTGGAGCGCTGTTTTAGTTCGCAAACCTTTTGCTCGATTGTGAGATGAGAAGCAGTTTTAGTTCTCATTACTGTCGTTCGACACAGACAGAGAGCGCAGTTTTAATTCCCAACGCTTTCGCACTATAGTAGGATACAGCATCGTTTTAGTTCTAATTACTGTCGTTCGACATAGAGTTGGAGCGCTGTTTTATTTCGCAATCCTGTCGTATGATTGACAGAGGAAGCGTTGTTTTAGTTCCTAATCCTCTTCCTCGACAGAGAAGTGGGGCTCATTGTTAGTTCCCAATCCTCTCGCTAATAAAAAGATGCTGTACTGCCTTACTTTACAATTCCCTGGCTTGCTAGAAAGTTAGAGAGCTTATTTAGTTTCCAATCCTCTCGGCTGCAGGAGATGGAGCGCTGTATTAGTTACTAATCTTCTCGTTTTACAGAGAGATGGAACGCTGCTGTAGTTTGCAATCCTCTCTCTCAACAGCGAGATGGAGCGCTGTTTTAATTCCCAATCCTCCCGCTAGACAGACAGATGGAGCGCTGCTGTAGTTTTCAATCCTCTCACTCAACAGAGAGATGGAGCGCTGTTTTAATTCCCAATCCTCCCGCTCGACAAAGATTTGGAGCTCTGTTTTAGTTCCTATCTTCTCGCTCGACAGAGAGATGGAGCGCTGCTATAGTTTGCAATCCTCTCATTCAGCAGAGAGGTGGAGCGCTGTTTTAGTTCCCAATGCCCTCGCTAGACAGAGAGTTGGAGCGAAGTTTTAGTTCGTAATCCCCTCGCTCGACGGAGAGAGGTAGCGCTGTTTTAGTTTCCAATCCTCTCGCTTGATAGAGTAATAGAGCACAGTTTTGGTTCCCAATTCTCCCGCTCGACAGAGATTTGGAGCGCTGTTTTAGTTCCCACACCTTTCGCTCGATAGAGCGAAGAAGCGCCGTATTAGTTCTCATTAGTTCGACACAGTGTTGGAGCGCTGTTTTAGTTCGCAAACCTTTAGCTCGATTTAGGGATCAAAAGCCGTTTTAGTTCTCATTACTGTCGTTCGACACAGACAGAGAGCGCAGTTTTAGTTCCCAAAGCTTTCGCACTATAGTAGGATACAGCATCGTTTTAGTTCTCATTACTGTCGTTCGACAGAGATTTTGAGCGACGCTTTATTTCGCAATCCTGTCGTATAATTGACAGATGAAGCGATGTTTAATTCCCAATCCTCTCGCTCGACGGAGATGTGGAGCTCATTTTTAGTTCCCAATCCTTTCGGTTATAAAAAGATGCTGTGCTGTCTTACTTCACAATCCCCTGGCTCGATAGAAAGTTAGAGAGCTGTTTTAGTTCCCAATCCTCTCGGCTACAGGAGATGGAGTAATATTATAGTTTCCAATCCGCTCTCTCGACAGAGAGATGGAGCGCAATTTTAGGTCCTAATCCTTTCGCTAGACAGAGATTTGGAGCGCTGTTATAGTTCCTATCCTCTCGCTCGACAGAGAGATGGAGCGCTGTTTTAATTCCCAATCCTCTCGTTTTACAGTAAGATGGTGCACTGGTTTAGTTTACAATCCTCTCACTCAACTGAGAGATGGAGCGCTGTTTTAATTCTCAATTGGCTTGCTCGACAGACAGATGGACCTCTGATTTAGCTCGCAACCCTCTCGCTCGACGGAGAGAGATAGCGCTGTTTTAGTTCCCATCCTCTCGATTGAAAGAGTCATAGAGCACGGTTTTGGTTCGCAATTCTCTCGCTCGACAGAGATTTGGTGCGCTGTTTTAGTTCCCAAACCTCTCGCTCGATAGTGCGATGAAGCGCCGTATTAGTTCTCATTTCTGACGTTCGACAGAGAGGTGGATCACTGTTTTATTTCGCAAACCTTTCGCTCGATTGTGGGATGAAAAGCCGTTTAATTCTCATTACTGTCGTTCGACACTGACAGAGAGCGCAGTTTTAGTCCCCAACGCTTTCGAACTATAGTAGGATACAGCATCGTTTTAGTTCTCATTACTGTCGTTCGATTAAAATTTGGAGCGCTGCTTTATTTCGCAATCTTGTCGTATAATTGACAGATGAAGCGATGTTTTAGTTCCTAATCCTCTCGCTCGACAGAGATGTGGAGGTCATTTTTAGTTCCTAATCCTCTCGCTTATAACAAGATGCTGTGCTGTCTTATTTCACAATCCCCTGGCTCGACAGAAAGTTAGAGAGCTGTTTTAGTTCCCAATCCTCTCGGTTTCCAGGAAATGGAGTAATTTTACAGTTTCCAATCCGCTCTCTCGACAGAGAGATGGAGCGCAAATTTAGATCCTAATCCTTTCGCTCGACAGAGATTTGTAGCGCTGTTTTAGTTCCCAATCCGCTCGTTTTAGAGAGACATTGTGCGCTGGTTTAGTTTGCAATCCTCTCACTCAACAGAGAGATTTGAGCACTGCTTTAATTCCCAATCCGCCGTCTCGACAGAGATTTGGAGCGCTGTTTTAGTTCCTATCCTCTCGCTCGACAGAGAGATAAAGCGCTGCTATGGTTTGCAATCCTCTAAATCAGCAGAGAGATGGAGAGCTGTTTTAATTCCCAATGCGCTCGCTAGACAGAGAGATGGAGCGAAGTTTTAGTTCGAAATCCTCTTGCTCGACAGAGAGACGTAGCGCTGTTTTAGTTCCCAATCCCCTCACTTTAAAGAGAGATGGAGCGCTGGTTTAGTTTGCAATCCTCTCACGCACAGAGAGATGGAGCGCTCCTTTTATTCCCAATCGGCTCATTCGACAGAGAGATGGAGCTTTGTTTTAGTTCCCAATCCTCTCGCTCGACAAAGATGTGCAGCTGATTTTTAATTCCCAATCCTTTCGCTTATAGAAAGATGCTGTGCTGTCTTATTTCGCATTCATCTGGCTCGATAGAAAGTTAGAACGATGTTTTAGTTCCCAATGTTTTTGGCTGCAAGAGATGGAGTAATGTTATAGTTTCCACCCGCTCTCTGGACACAGAGATGGAGCGCAACTGTAATTCCTAACACTCTCGCTCGAAATAGATTTGGAGCCCTGATATAGTTCCCAATCCTCTCGCTTGACAGAGAGATGAATCGCTGTTTTAGTTAGCAATCCTGTCGTTTAACAGAAAGATTGAGCGCTGCTTTAGTTTGCAATCCTCTCACTTAACAGGGAGATGGAGCGCTGATTTGATTCCCAATCCTCCCGCTCGACAGTGATTTGGAGCGCTGTTTTAGTTCCTATACTCTCGCTCGACACAGAGATGCAGCGCTGCTATAGCTTGCAATCCTCTCACTCACAGAGAGATGGAGCGCTGTTTTAATTCCCAATCCTCTCGCTCGACCGAGAGACGTAGCGCTGTTTTGGTTCCCAATCCTCTCTTTCGAAACAGATTTGGCCCATTGTTTTAGTTCCCAATCTGCTCGCTCGACAAAGAGATGAAGCGCTTTTTTAGTTCCCGATCCTCTCTCTCCTCAGAGAGATGGAGCGCTGATTTTGTTCCGAATCCTCTCGTTTTACAGAGAGATGGTGCACTGGTTTAGTTTGCAATCCTCTCACTCAACAGAGAGATGGAGCGCTTTTTTATTCCCAATCCGCTCGCTCGAAAGAGAGATGGAGCTCTGATTTAGTTCGCAATCCTCTCGCTCGACGGAGAGCGGTAGCGTTGTTTTAGTTCCCAATCCTCTCTCTTGATAGGGTAATAGAGCACAGTTTTGGTTCCCAATTCTCCCGCTCGACAGAGATTTGGTGCGCTGTTTTAGTTCCCAAACCTTCCGCTCGATACAGCGATGAAGCGCCGTATTAGTTCTCATTTCTGACGTTCGACAGAGAGGTGGAGCACTGTTTTAATTCGCAAACCTTTCGCTCGATTGTGGGATGAAAATCAGTTAACTTCTCATTACTGTCGTTCGGCACAGACAGAGAGCGCAGTTTTAGTTCCCAACGTTTTCGCACCATAGTAGGATACAGCATTGTTTTAGTTCTCATTACTGTCGTTTGACAGAGAGTTGGAGCGCTGTTTTAATTCCCAATCCGCTCATTCGACAGAGAGATGGAGCTTTGTTTTAGTTCGAAATCCTCTCGCTCGGCAGAGAGATGTAGCGCTGTTATAATTCCCAATCCTCTCGCTTGATAGAGTAATAGAGCACAGTTTTGGTTCCCAATTCTCCCGCTCGACAGAGATTCGGTTGGCTGCTTTAGTTCCCAAATCTTTCTCTCGATAGAGTGATGAAGCGCCGTATTAGTTCTCATTACTGACGTTCGACAGAGATGTGGAGCGTTGTTTTAGTTGGCAAACCTTTCGCTAGATTCAGGGATGAAACGCCGTTTTAGTCTTCATTACTGTCGTTCGACAGAGAGTTGGAGCGCTGTTTTATTTCGCAATCCTGTCGCATTATGGACAGATGAAGCGTTGTTTTAGTTCCCAATCCTCTCGCTCAACAGCGATGTGCAGCTCATTTTTAATTCCCAATCCTCTCGCTTATAGAAAGATGCTGTGCTGTCTTATTTCGCAATCCTTTGGCACGATAGGAAGTTAGAAGGATGTTTTAGTTCCCAATCATTTTGGCTGCAAGAGATGGAGTAATGTTATAGTTTCCAATCCGCTCTCTGGACAGAGTGGTGGAGCGCAATTTTAATTCCTAATCCTCTCGCTCGACAGAGAAATGAATCGCTGTTTTAGTTAGCAATCCTCTCGTTTAACAGAAAGATGGAGCGATGCTTTAGTTTGGAATCCTCTCACTTACCAGAGAGATTGAGCGCTGTTTTGATCCCCAATCCTCCCGCTCGACAGATATTTGGAGCGCTGCTTTAGTTCCTATCCTCTCGCTTGACAGAGAGATGGAGCGCTGCTATAGTTTGCAATCCTCTCACTAACTGAGAGATGGAGCGCTGTTTTAATTCCCAATGCGCTCGCAAGATAGAGAGATCGAGCGATGTTTTAGTTGGCAATGCTCTCGCTCTACCGAGATACGTAGCGCCGTTTTGGTTCCCAATCCTCTCTTTCGAAACAGATTTGGCCCATTGTTTTAGTTCCCAATCCGCTCGCTCGACAGAGAGATGAAGCGCAGTTTTAGTTCCCGATCCTCTCTCGTCAGAGAGATGCAGCGCTGATTTTGTTCCCAATCCTCTCGTTTTACAAAGAGATGGTGCGCTGGTTTAGTTTGCAATCCTCTCACTCAACACAGAGATGGAGCGCTTTTTTAATTCCCAATCCGCTCGCTCAACAGAGAGATGGAGCTCTGTTTTAGTTCGCAATCCTCTCGCTCGACGGAGAGCGGTAGCGCTGTTTTAGTTCCCCATCCTCTCACTTCATAGAGTAACAGCGCACAGTTTTGGTTCCTAATTGTCCCGTTCGACAGAGATTTGTACCGCTGTTTTAGTTCCCAAACCTTTCGCTCGATAGTGCGAAGAAGCGCCGTATTGGTTCTCATTACTGACGTTCGATAGAGAGTTGAGCGCTGTTTTAGTTCGCAAACCTTTGGCTCGATTGAGGGATCAAAAGCCGTTTTTGTTCTCATTACTGTCGTTTGACACAGACAGAGAGCGCAGTTTTAGTTCCCAACGCTTTCGCACTATAGTAGGATACAGCACCGTTTTAGTTCTCATTACTGTCGTTCGGCAGAGATTTGGAGCGCTGCTTTATTTCGCAATCCTGTGGTATGATTAACAGATGAAGCGATGTTTTAGTTCCCAATCCTCTCGCTCGACAGAGATGTGGAGCTCATTTTTAGTTCCCAATGATCTCGCTTATAAATAGATGGGGTGCTGACTTACTTCAAAATCCCCTGGCTCGATAGAGAGTTAGAGAGCTGTTTTAATTCACAATCCTTTCGGCTGCAGGAGATGGAGTAATGTTATAGTTTCCAATCCTTTCGCTCGACAGAGGTTTGGTGCGCTGTTTTAGTTCCCAGTCCTCTCGTTTTAGAGAGAGATGGTGCGCTGGTTTAGTTTGCAATCTTCTCATTCAACAGAGTGATTTGAGCACTGTTTTAATTCCCAATCCTTCCGTTTGACAGAGATTTGGAGCGTTGTTTTTAGTTCCTATCCTCTCGCTCGACAGAGAGATGGAGCGCTGCTATAGTTTGCAATCCTCTCACTCAGCAGAGAGATGGAGCGCTGTTTTAATTCGCAGTGCGCTCGCTAAACAGAGACGTAGCGCTGTTTTAGTTCCCAATCCTCTCGGCTGCAAAAGGTGGAGTAATATTATAGTTTCCAATCCGCTCTCTGGACACAGAGATGGAGCGCAATTGTAATTTCTAATCCTCTCGCTCGAAAGAGATTTGGAGCGCTGTTTTAGTTCCCAATCCTCTCGCTCGACAGAGAGATGAATCGCTGTTTTAGTTAGCAAATCTGTCGTTTAACAGAAAGCTGGAGCGCTGCTTTAGTTTGCAATCCTCTCACTTAACAGAGAGACGGAGCGCTGTTTTGATTCCCAATCCTTTTGCTCGACAGAGATTTGTTGCGCTGTTTTAGTTCCTATACTCTCGCTCGACACAGAGATGATAGTAGGATACGGCAACGTTTTAGTTCTGATTACTGTCGTTCGACAGAGATTTGGAGCGCTGATATACTTTGCAATCCTCTCTCTCAGCAGAGAGATCGAGCGCTGTTTTAATTCCCAATCCTCCCGCTCGACCGAAAGACGTAGCGCTGTTTTGGTTCCCAATTCTCCCGCTCGACAGAGATTTGGAGCTCTGTTTTAGTTCCCAAACCTTTCTCTCGATGGAGCTATGAAGCGCCGTATTAGTTCTCATTACTCACGTTCGCCAGAGAGTTGGAGCGTTGTTTTAGTTCGCTACCTTTCGCTCGATTGTGGGATGAATAACCGTTTTAGTTCGCATTACTGTCGTTCGACACAGACAGAGAGCGCAATTTTAGTTCCCAACGCTTTCGCACTATAGTACTATACAGCAACGTTTTAGTTCTCATTACTGTCGTTCGACAGAGATTTGGAGCACTGCTATAGTATGCAATCATCTTAATCAGCAGAGAGATGGAGCGCTGTTTTAATTCCCAATGCGCTTGCTAGACAGAGAGATGGAGCGAAGTTTTAGTTCGCAATCCTATCGCTCGAAAAAGAGACGTAGCGTTGCTTTGGTTCCCAATCCTCTCGCTTTACAGAGAGATGGAGCGCTGGTTTATTTCGCAACCCTCTCGCTCGACGGAGGGAGGTAGCGCTGTTTTAGTTCCCAATCCTCTCGCTTGAAAGAGTAATAGAGCACAGTTTTGGTTCCCAATTCTCCCGCACGACAGAGATTTGGTGCACTGTTTTAGTTCACAAATCTTTTGCTCGATAGAGCGATGAAGCGCCGTACTAGTTCTCATTTCTGACGTTCGACAGAGAGGGGGAGGACTGTTTTCTGTTTTAGTTCGCAAACCTTGCGCTCGATTGTGGGATGAAACGCCGTTTAATTCTCATTACTGTCGTTCGACACAGACAGAGAGCGCAGTTTTAGTTCCCAACGCTTTAGCACTATAGTAGGATACAGCATCGTTTTAGTTCTAATTACTGTCGTTCGATTAAGATTTGGAGCGCTGCTATAGTATGCAATCATCTTAATCAACAGAGAGATGGAGCGCTGTTTTAATTCCCAATGCGCTTGCTAGACAGAGAGATGGAGCGAAGTTTTAGTTCGCAATCCTCTCGCTCGAAAAAGAGACGTAGCGTTGCTTTGGTTCCCAATCCTCTCGCTTTACAGAGAGATGGAGCGCTGGTTTATTTCGCAACCCTCTCGCTCGACGGAGGGAGGTAGCGCTGTTTTAGTTCCCAATCCTCTCGCTTGAAAGAGTAATAGAGCACAGTTTTGGTTCCCAATTCTCCCGCTCGACAGAGATTTGGTGCACTGTTTTAGTTCACAAATCTTTTGCTCGATAGAGCGATGAAGCGCCGTACTAGTTCTCATTTCTGACGTTCGACAGAGAGGGGGAGGACTGTTTTCTGTTTTAGTTCGCAAACCTTGCGCTCGATTGTGGGATGAAACGCCGTTTAATTCTCATTACTGTCGTTCGACACAGACAGAGAGCGCAGTTTTAGTTCCCAACGCTTTAGCACTATAGTAGGATACAGCATCGTTTTAGTTCTAATTACTGTCGTTCGACAGAGATTTGGTGCGCTGTTTTATTTCGCAATCCTTTCGTATGATTGACAGATGAAGCGTTGTTTTAGTTCCCAATCCTCTTGCTCGACAGAGATGTGGAGCTCATTTTAGTTCCCAATTCTCTCGCTTAAAAAAGTTGCTGTGCTGTCTTACTTCTCAATTCCCTACTTCGATAGAAAGTTAGAGAGCTGGTTTAGTACCCAATACAGTCGGCTGCAGGAGATGGAGCGCTGTTTAGTTACCAATCTTCACGTTTTACAGAGAGATGGAATGCTGCTGTAGTTTGTAATCCTCTCACTCAACAGAGAGACGGAGCGCTGTTTTAATTCCCAATCCTCCCGCTCGAGAGAGAGGTGGAGCGCTGCTGTAGTTTTCAATCCTCTCACTCAACAGAGAGATGGAGCACTGTTTTAGTTCCCAATCCTCCCGCTCAACAGAGATTTGGAGCGCTGTTTTAATAGCCAATCCTCCCGATCGAGAGAGAGGTGGAGCGCTGCTGTAGGTTTCAATCCTCTCACTCAACAGAGAGATAGAGCGCTGGTTTTGTTCCCAATCCTCTCGTTTTCGAGAGAGATTGTGCGCTAGTTTAGTTTGCAATCCTCTCACTCAACAGAGAGATTTGAGCACTGTTTTAATTCCCAATCCGCTTGTTCGACACAGAGATGTAGCTCTGATTTAGTTCGCAATCCTCTCGCTCGACGGAGAGAGGTAGCGCTTTTTTAGTTCCCAATCCTCTCGCTTGATAGAGTAATAGAGCACAGATTTGGTTCCCAATTCTCCCGATCGACAGAGATTTGTTGCGCTGTTTAGTTCCCACACCTTTCGCTCGATTGTGGGATGAAAAGCCGCTTTAGTTCTCATTACTGTCGTTCGACACAGACAGCGAGCGTAGTTTTAGTTCCAAACGCTTTCGCACTTTAGTAGGACACAGCATCGTTTTAGTTCTTTTTACTGTCGTTCTACAGAGAGTTGGAGCGTTGTTTTATTTCGCAATCCTGTCGTATGACGGACAGATGAAGCGTTTTTTTAGTTCCCAGTCCTCTCGCTCGACAGAGATGTGCAGCTCATTATTAATTCCATATCCTATCGCTTATAGAAAGATGCTGTGCTGTCTTATTTCGCAATCCTCTGGCTTGATAGAAAGTTACAACGATGTTTTAGTTCCCAATCCTTTTGGCTGCAAGAGATGGAGTAATGTTATAGTTTCCAATCCGCTCTCTGGACGGGGAGATGGAGCGCAATTTTAATTCCTAATCCTCTCGCTCGACAGAGATTTTGAGCGCTGTTTTAGTTCCGAATCCTCTCGCTTGACAGAGAGATGAATCGCTGTTTTGGTTAGCTATCCTCTCGTTTAACAGAAAGATGGAGCGATGCTTTAGTTTGCAATCCTCTCACTTAACAGAGAGATGGAGCGCTGTTTTGATCCCCAATCCTCCCGCTCGACAGAGATTTGGAGCGCTGTATTAGTTCCTATCCTCTCGCTTGACAGAGAGATGGAGCCCTGCTATAGTTTGCAATCCTCTCACGCACAGAGATATGGAGCGCTGTTTTAATTCCCAATGCTCTCGCTAGATAGTAAGATGGAGCGATGTTTTAGTCCGCAATCCTCTCGCTCTACCGAGAGACGTAGCGCTGTTTTGTTTCCCAATCCTCTCTTTCGAAACAGATTTGGCCCATTGTTTTAGTTCCCAATCCGGTCGCTCGACAGAGAGTTGAAGCGCAGTTTTAGTTCCCGATCCTCTCTCTCGTCAGAGAGATGCAGCGCTGATTTTGTTCCCAATCCTCTCGTTTTACAGAGAGATGGTGCGCTGGTTTAGTTTGCAATCCTCTCACTCAACACAGAGATGGAGCGCTTTTTTAATTCCCAATGCGCTTGCTAGACAGAGAGATGGAGGGAAGTTTTAGTTCGCAATCCTCTCGCTCGAAAAAGAGACGTAGCGCTGCTTGAGTTCCCAATCCTCTCGCTTTACAGAGAGATGGAGCGCTGGTTTATTTCGCAACCCTCTCGCTCGACGGAGAGAGGTAGCGCTGTTTTAGTTCCCAATCCTCTCGCTTGAAAGAGTAATAGAGCACAGTTTTGGTTCCCAATTCTCCCGCTCGACAGATATTTGGTGCACTGTTTTAGTTCACAAGCCTTTTGCTCGATAGAGCGATGAAGCGCCGTATTAGTTCTCATTTCTGACGTTCGACAGAGAGGGGGAGGACTGTTTTCTGTTTTAGTTCGCAAACCTTGCGCTCGATTGTGGGATGAAAAGCCGTTTAATTCTCATTACTGTCGTTCGACACAGGCAGAGAGCGCAGTTTTAGCTCCCAACGCTTTAGCACTATAGTAGGATACAGCAGCGTTTTAGTTCTAATTACTGTCGTTCGACAGAGAGTTGGTGCGCTGTTTTATTTCGCAATCCTGTCGAATGATCGACAGATGAAGCGTTGTTTTAGTTCCCAATCCTCTTGCTCGACAGGGATGTGGACCTCGTTTTTAGTTTCCAATTCTCTCGCTTATAAAAAGATGCTGTGCTGTCTTACTTCACAATTCCCTGGCTCGATAGAAAGTAGAGAGCTGATTTAGTTCTCAATCCTCTCGGCTCCAGGAGATGGAGCGCTGTTTTAGTTACCAATCTTCTCGTTTTACGGAGATATGGAACGCTGCTGTAGTTTCAATCCTCTCACTCAACAGAGATGGAGAGCTGTTTTAATTCCCAATCCTCCCGCTCGACAGAGAGATGGAGCGCTGCTGTAAATTTCAATCCTCTCACTCAACAAAGAGATGGATAGCTGTTTTAATTCCCAATCCTCCCGCTCGACAGAGATTTGAAGCTCTGCTTCAGTTCCTATCCTCTCGCTCGACAGAGAGATGAAGCGCTGCTATAGTTTGCAATCCTCTCAATCAGCAGAGAGGTGGAGCGCTGTTTTAGTTCGCTATGCACTCGCTAGACAGATAGTTGGAACGAAGTTTTAGCTCCCAATCCTCTCGCTCGACAGAGAAACGTAGCGCTGTTTTAGTTCCCAATCCTCTCGCTTTACAGAGAGATAAAGCGCTGGTTTAGTTTGCAATCCTCTTGCTCAACAGGGAGATGGAGCGCTGTTTTAATTCCCAATCCGCTTGTTCGACACAGAGATGGAGCTCTGATTTAGTTCGCAATCCTCTCGCTCGACGGAGAGAGGTAGCGCTTTTTTAGTTCCCAATCCTCTCGCTTGATAGAGTAATAGAGCACATTTTTGGTTCCCAATTCTCCCGATCGACAGAGATTTGTTGCGCTGTTTAGTTCCCACACCTTTCGCTCGATTGTGGGATGAAAAGCCGCTTTAGTTCTCATTACTGTCGTTCGACACAGACAGCGAGCGTAGTTTTAGTTCCAAACGCTTTCGCACTTTAATAGGATACAGCATCGTTTTAGTTCTTTTTACTGTCGTTCGACAGAGAGTTGGAGCGTTGTTTTATTTCGCAATCCTGTCGTATGACGGAGAGATGAAGCGTTTTATTAGTTCCCAATCCTCTCGCTCGACAGAGATGTGCAGCTCATTTTTAATTCCCAATCCTATCGCTTATAGAAAGATGCTGTGCTGTCTTATTTCGCAATCCTCTGGCTTGATAGAAAGTTAGAACGATGTTTTAGTTCCCAATCCTTTTGGCTGCAATAGATGGAGTAATGTTATAGTTTCCAATCCGCTCTCTGGACGGAGAGATGGAGCGCAATTTTAATTCCTAATCCTCTCGCTCGACAGAGATTTTGAGCGCTGTTTTAGTTCCCAATCCTCTCGCTCGACAGAGAAATGAATCGCTGTTTTAGTTAGCTATCCTCTCGTTTAACAGAAAGATGGAGCGATGCTTTAGTTTGCAATCCTCACACTTAACAGAGAGATGGAGCGCTGTTTTTATCCCCAATCCTCCCGCTCAACAGAGATTTTGAGCGCTGTATTAGTTCCTATCCTCTCGCTTGACAGAGAGATGGAGCCCTGCTATAGTTTGCAATCCTCTCACGCACAGAGATATGGAGCGCTGTTTTAATTCCCAATGCTCTCACTAGATAGTAAGATGGAGCGATGTTTTAGTCCGCAATCCTCTCGCTCTACCGAGAGACGTAGCGCTGTTTTGTTTCCCAATCCTCTCTTTCGAAACAGATTTGGCCCATTGTTTTAGTTCCCAATCCGGTCGCTCGACAGAGAGTTGAAGCGCAGTTTTAGTTCCCGATCCTCTCTCTCGTCAGAGAGATGCAGCGCTGATTTTGTTCCCAATCCTCTCGTTTTACAGAGAGATGACGCGCTGGTTTAGTTTACAATCCTCTCACTCAGCAGAGAGGTGGAGCGCTGTTTTAGTTCCCAATCCTCTCGCTTGATAGAGTAATAGAACTCAGTTTTGGTTCCCAATTCTCCCGCTCGACGGAGATTTGGAGCGCTGTTTTAGTTCCCAAACTTGCGCTCCATAGAGCGAAGAAGCGCCGTATCAGTTCTCATTACTGACGTTCGACAGGGCGTTGGAGCGCTGTTTAATTTCGTAAACCTTTAGCTCGATTGAGGGATGGATAGCCGTTTTAGTTCTGATTACTGTGGTTCCACACAGACAGAGAGCGCAGTTTTAGTTCCCAAAGCTTTCGCACTATAGTAGGATACAGCATCGTTTTAGTTCTCATTACTGTCGTTCGATTAAGATTTGGAGCGCTGCTTTATTTCGCAATCCTGTCGTATAATTTACAGATGAAGCGATGTATTAGTTCCCAATCCTCTCGCTCGACAGAGATGTGGAGCTCACTTTTAGTTCCCAATCCTCTCGCTTATAAAAAGATGATGTGCTGTGTTACTTCACAATCCCCTGGCTCGATAGAAAGTTAGAGAACTGTTTTAGTTCCCAATACTCTCGGCTGCAGGAGATGGAGTAATGTTATAATTTCCAATCCGCTCTCTCGAAAGAGAGATGGAGCGCAATTTTAGTTCCTAATCCTTTCGCTCGACAGAGATTTGGAGCGATGTTTTAGTTCCCAATCCTCACGTTTTCGAAATAGATGGTGCGCTGGTATAGTTTGCAATCCTCTCACTCAACAGAGAGATTTGAGCACTGTTTAAATTACCAATCCTCCCGCTCGACAGAGATTTGGAGCGCTGTTTTAGTTCCTATCCTCTGGCTCGACAGAGAGATGGAGCGCTGCTATAGTTTGCAATCCTCTAACTCAGCAGAGAGATGGAGCGCTATTTTAATTCCCAATGCGCTCGCTAGACAGAGAGATGGAGCGAAGTTTTAGTTCGCAATCCTCTCGCTCGACAGAGAGACGTAGCGCTGTTTTGGTTTCCAATCCCCTAGCTTTAAAGAGAGATGGAGCGCTGGTTTAGTTTGCAATCCTCTCACTCACAGAGAGATGGAGCGCTCTTTTTATTCCCAATCGGCTCATTCGACAGAGAGGTGGAGCTTTGTTTTAGTTCCCAATCCTCTCGCTCGACAGAGATGTGCAGCTCATTTTTAATTCCCACTCCTTTCGCTTATAGAAAGATGCTGTGCTGTCTTATTTCGCAATCCTCTGGCTCGATAGAAAGTTAGAACGATGTTTTAGTTCCCAATCCTTTTGGCTGCTAGAGATGGAGTAATGTTATAGTTTCCAATCCGCTCGACAGAGATTTGGAGCGCTGTTTTAGTTCCCAATGCTCTCGCTAGATAGAAAGATGGAGTGATGTTTAAGTCCGCAATCCTCCCGCTCTACCGAGAGACGTAGTGCTGTTTTCGTGCCCAATCCTCTCTTTCGAAACAGATTTGGCTCATTGTTTTAGTTCCCAATCCGGTCGCTCGACAGAGAGATGAAGCGCAGTTTTTGTTTCCGATCCTCTCTCTCGTCAGAGAGATGCAGCGCTAATTTTGTTCCCAATCCTCTGGTTTTACAGAGAGATGGAGCGCTGGTTTAGTTTGCAATCCTCTCACTCAACACAGAGATGGAGCGCTTTTTTAATTCCCAATCCGCTCGCTCAACAGAGAGATGGAGCTCTGTTTTAGTTCCCAATCCTCTCTCTTGATAGGGTAGTAGAGCACAGTTTTGGTTCCCAGTTCTCCCGCTCGACAGAGATTTGGAGTTCTGCTTCAGTTCCCAAACCTTTCGCTCGATAGAGCGAAGAAGGGCCGTATTAGTTCTCATTACTGACGTTCGACAGAGAGTTGCAGCGCTGTTTTAGTTCGTAAACCTTTAGCTCGATGGAGGGATCAAAAGCCGTTTTAGTTCTCATTACCGTCGTTCCACACATACAGAGAGCGCAGTTTTAGTTCCCAACTCTTTCGCACTACAGTAGGATACAGCATCGTTTTAGTTCTCATTACTGTCGTTCGACAGAGATTTGGAGCGCTGCTTTATTTCGCAATCCTGTGGTATGATTGACAGATGAAGCGATGTTTTAGTTCCCAATCCGCTCGCTCGACAGAGATGTGGATGCTTATTTTTAGTTCCCAATCCTCTAGCTTATAAAAAGATGCTGTTCTGTCTTACTTCACAATCCCCTGGCTCGATAGAAAGTTAGAGAGCTGTTTTAGTTCCATATTTTCTCGGCTGCAGGAGATGGATTAATGTTATAGCTTATAATCCGCTCTCTCGTCAGAGAGATGGAGCGCTATTTTAGTTCGTAATCCTATAGCTCGACAGAGATTTGGAGCGCTCTTTTAGTTCCCAATCCTCTCGTTTTAGAGAGAGATGGTGCGCTGGTTTGGTTTGCAATCCTCTCACTCAACAGAGAGATTTGAGCACTGTTTTAATTCCCAATCCTTCCGCTCGACAGAGATTTGGAGCGCTGTTTTAGTTCCCAATCCTCTCGCTTTACACAGAGATGGAGCGCTGGATTAGTTTGCAATCCTTTCACTCACAGAGAGATGGAGCGCTGTTTTAATTCCCAATCCGCGCATTCGACAGAGAGATGGAGCGCTGATTTAATTCCCAATGCGCTCGTTAGACAAAAAGATGGAGCAAAGTTTTAGTTCGCAACCCTCTCGCTCGACAGAGAGACGTAGCGCTGTTTTGGTTCCCAATACTCTCGCTTTACAGAGAGATGGAGCGCTGGTTCAGTTTGCAACGCTCTCACTCAACAGAGAGATGGAGCGATGTTTTAATTACCAATCCGGTTGCTCGACAGAGAGATGGAGCTCTGATTTAGTTCGCAATCCTCTCGCTCGACGGAGAGAGGCAGCGCTGTTTTAGTTCCAAATCCGCTCGCTTGAAAGAGTAATAGAGCAGTGTTTGGTTCCCAATTCTCCTGCTCGACAGAGATTTGGTGCGCTGTTTTACTTCCCGAACATTTCGCTCGATAGATAGATGAAGCGCCGTATTAGTTCTCATTTCTGGCGCTCGACAGAGAGGTGGAGCGCTGTTTTAGTTCGCAAACCTTCCGCTCGACAGAGAGATGGACCGCTGTTTTAGTTACCAATCCTCTCGCTTTACAGAGAGATGGAGCGCTGCTGTATCTTGCAATCTTCTCACTCAATAGAGAGATGGAGTGCTGATTTATTTTCCCAATGCGCTCGCTAGACTGAGAGGTGGAGCGATGTTTTAGTTCGCAATCCTCTCGCTCGACAGAGAGACGTAGCGCTGTTGTAGTTCCCAATCCCCACGCTTTACAGAGAGATGGAGCGCTGGTTTAATTTGCAATCCTTTCACTCACAGAGAGATGGAGCGCTGTTTTAATTCCCAATCCGCTCATTCGACAGAGAGATGGAGCTTTGTTTTAGTTTGCAATCCTCTCGCTCGGCAGAGATATGTAGCTCTGTTATAGTTCCCAATCCTATCGCTTGATAGAGTAATAGAGCACAGTTTTGGTTCCCAATTCTCCCGCTCGACAGAGATTCGGTGCGCTGCTTTAGTTCCAAAACCTTTCGCTCGATAGAGTGATGAAGCGCCGTATTAGTTCTAATTACTGACGTTCGACAGAAATGTGGAGCGCTGTTTTAGTTCGCAAACCTTTCGCTAGATTGAGGGATGAAACGCCGTTTTAGTCTTCATTACTGTCGTTCGACACAGACAGCGAGCGAGGTTCTGGTTCCCAACGTTTTCGCACTATAGTAGGATACAGCATCGTTTAGTTCTAATTACTGTCGTTCGACAGAGAGTTGGAGCGCTGTTTTAATTCGCAATCCTGTCGTATGATTGACAGATGTGGAGCTCATTTTAGTTCCCAATCATCTCGCTTATAAAAAGATGCTGTGCTGTCTTAATTCACAATTCCCTGGCTCGATAGAAGGTTAGAGAGCTGATTTGGTTCCAAATCCTCTCGGCTGTAGGAGATGGAGTAATGTTATAGTTTCCAATCCGCTCTCTCGAAAGACAGATGGAGCGCAATTTTAGTTCCTAATCCTTTCGCTCGACAGAGATTTGGAGCGTTGTTTTAGTTCCCAATGCTATCGCTCGACAGAGAGATGGATCGCTGTTTTAGTTAACAATCCTTTCGTTTAACAGAAAGATGGAGCGCTGCTTTAGTTTGCAACCCTCTCACTTAACAGAGAGATGGAGCGCTGTTTTGATTCCCAATCCTCCCGCTTGACAGAGAGATGGAGCGCTGCTATAGTTTGCAATCCTCTCACTCAGCAGACAGATGGAGCGCTGTGTTAATTCCCAATGCGCTCGCTAGACAGAGAGATGGAGCGATGTTTTACTTCGCAATCCTCTCGCTCGACAGAGAGAAGTAGCGCTGTTTTAGTTCCCAATCCTCTCGGTTTACAGCGAGATGGAACGCTGTTTTATTATGCAATCCTGTCGCTTAACAAGAAGATGCTGTGCTGTTTAAGTTCGCAATCCTCTGGCTCCATAGAAAGTTCCAGAGCTTTTTTAGTTTCCTATCCTCTAGACTGCAGGAGAAGGAGTAATATTTTATTTCGCAATCCTCCTGCTCGTCCTAGAGTTGGTGCGCTGTTTTAGTTCCCAATCCTCTCGCTCGACAGAGAGATGGAGCGCTGTTTAGTTCCCAATTTTCTCGCTCGACAGAGAGATGGAGCGCCGTTTTATTTCCGAATCCTCTCGCTCGACCTCGAGATGGAGCGATGCTTTAGGTCCCAATCCTCTTGCTCGACAGAGAGTTAGAGCGCTGTTTTAGTTCCCAATCCTCTCGGCTGACACAGAGATGGAGCGGTGTTTCAGTTCCCTATCCACTCGGAGGCCAGAAGATAGAGTGTTTATTTTAGTTCGTCAATCTCTCGCTCGACAGAGAGATGGAGCGCTGTTTTAGCTTGCATTTCCTCTCGGTCACAAGTGAAATGGAGCGCAGTTTTAGTTTCCAATCCAGTCGCTCAACAGAGAGACGGAGCGCTGTTTTAGTTCGCAATCCTCTCGCTTGACAAAGAGATAGAGTACTCTTTTAGTTCCCAATCGTCTCTATGGAATGAGAATAGGAGCGCTGTTTCAGTTCCCAAACCTCTCGTTAAACAGAGAGATGGAGCGCTATTTTAGTTCCCAAACCTCTCGCTCGCCTGAAAGAAAGGCAGCTCTTTTAGATCCCAAATCTCTCAGCGGCAGGAGATGAATGCTGTTTTAGTTTGCAATGCTCTAGCTCAATAGAGATATGATGCGCTATTATAGTTCCCAATCCTTTCGCTAGATAGTGGGAAGAAAGGCCATATTATTTCTCATTACTGTCCTTCGACAGAGAGTTGGAGCGCTGATTTAGTTCGCAAACCTTTTGCTCGATAGAGGGATGAAGCGCCGTTTTAGTTCTCATTAATGTCGTTCGACAGAGAGATCGAGCGCTGTTTTAGTTCTCAATGCTTTCGCAAGATAGGGGGATGCAGCATCGTTTTAGTTCTCCTTGGTGTCGTTCGAAGGAGATAGGAGAGCTGTTTTAGTTCGCAATCCTGTCGTATGATGGACAGATGAAGCGTTGTTGTAGTTCCCAATCCTCTCGCTCGACAGAGATGTGGAGCTCATATTTAGTTCCCAATCCTCTTGATTGACAAAAAGATGCTGTGCTGTTTTAGTTCGCAATTCTCTGGCTCCATAGAAAGTTAGAGAGCTGTTTTAGTTCCCAATCCTCTCGGCTGCAGGAGATGGAGTAATGTTATAGTTCCCAATCCGCTCGGTGGACAGACAGATGGAGCGCAATTTTGGTTCCTAATTATCTCGCTCGACAGAGAGTTAGAGCGCTGTTTTAGTTCCCAATCCTCTCGCTCGATATAGAGATTGAGCGCTGTTTTAGTAAGCAATCCTTTCGCTACACAGAGGGATGGAACGCCGTTGTAGTTCTCTATACAGACGCTTGATAGGGAGTTGGAGCGCTGTTTTAGTTCGCAATCCTTTCGCTCTAGAGAGGGATGAAGCGCCATGTTAGTTCTCATTACTGACGTTCAGCAGAGAGCTGGAGAGCTGTTTCAGTTCCCAATGCTGCTGTTTGGCAGAGACATGGACAGCTGTTTTACTTCCCAATCCTCTCGCTTGACAGAGTAATGTAGCATAGTTTTAGTCCCCAATCCTCCCGTTCGACAGATATTTAGAGCGCTGTTTTAGTTCCTAATCCTGTCGCTCGACTGAGAAATGGAGCGCTGTTTTTGTTTGCAATCCTCTTAGTCAACAGACAGATGAAGCGCTGTTTTAATTCCCAATCGCTCGCTCGACAGAGAGAGGAAGCGCTGTTTTATTTCGCAATCCTCTCGCTTGACAGAGAGATGTAGCGCTGTTTTAGTTCGCAACCCTCTCGCTTGACAGCGAGATGGACCGCTGTTTTAGTTCACAATCCCCTACTCGGCAAGAAGATGGAGCGCTGTTTTAGTTCCCAAACGTCTCCGTCGAGAGAATATGGAGTGCTGCTTTAGTTCGTAATCCTAATGCTCGACATAGAGATGGAGTGCTTTTTTGGTTCCCAATCCTCTCTTTCGAAAGAGATTTGGTCCATTGTTTTAGTTCCCAATCCTCTCGCTCGACAGAGAGATGGAACGCTGTTATAGTTCCCAATCCTCTCGGTTGACAGAGAGATGGAGTGCTGTTTTAGTTCCCGATATTCTCGCTCGACAGTGAGATGAAGCGCCGTTTTATTTCCCAATTCTCTCGGAGGCCAGAAGTTCGAGTGTTGTTTTAGTTCGTGATGCTCTCGCTCGACAGTGACATGGAACGCAATTGTATTTTCTAATCCTCTCGTCTGACAGAGAGATGAAGCGCTGTTTTAGTACCCGATTTTCTGTCTTGTCAGAGAGATGGAGCGCTGTTTCTGTTCCCAATCCTCTCTGAGGCCAGGAATATGGAGTGTTGTTTTAGTTCGTCAACCTCTGGCACGACAGAGAGATGGGCCGCAATTTTAGTTCCTATTCTATCGCTCGACAGAAAGATGGAGCACTGTTTTAGTTCGCATTTCCTCTCGCTCACAAATGTGATGGAGCGCCGTTTTAGTTTCCAATGCTCTCGCTAGACAGAGAGACGGAGCGCTGTTTGAGTTCGCAAACCTCTCGCATGACAGAGAGATGGAGCGCTGTTTTAGTTCGCAATCCTCTCGCTCGAATGAGTGTAGGAGCGCTGTTTTATTTCTCAATCCTCTCGCTCCCTAGAAAGCGAGATAGCTGATTTAGTTCCAAAATCTCTCAGCAGCAGGAGATGAAGTGCTGTTATAGTTCCCAAACCTCTCGCTCGATAGAGCGATGAAGCGCAGTATTAGTTCTCAATACTGTCGTTCGACAGAGAGTTGGAGCGCTGTTTTAGTTCGCAAACCTTTCGCTCAATTGAGGGATGAAGCGCCGATTTAGTTCTCATTACTATCGTTCGACACAGACAGCGAGCGCAGTTTTAGTTCCCAATACCTTCGCACGATAGTAGGATACAGCATCCTTTTAGTTCTCTTTACTGTCGTTCGTGAGAAAGTTGGAGCGCTGTTTTAGTTCGCAATCCTGTCATATGACCGACAGATGAAGCGTTTTTTAATTCCCAATCCTCTTGCTCGATAGACATGAGGAGCTCATTTTTAGGTCCCAATGCTCTCGCTTATAAGAGGATGCTGTGCTGTTTTACTTCGCAATCCTCTGGATCGATAGAAAGTTAGTGAGCTTTTTTAGTTCCCAATCCTCTCGGCTGCAGGAGATGGAGTAATGTTATAGTTTCCAATCCTCTCGCTCGACAGAGAGATAGAGCGCAATTTTAGTACCTAATCCTCTCGCTCGACAGAGATTTGGAGCGCTGTTTTAGTTCCCAATCCTCTCGCTCGATAGAGAGATGGAGCGGTGTTTTAGTTACCAATCCTCTCGTTTTACAGAGAGATGCAGCGCAGGTTTATTTTGCAATCCCCTCACTCAACAGAGAGAAGGAGCGCTGTTTTAATTCCCAATCCGCTCGCTCGACAGAGAAATGAAGCGCTGTTTATTTACCAAAGCTGCCACTCGATAGAGATTTGGAGCGCTGTTTTAGTTCCCAATCCGCTCGCTCGACAGAGAGATGCAGCTCTGTTTTAGTTCGCAATCCTGTCGCTCGACAGAGAGATGTAGCGCTGTTTTAGTTCCCAATCCTCTCGCTTAATAGAGTAATGGAGCACAGTTCTGTTTCCCAACATTCCCGTTCGACATACATTTGGGGCACTGTTTTAGTTCCCGATCCTCTCGCTCGACGAAGAGATGGAGCGCTTTTTTAGATACCAGATTTTACAGAGAGATGGAACGCCGTTTTAGTTTGCAATCCTCTCACTCAACAGAGAGATTTGAGCACTGTTTTAATTCCCAATCCTTCCGCTCGACAGAGATTTGGAGCGCTGTTTTAGTTCCCAATCCTCTCGCTTTACACAGAGATGGAGCGCTGGATTAGTTTGCAATCCTTTCACTCACAGAGAGATGGAGCGCTGTTTAAATTCCCAATCCGCGCATTCGACAGAGAGATGGAGCGCTGATTTAATTCCCAATGCGCTCGTTAGACAAAAAGATGGAGCAAAGTTTTAGTTCGCAATCCTCTCGCTCGACAGAGAGACGTAGCGCTGTTTTGGTTCCCAATACTCTCGCTTTACAGAGAGATGGAGCGCTGGTTCAGTTTGCAACGCTCTCACTCAACAGAGAGATGGAGCGCTGTTTTAGTTCCCAATCCTCTCGCTCGACAGAGAGTTGGAACGCTGTTATAGTTCCCCATCCTCTCGGTTGACAGAGAGATGGAGTGCTGTTTTAGTTCCCGATATTCTCGCTCGACAGTGAGATGAAGCGCCGTTTTATTTCCCAATCCTCTCGGAGGCCAGAAGTTCGAGTGTTGTTTTAGTTCGTGATGCTCTCGCTCGACAGTGACATGGAACGCAATTGTATTTTCTAATCCTCTCGTCTGACAGAGAGATGAAGCGCTGTTTTAGTACCCGATCCTCTGTCTTGTCAGAGAGATGGAGCGCTGTTTCTGTTCCCAATCCTCTCTGAGGCCAGGAATATGGAGTGTTGTTTTAGGTCGTCAACCTCTGGCACGACAGAGAGATGGGCCGCAATTTTAGTTCCTATTCTATCGCTCGACAGAAAGATGGAGCACTGTTTTAGTTCGCATTTCCTCTCGCTCACAAATGTGATGGAGCGCCGTTTTAGTTTCCAATCCTCTCGCTAGACAGAGAGACGGAGCGCTGTTTGAGTTCGCAAACCTCTCGCATGACAGAGAGATGGAGCGCTGTTTTAGTTCGCAATCCTCTCGCTCGAATGAGTGTAGGAGCGCTGTTTTATTTCTCAATCCTCTCGCTCGCTAGAAAGCGAGATAGCTGATTTAGTTCCAAAATCTCTCAGCAGCAGGAGATGAAGTGCTGTTATAGTTCCCAAACCTTTCGCTCGATAGAGCGATGAAACGCCGTATTAGTTCTCAATACTGTCGTTCGACAGAGAGTTGGAGCGCTGTTTTAGTTAGCAAACCTTTCGCTCAATTGAGGGATGAAGCGCCGATTTAGTTCTCATTACTATCGTTCGACACAGACAGCGAGCGCAGTTTTAGTTCCCAATACTTTCGCACGATAGTAGGATACAGCATCCTTTTAGTTCTCCTTACTGTCGTTCGTGAGAAAGTTGGAGCGCTGTTTTAGTTCGCAATCCTGTCATATGACCGACAGATGAAGCGTTTTTTAATTCCCAATCCTCTTGCTCGATAGACATGAGGAGCTCATTTTTAGGTCCCAATGCTCTCGCTTATAAGAGGATGCTGTGCTGTTTTACTTCGCAATCCTCTGGATCGATAGAAAGTTAGTGAGCTTTTTTAGTTCCCAATCCTCTCGGCTGCAGGAGATGGAGTAATGTTATAGTTTCCAATCCTCTCGCTCGACAGAGAGATAGAGCGCAATTTTAGTACCTAATCCTCTCGCTCGACAGAGATTTGGAGCGCTGTTTTAGTTCCCAATCCTCTCGCTCGATAGAGAGATGGAGCGGTGTTTTAGTTACCAATCCTCTCGTTTTACAGAGAGATGCAGCGCAGGTTTATTTTGCAATCCCCTCACTCAACAGAGAGAAGGAGCGCTGTTTTAATTCCCAATCCGCTCGCTCGACAGAGAAATGAAGCGCTGTTTATTTACCAAAGCTGCCACTCGATGAGATTTGGAGCGCTGTTTTAGTTCCCAATCCGCTCGCTCGACAGAGAGATGCAGCTCTGTTTTAGTTCGCAATCCTGTCGCTCGACAGAGAGATGTAGCGCTGTTTTAGTTCCCAATCCTCTCGCTTAATAGAGTAATGGAGCACAGTTCTGTTTCCCAATCCTCCCGTTCGACATAAATTTGGGGCACTGTTTTAGTTCCCGATCCTCTCGCTCGACAAAGAGATGGAGCGCTTTTTTAGATACCAATCCTCTCGTTTTACAGAGAGATGGAACGCCGTTTTAGTTTGCAATCCTCTCACTCAACAGAGAGATGGATCGCTGTTTTAATTCCCAATCCGCTCGCTCGACAGAGAAATGTTGCGCTGTTTTAGTTACCAATGCTGCCGCTCGACAGAGAGATGGACCGCTATTTTACTTCCCAATCCTCTCGCTTGACAGAGTAATGGATCACAGTTTTAGTTCCCAATCCACCCGCTCGACAGAGATTTAGAGCGCTGTTTGGTTCCTAATCTTCTCGCTCAACAGAGAAAAGGAGCGCTGTTTTAGATTGCAATCCTCTCACTCAAAAGAGAGATGAAGCGCTGTTTTAATTCCCAATGCGTTCGCTCGACAGACAGATGTAGTGCTGTTTTAGTTCGAAATCCTCTCAGTCGACAGAGAGATGTAGCGCTGTTTTAGTTCCCAATCATTTCGCTTTACAGCGAGATGGACCACTGTTTTAGTTCCCAATGATCTCCGTCGCCAGAAAATGAAGTGCTCTTTTAGTTCGTAATGGTCTCGCTAGACAAAGAGATGGAAAGCTATTTTGGTTCCCAATTCCCCCTTTCGAAAGAGATTTGGAGCATTGTTTTAGTTCCCAATCCTCTCGCTCGCCAGAGAGATGTAGCGCTGATTTAGTTCCCAATCCTCTCGCTCTACAGGTATGTGGAGCGCTGTATAAGTTCCCAATCCTCTAGCTCGACAGAGAGGTGGAGCGCTGTTTTAGTTCCAGATCCTTTCGCACGACAGAGATATGGAGCGCTGTTGTAGTTACGAATCCTCTCGGAGGCCAGAAGATGGAGTGTTGTTTTAGTTCGTCATCCTCTCGCTCGACAGAGAAATGGAGCGAAATTTTCGTTCCCAATTCTCACGATCGACAGAGAAATGGGGCGCCGTTTTATATCGAAATTGCTCTCGCTCACAAGTGAGATGGAGTGCCGTTTAAGTTTCCAATCCTTTCGCTCGACAGAGAGACGGAGCGCTGTTTGAGTTCATAATCCTCTAGCTTGACGGAGAGATGCAGCGCTGTTTTAAATCCCAATGCTCTCGCTCGAATGAGAGTAGGAGCGCTGTTGTAGTTCCCAATCCGCTAGCTCGCTAAAAAGAGAGAGAGCTGTTTTAGTGCCCAAATCTCTCGGCGGTGCGAGATGGGGGGCTGTTTTAGTTTGCAATCCCCTAGCTCGATAGAGAGATGAAGTGCTGTTATAGTTCCCAATCCTTTCGCTCTATAGAGGGATGAAGCACCGTATTAGTTCTTATTACTGTCGTTCGACAGAGAGTTGGAGAGCTGTTTTAGTTCGCAAACCTTACACTTAAAAGAGGGATGAAGCGCTATTTTAGTTCTCACTACTGTCGTTTGACAGAGATATCGAGCGCTGTTTTAGTTCACAATGCTTTCGGACGATAGAGGGATGCAGCATCGTTTTAGTCCTCATTACTTTCGTTCGACAGAGAGATGGAGCGCAATTTTAGTTCCCAATCCTCTCGCTCGACAGAGAGTTGGAGCGCTGTTTTAGTTCCTAATCCTCTCGCTCGACAGAAAGTTGGAGCGCTGTTTTAATTCCAAAACCTTTCGCTCGATATAGAGATTGAGCGCTGTTTTAGTTAGCAGTCCTTTTGCTCGACAGAGGGATGTAGCGCCGTTGTAGTTCTCAATACAGTCGCTAGACAAAAAATTAGAGCGCTGATTTAGTTCGCAATCCTTTCGCTTGATAAAGGGATGAAGCGCCATTTTAGTTCTCATAAGTGTCATACGACAGAGAGTTTTAGAAATGCATTAGTTGCCAATCCTCTCGCTTTTCAGCGAGATGGAGCGCTGTTTTAGTTCCCAAGCCTCTCCGTGGCCAGAAGATGGAGTGCTGTTTCAGTTCGTAATCCTCCAGCTCGACAGAGAGATGGAGTGCTGTGTTGGTTGCCTATCCTCTCTTTCGAAAGAGATTTTGAGCATTGTTTTAGCCTCCAATCCTCCCTCTCGACAAAGAGATACAGCGCTGCTTTAGTTCCCAATTGTCACGCTCTACAGAGAGTTAATGCGCTGCTTTAGCCCCCAATCCTATCGCTCGACAGAGAGATGGAGCGTTGTTTTGTTTCCTAACTCCCTCGCTCGACAGAGAAAGTGAGCGCTGTTTTATTTTCTATTCCACTCGCTCGACGGAGAGATAGAGCGCTGCTTTAGTTCCATATTCTCTTGCTCGACAGCGAAATTGAGCAATGTGTTAGTTTCCATTCCAATCGCTAGACAGAGAGATAGAGCGCTGTTTTGGTTCCCAATCCTCTCGCTCGACAGAGAGGTCGAGCGCTGTTTTAGTTCGCAATCCTCTCGCCGACAGAAATGTGGAGCTCATTTTTAGTTCCCAATCCTCTCGCTTGATAAGAAGATGCTGTTCTGTTTTATTTCGCAATTCTCTGGAACGATAGAAAGTTAGAGAGCTGTTTTAGTTCCCAATTCTCACGACGGCAGGAGATGGAGTAATGTTATAGTTCCCAATCCTCTCGCTCGAAAGAGAGATGGAGCGCAATTTTAGTTACTTTTCCTCTCGCTCGACAGTGAGATGGAGCAATGTTGGGTTCACAATCCTTTCGGTCGACAGAGAATTGGAGCGCTGTTTAAGTTCCCAAACTTCTCTCCCGTTATAGGGATTGAAAGGAATTTAACTAGCAATCCTTTCACTCGAAAGGGGGATGTAGAGCCGCTTTTTAGTTTTCAATAGACTCGCTCGACAAAAAGTTGGAGCGCTGTTTTATTTCGCAGTCCTTTCGCTCGAGAGACGGATGAAGCGCCATTTTAGTTCTCATTACTGTCGTTCGACAGAGTGTTGGAAAGCTATTTTAGTTCCCAAACGCTATTTTAGATGTATATATAAACATCCAGAAATATCCCTTTGCAGCTACTCACATAATTACTCGGGACTATACCTCGTGTGTGTATATATATAAACATCCAGAAATATCTCCTTGCAGCTCTCACGTTATCACTCGGGACTACACCTCGTGTGTGTATGTATATAAACATCCAGAAATATTTCCATGCATCTCCTCACGTAATTACTCGGGACTATACCTCGTGTGGGTATGTATAAAAATTCAGAGATATCTTCTTGCACCTCCTCACGTAATTACTCGGTACTATACCTTGTCTTTGTATGTATAAACATCCAGAAATGTCTCGTTGCATCTACTCACGTAACTACTCGGGATTATACCACGTTTGTGTATGTATATAAACATCCAGAAATATCTCCTTGCAGCACTCATGTAATTACTCGGGACTACACCTCGTGTGTGTATGTGTATAAACATAAAGAAATACTTCCTTGCATCTCCTCACGTAATTCCTGGGCACTATATCTCGTGTGTGTAGGTATATTAACATCCAGAAGTATCTCCTTGCATCTCCACACGTTATTACTCGGTTTTATTTCTCGTGTGTGTATGTGTATAAACATCCAGAAATACCTGAAATATCTTCTTGCGGCTCATCCGTAATTACTCGGGACTGTACCTTGTGTATATGTATAGACATCTAGAAATACCTCCTTGCAATTCCTCACGTAATTACTGCAGACAATCCCTTGAGTGTGTATGTATGTAAACATCTAGAAATATCTCCTTGCATTTCCCCACGTAATTACTCGGGATTATACCTCGTGGGTGTGTATAGAAAAACATCCATAAATATCTCCTTACACCTTCTCACGTAATTACTTGGGACTACACCTCGTGTGTGTATGTACATAAACATCCAGAAATATTTCCATGCATCTCCTAACGTAATTATTCGGGATTATACGTCGTATGTATATAAACATCCAGAAATATTTTCTTGCATCTCCTCACGTAATTAATCGAGACCATACCTCATGTGTGTGCATATATAAACATCCAGAAATATCTCCTTGCAGCCCTCACGTAATTACTCGGGACTACACCTCGTGTGTGTATGTGCATAAACATAAATAAATACTTCCTTCATCTCCATACTTAATTCCTAGGCACTATATCTCGTGTGTGTAGGTATATAAACATCCAGAAGTAACACCTTGCATCTCCTCACGTAATTACTTGATTTTATTCCTCGTGTGTGTATGTGTATAAACATCCAGAAATACCTGCTTGTAGCTCCTCACTTAATTACTCGGGATTATACCTCGTGTGTGTATGTATATAAACATCCAGAAATATCACCTTGCATCTCCTCAAATAATTACTCGTGACTATAACTCGTCTGTAAATATAAACTCTCAGAAATATATCCTTACATATCATCACGTAATTACTCCGGACTATACCTTGAAAGTGTATATATAAACATCCAGAAATATCTCCTTGCAGCTCCTCACGTAAACACTTGGGACTATACTTCGTGTGTGTATATATAAACATCCGGAAATATCTCCTTGCAGCTCCTCACGTAATTACTCGGGACTGTACCTTGTGTGTGTGTGTGTATATATAAACATCCAGAAATATCTCCCCTCAGCTCCACAAGTAATTACTCCGAACTATACATTGTGAGTGTATGTATATAAACATCCAGAAATATTTGCTTACATCTCCTAACGTAATTAGTCGGGACTATACCTCGTGTGCGTATGTATAAAGATACAGAAATATCTCCTTGCATCCACTCACGTAATTACTCGGGAGTATACATCGTGTGTGTATGTATAAACATCCAGAAACATCTCCATCCATCACCTCACGCAATTACTCTGCACTATATCTTGTGTGTGTATGTAAAACATCCAGAAGTATCTCCTTGCAGCTCCTCACGTAATTACACGGGACTGTACCTTGTGTGGGTATGTATACACATCCAGAAATATCTCCTTAAAGTTATTCACTTAATTACTTGTTAGTATACCCCGTTTGTGTATGTATAAACATCCAGAAACATCTCCTTCCATCTCCTTACGCAATCACTCTGGACTATACCTTGTGTGTGTATGTATAAACATCCAGAAATATCTTCTTGCAGCTCATCCGTAATTACTCGGGACTGTACCTTGTGTGTGTATGTATAAACATCCAGAAATATCTCCTTGCATTTACCCACGTAATTACTCGGGACTATACCTCGTGGGTGGGTATATATAAACATCCATAAATATCTCCATACACCTCCTCACGTAATTAATCGGGAGTATACCTCGTGTGTGTATATATATATATATATATATATATATATATATATATATATAAACATCCAGAAATATCTCCTTGCAGCTCTCACGTTATCACTCGGGACTACACCTCGTGTGTGTATGTATATAAACATCCAGAAATATTTCCATGCATCTCCTCACGTAATTACTCGGGACTATACCTCGTGTGGGTATGTATAAAAATTCAGAGATATCTTCTTGCACCTCCTCACGTAATAACTCGGTACTATACCTTGTCTTTGTATGTATAAACATCCAGAAATGTCTCCTTGCATCTCCTCACGTAACTACTCGGGATTATACCACGTTTGTGTATGTATATAAACATCCAGAAATATCTCCTTGCAGCACTCATGTAATTACTCGGGACTACACCTCGTGTGTGTATGTGTATAAACATAAAGAAATACTTCCTTGCATCTCCTCACGTAATTCCTGGGCACTATATCTCGTGTGTGTAGGTATATTAACATCCAGAAGCATCTCCTTGCATCTCCACACGTTATTACTCGGTTTTATTTCTCGTGTGTGTATGTGTATAAACATCCAGAAATACCTCCTTGCAGCTCTTCACTTAATTTCTCGGGATTATACCTCGTGTGTGTATGTATATAAACATCCAGAAATATCTCCTTGCATCCCTTCACATAATTACTCGTGACTATACCTCGTTTGTATATATAAACTCTCACAAATATATCCTTACATATCCTCACGTAATTACTCTGGACTATACCTTGAAAGTGTATATATAAAACATCCAGAAATATCTCCTTGCAGCTCCTTACGTAAACACTTGTGACTATACTTCGTGTGTGTATATATTTACATCCGGAAATATCTCCTTGCAGCTCCTCACGTAATTACTCGGGACTGTACCTTGTGTGTGTATGTATAAACACGAGAAATATCTCCTTGCAGCTCCTCACGTAATTACTCGGGAATATACCTCGTGTGTGTGTATATATATAAGCATCCAGAAATATCTCCCCTCAGCTTTACAAGTAATTACTCCGAACCATACCTTGTGAGTGTATGTATGTAAACATCCATAAATATTTGCTTACATTTCCTCACGTAATTACTCGGGACTATATCTCGTGTGCGTATGTATAAAGATACAGAAATATCTCCTTGCATCTACTCACGTAATTCCTCGGGACTGTACTTTGTGTGGGTATGTATAAACATCCAGAAATATCTCCTTGCAGTTCTTCACGTAATTACCTTTTAGTATACCCTGTTAGTAGGTTAGAATGAGACCTTCTATATCAATTTATGGCTTTTTAATTGGCTTAATTGATTTAAATTGGCTGTAATTGGTCTTTCATGTAAGGCCGACCTAAGTACATGATACCTTCTATATCAATTTATGGCTTTTTAATTGGTTCACTTGGTTCAAATGGTCTTTCAGGCAAAGGGGACCTATAGTGCATGGTACCTTCTGTATCAATTTATGGCTTTTTAATTGGTTCACTTGGTTCATTTGGTCTTTCATGTAAGCCCGACCCAAGTACATGATACCTTCTATATCAATTTATGGCTTTTTAATTGGTTCGCATGGTTCAATTGGTCTTTCAGGCAAAGGGGACCTATAGTGCATGAGTCTTCTGGATATATTAATGGTTACTGCTGGAGTTGGTAATTGCGAGGGTCGCTTACATGTCCACGTGTTGACATTTACTTGAAGAAACATTTAAAAAAAAGTCTCCTGCTCGGCTTTGGGTGGGAGGAGGTAATCAAAATAATGTCTGCATTTCCAGTCAGCTATGAGACATGATTCACCCGCTATAAAGTACACAGCGTTAATTCTAATCATATACATCAAATAAAAGAATACAAGTTTCAATTTTTGTGGCGAACGCTCCTAACAACTGTAAATGTTTAAAAAAATCGAAAGGTTTAATTTTCACCATCCTACCGGGACTTGTTGCTTGTACGGGTCGATAACATGCTTTATTACGGCGAGAAATCACAAGCATTGAAAAAATAAAACACACTAGAGTCTTTTCTCCGTTACAGGCCACAACATAAGGGAATAATGATCTGGAGATTCAATCAGCGAGGGAGAGTTACCCTCGCGTATAAGGATGATTGGGAGGGGGGGGAGACGGTCATCTATTCACGGTATTGATTTTTTTCCGTCAGCTCCCCCCTCATATATAAGACTGGTATCTATTCTTGTAAAAGTTCGCTTTATCTACGCCAGATGCCAGAAGGTTACAGAACTAACATTTGTAATTCATATCTGGCACTATAGATGCCGACAGAATCCGATCCGCTATTGATTTTTTCATTAAAACTACATGAGATTCAAACACATTAGCTAATTACAGTGTTACAAGCTGTATGTACAGTGAAATAAAAACGAATCGCATTTAAAAAAAATTCTCATATGTTACACTCACATGACTTTCTCTACTCTTGTACAAACTTGAGTGGGTTGCCATGTGACGCATTCCATTCTCTTTACATGCCTAAGACATAAAAAAATGAATAACGAATTCGAGAAAAAATATAATTATTGGGGAATTTAAGGGAATAACAAGCAATATCTCGAAAATAGTTCTCAATAAAACAGGGGGCCTCAAAACATAAATATCCGGTGAAATCTCGTTATCGAATTTTCGGGTGGAATACCATACTTCCCTTACTTACTCTTCATAGTAGAGAAATTTAAAATACATAGTTAAACAACGGGAAAGATGTATTGTATCTTTTTCCCACGAGGTGTATAATTCATACAATAAACAGTAATTGAACAATGTCTTTATTACTTAATTAACAGCACACCCAAAGGCAGCTGCAACCATCAATAAATTCCCTCCCTTAAGTTACTTAAGTTCATGAAGATTTACAATTTCCTGTCTAAGGGCAATTTATCTTAACAGTTCTCACGAAAAATAGAAGTCCCACCCGTATACATGCTCACACCGTAAAATAATACATGTTAACTTTTGACATTTAGCATTCATTTAAAGCCTCCCTCGCAGATGCACGTGGGATATGGATCTCATCCCTATGCTGGCGGCAAGAGTTTCATACTCATTTAGACGGTCTAGGTAATAATAATAATAATAATAATAAAAATAATTGCATACATTCCCAGATTGTCAAGGGCATGTGACATTCATCCCTCCCTGTTTCTCACCAATGAACTGCCAGAAGCTACTAAAATGATTTTTCTTTCCTTAACCAATGCGGAGAGGGCGTAATATTGAAAGACGCACTATATAAACCCTCTACATTGCCCGCATTTCACAGTTTTCATAAAGGGACTCTATACTTGCGACAGTTTCTGGACAGAAACCACAGAGTTTAAAAACCTTTTGAAGTGATTCAATACTATTTTTGGAAAAGAGTTCTTCATTTTTATCATTAATTGGATATACACTTTGCAAGGTAAGAAATTGCTTATGTTGCCTTATCATTTAGCCATTCATTTGTAATCATCCTTCATTGCAGGACATTAAATATTTCTCTTTAAGCAACACATTTACAACTACTTAACTACACCAAGTAATACGTTTCATATATATATATATATATATATATATATATATATAGGCAGGCTAAATGCATACACTGAGCGAGCTATATATTAATCATAAATCATCACATCGATTCCAGCAATCAATAATATCACGTTTGAGATAATCGAGACTGTAATACTCATGATGCTTCTAGAATTGATTTTTTACTTCCTCTATTTTTAATTAGCACCTGTAATGAAATTAAATTCAATTTTTAGATTCTTACACATCTTCTGACTTTAATTTTTAAGCAAGTACATGCATTATTACATGAATAAGCTATCAAATCTGAAAGATTCCCTAATTTGAATGTTTCTTTTACGCGTACTCTAGAAATGGAGAATACAGTGACAAGGAAACCCTACAGTGCAGCAGTCGCTTGCGACATCTCCATCATGGAGAAATTTCTCAAGGATTTAGTCCAGTTAGATCAACACTCATCACACTATCATAATCATCAGGAATTTAACCAATACGCAGACACTGCACCAATTCTTTTCACCCGAAGACATTGCCCACCCTCTGAACCAAATCTTTTCACCCGAAGACATTCCCCACCCTCTGAACCAAATCTTTTCACCCGAAGACATTCCCCACCCTCTGAACCAAATCTTTTCACCAGAAGACATTGCCCACCCTCTGAACCAAATCTTTTCACCAGAAGACATTGCCCACCCTCTGAACCAAATCTTTTCACCAGAAGACATTGCCCACCCTCTGAACCAAATCTTTTCAGCCGAAGACATCACCATTTCACAAACATCCGACACCAAAACATAAATCCATACGATTTGAATTCACAAACCACCACCAACACCACCACCACCACCACCACCGCTGCCACCACCGCTGCCACCACCGCTGCCACCACCACCACCACCACCACCCCCACTACCATCACCATTACTACACGTCCTAGATCAATATCATCCCAAACCACAATTCATATCATTGAGATTTCACCACCCCGCATTAATCACAATAACATAGAGATCATTGATCTCACTCACCCGACGCCGAAAAAAACAAAACACAGCCATGCATTATCACCACAGTCACAGCATATTTCACCGCTATCAGGCATTATACCATTACAATCATCACCACCCCATTTCAGAAATGTACACGCGATTCGAAGGCGTGTCACACGGAGAAGGCTAAATTTTGATCATATGCAACCTCTCCTACCTCCATTACCCCCATTAGTCCGCATCCCCTCCTACGGTAGAAGAAAACACCTCAACAATCCACAATAAAAACAAACAAACAAACAAACAAAAAAAACTCAATCACTCTAAATACAGCATACATACATACATACATACATAAATACATACATACATACATACATACACGAAATACACAGCCAGCAATGTTCACACTCACATTCATACATTCACAGTTTCATTAATATCTAACCTGGACTGGACCAAACTAAGGAAAGAAACAAGGTAACATTCATCAAGGCTATTATTTTTTTAAATATTAGAATCATAGAACAATATAAAAACATTACTGATAATGGCCAATATGAGGTCGATCACATCTATTTCTCTACAGGAGAACACTTATTACAACGATAAATGCAATTCTTTCAACACAATGTGTAATGTTTCAGGACTGCCAGCAACGATTCATCTTTACCACAGCAAGCAAAGCACTGTTGCAGACCTTAAGCTGTGTCTCCACAGCATCGCTCAATGCCTGCAATGAATAATACATCAATCAGCAATTGTCTCAATCGATTTAAAATACAAAAGGTGAGAATTACTCTTACATTATTTGAACATTGCTCTAGTTACTGTTTCTCCTAATAGCGACATTCCCATTAAAGATCATTCACGCATAAAAGACATCGCCTTATTATCTTTAATCCTATAACGATGTATTTCTTTCAGGACACCTGGCATTTATCTTTCAAATCATGACAACTAATGGTTCATTTGTTATGTTTCAGACTCCTAGGAAAAGCAACAAATAAGAAGAACGCCAAGAATACCATAATGATGCCCACTGAGTTCGCTTCTGAAAGAGCGAAATATCCACGTCTTCACACGTCGCCAGATGAAAACGCCACCAATGCTCCAAGATCAGCGAATCACAATGCAGCAGTGACAAATGGGATTATTCAGTGAATACTACGTTGTGACTGATAAAAAATGTAATAATGAAATCATATACGCCTCATTATTTGTGTGGGGGAAAGGCTCATACTATTCGAAGAATATCTGATTATGAAACAGCAAGGGGACAGTTAATTCACTTAACTTATTGTATTATCATATAATTTCATTGATTCTGGAAATGAAACAAATAGACTTTTATCATATTGAACAAATGAATGCAGTAAAAAATAAAAACTTTATTTAATAAAAATAACAGTGACATTTATTGACGACATTGTATTTATTCACTCATATTGTATAAAGACATGCTAAATAGTTATTTTGCTGTAATGATTGACATGTATCAATGTAAAATCAATAAAGTGAAAAATAATAGATTTCACATCATTTCCAGGCATTATCATCCGCTTCAATACTTAGAGTACATTGGAAAATTTTATAAAGGTGATGGATCCCAAACACAGCCTACAAATATAACATAACGCTAGGATAGTCTGCGAACAGGTAGAGTTAGGCTGGCACGATTGACCGAGTTTGAAGAACAGTCTACCATAGAATGTCTTAGGAATGGATTCGTCATGATTGTCATGGTTGGCTGCGTTTCACGGTTAAGTTATTTACGTTAGTGGTTACGTTGATTACGTTTAGTGGTTACGTTTACTGGTTACGATGGTTACGTTTAGTGGTTACGTTTGTTAAGTTTAGTGGTTACGTTGGTTAAGTTTAGTGGTTACGTTGGTTACGTGTTTAGTGGTTACGTTGGTTACGTTGGTTACGTGGTTAGTGGTTACGTTGGTTACGTTTAGTGGTCACGTTGGTTAAGTTTAGTGGTTACGTGGTTAGTGGTTACGTTGTTAGTGGTTACGTTGGTTACGTTTAGTGGTTACGCTGGTTAAGTTTAGTGGTTACGTTGGTTACGTGGTTAGTGATTACGTTGGTTAAGTTTAGTGGTTACATTGGTTACGTTTAGTGGTTACGTTGGTTAAGTTTAGTGGTTACGTTGGTTACGTGGTTAGTGGTTACGTTGGTTACGTTTAGTGGTTACGTTGGTTAAGTTTAGTGGTTACGTTGGTTACGTGGTTAGTGGTTACGTTGGTTACGTTTAGTGGTTACGTTGGTTAAATTTAGTGGTTACGTTGGTTAAATTTAGTGGTTACGTTGGTTACGTGGTTAGTGGTTACGTTGGTTACGTGGTTAGTGGTTACGTTGGTTACGTTTAGTGGTTACGTTGGTTAAGTTTAGTGGTTACATTGGTTACGTTTAGTGGTTACGTTGGTTAAGTTTAGTGGTTACATTGGTTACGTTTTGGCTAGGTTGGACGATGCCAAGATAGATAATGAAAGGATCTTTCAGAGCAGGTAAGGCAGGGATAGATTGGCTTAGGATGGTCGCTTGTGGCTAGGTTAGACTACTCCAAAATACCTAAAACTAACCAATTCAGGGATTGTGCCTATCGGTCTCACATGTTAATTACTTAACATATAGAAGCTTACAAAATCTAGAAAAAAAAAGGACTGAAAGTATATATATTTATTCTAATAATGGATAAGAAATGCTCATAAAGTATCAAAATCAGTGGAAAATACATTAACTCTTGAAATTAGAATAAATACTTGCTTTAATGCACTGACTTACAAATGAAATTCCACTCTCCATATTACAATAGCATCCTAAAAGCATGTCACAATACCTCATTCACATCTTAAAATACACTGAAAGAGGCTCAAATTCTCTTACCAGAAACTTTGAAAATAGCTGCAGCGCGCCTAAAGAACCATCAGAATACTGTAAAGATCTGAGGCAATATCATGAACATAACAGCTCCTACTTATAAAACCAATCATAATTTTCCAAAAACCCTGTGTCTAATAGCTCATAAACGCCAGCTAAATGCTCTACAGTTCCTATTCCAGTGGCTAAAATGCAAGCAAACATTTCTAAAAATACAATACATTGCCTGTTACAGGATGAAAAATATATTCGAAATACCTACATCAATCCCTCCGTCTGTATTTTGAAGGATACTTTAAAAAAACATCATAAAGCATATTCAAAATGTTCTGAAAATCTTAAAAAGAAATATATGTATTAAACCTAAAATACACAAAGGATAAAATCTAAACATCAGGCTTTATTATGAATAGGGACAGAGGCTAGAAAGGCAAATCAAAAGAAACACTTAAGTCAATGGTGAAAATATCTTTATTGAGAATTATTATTATTTGATTTTACATTAAGCAAACACTAGAGCATTGAACAGAAGCAAAAAAAATTTTAACACACTCATTTCATTCAAATGTGAAAGCTCTTTATTATACAGAGTTCAGTCTCAATCATGCTATAATCCCAGTGCTCTTCAATACTAGGATGATCTTATTAATCTCAATAGAAAAGTCGTTTTTACCAGCTTCATGCGACATCATTAACAGTCTTAGTTGGTGTACTAAGTCATTAGGATCTGTACAGGGATATTAAATCTCAATATTCGCCTTGGATACATCACCCACACTGGGCGAGTTAACACTAAAATGTTTATTTTCACTCAGGTGATTATTCAGAGTTTCATCATCCAAAGACACTGCTCTTCTTACATCTAACATCCCTGGTCTTGAAGAGATTTCAGTAGCACTCAGGGGTGATCCAAGCGCTTCACAGCTTAACTCTAACATCCCTGGCCTTGAATAGATTTCAGCATCACTTACGGGAGTTCTAAGCATTGCACACTTCAATGATTCATTACTACATCTTTGCCGGTGTTGTTTAAGTCTTGAAATAGATCTGTTTTTTAAAATCCTACTGCACATACGACACTTGACAGAACGACTCTTCTCATGGGTAATATAGGAAAAATGAAGCTTTTCGTAAGCTGGCTGTATTTGAATGTCAATAAGGGAATCCATGATTGTTCTAGAATATCATATACTGTATATGATTTCGAAGCTGCAGCCGCATATGTCATCAGGAGACTGTAGAATTATTTGCTTATTTCCTAATTTTATCGATAATCTCACATCATTGATAACCATAAACCTTGCAGTCAAGTTATATAAGAAACGGGACTATGACAGAATTCCACATTAATTACAGCTACTCCATTAATTACATAAGCTCACCATGCATTAAATGAAGTCTACCCTTACTTGTAATATTGGAGGATATATGACGCAACCTCATTGAATATGTTAGCACTCGAATATGCAATGTTTCAAGACTAGAAGGTCACCCATACAGATCTTCCTATGAAGAACCATACTACAGGGAAAGTGAGCAGTACACAAGTTGAAGATTTCGAGACATGCCGAGGTCCCTAACGTTTCCAGATTATAACATCTCACTTTACAAGTCCCCCCTGTAACGACTCATTCCACATAGCAAGAGGAGAGGAGAGTCAACGAGGATCAACCGAGCATTTTGTGAAGTCCTTAAATGTAATAAGATAATACCATATACCTACCAAAGTAACCAAAATATTCCCATACCTTGTAAATGTAACCAATATATTTCCATACCTTCTAATGTAGTCAAAGTATTTCCATACCTTCTAATGTAACCAATATATTTCCATACCTTCTAATGTAGTCAAAGTATTTCCATACCTTCTAATGTAGTCAAAGTATTTCCATACCTTCTAATGTAACCAATATATTTCCATACCTTCTAATGTAGTCAAAGTATTCCCATACCTTGTAAATGTAACCAATATATTTCCATACCTTCTAATGTAGTCAAAGTATTTCCATACCTTCTAATGTAACCAATATATTTCCATACCTTCTAATGTAGTCAAAGTATTTCCATACCTTCTAATGTAGTCAAAGTATTTCCATACCTTCTAATGTAACCAATATATTTCCATACCTTCTAATGTAGTCAAAAGTATTTCCATACCTTCTAATGTAGTCAAAGTATTTCCATACCTTCTAAATGCTTGGTTGATCCTTGTTGACTCTCCTCTCCTCTTGCTATGTGGAATGAGTCGTTACATGGGGGACTTGTAAAGTGAGATGTTATAACCTGGAAACGTTAGGGACCTCGGCATGTCTCGAAATCTTCAACTTGTGTACTGCTCACTTTCCCTGTAGTATGGTTCTTCATAGGAAGATCTGTATGGGTGACCTTCTAGTCTTGAAACATTGCATATTCGAGTGCTAACATATTCAATGAGGTTGCGTCATATATCCTCCAATATTACAAGTAAGGGTAGACTTCATTTAATGCATGGTGAGCTTATGTAATTAATGGAGTAGCTGCAATTAATGTGGAATTCTGTCATATTCCCGTTTCTTATATAACTTGACTGCAAGGTTTATGGTTATCAATGATGTGAGATTACCGATAAAATTAGGAAATAAGCAAATACTTCTACAGTCTCCTGATGACATATGCGGCTGCAGCTTCTAAATCATATACAGTATATGATATTCTAGAACAAGCATGGATTCCCTTATTGACATTCAAATACAGCCAGCTTACGAAAAGCTTCATTTTTCCTATATTACCCATGAGAAGAGTCGTTCTGTCAAGTGTCGTATGTGCAGTAGGATTTTAAAAACAGATCTATTTCAAGACTTAAACAACACCGGCAAAGATGTAGTAATGAATCATTGAAGTGTGCAGTGCTTAGAACTCCCGTAAGTGATGCTGAAATCTATTCAAGGCCAGGGATGTTAGAGTTAGCTGTGAAGCGCTTGGATCACCCCTGAGTGCTACTGAAATCTCTTCAAGACCAGGGATGTTAGATGTAAGAAGAGCAGTGTCTTTGGATGATGAAACTCTGAATAATCACCTGAGTGAAAATAAACATTTTAGTGTTAACTCGCCCAGTGTGGGTGATGTATCCAAGGCGAATGTTGAGATTTTATATCCCTGTACAGATCCTAATGACTTAGTACACCAACTAAGACTGTTAATGATGTCGCATGAAGCTGGTAAAAACGACTTTTCTATTGAGATTAATAAGATCATCCTAGTATTGAAGAGCACTGGGATTATAGCATGATTGAGACTGAACTCTGTATAATAAAGAGCTTTCACATTTGAATGAAATGAGTGTGTTAAAATTTTTTTTGCTTCTGTTCAATGCTCTAGTGTTTGCTTAATGTAAACTCAAATAATAATAACTCTCAATAAAGATATTTTCACCATTGACTTAAGTGTTTCTTTTGATTTGCCTTTCTAGCCTCTGTCCCTATTCATAATAAAGCCTGATGTTTAGATTTTATCCTTTGTGTATTTTAGGTTTAATACATATATTTCTTTTTAAGATTTTCAGAACATTTTGAATATGCTTTATGATGTTTTTTTAAAGTATCCTTCAAAATACAGACGGAGGGATTGATGTAGGTATTTCGAATATATTTTTCATCCTGTAACAGGCAATGTATTGTATTTTTAGAAATGTTTGCTTGCATTTTAGCCACTGGAATAGGAACTGTAGAGCGTTTAGCTGGCGTTTATGAGCTATTAGACACAGGGTTTTTGGAAAATTATGATTGGTTTTATAAGTAGGAGCTGTTATGTTCATGATATTGCCTCAGATCTTTACAGTATTCTGATGGTTCTTTAGGCGCGCTGCAGCTATTTTCAAAGTTTCTGGTAAGAGAATTTGAGCCTCTTTCAGTGTATTTTAAGATGTGAATGAGGTATTGTGACATGCTTTTAGGATGCTATTGTAATATGGAGAGTGGAATTTCATTTGTAAGTCAGTGCATTAAAGCAAGTATTTATTCTAATTTCAAGAGTTAATGTATTTTCCACTGATTTTGATACTTTATGAGCATTTCTTATCCATTATTAGAATAAATATATATACTTTCAGTCCTTTTTTTTTCTAGATTTTATAAGCTTCTATATGTTAAGTAATTAACATGTGAGACCGATAGGCACAATCCCTGAATTGGTTAGTTTTAGGTATTTTGGAGTAGTCTAACCTAGCCACAAGCGACCATCCTAAGCCAATCTATCCCTGCCTTACCTGCTCTGAAAGATCCTTTCATTATCTATCTTGGCATCGTCCAACCTAGCCAAAACGTAACCAATGTAACCACTAAACTTAACCAACGTAACCACTAAACGTAACCAACGTAACCACTAACCACGTAACCAACGTAACCACTAACCACGTAACCAACGTAACCACTAAATTTAACCAACGTAACCACTAAATTTAACCAACGTAACCACTAAACGTAACCAACGTAACCACTAACCACGTAACCAACGTAACCACTAAACTTAACCAACGTAACCACTAAACGTAACCAACGTAACCACTAACCACGTAACCAACGTAACCACTAAACTTAACCAACGTAACCACTAAACGTAACCAATGTAACCACTAAACTTAACCAACGTAATCACTAACCACGTAACCAACGTAACCACTAAACTTAACCAGCGTAACCACTAAACGTAACCAACGTAACCACTAACAACGTAACCACTAACCACGTAACCACTAAACTTAACCAACGTGACCACTAAACGTAACCAACGTAACCACTAACCACGTAACCAACGTAACCAACGTAACCACTAAACACGTAACCAACGTAACCACTAAACTTAACCAACGTAACCACTAAACTTAACAAACGTAACCACTAAACGTAACCATCGTAACCAGTAAACGTAACCACTAAACGTAATCAACGTAACCACTAACGTAAATAACTTAACCGTGAAACGCAGCCAACCATGACAATCATGACGAATCCATTCCTAAGACATTCTATGGTAGACTGTTCTTCAAACTCGGTCAATCGTGCCAGCCTAACTCTACCTGTTCGCAGACTATCCTAGCGTTATGTTATATTTGTAGGCTGTGTTTGGGATCCATCACCTTTATAAAATTTTCCAATGTACTCTAAGTATTGAAGCGGATGATAATGCCTGGAAATGATGTGAAATCTATTATTTTTCACTTTATTGATTTTACATTGATACATGTCAATCATTACAGCAAAATAACTATTTAGCATGTCTTTATACAATATGAGTGAATAAATACAATGTCGTCAATAAATGTCACTGTTATTTTTATTAAATAAAGTTTTTATTTTTTACTGCATTCATTTGTTCAATATGATAAAAGTCTATTTGTTTCATTTCCAGAATCAATGAAATTATATGATAATACAATAAGTTAAGTGAATTAACTGTCCCCTTGCTGTTTCATAATCAGATATTCTTCGAATAGTATGAGCCTTTCCCCCACACAAATAATGAGGCGTATATGATTTCATTATTACATTTTTTATCAGTCACAACGTAGTATTCACTGAATAATCCCATTTGTCACTGCTGCATTGTGATTCGCTGATCTTGGAGCATTGGTGGCGTTTTCATCTGGCGACGTGTGAAGACGTGGATATTTCGCTCTTTCAGAAGCGAACTCAGTGGGCATCATTATGGTATTCTTGGCGTTCTTCTTATTTGTTGCTTTTCCTAGGAGTCTGAAACATAACAAATGAACCATTAGTTGTCATGATTTGAAAGATAAATGCCAGGTGTCCTGAAAGAAATACATCGTTATAGGATTAAAGATAATAAGGCGATGTCTTTTATGCGTGAATGATCTTTAATGGGAATGTCGCTATTAGGAGAAACAGTAACTAGAGCAATGTTCAAATAATGTAAGAGTAATTCTCACCTTTTGTATTTTAAATCGATTGAGACAATTGCTGATTGATGTATTATTCATTGCAGGCATTGAGCGATGCTGTAGAGACACAGCTTAAGGTCTGCAACAGTGCTTTGCTTGCTGTGGTAAAGATGAATCGTTGCTGGCAGTCCTGAAACATTACACATTGTGTTGAAAGAATTGCATTTATCGTTGTAATATGTGTTCTCCTGTAGAGAAATAGATGTGATCGACCTCATATTGGCCATTATCAGTAATGTTTTTATATTGTTCTATGATTCTAATATTTAAAAAAATAATAGCCTTGATGAATGTTACCTTGTTTCTTTCCTTAGTTTGGTCCAGTCCAGGTTAGATATTAATGAAACTGTGAATGTATGAATGTGAGTGTGAACATTGCTGGCTGTGTATTTCGTGTATGTATGTATGTATGTATGTATTTATGTATGTATGTATGTATGTATGTATGTATGTATGCTGTATTTAGAGTGATTGAGTTTTTTTTGTTTGTTTGTTTGTTTGTTTTTATTGTGGATTGTTGAGGTGTTTTCTTCTACCGTAGGAGGGGATGCGGACTAATGGGGGTAATGGAGGTAGGAGAGGTTGCATATGATCAAAATTTAGCCTTCTCCGTGTGACACGCCTTCGAATCGCGTGTACATTTCTGAAATGGGGTGGTGATGATTGTAATGGTATAATGCCTGATAGCGGTGAAATATGCTGTGACTGTGGTGATAATGCATGGCTGTGTTTTGTTTTTTTCGGCGTCGGGTGAGTGAGATCAATGATCTCTATGTTATTGTGATTAATGCGGGGTGGTGAAATCTCAATGATATGAATTGTGGTTTGGGATGATATTGATCTAGGACGTGTAGTAATGGTGATGGTAGTGGGGGTGGTGGTGGTGGTGGTGGCAGCGGTGGTGGCAGCGGTGGTGGTGGTGGTGGTGGTGGTGGTGTTGGTGGTGGTTTGTGAATTCAAATCGTATGGATTTATGTTTTGGTGTCGGATGTTTGTGAAATGGTGATGTCTTCGGGTGAAAAGATTTGGTTCAGAGGGTGGGCAATGTCTTCTGGTGAAAAGATTTGGTTCAGAGGGTGGGCAATGTCTTCTGGTGAAAAGATTTGGTTCAGAGGGTGGGCAATGTCTTCTGGTGAAAAGATTTGGTTCAGAGGGTGGGGAATGTCTTCGGGTGAAAAGATTTGGTTCAGAGGGTGGGGAATGTCTTCGGGTGAAAAGATTTGGTTCAGAGGGTGGGCAATGTCTTCGGGTGAAAAGAATTGGTGCAGTGTCTGCGTATTGGTTAAATTCCTGATGATTATGATAGTGTGATGAGTGTTGATCTAACTGGACTAAATCCTTGAGAAATTTCTCCATGATGGAGATGTCGCAAGCGACTGCTGCACTGTAGGGTTTCCTTGTCACTGTATTCTCCATTTCTAGAGTACGCGTAAAAGAAACATTCAAATTAGGGAATCTTTCAGATTTGATAGCTTATTCATGTAATAATGCATGTACTTGCTTAAAAATTAAAGTCAGAAGATGTGTAAGAATCTAAAAATTGAATTTAATTTCATTACAGGTGCTAATTAAAAATAGAGGAAGTAAAAAATCAATTCTAGAAGCATCATGAGTATTACAGTCTCGATTATCTCAAACGTGATATTATTGATTGCTGGAATCGATGTGATGATTTATGATTAATATATAGCTCGCTCAGTGTATGCATTTAGCCTGCCTATATATATATATATATATATATATATATATATATATATATATATATATATATATATATGAAACGTATTACTTGGTGTAGTTAAGTAGTTGTAAATGTGTTGCTGAAAGAGAAATATTTAATGTCCTGCAATGAAGGATGATTACAAATGAATGGCTAAATGATAAGGCAACATAAGCAATTTCTTACCTTGCAAAGTGTATATCCAATTAATGATAAAAATGAAGAACTCTTTTCCAAAAATAGTATTGAATCACTTCAAAAGGTTTTTAAACTCTGTGGTTTCTGTCCAGAAACTGTCGCAAGTATAGAGTCCCTTTATGAAAACTGTGAAATGCGGGCAATGTAGAGGGTTTATATAGTGCGTCTTTCAATATTACGCCCTCTCCGCATTGGTTAAGGAAAGAAAAATCATTTTAGTAGCTTCTGGCAGTTCATTGGTGAGAAACAGGGAGAGATGAATGTCACATGCCCTTGACAATCTGGGAATGTATGCAATTATTTTTATTATTATTATTATTATTATTATTATTATTATTATTATTATTACCTAGACCGTCTAAATGAGTATGAAACTCTTGCCGCCAGCATAGGGATGAGATCCATATCCCACGTGCATCTGAGAGGGAGGCTTTAAATGAATGCTAAATGTCAAAAGTTAACATGTATTATTTTACGGTTTGAGCATGTATACGGGTGGGACTTCTATTTTTCGTGAGAACTGTTAAGATAAATTGCCCTTAGACAGGAAATTGTAAATCTTCATGAACTTAAGTAACTTAAGGGAGGGAATTTATTGATGGTTGCAGCTGCCTTTGGGTGTGCTGTTAATTATGTAATAAAGACATTGTTCAATTACTGTTTATTGTATGAATCATGCACCTCGTGGGAAAAAGATACAATACATCTTTCCCGTTGTTTAACTATGTATTTTAAATTTCTCTACTATGAAGAGTAAGTAAGGGAAGTATGGTATTCCACCCGAAAATTCGATAACGAGATTTCACCGGATATTTATGTTTTGAGGCCCCCTGTTTTATTGAGAACTATTTTCGAGATATTGCTTGTTATTCCCTTAAATTCCCCAATAATTATATTTTTTCTCGAATTCGTTATTCATTTTTTATGTCTTAGGCATGTAAAGAGAATGGAATGCGTCACATGGCAACCCACTCAAGTTTGTACAAGAGTAGAGAAAGTCATGTGAGTGTAACATATGAGAATTTTTTTTAAATGCGATTCGTTTTTATTTCACTGTACATACAGCTTGTAACACTGTAATTAGCTAATGTGTTTGAATCTCATGTAGTTTTAATGAAAAAATCAATAGCGGATCGGATTCTGTCGGCATCTATAGTGCCAGATATGAATTACAAATGTTAGTTCTGTAACCTTCTGGCATCTGGCGTAGATAAAGCGAACTTTTACAAGAATAGATACCAGTCTTATATATGAGGGGGGAGCTGACGGAAAAAAATCAATACCGTGAATAGATGACCGTCTCCCCCCTCCCAATCATCCTTATACGCGAGGGTAACTCTCCCTCGCTGATTGAATCTCCAGATCATTATTCCCTTATGTTGTGGCCTGTAACGGAGAAAAGACTCTAGTGTGTTTTATTTTTTCAATGCTTGTGATTTCTCGCCGTAATAAAGCATGTTATCGACCCGTACAAGCAACAAGTCCCGGTAGGATGGTGAAAATTAAACCTTTCGATTTTTTTAAACATTTACAGTTGTTAGGAGCGTTCGCCACAAAAATTGAAACTTGTATTTTTTTATTTGATGTATATGATTAGAATTAACGCTGTGTACTTTATAGCGGGTGAATCATGTCTCATAGCTGACTGGAAATGCAGACATTATTTTGATTACCTCCTCCCACCCAAAGCCGAGCAGGTGACTTTTTTTTAAATGTTTCTTCAAGTAAATGTCAACACGTGGACATGTAAGCGACCCTCGCAATTACCAACTCCAGCAGTAACCATTAATATATCCAGAAGACTCATGCACTATAGGTCCCCTTTGCCTGAAAGACCAATTGAACCATGCGAACCAATTAAAAAGCCATAAATTGATATAGAAGGTATCATGTACTTGGTTCGGGCTTACATGAAAGACCAAATGAACCAAGTGAACCAATTAAAAAGCCATAAATTGATACAGAAGGTACCATGCACTATAGGTCCCCTTTGCCTGAAAGACCATTTGAACCAAGTGAACCAATTAAAAAGCCATAAATTGATATAGAAGGTATCATGTACTTAGGTCGGCCTTACATGAAAGACCAATTACAGCCAATTTAAATCAATTAAGCCAATTAAAAAGCCATAAATTGATATAGAAGGTCTCATTCTAACCTACTCCTGTTTGTGTATGTATAAACATCCAGAAACATCTCCTTCCATCTCCTCACGCAATCACTCTGCACTATACCTTGTGTGTGTATATATAAACATCAAGAAATATCTTCTTGCTGCTCATCCGTAATTACTCGGGACTGTACCTTGTGTGTGTATGTATGTAAAATTCCAGAAATATCTCCTTGCAGTTCCTCACGTAATTACTGCGGACAATCCGTTGTGTGTGTATGTATGTAACCATCCAGAAATATCTCCTTGCAGCCCTCACGTAATTACTCGGGACTACACCTCGTGTGTGTATGTGTATATACATAAAGAAATGCTTCCTTGCAACTCCTGACGTAATTCCGCGGCACCATATCTCGTGTGTGTAGGTATATAAACATCCAGAAGTATCTCCTTGCATCTCCTCACGTTATTACTCGGTTTTATTCCTCGGGTGTGTATGTGTATAAACATCCAAAAATACCTCCTTGCAGCTCCTCACGTAATTACGCGCGACTATACCTCGTGTATGTATGTATAAACATCCACAAATATCCCCTTGCAGCTCCTCACGTAATTACTGGAGCCCATATCTCGTGTGTGTAGGTATATAAACATCCAAAAATATCTCCTTGCATCTCCTCTCGTAACTACTCGGGACTATACCTCGTGTGTGTATGTGTGAGTGTGTCTATATATATAAAGATCCAGATATATCTCCTGCAGTTCCTCAAAAAATTACTCCGGACTATACCTTGTGAGTGTATGTATAAACATCCAGAAATATTTCCTTGCATCCCCTCACGTAATTACTCGGGATTATAACTCGTGTGTATATATATAAACATCCAGAAGTATATCTCTGCATCATCTCACGTATTCACTCCGGGCTATACCTCGTGTATATATATATATATATATATATATATATGTAAATAACCAGAAATGTCTCCTTGCAGCTCCTCACGTAATTACTCGGGCCTATACCTCGTGTGTGTATATATAAACATCCACAAATATCTCCTTGCTGCTCCTCACGTAAATACTCGGAACTGTACCTTGTGGGTGTATGTAAAAAATACAGAAATATCTCCTTGCAGCTCCTCACGTAATTACTACGGACTAATCTTTGTGTGTGTGTGTGTATTTGTAAACATTCAGAAATATTTCGTTGCTTTCCCTCACGTATATACTCCGGATTATACCTGGTGTGTGTATGTATAAACATCAAGAAATATCTCCATGCGTCCCCTCACGTAATTATTTGGGACTAAACCTAGTGTGTGTGTGTTTTATATAAAAATCCAGAAATAACTCCCTGCAGCTCCTCACGTAATTACTCGGGACCATACCTCGTGTGTATGTATATAAACATCCAGAAATATCTCGTTGCAGCCCTGACGTAATTACTCGGGACTACACCTCGTTTGTGTATGTGTATAAACATCCAGAAGTATTTCCTTGCATCTCCTCACGTTATTACTTCGGTTTTATTCCTCGTGTGTGTATGTGTATAAACATCCAGAAATACCTCCTTGCAGCTCCTCACTTAATTACCCGGGATTATACCCCCTATGTGTATGTATATAAACATCCAGAAATATCACCTTGCATCTCCTCACATAATTACTCAGGACAAAACCTCTGGTGTGTTTATACATATAAACATCCAGAAATATCTCCTTGCATCCCTTCACATAATTACTCGTTACTATACCTCGTGTGTATATATAAACTCTCAGATATATATCCTTACATATCTTCACGTAATTGCTCCGGAATACACCTTGAAAGTGTATATATATAAACATCCAGAAATATCTCCTTGCAGCTCGTTACGTAAACACTTGGGACAATACTTCGTGTGTGTATACATATATACATCCGGAAATACCTCCTTGCAGCTCCTCACGTAATTACTCGGGACTGTACCTTGTGTGTGTATGTATAAACACGAGAAATATCTCCTTGCAGCTCCTCACGTAATTACTCGGGAATATACCTCGTGTATATATATATATATATATATAAGCATCCAGAAATATCTCCCCTCATCTCCTCGAGTAATTACTCCGAACCATACCTTGTGAGTGTATGTATATAAACATCCAGAAATACTTGCTTACATCTCCTCACGTAATTACTCGCGACTATACCTTGTGTGTGTATGTATAAACATTCAGAAACATTTCCATCCATCCCTTCACGCAATTACTCTGGACTATATCTTGTGTGTGTATGTAAAACATCCAGAAATATCTCCTTGCAGCTCTTCACGTAACTACTCGGGACTGTACCTTGTGTGGGTATGTATACACATCCAGAAATATCTCCTTGCAGTTCTTCACGTAATTACTTGTTAGTATACCCCGTTTGTGTATGTATGAACATCCATAAACATCTCCTTCCATCTCCTCACGCAATCACTCTGGACTATATCTTGTGTGTGTATGTATAAACATCCAGAAATATCTCCTTGCAGTTCCTGACTTAATTACTGCGGGCAATCCCTTGTGTGTGTATGTATGTAAACATCCAGAAATATCTACTTGCATTACCCCGAGTAATTACTCGAGGACTATACCTCGTGTGTGTATATATAAACATCCATAAATATCTCCTTACACCTCCTCACGTAATTACACGGGACTATACCTCGTGTGCGTATATATAAAGATACAGAAATATCTCCTTGCATCCACTCACGTAATTACTCGTGAGTATACCTCGTGTGTGTATGTATAAACATCCAGAAACTTCTCCATCCATCTCCTCAAGCAATTACTCTGGACTATATCTTGTGTGTGTGTGTAAAACATCCAGAAATATCTCTCTGCAGCTCCTCACGTAATTATTCGGGACTGTACCTTGTGTGGGTATGTATACACATCCAGAAATATCTCCTTGCAGTTCTTCACGTAATTACTTGTTAGTATACCCCGTTTGTGTATGTATGAACATCCAGAAACATCTCCTTCCATCTCCTCACGCAATCACTCTGGACTATACCTTGTGTGTGTATGTATAAACATCCAGAAATATCTCCTTGCAGTTCCTGACTTAATTACTGCGGGCAATCCCTTGTGTGTGTGTATGTATGTAAACATCCAGAAATATCTACTTGCATTACCCCGAGTAATTACTCGAGGACTATACCTCGTGTGTGTGTATATATAAACATCCATAAATATCTCCTTACACCTCCTCACGTAATTACACGGGACTATACCTCGTGTGCGTATATATAAAGATACAGAAATATCTCCTTGCATCCACTCACGTAATTACTCGTGAGTATACCTCGTGTGTGTATGTATAAACATCCGGAAACTTCTCCATCCATCTCCTCAAGCAATTACTCTGGACTATATCTTGTGTGTGTATGTAAAACATCCAGAAATATCTCTTTGCAGCTCCTCACGTAATTACTAGGTACTGTACCTTGTGTGGGTATGTATATACATCCAGAAATATCTCCTTGCAGTCCTTCGGGTAATTACTTGTTAGTATACCCCGTTTGTGTATGTATAAACATCCAGAAACATCTCCTTCTATCTCCTCACGCAATCACTCTGGACTATACCTTGTGTATGTATGTATAAACATCAAGAAATATCTTCTTGCTGCTCATCCGTAATTACTCGGCACTGTACCTTGTGTGTGTATGCATGTAAACATCCAGAAATATCTCCTTGCATTACCCCACGTAATTACTTGGGAGTATACCTCGTGTGTGTATATATATATATATATATATACATCCAGAAATATCTCCTTGCAGCTCTCAGGTAATTACTCAGGACTACACCTCGAGTATGTGTATATAAACATCCAGAAATATTTCCTTGCAATTCCTAACTTAATTACTCGAGATTATATGTCGTGTGTATGTATTTATAAACATCCAAAAATATCTCCTTGCAGCTCCTACGTAATTACTCGCGACAATACATCGTGTGTGTGTGTGTAAACCTCCAGAAATATCTCCTTGCATCACCTAACGTAATTACTCGGGATTATACCTCGTGTGTATGTATATAAACATCCAGAAATATTTCCTTGCAGCTCCTCACGTAATTACTGGCGACTATACCTCGTGTTTGTATGTATAAACATCCAGAAATATCTCCTTGCATCTCCTCTCGTAACTACTCGGGACTATACCTCGTGTGTGTATGCGTGAGTGTGTGTGTATATATATATATAAACATCCAGATATATCTCCTGCAGTTCCTCAAAAAATTACTCCGGACTATACCTTGTGAGTGTATGTATAAACATCCAGAAATATCTCCTTGCATCCCCTCACGTGATTACTCGGGATTATAACTCGTGTGTATATATATATAAACATCCAGAAATATATCCTTGCATCATCTCACGTAAACACTCCGGACTATAACTCGTGTGTGTGTATGTATATATACATATATATATATATATATATATATATATAAATAACCAGAAATGTCTCCTTGCAGCTCCTCACGTAATTACTCGGGTCTATACCTCTTGTGTGTATATATAAACATACAGAAATATCTGCTTGCATTCCCTTACGTAATTACGCCGGACTATACCTCGTGTGTGTATATATAAACATCCACAAACATCTCCTTGCAGCTCCTCACGTAATTACTCGGAACTGTACCTTGTGTGTGTATGTAAAAAATCCAGAAATATCTCCTTGCAGCTCCTCACGTAATTACTCCGGACTAATTTTTGTGTGTGTGTATTTGTAAACATTCAGAAATATTTCGTTGCCTTCCCTCACGTAAATACTCCGGATTATACCTGGTGTGTGTATGTATACACATCAAGAAATATCTCCATGCGTCCCCTCACGTAATTATTTGGGACTAAACCTAGTGTGTGTGTTTTCTATAAAAATCCAGAAATAACTCCCTGCAGCTCCTCACGTAATTACTCGGACTATACCTTATGTGTGTATATGTATAAACATCCAGAATTATCTCCTTGCATACCCTCGCGTAATTACTCGGGACTATACCTTGTGTGTGTATATATAAACAACCAGAAATGCCTACTTGCATCTTTTCACGTAATTACTCTGGACTATAACTTGTGTGTCCATTTATAAACATTCCGAAATATCTTATTGCATCATCTCACGTAATCACTCCGGACTATACCTCGTGTGTGTGTGTGTGTGTATATATATATATATAAATATCCAGAAATGCCTCCTTACAGCTCCTTACGTAATTACCCGGGCCTATACCTCGTGTGTGTATATATAAAAATCCAGAAATATCTCCTTGCATTCCCTCACGTAATTACTCGGGACTATACCCCATGTGTGTATGTATAAACATCCTGAGATATCTCCTTGCAGCTCCTCATGTAATTACTCGGAACTATACCTGGTGTGTGTATACATAAAAATTCAGAGATATCTCCTTGCTGCTCCTCACGTAAGTACTCGGGAGTATACCTTGTCTGTATGTGTATAAACATGCAGAAATATGTCCTTGCTTCCCCTCACGTAATTACTCGGGAATATTCCTCGTGAGTGTATGTGTATAAACATCCAGAAATATCCCTTGCAACTCGTCACGTAATTATTTAAACTAAAACTCGTGTGTGTATGTATAAACATCCAGAAATATCTCCTTGCATGTGCCCACGTAATTCCTCAGGACTATACCTCCTGTGTGTATGTATAAACATCCTGAGATATCTCCTTGCAGCTCCTCATGTAATTACTCGGGACTATACCTGGTGTGTGTATATATAAAAATTCAGAGATATCCCCTTGCTGCTCCTCACGTAAGTACTCGGGAGTATACCTTGCCTGTATGTGTATAAACATGCAGAAATATGCCCTTGCTTCCCCTCACGTAATTACTCGGGAATATTCCTCGTGAGTGTATGTGTATAAACATCCAGAAATATCCCTTGCAACTCGTCACGTAATTATTTAAACTAAAACTCGTGTGTGTATGTATAAACATCCAGAAATATCTCCTTGCATGTGCCCACGTAATTCCTCAGGACTATACCTCGTGTGTGTATATACAGACATCCAGAAATATCTCCTTGCAGCTCCTCACGTAATTACTAGAGACCATACCTCGTGTGTGTATATTAAACATCCATAAATATCTTCTTGCAGCTTTCACGTAATTACTCGGGACGAAAACTCGTGTGTGTATGTATGTAAACATCCAGTAATATCTCCTTACATTTCCTCACTTAAATACTAGGGATTTTGCCTCGTATGTGTATGTATATAAACATCCAGAAGTGTTGCCTTGCATCTCCTCACGTAATTACTCGCGACAATACCTCGTGTTTGTATGTATAAACATCCAGAAGTATCTCCTTGCATCTCCTCTGGTAACTACTCGGGACTATACCTCGTGTGTGTGTGTGCGTGAGTGTATATATATATATGTATAAACATCCAGATATATCTCCTGCAGTTCCTGAAAAAGTTACTGGGTACTATACCCTGTGAGTGTATGTATAAACTTCAAGAAATATCTCCTTGCATCCCCTCACGTAATTACTCGGGATTATAACTCGTGTGTATATATAAACATTCAGAAATATATACATTCATCATCTCACGTAATCACTCCGGACTATACCCCGTGTATATATATATAAATATCCAGAAATGATTCCTTGCAGCTCTTCACGTAATTACTCCGGCCTATACCTCGTGTGTGTATATATATACATACAGAAATATCTCCTTGCAGCTGCTCACGTAATTACTCGGAACAGTACTTTATGTGTGTGTATTTGTAAACATTCAGAAATATTTCGTTGCTTTCCCTCACGTAAATACTCCGGATTATACCTGATGTGTGTATGTTTAAACATCAACAAATATCTCCATGCGTCCCCTCACGTAATTATTTGGGACTATACCTCATGTGTGTATATGTATGAACATCCAGAACTATCTCCTTGCATTTCCTCGCGTAATTACTCGGGACTATACCTTATGTGTGTATATATAAACGTCCAGAAATGCCTCCTTGCAACTATTCACGTAATTACTCTGGACTATTACTTGTGTGTCCATTTATAAACATTCCGAAATATCTCATTAAATCGTCTCACGTAATCACTCCGGACTATACCTCGTGTGTGTGTATATATATATATATATATATATATATATATAAATATCCAGAAATGTCTCCTTGCAGCTCCTCACGTAATTACTCGGGCCTATACCTGGTGTGTGTATATATAAATATCCAGAAATATCTCCTTGCATTCCCTCACGTAAATACTCGGCACTATACCTTGTGTGTGTATGTATAAACGTCCAGAAATATCTCCTTGCATCTCCTTTCGTAATTACTCGGGATTATACCTCGTGTGTGTATGTGTATAAACATCCAGAAATATCTCTTTGCAGCTCCTCAGTAATTACTCGGGACTATACCTCATGTGTGGGTTTGTATAAAAGTCCAGAAATATCTCCTTACAGCTCCTCACGTAATTACTAGAGGCCATACCTCGTGTGTGTATATATAAACATCCAGGAATATTTTCTTGCATCTCCTCACGTAATTACTCGGAGTTCTACCTCGTGTGTGTATGTATTAAAACATCTAGAAATATCGCCTTGCATTTCCTCACGTAATTACTCGGGAAAATACCTCGTGTGTGAGTATATATAGAAACATCCAGAAACATGTCCTTGTAGTTTGCACGTAATTTCTCCGGACTACATGTTGTGAGTGTATGTATAAACATCCAGAAATATCTCCCTGTATCCCCTCACGTAATTACTCGGGAATATATATCTTGTGTATATATAAACATTCAGAAATATCCGGTTGCATCTACCCACGTAATTAATCGGGAATATACCTCGTGTGTGTATATATAAACATCCAGAAATATTTCCTTGCAGCTCCCGCGTAATTACTCGGGACCATAACTCGTGTGTGTATGTATATAAACATCCAGAAATATCTCCTTGCATCTCCTCACTTATTTACTAGGGATAGCACCTCGTATGTGTATGTATATAAACATTCAGATGTATTGCGTTGCATCTCCTCACGTAATACTCGCGACTTTACCTCGTGTGTGTATGTATAAACATCCAGAAATATCTCCTTGCATCTCCTCATGTAATTATTCGGGACAATACCTCGTGAGTGTATATATATATATATATATATATATATATATAAACATCCAGAAATATCGCCTTGCAGCTCCTCACGTAATTTCTCGGGACTATATCTCGTGTGAGTATATACAGACATCCGTGAAATACCTCTTTGCAGCTCCTCACGTAATTACTAGAGGCCATACCTCGTGTGTGTATATATAAACATCCAGTAATATCTCATTGCATCGCCCCACGTAATTACTCATAGTTATACCTCGTGTGTGTATGTATAAAAACATCTCGAAATATCTCCTTGCATTTCCTCACGTAATTACTCAGGACAATACCTCGTGTGTGTGTGTATATATAGAAACATCCAGAAACATCTCCTTGCAGCTCTGCACGTAATTTCTCCGGACTACATGTTGTGAGTGTATGTATAAACATCCAGAAATATCTCCTTGCATCCCCTCACGTAATTACTCGGGAATATATGTCTTGTATATACATAAACATTCAGAAATATCTGGTTGCATCTACTCACGTAATTACTCGGGAAAATACCTCGTGTGTGTATATATAAACATCCAGAAATATCTCCTTGCAGCTCTCGCGTAATTACTCGGGATTATAACTCATGTGTGTATGTATATAAACATCCAGAAATATCTCCTTGCATCTCTTCACTTAATTACTAGGGATTGTACCTCGTATGTGTATGTATACAAACATCCAGATGTATTGCCTTGCATCTCCTCACGTAATTACTCGCGACTTTAACTCGTGTGTGTATGTATAAACATGAAGAAATATCTCCTTGCGTCTCCTCACGTAATTACTCGGGACAATACCTCGTGTGTGTGTGTGTATATATATATATAAACATCCAGAAATATCTCCTGCAGTTCCTCAAAAAATTACTCCGCATTATAACTTGTGAGTGTATGTATAAACATCCATAAATATCCCCTTGCTTTCCCTCACGTAAATACTCCGAATTATACGTGGTGTGTGTATGTATGAACATCAAGAAATGTCTCCTTGCGTCTCCTCACGTAATTACTCCGTACTAAACGTAGTGTGCGTGTGTTTTATATAAAAATCCAGAAATATTTCCCTGCAGCTCCTCACGTAATTACTCGGGAATATACCTCATGTGAGTATATGTATAAACATCCAGAATTATCTCCTTGCAGCTCCTCACGAAATTACTGCGGACTATGCCTTGTGTGAATATGTGTGTTAACATCCAGAAATACATCCTGCATCCCCTCACGTAAATACTCGGGGCTATACCTCGTGTGTGTATATACAGACATGCAGAAATATATCCTTGCAGCTCCTCACGTAATTACTAGAGACCATACCTGGTGTGTATAGGTATATAAACATCCAAAATTATCTCCTTGCAGCTCCCCACGTAATTACTCCGGACTATAACTTGTGTGTGTATGTATAAACATCCCGAAATATCTCTCTGCATCATCTCACGTAATCACTCCGGACTTTACCTCGTGTGTGTGTTTATATATGTATAAATATGCAGAAATGTCTCCTTGCAGCTCCTCCCGTAATTACTCGGGGCTATACCTCGTGTGTGTAAATATAAACATCAAGAAGTATCTCCTTGCATTCCCTCACGTAATTACTAGTGTGTGTATATATAAAAGTCCAGAAATACCTCGTTGCAACTCTTCACGTAATTACTCGGGACTATAACTTGTGTGTCTATGTATAAACAATCACAAATATCTCGGTGCATTCCTCACGTAATTACTGGGGAACATGACGTGTGTGTATGTATATAAGCATTCAGAAATGTCTACTTGCATCTCCTCAGGTAATTACTCGGGACAATACCTGGTGTGTGTATGTATAAACATCCAGGAATATCTCCTTGCAGCTCCTCAAGTATTTACTCGGGACTGTACCGCTTGTGTTTATTTTTAAAAATTTAGAGATATCTCCTTTCAGCTCCTTACGTAATTACTAGAGGCCATACCTCGTGTGTGTAGGTATTAAAACATCCAAAAATATCTCCTTGCAGCTCCTCATGTAAATACTCCGGACTTTAACTTGTGTGTGTATGTATAAACATCCTGAAATATCTGCTTGAATCTCCTTACGTAATTACTCGGGATTATACCACGTGTGTGTATGTATATAAACATCCAGAAATATCATTTTACAGCTCTTACGTAATTACTCGGGACTATACCTCATGTGTGTGTATGTATAAAAATCCACAAATATCTCCTTGCATCTCCTTACGTAATTACTCAGGATTATACGTTTTGTGTGTGTATTTATAAACATACAGGAATATCTCATTGCAGCTCTCACGTAATTATTCGGGGCTATGCCTTGTGTCTGTATATATAAACACACATAAATATCTCCTTGCATTTCCTCACGAATTACTCGAAACTATACCTCGTGTGTATATGTATATAAATATCTAGAAATATTTCCTTGCATCTCCTTACGTAATTACTCGGACTATACCTCGTGTGTGTATATGTAAACATCCAGAAATATTTACTTGCATCTCTCACGTAATTGCTCGGGACTATACCTAGTGTGAATGTATATAATAATACAGAAATATTTCCTTGCATCTCCTCACGAAATTACTCGGGATTATACTTCGTGTGTGTATGTATATAAACATGCAGAAATATCTCCTTGCATCTCCTCACGAAATTACTCGGGACTATACGTTTTGTATGTATATATAAACATCCAGAAATATCTCCTTGCAGCTCTCACGTAATTACTCGGGAATATAAATTGTGTATGTATATATAAACATCCAGAAATATCTCCTTGCAGCTCTGCACGTAATTACTAGAGACCATTCCTCGTGTGTGTAGGTATTAAAACATCCGAAAATATATCCTTGCAGCTCCTCACGTAACTACTCCGGACTTTACCTTGTGTGTGTATGTATAATCATCCTGAAATAACACTTTGCATCCCCTCACGTAATTACTCGAAACTATACCTCGTGGTATATGTATATAAACATGAAATATCTCCCTGTATATCCTCACTTAATTACTCGGGATTACACAATGTGTGTGTATGTACATAAATATCCAGAAGTATATCCTTGAATCTCCTCACGTAATTACTCGAGATTATACCCCGTGTGTGTATATGTATATAAACCTTAAGTCATATTTCTTTGCATCTCCTCACGTAATTCCTCGGGATTATACCTTGTGTGTATGTATACAAACATCCACAAAATATCTCCTTGAAGCTCCTCACGTAATTACTCGGCACCATACTTCTTGTGTATGTATAAACATACAGCAATATCCCCTTCCATCTCCTCACGTAATTCTTCGGGACTATACCCCATGTGTGTGTATGTATAAAAAACCAGGAATATCTCCTTGGAGCTCTCACGTAATTATTCGGGACTATGCCTTGTGTCTGTATATATAAACACACATAAATATCTCCTTGCATCTCCTCACGTAATTACTCGAAAATATACCTCGTGTGTATATGTATATTAACATCTAGAAATATATCCTTGCACCTCCTCACTTAAATACTCGGGATTACACCATGCGTGTATATGTATATAAACATCCGGAAATATATTCTTGCATCTCCTCACGTAATTACTCGAGATTATACCTCGTGTATATATATATATATATCCAGTAATATCTCCTTACAGCTCCTCACGTAATTACTAGAGGCCATACCTCGTGTGTGTATATATAAACATCCAGGAATATTTTCTTGCATCTCCTCACGTAATTACTCGGAGTTATACCTCGTGTGTGTATGTATTAAAACATCTAGAAATATCTCCTTGCATTTCCTCACGTAATTACTCAGGACAATACCTCGTGTGTGTGTATATATAGAAACATCCAGAAACATCTCCTTGCAGCTCTGCACGTAATTTCTCCGGACTACATGTTGTGAGTGTATGTATAAACATCCAGAAATATCTCCTTGCATCCCCTCACGTAATTACTCGGGAATATATGTCTTGTGTATATATAAACATTCAGAAATATCTGGTTGCATCTACTCACGTAATTACTCGGGAAAATACCTCGTGTGTGTATATATAAACATCCAGGAATATCTCCTTGCAGCTCTCGCGTAATTACTCGGGATTATAACTCATGTGTGTATGTATATAAGCATCCAGAAATATCTCCTTGCATCTCTTCACTTAATTACTAGGGATTGTACCTCGTATGTGTATGTATACAAACATCCAGATGTATTGCCTTGCATCTTCTCACGTAATTACTCGCGACTTTACCTCGTGTGTGTATGTATAAACATCAAGAAATATCTCCTTGCATCTCCTCACGTAATTACTCGGGACAATACCTCGTGCGTGTGTCTGTGTGTGTGTATATATATACATGTATATAATATATATGTATATAAACATACAGAAATATCTCCTGCAGTTCCTCAAAAAATTACTCCGCATTATAACTTGTGAGTGTATGTATAAACATCCATAAATATCCCCTTGCTTTCCCTCACGTAAATACTCCGGATTATACGTGGTGTGTGTATGTATGAACATCAAGAAATGTCTCCTTGCGTCTCCTCACGTAATTACTCCGTACTAAACGTAGTGTGCGTGTGTTTTATATAAAAATCCAGAAATATTTCCCTGCAGCTCCTCGCGTAATTACTCGGGATTATAACTCATGTGTGTATGTATATAAACATCCAGAAATATCTCCTTGCATCTCTTCACTTAATTACTAGGGATTGTACCTCGTATGTGTATGTATACAAACATCCAGATGTATTGCCTTGCATCTCCTCACGTAATTACTCGCGACTTTACCTCGTGTGTGTATGTATAATCATCAAGAAATATCTCCTTGCATCTCCTCACGTAATTACTCGGGACAATACCTCGTGTGTGTGTGTGTATATATATATAAATCCAGAAATATCTCCTGCAGTTCCTCAAAAAATTACTCCGCATTATAACTTGTGAGTGTATGTATAAACATCCATAAATATCCCCTTGCTTTCCCTCACGTAAATACTCCGAATTATTCGTGGTGTGTGTATGTATGAACATCAAGAAATGTCTCCTTGCGTCTCCTCCACGTAATTACTCAGTACTAAACGTAGTGTGCGTGTGTTTTATATAAAAATCCAGAAATATTTCCCTGCAGCTCCTCACGTAATTACTCGGGAATATACCTCATGTGAGTATATGTATAAACATCCAGAATTATCTCCTTGCAGCTCCTCACGAAATTACTGCGGACTATACCTTGTGTGAATATGTGTGTTAACATCCAGAAATACATCCTGCATCCCCTCACGTAAATACTCGGGGCTATACCTCGTGTGTGTATATACAGACATGCAGAAATATATCCTTGCAGCTCCTCAAGTAATTACTAGAGACCATACCTGGTGTGTATAGGTATATAAACATCCAAAAGTATCTCCTTGCAGCTCCCCACGTAATTACTCCGGACTATACCTTGTGTGTGTATGTATAAACATCCCGAAATATCTCTCTGCATCATCTCACGTAATCACTCCGGACTTTACTTCGTGTGTGTGTTTATATATGTATAAATATGCAGAAATGTCTCCTTGCAGCTCCTCCCGTAATTACTCGGGGCTATACCTCGTGTGTGTAAATATAAACATCCAGGAATATCTCCTTGCAGCTCCTCAAGAATTTACTCGGGACTGTACCGCTTGTGTTTATTTTTAAAAATTTAGAGATATCTCCTTTCAGCTCCTTACGTAATTACTAGAGGCCATACCTCGTGTGTGTAGGTATTAAAACATCCAAAAATATCTCCTTGCAGCTCCTCATGTAAATACTCCGGACTTTAACTTGTGTGTGTATGTATAAACATCCTGAAATATCTGCTTGAATCTCCTTACGTAATTACTCGGGATTATACCACGTGTGTGTATGTATATAAACATCCAGAAATATCATTTTACAGCTCTTACGTAATTACTCGGGACTATACCTCATGTGTGTGTATGTATAAAAATCCACAAATATCTCCTTGCATCTCCTTACGTAATTACTCAGGATTATACGTTTTGTGTGTGTATTTATAAACATACAGGAATATCTCATTGCAGCTCTCACGTAATTATTCGGGGCTATGCCTTGTGTCTGTATATATAAACACACATAAATATCTCCTTGCATTTCCTCACGTAATTACTCGAAACTATACCTCGTGTGTATATGTATATAAATATCTAGAAATATTTCCTTGCATCTCCTTACGTAATTACTCGGACTATACCTCGTGTGTGTATATGTAAACATCCAGAAATATTTACTTGCATCTCTCACGTAATTGCTCGGGACTATACCTAGTGTGAATGTATATAATAATACAGAAATATTTCCTTGCATCTCCTCACGAAATTACTCGGGATTATATTTCGTGTGTGTATGTATATAAACATACAGAAATATCTCCTTGCATCTCCTCACGAAATTACTCGGGACTATACGTTTTGTATGTATATATAAACATCCAGAAATATCTCCTTGCAGCTCTCACGTAATTACTCGGGAATATAAATTGTGTATGTATATATAAACATCCAGAAATATCTCCTTGCAGCTCTGCACTTAATTACTAGAGACCATTCCTCGTGTGTGTAGGTATTAAAACATCCGAAAATATATCCTTGCAGCTCCTCACGTAACTACTCCGGACTTTACCTTGTGTGTGTATGTATAATCATCCTGAAATAACACTTTGCATCCCCTCACGTAATTACTCGAAACTATACCTCGTGGTATATGTATATAAACATGAAATATCTCCCTGTATATCCTCACTTAATTACTCGGGATTACACAATGTGTGTGTATGTACATAAATATCCAGAAGTATATCCTTGAATCTCCTCACGTAATTACTCGAGATTATACCCCGTGTGTGTATATGTATATAAACATTAAGACATATTTCTTTGCATCTCCTCACGTAATTCCTCGGGATTATACCTTGTGTGTATGTATACAAACATCCACAAAATATCTCCTTGAAGCTCCTCACGTAATTACTCGGCACCATACTTCTTGTGTATGTATAAACATACAGCAATATCCCCTTCCATCTCCTCACGTAATTCTTCGGGACTATACCCCATGTGTGTGTATGTATAAAAAACCAGGAATATCTCCTTGGAGCTCTCACGTAATTATTCGGGACTATGCCTTGTGTCTGTATATATAAACACACATAAATATCTCCTTGCATCTCCTCACGTAATTACTCGAAAATATACCTCGTGTGTATATGTATATTAACATCTAGAAATATATCCTTGCACCTCCTCACTTAAATACTCGGGATTACACCATGCGTGTATATGTATATAAACATCCGGAAATATATTCTTGCATCTCCTCACGTAATTACTCGAGATTATACCTCGTGTATATATATATATATATATATATATATATATATATATATATATATATATATATATCCAGTAATATCTCCTTACAGCTCCTCACGTAATTACTAGAGGCCATACCTCATGTGTGTATATATAAACATCCAGGAATATTTTCTTGCATCTCCTCACGTAATTACTCGGAGTTATACCTCGTGTGTGTATGTATTAAAACATCTAGAAATATCTCCTTGCATTTCCTCACGTAATTACTCAGGACAATACCTCGTGTGTGTGTATATATAGAAACATCCAGAAACATCTCCTTGCAGCTCTGCACGTAATTTCTCCGGACTACATGTTGTGAGTGTATGTATAAACATCCAGAAATATCTCCTTGCATCCCCTCACGTAATTACTCGGGAATATATGTCTTGTGTATATATAAACATTCAGAAATATCTGGTTGCATCTACTCACGTAATTACTCGGGAAAATACCTCGTGTGTGTATATATAAACATCCAGGAATATCTCCTTGCAGCTCTCGCGTAATTACTCGGGATTATAACTCATGTGTGTATGTATATAAACATCCAGAAATATCTCCTTGCATCTCTTCACTTAATTACTAGGGATTGTACCTCGTATGTGTATGTATACAAACATCCAGATGTATTGCCTTACATCTTCTCACGTAATTACTCGCGACTTTACCTCGTGTGTGTATGTATAAACATCAAGAAATATCTCCTTGCATCTCCTCACGTAATTACTCGGGACAATACCTCGTGCGTGTGTCTGTGTGTGTGTGTATATATATATATACATGTATATAATATATATGTATATAAACATACAGAAATATCTCCTGCAGTTCCTCAAAAAATTACTCCGCATTATAACTTGTGAATGTATGTATAAACATCCATAAATATCCCCTTGCTTTCCCTCACGTAAATACTCCGGATTATACGTGGTGTGTGTATGTATGAACATCAAGAAATGTCTCCTTGCGTCTCCTCACGTAATTACTCCGTACTAAACGTAGTGTGCGTGTGTTTTATATAAAAATCCAGAAATATTTCCCTGCAGCTCCTCGCGTAATTACTCGGGATTATAACTCATGTGTGTATGTATATAAACATCCAGAAACATCTCCTTGCATCTCTTCACTTAATTACTAGGGATTGTACCTCGTATGTGTATGTATACAAACATCCAGATGTATTGCCTTGCATCTCCTCACGTAATTACTCGCGACTTTACCTCGTGTGTGTATGTATAATCATCAAGAAATATCTCCTTGCATCTCCTCACGTAATTACTCGGGACAATACCTCGTGTGTGTGTGTGTGTGTATATATATATATATATATAAATCCAGAAATATCTCCTGCAGTTCCTCAAAAAATTACTCCGCATTATAACTTGTGAGTGTATGTATAAACATCCATAAATATCCCCTTGCTTTCCCTCACGTAAATACTCCGAATTATTCGTGGTGTGTGTATGTATGAAAATCAAGAAATGTCTCCTTGCGTCTCCTCCACGTAATTACTCAGTACTAAACGTAGTGTGCGTGTGTTTTATATAAAAATCCAGAAATATTTCCCTGCAGCTCCTCACGTAATTACTCGGGAATATACCTCATGTGAGTATATGTATAAACATCCAGAATTATCTCCTTGCAGCTCCTCACGAAATTACTGCGGACTATACCTTGTGTGTATATGTGTGTTAACATCCAGAAATACATCCTGCATCCCCTCACGTAAATACTCGGGGCTATACCTCGTGTGTGTATATACAAACATGCAGAAATATATCCTTGCAGCTCCTCAAGTAATTACTAGAGACCATACCTGGTGTGTATAGGTATATAAACATCCAAAAGTATCTCCTTGCAGCTCCCCACGTAATTACTCCGGACTATACCTTGTGTGTGTATGTATAAACATCCCGAAATATCTCTCTGCATCATCTCACGTAATCACTCCGGACTTTACCTCGTGTGTGTGTTTATATATGTATAAATATGCAGAAATGTCTCCTTGCAGCTCCTCCCGTAATTACTCGGGGCTATACCTCGTGTGTGTAAATATAAACATCAAGAAGTATCTCCTTGCATTCCCTCACGTAATTACTAGTGTGTGTATATATAAAAGTCCAGAAATACCTCGTTGCAACTCTTCACGTAATTACTCGGGACTATAACTTGTGTGTCTATGTATAAACAATCACAAATATCTCGGTGCATTCCTCACGTAATTACTGGGGAACATGACGTGTGTGTATGTATATAAGCATTCAGAAATGTCTACTTGCATCTCCTCAGGTAATTACTCGGGACAATACCTGGTGTGTGTATGTATAAACATCCAGGAATATCTCCTTGCAGCTCCTCAAGTATTTACTCGGGACTGTACCGCTTGTGTTTATTTTTAAAAATTTAGAGATATCTCCTTTAGGCTCCTTACGTAATTACTAGAGGCCATTCCTCGTGTGTGTAGGTATTAAAACATCCAAAAATATCTCCTTGCAGCTCCTCATGTAAATACTCCGGACTTTAACTTGTGTGTGTATGTATAAACATCCTGAAATATCTGCTTGAATCTCCTTACGTAATTACTCGGGATTATACCACGTGTGTGTATGTATATAAACATCCAGAAATATCATTTTACAGCTCTTACCTAATTACTCGGGACTATACCTCATGTGTGTGTATGTATAAAAATCCACAAATATCCCCTTGCATCTCCTTACGTAATTACTCGGCACCATACTTCTTGTGTATGTATAAACATACAGCAATATCCCCTTCCATCTCCTCACGTAATTATTCGGGACTATACCTCATGTGTGTGTATGTATAAAAAACCAGGAATATCTCCTTGCAGTTCTCACGTAATTATTCGGGACTATGCCTTGTGTCTGTATATATAAACACACATAAATATCTCCTTGTATCTCCTCACGTAATTACTCGAAAATATACCTCGTGTGTATATGTATATTAACATCTAGAAATATATACTTGCACCTCCTCACTTAAATACTCGGGATTACACCATGCGTGTATATGTATATAAACATCCGGAAATATATTCTTGCATCTGCTCACGTAATTACTCGAGATTATACCTCGTGTATATATACCTGTATATATATTTCTGGATATATATATATATATATATATATATATATATATATATATATATATCCAGAAATATCTCCTTGCAGCTCCACATGTAATTACTCCGCACTATAGCTTATGAGTGTCTGTATAAACATCCAGAAATATCTCCTCTCATCCCCTCACGTAGTTACTCAGTCTATACCTCGTGTGTGTATACCTAAAGATCCAGAAATATTTCCTTGCATCTCTCATGTAATTTTCGGTACTATACCTAGTGTGAATGTATATAAACATCCAGAAATATTTCCTTGCACCTCCTAACGTAATTAATCACAATTATACGTCGTGTGTGTATATATATAAACATCCAGAAATATCTCCTTGCATCTCCGCACGAAATTACTCGGGATTATACTTCGTGTGTGTATGTATATAAACATCCCGAAATATTTCCTTGCATCTCCTCACGTAAATACTCCGTACTATACCTTGAGAGTGTATATATAAACATCCAGGAATATCTCCTTGCCGCTCCTCACGTAATTACTCGCGATTATACGTCGTGTGTGTATATATAAACATCCAAAAATACCTCCTTGCAGATCTCACGTAATTACGAGGGACTATACCCCGTGTGTGTATGTATATAAACATCCAGAAATATTGCTTTGCATCTCCTAACGTAATCACTTGGGATTATACGTCGTGTGTGTACGTATAGAAACATCCAGAAATATTACCCTGCATCTCCTCACGTAATTACTTGGGATTATACCTCGTGTGTGTATGTATATAAACATCTAGAAATATCTCCTTTTATATCCTCACGTAATTACTCGGGATTATACCTCGTGTGTGAATGTGTATAAACATCCAGAAATAACTCCCTGCATCTCCTCACGTAAATTCTCCGGAATATACCTTGTGAGAGTATGTATAAACATCCAGAAATATCTCCTTGATTCTCCTCACTTAATTACTAGGGATTATACCTTGTATGTGTGTATATAAACATCCAGAAGTATTTCCTTGCAGCTCTTCACGTAATTACTAGAGACCATACCTCGTGTGTGTAGGTATTAAAACATCCGAAAATATCTCCTTGCAGCTCCTCACGTAACTACTCCGGACTTTACCTTGTGTGTGTATGTATAATCATCCTGCAATAACACTTTGCATCCCCTCACGTAATTACTCCGGACTATACATCGTGTTTATATATATAACTATCCAGAAATATTTCCTTGCAACTATTCACATAATTACTCGGAACTACAACTTGTGTGTGTATGTATCTAAATATACAGAGATATCTCCTTGCAGCTCCACCTGTAATTACTCGGGACTATACCTGGTGTGTGTATGTATAATCATCCAGAGATATCACCTTGTAGCTCCTCACGTAATTACCTGGGACTATACGGCGTGTGTGTATTTATAAAGATTCAGAAATATCTCCTTGCAACTAGTCACGTAATTACCCGGGACTATAACTTGTCTGTGTATGTATAAACATCCAGAAATATCTCCTTGCATCTTCTGACGTAATTACTCGGGATTATACCTCATGTGTGGGTATGTATAAAAATCCAGAAATATCTCCTTGCATTTCCTCACGTAATTACTCGGGACTATACGTTGTGTGTGTATATATAAACATCCAGTAATATCTCCTTGCAGTTCTCACGTAATTATTCGGGACTATGCCTTGTGTGTGTATATATAAACACACATAAATATCCCCTTGCATCTCCTCACGTAATTACTCGAAACTATACCTCGTGTGTATATGTATATAAACATCTAGAAATATTTCCTTGCATCTCCTCACGTAATTACTCGGAATTATACTTCGTATGTGTATGTACATAAACATCCAGAAATATCTCCTTGCAACTCCTCACGTAAATTCTCCGGAATATATCTTGTGAGAGTATGTATAAACATCCAGAAATATCTCCTTGATTCTCCTCTCTTAATTACTAGGGATTATACCTCGTATGTGTATGTATATAAACATCCAGAAGTATTTCCTTGCATCTCCTCACGTAAATACTGGCGATTATACCTCATGTGTTTATGTATAAACATCCAGAAATATCTCCTTTTATATCCTCACGTAATTACTCGAAACTATACCTCGTGTGTGTATTATAATAAACATCCAGATATATTTTCTTGCATCTCCTCACGTAATTACTCGGGACTATACCTCGTGTGTGTATGTGTATAAACATCCAGATATATCACCTTGCATCTCCTCACGTAATTACTCGGACTATACCTCGTGTGTGTATATATATAAACATCCACAAATATTTCCTTGCATCTCTCACGTAATTGCTCGGGACTATACCTAGTGTGAATGTATATAAACATCCAGAAATATTTCCTTGCATCTCCTAACGAAATTACTCGGGATTATACTTCGTGTATATATATATATATATATATATATATATATATATATATATATATATATATATCCAGAAATATCTCCTTCCAGCTCCACATGTAATTACTCCGGACTATTGCTTGTGAGTGTGTGTATAAACATCCGGAAATATCTCCTCGCATCCCCTCACGTAATTACTCGGTCTATACTTCGTGTGTGTGTATATATAAACATCCAGAAATATTTCCTTGCATCTCTCATGTAATTGCTCGGTACTATACCTAATGTGTATGTATATAAACATCCAGAAATATTTCCTTGCATCTCCTAACGCAATCACTCGGACTTATACGTCGTGTGTGTATGTATATAAACATCCAGAAATATCTCCTTGCATCTCCTCACAAAATTACTCGGGATTATACTTCGTGTGTGTATGTATATAAACATCTAGAAATATCTCCTTTTATATCCTCACGTAATTACTCGGGATTATACCTCGTGTGTGAATGTGTATAAACATCCAGAAATAACTCCCTGCATCTCCTCACGTAAATTCTCCGGAATATACCTTGTGAGAGTATGTATAAACATCCAGAAATATCTCCTTGATTCTCCTCACGCAATTACTCGGGACATTACCTCGTGTGTGTATATATATATATATATATATATATATATATATAAACATCCAGAAATATCTCCTTGCAGCTCCTCACGTAATCTCTCCGGAATATACCTTGTGAGAGTATGCATAAACATACAGAAATATCTCCTTGATTCTCCTCACTTAATTACTAGGGATTGTACCTCGTATAAGTATGTATATAACCATCCAGAAGTGTTTCCTTGCATCTCCTCACGTACATACTCGCGATTATACCTCGTGTGTGTATGTATAAACTTCCAGAAATATCTCCTTGCATCTCGTTCCTTCATTACTCGGGACTATACCTCGTGTGTGTGTGTATATATATATATATATAAATATCCACAAATATCTCCTTGCAGTTCCTCAAGTAATTACTCCGGACTATACCTTGTGAGTGCATGTATAAACATCCAGAAAAATCTGCTTCCATACTCTCACGTAATTACTCCTGTTTAAACCTGGTGTGTGTATGTATAAACATCAAGAAATATCTCCTTGCGACCCCTAACGTAATTACTCGGGACTAAACCTAGTGTGTGTGTTTTATAAAAAAATCCAGAAATATCTCCCTGAAGCTCCTCACGTAATTACTCAGGACTTAGCCTCATGTGTGTATATGTATAAACGTCCAGAAATATCTGCCTGCATCCCCTCAGTAGGGTAGACGGGTACGTTCTGGATCAATTTATGGCTTTTTAATTGGCTTAATTGATTTTAATTGGCTTTAATTGGTCTTTCATGGAAGCCCGACCTAAGTAGCTGGTACGTTCTGGATCAATTTATGGCTTTTTAATTGGTTCACTTGGTTCAATTGGTCTTTCATGGAAGCCCGATCTAAGTAGCTGGTACGTTCTGGATCAATTTATGGCTTTTTAATTGGTTCAATTGGTTCAATTGGTCTTTCAGGCAAAGGGGACCTATAGTGCATGAGTCTTCTGGATCACCTCAAGGTTACTGCTGGAGTTGGTGGTCTTAAATCGGGTTTAGTTGGTCTTTCGTGCAAGACCCGACCTAAATCCCTCCTCAAGGAAAGTACAGGCTAGGGGTGGGGGAGGTAATTACTTTAAGGATGAAACATGATTCACCGACCGTGAGAACCATTGCTACACCGCTTTCCCATGTTTGTTTAATAAATCTTTCAAATCCGGTACAGTTGCAAATTTAAAAATTAATGGACCGCATCCGTGAAAGCTAATAGACGGCTGTTCTTCGCTTCAAGCTCCGCCCTCAAACCCTATGACCGCGCATGCGCCGCCCTATCCTTCTGCAATTATCCCCCACCATTATACCACTGCTATATAAGGTCTCAGGCCTAGCACCCTGAAAGTATTATTTGAAGGTTTTTGTAGAATGAGTTTCTCAATCTGCACGTTATTAGTATGGCAGGAATGGAAGATTTTTGGAGTGAGTGTGGAGAGGAAGCGTACCACTACACCTACTACCACAAGGAGGAGTGCAATGGGTTCATACATTCAATTGTCTGTAACATGCCCTCATATCATGACCAAATGTCTTCAAGAGAAATATGCACAGAGAACTGCCCAGTCTACAGAAGAAGGTACCTGTAAGTAGACCCTCTTTTTTATTCCTTTCTAGGAAATACTATGCTACATCTAATCTTTAAAGAAAGTAACGAATTTGAAATATGTTCGTTCTTCCAGAAGAGGGGATGCAGATGAGGAACAACACAGAGGCGTGAATGATGTCGATGTCCTTGTAACCACCCATGCAGTCCAACATCATTCTGAATTTTGTAATGGTGATACGCATGCAACCCTATGCGAGAAGCCAGAGGTGCACAATCAAATGAAATCGTACTTCCTGTGTGATGAAAGCTGCGCTGTATTCTTACTCAGGAGGGGAAGCTTAAGGTAAGTGGCATTGAAAATATCTAGATGCTCTTACCCTGCACGGGGTTGTAGAATATCTAATGTTTAAAAAAATAATTAAAATTGTTCCAGAAATCGTCAGACAACGCCTATTCCTACAGAGGACATAGATGAAGTAGATTTCCCGAATGTACCGCAGCTTTTGATGACTTTGGATGACCAAGAGAGGCCAATCAATTTGCAAGTAGATGGCGATATGCTCCAGGTGACTCCTGAACATTCGCCCAGGAAACGAGCAGAATTACACAAACCAATACAGTGAGTATTAATTTCAAATCTATGAAAGAACACGCATGCTTTAAATAAAACTACATCGCTCCCATTCCTGGTGTCTAACATGTGCAATTCCTTTCAGGAGACCTGCGAATTTATTTAAAAAAATGATTTTTCTAATAGACGCAATATGTAATGTTTCAGGTCCGCTACCAAGAAGCCCACCAGGAGGAAGAACAATAAAACCTTTGAAGATCTCCATAGGAGGTTGGCGCTATTGGAAGAGCGAATTACCTGCGCTAACACCCCGAAGAGAGATGAAAGCACCCGCACTCGTGCTCCAAGGCGGCTACACCTCAAGAAGCAGTAGTGTCAATATAGGATTGTATTATGAAACCCCAGTGCTCCTCATAAAAGAAACAGACAATAATAATTTCGTGCATATGACAAAATATGATTGGCAGATAATTCAAAAAAGTCTCGCAGAATTCGAAACATATCTGAAAGTGAAGAAGTGTCCGAACAGAGAGTACAGTGAACATGTTGTATTCTCCTATAATATCACGGTGTTTATGGAAAGTGGAAAAATTACACTTTTTAATACGTCTTTAAATTACGGTGAAATTCATTTGAATTATGATGTACTATCACTAATAAAAAGACTCGAATCCTATATAGATAGACATCTGCAGAACCTATGTATTGTAAATGAAGACACGTGTGTAGGGACAAGGACCTGGAAGCAGAAGGCGCTGGAAATGTATAATAAGAAAATAAAGAAGTATATATATCTTTTATAACTTGCTTTTATTCACGAAAATCCCCCCTTACACTTCCTTATATCAAGCATAAAATAACTACATTTAAATTAAAGACTGCATCACATGAGACAGGGGCTTGTATGTAAATACTTTGTCATGAATTATCAAGCAATACAAAGATGTCTGTGCAGGAATATTTGCACTAGTTTGAATTTCCAGTCTAATATTGACAGCTCCATTTACAACCTCCTCAGGCTGATGTGAGCAGTCAATGACTAATATCGGTGCATGTTTAAGAAAATCTTTTCTCCTCAATAAGGGGTAATTCTCTCTCGAATAATAGGAGCTTTGGAACTTTGAATACATTTCATATAACGAGGCAAATCTAGAGTTTCCAAAGTCCAAGTTCATATCATGGTAGGGATAACATTCACTATTGAGGTACAGTCTCAAATTGGTTATGTTGCAATGATCAAACTCGGAACAGTCTTTAGTTGCATTATTTACTCTCGAAGTCTGCGCTCCCACAATAACAAATCTTGGTTTCTCGGGTCTCGATGTTGTTGCAACGTTCCATGTAAATGATCTATTTTGAGGTACCGCAGGCTGAGTATGCAGATCCATACTTCGAAAGGCTATGTGTAATGGTCTGTCTGACTTGACAATCTTAAGGATCTCCACCTTTTCACCATCAGAAAGGCGTATTATAGGCATCCGCCACTCGATACGTGTAAGTTTAACAATAGCATTTTCTTCTCCTTCGGTTGCCAGAATACAGTTTTTAGAGTCCTTGGATCGAATGAGGACCAGCTCAAACTTGCTGTTGAGTATGAGGTCCTTGTGATCATCTGGAAATCCCAGAAGCATTGACAGCGGTACTATAGCGTTGAATGCTCCACTTGCAGGATGCATAATATCCACATCTTCTCCAGGGTAGCACCATCCAGCATTGAGTAAACGGTTGGATTCCATAGAGTTGAGTGCAGCATAGTTGCGCATAGTTGATGTAATCCCTGGATTTCTTGTTCTGTCTATAGTCGATCCATTCATGTCCAATCGAATCTCGTCAAACATAAATGCAATAGCATTATTGGTGACCCTTGCTGTAGTAGTTGTTCCATTAGGTTTAGTAACAGATCCCTCAATGTAGAGATAACTCCGGTTAGGTAGAGTATATAAATCTTCAGCTTGACAAGGGATTCTAATTTCATCATTCGCATCCAGAGCCGATGTATTATACGGTAAAAACACATGCTCCTCTTCTTTAGCAATCTTGTCCTCAAATGTAGGTGTTTCCGTCACATTGAAGATGTCCATCACAGAATTCTGAAGCCCAATGCTTCAAGGAACCTCCTATTGCTCGATGTTAACACACTGAGTGTCGCAGGTAGAGTATGATGTATACGACGATGCGCAGGCTTATTATATCCTCGTAGGCGTCTTCTTCTGCTAAAATCTATTCCCATTACGACGTATGTGAAGTCTTATGCTTATATCCTCGTTTCTAAAGTTGATGGGATGACCGTTCTGGTCGACTACTCGAAGAGTGATTTGATCGATAAAGTTAGTGTCTATGATGAGCAGGTAAATGGGATTTGAAGGCTCTTGCGAAATGTGATATCCTGGCGGAACAGAAGGGAAAAACTCATAGATCGAGTGTCCGCTTTTACCGTCGATGAAGGAGCCTGTTGCAATACTGCACTCGATTCGTATTATGCTCACCTTAAATATGTTTACTAGGAAATCAGATTCAGTCACTTGATTAGCAGGAATGACTTTGCTTTCACTGAAGCCTAAAAGGGATCCAATAGAGCATTCCCTTGAAAAATCCATAGGAAAAGGACACTTAATTTCAGCCTTCATTGTATTATTATTAGGCCGAATAAAGAAGACATCCTCATCCAATTGAAGCTTATCTTTGATGTATGCATTAATATCAGTAATCTCATAAGTTCCATGAGGTATATCAATGACTTTAAGATTGTCATTGTAAATGAAATGAAACTGATTATTGCTATGATCCACATTGGGAATAGAATAGAAGGTTTCAAAATTCAAAAGAGCGATCTCATAATATCCTTTAGGATCGATCCTCAGAGGAGGATTCAGGTGTGTTGTCAGAACAGTTTCATTACCGCTAACGGCAATAGTGTAACTCATTGTGATAGAAATTGTAAGCACAAGTGCCCACAGATGACTGAGCTAAAACTCTGAAACCTCTCAGTATTATACATTAACCTAACACCTCTGAGATACCTTTCTATCTCTTTAGGAGGCTTTAGGTTCCCAAAGCTATCGAAATAAAATGCAATGATACCCTCCTTCCTTACAGCAACCCAATGGGTACCTTCATTCTCTGAAGAATCGAGATTGACGATAATCCTCTCATGGTGATGAGGCTTTGTAGGCAACTCATCAATCATATATACACCTCTAAAATGCGGAATCTTTAAACGTCTAGCATACATGTCGAGATCAATGTTACTCGAGGCTTTTTCCGGGACAAGTACAGTCCTCTTCCAGTTTTTTGAATTTCCATTCTTGCTGTTGCGCCTCTTCTTTTTGACATTTCTCGTCTTATTCTTCTTCACTTGAAGACCTTTTCCTTTTGCTTCTATCTCTCTGTTATGCCATTTCCGCAAGCTGTTTATCTGCAGCCTTTTTCTTATTCACTGCTGTGGCGATTTGAGCTGCTCCTCCAGCTGCAGCACCTAGGGCTGCAATAATAGGAATGAGAGGCAGAAATCCTCCATGCTTTTTCTTCCTGGAGCCAGCACCTACAGCCACCTTGCCCTTCATAATTGCTGTAACTAGCCTGGCGGCCAACTTTTCTCCTAAAGTAGCGTCTGATGCCTGTACTCTTTTCCACGCCTTCTCGGCTAAGATCTTATCGGCTATATTTCTCGTAGCAGAGTCCCTGTGCTCAGCGTAGGCGATGTCGTGCTGCTTACAGACTTCGTCTAATGGGTTAATTCCGGGGTCTCCTCTCTGTATGCGTTTTTCCAACTTCGTACCCGGGCCGCAATATCTGTAGCCCGGTAAATGTGCTTCAAAGGGTAGCCAATTAATAAGAGAGTTAATTAACCCAGAGCCTCTGGAGATCTTGATCCTCCTAGCTCCCATGATAGACTAGCTGACTTTAAAATAGTATTGGACTTTTATACTCTCAAGCTACAAACTGAAATCCAGGCGCACCTGGTATATATGTATATATACACTAAGCATGCTTTTTTATATTTAGTTATTAAGATGGAGCTCGTGAAGCAAGATTGCTCCCTGCCCATTCAGGTGCTAGACTTTGAAAGTGATTTTAGATGCAATCGACACGGAAAGTTATTTCCCTCTAATGTCAGAGCTCTTATTCTAGGCAGCTCAAGCGCCGGAAAAACTAATGTATTACTGAATATGCTGCTTCATGTGAATGGTTTACGTTTTGAAAACTTGTACAACTATTCAAAGTCCCTTTACCAGCCAAAGTATCAATATCTCATCAAGCTACTCGAAAACATTGAAGGGATAGAAGTGAACACTTATGAAGATGGAGAAAGTGTCTTACATCCCTCTGAAGTTAAAGAAAACTCCATATTTATATTTGATGACGTAATCACTGAAAAGCAGGGGAAGATCGCCTCTTTTTACAGCATGGGCAGACACCGTAATGTGGACTCTATATATTTAGCACAGTCGTATGCTAAAGTGCCTAAACATCTAATAAGAGACAACACGAACATGATTATTCTCTTCAAGCAGGATAATTTAAACTTGAAACATATATATGAGGATTATGTGAACACTGACATGTCATATACTGAATTTAAAGACCTGTGCAAGGGTGTTTGGGAAAGTGTCTCGGAAGGAAGACCATTTGTAGTGATAGTTCCTGAATTCCCTATGAATGAGGGTCGATATAGGAACGGTTTCGATGTATATATTAAAGTAGAAAAGAAAGAAAAGGATCATTCATAGATCGAAATGAGTATTGACAGGTTCGGTTCACAGAGGACTGCTCCAGTTAAAAGAGCACTTCATCAATTCATCATAAACCGAGATGGAAAAGGAAACTATCAATTTAAAAACAAAAGACTATGCATTGTTCATGATCCCGAAGAAGACAATGACGCAAGCACTAAACGTTACGTTGACACCCTTACGACGTCTACCGAAAATCGAATGCAGGAATTCACCGAAAAAGTGGCATATCAGCGTATGGGTGAACTTGAAACTATGATAAGGAATCACATCCAGAAATCGCTAGATGGACAATATGAGTCTCTAATGAAATACCTGGACAAACATGCACTTAAACGAGACGCTGGAAACAACATTATTCTAGATACAATAAGAATGAAGATAATATTATCACCTCAGGAGGACTACGATGTACGGAATAGGAAATATGTATCAGACTATGTTAATGCAAGAACACCAGCGATCGATTCAGATGGGAACGCTTCCTTTCAAAAAAGAAGAATAAGAGAGATAGCAGATCCCATCGATGACAGTGATGCAGCTAGTAAAAAGTTTGTTAAACACATTATTGGTAAAAAGCACAATGAAGCACAGCAAGCTCTAAACAGGAGACTAGCCTCTATTGGAAATGATATCACCGAAACAGTAGTGAAACATATGGAAACTATGGCGAACCAACAGAGTTCCATGGATAAGCACTTGACAATAGCTATGAATAATGTGAATATTCTTAAATCACAAGTAAATGTTATAAATGCGCTATTAGATCAAATGAAAGGTCACCACGTTTTTAGCCTGCAGACGAAGCCTTTCAGAGGGAATTCACTAAGATACACATTAACATCGGGTCTCGAATACTACAGAGCACCTGTAAACGGAGAGGTCATTGCATGCTATATGACATCGTCAACTCCTCCTTTTATAAGAGCAGATACATTATTTGCTATAAACAATAACATAGTCAGAACCTTCCCTACTCCTATTGCAAATGGAGATACACTCACCTTTACTGCTCCGGCCAATCGAGCAAAAGATGGCCATATTCTAAATATCGAAATGAGTATAGCATATAAACTGAGGCCAACAAAATAGAACAGCTATATATTGAGGTGAATAACAAAATTCAAGATCATTTCAAGATGGACAGCGAGAGCATAAGACCTAAAGAATCTGTAGCCAGGCATACAAAGGCTATAAGGGAAAAGTTACGTGCACTAAAAGGACAAAAGTTTGAGACCCAGAGAGTAATGAGTGAAGCTCTTCAGCCAGTAGCAGAACCGTTACATGATATACTACAAATTCAGAAAAACAATAGTGTTACTTCAAACAATGAGGAGAGTCAGAAAAAGAGTGATCCACTTAAAGAGGAGAAAGATGAGAATATCTTAAGATTCCTGCAGAAAGTTCGAAGGAATGATAAGAAGGAAATAGATAATGCCTACGGTGTGAGATACGAAGATGGAAGCTATATGCTGGGGAACAAGATCATTGACTTCCTCAACAATAAAGTACGAGTAGGTGATGAAACGTACGAGGTGACATCTGGATTGAGTGAACTCATCTTCAAGAGGATACCTGAAATGCATGTATATACAGAAGGGGATCTGGATACATATAGCAGAATATTGAAAGCAACACATGTTCATCGAAGAAACTTCAGCAAGCACGGGCAGCTGAGATCAGGCAATTCCTACAAGTATAAAAGCATTATACGCCCTCTAGTAACGAAACACAAGGGTTTAGGTTTGCAGTGGAAGGAGCATCGCCCTGATACGAGGCAAGAATACATCTACTGGAACGACCCTAACGACCTGGTGAATCGCCTGAGGCTTCTCATTGCATCCAGAGACGCCGGAAATAATAATCACACACAAGAAATTGAAGAAATTATTCAAGAACTGAAGTCGGCTAGGATTATAGCATGACGGTGAAGCAAGATATAGCAAGAGAGCTCCATGCTCCCGCCCGAAGAAACTTCTTGCGTCGAAAGATCGTTAGCAAAGGTCTGCATGATCTGATGCAAATCGACTTGGTTGAGATGATCCGCCATGCAAATCTCAACAAGAATTTCAAATATATCCTGATTGCAGTAAACGTCTACTCTAAAATGGCCTATGCAAGGCCATTAAAGGACAAGTCAGGACTACAGGTTGCAAAGGCCATGGAAGATATACTAATGGACATAGAAACGCCACCCAAGAATATACAGAGTGACAACGGAAAAGAATTTTATAACAAGCACTTTAAAAATCTAATGGCAAAGTATAATGTCAATCACTACAGTACCTATACTAATGTGAAGGCTGCAGCTGTTGAGCGTTTAATCACAACTTTAAAGAATATGATGTATCGGGAGTTTCTAGCTAAAGGATCATATAAGTGGCTAGATCTTCTACCTAAACTCGTTGCAGAGTACAATGACACTTACCACTCAACCATCAAAATGAAACCCAGTGAAGTGAGGAACAATGACCTTCTTCTGACTGTTTACAAGTATAACCATCCCAAAAGAGAGAAGAGGAGTGCAAGGAGGTTTAGTGTCGGCGATTATGTGAGGATATCTAAGAATAAAGGACATTTCGAAAAGGGTTTTGAACCCAACTGGAGTGTTGAAATTTTCCAAGTGTCTCATGTGAAACGAACCAATCCTACCACCTACATCATAAAGGATAATGATGGAGATCATATAAAAGGAGCATTTTATGGACATGAACTACATTCTACACTATTCCCTAACACTTATTTAGTGGAGAAGATTTTGCGCAGGCAAGGAGAGAGGATTCTAGTGAAATGGTATGGATTCCCTAATAGCCAATGGATTGATGGAAAGGATTTATTGTAGCTAATACTGAAATAAAGAGTCTTAAATGCAGTACCTCGTGTTTTATTTACAGTAATTTGATTTACCCCTTGATACATTTAACTGAACAATGTACCATTAACATTGTATTATATAAAATAATTAAAAAAACAGTAAAATAATTAAATACAATATATACAATTAATATATTAGACAATAAATAATCTATATACAATATAATACATGAGATGGGGATGTGACATCCAGGGAAGTCGGCATGGATTACGAGGCCCTAAGTGAATAATGGCCCCACGCGAGAGTTGCATGAGAGCCATCAATCATCTTGCGCTTCGTGTCTCCTCCATGCAATGCAATTTTGTTAATTTCCACAGTCGAGACTTTATGTTTTGTACTTCTGAAGCAAATTTGTTTAGCCAAAAATTCTTTATTTAAATCTTTTAGACACTCGAAATATTTCTCAAAGGTGATTGCTCGCATTCCACCTTTGGTAATCCCCTTTGCTTTCATGATGGTGCTGTTGTTATATTTATAGCTGTAGAGCTTTGCCCTAAGTCCAACGTACTCAGTCATCACCATGCCACCCAACTCATCTTTAAACAACCCAATCACTTTCTTGTTGGCCTGCTTTATGTCATATACATTATTTTGGTTATAATTTGATGTGTCAAAATGCTGGGGATTTGTTCTCATGAATTTGTAAATGTCTGTAGAAGTTTCGAAAATGAATGAATCTGTATCCACATAATTCAGGACCAGGTCATTCAGTTGGGGTTTCATTACTTTATAAAAAAATCATACATAATAAATTTTGAAAGATCGAGAATTGCATGGCCAATATAGATTGGTTTGTTCATATGGATCTCCTCTCGAGCCAACTCTATGCCGACTAAGTTTTCATCAAAAATGTGGCTACATACATATGTTGGACGAGCCGTCAATTTCCGTGCTTGCTCCCAGGTAGGTACAATACGGAAATCTCTGTACTTGCGAACATTTTCAATGAACTTACCGTACACAGCGTTGTTCATTTTCTTCCAGAGGTTTTGACCAAACTTGGAAGTTTCCCTGGCTCGCTTCTCGGCGTTAAGGTCAATATAGACCTTAAGCCATTCAGCTTGGTCATACGATACCACCCGATGAATATGTCTCAATAGCAGCCCCAGATCTAGGCACTGTTGCAAGATTTTATAATGCAAGACATATTTGCTTTTGTTCTCAAGACTTGCAATCAGTTTCTTGTATTGGCTGCCGGGTGGTATCTCACTCCGGAGACAGAGAGGTAGATCATTGTGTGCATCATGGAGATGGTCAGGATACTCCAAATCCACCTCTAGGACATATCCTGTCTTGGAGTCCTCAGGGATCGCAGCGAAGTCGATGGTGTCTATTTCATCCCAATCAAGCCATCTGAGGTTCCCGTACGGCATTGGGGACGCCATGCTCTTGCCGTACAAGTTGTTGATGTCCCAGTATGATAAAAAGTTTCGAGGTTCATCAGATTTGTAGTCTGCAAGGTATTCGTGGTTAGCTTTGGAGTACCGCTTTGATACCGTGCAAAGCCCGCCGCGAATACCTTCCTCGAAAAATTCTAACATGCTGGGATCGCTTATTAGCTGGAGCCTTGCTTTCGTTGTCTTAAGCATGGCATCGAAGGCTAGTGATGGCAGAGTATAGTACCATGCTGGGTCCAGGTTATACATCCCCAGCGACAAGTCTCTAAACTTCTCGAATACATCTGCTAAAAGCAGAGTATCGGTCTTTAGGTAATGGTCACTATATTCCCCGAGATTCCTTATGTTGAATGTGCTCCATATCTTAAGTCCATGAGCATATTCCTCCTCTGTGACACCGTCGAAAAGCTCTATCGGCGGGAGCTCCTCTTCTTGGAGCTTCTCGATGGTATGCAGATATGTATAGGGGAATATGCCCTTACACTTCATTAGTTCCAGTTGTTCTGGATTAGAATACTCGGCATTAGTGACCTTGAAGTCATCAGCGCTCAGCATGTCTGCCAAGCTAGATAACTTGTCATCGAGAAACTTGTAGCTGTCGAGAAACCTGAAATTAATGCCCTTGTACCATTTAGTAAATGCCAGATAACGTTCAGATGATTGTGCTATACATGAAATATGAGCCTTATCATATGCCATGTGCCTGATCAAGAAGTGACTGTCATAATTGCTTAAGCAATGAAAGAAAATTGCAATAAAATTCGGCAATTTTCGATTCAAATTGCAAGCATTATGAGCCGCTCCAAGATATGCTCCAGTGATTTGACAATGGTCCCTCACCCTAACATCATCTATAGCAAAATCTCTCCTGCATATGCGGCAGTGATCAGCATTGTCGAAATCCAGGATATCCTGAGGTGACATATGCATGGGTTGTATTCGCCCATATATCTCAATGACTTCATCAGCAATCTTTCTAAGTTCGCTGAAGAAGTCATTCAGTGCATTGTCACCTCTGAAGAGCTTGAATCTCGACAAGGACTGATCATGTCTACATATAACCTTCAACGCTATCGATATCGCTTCATGTTCCTGTATGGTTCGGGTCCAGCTCTCTGCGTCAGAGGGTTCACATGAGTGGACCTTCCTCAAAACAGATTCGATATCTGCATAAATCACAAAAGGTACAGGGGCACACTTTGAATATGCATTAAATTCCAGTACCTCATTCTGCTTTGGCATTTTGAGGATCTGACATTTATTGCATTTCAGTTTATGCACTCTCAAGGCATCCTCATTAGAACACCTTGTCATGCATGCCTCACATAGCTGCATTTTTCTGCTAGAACTTGTTATCTGACTTCTAATAAGCCTCGATAAGTTGGTGATGAGGCAGTAGTGAGACTTGTCACCCTCTTCAACCATTAAGAGGTTCACTTGTCTAGCCTTCCTCTCAGATGGTTTGCGAATAGACTCCACTGAGTCGTTGGCATTCAGAGCAAATACAGCTATAGATACATCTGGATTCTGCTTCTCAAAGCGTTCAATCTGATCGACGGAAAACGGGAAAGTAATTCCAGCATAATTGAACGCCTTGAATAGCAAATCCTGCGGGTATGAACATGGTCTATTTTTGTTGACTTTTGCAGGGTATCTGGAAGCTAGCATGCACCAAGCGAAACAGAAATGATCGGTATTCTGAATATTAAGAACTGCCTTCTTTCGCTTGATGCATGCTGGCAACTCTATGTATCCTGAAGCACGAAGGGGATTATAGTTAGCTGTGCTATTTATCAGCGAGTGGATTGCGAACAGTGTCTTTGAACTAGATTGGCCTTCAAAACAGGCTAGATTTTCTAAAATTTCGTGTTTCATTGCATGAAAGATGACATCGAGGTTGGATGATTGCTGGATCTCCTTTGTTTTGGAATTGAAAAATATCGATTCCACTTTTTCATGATCTGGTGTCTGGATTAAGTATGAGACGATCAATGAACAACTCATCTTTATCCCAGACATACTCTTCTTTAGAGTGGACTCGATTTCCTTAATAACAAGACCCCTGCATGACTCAAGAAACTCGCTGGGGTCAATTATCCCAGCCGTATTTTCAATTTTACTATTGAAAATACGACCTTTGAATGCAGACTCTATTACCCTACATTCTAGGTCATCATAATCATTTCGACATACCCTTTTTGCCGGTGATGGTGAGGATGAATCAATTGTCTGGTCTGGTCTGGACGAAGTTGCTGCGGGTCCGTTAACATGTAGTGCGTACACCTGATGGTTTAATTTGCGGGAGGGTTGGCTGCTGCACATTCCTTCTTCAGAACCACGCTCCTCTTCTGCTTCACGAAGTCTCTTGACACCTTTTCTCAAAGCCTCATTCGCCTGAGGCTCTGGCTCGGGGTGTAGAGGTTCAAGATCTGTAACAATAGGAGCATCACATTGTTAGCATCTGTGACAATCAAGCAGGCAGTCTTCTAATAGAAGACATGGGAATAAATTGCATCAATATTAATGTTAAAAGAAGTGAAAGACTTACCTTGGCATGACTGAAGCAACTCGATGAGCGCGGTCTGGTACCCGCAGTTAGTGCAGGTACAAATTCCCTCCATGGGTGTATCCTCCCTGTCGTTATTTTGGACGACGCTGAAATTCTCAACATCTCCGAAACCTGGCGGAGGTGGGATGATAAAGTCCCCCGCATTATCAGCATCAAGCCACGCAGCTGCCCCGTCGTCTATCAATGGTGATAGTGGTGGTGGTGACGGTAGAGTGCTGGACTCAGGAGCGTCCTGTGCCGGGACAGGTGAGCGGCGGACACGTCCTGCCAGACTCAATTTGTTTGTCTTCGAGTGCATCTTCACTGGAAAATAATAATTTAGGATTGTAAACTTGATGAATGAAGAAAAGGATAATTTCCCTATATTATATACTCCATTTTCTGGCATATTACCGCTTTTCAATTTTTTTTTCAGTTGTTGACATTCGAGGTTAAGCTTTAAGTATGTTAAGCTTTTTGCATGTCGTAAGAGTATTTTTTATATATTATGCAAGCTATTTTATAGCAGATTACAGAGTTTCAACGAAAAATTCTGAGTTAAGTTAATTTTTGTTAATTAGTATGTTAATGAAGTATTTTCAAACATTAATTGTTTTATTTAATTATAAAATTAGCTAATAGAAGCCCTGTCTTAAGGTTGCTTGAGTTAAAATAAGTTGCAGTTGAAAGTAGCTAAAGACCCCAAATAACTACTACTATTTGCGCTTGCACTGTCATTTTTAGTCTACTTTTGAATTTCTCTTCTAGTTTTGTCGTAATCCGTTTACGTTGAAATGGAACTTGATTTAACGTATATATTCCTTTTCAATCGTACTTTAGCGTTCTGAAAACTGAATATTTGCGTATGAGATTGTTCAGATAGAATGTATTATGTTTTAGCTTGCTTAAGCCCGGTTATTTTTTGTTACAGTATTGTCTTTAAAGTTTTTTGTGTGATGTTTAGACATTGATTAGTGATATATAAGTTTAAATATACATCTAGACACTGAACCTGCTACATTATTGCAAGACAAACTTTACGAAGCTAGGTGATCACACGTTTTTTTTAAATGTGATTTTGACATTCAGTATCTTCACTCGACTTTTTAAGAATACATCACACGAATTTCCTGTATGAAATCTAGTATATGCACTTACCTTGCGAATTGAAATCTAAGATGAATTAAGTACTTGAAGATCTTTGCACTAACACACGCTATCACAATCACAGACGTTATTCCTTTAAGAATGAACTTTAACGCTCCTGCTTTCTTCTTATATAGACTTTGAAGTTCATTCTCCCTCTCCCAGAAAGAATGCGCAGAAGAATCCACTCCGTAATCGAGTGTTTTGATTGGTTAAACAATATTATCTGGCTATATCTATCCTTGTCTAATGATTCACGTTTCTCTTCCCCAGGATCTTTAATCACATCTGATGAAGTTATAAATGTATTTGACGCCGTGTCTTAAGTAATATATTCTCGTGTACTGTTAATGAATTAATAAAGGAAGTGTTCAATTACTATTTATTGTATGAATCATACATCTGTGGGAAATATTAAGATAAATTGCCCTTAGACAGGAAATTGTAAATCTTCATGAACTTAAGTAACTTAAGGGAGGGAACTTATTGATGGTTGCAGCTGCCTTTGGGTATACTGTTAATTAAATAATAAAGACATTGTTCAATTACTGTTTATTGTATGAATCATACACCTCGTGGGAAAAAAGATACAATACATCTTTCCCGTTGTTATAACTATTTTAAATTTCTCTACTATGTAGAGTAAGTAAGGGAAGTATTGTATTCCACCCGAAAATTCGATAACGAGATTTCACCGGATATTTATGTTTTGAGCCCCCCTGTTTTATTGAGAACTATTTTCGAGATATTGCTTGTTATTCCCTTAAATTCCCCAATAATTATATTTTTTCTCGAATTCGTTATTCATTTTTTATGTCTTAGGCATGTAAAGAGAACGGAATGCGTCACATGGCAACCCGCTCAAGTTTGTACAAGAGTAGAGAAAGTCATGTGAGTGTAACATATGAGAATTTTTTTAAATGCGATTCGTTTTTATTTCACTGTACATACAGCTTGTAACACTGTAATTAGCTATCTCTATAAAGAAATTTTTCTTTTCATTATAAATTAATGTGTGTTTGACTATCATGCAGTTATAATGAAAAAATCAATAGCGGATCGGATACTGCCGGTATCTATAGTTCTGTAGGCTTCTGGCATCTGGTGTAGATAAAGCGAACTTTTACAAGGGTGCGAGGGTCCATGTCTAGCAGCGTTATATGAGAGGGAAGATAGCGAAAAAAATCAATAGCATGAATAGATCCCTCCCTTATACGAAGGGTGAGTCAATAGCCTTAATCACCCGGGCATTATAGATGACTGTCTGCCTCAAAAATTGCTATACTGTAGCGTGTTAAGCCTGATTATGAGTGGGTATGTGTGTGTATGTGTGTGCATGAGAGAGAGAGGTGCGATATATAGTCGTAACCTCTAAACGCTAACTCATGGGAGGTAGAGGTGCTCGCAACAGATACTCAATACATACATATTTTTGATAACCATGTACTCTTTATCCATAGTAGGGTGAACGTTCTTTCGGGATACACTATACCTCAATGATTGAATCTCCAGACAGAAGAGTCGGGCGATCGTCTTTTAAACTGACGTGGAGGGAGACCTCACTGTATACATACACGGTTTTAAGTAGCATGTTATTCATGTCGTAGAAAGCAACAAGTCTCGGTAGGATGGTGAAAATTAAACCTTTTGATTTTTAAAAGGTTTTCAGTCGTTAGGCGCGTTCGCCACAAAAATTGAAACTTGTATTTTTTATTTGATGCATATGAGCTGATGGCGTTTAGGTCGGGGGTCTTGCTCTAAAGTCCTCCACGTGGCCGGGAATGACAAACTGTCAACTCGCCAGTATCCTTGTTTTGATGGTGAACTCTCATCCACTTTAGGTCTGGTCTTGCACGAAAGACCAATTAAACCCGATTTAAGACCACCAACTCCAGCAGTAACCTTGAGTTGATCCAGAAGACTCATGCACTATAGGTCCCCTTTGCCTGAAAGACCAATTGAACCAATTGAACCAATTAAAAAGCCATAAATTGATCCAGAACGTACCAGCTACTTAGGTCTGGCTTCCATGAAAGACCAATTGAACCAAGTGAACCAATTAAAAAGCCATAAATTGATCCAGAACGTACCAGCTACTTAGGTCGGGCTTCCATGAAAGACCAATTAAAGCCAATTAAAATCAATTAAGCCAATTAAAAAGCCATAAATTGATCCAGAACGTACCCGTCTACCCTACTCCCCTCACGTAATTACCCGGGAATATACCTCGTGTGTGTATATACAGACATCCAGAAATATCCCCTTGCAGCTCCTCACGTAATTACTAGGGACCAACCTCGTGTGTGTAGGTATTAAAACATCCAAAATTATCTCCTTGCAGCTCCTCAGGTAACTACTCCGGACTTTAACTTGTGTGTATGTATAAACATCCTGAAATAACACTATGCATCCCCTCACGTAATTACTCCGGACTATACCTCGTGTGTATAAATATAATATCCAGAGATATCTCCTTGCATCTCCTCACATAATTACTCGGGACTATACCTCGTGTGTGTATGTATAAACATCCAGTGATATCTCCTTGCAGCTCCTCTAGTAATTACTCGGGAGTATACCTGCTGTGTGTATGTATAATCATCCAGAGATATCTCCTTGCAGCTCCTCACGTAATTACCTGGGACTATACCGCGTGTGTGTATTTATAAAGATTCAGAGATATCTCCTTGCAGCTCCTCACGTAATTACACGGGACTATAACTTGTCTGTGTCTGTATAAACATCCAGAAATATCTCCTTGCATCTTCTGACGTAATTACTCGGGATTATACCTCATGTGTGGGTATGTATAAAAATCCAGAAATATCTCCTTGTATTTCCTCACGTAATTACTCGGGACTATACGTTGTGTGTGTATATATAAACTTCCAGAAGTATCTCCTTGCAGCTCTCACGTAATTACTCGGGAATATGCCTTGTCTGTGTATGTATAAACATCCAGAAATATCTCCTTGCATCTTCTGTCGTAATTACTCGGGATTATACCTCATGTGTGGGTATGTATAAAAATCCAGAAATATCTCCTTATATTTCCTCACGTAATTACTCGGGACTATACGTTGTGTGTATATATAAACACACATAAATATGTCCTTGCATCTCCTCACGTAATTACTTGAAACTATACCTCGTGTGTATATGTATACAAACATCTAGAAATATTTCCTTGTATATCCTCACTTAATTACCCGGGATTACACAGTATGTGTGTATGTACATAAACAACCAGAAGTATATCCTTGAATCTCCTCACGTAATTACTCGAGAGTATACCGTGTGTGTATATGTGTATAAACATCCAGTAATATTTCCTTGCATCTCCTCACGTAATTACTCGGGACCATACCTCGTGTGAATGTATATAAACATCCAGAAATATCTCCTTGCATCTCCTCGCGTAATACTCTGGATTATACCTGGTGTATATATATAACCATCCAGAGATATCTTCTTGCATCTCCACATGTAATTACTCCGGACTATAACTTGTGAGTGTATGTATAAACATCCAGAAGTATCTCCTTGCAGCTCCTCATTTAATTACACGGGACTGTACCTTGTGCGTGTATGTAAAAACATCCAGAAATATCTCCTTGCAGCTCCTCACGTAATTAATCCGGACTATACCTTGTGTGTGTATTTGTAAACGTCCAGAGATATCTCCTTGCATTCCCTCACGTTAACAGTTCGGTTTATACCTGGTGGGTGTATGTATAAACATCAAGAAATATTTCCTTGCCTCCCCTCACGTAAATACTCGGAACTAAACCTAGTGTGTCTATGTTTTATATAAAAATCCAGAAATATCTCCCTGCAGCTCCTCACGTAATTACTCGGGACTATACCTCATGTGTGTATATTTATAAACAGCCACAATTATCTCCTTGCAGCTCCTCACGTAGTTACTGCGGGCTATACCTTGTGTGTGTATGTGTGTAAACATCCAGAAATATCTGCTTGCATCCCCTCACGTAATTCCTCGGGTTTATACCACGTGTATGTATATATAAACATCCAGAAATATCTCCTTGCAGCTCTCACGTAATTACTCGGGACTACACTTTGAGTGTGTGTGTATATAAACATCCAGAAATATTTCCTTGCATTTCCTAACGTAATTACTCTGGATTATACTTCGTGTGCATGTATATATAAACATCCAGAAATATCTCCTTGCAGTTCACACGTAATTACTCGCGACTATATCTCGTATGTGTATGTATATATACATCCATAAATATTTCCATGCATCTCCTAACGTAATTATTCGGGATTATATGTCGTGTGTGTATGTATATAAACATCCAGAAATATCTCCTTGTATCTCCTAACGTAATCACTCGGGATTATACCTCGTGTGTATGTATATAAACATCCAGAAATATTTCCTTGCATCACCTCACGTAATTACTCGGGATTATTCCTCGTGTGTGTATGTGTATAAACATGCAGAAATATCTCCTTGCATCTCCTCACGTAATTACTCGGGACTATAACTCATGTGTGTATGCATAAACATCCAGAAATATCACCTTGCATCCCCTCACGTAATTACTCTTGACTATACGTTGTGTGTGTGTATATATAAACATCCATAAATATCTCCCTGCATTTCCTCTCGTAATTACTCGCAACCACACCTCGTGTGTGTATGTATATAAACATCCAGAAATATCTCCTTGCATCTCCTCACGTAATTACTCGGATTTATACCTCGTGTGTGTATGTATAAAAACATCCAGAAATATCTCCTTGCATTTCCATAAGTAATTACTCGGGATTATACCTCGTGTGTGTATGTATAAAAACATCTAGAAATATCTCCTTGCATCTCCTCACGTAATTACTCGGGACTATATCTCGTGTGTGTATGTATAAATATCCAGAAATATCCCCTTGCATCTCCTTACGTAATTACTTTTGATTATACCTTGTGTGTGTATATATAAACACCCATAAATACCTCCTTGCATCTCCTCACGTAATTACTCGCAACTACACTTCGTGTGTGTATGTATATAAACATTCAGAAATATCTCCTTGCATCTCCTTACGTAATTACTCGGATTTATACCTCTTGTGTGTATGTATATAAACATCCAGAAATATCTCCTTGTATCCCCTCACCTAATTACTCGGGATTATACCGCGTGTGTATGTATATAAACATCCAGAAATATCTTTTTGCATCTCCTCACGTAATTACTCGGGACTATAACTCGTGTGTGTATGTATATACATCCAGAAATTTCCTTGTTTATCTAAAATGACTATGTAGAATGTAGAAACCTCCTGCTCAAGGCATAAATTCTTCTTTTATGGAACTGTTTTATTGTCCGGTTCTTATCACCATGAGTGAGCATAGGATCCGACATTACCTTCCACTTAAGTACAACTCCTTGTTTTACCTTTCAGATTAATTTTTATATTAATAGCGTCATTTTAGTCTGAGTCGTGTCTTTCTTGCAGTGGTACACATTGCCACTGTCAGATAAAAATGAAGTACACGATAGCACCAACTGAAGTTAACAACACTTCTTAGTGAAGCTTTTATCTACGAATCATACATACACAAATTGTATTTATTTTTCTAATACTTCTTTAAAATTCATCAGTAGTATTCGTTGTCAATGTTCAAATACAATGCTATAATATTTAACTGTTTATAGAATCAGCATTTCTAGTGGAACAATTGCAGACTTACTTCTGACATAAATAAAGCCTACAATTAAGGTTATTTCACATGTTAATATCCATTTAGTATATAAACGGTATCCTGTATGTTTTAAAATGTGTACAATAATAATTTTGTGGCAGATTGATTGTTAGTATGTATACTAGTTCCCTCTGGAGTTGTTTGAATATATCTAATGTAAATTTATTCACAATAATGAATTACAAAAGCTTACCAATGGCCTATTCAGGGCCTCTACAACATTCATACATTGAAGCTAACAGACGAGATACAGCTTACAACTACTTACGGCTAGTTCCATTTGGGCTACGTAGAAAGCTGGCAGACAGATTATCGATATAGGCTATATGTTATACAGTGAAGAATCGCACTGCGACCTATGGGAGATGTATTGGGACTATCTAATGGCCTCATCACTCCCAGGAGGAAGGTCTGAAGTGAAGTAACCACAGGAGGCTACAAGGCCGCAGGCAGACAGCCCTCACAGGCGCACAGAAGTCCTTAACAGTTCCTGGTTTGAAGACTCGTCTCATATTGGAGCTGTCCTGAGAGGGCAATAAACGATCCGTTTAACCAAGCAGCCCTTTAGTTTTCACGGGGAATTTTTCCGTTCAACATGGATCCGCGCCGTCTATCCGACACCGCCCCATGTCACGAAAGGTAGAAGTACACCTGAAACTTGAAATGGAAAGGGAATGAATGGGAAATTATGGAAAGAAAAATTATGGTAGAAGAGAAACCACCCCAACATTTGACTATCGACTATGGAAATCCACGAAAAGCTCAAGGTCAGAGTGAGCGGTCAACGGAAATCGAACCTGGGACCACCTGAATGTGAACCTCACACGTCATCGCGGAGTCATCTAGCTCGATGCTTATGGATATATAGGTACGCGAAAGTTTGCGGTTGGTAGTGTAGTTTTCTGTTGTACAAACACTTTACTCGCTGAAATGAGCGAGTGCATTCATGGAGGACACATATACTATTCCTCGTATTGCCTATGTATTGCTTGGTATTGCTAAGGAATAACCGAAATATAAACATTGCAGTATTTTTACATTATAGAAACTTATATTTCCATATCTATCATAAAATACACTCTATATAAAGCTACAAAACTGTAATTATGCAACGGATTCAACTTACACCATCTTCTATCAACCGCTATACATAAATCTATTATCAAAGGTTGTCATCACTTTAACATGAAGTATTTGAAGTCTTCAGGTAAGACTCGAACTAGAAATGGATTTGTTTAGTAAATAAGCCGAAGAGATAATGCAGCAAGAAAGGATAGAAAGGCTTTTAGAGCAGGCTTTTGAGATACATTGACTGTTACATATGAAAAGACGGTAGAATAGTTCCAGATACGGCTGGTTCACGTACAACAAATAGCGACTCATTATTATTCTTGAGCAAAGTGAGGCTCGAACAATATTGACCTTGTCGCCTTGCTAATGACTCCCATCCGATCTGCAAAGTCTACATCAGTATTCAGTAAGTTGTCCATCGTCTCTAACGCAAGAGAGTATATGTACTTTTAATGCTCATTGCCTAGGCGGCACAGTTTGGAATTTTACGTTAAACAGTGCAGTAAGTAATTATAAACTAATGTTAATCTTCTTCGGCATTATCTCCTTTTTGCTTTTCTCTTCTTCTCCTTGTTTTGTCCATTTCAGGAATTAGAAACGTCATCTGTGTATCCTATCACTAACCATTTTAATTTAAGTCCAACTCTTCAACAAGATATGCATACATTTATTTGCTTCTTAATGTTTCTAATGTTTAACATTCGTGCTATTATTATGCCTTTTCCAGTTATGTTTATGTTATTTAATACTACTAATATACAAGTATAAATGTTGGTGTTTTTCGAGTAGCTTCTTTACCTATTAATTCCTATCTTTTACCTTTCTGAGAGAACTCATCTCTTTCACCCATATTTTGAATTGTTATTTATCTTTACTATTCGTGATTCACAACCATATAGGATTCATGAGGCTGCCAATGTCTTGTTAAGTTTCAATTGACTTACTTTTCTTTATTTGTTTTGTAAAATTTAATCATAGATTCACATGTCCTAATATGATTCAAATTATTTTCTTTGTTTTTGACATTGTCAAGACATACCACCCTACATAATAAAAGAAATAAATATTCTCTGCATGTTTTCCAAACCGCAACATTATTTTTTCCTTTCCATACTAAATTCGAATTACATCATTTTCTTACCTTTATGTTTTGCGAAACAACTTTTACTGTTTTGAACGTGTTTAGTTAATTAAAGTTAATTAACCCTCCGTCAGGCGCGCGCTTTGGTAGAACGCCGTTAGTCGCGCGGGGCCTAGTAGACCCGCGCTATATTTTTGTTGTTATTGTTTGTATTTTTGTTTTCTTTCGTTTATTTTCTTTTTTTCCCTGTTTTTACCTTTATTTAGATTAAGCGTACAAGGCTTTCATTAATAGGTATTATCTTACAACATAACAATACAAGGTAAAATATGAGTACATATATGTTATAAATTGTATTACAGTAAGTATAAATAAATACAGTGCCATTTCCAGGTATACATACAACTTGTAATTTCAAATGTTCAGTTACTCAGAATCATCTACCATTTCACCCGTGTTTTCCCCGACTAAGTAACTATCGCAAATAATTTTAGCATGTTTGCTCAAACACAGGGGTGTTGCATTTCCCACATGCATATTTAGTTTTGCAGTTCATTTCCTTTTCAATGTGCATAGTGGTGTATTTGACAATTCATCTACGCCGGATTCTTCAGGTTTATATTTTGTCGAAAGTCCTTTAAAATCATTGGATAGATTTGATGCTGTTGCTCTCCTTTGTAGCTGTTGCAACAGTAAAGCTAAAGATAGTGATTTCAAATACTCCTGCCTTGTGGAATATTTAGTTCAGTTTTCAGGAAGATAACCCTAGAATTTAATACCTGCAATGTTCAGGATATGGTAAAAAATTACCATGGGCCACCTCGTTCTGGCTACATTGCATGTAGCACACAATTTATCTACTACATCAACTCCAGATTTAGTGTCGTTGTAATGCAGGATTATTTCAGGCTTTTTCTCAGCACCTTCTGATGAAACGTGTAGACTTGTGAGCAAAACTACTGTTTTACCCTTTTTTGGATCATATAAAACAATGGTTTCATTTTTGGTGAAGCCAAATATGCTTTCCTAATGACTGCGATCTTTTGGAGAATTGAAATTAGTGGGTAATTCTTTTTTGTTCTTTCGCAGTGTACCATAAGAAAGAAAGTTGTCTTTTGCGCAATTCATTCACAACCGATACACTGGTAAACCAATAATCTGCAGTAACGTTTCGTCCAGTGCCAGAGATTGGTTCAGTTAGTCTCAGCACAACAGCCTCTGCCAAGATAGTTTGCAAATATGGTCCGTCCGGCTGCTGTTCGCAATAAATCTCCATGTTGTATAAAACAGTTTTGCAGCACTCAAACACAATATCTTTATGCCATATTTGTTTGGCTTGGATGGTATATATTGTCTAAAACCACAGCGACCACGAAATGCCGGCAACTGTTCGTCGACAGTGACATTTTGCCCAAGAGAATAATGGTTCTGACAGTTGTTCAGAAATAATGTAAACATTTCTCTAACAGCAGCCAATTTATCTAATCTTCGTCGCTCCGGTCTTGAGCTTTTGTCATCAAAGCGAATATAGCGTGTTAGAAAACGGAATCTTTTTCGGGCACCGTCATTCGGAATAGAGGAATTCCAAGATCATCGGTTCTCCAAAAATCGTGAATATTCTGGCGTCCACCGGGAAAAATTCCTGCCAGGTACAATAAGCCTAGGAAAGCTTTTATTTCTATTACATCTTTAGGTCTGCTGTTTCTTTCACAATCAAATTTGTGCTGCACACTGCTAATGTAAGTATTTGAGCTTTCAACAATCAAATCAACTATATCTTCGGTAACAAAAAGGTTCTAACAATCAATTTCCATTTTCGCATTTTTGGCAGCTCCTACCACACCAGGAAGTTTGGTCAATATATTGTGAGCTCTTGCCTGTGCTATTTTCCAAGGTATTTTTTTTTGCATTTTTTCCATCTCTTCCGGTAAATAACAGAATGTATATCAATAATAATAATAATAATAATAATAATAATAATAATAATAATAATAATAATAATAATAATAATAATAATAAGAAGAAGAAGAAGAAGTATTACTATGATAAGCATATGATGGTAGCCATAAAATACATGTTATCACACAAGCTGCTTTTATCGTCTTCCTCTTCATTTTTATGCTCAGTTTCTGAATCTAAAGATCTCGTTTCGAGTTTATCTTCTGAATCAGAATGATCTGATTCATATAAGTTGTCATTCACGGGCAAGGCATCATCATCGCAAAGTAGGCGATGTACTTCTTCCAAATCATTCGGATTTTGTAGATCGTACCTTTTACTCGTATTCATGACGAAGCAGTAACAGCTCCTTGCAATAGTAAAGCAATATTGCACAAAAGCTAATGAGAAACAAATCTGTCAACAATATGTAACGAGAGCAGGCGCGCGGGGCCTGGCTGACCTTTGCGACACGTAACTGCTGATTATTCATTCCTCCAGCCAAACAAATAAACAGATAAGGTTATCGCTGCAGCAAATAAGCGCGCAAGGTGTAATGTTAGATGTCCTAGTCAGGCAATTGCATAGGTGCGTTCGTTCGAAAATTATAACATTTATATAATGCCAGGGTTCTCTCAGGCCCCTAGCGACTGACGGAGGGTTAACGTCTCTAAGAGCCATAGGTCTCTGCATATGTTCCTGGAAATGGGATAGATTCGTAATATCTTTAAAGGAAATGAACCTAAGACAGCACTAAAAGAGATAAACACGTTGAGAAACTGAGAAGTAAAACATGGAAGATATTACTTCCAGTAATTTGAAGGCGGTAAGTTTTTACAAAAATTCAAAATGTAATTTCATAGTTACAAAACTTAAGTACGAACCTCAGTAAAAAGCGTTTAAATTTCACGGCTCAAGGAAATGTATTTCCACTACCAATGTCCTCTACTATGATAATTGGAATTAATGAAAGCTTATGTTTCTGGGCATTTTATAAAACACACTAATATGAATCAGCTGTTCTATACGTAAAATTATCACACAAATGTTCGACGTTTGGTTTAAGTACACGTGAAGACATAATTCCATGTCTTTTCTTTGCTTTCAAAGTAGAAATGCTTGGTCTACTAGAATCTTTTGTAGCGGAATAAAATGACAGCCCCACCCTTTCGAAACTGTTTCATGTGTATATATGTTGGAAACATAATTAAATGTTTCTCTTTTGTGCTTTGAATCTATGGTTTGCGTTCTTGTTTAACAATGTGGTATCTCAATATCTAGTATATATTATATCCTCACATGTTTGTTTTAAGTGTATATGCAAAATCAGGATATATAGTGTAAACGAATCTTTAAAGTGCAGAAAACTTTAGCAAATATCCCTATTATAACAAACTGTTTTTCCAGGATATGCTTATTACTTTAAAACGCAACCACATGTAAGCAAAATGATTTGGGTACTTCGTATAGCAAGAAGTTTTGTGTAAATAACGTTTGTGCGAAGTTTATAAGCAGAAGATATAAGGTCTATTGTTAGTTATTTGTTATTTGCTTAATTCAAATCCTATGTAACCAAGTAAACCCGTTACCATTTAGTATTTGTTTTTTACTATTGCAGAGGGAATCTTAAAACAATCTGGGAAATGTTTTCTGCATATGAAAATTGGTAAAAATATAGACACGCACTTGTGATCCTTAGCGTGTAATTTATACAAAACAAAATCTCATGCAATGCACTCATGTGGGTTTCTGTACCCATTGCTATTTCACAGGTATCTCTTAAAGATAGTGTTCTTGTAAAATCAATTCTTCCCTATATAAAACTGATTGCAAATAATTATTTCAAATTAAACTATATGGACTTTGCATTTATTCCTCCACGCTTACATAAAATATGTGGAAATGATAAATGAAAGCAGTATCCCATCAGCTACAAATGAGATAAAATGTCGTTACTAAAGAAGTTCTTCGACTGTAGATATTAGATTGTGGCTATAGGTCTTGGGCAAACACGTGACTATCGCTCGTATTCAAATGTCATACTGCTACCCAAGTAGAACTCAAATGCTACTAGCTTCTGCAAAGGAAACGACTTAAGCTACTAAATATATACTATGTACTGTGTACTTTGATGTACCCTACATCTTTTATGAAGTAAGGTTTGGTCTATTTCTTATGGTTTCCCAATTATACAAACTTAAACAAAACTACTTCGGAAAGTAGTTAAGTACAATTTTGAAAGTAATTTCACAGGTTATTCCCAGAAAAATAAAGATAGCAATTCATTCTTTATCCAGTTTGAAACATATGGTACTTTAATGAAAATCATTATATGTATCTTTGAGTAATTGCAAATAGCAGAAGTGTTTTCACAGAAGCATATTTTGGGTTTGGGGATTATCCTGAGTCTTCTTGCCGTATCCTTGGAGGATGCTGGAGTTTGGTATTCATCCGAATTTTCGTTACTATGCTCTTCACAACAGATATCTTCGGACACATGCGACTTTCCCTGCAAATAGTTTTTGTGGTTTAGAAAAAACCTAAGCGTGTATTTACAGTGAAATCTCTACATGAACATTACATTCTTCCATGGCAAATGGTAGAGAAAGCAATTAATGACTGAAAATAAAACATTTTTCCTTCATAGCTACAGCGAAAAGCAGCAATGCTATAGCAAATTTCTTAAATTTTTATGTTTGCACTACACGGTTTAGATTATCTAAGCTAAAATGCTCTCGAGGGCCAATTTCTCTCTTTATACTCAGAAATAATTATTTTTCATTTTCGTACTTCTTCCTTAAAACTGCTTTCCAAGCAAATTGCAGCCTATGTCCTACCACCTGTGAGATACACATGTTCCAGAATTTCTGACATCGTATTAAACCTTACCTAGGTTATTTCGAAGGACCCATACTTTGGTTAGTGTGTTTTATGTTTGTTGTGCTATGTGTTACTCTTCTACCCGTACTATATTCATGAGTAAAAGTTGTTCTCTCTGAGAACAATTGCGATGCATCTGCAGCTTTCTTTCACAATACTCAAACCTCGAAAGCTAATTTAGTAATGTTTAAGCATTCTTTAGGTGTCTATATGCTGCTTTGTGCCAGTTTTTATATCTCTACCACATTATTTTAAGGACCATTATTGTTAACTACCTGACATCTCCTTCGCACTGCTGACAAACTTAATCGTTGGTGTAAGAAGTAGGCGCCTCTCTAAGTATTTATAACATTTAGACATGCGTTCGAAACAAATACAAAAAAAGGAACTACATCTCTCTTCTTTTTTTAAATACCGTTTAACTCCCGTTCTTACCACATGCGGCTGTCGACATTGGTGATATATAAAATCAACGATAATTGGCAAAAGGATATTCAGGAGGAAACGTTTCAAGCCTAATTTAGATACTTCGTCGAATTTTACATAAGAGTAGCGAGGAAAGTCATCAGGAAGGACGCCCTTGGAGGAATTTCAAGCCCGGACACAATGACCCATACTGATTACATCTGTCTATTTTAAGAATACAAGTTTCAGGTAAGGTGAATGCTCCAAAGTGATAAATCAGTTAAATATTATTACATTTAATATTTCAAGAATCATTTAACAGTTTTGGGGCAAAATAGCTAATTTTAAGAGAGAAGTGTGTTTATTAAATGTTTGAAAATACATCTGCATAGAATAAACGCTCCTTACTTTCACGTAAGTTCTGCAAATTTGAGGCTATTGCCATTGTTAGTGAAAATTGATTCTAGTTCTGAGCGGAAATAAGCAATTAAGCACAATTTTCTCAAAACTATATCTTTCTGAATTTATGGTGCCCTTTACAAACATTATTGCATCAGTTGTCTTGAAAATTATTGTATTATTTATTAACATAACTGTGAAGCTACTGAAGCAAGTTATGTGAAAAAAAGCTTCAGATACCTGTTAATTATGGAATAATTTATAAAAAGGTTTTGACAAGAAGGAAAAAAGAAAGAAGGAGAAGAGGAAGAAACGTCTTCAATTAAGATAATTAGATCTCTTCTTTCAATGCTTAAAATATGTTAATGTGGAGTCGGTACACAGAAAAATTTAGTAAAATAATGTTCAACATTTCAGTTTTATAGCTGCGGGCTTCTCTCAGAAAAGAAATAGCAACGAAATGCTAGAACCTTCCAACTCCCGTTAAGGACGTAAGGCGAAAATTTTCCGAAAATGCTTTCATTCCAGTCATTTACTTCTCTCTCCCTCTCTCTTGCTCTCAAAATGGCTCTAGGGAAAAATAAATTTAAGATATTGTTACAGCTTATAAAACCCATATGCCGAATTTTCTGTAAATATCCTTTGAAGTTCTCATAATTCTCCTTGGGATTATGAAGCTACAATTGGCAGAGAGTTTTTTAAAATATAAGTTGTCATATAACAATTTAGTACCATCTATCAGTTTCGAGATAATCACTGTTAATAATTCAAATATATCAACATTTTAAATTATTTTCTTTCTCGCAAGGTTGCGTAGTAAAACTAGCATAAAACGCGCACAAGAGAAAGGAATGTCTGGTAACTTTAAGCTCTATGTTCCCCGGGCTCATTTGGGCATTATTTCACATATTCATTCATCATCCAATATAATCTAACTGGTTAAATGGCGTTAAAATTAAAAACAAACCGGAAAGAGCATGTTGGCTATATATTATTATAAAGCACGCTAAGTGAAAGGTAGGCTGCAAACAGCCCTCCTTTCTATTCAAAATACAACTATCACATATGAAAGCAAAGACTGATTTTTATCTAAGAGCTGATTCAGTAATTAGAAATTATAAAATAATTCTTTAAATATATTTCATAATTAATATTTATTCGAATACACTATAAAAACTGCAAGATGTGAATTATTCTTCTGAATTCGAAAGAAATATCAGCGGAGTTCTGCATTTCCTGATTGCTGCGTTCATAAGCTATTTAACAATGTCATAACGTTTTTTTTCTTTTATTAACACGACGCTACTACATACCACTTTGCTATAAATGTAAATAGAAAACACAAACTTTTACTTTGAATGAAGCTACACAAACAACCGCTAGAGTCGCTGGTTGTGTTCTAAAGATGGTCGCCATTATAATGCTATCCTTTTTGAAAAATTATGACTAATATATAACATCATTTCAAGAATCCGTTAGTGCTGTTTCGATGTCCCAAAACAGAAGGGAGACTAGTAACACAAATATTAACGAGAGTTGCAGAGGACCGATATGTGACTTTTCCAATACCTAAGGCTTCTTGCAGTTCTTACTATCTGTATCAGGTGCAAAGTTTACTGCAGCTGTCTTTAAATTATGTAATTCTAAGTAGTCATTTAAAGCATTTTAAGAAAAAAAAATTCCTGATGTAACCTTCATTATAAAACTTCAGATTCCTTTTTCCTTTATAACAAATTAAATTTTGTAATTATTGCACAATTTTCAACTTCAATGTTTACAACAACTATACACTTATCAAACTTTGAGGAATTAGATAGTACAACCTATATACCTTGCCGTAACAGGTGGATATTAAGGTTTTGTTAGTATTTTGGGGTAAAGTCTTCTAAAATTACCGTTCATAACTTAAAAGTTTCCATCATAAGGGGTATTTCAAATGCTGAAAATGTTAAAATATCACAGTTGTCGATAACAAATTTGAATATTAGCACATATAAACTGACAGTAATATACCCTTAAAATACTTTAAATTAGAAGAACGTTAGATAAAAGGGTAGTCTGCTAAAACGGGATAGTGAGCATTTCTCTCTTTGTATCTACCGACATCTTTCGTTTAGTACAGTAACTTCTTTGGCATCTATTTACTACCATTTTGACAGAAGCAACAATCTTTTGTGTGCAAATCTACATTTTGTGCATTAAAAATAACGTTTTAGACTATTGTGTTGTAATTTCGAACTCTGAAAACCTGTGTTCATATCTAGACGACACTATCTGAATTCCGTTAAGTATTACATAAACTAAGCCCTGCTGCACTACATAACCGCGTGTGTATCCCGCTTTATTTCCGTTGTGTTATTGTTCATAACATAGCGCTGTTGGATAAAACGGGGTACCACTAAGTTGGATAAAATAGGACAGTGCCCAATTTGTCCAACAAGCTTAAAATTATATTTTGAATCCTATCAAATGCTTATTTGCTTAGAGAAAATTATAATTATCATCATTATTACTATTATCATCACTATAATCATTGTAATTCCTAGGACCTGACAGCATATTATTATGACGCCTTATGCAAGGAGGTAAAGAGAAACGAGAACAGGAAAGACTGTAATCCTAAGAATTTGTACTTACCAAGACGAAATTATATCTTCGATGAAAACTGCAAAAACCAAACTTCAAATGGAGCTAAGTACTGTAAAATCCACTGAAGAAAGGAAAAAAAGAAAATGACGGAGGACAGAAGAAGCGAAAGAAAGCCGGCATAGAACAGGATTGTAACGCATCAGAAGACGATAACACAGCTTGTAACGAACTATATTGCAGAATGTGCTCATACGCAGTGTGCTGGCATTCATGGTGAAGATGACGAACCTTATACTTATGATTTCTGCGCTAAAAATGAATCTAAACGCTTCTAAAATAATTTTGTGTTTTGAAATTTACACTACAATCTGACTACCCTGTATTATACAGCAAGTCTGACAAAACGGAGTCTTTGACATGAATTCAGAAAGAATTATTGTCAATGGTTGTGCCGGTTATAAAATTATTTTGTAACTAATAATTTGAAGTAGATATAACAGATAATTAATCATTAAATAGTTAACAAAGATTCACACAGAGTTTTTAGGATATATGAAATTATTTTTAAGTACCTTGGTTTGCCCGACCTTCCCCTATTATTTAAAAACACATATTTCATGAACCGCTTAGCTTAATTGTATGCACCAAACTTTGTAGCAAAGCTTCCAACAAATTGGAAAACATTTGAGAAATATCACAAAAGTTTCAAATGGGCTATAACGCTTCCAAACACAGTCGTCCCCCTCAGTTTCATTAAGATAACAAAGAACCCGAAAAAGTGATTGCGAACTTAGTCCTAACACAAGTTAAAAATGAAACAATTAATAATTGCCATTTCACTGAACGGTGGGTGTAAATTCTTAACATCATTTGTACTAACACTAGTATTTTGAGATTTTTAGGAAAAGGAAAGGAGAAATTAAAACAAATGAGTTAATGAACTACAAATTTCACTTTCTAATATTGTTTTCATTTTTTCCAGGGAAATGCCGAAGTTCGCCTTCATTTGTGTTCTGTTTTCCTGTGTTTTAGTTCTGCCTGTTAATCTACTACCACGTGAGTAATTACATAAACAGGAAATGTAAAGTCGCTATTTCTACAGGTCAAACCGATTCTATTGAACAGAAAAATTAACTAATCATGAAACATAACTGCTAGTGTCTTTGTTTCTCTCTCTTCTCGAACTTTATTTTAGGGCTGACTTGATTATTAAGTGATTTTCATATGCTTACCGTAAGAGAATACGTAGAGATAAGCATTTAAAACACAATACGTATTACTATTGTGATATAACGGTGTTAAAAACTTAAATGTACAAGTATTACAGAGTGGAAAGGGTATAGATGTCCACATATAAACTGTTAAGAGAAATGATCAAAACAGCTAAAAGTATTAACAACGTTGACTACAAGCGTGATGGCGCTGGCGTCAGTGGCGTTAAGCAAACCAGCCAGTGATGACTCTGCACGACGCTTTGAGTTGTGGAATGATAAATTACGTCATGCATGACAACATCTTTCTCGAAGCCTCGCATATTTACTCTTTCTCTCGATGGCCTACGTCATCATTTCCGAAGCTAGTGGCATAAGCCATGATCAAGGAGGAGGAGAAAACCGGAAGAATGTTTAACCCAAAGTTATTTTGTCATTGGTGAATGAGAATTTGAAGTTGGGGTGGATAGTATTTGCATGATTAAGTTATTTTTTATTTTTCCTCAGAGAGATGTATTCATTTTGGTTTGTATACAATGTTTAACGTTTGAAATAATGAGTTAGAATGAGGAAAAACGGGGAATTAGAGTTTGATAATGAGTTCACAGTCACGTGTAAAGAAATGAATTCTTTCCTTGTGTTAAATTAAATGTACATGACTTTGGAGTCCTCCGGCTAAATGCAAGTAATAATTATAACATTATTTTATTACCCTGATGATGATAGTGGAAATAAAACTAAATTGGATGCTCCCTGAATGGGTATCACACCTCCTCTGACAATATGTAACCTTTAATTAAACAAGCTTTCAAGTTTACACCTGACTTTGAGTGTATTTATAGATGGAAAAAAACAATTTTAGTAATTTACTACTAATCTGAGAGAAATGTTTGAAAACTATGCGATTTTATACATTTTAAAATTGTAGATGACTAATAATAAATCAACTACAAGTAATTAACACAGTCTGCACACATCTGTATATTTATATTGAATTATTCTATGTGTATTCCCGCTAATCTGAATGCAGAGGCAGTTCTCTGTACAGAAAAAATGCTATATCGGTGCATCATTAATAAGAGTGTATATAATATGTATTCTTGATGTAATCACACTGTTAATTATTTTTTACTATATATGTTAACAATATTTCTGGTATACGACGCAAGAACATTTCCACAGGACACGATTTTACGAGCAAGAACTTGCTTCACACAAAAGTAAGGAAAAACTTCAAAATTGTACAAAGAGCGATTGATGACAACACGCGCTAGAAAGGCATAAGTTGTCCCACGCCAGGGAAACTCCGAACAAAGTTACGGGCCGGGGATTCCACCCTTGTCTCAAATCGCGTGACTGTTGAGAAGCCAAATGGGGAAACTATTCCCACCAGATTTCTCATCTTTGAGAAATCGTGCGACTACACAGCCAATAAGAAAATTGGAAGTAAAATACGGACCGATCGGCTATCATCCTATATAAGCTATGGTCTGGAATACAAGTTAAGCTTTCTTTTAAATTCACTTGCGGGATAAACCTGGAACACTGAACATAAGCCTTCCCCGCGGCATAGGGGGAACCATAACGCGGCATAATTAAGTGGCGCCCAACGTGGGACTGGTTGGGTTCCATTTAAATCAAAGAGGGACGCGAATAATAGGAAAACAGCGGAGAGTAAAGAACGATGAGGCGATTTACCATTTGTAACATTTATCTGCCTCCAAGTAACAACCTCTCGCTCAGTGTTTTAGAAGATCTAGTTTCCCAATTACCAACACCCTTTATGTTGGTGGAAGATATCAGTGCCCTTGGGGGCTCTTTGGAGCTTATCTCGCGCGAGTGCGAGAGCGAAATTAATCGCCGATATCTTGAACATTTATAAACTATACCTTCTTAACACCGGAAGGCCTACATTTCTTTCAGACTCCTTCAACACTTTTTCACAGCTTGATATTGCAGTTTGTTTCCTATAGTTAGCAATTTCCTTACAATAGAATGTCATCTCTGGATTACACTCTAGTGAGCACTTCCCATGTCTTATTATTCTCTTAACACAAGTTGTGTGTTTTACACGTTTGCCTAGAAGACGCTTGGATCAACATGCTCTTTCATTTTCGGGACTAGCAGCACCAGGATCAGATGGTATCCACGTACAAATGTTGCAACAGCTTTCTCCTGAAGGTAAGACTTTCCTGCTCGAGGTCTATAATCGTGTTTGGGTGGACGCCACCTTTCCAGAAAGGTGACGGAGAACATCGTCATACCCATTTTGAAAACTGGAGAGGACCGTCATCTTCCGTCCAGCTACTGTCCTAATTCCCTCACCAACTTGCGTTTGCATGGTCAATGAACAGTTAGTATGTTAGCTGGAAACTCATAATCTACTGACCAACACCCAGTGGGATTTGCGATGATGCCATTCAACAGTACACCACCTTCTATCATTTTCGACGGAGGTCATGAACATGATGAATTGTCAAACCGTTTCCATATTTTTTAACCTTGAGAATCTCTGTGATACTTGTTGGCGAAAGTGAGCACTACGTTTCCTACACACCTGCAACATAAGTGGACGTTTACCACTGTTCATTCCGGAGTTTATGACGGATCGCAATATCCAAGTAAGGTTCTGCTCGGTTTTTTCGAACCTTTTTGTTCAGGAAAACGGAATGCCTTAGGGATCGGTACTAAGCGTTACACTGTTTGCTAGAGCAATTAATTCTATCTCGAAATGTGTTCCCCTAAGGGTATTGTCATGTTTATTCGCAGACGGCTTTGCCATCTATTGTACTTCTCAGCTACACCGTTTATGGAACGCTACACCGTTTATGCAGCAATGTGTAGACAATTTTCAAGAATAGAATTATAAGAACGGCTTTCGTTTCTCAACTGGAAAGTCATTGTGGCGCCGTAGAAGACGTATACCAGCTTCCCTCCGATTCTGTCTAGATTTACTTCGTTCGCAGATTCGACGAGATTCCTGGAGTTGACGCTTAATAGGAAACGTAGCTGAGCATCGAATATAGCGCAGCTGAAAGCACGATGTGACCGTTCTCTGAATATCTTGCGGGTATTAAATGGCAAGTCTTGGAGTGGATCGGACAGTTTTGCTGAGATTATACCGCGTACTGATCTGACCCAAGTTAGAATATGGGTGTATCGTTTATTCTTCAGCATGACCATCTGTGCTGAGAAGATTAGACGTAGTTCATAATTGGAGCATTCGTATGGCTATCGGTGCTTTTCCAACTAGACCAGTTGCCTTTACGCCGAATCGGCAAAACCTCGTGCAATATCCGCGTGATGTCCTTTAGGGAATTATTACAGTGGGCTTAAATGTATACCTCTACATCCGAAGTGCGCTTCTTTTGTCAACACCGCGCTAGGCGAACGTTATACGAACAACTCTAAAAATCCAAGGCTTGCAAGTGTTCATTTCCGGGAGCTTATTAGCAAACATGATATTGAAATGTCTAACTTGTTTTCTAAGGGAGATGGATTTGCCCCTTTGGTTCCTCGGGACATCTCACTTAGAGCTTGAGATGGCGGCATAGTCTACGATGCCTACCTTTAGTATCCGCTCTTGTTATTTAGAATTTTGTCAGATTACAAAGACCAATTTTTGATCTAAGTGCACCAACGGTGTTGGATGTACTTACGTTCATGGAACCGAACCCCATACATTCGGTTTTCATGGTAACACTTCCATTTATAGTGCAGAGCTCTATGCCCGAGGCATTTTTATGTACGCCGTGGAAAAATTGGGTGACTCTTATTTTGAGTTTCCCTTTGTGCACTTCAGAGTCTTCATGAGATCCCACTGTACAGCGCATCCAGCATGTCCTCCATGTTAATTACACTTCCGGCGTGAATGTGGAGTGTGCTTGAACACCTGGTCTCGTTGGCTTGTCGGGGAAGCTAAGGCGACGACCACAGAACCCAGTATTGCAATATCTCATGTAACGTCAGAATACATTATGTTCGTTATGCGGAGAGCGATGCTATCGTGCTGGCGCGAAGAGTAGTCAGCTCTCCGCGGGAATAAGTTTAGAGTAGTGAAGGACATTCCGATAAACTGTGTATCTTGTTGTGAGGAGGTGGTTTTGGCTCGTTTGCGAATTGATCACTGCAATTTTATCCCTTTTTAAAGACGACCCTGCTCCTCTGTGTCCGCTGTGGAGTGAAGGTCTATGACAGAGTGTTGCTGGAGTGTATTTCCCTGGCCCATTTTCGATGGTCTCTGGAAATGCCGGGCAGTCTTACAGAGGTTTTAGCGGACAGAAAGGAAGCAGTGGAAAAGTTTTTATCCAAGATAAGCTTTCAAATTCGGATTTTCACACATTGCTATAACGTTTGTCGTGCCTCTTGGCTTAGTTTTGTGTATTGATCTTTATCGCTGGCTTTTGCTATGATTTGTATGTTGTTTGGTTATGTCTGCCTTTGCCGTGGTCGGTTTTTAGGGCGCTAAAGACCTTGAGGAAGAGTGTCCTTAAAGATAAATCAATTAATCGCTTTAAATCCATGCAGGTAGCCACTAAAAGTTGCAAACTAAAACTGACAGCATTTATCCCCAAAACGGGCCCTGGCAAGTGGCCACTGTAGACACTTATAATGCCATACACATCTTATGCTGGGAGACTTCTACGTCTCTTGTCTGTTAATGCTTTGCTTTTTGTTCTACACACCATGGTTCTTTTGATGAATTGCGTTTCATTAAATACCACATGTTTATATAAATAAGCAGCATTGTGGAATTTCTTACACCAAAGCAACCTATCTGTATTTATTTTACTAGAGGTAAATGCTGACAACCTCAATTTCATAGGTCCGCATTACTCCTACGCAGTTAACACATGTGATAACAACAGAGTACAGGGATTGTCTTTTGTTCTGGCATTCATGTCCAACATGTTTGATGTCATTCTAGTGGCGGAAATACTTCCGCATTTTTCAACAATGTTCACTTTATAAATGTGCTTGTAACCCCTGGTAGCAACCATTGCATGTAATGTGTGGCCTTTATCCTGGAAATACTGCTGTTTACTTCAGGCATAATCACAGTCAGCTAATTATAAATGGTGACTGGAATTGTATGTACAGTGCCAGATCAAACGGGTCGGTACCATACATCCCCAGGTCAGAAAGTCCTCATTTGAGATATTAAACTGAAGGATGCGTGAGAGGCATTCCTGGTGTTGATGTATAGTATATATTCCGTAGCTGCTTCGAGGGTAGCTAGACTTTATATTCCCGATTTCATAAAATCTTCAATGGAAATGTCGCAGGTGATGCCAGGACCTTCCCGACTAAAGTTTTCTTGCTGTGACGATAAAAACAGACACCTTTTGTGGCTTAACGATCGTAGCTATTGGAAACCAAATGAACAGCTGTTGAATATACTGGGCACTAAGAAACAATTTCAAACTCTTTGTAAATTGGGTTACCGTTGATGCAACGGACAAGTCCCTGTGCTATCTTTCTGGTCGATACTTAAAAAACCTAACATTCTAAGCTTTTTCAAATTTTAGCCCATTTTTGTGCACAAGAAGTGGAAGCAACCTTTCATTTTTATTAGCAGGCCTTGTAAAAGTTAAATGCTCACAACATCACAATCGTGATGCACTGACAGAAGCTTCAGCTATTAAGACAATGTGGTGTCTTGGTGCCAGCAAAAGTGTCATCCCTTGTAGCATTGTATTCTTTATTTCAGGTAATTCAGGAGAAACGCAGGTGACAATAAAGATTCATACGGAGGATGGTAGCGCAGTTTCGGTGACAAGCAAAAGTTTACATGAGGCAGAGGATAATTTCTAAAGTTCCGACTGATGAGGAACATGCGGAATATGTTGGTGCTATTGGAACTCATGTCAGTTTAAACCAACAAGAGGATTTAAGTCAACTCATAGCTGACAGCATTAAAAGCGACGCGAAGAAACACATGACCCGGTCCCGATGATTTCACTCTTCAGTCCTATAAACAATGCTGAGATGTTGTGAAAGGGTATTTCACAGCCATATACAATGAAATATGGTAACTCAAGAGATTACCAACGTCTTCACTGACAGATTGATTCTTGTTCTACTTTTTGTCCTCAAGAAACACATCCTTCAAGATTATCGATCCATCACGCTCCTAAACCCTGCATATAATCTAATTACGAAAATATTGGCGAATAGAACTGCATAATTTTATCTCATCTCTATGATATTGGACAGACTGTGGCATTCCTATAAATAGCATGTTTCGCAATCTTAGCGCCCTCAAAGGTACGGTCTCCATTTTTCAGAGCACGATAAAGAAAGGGTGGTTCTATTTTGTCTGTAGCCTTCGTCTGAAAGTGTTTGCACCAAGAAATGTCACATAGCGCAATCACAGGTTCAGTCACTGTTTTTATTTTGTTCCAATGGATTTATTATAAGAAACAAAGGGTAGAGCTTCGTCTTTTAGTGTGTTTTCGTTGTATAATTTGATACCTGAATGACAGAGATACGCCTTCCGTTGTATTTTTTTCTATAATTTTAACACCTGATTTCCTCATATAGGTTTTAGTTTTATAATTATATGCTAACGTTCATGTTTATTTTACTCTGAAGCAGCAACGGATTTAGCTCTCAGAGGCTTATTTTGCTCTTTCCCAGAGATATATGTATATGCTTCTAACTGAAAGCTTAAGTCATTTGGCACGAGTCGAACTGCCCTCTGCGGTTGAGACAGCCGGAGCTGTTGGTGGAGTGTGGCTGGACCCGTAGGATGCTCCAACTCGTATGTAGGTGTTAAATAAATGGTGGTACGGCATACCTGATGATGACGGGACAGGTAGAACCAACCGAGTGAGACCCTTTTTCTTGGAAAGTGCTAGATTTATGTTTGTAATATGGCCTGTGGTATCTCTTACTGTATACGTTTAATTTTTTATTGAAGATTATATAGTCCATTAATGAGAGTTGTCCTCTCTCTTTCCAAGTGTACTTATGTATCTGCTTTTATCTTAAAATGTGTTGGTAACCTTCAGTTCATTAAATGTAACAAAAGCTCGGATCTCAATTCCATTTCATTTAAGAGTAGGTCCTTCATACGTTACGTTTATGAGTTTCGGTATTGTTTATTGTCCAACTCGAGCATTCTTATTGCCTACAATGATTAAATAATCGCTTTTAATGCATTTGTTTACTTCTTTTGTAACATTTCATAAAATGCCTCCATTTTTCTTCCAGGAGCACTAGTACCTATCTGGATAATCTTTCCTCTAGTTGATTTTAACCGTAAACTTACTATTGTTTCATTTACGTATGCATAACTTATAAAGTTTATATTTCTTTTATACATATATCGATACTCTTGCTTCAGCTCTTATAGTCTAAGCTCTTCTATTCACAGCATTGTAGATCTTAACCCAGTTGTCTATTTCTTTAGTACCTTTTAGTTTTTACTTTGTTTCACCTTGTTTCTTTTTGTTCCTGATTAGATTTTAATCAATTCCGGTTCTTTGTTACTAAGTCCCCTTACATTCCAGGTTGCTAATGTAATAATGTCATGTATGCCATAGTTCTTAGTCCGTTTTCGATTGCGTAGGTTATCATCCTTTTTAGCTGGCCCATTCGATCTCTGAAGATCATCAGTGGAGGTTCCAAGCTCGAATTCCGCTCCAGTCTGAAGAGTTTTATACCTGCAATTAGTGATGGAACGATAAAGCCATTTCTCGATACCGATATTGATTTTTGAGCACACATACTCGATACTCATATTATAAAAACAACTAAAAGCGACAGCTTGTTCACTGAATTATGTTATTATTTATAGCTTTCTGTGTGTAAATGCATGTTACAAATTTTGTGTTGTATGCTAATTCCGAAACTGTTCCTGTTTGATATTCTTTAATTGGCAGCAATCTTATTATTATTATTATTATTATTATTATTATTATTATTATTATTATTATTATTATTATTATTATAAAGTATTTTCTTTGCTTCCCTCTTTAAGGAACCTCATTTCATGCTGAAAATTTCCTTTTAAGGAATTTTCTGTCCAGTACTAGCAATTCTTTATTCTGCAGTTTTGAAAATATAAAATAATATATACTTTACATAAGACTCAAGCAAATAAAAATAAAGTGTGTGTGTGTGTGTTTTAGACCACTCTGCCACTATTCACAACTACAACACAACATTAAGTAAATTAGCCGTACAACACTCAGAAACATAATGAGTTTGTCTCTACTACCCACTTTCATACATTACCATATACATGTTTAAGACAGCGGTTTGACTTGAGTTAACACAAACCAGCAGATGGGAGGAAAGAACAAATATTTCTGTGAGCTATATTATCTCACGTCTTAAGTTCCGAATTCTTTCTGCTGGACTCACAGATTTTGGTTACTGTAGTAGGTAAATGTAATGGCTGAGAGTGAGTCACCAAGACAGACTTCTGCTGAAACGTGATTCAGTATGTTAGCTAAATCAGCTTCATTCACAACGCTGCATGCTACATGAGTACCTCTACTGTTTCTCCCATTGTTTTGCATGTTTCATTTAGACACAAGGGTCTATGGAATGTTGCATCCATTCATTCACAGAAACGCAATCAAGGTCTAACAAGAACTATAGTCCAGCAACTCTTTGGGGGATACGTGCAAGACAATAACGTGAAGTCTCAACTCCGTTCATTCCTTTTCTAACACAAAATTAAATGCAACAGCTTTCAACAATGCACAACTTAAAAATGTAGAAGTATTGAAGGTTTAACTCAAAGTATTAGACATATTTGGATAGCACCGAGTATCGAGAGTATCAATGTCTCATCCCTACCTGCAATACATACTGCACTTTACATTAATGTATGACATAACTAATGACAAGACTTACACATTACGTCCCTATTTTAGGCGGTTTGAGAAACAATGTCTTGTAGACATTTCCAGAATATTCCTCTTAAGTACAAAAGTGCTGGTTCTCCAGCGAGAGCGTCATACAGCATTAAAGTAACGAAGTTGAACGAACACTAACGAGGAATATGTAGCGGTGGAACAAATCGTTTGGGCTATCACGTTTTAGTTCCTTTATTAATCATCGCCAATCAAGCGGCACTGCAGTACAAAAAAATGAAATTGGATTTTGGTTGCATATTAATTTTTTATGTTGCCTTTAAATCCCACGTATAATTTTTACCGCATAACAAATAATTTGCACCGCCTTTATTACCACATTACAGTACTTGAATTCAACAGAAGTATTTTCATTAGTACCTTTAAGGATCTCACTACCCAATTTAACGAACACACATACACACTCTACTACTACTACTACTACTACTACTACTACTACTACTACTACTACTACTACTACTACTACTACTACTACTACTACTACTAGTACTACTACTACTACAACTACTACTACTATCATTACAGTTTAATAACCGCAACACATAACCGATTAAAATTTGTACCACCCCTGAAACTCCTGGCAACATACAACCAACATTATTAGCGCTCCGTGCAAAACTACGACGTATATCATTAAGAAGTGGAAGGGGATTCGGGAACGCCATGAATAAAGAACATGGGAATAAATAGCACTGCGGTGTTTGGGAATTACCATAAAATCGTTGGTGGTATTTAGCTTGGTTAATCTTATCGACTGATGTGACGTAGATGTGTCACGATTCTTTAAAGAAATCAGAGCTGAACAGCGAATACTAAATCGGGAGCGAATTGCAAACATAAACTGCATGTATAGTGTTCAGTGTTTAGTTGCAATTACACTCATGAAAACATCCCATAGAGAAAGAAATCTAACAGAAACCGAAAATGAACTAGTCTTACATTGGGTTGCACAATACATGGGGACTGGCTAATATTTGCTTCTTTCAAACAAATTCCTGAGGCCTTCTCCGAGACGTTTTCCTTCACCTAATGAAGAGACTGCGGGTATATAATCCTTTTCCTTCACTCAAAGTTTGCAAAACTTACAAGATTATCTGGAAGCTTGTGAAAACAATAACATGATTCAATTTCATGGAGACTAACCGACCTCTCATTGATTTATTTGTCCCAACTAAACTAAATTACAAGAATTGCCATACAGCTTGAAGCTCCCGCTAGATCATTACGACTCATTCTATACGCTTCGCTCAAAACTTACGTTATTCATATATTCGCTATAGAAGAGAGATTATATTAGTTATAATTTCAAATGTTCTTATTATTTAGAGTAAGTGTTTAGAATATTAAAATAATGTGTGTATTTATTTTAAAGCAGACATTATAAATGGGATTTGTTATAACAGTATTTATTATGTTAAATAGAGTAACTATTGTTTTCTTACAGAATACAGCACTACTTGCAATGAGAAGCGCTGCCTGAGAAGCGAGATGTGTGTGATGGAGAACGCTCCTTGTTTCCACGGGATAGGACAGTGTGGGAAGATTGCTGTATGTCGGACCAGCAAACCATCCTCAATTGGTAAGGGCTTCATGTGATTTATGTTTGAAACACAGCATATATTTTTAGTAAAAGCTTCAAGCAAGGAAAAACTACCGTGCATTAAGTTTTACCTATTACAACATTTTTAAGCCTTTATTTTCACACAAAGTTCAAAGAGAAATGAAATCTTATTTAGCGTCAAAAGTGCTGTTTATATAACATGAATCAGCAGGTAAGACTGAAAGTCAAATCTTAGTGAATGATGAACAACAGCGAGTTCAACAATATATTTTAACAGACTTTCTGAGACATTTTTAGCAAAACAAACAGGCTTACTAATTAAGTGAATATTCTGAGGAGTGAAAATATGGGCTGTACAATGATCTTCAAGAAAGTTGTTAGATAAGTAGGTGCACTACGGTTTGCCTGTCTGAAAGTTTAGTGTCTTCTCCTATACTACCAACGGATTTTATCTAACACGCTATTTATTATCAGCAGGGTTAGCATTTTTAGGTGCGCGCCTTTTTTCTTAGGGTAAGTTAAAGCCGGCGGCGTCGTGGCCGAGTGGTTAGACCACTCGCCTCCCACCGAGGCGGCCCGGGTTCAATCCCACGGACCTGCATGTGGGATTTGTGGTGGACGAAGCGGCGTCTGGGCGGGTTTTCTCCGGGTTCTCCGGTTTCCCCGGCCATTCATTCCACCAACTGCTCCATCATCATCTTTCCTTTCATCCATTTCAGCAACATTTCGTTTCATCTACTTCCTTCATCCCATACCAGGCATCGGGCTGATCACCCATCCTGGATGTTCTGTCTGATCCATGAGTGTCTGCTCCTCGACGGGCCTCTGACCCCAGGCATCCGCCTGTAAGTCCTGGGGGGTGTAAGTCCTACATAAGAGGAGGGTAAACCGATAATGAATGAATGAAAGTTAAAGCCGTGCGGAAAAATATCACAGTGTGAAATTTTGTTTCTAGTTGCGAAAAGTGGCAGTTTTTCTCGCAACGTTTTCTCTTTTTTGGGACCTTTACCCCTTTTTGGCACCTTTATCCCATTTTCCCACTACCATGCCCATAATTCCTCTTTTTCCCCCGTTTTTTATTTTAAGTTTCATTCCAATTTATTCTTTAACTTTCAATTAACGTCTCTTCAGCTGGTAGTGTACGTGCGAATAGTATGCCTACCTCTTTCAGTAAGCGCCGCGCGGGAATTGAAAGCACACCCACAACAATGGAAAATAATTGTGTGTTCGACGAAAACCTCTTTCTGTCGCTTTACCCCTATAAAGTAGCCCGCAATAATGCAATTGACAATGAGTGATTTTATCCCACCAGAATCAGTAGCCTACTGTTCGTGAATGTGAGTTTCTTACTGTGAGAGACGTCATCTGTTTGCGTGGAGGCGAAGGCTGGGCACGCAGAGACGGCAGTAACCTCACCCGCGCAATTCCGAGAATTATTAAGACTGGGTTCTGCTCGAAACTGCTACAAATCGCTGATACTGAAGTTCCAGCATGAATGTGAACATTCTGGTAATTGTCGCGGTGTTATAAGAGAATGTGGACAGCGAATGGGCGCAAGAGTGAGTTGTGTAACAGTCCTATTGTGTTAGCAAGTGAACTAGTGTTAGCTCTCCAAACGAGTGTACTAGTACTAGATTTTACCATGCCAAAGATGTCCAGTGCTCGATTTATTGCTCTGACTGAGGATTCAAACAAGATTTCATAGACACTGATGGAACTGTTATGCGATGTACTATTTGTGATTCAGGAATTTTGTTAGATGAAAAACACAAGCGAGATTGCACCAAACAACACCTTTCCAGCTCTAAGCATTAAATGAACGAGACTCTTCAAGCAAAGAAATCACGGTAACCTCTATTACGAAATGCGTTTCAACAGAGTTCTTCAAAAAACCAAATTTTGATGGAATTAAACATTGATTTGTGTGAAGCTCTTACACCAGCAGGAATTCCACTCAATAAGGTGAACCATCCACCCTTCAAGGGATTTCTTGAAAAATACACAAAGATGGCAATGCCCGATGAGACTACTTTAAGAAAAAAACTACATGGAGCCTGTTTACCAAGAAACCATAGAAAGAATCAAGGAGAAAGTGTCTGATTGCGATGTGGGAATCATTGTGGATGAAACCGTAGACTCAATGGAACTATATGCTTTGAACATTTTAGTTTTTTTCTTAGCAGGGAAGAAAGTTAAACCAATGTTGTTAAAAATGTACGAGCTGCAGAAAGACAATGCAAGTACAGTAATGCAATCCATTACGGACTTCTGCCAAAAACTCTGGCCTACTGGTATCGAGTTTGAAAAACTTCTTCTTGTGGTTACAGACCAGACTCCATACATGGTTTCAACTGTTAACCAATTGAAACCTTTATTTCCTAACTTGAAGCATGTGACATGCTTGGCTCATGCCCTTCACAGGGTTTGTGAATCCATAAAGAACCAATACAGCATCGCAAATCAATTCATCTCTGCCCTGAAGAAGTTTCTACTGAAAGCTCCGAGCCGTGTTGTTTACTACAGGGAAATCACTGGCCTGCCGCTTCCAAATTTCCCGGTCATTACTTGCTGGAAATCTTGGATAGAGTGTGCTGCTATGTTATGTGAGAATTTTAACAAAATTAAAGACTTTGTGCTTTCTTTGGATCCATTCGATGCAGGTGCAATTTCCAAGGCACAGCAACTTCTTTTACCGGAGAAAATACATAATTTGCAGACAGAACTATATTGTGTACCTGCCTGCAGCTATTAAACGAATGGAAGAACAAGGTCTGGAAAATGAAAAGCAATGGGATATTTTTATTTCCATGAGGGAGCGTTAGATGACTTTGCCAAAGACAAACTTGAATCTAGTCTTATGAAGAATCCAGACATTGAGGAATTTGCCACATCTGTAGAGTTGCCTTTCCGAGTGAATACAAGGTTTGCCTCACTGGTTTCTGTGGATGTTGAAGGAAAATTTAGCATCTACAAAGACATTCTGTCTCTTAATAGAAACAGACTTACTTTTAAATATGTGGAGATGCTTAATGTCTTGAAGTACAACAGCTTCATGTTTTTTCCTTCTTTTGATGATTCATGCTTTGATGTACTTGTTTGTAGTTCAATAAATTAGAATAGAGGAAAGGGAAATCGTTGAATTAGTTAAGGGAATGCACCACTGAAATTAACCCAAAATCTCAAAAAATCAATAAAACAAAAATATATATGTTCCCAAAAAATTCTCCATTGCTTGTTGTTTTAGAATCCACTTTTACTTTTGACCTAGCGAACGCTTCAGGATCGTTACGAGACTTTTCAAATACCCTTGCGCATTTGGTTGCTAGCTGTTTATATTTTTACTTTCTCTACTACGTATAGTATGTAGGGGAAGCGTTGCATTCCACTAAAAAATTCGATACCGAGGTTTCACCGGAAATACATGTTTTGGGGCCTCCCGAATCCAACAAAAAGTATTTTTGGAAACATGTCCGTGTGTGTGTGTGTGTCTGTGAACAGCATAACTCAGAAACGAACAATCGGATAAACACCAAACTTGGTATTTACGTTCAGTATTTTCCAGAGATGCGACACGAAGGTTTTCAAGAAAATCCCCTCACCTCAGATTACCCTTTACATGGAACATTTTTCAAAAAATTTTATTTTCTCAAAAACGGCTCTAACGATTTTAATTAAAGTAATTATATGGGAATGTCTACAAAAGTGTTCTTCATTGTGAACGACTTTTGCATAACTGGTAAACCATAAGAGATACACAAAAGTTTGCTACACAAACATGTAGATCGTGGTGAAATACACAATTTATGTCATATACATATTTTTTTGTTGAGTGAACCATTTTCGAGATATTGCTTGTTATTCCCTTAAATTCCCCAATACTTATACTTTTTCTCAGATGGGAATTCGTTATTCATTTTTTGTCTTGGATTTGCAAAGAGTATTAATCTGTGCAAAGAGAATAGTGCTGCACATAACAACCAGCTATTAAGAGCTATCTGTCTATGCAATATTTCTATACTGCCCTTACAAATACAAAACAAGGGGAACATAGTACACCTTAAGCGATAGTCAAATATTTTTAGAACTGATCGCTATGTGTAAAATGTAATTCTCTTTGCATGTCAAGAACATAAAAAAAGAACAGCAAATTCTCAGTTGATAAAAAGTGTAAGTATTGGAAAATACAAAGAAATAATAAGGAATGCCTCGAAAATGGTTCACTTTACAAAAAAAATGTTTATGACATATATTGTGTGTTTTAACGAGATCTTCATTTTTATGCAGTAAACCTTTGTCTATCTCTTGCGGTTTACCAGGTATGCAAAAATAGTTCAGAATGAAGAGAACTTTTGGGGACATCCCCAGAAAATTCAAGATATATATTTTATTTGCCATAAAATGTCTTAAACGTACGATACCTTAATCAAAATCGTTAGAGCGGTTTTTGAGAAAATAAACATTTTCAAAACGTTTTCCATGTAAGGGGTGGTTTGGGGTGGAGGGATTTTCTTGAAAACTTTTATGTCGCATCCCTGGAAAATATTGAACCTAAATACCAAGTTTGGTGTTTATCCGACTTTTCGTTTTTGAGTTAAGTTGTTCACAGACAGACAGACAGACAGACATACACACAGACACACCAGACATACACACGGACATGTTTCCAAAAATGCTTTTTTTTATCTTTTTTTATTTTTTTTAAATGTTTATCTCGATTAACAGGAGGTATATGGAGAATAAGCGTTTGTAAAAATAGTTTGTACAAGAGTAGAGAAAATTATGTGAATGTAACACACCAGTGTTTGAAAACTTCATTTTAAGGCGTTTCTTATTTTCAGCATTTCTGCATATTCGAAATGTTCCACACCATGTAGTTTTCATCCATTCATATCGACATTTTTATGCTTATTTTAAAAACCCAAATAAATAGAACTGTAATATAATTTTTCTGTGCAATGAATAGCTCTGCACTACTAATTTTTGAAGAAAACAATGTATACAAAAAAACGAAAAAAAAATGCAAATACAAAACTGCAAAACTTTTTTTTCTCCTAAACTAAGAATGGGATTTTTAGTTCTTGACATAGAAGCAACATAAGGTTTTTGTTTTGTTCTGTTTTTTAAAAATGCATCATGTGTTGCATTTTGCATATACCCATAATTTTATATTTTGAAAACTAATTAAGATTTTGGATTGAAATTTACAAAACAATTATATCTAAAGAAGACTGACATATGGTTAAAAGTTCAGCCCAATTGAATGGATAGTTTGGAAAATAGCAATTTCAGGTGTGCACCCCCTTAAATAAATCAGCACCTTATTGTCCCTTTTTCACCTTATTTGAGCACGTCTTCCCTTCCTTTTTAATGAAATTTGCACCTAAAAATCTTAACCGTGGTAATAACCATTTCATAGCAACTGAAAGTTGCCTTGTTTAAAATAATATTTACAGCGTACTATTGTACGGTTGCTTGATACGCTTATTATATATTCCATTACATCAATTTTAAAGGAGTTTTATTGATAATTTGTGTTAACATATATACATTTGAAGCGTAATTTAAGGGCTTAATTGATAATAATAATCAACAGCAAATTAGAATGGCTGCTTATCCAAAATAATTTGCAATTTAGGTACATTATTACGGAAATACTAAAAAGCTCACATGCGTTTTTTTAATTATCCAATTTTAAATTTAATTTCAATTACTAAGGGCCTAAGCGCTAAATTTCCGTTGAATTTCAGCTTGCGGCTATGCTTCACGCCTCAACAGGACCAAATTAATATAGTATTATTTCTAGCAAAATGTGTAACTTTGTAATTCTCTCGTGTATCTGCATGCAAGCAGTATTAGCTGGACTGAAGTAGTCCAGAAATAAATTACTCTTGTATGAGAGTAAAAATAGTGAAAGGAATGTAATTTTGAGTACAGGTGTATAAGCGTGGAGTATATTCTATAATACTGTAAGGTAATAAGTAAAAGACCAATAGCCAAACTAATCTGAATAAACTTTGAGCAAACAATTGCATTACCGCACCAAATGACTTCAGAGGTGAATTTTAGTTTTCTGCAGAAACAAAGAAACTTAAAATTATTTTTTGTAAGTTATCCTTAAATTTACGAGACGCAATATACAGATGATCAACAACATTTTAACTGTGGCGTACCTAATGGTAGATCAGCCATAGACCGTTAATAAGAATAGCCAAAAATCAGTGATTCAACGCCCGTCGTTGCACTGAATTTTTCCAATATGGCTCAAATTTCCGAGCTTAAATTTTCACAACATTTTTCAAAGCTCGTACTACGGATTTAAAACCTGCAAGAATATCTGCTAAAGAAGAAAGGAAACGAGTACATGGAACAGGAGGCAACCAGAATGGCAGAAGAAGCCAGAAAATACCCATGAATAGCACTAAGTCCAAGGAAAGCCCAGAATAGTGGGAAAATAGATGTAACAGTAGATATCAATAAATAAATAAAAATCTAAAATACTCTGTCCAGTACATAGTTTCCTAACCGGACGTGCATTGCAAACCTTTATACATTATTCTACATTTACCAAATAACATATCATATACATTATTATTTCACAGATATCACTTATAACTAGATAAAAAGAAAACAAAAACTAACTTATAAGAGTAAAATAAAAAGGAAAATTGTTAACACCTAAATAAAACACATGTATTTCTGGAGGCCAGCAAATACAAATAACTGGAAACCCTAACTGAACTATTTATTCTACATCTAATATTATTTACGGTATCCGTCATTAAAAACGTACTGGTATTCACGACGGATATATTCCATCTTTTATATTTCTTTATGAGTTTTGCGCTTATACGTGTAAGTTATTTTTTTAGTCGTAATTTAACTTACTTTTACTTTGCTTACTATTAAAACTTTATTGCCTACTTCAGTATAATATTCAACACTGTATTCACCGTGCTATTATATGATCCTTTTTAATCCCATTCAAATTGTTTAATGTTCTTTATTGTTACTGTTGCATAATTTTATTAAATTATGCATTATTTAGGTGTCGTATACAACTGCTATAATTATTTCATTTAATTATCTTTTATAATAATTCCAGCATACAACTTTACTTATACATTTTACACCCTTATTATAACTTTAAACTCTTCATCTAACTTCATCATGCTTTTTATACTTACTTGATTTAATTTAAATTGTTTAAATTAGTTAATTATAATTTTTTTATTTATTTAATCTGTTTGGTTATATATTTCTGTTATTTATTTTATTTAAATTCTACATAATTTATACTTTTTATAAGCTATACCTTCCTGAATATTATTTATTTATCATCTTAAATAATTTCACCATATTACTTCACTTATCACTTTTCGTCATTACTATACCTGCCTTTAAATTTAAATTACTTATTTATCTACTACAATAACATATACAACATATATACAACAATTTCTTATATCTCTTTTCGTTATTAAATTTAAAATTAAAATTCACTACTCTTCATTAACTCACTTTGCTTACTTTCACACTATTTCAATTTCAATTTAACTTTATAACCTCTTGGGTTAATAATTTAACTCACTACACTTCACTGTTTCACTCAAACTTCCTTCCACTATTTCACCTTTTAATTCTATCCTATATAACCATGTAGGTTAAAACTCTAATTCGTTACACTTTGACTCAAACCATTTATAATTTAACGCATTTTTTATTTATTTTTGGCCTTTTCAATTGGCACTATAATTCACTACACTTCACACTAATCTCCTACCGGTCACTGCTGCCGCAGCACCTCCCATCCTCCTTGGCTGACTGCTGCCCCCCCCCCTTTTCCAGCACCTCGCCACTCACACCCTGGCACCACCTTTTCTTCCTCACTATAGTTATCATCTCCCTCCTCTTCTTCGCCTCCACCATTCCTGCACCTTTTCTCTTCTAATTTTGTTAATTTTAACACAATAAATCTTCTAATCGTTTCTTTCGCACTATAAATATCATATCTTTCTCATTCTCATCTCTTCTCTCTTCACCACCGCTGTTCCTCCGCCATTCCTCTTCTAGGTTTGTTCAGTTAATGATGTAAGTTTCATCTAGCGTCTCCTTGGTCGTCGTATTTTTCCTCTTTCCCACTATATTTATAATCTTCATCCTCTTCTTTTCTTCTTCACCTCCGCTGTTACTCCTTCATTTCCCTGGCCGTTGTATTAACCTCTTCTTTCACACTGTAATTGTCATCCCCACTCTCTTCTTCTCTTCTGCGCCTTCGCCATTCCCATTAATGGATTTCATCTAATCGTCTTCTTGGTTATATTCTTCTTCTATCTGTCTAAAGTTGTCTCCCCATAGTAGTCCATAAAATTTTCTTCCGCTATAAATTTGGTCATTATCCCTTTCTTCTTTTACCCCTTCTTCATCTACAACCTCTCCTTCTTCTTCCCTCATCGTCCGGTTCTGGTTTATGTATCATTTCTAAATGGTGAATTATTTAACTGATTATAAATATTTTGTATTCTCATTCTTTCTGATCTTGTAACTTCTTCTTCTGCTGCAACTGCTACTGCTACCTTCTCTTGCTCTATTCTTTCGTCCCAGATACCATTCTGAGTATTCCTAATCTTTTTCCAATAAGTTCTATATGACCTATGCTCTGTCAGATAATGTGTTAGTCATTTAATATGCCTTAATGCCTTGGTTTAATAAACCTTTCGTTTATATTACTAAATATAGTATGGGTTCTTCTCCCCTCGTTTATTCGATTCCACTGTAGTTGCCAAATTAGTATTAATTTGTTTCTTATTTCGTATATGGAATTACAACGCCAGCCTACAATTTCTTCTCTTCTTCAAAATTTCTTCTCTTAAGCCATAACGTTGCACCCCTCAATCATACTAATTAATAAATTGGCCAAATTCCTGTGGAAACAAATAAAGTCATTGTGGGTGTGGTGCTAACTGCCCCTGAATAACGAAATAGAATTTTTCTTTGTGTACCTAATTTTAACATCATGCATTCTTGCAGCCTACACCCCAGCTTCATATGTAATTATTGTTGCAAAACTCGCATTATGGTACGTAGTAATACGTTTAGGGATGTTTTACAATTTAATTGTATTAGTCTGGCTAATTTCATAATGTCTTTTTCAGATTTGGATTTAACATAAAGTGTGTATTTTCTAAAATGTTGCTTTTCATCTAAAAACATTCCCAAATATTTAACTTCTTTCTCCCTTTTTATTGTAACATTATTATATTTTATTGTCGGATTTCTTTTTGGGCTTCGCTTAAGATCATATAACATGATTTTTGAGGAAGAAATCTGTAATTTGGAACTAGGACACCATATTTTTAATTTGCGTGTTAAATTTTTGGCTCGCCTTTCCGGCTCGTTTCTTGAATGTCCTTCAATAATAAAAATAATGTCATCTGCATAAAGGATGGTATTTTTCAACATCTATATCATTATTTAGTTCTTCTAATACATTTTCCATCACAGAATTCTATAAAATTGGCCCTAGAACCGTTCCTTGGGAACAACCTTTTGTAATTTGGAATTAATTGCTCTTCCACACAAGCCGTGTGTTGGACAGAGTTGGACAGGTAGAATCAACTGAAAAATTCAGTGCCATCCCCGGATTTGAACCACGGATCTCCCGGTCTCCGTTCGGTTGCTCTAACCACTGAGCTACCATAGCAACCTGGAAAAATGCGAATCAGTTGGAGTATTTAATGGCGTGTCGGAATTTTGCTATGGTAATTCAGTGATAAGAGCAACCGGGCGGAAACCGGAAGATCCGTGCTTCAAATCCCGGCTATGACATTGAATTTTTCAGTCGTCTGATTCTACCTGTCCTTTTGTAATTTGTTTATTCACCACTTCTCCTACTCCTTTTATATGTCCTCTTCTGTCTAAAAAATGATCCTTCAGAATGGTATAGAGACTTTTTTGGAAACGTTTCCTTTGTAGTCTTTCAAAAAGAAACGGTTATAAAATGCCCCAGGAATATCAATAAATAATTCTATCATATATTTGCATTTGGATAACTTAACTGTGTCTTTCGTGAACTTCCCTTACCTGAACCCAAATTCTTTTTCACTCATGCCAATCATTATTCTATATTAACTGTTCAAACATTTAATAAACATATCGGTCGATAGCATTTCCTTTTTTTTAAATTATAACCTTGGCCTCTTTCCAACAGCAGGGAAAGTGGCCTTGTGGTATATAATCGTTGAAGACTTTGATAAAAATTGTGTTAATTTTTCATCCAAAATCAATTAATACATCATTGCTTATGCCATCAGGTCATAACTGGGACTTGCGGCCTTTTTCCTCTTGCGTTTTTGAATCGTTAATTTAATCTGGGATATATCGAATGCAAATATAACCTTATTATTCATGTATATTAAGTTCTTATTAATTCTTTTAATTGTATTACTTACGTCATTCGTTCTAGCTTCTCATCCGGGAGTGATTTATCCAAAAGTTCATTTATTGATTCTTTCCAGCTTGTCATCCTGCGTCGTCTTTCTGTATTGTTAAAATTTCTGGTTTCTTTTCTTTTTCCATGATGGTTTTAGATGGAATTCCCCACATGTTGGTATCCAAATTTGTTTATACGTGAATTGCTTCTGGTTTCGTTTAAATAGCTCTTTAAATATTTCCTTAACCTGTTTATAATTTCTTAAATTTATTTCCCGTTCTTCTAGCTAGTATTGATTTTTGATAAATTCTCATTTTTCTTCGTGCGTCTTGTAATGCATCAGTGCAACAACTATCCGAATACTTTTTAATTTTTGTTTAGGTATTGTTTTCGATAAAGCTAACTTAATTATATTCACCAGATTGTTGGCATCTTCATCAACCAAAGTTTCCCAGTAATCTAAGTTACTGTTATCAGCAATATTTTTTATTTCCTCCCAATGCGCTTGTGCACAATTGTAGCTTAATTTATCACATTTAACACGACAATCGTGCGGTATTTCTATAGAGCAATTAAAATATATTAATCTGTGGTCACTAGAAGTAAGGTCTTGCCCTAATTTCCAATTCATGATTTTGTTATCAATTTTAAAATTGCACAGGGTTAAACCTATATTAGAAGTTGCTCCTTGACAGATTTCATAAGTTGGTGTATTACGGGGTTCGTTTTTTATAATGAAATTTAATTCCTTTTATAAGTTTCGCTCCCCCTTTGGCTTTGGTTGTATTGTACCACCACCAATCTGATATTTCGGCATGTGTAAGAATTTTATTTATATTTGCGATTTTGGTTATATATGGTTGAATGTGATGACTGAATTGAAGGTAATGATTAGCGAGAATAAATTATCTAGTTTCACGGTAATTTCAATGCAGTTTGTGTTTGTTTATTTCTGTTATACTATTTGTAAATTCGGGTTATTTATTACAATTACCGCCATTATGTTATTAATTATTGCTTTAATGGGAATATGTGTAATTTTACTGTTTATAGAATAGGGTTCACGAATACAAGTATGTCTAGTTCTAATCCTTTAAATAGATGTTCTAATTCTGACGTCACTAATCTGCCTTGCAGTGCATTATTTTGTCCTAGCTTGATTAATTTATAATTAAATTCGACGTAATCTTTTATTGTGTTTTCTAAGAAGTATATATCGTGTATAAGCAAATGAGTTATGTTTTGTTCCAATCTTAAATTGTGCTGCAGTTAATTCTCCTGGCAATTTGTGCACTCTAATAATGCTTGTATTTGGTGCCTTTCTCGATTTTTGTTTTTACATAGGTTTCATACCTTGTTTTTCTCGTGTTTAATATGACTGCATAATTCTTTCTTGATAGAACCAAATAAATTATCTCTATTGTTGTTTCTGCGAAAACTTTTTGATATTCTGTTTAATAGTGTTATGTTTATTTTAAAAGGAGTAGGAGAGCTTGGTGTGACGTTGTTGAAAGATCGGTTTGTTGGGTTTAGGAACAAGAATTTTAGGATAATTTGCTCCATTATGTCCAATCTGAGCATAATAATGTGGCCACCTTTTTTTGCCCATAGAATAGAAAAAAATGTTTATAAACCTTTTCCAGATCTAAAAAATATTAAATAAAGTATTATCTGGGCTTCTAGGCTCTCTTGGATTGGTTGGTATGTTTTGGACTTTTAAATTCATGCTATCAATTGCATCTGGCACGTGGAAAAAAATCGATTCTCCATTTGCATGAAATCTACGAACAACGTATCTCAAAGTCGCGATTATAGTTTTTCTTTCTTCTAATCGCCTTAAATGTTGTTAAGGTTGCAGGTTGTTGCTGGCCTTGACACAGTTTCAGTCGAATCTTGCTTATTTCCTGTTTCCTCGCGTACGCTTGTGCTTAATTTTTTATCTAGTGGCATTAATATTTCCTATTCATTTATCATGGTTAATAATGTTGTTTTTCCTTTATCATCTTCGTTTTCTCCTCCTCCTCCTCCTCCTCCTCCTCCTCCTCCTCCTCCTCCTCCTCCTTTGTTCTCGTTATTTTGCATATCCTGAATGCTCCTTTGTTTTTTCTTCTCTTCTCTCCTGTTTCTCTTCTCTTCTTTCGCTTTCCAAAACAAGTGCAAAAGAAAAACACTACTCCGTGACCTTTTATTTATTTCTTCTTCTTCACTAAGTTCATCATCTACTATTAAAGACTGATAATCGACATCTATTTTCCTTCCTTGACTAGAACACTTATGTAACGTTGTGACAATTGTTAGTATTTCTCTGTCTTCAATTCCAATTGCTTCTTTAACTTTGTTTATTTTTAATTTTGGTTGGAATGATGGTATAACTTCTAGTTTCCTGTCTTCATTTACGTTATCCTCAAAAGTATCATTATGATTTATAATTACGTTCAGGTTCCTGTCCACATTGTCTTGAATGATATTTCATCGGGTTGTATACCAATTTCATTGCGAGAATTTCTACTTAATTTTAATTTGTGGTCAATAACTCTTCATATATTTCTTCTTATTCTGCTTGGTGTATTACGCTTCTGTCGTTTCCGTTTATTGTCCATACTTTCACAATAATTCATAATTGGTATTGGAGATGACTCTATCCCAAAACATGCTTTAGGTAGGGCAATCTGGCTTGCCCTGCAAGTTTCTTGACATTTGCAAGATTTTTTATTTCTATTATGGCACGGAATACAGTTGCTTGTTGCTCCTTTTTTGCACAATCTTTCCCATCATGATCTTCGTCTCCACAATGTCCACACGTGGATTTTTGTTTGTTACAAAACTTTGAAACATGACCGTAGTCATAGCATTTAAGACACTGCTACTGATATAAAATCCTTGACATTCACAGACTGGGAGCCTATATATAATATTCCCTTCTGGAATTTTAACTTACGCAACCTAGCAGAAACTTTAACAACATACCGAAGAGTTGTTTGATTTCTTGGTCCTATCTGGAATCGAAATTTGAAATCATTGTAAAATTCCTCTGTGTTTATATAATTCTCAATAATTTTGTTTATAGATGTTTTCTTTAAGGCTATCTTCTTTTACTCCAGCAATGACATCATAAATGATGAGTAAGGAATGTTTCTGCTTGGATGGTTGAATTTTTAGATCTTTTCCTTTGAGATTTTGAATGTTTTTTGACGTCTTCTTCGGGCTCTGCTTCCCTAATTAAATTATTTCCAGCTGCACGCATACTCCTGATCCTTATTTTCTCTTCAGCGGGTTTCAAACATGTTGCAACAGCTTTTTCGACTTCTCTAACATCTGCATATTTTGTTGATGACAAGAAAACTGTATGCCGCTTTGCTTCCACAATTATCTGAAATTTCATTTGTTTCTGGTCAGGAATTGGAGTTGCAAAAGTGTTGGTTGGAGTTCCTGCATCTTCTTTTCATATGGTCCTTTATAAACTTTGGTTTCAGTTTTTAAATTTCCATTTTCGATTTTTAGGAGTTGATAACGCTTATACATTTACTTCAGCATAAATGTCTCTTTTCTTATCTCCAACCTCTTTTTCTTAGCAACAATTGTGTTAATTTCAGTAATTATATACCTCAAATGATTCTGCCATTTTAGGGTTTTCTTTATTCCACTCCGTTTTATTTTCGCTTACATGTGTAACGGATGCCTGTCTTCTTCTTTCACCACTTACATCGTAATGCTGATCGTTTCTTACCGGTAAACGCTGTAACACGAAACGCCTCATCTCATGCCCCTATATTCATATAGTGGGGCGAAAGGTCGCCCGTAAATCTTTTACTGCTCCAGATGTTTTATTGAAATTTAAAGCTAATACTGATTTTGGTGTATTAAAATGGTAGCAACACTACCTCTAAATTGCAAATTGCAGCAGATTTTATTAACTGTGGCCGGCCACACATGCCTTGATGTCAATGTCACTACAGATAGCTGCTAACAAGAGCGGCCGGCTGGTGAGCATATACACAATGCTGCTGCTTCAAATTACAGCACTTTCATTCTTTTATTCCATTTTTACTACTTCTTACATGTACTATTTGGCTTAAAAAAGGATCCACTGCAACGCATTATAAAAAAACTCACTAACCTTTTTTAAATTTATAACACATAAACAAACTTTATGTGCAAGGCACACACACAAACGTAAACACTTCACAAAGAAATAACTAACCGAGACAATTCTAACACTAGGAAACAAAACGGCAGCATGTCCCGACGGAATCTGTAAACACATTAAAGGTTCAATCAGTAAACTGTAGTCACGAAACTGTGCGAGACTAGCACAATCAAGGAGCTATCGAAGGAGAAAAGAAACCAATAGAATCCTAACTCCTACAGAAAGATATCCCTGGCAAAGTGTATACTGCGGATATTCATAAGACGTGTCACCAAACACCTATAGACAGATATCTTGCGCAAAGTGTACACTCAGGATATTCACAATACGTGTCACCAAACTCCTACAGAAAGATATCCCTGGCAAAGTGTATACTGCGGATATTCACAAGACGTGTCACCAAACCCCTACAGACAGATATCCCTGGCAAAGTGTATACCGAGGATATTCACAAGACGTGTCACCAAACACCTACAGACAGATATCCCTGGCAAAGAGTATACTGAGGATATTCACAAGACGCGTCACCAAACTCCTACAGACAGATATCCCAGGCAGAGCGTACACTGAGGATATATACAAGACGCACCACCAAACTCCTACAGACATATATCCCGGGCAAAGTGTATACTGATGATATTCATAAGACGTGTCACCAAACACCTATAGACAGATATCCCTGGCAAAGAGTATACTGAGGATATTCACAAGACGTGTCACCAAACACCTACAGACAGATATCCCTGGCAAAGAGTATACTGAGGATATTCACAAGACGTGTCACCAAACACCTACAGACAGATATCCCTGGCAAAGAGTATACTGAGGATATTCACAAGACGTGTCACCAAACACCTACAGACAGATATCCCTGGCAAAGAGTATACTGAGGATATACACAAGACGCGTCACCAAACTCCTACAGACAGATATCCCAGGCAGAGCGTACACTGAGGATATATACAAGACGTACCACCAAACTCCTACAAAAATATATCCCGGGCAAAGTCTATACTGAGGATATTCATAAGACGTGTCACCAAACACCTATAGACAGATATCTTGCGCAAAGTGTACACTCAGGATATTCACAATACGTGTCACCAAACTCCTGCAGACAGATATCCCTGGCAAAGTGTATACTGAGGATATCTATAAGACGTGTCTCCAAACTCCTGTAGACAGATATCTACGGCAAAGTGTATACAGAGGATATTCACAAGACGTACCACAAACTCCTACAGACAAATATATCCGGCAAAGTGTAAACTCAGGATATACACAAGACGTACAACCAAACTCCTACAGACATATATATGTCCCAAAATGTATACTCAAAATATACACAAGACGTACCACCGAAATCCTACAGACAGATATCCCAGGCAAAGTGTATACTCAGGATATACACAAGACGTACCACCAAACTCCTACAGGCATATATCCCTGGCAAAGTATATACTCAGGATATACACAAGACGTGTCGCCAAACTCCTACAGACATATATCCCTGGCAAAGTGTATACTGAGGATACTCATAAGACGTACACCAAACTCCGACAGACATATATCCCTTGCAAAGTGTGTACTGAGGATATACACACGAAGTGTCACCAAACTCCTAAAGCCAAATATCCCCGGTAAGGTGTATACTCAGAATAATCACAAAACCTACCACAAAACTCCTACAGACATATATCTCTACCAAAGTGTATACTGAGGATATACACAAGATGTACCACCAAACTCCTACAGACAGATATCCCAGGCAAATTGTATACTCAGGGTATACACAAGATGTACCACCAAACTCCTACAGACAGATATCCCAGGCAAAGTGTATACTCAGGGTATACAAAAGATGTACCACCAAACTCCTACAGACATATATCCCTGGCAAAGTGTATATTCAGGGTATACACAAGATGTACCACCAAACTCCTACAGACAGATATCCCAGGCAAAGTGTATACTCAGGGTATACACAAGATGTACCACCAAACTCCTACAGACATATATCCCTGGCAAAGTGTATACTCAGGGTATACACAAGATGTAAAACCAAACTCCTACAGACATATCCCTGGCAAAGTTTATACAGAGGATATTCATAAGACGTACACCAAACTCCTACAGACATATATCCCTGGCAAAGTGTATACAGAGGATATTCATAAGACGTACACCAAACTCCTACAGACATATATCCCTGGCAAAGTGTATACATAGGATATTCATAAGACGTTAACCAAACTCCGACAGACATATATCCCTTGAAAAGTGTGTACTGAGGATATACACACGAAGTGTCACCAAACTCCTAAAGACAGATATCCGCAGTAAGGTGTATACTCAGAATAATCACAAGACGTACCCCCAAACTCCTACAGACATATATCTCTAGAAAAGTGTATACTGAGGATATTCACAAGACGTGTCACCAAACTCTTCACAGATTTCAATCTCTGGCAAAGCGTATACTTAGGATATTCTCAAGACGTGTCACCAAACTCTTCACAGACATATATTTCTGGCAAAGTGTATACTTGGGATGTTCACAAATCGTGTCACCAAACTCTTCATAGACATATATCTCTAGCAAAGTGATTACTGGGGATATTCACAAGACGTGTCACCAAACTCTTCAGAGACATATATCTCTGGCAAAGTGTATACTTAGGATATTCTCAAGACGTGTCACCAAACTCCTACAGACAGATATTCCAGGCAGAATGTACACTGAGGATATATACAAGACGTACCACCAAACTCCTACAGACACATATACCTCGCAAAGTGTATACTGAGGATATTCATAAGACGTGTCACCAAACTCTTACAGACAATATCCCTGGCAGAGTGTATACTGAGGATATTCACAAGACGTGTCACCAAACTCCTAGAGACAGATCTACCTTATAAAGTGTATACTGAAGATATTCTCAAGACGTGTCACCAAACCCCTACAGACAGATATCCCTGGCAGAGTGTATACTGAGGAAATTCACAAGACGTGTCACCAAACTCCTAGAGACAGATATCCCTTATAAAGTGTATACTGAGGATATTCACAAGACATACCACCAAACTCCTACAGACAGATATCCCTGGCAGAGTGTATACTGAGGATATCCACAAGACGTCACCAAACTCCTACAGTCAGATATCCCTGGCAAAGTGTATACTCAGGATATTCACAATACGTGTCACCAAACTCCTACAGACAGATATCCCTGGTAAAGTGTATACTGAGGATATTTATAAAACCTGTCTCCAAACTCCTACAGACAGATATCTTCGGCAAAGTGTATACAGAGATAATTCACAAGACGTTCCACGAAACTCCTACACACAGATATCTCCGGCAAAGTGTATACTGAGGATATTCATAAGACGTGTCACGAAACCCCTACAGACAGATATCTACGGCAAAGTGTATACTGAGGATATTCATAAGACGTGTCACGATTCCCCTACAGACAGATATCCCTGGCAAAATGTATACTGAGGAATTTCACAAGACGTACCACCAAACTCCTACAGACAGATATCCCCGGCAAAGTGTATACTGAGGATAATCACAAGACGTGTTACAAACTCCTACAGACAGATATCCGCGGCAAAGTGTATACTCATGAAATTCACAAGACGTACCACCAAACTCCTGCAGACATATATCTCTCGCAAAGTGTATACTCAGGATATCCATAAGACTTTTCACCAAACCCTCACGGAAATATATCTCTTGCATGGTGTATACTGAGGACATTCACAAGAAGTACCACCAAACACTTACAAACAGATATCTCTCACACAGTGTATAATGAGGATATTCACAACACGTGTCACCAAACTTCTACAGACAGATATCGCAGGCAGAGCGTACACTGAGGATATATACAAGACGTACCACCAAACTCTTACAGTCATATATCCCGAGCAAAGTGTATACTGAGGATATTCATAAGACGTTTCACCAAACTCCTATAGTCAGATATCTTGCGCAAAGTGTATACTGAGGATATCTATAAGACGTGTCTCCAAACTCCTGTAAACAAATATCTCCGGCAAAGTGTATACAGAGGATATTCACAAGACGTACCACAAACTCCCACAGACAGATATCCCTGGCAGAGTGTATACTGAGGATATACACAAGAAGTACCACCAAACTCCTACAGACATATTTCCCTGTCATAGTATATACACTGGATATAAACAAGACGTGTTAACAAACTACTACAGATATATATCCCTGGCAAAATGTATACTGAGGAAATTCACAAGACATGTCACCAAAGTCTTCACAGACATATATCTCAGGAAAAGTATATTCATTCATTCATTCATTATCTGTTTACCCTCCTTTTATGTAGGACTTACACCCCCCAGGACTGACAAGCAGGTGCCTGGGGTCAAAGGCCCGTCGAGAAGCAGACACTCATGGATCAGACAGAGCATCCAGGATGGGTGATCAGCCCGATGCCTGGAATGGGATGAAGGAAGTAGATGAAACGAAATATTGGTGAAATGGATGAAAGGAAAGGTGATGATGGGGCAGTTGTTGGAATGAATGGCGGGGGAAACCGGAGAACACAGAAAAAACCCGCCCAGACGCCGGATCGTTCATCACAGCTCCCACATGCAGGTCCCTGGGATTGAACTCGGGCCGCCTCGGTGGGAGGCGAGCGGTCTAACCACTCGGCCACGGCGCCGCCAGGAAAAGTATATACTGTGGATATTCACAAGACGTGTCACCAAACTCTTCACAGACATAAATCTCTGGCAAAGTGTATACTGAGGATATTATCACGACGTACCCCCAAACTCCTACATACATATATCACTGGCAAAGTGTGTACTGAGGATATTTATATGACGTGTCACCAAACTCCTACAGACAGATATCTTCGGCAAAGTGTATACTGAGGAAGTTCATAAGACGTGCCACCAAATTCCTACAGACAGATATACCCGGCAAAGTGTATACTCAGGATATAGAAAAAGACTTGTCACCAAACTCCTACAGACATATATACCTGACAAAGTCTATACTGAAAATATACACAAGAAATGTCACCAAACTCCTACAGACATATATACCCGGCAAAATGTATACTCAGGATATACACAAGACGTACCACCGAAATCCTACAGACAGATATCCCAGGCAAAGTGTAAGCTCAGGATATACACAAGACGTACCACCAAACAGCTACAGACATATATCCCTGGCAAAGTATATACTCAGGATATACAAAAGACGTGTCGCCAAACTCCTACAGACATATATCCCTGGCAAAGTGTATACTCAGGATATACACAAGACGTACACCAAACTCCGACAGACATATATCTCTGGCAAAGTGTATACTGAGGATACTCATAAAACGTACACCAAACTCCGACAGACATATATCCCTGACAAAGTGTATACTGAGGATATTAACACGACGTACCACCAAACTCCTACAGACATATATCCCTGGCAAAGTGTATACTGAGGATACTCATAAGACGTACACCAAACTCCGATAGACATATATCTCCGGCAAAGTGTATACAGAGAAAATTCACAAGCCGTATCACGAAACTCCTACAGACAGATATCTCCGGCAAAGTGTATACTGAAGATATACATAAGACGTGTCACGAAACCCCTACAGACATATATCTCCGGTAAAGTGTATACTGAGGAATTTCACAAGACGTACCACTAAACTCCTACAGACAGATATCCCCGGTAAAATGTATACTGAGGATAATCACAAGACGTGTCACAAACTCCTACAGACAGATATCCGCGGCAAAGTGTATACTCATGAAATTCACGAAACGTACCACCAAACTCCTGTAGACATATATCTCTCGCAAAGTCTATACTCAGGATATTCATAAGACTTTTCACCAAACTCCAACAGTCAGATATCTCTGGCATGGTGTATCCTGAGGACATTCACAAGACGTACCACCAACCACTTACAAACACATATCTCTCGCAAAGTGTATGCAGAGGATATCCACAAGACGTGTCACCAAACTCCTACAGCCAGATATCCCTGGCAAACTGCATATTGAGAAAATTCACAAGACGTACCACGAATTCCTACAGACATATACCCCGGCAAGGTGTATACTGAGGAAATTCACAAGACGTACCACCGAAACTCCTGCAGACAGATATCCACGGCAAAGTGTATACTGAGTATATTCACAAGGCGATCCACCAAACTCCTACAGACAGATATCTCCGGCAAAGTATATACTGAGAATATTCACAAGACGTACCACAAACTCCTAAAGATAATATCCCTGGCAAAGTGTATACTGAGGATATACACAAGAAGTACCACCAAACCCCTACAGACATATATCCCTGTCATAGTGTATACACTGGATATACAAAAGACGTGTCAAAAAACTACTACAGATATATATCCCTGGCAAAATGTATACTGAGGATATTCACAAGACGTGTCATCAAACTCTTCACAGACATAAATCTCTGGCAAAGTGTATACTGAGGATATTAACACGACGTACCACCAAACTCCTACAGACATATATCCCTGGCAAAGAGTATACCCAGGATATTCATAAGACGTGTCCCCAAACTTCTACAGGCAGATATCTTCGGCAAAGTGTATACTGAGGAAGTTCATAAGACGTGCCACCAAACTCCTACAGACATATATCCCTGGCAAAGTGTATATTCATGATATACACAAGACGTGTCAACAAACTCCTACAGACATATATCCCTGGCAAAGTGTATACAAAGGATATTCATATGACGTACACCAAAATCCGACAGACATATATCCCTTGCAAAGTCTGTACTGAGGATATACACAAGAAGTGTCACTAAACTCCTAAAGACAGATATCCCCGGTAAGGTGTATACTCAGGATATACACAACACGTACCAACAAACGCCTATAGACATATATCCCTGTCAAAGTGTATACTTAGGATATACACAAGACGTGTCACCAAACTCCTACATACAGATATTTTTCGCAAAGTGTATATACTGAGGATATTCACAAGAGGTGTCACCAAACACTTACATACAGATATCTCTCGCAATGTGTGTACTGAGCATATTTACAAAGACGTGTCACCAAACTCCTACAGACAGATTTCCCTGGCAGAGTGTATACTGAGTATATTCACAAGACGTACCACCAAACTCCTACAGACAGATATCCCTGGCAGAGTGTATACTGAGGATATTCACAAGACGTCACCAAACTCTTACAGCCAGATATCCCTGGCAAAGTGTGTACTCAGGATATTCACAATACGTGTCACCAAACTCCTACAGACAGATATCCCTGGCAAAGTGTATACTGAGGATATTTATAAGACGTGTCTCCAAACTTCTACAGACAGATATCTCCGGCAAAGTGTATACAGAGAAAATTCAAAAGCCGTACCACGAAACCCCTACAGACCGATATCTCCGGCAAAGTGTATACTGCGGGTGTTCATAAGACGTGTCACGAAACCCCTACGGACATATATCTCCGGCAAAGTGTATACACAGGATATCACAATACGTGTCACCAAGCTCCTACAAACAGATATCCCTGGCAAAGTGTATACTCAGGAATTTCACAAGACGTACCACCAAACTCCTACAGACAGATATCCACGGTAAAGTGTATACCGAGGATAATCACAAGTCGTGTCACAAACTCCTACAGACAGATATCCGAGGCAAAGTGTATACTGAAGGTATTCACATAATGTGTCACCAAACTCCTTCACAAGTATTTTTCTGGCTAAGATTATACTATGGATATTCACAAGACGTATCACCAAACACCTACACACAGATATCCCTGGCAAAGTGTATACTGAGGATATTTGCAAGAGGTACCTCGAAACTCCTACAGACAGATGTCCCTGGCAAACTGCATATTGAGGAAATTCACAAGACGTACCACGAAACTCCTACAGACATATACCCCGGCAAGGTGTATACTGAGGAAGTTCACAAGACGTACCCTCAAACTCCTGCAGACAGATAACCAGGTCAAAGCGTATACTGAGTATATTCACAAGGCGATCCACCAAACTCCTACAGACAGATATCTCCGGCAAAGTGTATTCTGAGGATATTTACAAGACGTACCACAAACTCCTACAGATAATATCCCTGGCAAAGTGTATACTGAGGATATTCACAACACGTGTCACCAAACTCTTCACAGATATATATCCCTGGCAAAATGTATACTGAGGATATTCACAAGACGTGTCCTCAAACTCTTCACAGACATAAATCTCTGGCAAAGTGTATACTGAGGATATTAACACGACGTACCACCAAACTCCTACAGACATATATCCCTGGCAAAGAGTATACCCAGGATATTCATAAAACGTGTCACCAAACTCCTACAGACAGATATCTTCGGCAAAGTGTATACTGAGGAAGTTCATAACACGTGCCACCAAACTCCTACAGACATAGATCCCTGGCAAAGTGTATATTCATGATATACACAAGACGTGTCAACAAACTCCTACAGACATATATCCCTGGCAAAGTGTATACAAAGGATATTCATAAGACGTACACCAAAATCCGACAGACATATATCCCTTGTAAAGTCTGTACTGAGTATATACACAAGAAGTGTCACCAAACTCCTAAAGACAGATATCCCCGGTAAGGTGTATACTCAGGATATACACAACACGTACCAACAAACGCCTATAGACATATATCCCTGTCAAAGTGTATACTTAGGATATACACAAGACGTGTCACCAAACTCCTACATACAGATATTTTTCGCAAAGTGTATATACTGAGGATATTCACAAGAGGTGTCACCAAACACTTACATACAGATATCTCTCGCAATGTGTGTACTGAGAATATTTACAAAGACGTGTCACCAAACTCCTACAGACAGATTTCCCTAGCAGAGTGTATACTGAGTATATTCACAAGACGTACCACCAAACTCCTACAGACAGATATCCCTGGCAGAGTGTATACTGAGGATATTCACAAGACGTCACCAAACTCTTACAGCCAGATATCCCTGGCAAAGTGTGTACTCAGGATATTCACAATACGTGTTACCAAACTCCTACAGACAGATATCTCCGGCAAAGTGTATACAGTGAAAATTCAAAAGCCGTACCACGAAACCCCTACAGACCGATATCTCCGGCAAAGTGTATACTGCGGGTATTCATAAGACGTATCACGAAACCCCTACGGACATATATCTCCGGCAAAGTGTATACACAGGATATTCACAATACGTGTCACCAAGCTCCTACAAACAGATATCCCTGGCAAAGTGTATACTCAGGAATTTCACAAGACGTACCACCAAACTCCTACAGACAGATATCCCCGGTAAAGTGTATACCGAGGATAATCACAAGTCGTGTCACAAACTCCTACAGACAGATATCCGAGGCAAAGTGTATACTCATGAAATTCACAAGACGTACCACCTAACTCTTGCAGACATATATCTCTCGCAAAGTGTGTACTCAGGATATTCATAAGACTTTTCAACAAACTCCCACAGACAGATATCTCTGGCATGGTGTATACTGAGGTCATTCACAAGACGTACCACCAAACACTTACAAACAGATATCTCTCGCAAAGTGTATACTGAGGATATTCACAAGATGTGTCATCAAACTCCTACAGACAGATATCCCTGGCAAAGTGTATACTGAAGGTATTCACATAATGTGTCACCAAACTCCTTCACAAGTATTTTTCTGGCTAAGATTATACTATGGATATTCACAAGACGTATCACCGAACACCTACAGACAGATATCCCTGGCAAAGTGTATACTGAGGATATTTGCAAGAGGTACCTCGAAACTCCTACAGACAGATGTCCCTGGCAAACTGCATATTGAGGAAATTCAGAAGACGTACCACGAAACTCCTACAGACATATACCCCGGCAAGGTGTATACTGAGGAAGTTCACAAGACGTACCACCAAACTCCTGCAGACAGATAACCAGGTCAAAGTGTATACTGAGTATATTCACAAGGCGATCCACCAAACTCCTACAGACAGATATCTCCGGCAAAGTGTATACTGAGGATATTTACAAGACGTACCACAAACTCCTACAGATAATATCCCTGGCAAAGTGTATACTTAGGATATACACAAGAAGTACCACCAAACACCTACAGACATATATCCCTGTCATAGTGTATACACTGAATATACACAAGACGTGTCAATAAACTACTACAGATCCCTGGCTAACTGTATACTGAGGATATTCACAACACGTGTCACCAAACTCTTCACAGACATATATCTCTGGTAAAGTATATACTGAGGATATTCACAAGACGTGTCACAAAACTCTTCACAGACATCTATCTCTGGCAAACTGTATACTGAGGATATTCACAAGACGTGTCACCAAACTCTTCACAGACATATATCTCTGGTTAAGTATATACTGAGGATATTCACAACACGTGTCACCAAACTCTTCACAGACATATAACTCTGGTAAAGTATATACTGAGGATATTCACAAGACGTGTCAACAAACTCTTCACAGACATATATCTCTGGCAAAGTGTATACTGGGGATATTCACAACACGTGTCACCAAACTCTTCACAGACATATATCTCTGATAAAGTATATACTGAGGATATTCACAAGACGTGTCACAAAGCTCTTCACAGACATCTATCTCTGGCAAACTGTATACTGAGGATATTCACAAGACGTGTCACAAAACTCTTCACAGACATCTATCTCTGGCAGACTGTATACTGAGGATATTCACAAGACGTGTCAACAAACTCTTCACAGACATATATCGCTGGCAAAGTATATACTGTGGATATTCACAAGACGTGTCACCAAACTCTTCACAGACGTAAATCTCTGGCAAAGTGTATACTGAGTATATTAACACGACGTACCACCAAACTCCTACAGACATATATCCCTGGCAAAGTGTATACTGAGGATATTTATAATACGTGCCACCAAACTCCTACAGGCAGATATCCCTGGCAAAGTGTATACTCAGGATATACACAAGAAGTGTCACCAAACTCATACAGACATATCTACCCGGCAAAGTGTATAATCAGGATATACACAAGACGTACCACCAAACTCCTACAGACATATATCTGTGGCAAAGTGTATACTCAGGATATACACAAGGCGTACCACCGAAATCCTACAGACAGATATCCCAAGCAAGGTGTCTACTCAGGATATACACAAGACGTACCACCAAACTCCTACAGACATATATCCCTGGCAAAGCGTATACTCAGGATATACACAAGACGGATCACCAAACTCCTACAGACATATATCCCTGGCAAAGTGCATACAGAGGATATACACACGAAGTGTCACCAAACTCCTAAAGACAGATATTCCCGGTAAGGTGTATACTCAGAATAATCACAAAACGTACCACCAAACTCCTACAGACAGATATCCCTGGCAGAGTGTATACTGAGGATATTCACAAGACGTCACCAAACTCTTACAGCCAGATATCCCTGGCAAAGTGTGTACTCAGGATATTCACAATACGTGTCACCAAACTCCTACAGACAGATATCCGCGGCAAAGTGTATACTCATGAAATTCACAAGACGTACCACCAAACTCCTGCAGACATATATCTCTCGCAAAGTGTATACTCAGGATATCCATAAGACTTTTCACCAAACCCCCACGGAAATATATCTCTTGCATGGTGTATACTGAGGACATTCACAAGAAGTACCACCAAACACTTACAAACAGATATCTCTCACACAGTGTATAATGAGGATATTCACAACACGTGTCACCAAACTTCTACAGACAGATATCGCAGGCAGAGCGTACACTGAGGATATATACAAGACGTACCACCAAACTCTTACAGTCATATATCCCGAGCAAAGTGTATACTGAGGATATTCATAAGACGTTTCACCAAACTCCTATAGTCAGATATCTTGCGCAAAGTGTATACTGACGATATCTATAAGACGTGTCTCCAAACTCCTGTAAACAAATATCTCCGGCAAAGTGTATACAGAGGATAATCACAAGACGTACCACAAACTCCTACAGACAGATATCCCTGGCAGAGTGTATACTGAGGATATACACAAGAAGTACCACCAAACTCCTACAGACATATTTCCCTGTCATAGTATATACACTGGATATAAACAAGACGTGTCAACAAACTACTACAGATATATATTCCTGGCAAAATGTATACTGAGGAAATTCACAAGACATGTCACCAAAGTCTTCACAGACATATATCTCAGGAAAAGTATATTCATTCATTCATTCATTATCTGTTTACCCTCCTCTTATGTAGGACTTACACCCCCCAGGACTGACAAGCAGGTGCCTGGGGTCAAAGGCCCGTCGAGGAGCAGACACTCATGGATCAGACAGAGCATCCAGGATGGGTGATCAGCCCGATGCCTGGAATGGGATGAAGGAAGTAGATGAAACGAAATATTGGTGAAATGGATGAAAGGAAAGGTGATGATGGGGCAGTTGTTGGAATGAATGGCGGGGGAAACCGGAGAACACAGAAAAAACCCGCCCAGACGCCGGATCGTCCATCACAGCTCCCACATGCAGGTCCCTGGGATTGAAGTCGGGCCGCCTCGGTGGGAGGCGAGCGGTCTAACCACTCGGCCACGGCGCCGCCAGGAAAAGTATATACTGTGGATATTCACAAGACGTGTCACCAAACTCTTCACAGACATAAATCTCTGGCAAAGTGTATACTGAGGATATTATCACGACGTACCACCAAACTCCTACATACATATATCACTGGCAAAGTGTGTACTGAGGATATTTATATGACGTGTCACGAAACTCCTACAGACAGATATCTTCGGCAAAGTGTATACTGAGGAAGTTCATAAGACGTGCCACCAAATTCCTACAGACAGATATACACGGCAAAGTGTATACTCAGTATATAGAAAAAGACTTGTCACCAAACTCCTACAGACATACATACCTGACAAAGTCTATACTGAAAATATACACAAGAAATGTCACCAAACTCCTACAGATATATATACCCGGCAAAATGTGTACTCAGGATATACACAAGACGTACCACCGAAATCCTACAGACAGATATCCCAGGCAAAGTATAAGCTCAGGATATACACAATACATACCACCAAACTCCGACAGACATATATCTCTGGTAAAGTGTATACTGAGGATACTCATAAGACGTACACCAAACTCCGACAGACATATATCCCTGACAAAGTGTATACTGAGGATATTAACACGACGTACCACCAAACCCCTACAGACATATATCCCTGGCAAAGTGTATACTGAGGATACTCATAAGACGTACACCAAACTCCGATAGACATATATCTCCGGCAAAGTGTATACTCAGGATATACACAAGACGTACACCAAACTCCGACAGACATATATCTCTGGCAAAGTGTATACTCAGGATATACACAAGACGTACACCAAACTCCTACAGACATATATCCCTGGCAAAGTGTATACTCAGGATATACACAAGACGTACACCAAACTCCGACAGACATATATCTCTGGCAAAGTGTATACTGAGGATACTCATAAGACGTACACCAAACTCCGACAGACATATATCCCTGACAAAGTGTATACTGAGGATATTAACACGACGTACCACCAAACCCCTACAGACATATATCCCTGGCAAAGTGTATACTGAGGATACTCATAAGACGTACACCAAACTCCGATAGACATATATCTCCGGCAAAGTGTATACAGAGAAAATTCACAAGCCGTATCACGAAACTCCTACAGACAGATATCTCCGGCAAAGTGTATACTGAAGATATTCATAAGACGTGTCACGAAACCCCTACAGACATATATCTCCGGTAAAGTGAATACTGAGGATATTCATATGACATGCCACGAAACCCCTACAGACAGATATTCCTGGCAAAGTGTATACTGAGGAATTTCACAAGACGTACCACTAAACTCCTACAGACAGATATCCCCGGTAAAATGTATACTGAGGATAATCACAAGACGTGTCACAAACTCCTACAGACAGATATCCGCGGCAAAGTGTATACTCATGAAATTCACAAAACGTACCACCAAACTCCTGTAGACATATATCTCTCGCAAAGTCTATACTCAGGATATTCATAAGACTTTTCACCAAACTCCAACAGTCAGATATCTCTGGCATGGTGTATCCTGAGGACATACCCAAGACGTACCACCAACCACTTTCAAACACATATCTCTCGCAAAGTGTATGCAGAGGATATTCACAAGACGTGTCACCAAACTCCTACAGCCAGATATCCCTGGCAAACTGCATATTGAGGAAATTCACAAGACGTACCACGAAACTCCTACAGACATATACCCCGGCAAGGTGTATACTGAGGAAAATCACAAGACGTACCACCGAAACTCCTGCAGACAGATATCCACGGCAAAGTGTATACTGAGTATATTCACAAGGCGATCCACCAAACTCCTACAGACAGATATCTCCGGCAAAGTATATACTGAGAATATTCACAAGACGTACCACAAACTCCTACAGGTAATATCCCTGGCAAAGTGTATACTGAGGATATACACAAGAAGTACCACCAAACTCCTACAGACATATATCCCTGTCATAGTGTATACACTGGATATACAAAAGACGTGTCAATAAACTACTACAGATATATATCCCTGGCAAAATGTATACTGAGGATATTCACAAGACGTGTCATCAAACTCTTCACAGACATAAATCTCTGGCAAAGTGTATACTGAGGATATTAACACGACGTACCACCAAACTCCTACAGACATATATCCCTGGCAAAGAGTATACCCAGGATATTCATAAGACGTGTCCCCAAACTTCTACAGACAGATATCTTCGGCAAAGTGTATACTGAGGAAGTTCATAAGACGTGCCACCAAACTCCTACAGACATATATCCCTGGCAAAGTGTATATTCATGATATACACAAGACGTGTCAACAAACTCCTACAGACATATATCCCTGGCAAAGTGTATACAAAGGATATTCATAAGACGTACACCAAAATCCGACAGACATATATCCCTTGTAAAGTCTGTACTGAGTATATACACAAGAAGTGTCACCAAACACCTAAAGACAGATATCCCCGGTAAGGTGTATACTCAGGATATACACAACACGTACCAACAAACGCCTATAGACATATATCCCTGTCAAAGTGTATACTTAGGATATACACAAGACGTGTCACCAAACTCCTACATACAGATATTTTTCGCAAAGTGTATATACTGAGGATATTCACAAGTGGTGTCACCAAACACTTACATACAGATATCTCTCGCAATGTGTGTACTGAGAATATTTACAAAGACGTGTCACCAAACAATTACAGACAGATTTCCCTAGCAGAGTGTATACTGAGTATATTCACAAGACGTACCACCAAACTCCTACAGACAGATATCCCTGGCAGAGTGTATACTGAGGATATTCACAAGACGTCACCAAACTCTTACAGCCAGATATCCCTGGCAAAGTGTGTACTCAGGATATTCACAATACGTGTCACCAAACTCCTACAGACAGATATCCCTGGCAAAGTGTATACTGAGGGTATTTATAAGACGTGTCTCCAAACTCCTACAGACAGATATCTCCGGCAAAGTGTATACAGAGAAAATTCAAAAGCCGTACCACGAAACACCTACAGACCGATATCTCCGGCAAAGTGTATACTGCGGGTATTCATAAGACGTGTCACGAAACCCCTACGGACATATATCTCCGGCAAAGTGTATACACAGGATATTCACAATACGTGTCACCAAGCTCCTACAAACAGATATCCCTGGCAAAGTGTATACTCAGGAATTTCACAAGACGTACCACCAAACTCCTACAGACAGATATCCCCGGTAAAGTGTATACCGAGGATAATCACAAGTCGTGTCACAAACTCCTACAGACAGATATCCGAGGCAAAGTGTATACTCATGAAATTCACAAGACGTACCACCAAACTCTTGCAGACATATATCTCTCGCAAAGTGTGTACTCAGGATATTCATAAGACTTTTCAACAAACTCCCACAGACAGATATCTCTGGCATGGTGTATACTGAGGACATTCACAAGACGTACCACCAAACACTTACAAACAGATATCTCTCGCAAAGTGTATACTGAGGATATTCACAAGATGTGTCATCAAACTCCTACAGACAGATATCCCTGGCAAAGTGTATACTGAAGGTATTCACATAATGTGTCACCAAACTCCTTCACAAGGATTTTTCTGGCTAAGATTATACTATGGATATTCACAAGACGTATCACCAAACACCTACAGACAGATATCCCTGGCAAAGTGTATACTGAGGATATTTGCAAGAGGTACCTCGAAACTCCTACAGACAGATGTCCCTGGCAAACTGCATATTGAGGAAATTCACAAGACGTACCACGAAACTCCTACAGACATATACCCCGGCAAGGTGTATACTGAGGAAGTTCACAAGACGTACCACCAAACTCCTGCAGACAGATAACCAGGTCAAAGTGTATACTGAGTATATTCACAAGGCGATCCACCAAACTCCTACAGACAGATATCTCCGGCAAAGTGTATACTGAGGATATTTACAAGACGTACCACAAACTCCTACAGATAATATCCCTGGCAAAGTGTATACTGAGGATATACACAAGAAGTACCACCAAACTCCTACAGACATATATCCCTGTCATAGTGTATACACTGAATATACACAAGACGTGTCAATAAACTACTACAGATCCCTTGCTAACTGTATACTGAGGATATTCACAACACGTGTCACCAAACTCTTCACAGACATATATCTCTGGTAAAGTATATACTGAGGATATTCACAAGACGTGTCACAAAACTCTTCACAGACATCTATCTCTGGCAAACTGTATACTGAGCATATTCACAAGACGTGTCACCAAACTCTTCACAGACATATATCTCTGGTTAAGTATATACTGAGGATATTCACAACACGTGTCACCAAACTCTTCACAGACATATAACTCTGGTAAAGTATATACTGAGGATATTCACAAGACGTGTCAACAAACTCTTCACAGACATATATCTCTGGCAAAGTGTATACTGGGGATATTCACAACACGTGTCACCAAACTCTTCACAGACATATATCTCTGATAAAGTATATACTGAGGATATTCACAAGACGTGTCACAAAGCTCTTCACAGACATCTATCTCTGGCAAACTGTATACTGAGGATATTCACAAGACGTGACACAAAACTCTTCACAGACATCTATCTCTGGCAGACTGTATACTGAGGATATTCACAAGACGTGTCAACAAACTCTTCACAGACATATATCGCTGGCAAAGTATATACTGTGGATATTCACAAGACGTGTCACCAAACTCTTCACAGACGTAAATCTCTGGCAAAGTGTATACTGAGTATATTAACACGACGTACCACCAAACTCCTACAGACATATATCCCTGGCAAAGTGTATACTGAGGATATTTATAATACGTGCCACCAAACTCCTACAGGCAGATATCCCTGGCAAAGTGTATACTCAGGATATACACAAGAAGTGTCACCAAACTCATACAGACATATGTACCCGGCAAAGTGTATAATCAGGATATACACAAGACGTACCACCAAACTCATACAGACATATATTTGTGGCAAAGTGTATACTCAGGATATACACAAGGCGTACCACCGAAATCCTACAGACAGATATCCCAAGCAAGGTGTCTACTCAGGATATACACAAGACGTACCACCAAACTCCTACAGACATATATCCCTGGCAAAGCGTATACTCAGGATATACACAAGACGGATCACCAAACTCCTACAGACATATATCCCTGGCAAAGTGCATACAGAGGATATACACACGAAGTGTCACCAAACTCCTAAAGACAGATATTCCCGGTAAGGTGTATACTCAGAATAATCACAAAACGTACCACCAAACTCCTACAGACAGATTTCCCCGGCAAAGTGTATACTCAGGATATTCACAAGACGTGTCACCAAACTCCTACAGACAGATATCCCTGGCAAAGTGTATACTGAGGATATTCACAAGACATGTCACCAAACTCCCACAGTCAGATATCCCTGGCAAAGTGTATACTAAGGTTATTCACAAGACGTGTCACCAAGCGCTTACAGACAGATATCCCTGGCAAAGTGTATACTGAGGATATTCACAAGACGTGTCCCCAAACTACCACAGACAGATATCCCTGGTAAAGTGTATATTGAGGATATTCACAAGACGTGTCACCAAACTCCTACAAACAGATATCCCTGGCAAAGTGTATACTGAGGATATTCACAAGACAAACGAATGCCTCTAAAGGAATTGAGCGCAAGATCCAGGACGGATTCTGAAACGGAAGAACAGGACATCAATAATCTCATCAACGATATATAGAACGCACTGAGACTTCCCTGAAAGAAAGTTTCAAGCAGTGTTTGTAGATTATACGAAGGATTTCGATAAGCTCAATAAAATCTATACTACTCTCAAAGTTGAAACCCTTAATGGGAGAAAATGAATTTACCGCAACAACATGCATATTTAAGATACAAATTAAGTCAAAATTAGAAAAAAGGAACAGAGCATCAAGAAAAAAGGATAGTAGATATAATTGACTGTGAACAAAATTTTACCTGATTCCGTGCACTTTAGTTGAATGGCATACTATAGGGAGACCATCTAAGTTCCCTTCTGTTTAACGCTTTCACATACGACGTTGTATGTGCGACTAGACAAAAGGCGGAGGATGTAAAAATAAACGTACACGCTGGCGACAAGATCATCTGGTTTCACTCCAAAAGTCAACCAACCAATTGAGCAAGTAGGCAAAAGAATACAAACTAGAAATGTACGCGGCAAAAGTCGTCAAGATGATTTTCTGCAACGGAGGTTGAGATGACAGAACATGTGTAGCCAGAAACGGAACCACTCATGACAGTCAACGACTTCAAATACCTGGGACTGACATTACAAACCACAGCCAGGTAATTCAGAATATATATAAAGTCTAGAGTAACAATGCCATAAAAGCCATGTTTGACATCAAGGTAATATCCAGACCCATTACAAACCGGCACGGGATTGTTCGACGCGAAAATAGTTCCCATTGCTACATAGGAATAGGTATCGTGTGGGAAAAGCTAAGCGTAAAGGATTTATGACATTGGAAGCAATTGTATCAAAACATACAATATCAAGACTAGCCTATGCTCTCACTCTCTTCCAGACAACTGGAAATGATTGCACGAAAAAGAAAGGGAGATAAATGAGATCCGCCCAACTTCTACAAGACGAAGGCCATGGTCCTGGGTTGACACTAATTAAGAACTCTGACATCTTGTGAAGTCGTTGGCAGTGCATCGACACCACCATATAATATTCAAAACCAAGTTTTTCATGACTCCTTCAACTGTGTGACGGTTACCACAGGCAGAAAACTAGTAAACCTCCAGTGGAGGTTAATAAGCACTTCGAAATGATCGGAGTGTAAAAGAGCACACGGTGTGATCACACCAGCGCTTGTGTTCAATGGTCTTATTAAAAATAAAGTGCGCATTTCGTATTGAATTTATAAACTATAAGCGCTATCAAGAGAACATTTTTAATTCACTCCCTTAAAGAAAGTATATGCGTAGTTTAATGGGTTACTATTGAATAGGAACGGTTGTATGGAGGCATGAGAATTAAAGGAGTCGTGATAGCAGCGAATATAGCTGGTCCTCGCTTAGAAGATTTCGATGCTTGTGTTTTACCTCTAGTTTGAAATATGCACTAAATGTCTTAAAATTCTTTAGAATCGACTTGTAGCTGAACAATTGACTATTTAATGGAGGTAAATATTGAATAAAACCGATTCTTCATGGTACCGTTATAACTTCAGTAGAACGAAATTTTTACCAACAGATCAGCCGAGCGGTTAAAACAGCTGTTGCCAATTTTCTGCGGGATGAAAAATCGAATGTTCGACATTCGATTTCTGTAGAGTATCCTATTTATCTCACTTTGTGTACTGCACTTAATACGCACACGCAAAATATAATTTTGCTTGTTACTGAATATGACTGTCCCTAAAAAACATTATCATTGCGGTTGTGAAGAAACTGACAAAACTCAGTGACGTGAAGTACTAGAAGACATTCGAATAGAGAAATTATTTCATTTCTGTATCTTATATTTCACTGCATTTTACAACAAAATATATTTACACTTGAAAATGTTTTCTAGTTATTTTTTTGAAGACTGTATTTATAAGTTATTTTGTTATTTCAGTGACTGGAGTTTATAGTTTAAAGAAAGCTCTTATAACTGGAGCCTTCAGTGTAACCTCCAAAGATAATAACAAAAAATTTTAAAGGAAACATTTTTCCGAAAACAATCCAAATTGTAATGCTAGAGAGTCCCTAATACTCGTAAACAGCTCAAAAAGTGTTGATAAAAGTTTTATTTAATATTGAACATTTTCAGGAAGCAAATAAGCGGTGTTATACCTACGTCACAAGTCAAAGGTTGTTATATTTCGGTTCAAAAACTATCACCAAAGTAACAACAATATTACTGGATCTTACCGATAACTTATTACCATCTCTAAACCGAACTGAAATAATTTTTACATTCTAAAATGAATGATTCTGAAAAAATAACATTATATGCAATACAATCGATTATTCTGCCCATTATATTTAGTTATTCTGCAAGCTCTATTATTGCATTCTCTTCCACCTACCTACCGTAGATAACACCACGTTATACGTTTTGGGGTCCCCTGAATCCAAAAAAGGCATATTTAGAAAATGTTCCGTGTGTGTGTGTGTGTGTGGGGGGGGCACTTGTGTGAACAGCATGGGTCTATAACGAAACTTTCAATAAATACCAAACTTGTAATTAAAGAGGTAGAATCAGACTGAAAACTTCAATACTATAGTCTTGATTTGAATCACAAAATTTTCGGTTTCCTTCCGGTTACTCTGACGCAAACCATAAGATTCGGGTTCAAAGGTATTCCCACAACCCTATGATTCCTCTACGTGGAAACGTTTTTATAGTTTTGATTTTCTCAAAATTTAGTGTGACGATTTGATTAAAATACCATACATTTAACTTATTTATATGAAAATTATAACGCGTATGATGAATTTTCTGGGACTAGGCTGTGAAGTCCTCTTCATTCGGAATGAATTTTATACAGTTTTGTACAAAGAGATAAGCAAAGCAAAGTGCACAAATATATAAATCTCTTAAAAATGCACAGCTTATTACAAATAACTTTTGTAGCATTAGCCATTTCGAGATATCCATCATTATTTGCTTTAAATTTTTAAATACTTTCACATTTTTTGAAAGTAATGTCGATTGTTTCTGGCAATATTATGAAAAGAGTTTTGGAATTTAATGGCCAGCACTGAGCGACTGGCCTTTAAACACGTGACTATCGATTCGGTTTGCTCTATCCCTCTCGTATCAACAACGAAATGTATAATGTAACCATTTCTGCAAAGATTTAGATTAATATGAAGTAAATAGAAAATTAAGCTATCGTAAGCTAGATAAGCATACGCGATAGTGGGTGGAGAAAATCATGTGATTGTAACACGTCAGATAATCCTATCCTAATCATTGCAAATATTCACGAGAAAACATTTAAACAAATTAAGCCTTTATTGCTGGAGGAGACAACAGGCAAATAGTAAATCGATACGAAAAGGTATTGTATTAGAAAATCTTTGTATGAATTAACAAGTATAATCACGTAATATTTCAAAGCGTACTGCTTAACTGTGGTGAAGGGCAGAGAAGATTTCAACAATGGTTAATGTTACAAAAATGTAATAATTCAATACCAGTTCATATATTAATGAGATACACGCCTAAACTGTATTCAAAATCCTTAAAGACATTGTTGAGAGACAGAGATAGAAAGAGACAGATATTTTTCTATATAGGGAGTTTTGGCAAATTCGGATTCTTTTTGTAGTTTTGCCCTTCAGAGAATTTACGCGCGCATACGTATACAGATGCTCACATGAACACAAAAATGCAGTAATAGTTTTTAAATAGGTTTTTTTTTGGATTTAGGGGCCTGAGAACATGAATTTTTTGTAATATCGCAATATTGAACTTTTAAGTGGAATCTAGTACTTCATCTAATACAATATCTAATTTATTTTCACAATTATTTATCCGATTTACCTATAAGAATGTTGCGCATAACATTTATATAATGCTTAATGTTTTTGCAGCAAGACCGTACATTAAGGTCTAACATTTTCCTACTAATACTTTTATCATATTTTTGATGCCTAAATATTAAGTATTGAAAATGAGAAGAACAAGAACCAGAAGAGGCAGATAAAGAATACATAGCTTGAATAATCTGTATTTATTTTTTATTTTTCAAAATGCACTATGGCTCTACAGTGAATCCTCGAACAGTTTTCGGTTCGTATCGGGAGAAAAAGGTTCCGTCAGAGCAATTTCTTCAACCAGGTTCATTAACGTGGTGTTACAAGGATTAATCTGCGCAATAAAAGTACTCAAGCTTAAGTAAACCATACAAGGCTACTTCTTTCAACATGCGATAACATCAAAACTAAACAGTTTTCTTTTAAAGCTTCAAATTATGATTTATAATGTGACACTTGACTTTGCTTTAGACTCAGCACTAGCAGCTATATCGTTCACACACGTTTCTATGTTGAGGTTTAAAATCACATAATGCCGATACTAAAACAAATTTAATGCACTCATTCATAAGACTTTTTCTACGTTCACTTTTATGTAGTCCCTACAAAGTATTCTACAGAAAGTTCAGTTTTTCAGTGTAATCCATGTTAATAAAGGTATCCTTTGCGGAAACAGTTCAATTACATATTTCATTGTAAGTACAAGGAAACCGAGTCGATAGTATGACTTTAAAAGTGGGTCGCCTTTAAATTGCAAAATCTTTTCATGACAGCGCGAGAGTCGTGTATTAAAGCTTTCAAACGAATAATAACGGATATTTCAGAAGTGCCAGAAAAGTTTATTTATCCAAATTGTAATGCTAGAGAGTCCCTAATACTCGTAAACAGCTCAAAAAGTGTTGATAAAAGTTTTATTTAATATTGAACATTTTCAGGAAGCAAATAAGCGGTGTTATACCTACGTCACAAGTCAAAGGTTGTTATATTTCGGTTCAAAAACTATCACCAAAGTAACAACAATATTACTGGATCTTACCGATAACTTATTACCATCTCTAAACCGAACTGAAATAATTTTTACATTCTAAAATGAATGATTCTGAAAAAATAACATTATATGCAATACAATCGATTATTCTGCCGATTTTATTTTTCAAAATGCACTATGGCTCTACAGTGAATCCTCGAACAGTTTTCGGTTCGTATCGGGAGAAAAAGGTTCCGTCAGAGCAATTTCTTCAACCAGGTTCATTAACGTGGTGTTACAAGGATTAATCTGCGCAATAAAAGTACTCAAGCTTAAGTAAACCATACAAGGCTACTTCTTTCAACATGCGATAACATCAAAACTAAACAGTTTTCTTTTAAAGCTTCAAATTATGATTTATAATGTGACACTTGACTTTGCTTTAGACTCAGCACTAGCAGCTATATCGTTCACACACGTTTCTATGTTGAGGTTTAAAATCACATAATGCCGATACTAAAACAAATTTAATGCACTCATTCATAAGACTTTTTCTACGTTCACTTTTATGTAGTCCCTACAAAGTATTCTACAGAAAGTTTAGTTTTTCAGTGTAATCCATGTTAATCAAGGTATCCTTTGCGGAAACAGTTCAATTACATATTTCATTGTAAGTACAAGGAAACCGAGTCGATAGTATGACTTTAAAAGTGGGTCGCCTTTAAATTGCAAAATCTTTTCATGACAGCGCGAGAGTCGTGTATTAAAGCTTTCAAACGAATAATAACGGATATTTCAGAAGTGCCAGAAAAGTTTATTGAAAATAAATTATGTATTTTAAAAAAGCTTTGTTTATTCTATTCCTTATAGTTTGACTACCACACAAAATTATCAAAATTCCTTCCGAATGAAGACCACTTTATAAAATATTCATAGAAAATTCAAAGTACGCATTTTATTTTTCATGCAATATATTTGGTATTACGATCTAAATCGATGAAACCATTTTCGAAAAATCAAGAATATTGAACATCTGTCCACGTGAAGGGTAGTTTTGGGTGTGGAGATTTTCTTGAAAGTCATCATATTGTACTTTTGGAAGAAACTGAACTTAAATTACAAGTCTGGTATTTATCGGAATTTTCGTTTTTTGAGTTTTACCATTCATAGACACACCTACCTACACACAGATAGATAAACAGTCACACTGTATAAGAACTTCATCTGTTCCCTTTTATTCAGGTGGTATTCGCTTTGAGTTTACGCTGTTCACAAGCAGATATACAGACAGACACACATACAAACACACACACACAAGCATTTGTTTTATAAAACTATTTGTTTCTTCAGAATACCCCAAAACATGCATTTCCGGAGAAATTTCGATCAAATTTTAAACGAATTACAATATTTCGATTATTTACTGCCTGCAAATGGTGCAGGAAGCAAAAATCTGGATTTTTTCCTTGATACATAGCAATGTGCACCCTTTTCTTATTAGCGTTTTTCTAAGGATTACTAGTAAGCATTAGAGACAACATCTTGTACATCAGCGAGAGTCAAACCTCACAACATCTAGCGAAATGGAAGGCAACCCATTATGGCAGGCTGAATAAGCCAAGAAGCTATAATTTTAGGACATGAAAATAGCATTTTCAAAATACGATTAACTTATGTAATTTTTCTATTACCGTTGTTCCATTAGCCGTTACATTTATCAGCTGGCTCCCTCATAAAGGTATTTATTTATTGGAAATACTTTTGATTATATTGGCAGAAAACTGATTTTTACTTTCTCTACTACGTATAGTAAGTAGGGGAAACATTGCATTCCACCCAAAAATTCGGTACCGAGATCTCACCGGAAATACATGTTTTTAGGTTGCCTGAACTCAAATAAAGCATTTTTGGAAGCATGTCCATGTGTGCGTCTGTCTGTTTGTGTGTCTGTCTGCATGTGAACAGCATGACTCGAAAACGAAAACTCGGATAAATAACAAACTTGGTATTTGAATTTAGTATCTTCCAAGGATGCGACACAAAGATTTTCTAGAAAATCCCCCAATCCCAGACTGTCCTTTACGTGGAACATTTTTCGTAAATTTTTATTTTCTTAAAAGTGGCACTATCGATTTTGATTAAAATCTCATATGTTTAAGATGCTTTTATGGTAAATGATATGTATATCTTGAATTTTCTGGGAATGTTTCCAAAAGTCGTCTTCATTCTTAGTGAATTTTGCAGAACAGGTACACCGTAAGAATTAGAGAACATTTTACTGCACAGAAAATGTATACGTCGTTAAAATACACAATTTATGTCATATGCTTTTTCTTGTCGAGTGAAGCATTTTAGAGCTATTCCTTGTTTGTCTAAATTTTCCAATATTTAAACTTTTTATCAAATGGGAATTCGTTTTTGTTTGTTTGTATGTCCTGGACATGCAAAGAGATCCGTATGCTCCACAAAGCGACCAGCTCTTAAAGGATTTGACTGTTGCTTAAAGCCCCTTGCACCTATAATACAATTAGCAATACGATAGTTTCTGCAAAATTTTATATCGATTAGCATGAAGTAGATGGAGAATACATTTGTATAAATAGTTTGTACAAGGGAAAATCATGTGATTGTAACGCTTCGGATTTTTTTTATTAAATGATGTATATAGATACAGTCGTGTAAATGTAAGACAGTTTTCCTTATAACTGCTATTAGTTTACCAAAACTTGATGTCTACATTTTCACAGTTGCTACATTTATTGGAATATTTTACCGTAATTAAGCAGAGACAAACCTTTGGACTGTAGCTAGTATAAATATCGGTACGTAATACGCTGTAGGCAATGGAATACAACTCAAACTATAAAGCTACGTCTAGAACGCTTACCAAACGCAACATAATATAATATGGCTTGTTAACTTGTTTCATATCATTTGCTGATTTATATAAACACAATTATGTGCATTCTTTTTCATCTTTCCTTTGAGTTTAATGTAACTAATTCTCCAATCAGTTCGTTGTAATTATCTGATATCTCTTCCTGGGAGTTCATATCATGCAAATCTCCTTCCATCTTTTCCATTATCAACGTTCCTGCACAGACGGCTCCGCAATGAGCGTAGTGCGTTCACCAACTTCAACCTTGCATACATTAATATTTATTTGTGAAGTTAAAGAAATTTAATACTGTATGAAGTAAAATCCTTTACTTATAGGGACTGAAAGTGTTTTAAGGCTTCGTTGCGAAACTCCGGCTGAACAGTAAAATATCGCTCTCCATTCTTATAACTCATTTAACGAACATTTAGGACATGCATTATTAGTCTCTCTTTTTTAATTATGGACGCTCTTTAACCGCTGTCGTCTTTAGCGCCCTATTCCATATTGGGCGTGAAAAACCGATAATTTTGCTCAGAGGAGCCTTTATCGACTTGAGGTTCTTTTACGTGCCGTAAATCTACGACACAGGACCACCGGTTTTACTTCCTTTCCGAAGAAAGCCATGCCAAGGATCTTTACTTCCGAAAAAAGTCCATTGCGCTCCGTCGGGTTTGAACCCGTGACCTCGGGAATTAGAAAACTATTAGTCATGCAAATATATTAACCATATGGCAGTGTTTTAATTACACTTATTACATACATTCTTTAAAAGGAAATAATAACAATTTTACCATGCCACGTTGTTTGTGCGGAAGGGTATCCATGATAATGTAAAGTGGTGACTGTCACACAAAATGTGCATTTAACCAACTTCTCCATTTTGAGTTATGTTTTTCACAGAAGGATAAACAACTGTCTACATCAAATGATCACTTATTTATTTATTTCGATACAGGAAACGTGAAAACATTAATTTGTGTGGGAGTATATATATATTATTATATAGTTTATAGTATAGTATATATAGTAATTTAGGGTGGAATGCAATGATACTTCTCTGCTTTAGGTACCTAGAAGTTAAGAAGTTTCAAAAATGGGTTCTTATATCGTTTTAATGTAAGTTTTGAAAATGTTTCTTGCTACAGTTACCTGCGAGAATGTTAAGTGCCCTCCAGGACAATATTGCTCCTTGAACGAAGACTGGTGCAGCTGGAAACCTTGCGCTCCAAGAATTAAATGCATTGACTCCAACAGCACAGGTTTGTATTGCAGATAATTCTTTCAAAACAGACATTTCATGCATGAAGTCTTATGTCTTATTCATGTTTAGCATTCCATTTCAATATACACTCCCGGTAACAAGTATACACGTACTCCTTCAAAAAATTCTATCAGCCAAACTAATGGAGAGAAAATTCTAATTTTTTCTACATGAAGTTCAAATGATAATACAGTCTACGATTTTGGAGATTTTCCAGATCGTTAATTTTATCAGCTTTATAAAGTTTTGAAAAATATAACAAAACTGCAATTTTTTGTATGTGCTGTTTACAAAATTATCTTTAATAGTAGAGCATATTTTGTGTAATACCTGATTGTGTGGTGAAAACGGGTTTCTATTTGACGGAGGAATAAAATGTTAAAGATGAAAATTTTCAACGTTTTCCCCCTAATTGCTCATTTTCTGCTCACATTTTACGATTTCACGAATTTATTTCTCCACCACTTTGTCACATATCGACGAAAGTGTGTGCATGTATAGACAAAAAATTCTGATGTGTTACACTCACATGACTTCCATCCTTTTGTAAAAACTATTTTTACAAACGCTTATTCTCCATCTACTTCATGTTAATCGAGATGAACATTTGCAGAAACTATCTTATTGCTATTTTTGTAGGTGTAAGGGGAATATAGAAATACAGAAGATTTTAAGCGATAGTGAGATCTTTTATTTTGGTTCCTACGTGGAGAATTCCATTTTCTTTGCATCTTCAGGATATACCAGGTGAGTCAGCTAGCTCTGGGTATTCGTATCTATGCAACCCGCCGTATATAGTCTAATGTGAAAGCATTGACCCTTTCAGCAAACAAACTGTTATTGTAGCTCTGCTCTTCTATTCGGTACTATACGCAACTAGCATTAATGATGTAAAGACCTGAATCAGAACCAAACAGCTGCGAAAACCTTAAAAAGGACGCTGTTTCATGGATATAATGCTTGCAAGGAAATAGAGGAACGTTTTCCCGAAGAGCTCGATAAACTATGTGGGTTCTGGCCGAGTGGTTTAACTGCCGGACTATAGTGAAGCAAAGTTTAGCTTCGGAGGTTCGAATCTGATACAACTAAAATTATTTTGGCCCTTTTTTCTCTCTCTCCCCCCTTGTGTTTATTTTCTGCACTTTAGTGTACTAATTTATTTATTTCTCTTACTGGCTCTCCTGTGAGCAAAGACATAAGAATTACAATCAGATAATGTGTATCATGTTTACCATAATAATCTGTACCGTATCTGGTATTGTAAACCGTGTTACGTAGTTAGCCTTCATTCTCTTGGGCGCATATCGACGATATTAAACACAACAGCTTTTTGTATCATGTTTAAACCTTATGCTTCACTTCCTCTATTGACAAAGGAGTTGTAAATGTGCTCAGTTCACGGGTAAACAGAATAATAAATTGTTAAAGAGCATGGATTTCAACAAGGAAGTAAATGTTTAAAATGATGACCATCTTCATCAATGCGCATTTGTGTACGTTGCCGGAGAGACCTTCTTGCATGCTGTAACATGCGCGGTGGAATCTGCCTGCATTCTTCACGTATGAGTGTGCCCGTATATGGTTTGGACTTTGCAGTGGAAAGCATGACGATTATTCTATTTTGTACACATTTATAATGTTATAAAAATGTTATTTATATCATATGAAATTAAAGACCCAAAGAGATAAAACAAAAGGTAATAAGAAGCTTGAAATTCACTCGAAGGATTTCAACCCGAATTAAAGTGTCACAGTGATAAAGCAACCATTATAACACCACTCGGCCAATGCTACTTTGCGACACGATGTTCCTTTACGAATTAGTAATCGCAGAACCAGACCCCGCCTCCAATCTTTACACGATTTTTTCAGCGGCATACAGTATTTTGAGCTCGGTTTGGAAATTTTAATTCAAACAAATAAACTGCATCAGTCATTACACTTACTGTATGATCTGAAATACGCCATAGTTTGTGAAATAAGAGAAATTATCTACCTAATAGTTAGCATTTTTTACAATGCTGTACATTGACTAACGGTTTAAATCCAATTGGTCGCACTGTGTAGATCTGCCATTTTGTTTTCAAATGGTTTTGTCAACCGATGCAAGTGATAGGTTGTTCCTTAAGGGACGTTTTCAATGGGGTGCATGGATGTATGCTAAAGAATAAAATTTTGTAAAATTGGCTAAAATTGCTACTGTAGCTCTCAGTGTCAGGGTGGGATGATTTTTGCATCGACATACATAGCGATTGCATTCTGTCCCGTAAAACACATAAGCACTGAGTTATGTATCCCTCCTCTATAAAGTGTTACGCAAATCAGCCATTAGAAGGCATTCAAGAAAGGCGTAAGTCACGTGTGTCGCTTAGCACGTTGATAAACTCAAAAATAAATAGGCGCAACAGACTCACCTGGTATATCCAAAACAATAATAGTAGCATATATAGAGGGCTTCTGGCGCAGTTTTGCGTTTATATGGGAAAGGATAGGGAAAACGAGGGTGGATGCGGAGGAAAATGCGTTTATATGGGGAAGATAGGGACTACGAGGAGCGATGCTAGGCTAGATAGAGGTTGAAGGAGTGGGGATGCGCTTTATATGAGAGATACGGGGAATACGAGGAGAAGTGTTAGACTAGATAGAGTTTGAGATGTGGAATATACATTTATGTGGGAAAGATAGGGAAAATGTGAACAGATGCTAGGATAGACAGATGCTGAAGCAGGGAGAATATGAACATATATACAGAAGAGATAGGGGATACGTGGAGAGGTACTAGACTACTCAGGGCTTGAAGGGTAGAGTATGGCTTTTTATATGAAGAGGGTATATGCTAGGTTGAGAGAACCTTCAAGGAGGAAAGATGCGTTTATATGTAGAAGACAGGGAAAAGCAGGACAGTTCTGAGGTAGAGCAGGGATTGAAGGAGGGGGAGATATGCTTTATACGACAGAGATAGGGCATACGAGGAGAGGTGCTAGTGTAGACAGAGGTTAAGGAGTAGGGTATACGTTTATATGAAGAATGTATGGAAAACGGAGGCAGAGGGTATGATAGACAGAAGCTGGGCCACTTTTGCGTTTATGTGGGAAAGGATAGGGAAAATGACGGTAGATACGACGGTTCAAGGAGGAAAATGCGTTTATAGGGGAGAGATAGGGAATACCAGGGATGATGCTAGGCTCGTCAGATGCTAAAGGAGGGAGGGATACGCTTTATACGAGAGAGATAGGGAATACAAGGAAAGATGCTATACTAAACAGGACTTGAAGGGTAGAATATGGCGTTTTATATGGGAGAGATAGCGAACCGAGGAGAGGTATTAGGCTAGGAGGTTTGAATGATAGAGTAGGCGTTTATATGCGAGAAATAGGGAATACTAGGGTCGATGCTAGGCTAGACAGGGCTGAAGTAGGGGAATTCGCCTTATATGAGAGAGGTAGGGGAATATGAGGAGAAGTGTTATGCTAGACAGAGTTTGAGGTGTGGAGTATGACTTTTATGGGAAAGATAGGGAAAACGTGAACAGATGATAGGCTAGACAGATGCTGAAGGACGGGAATATAGGCTTATACGGGAGAGATAGGGAAATACGAGGAGAGGTGCTAGACTAGACTGATGCTGAAGGAGGAGGGGATACGCTTTATACGGAAGAGATAGGGAATACGAGGAGAGGTACTGGACCATACAGGACTTGAAGGGTAGAATATAGCGTTTTTATATGGGAGAGCTAGCAAACCGAGGAGAGGTATTAGGCAGGAAGGTTTGAATGACAGAGTATGCGTTTATATGGAGAGACGAGGAAAACGAAGGTAGGTGCTAGGTTGAGAGAGTCTTCAAGGAGGAAAATGCATTTATATGAGAACGGTAGGGAATACGAGGAGAGGTGCTAGGCTAGAGAGGGGCTGAGTAGTAGAGTATACGTTTATATGGGGGAAATGTGGAAAACGGGAGTGGTACAAGGATAGACAGGGGTTGAAGAAGGCGGAGGAATGTAGATTTATATGGTAATAATATAGATAGTAATTAGATTATAAAACATTTCTCATCCAACGTTACAACACTTTTATATACTTTTTTCTAAACCTTACAAACTTTTTATATGTTAAACAGTAGTGTGCGAGACGGAGAGGGACAAACTGTATATCTGTTTACAGTGAAGTATACATCCTAACCTATTCCCACCTTGTATATTCTGGATCTTCTCATTGTCTATTCATTCCTATCATCATCTAACGTAACCACGTAACAAGACGTAACACAACGTAACATAACAGCATGACAAGACGCCATACTAAGTAACATAAGCACGTAACCACGCAACATCACGTGACATCTCGTAACCAGAAACGTCACACGACGTAACAACACGTAGCAACTATGTAACCGCGTAACAAAACGTGAGAACAACACGTAACCAGCCCATTGCTAAGGTAATCTAAGCTAATCCATCCTTCATAACTTAGACAACAAGTACGAGAACCTAGCCTAGATTAACCTGACCAATCTCAAACGTTCATCTTATCATCTATTCCACTCAGTCATCGTCTAACCTAATCTGGCTAACCAGAGATAACCTCAGCTTTGTATTAGTGAAATTGCAATGTTTTATTCGGGCTTTATTATTCGAGAGGTTTAATTGAAAAGTTTACGCCAAAATACCTTTACTTTAGTTCGTTGTAGGTGTCTCTCCCCTTTTTATCTACGCTTGAGACTAGCACTAGGATTGCTCCTATTGGCAGGGTTACCATCTTCCCTTCCATCTTCTTCTTTCTTCATCAGTCATCAGATAGTTGCATACACAGCACACGGATAACCTTCATTTTTTTAAGATTGTAGACTCACGAGAAAATCTTCATCTCCGACTTACATTCTTTTAAGCGCTGGTTGTAATGGCGTAATGTCCATACGCATATGTCGTTATTCCATCCTCAGCAATAACTCTTTTATCATCAAACGGAATCAATGTGATTTTATTCACTTGCTCTGTGGCAAGAGCATGCTCCCGAGACAGGATCAGATGTATGGGTGTTCTGATGATTTCTCCGGTTTTAAGACAGCATAACTCTCAAATGTAATGTACTGATTGATAGCACTACGTTTAATGCCTTTAATCTTTTTTATCATTGAGTCATGGATATCTAGTGCGTACATCTTAGGTCGTAGTCCGACAAAGCGCTGGATGATTTTACCATTAGCATCATCTTTAAATTTTCCCAACACCTTCTTGTTTAGAGCTGAATAGCATATATGGTTGACAGGGTAATCAGCTGTATCTAGGTGCTCGAGAAAACGTAGCTTGTCCTGGTAGACATCTTCAGTCATCACACGATGAATGAACGAATCAGTATCCATATACATGAGCTTCAGGTTTTCAGATCCATAATATGGCAACAACACATCATAATGATAGTGGTACATTAATGTCCTGGAGATATCCAACACACTCATTCCAATGTATATAGGCTTGTTGAATACGATCTGACGAGATGCCATATGTACAGAGGCTAGATTACCAGCATATATTGTTCGATCGATAAACGTAGGCTTTGCAATTAACTTTTCCAGTCTTCTCATTTGTCACCAGTCGTATATCCATACGGTTACGAAGGTTTTCTATTGTTTTTCCAAACATTGCGTTGTTAAACAGTTTGTAGAGGTCCTTCTCAAAATCATTTGCAGCCTTTTGTCGTAGTCTGTTGTTAAAGTCCACATACGGTTTTAACCACTGTGACTGGCAGAATTGTAGCACACGATGAATTTTTGTTAACCGTAGTCCATGATTAAGTGCTTGCTTCAAACCCATGTAATGTACTATATACTTCTTTCGAGGTCCAAGATGAGGTATCAGTTTCTTTGTACTCGAGTCCTTAGGTTTCATACACTCAGGCAGGAATGGTAAATCATTATGCAGATCGTGAAATTCTGTAGGATACTCGATATCGACTTCTAATATATATCCATGAGGATCATCTTCTTGTAGTCTTTCTAAGTCAATTTTCTCAGGTGATATCCACTCAAATCCACCATAAGGGAGGGCGTGACACATGGCCCACCTATATTGGTTATTAGCGTCCTCATATGTAATGAATTGGGTTGATCTCGACGGATCATACTTGTCCATGTAAGCGTTATTAGCCTCTGCATAACGGTGGGAGACTTGACATAAACCTCCTCTTATACCGGATTCCACCATGAGCAATTGGTCATAATCCTGTAACAGTTCCAGCTGAATTCCTGTATACAGCAACATGGCGTCCCATGTAAGTCCTGGAGAGGTAAAATAATGTGTTGGATCGACTTTATGCGTTTTGAGAGTTTGATCTCTAAATGTCTCAAAGACATCAGCTAGAAGAAGTACATCAGATATTAAGTAGAGGTCGCTGTACTCACCCAGGTTTCTTGCATTAAACAGCACCCATACATTTCTAGCATGATCGTAGTCAGCATCACTAATTTCTTCTTCATTCAGTTTATTGTAGAAGTAGTTCTTAGGAGGCAGGCAGGTTTCGTTCAAGACGTCCCATGAAGTGACGTAATCATAGGGAAATACACCCTTACGTGTCATCAACTTCATCTTGTCTTCTCCGAAGTGTTTCAATGTTTCAGGGTACGATGTTAGATTCTTCACCAGCTTATCGAAGCTTGTACTGAGAAACCGAAAGCTATCTACAAACCGAAGCTTTATATCTCCTACATACTTGGAGAATGATGTATAGCTTTCTTCAGAGCTAGGAATTACTTCCACCCGCTCACTTGTACATCCCAGCTCCTTAACAATGAAATGAGAGTCATACCCACTGAGGTTGTGCATGAAGACTGGAATATATTTAGGTGTTTTGCAGGCTAAATTACATTCATTATGCAGACTTCTCCGATATTCACCACTGATGTGATTATGGTCGCGTAATTTATAGTTCTCTTCAGTAAGGGGTTTTCCGCACAAGAAGCATACTGTAGAGGCGTTGAAATCCATCTGCTGTTGATCTGTAAGTTTCAGAGGCATGACGGATTTGTATATATTATTAATCTCCTTTGCAAGGAATGACAGGTATTCCATAAACGTCTGAGCAGCATCAACACCACGATATACATAGGGATGCTTAGGAAGACCAGTTTCCAGATGTTCAACGTTGGTTGATGGTTTAACGTAAAGCAGAAACTCATGGGAGCATGCTGCTGATAAGGGGATGTATATGAAGTTACAGGATTGGGTATGCATGTATGACATGGAGGGAGAATGCTTTCAAAGTGTGCGTAAATGACGTAAGGTAGTTTCAACATCCTTTCAAAATTTTTAAACTGTACAATTGATTTCTCCTTTGTAGGCATAACTACCCTTGCAACACCATGCTAATTACAGATGGTGGCATGTTCTTGTAGTTTTTCCAGTCCACTTTGTCCATATCGATCGTCAAAATGTGTAAAACAACGCTTACAGGTGTAAACACGTTCCTTACATTTGGTTTTCTGACGTCGAATAAGTTTCTCAAAATTCTTTATATAAACGTAGTGATGTCTCCCACTACTGTCACTCAATAGCAGGAGGTCACGATGGTCAGCTAGTTCAATCTCAGCAACCTTTATCGGATACACTTCATGCTTCTCATCCAGACCGAAGACGTTGATAGACATCCTGTTAAGCTTCTTAAATTTAGGTATTTGAGAAAGTGGCGTAGGGTGGGAAATACAGCTGAAGTCGTACTTATCTTGGAGTTGTTCGTATTTGCTCACCCGTTGTGCATCCTTCTCAACGAATTTAGCTAATACAGAATACATAAAGCATAGCTCATCAGTTAAATTCTGGATGTTAATGCAGGCTTTTCTTGCTTCAACAGATGACGGTAGGGGTATGTAACTACTTCCCCGTAACGGATTGTACTTGTTGATACGAAGTCGAACCCCTTCCACAGCAAGTAAAGCCCAGTTGCTACTCTTAGGCTGAGAATTCTCCATTTCAGTAACCATCTTCTTCATTTTCGTTTCCAACATAGAGACCAGGTCCGTTTCTAGGAAAACAGCTTGATTCCGTGTTTTAAATGTTTTTCACAGGTTTCTCCGACACTGTTAACAAATCTACACTCAGATAACAGATTAATTTTCACACTTTTGTGAATACCAAGCTCTTTATGTACAGCCTGGATTATCCGCTTTTTCGCCTCATGCAGGTACATATACAGGTCCTTAGTCGATTCACATCGTATAAAATATGATTTCAAGCGTCCATTGAATGAAGTTTCATATTCTTTCATGTCACAGTCATCCATGATAGAAAATATCTCTTGCTTAGTCGGTTATATTCTACGTTTCTTCTCAGGTCTGTTTATTTCACACGCATCTTCGTGTCGGCGACTCTTATAACTGTCTTTGAATGCTACGTTACAATATTTACACTTGAAGAACTTTTTACAAGGTAGCTCATGTCGTCTTTTATCATATCCACGGAGGAACGTCTTACAGCATTTACCACAAGAATATCGTGAGGCACTAGGAATGATATCCTTATATGAGGACTTATTCATTTTTCTTCTTGATATAATAAGGTATTAACCTTTCTTCAAGGAAATGTACGCCTCTTTACCTTGATAACACTTTAGAAGGTTGATTATTTTCTGAGAGAACAGCGATGTTAACACCTCAGGGATGATCAACAGAATGAATTTCAATGCTAGAGGTCGCTCTATTTATAGAGGATGCACGAACCTTTTTGGATCAATTATATAACGTATTAAGCCTTCTTCAAGGAAATGTTAGCCTCTTTACCTTGATAACACTTTAGAAGGTCGCTTATTTTCTAGGAGAACAACGATGTGGTCACCTCGGAGAAGATTAACAGAATGAAGTTCAATACTCAAGTTCGCTCTATTTATAGAGCAAACACGAACTTTTTTTGATCAATTATACTGAATATTAATACTAAAAAACGCTTATGAAGCGTGTAAGCTCTTATATTTCAATTCGTGTTACACTGATGTTCGAGCGTCTCCGTATAGCTTCGTATGCTTAGAGAAAGGGTAATGTATTACGAGGATGATGTATTGTTCGGCTATAATCGTACAGCTTCGGAGAGCTTGACTCGTGAAGGTGATGAACGATCCGTTGACCGAGCAAGAGGCAAGCATTCCCTCTGCGCAACGAAACCTAGAATCACAAAGATGCAAACGAAAGGAAATCGTGATAGCATACACCTCTCAGGCATTCTCCTGCAGACCAGGGAAAACCACGAAAAATCCCAGGCTAGAGTGAGCGTCCAACGGGACTCGAACCAGGGACTCTAGAGGTACACGTGAAAGATATAAATGAAAAGGATTTAAAGGGAAAGGAAAACGGAATCGACGAGAAACCACCCAGACATTCGCCTGCAGACCAAGACAAACCATAAAAAATATGACGTCGGAGTAGGCAACCAATGGGTATCGAAATCCTGAACCCTAAAAGCACACGTAAAAGATGCAAATTATATAGAACGAAAGGAAATCGCGATAGATGGCTAACCACCCAGATATTCACCCGCAGACCAGGGAAAATCGTGAAAAATCTGATGTCATAGTGAACAACCAACGGGACTCGAACTCTTGAACCCTAAAAGCACACGTAAAAGATGCAAATTATATAGAACGAAAGGAAATCGCGATAGATGGCTAACCACCCAGATATTCACCCGCAGACCAGGGAAAATCGTGAAAAATCTGATGTCATAGTGAACAACCAACGGGACTCGAACTCCTGAACCCTAAAAGCACACGTAAAAGATGCAAATTATATAGAATGAAAGGAAATCGGAATCGATGAGAAACCACTCAGGCATTCGCCTACAGACCAGGGAAAAACATGAAAAATCTCAGGTCTGAGCGAGTGGTCGACGGTAATCGAACCAGGGAAAACCTTCAGATTGTACACGTGAAAGATGTAAATCAAATAAAATGAAAGCAAATCGTGAAAGATGAGAAACCACCCAGACATTCGCCTACAGACCAGGGAAAATCATGAAAAATGTCAGAGTGAACAAGCAACAGGAATCAAACAAAGGGTCCATGAAGCACACGTGAAAGATGTAAATCAAATAAAATGAAAGAAAATCGTGATAGATGAGAAACCACCCAGACATTCGCCTACAGACTAGGGAAAATCACGAAAAATCTGATGTCAGAGTGAACAACCAACGGGAATCGAACTCCTGAACCATAAAATAACACGTAAAAGATGCAAATTATATAGAATGAAAGGAAATCGGATTCGATGACAAACCACTCAAGCATTCGCCTACAGACCAGGGAAAACCATAAAAATATGATGTCAGATAGATCAACCAACAGGAATCAAACAAAGGACCCTAGAAGCACATGTTAAAGATGTAAATCAAATAAAATGAAAGAAAATCGTGATAGATGGGAAATCACTCAGGCATTCGCCTGCAGACCAGGGAAAACCATGAAAAATCCCAGGATAGAGTGAGCGACCGACAGGGAAATCAAACAAAGGACTCTAGAAGCCCACGTGAAAGGTGTAAATCAAATAAAATGAAATAAAATCGTCATAGATGAGAAGCCACCCAAACATTCGCCTACAGACCAGGGAAAATCACGAAAAATATGTCAGAGTGAACAACCAACGGCAATCGAACGAGGGAAACCATCAGATTGTACACGTGAAAGATGTAAATCAAATAAAATGAAAGAAAATCGTGATAGATGGGAAACCACCCAGGCATTCGCCTGCAGACGAGGGAAAACCATGAAAAATCTCAGGTCTGAGCGAGTGGCCGACGGTAATCCAAACAGAGGGTCTCAGAAACACGTGTTAAAGATGTAAATCAAATAAAATGAAATAAAATCGTGATAGATGAGAAACCACCCAGACATTCGCCTACAGACCAGGGAAAATCACGAAAAATATGTCAGAGTGAACAACAAACGGCAATCGAACGAGGGAAACCATCAGATTGCACACGTGAAAGATTTAAATTATATAGAATGAAAGAAAATCGTGATAGATGGGAAACCACTCAGGCATTCGCCTGCAGACCAGGGAAATCGAGAAAAATCTGATGTCAGAGTGAACAACTAACGGTAATCGAACCAGGGAGACCATCGGATTATAACGTGAAAGATGTAAATGAAAGGGAGAGTAAATCGTGATAGATGAGAAACCAACCAGGCATTCGTAGCCAGACCAGCGAAAACTGCGAGAAACTAAGGTCAGAGTGACCGTCCCTACGGAAATCGACCCCAAGACCTCGAATGCAAATTACAGACGTTATCGACTGAACCAGACCGTAAAAACAGGTTTATACCATAGACCTCATAATAGGATGCCGTGCCAGATGACGTTCTACCTGTAGACAGACTGTCGGGGGTCAGTAGACATGCTGAAACGCGCATACCAACACCTCAATCCATTTCACAGCAAAGTTAAAAATAATTTTTATTATAATCTTTCTCTCCTTATTAATTAAATTCATGTATATACCCTATTATTTTTATATGTTTTCAATCCCTCAGTACTTTCTTTACATCTCACCCTCATTTACCCTAAAGAATCAGTACACAATACGACATTTTTATACGCTTAATGTCCATTTATCATAGAAAACCACGCTTAAAATACTTTCTTTACATCTCACCCTCATTCACCCAAAGGAATCAATACACAATGACATTTTTATACGCTTAATGTCCATTTATCACAGAATACCACGCTTAATTCGCAATTATCACCGAAAACCGATACATTTACTATAATTACGAGCAAACTAATTTTTTCCCAGAGTTACATGGATTTTAAACTCGTAGGATCGTATTAGAAAGTTTATCATATTTTATTAGTTCAAAGCGGGTAAACGTTTTTAAAGTCATCGATTACATTTAGCGTAAAGATTATCATATATCATTTTTAAAGCCGTCTTGTTAAATATAATGTACCGCAATCCATTTTTAAAATCAAATCATACATAAGTTTAATACATATAATAGATACCTTCATATACCCAATATGGCTGCCATGCACGTTAAACCCTTCAATATGGATGTGTCCAGCATCTTCATCGTTGAACGCGCTTCCGACTCTCTCCACTAGGTGGAGCGCATGATGCAAGCAACGAGAGTGGGAGGGAGAAACCAGCTATAATTAGCTTGCAGTACAGAGGGCACGTCAGTCGGCCTGAGAGCCTCGTTCAGGGAGGTCGTATAGTTCTCACATTCATTTTAATGCGCGTCGTCGTATCGCGTGTTCGTTACGTATTTTTTTTTACCTTTCTTAGTCATGCATTCATCCAAGAGATGTAATTTCGTCAGGACGACAGTAGTAAAATATGCATTACAAAATAAACGTTTATTCGCCGTCTTTATCTTAATTACTTTTTAATGTTATTCGAAGATGAATTTATACTCATGTCACGAGATTCAGCCCAAGACCACCGGGTCAACTTGGAACAGCAGACAACGACGCATCACGTTCCAAGGATATAATCAGCATTTACCGCATATCGCTATCTCTTTCCATTCAGGAGATATAAGCATTTAACGGTAATAATACATTTTTGCGACTCTATGTCGGAAACGAAAATGAAGAAGATGGTTACTGAAATGGAGAATTCTCAGCCTAAGAGTAGCAACTGGGCTTTGCTTGCTGTGGAAGGGGTTCGACTTCGTATCAACAAGTACAATCCGTTACGGGGAAGTAGTTACATACCCCTACCGTCATCTGTTGAAGCAAGAAAAGCCTGCATTAACATCCAGAATTTAACTGATGAGCTATGCTTTATGTATTCTGTATTAGCTAAATTCGTTGAGAAGGATGCACAACGGGTGAGCAAATACGAACAACTCCAAGATAAGTACGACTTCAGCTGTATTTCCCACCCTACGCCACTTTCTCAAATACCTAAATTTAAGAAGCTTAACAGGATGTCTATCAACGTCTTCGGTCTGGATGAGAAGCATGAAGTGTATCCGATAAAGGTTGCTGAGATTGAACTAGCTGACCATCGTGACCTCCTGCTATTGAGTGACAGTAGTGGGAGACATCACTACGTTTATATAAAGAATATTGAGAAACTTATTCGACGTCAGAAAACCAAATGTAAGGAACGTGTTTACACCTGTAAGCGTTGTTTTACACATTTTGACGATCGATATGGACAAAGTGGACTGGAAAAACTACAAGAACATGCCACCATCTGTAATTAGCATGGTGTTGCAAGGGTAGTTATGCCTACAAAGGAGAAATCAATTGTACAGTTTAAAAATTTTGAAAGGATGTTGAAACTACCTTACGTCATCTACGCACACTTTGAAAGCATTCTCCCTCCATGTCATACATGCATACCCAATCCTGTAACTTCATATACATCCCCTTATCAGCAGCATGCTCCCATGAGTTTCTGCGTTTACGTTAAACCATCAACCAACGTTGAACATCTGGAAACTGGTCTTCCTAAGCATCCCTATGTATATCGTGGTGTTGATGCTGCTCAGACGTTTATGGAATACCTGTCATTCCTTGCAAAGGATATTAATAATATATACAAATCCGTCATGCCTCTGAAACTTACAGATCAACAGCAGATGGATTTCAACGCCTCTACAGTATGCTTCTTGTGCGGAAAAACCTTTACTGAAGAGAACTATAAAGTACGCGACCATGATCACATCAGGGGTGAATATCGGGGAAGTCTGCATAATGAATGTAATTTAGCCTGCAAAACACCTAAATATATTCCAGTCTTCATGCACAACCTCAGTGGGTATGACTCTCATTTCATTGTTAAGGAGCTGGGATGTACAAGTGAGCGCGTGGAAGTAATTCCTAGCTCTGAAGAAAGCTATATATCATTCTCCAAGTATGTAGGAGATATAAAGCTTCGGTTTGTAGATAGCTTTCGGTTTCTCAGTACAAGCTTCGATAAGCTGGTGAAGAAACTAACATCGTACCCTGAAACATTGAAACACTTCGGAGAAGACAAGATGAAGTTGATGACACGTAAGGGTGTATTTCCCTATGATTACGTCACTTCATGGGACGTCTTGAACGAAACCTGCCTGCCTCCTAAGAACTACTTCTACAATAAACTGAATGAAGAAGAAATTAGTGATGCTGACTACGATCATGCTAGAAATGTATGGGAGCTGTTTAATGCAAGAAACCTGGGTGAGTACAGCGACCTCTACTTAATATCTGATGTACTTCTTCTAGCTGATGTCTTTGAGACATTTAGAGATCAAACTCTCAAAACGCATAAAGTCGATCCAACACATCATTTTACCTCTCCAGGACTTACATGGGACGCCATGTTGCTGTATACAGGAATTCAGCTGGAACTGTTACAGGATTATGACCAATTGCTCATGGTGGAATCCGGTATAAGAGGAGGTTTATGTCAAGTCTCCCACCGTTATGCAGAGGCTAATAACGCTTACATGGACAAGTATGATCCGTCGAGATCAACCCAATTCATTACATATGAGGACGCTAATAACCAATATAGGTGAGCCATGTGTCACGTCCTCCCTTATGGTGGATTTGAGTGGATATCGCCTGAGAAAATTGACTTAGAAAGACTACAAGAAGATGATCCTCATGGATATATATTAGAAGTCGATATCGTGTATCCTACAGAATTTCACGATCTGCATAATGATTTACCATTCCTGCCTGAGTGTATGGAACCTAAGGACTCGAGTACAAAGAAACTGATACCTCATCTTGGACCTCGAAAGAAGTATATAGTACATTACATGGCTTTGAAGCAAGCACTTAATCATGGACTACGGTTAACAAAAATTCATCGTGTGCTACAATTCTGCCAGTCACAGTGGTTAAAACCGTATGTGGAATTTAACAACAGACTACGACAAAAGGCTGCAAATGATTTAGAGAAGGACCTCTACAAACTGTTTAACAACGCAATGTTTGGAAAAACAATGGAAAACCTTCGTAACCGTATGGATATACGACTGGTGACAAATGAGAAGACTGGAAAAGTTAATTGCAAAGCCTACGTTTATCGATCGAACAATATATGCTGGTAATCTAGCCTCTGTACAAATGGCCTCTCGTCAGATCGTATTCAGCAAGCCTATATACATTGGAATGAGTGTGTTGGATATCTCCAAGACATTAATGTACCACTATCATTATGATGTGTTGTTGCCATATTATGGATCTGAAAACCTGAAGCTCATGTATATGGATACTGATTCGTTCATTCATCGTGTGATGACTGAAGATGTCTACCAGGACAAGCTACGTTTTCTCGAGCACCTAGATACAGCTGATTACCCTGTCAACCATATATGCTATTCAGCTCTAAACAAGAAGGTGTTGGGAAAATTTAAAGATGATGCTAATGGTAAAATCATCCAGCGCTTTGTCGGACTACGACCTAAGATGTACGAACTAGATATCCATGACTCAATGATAAAAAAGATTAAAGGCATTAAACGTAGTGCTATCAATCAGTACATTACATTTGAGAGTTATGCTGTCTTAAAACCGGAGAAATCATCAGAACACGCATGCATCTTACTCTGTCTCGGGAGCATGCTCTTGCCACAGTGCAAGTGAATAAAATCACATTGACTCCGTTTGATGATAAAAGAGTTATTGCTGAGGATGGTATAACGACATATGCGTATGGACATTACGCCATTACAACCAGCGCTTAAAAGAATGTAAGTCGGAGATGAAGATTTTCTCGTGAGTCTACAATCTTAAAAAAATGAAGGTTATCCGTGTGCTGTGTATGCAACTATCTGATGACTGATGAAGAAAGAAGAAGATGGAAGGGAAGATGGTAACCTGCCATTAGGAGCAATCCTAGTGCTAGTCTCAAGCCTAGATAAAAAGGGGAAAGACACCTACAACGAACTAAAATAAAGGTATTTTGGCGTAAACTTTTCAATTAAACCTCTCGAATAATAAAGCCCGAATAAAACATTGCAATTTCACTAAAACAAAGTTGAGGTAATCTCTGGTTAGCCAGATTAGGTTAGACGATGACTGAGTGGAATAGATGATGATTTGAACATTTGAGATTGGTCAGGTTAATCTAGGCTAGGTTCTCATACTTATTGTCTAAGTTATGAAGGATGGATTAGCTTAGATTACCTTAGCAATGGACTGGTTACGTGTTGGTCTTACGTTTTGTTACGTGGTTACATGGTTGCTACGTGTTGTTACGTCGTGTGACGTTTCTGGTTACGAGATGTCACGTGATGTTGCGTGGTTACGTGCTTATGTTACTTAGTATGGCGTCTTGTCATGCTGTTATGTTACGTTGTGTTACGTCTTGTTACGTGGTTACGTTAGATGATGATAGGAATGAATAGACAATGAGAAGATCCAGAATATACAAGGTGGGAATAGGTTAGGATGTATACTTCACTGTAAACAGATATACAGTTTGTCCCTCTCCGTCTCGCACACTACTGTTTAACATATAAAAAGTTTGTAAGGTTTAGAAAAAAGTATATAAAAGTGTTGTAACGTTGGATGAGAAATGTTTTATAATCTAATTACTATCTATATTATTACCGTATAAATCTACATTCCTCCGCCTTCTTCAACCCCTGTCTATCCTTGTACCACTCCCGTTTTCCACATTTCTCCCATATAAACGTATACTCTACTACTCAGCCCCTCTCTAGCCTAGCACCTCTCCTCGTATTCCCTACCGCTCTCATATAAATGCATTTTCCTCCTTGAAGACTCTCTCAACCTAGCACCTACCTTCGTTTTCCTCGTCTCTCCATATAAACGCATACTCTGTCATTCAAACCTTCCTGCCTAATACCTCTCCTCGGTTGGCTAGGTCTCCCATATAAAAACACTATATTCTACCCTTCAAGTCGTGTATGGTCTAGTACCTCTCCTCGTATTCCCTATCTCTTCCGTATAAAGCGTATCCCCTCATCCTTCAGCATCAGTCTAGTCTAGCACCTCTCCTCGTATTTCCCTATCTCTCCCGTATAAGCCTATATTCCCGTCCTTCAGCATCTGTCTAGCCTATCATCTGTTCAAGTTTTCCCTATTTTTCCCATAAAAGTCATACTCCACACCTCAAACCCTGTCTAGCCTAACCTTCTCCTCATATTCCCCTACCTCTCTCATATAAGGCGAATTCCCCTACTTCAGCCCTGTCTAGCCTAGCATCGACCCTAGTATTCCCTATTTCTCGCATGTAAACGCCTACTCTATCATTCAAACCTCCTAGCCTAATACCTCTCCTCGGTTCGCTATCTCTCCCATATAAAACGCCATATTCTACCCTTCAAATCCTGTTTAGTATAGCATCTTTCCTTGTATTCCCTATCTCTCTCGTATAAAGCGTATCCCTCCCTCCTTTAGCATTTGACTAGCCTAGCATCATCCCTGGTATTCCCTATCTCTCCCCTATAAACGCATTTTCCTCCTTGAACCGTCGTATCTACCGTCATTTTCCCTATCCTTTCCCACATAAACGCAAAAGTGGCCCAGCTTCTGTCTATCATACCCTCTGCCTCCGTTTTACATACATTCTTCATATAAACGTATACCCTACTCCTTAACCTCTGTCTACACTAGCACCTCTCCTCGTATGCCCTATCTCTGTCGTATAAAGCATATCTCCCCCTCCTTCAGTCCCTGCTCTACCTCAGAACTCTCCTCCTTTTCCCTATCTTCTACATATAAACGCATCTTTCCTCCTTGAAGGTTCTCTCAACCTAGCATATACCCTCTTCATATAAAAAGCCATATTCTACCCTTCAAGCCCTGAATAGTCTAGTACCTCTCCACGTATCCCCTATCTCCCCTGTATATATGTTCATATTCCCCCTGCTTCAGCATTTGTCTATCCTAGCATCTGTTCACGTTTTCCCTATCTTTCCCATATAAATGCATATTCAACATCTCAAACTCTATCTAGTCTAACACTTCTCCTCGTATTCCCCGTATCTGTCATATAAAGCGCATCCCCACTCCTTCAACCTCTATCTAGCCTAGCAGCGATCCTCGTAGTCCCTATCTTCCCCATATAAACGCAATTTCCTCCGCACTCACCCTCGTTTTCCCTATCCTTGCCCATATAAACGCAAAACTGCGCCAGAAGCCCTCTATATATGCTACTAATATCGAATTCCAATTTGAGGAAAAGTATAAATATGTGAAAATTCAAACAAGTAACAAGAAACATCTCGCAAGGCGTCACTCATCACAAAAGCATATGACATACATTGTCTGTTTTAACGAGATCCACATTTTTTTTGTAGTAAAAGTTTCTCTATCTCATACGGTTACTAGTTATGTAAAAGTCATTCAGAATGAAGAGGATTTCGGGGGACATACGCACAAAATTATGATATGTAATTCATTTGCCATGAAAGTATCTTAAACATATGACATTTTAATCAAAATCGTTGTAACCATTTTTGAGAAAATCAAAATTTTCTAAAAAAATTTCCATATAAAGGCCAGACTGGGGTAGGTGGATTTTTTTAAAATATTAGTGTTGCAGTTTTGAAAGATACTGAGCCTAAATACCTGGTTTGATATTTAACCACTTTTCGTTTTTGAATTATGCTATTCACAGACACACATAAGGACATTTTTCTAAATATGCTTTTTTTTTTATTCAGGAAGCCTCAAAGCGTATTTCCGGTGATATCTCGATATTGAATTTTTGGGTGAAATGTAATACTTCCCCTACCTACTATACGTAGTTGAAAAAGTAAGTATACTCTATTTAATGCATAAAGGATAATTTTGTGAAGGCTACGAACAAAAAGTTGCAATTTTGTTATCTTTTCAAAAGTTTATAAAACAGATAAAATAAAAGATTTGGAACATTTATAAAACACTCAAACTAATCAACACTTAAACTTTTGTAAAACAAAAATTAATAGAATTCTTTCTGCATTAATTTGAAGGGGTGTGTAAATACTTGTGACTAGGAGTGTTAAAGTCTGTCTCGGGCCCTTTTCCTTACTGGTAAACTTCCCAGCATGTGCCTTTTTTGCTGTTTTTTCTAAGCATCTCTATTGCATTCAAATAATATCTAGATGGAGGACTGCTTGTTGCTGTTAACACAAAGCTTGGTACTGGTAACAATGTATGAATTTTCATTTTTAGTGACTTGTAGTTATATTCCTATATACAATACGCAAAACATTTTATAGAATCACAATCAACCGTAATAAATGATTGAAATGAAATATTAATATAAATTTGTTTATTTACTTTTTCTCTAATTATTTAGAGAACAAATAATGATATAGACAATTACAACTCTTTTCTGTCACGGATTAACAAGAAAAACGTAAAGCACACTGTATTATTTGAATCCGTTTTTAAAGGTGAGTTATGGACACTTTTGATTTTCATAGCAAGGTATTACAGAAAAAATGCATACTTATCGTTTTCTCAATTAATTTTGATTTATATTTTTTCTAGCAACAATCTCAATTTTAAAACGTAAGTCTCAGAGAGCATTAAATTAGTAACATTTGTATAAAGATTATAAAGAAATACTTTTCATTTCCAGTTTTTGCATTCGCATTTTTTATGAACAATTCAAAATTACAAATGTGCAGCCCGTAATTTTGTTCAGATATTAAATATACTTTATTGTATAAAGATATAACCTGATATTATTTTATCTACAATCTACACAATCTGCCCTATTTTTCCGTAGCCGTTTAATACAGACACATTACTTGATATTATTAAATACACACTTATTTAAATAGTATTAGCAATGCCTCAAAAGTACTTGTTCAGTGGTATCAAAGGGAAAACTTTTTCAACTTAATGCACAAAACAGAAGAAATACGAGTTTCCAACTTCTGTTTTAGGAACGTTGTTTATTAAATCAACAAATTTGAATTTAGAATTCTGGTACACATACATCGAACTATAAAGCAACGATTGGAGGTTTCAGAACTGCAATGAAAACCGTTCCAGGACTTCCAGGCACTATTCAGTTATTAACGCGAGGAGAATTTAACATTAAATACTAGGAAATATTTCCATTATTAAAGTTCCCATGAAACCAATTTTAGTAAACTAGAAGTTAACTATGACTCAAAATGCGTAAATAATTTCTCTCTGTTTCTTCAACCCAATGTTAGTGCTGTCTTGCTCTCTTTCTTTCTGGAAAAAGCTAGTATTTATCTGCTACTGGGATAGTCTTCAATTGCTTTGTGTACTTTGCATTCTTACCTTATTTACCCGTAGCCACTCATCAAGATGTTAGATCGTCTACGTATTTTGACTTAATTGCTGAGCTTAATTTTGAAGCTTTAATTGAATTTTGTTCTTGCTAGAGCTTTCACTTCTGAAAATACCAAAGGAAATATAGCGCAAGATTACCATGTCTAGCCGGAATCAGTCTAAAAATATTTGTACTTATTTAAAATATGAATAGAGCTGTAAAACAAATATAAAGACTGGCATGGTATACTAGCACAACTTTTACTTTTACAAATTCAAATACATACTCTATATCAAAACGGTAATTAAAAACATATTCCTCTATTTTGAGTTATTCACTGGCCCTTTGGGAGGGAGAAATGAAGTGAGAGATCCAAAGGGCGACCAGATCCGTGACGACGTGCGCAAGACGGGGTCCCTAACTTTTCCAGTTTAAACGCATCCGCCACAGCTCAAGACCACCCACAAACCTCAGAGCCCGGAAGTTCCTGAAGTGGGCGCCCGCCCGATAGCAGCGCGAGGCGGTACTTAGTTAAGCAGTCTGACGACACCAGCAAGAAATCTCTACAAAACGCACCTTCACCGCCCAGCCACAACACACCGAACACATTCGCCTGGTTCTCCAACCCAAAAACAGATGATGATGATGACGAAAGAAATTATGGGCACAACAAATGAGAGACAGGAAAGTCGTGGTAGAATTGGAACCAAACCAACATTCGGCCGCCATCCCGGGAAAACCACGAAAAACCTGTGGTTAGAGTGGGTAGTCGCTGGGAATCTAACCGGGACCTCCCGAAAGCGAACCTCACACACACACACACTATATATATATATATATATATATATATAACAATCAAACTTTATCAGGTAATCTAGGAAAGTACCGTAACAGAATTAGGTAGAATCTGGAGGGCAGGACCCATTCCTCCCAAGGTCAGAAAAATAGCACCCATCCCTCCCGTACTTTTAAGGGCTCGTAATTATGTAGCAGTCATTCCTACCGGTCAAAGCAGATAGAGTTCTAGATTTGTAGAATTCCTTCTGTTGAGCGAAGCAGGTAGTAGCTCAACTCCTTAATACTGCATTATTAGCAGAGCCTTGCGTTATTAGCAATAATAATCTATATAAAAAGTGGCATTTGATTTTTAAATTTTTGCATTTGCATGTTTGTAATATAATAAATATTCGCGGTAATTTTATGAATAAAAGAAAAACAAAACACTGCCGTTTTAACACAATAACCAACGTATAAATGTTCTTTAATGCCTTCTCTAATCTAACTCTTTGTAGAAGTCCTTGCATGTTATATTCTTCATACAAAATGTTTTGTCTGGAAGTTCAAGACTTTTAAGTTTGGTGGAATTAATTGTTCCTGCGTGCTTATACTAAGTGAGTCAGTATTCGTATCTATGCAACCCGCAGTTTGAAGTCTAATGTGAAAACTTTGATCCTTTTAGCAAACAAATTGTCATTGTAGGTCTTCCCTTTTATTCGGTACTGTACGCAACCAGCATTAATGATTAAATGCCTGAATGGGAATCAAGGACGGCTTTTCATGGATATAATGCTTGCAAAGAGATAGAGGAATGTTTTCCCGAAGAGCGGGAGAGAATACATGGGTTCTGGCCGAGTGGGTTAGCTGCCGGAATTTGATGAAGCAAATGTTAGCTTTGAAGGTTCGAATCATCATCAAATTGTTTTGGTTATTTGTTTTCTCCTTGTGTTCATTTTCTGTATTTTAGTATACTAATTTATTTTTGTTATTGGCTCTTCTATGAACCAAAGACACGAAAATTACAATCAGATTATTATGTATAATGTTTACCCTATTAATCTGTACCGTATCTGGTGTTGTCAACCGTGTTACGTACTTAACTTTCATTCATTTGGGAGCATATCGCCGATATTAAATCTAACAGTTTTTGTTCCATGTTTAAACATTATGTTTCACTTCTTCTATTGACAAAGGAGTTGTAAATGTGCTAAGTTCACAGGTAAACACAATAATACATTGTTAAAAACTGGATTTCCTCAACTAACTAAATGTTGAAAATTACCACCCCTTCATCAATGCACATTTGTGAACTTTCGAAGAGACCTTCTTGCATTCTGTAAAATGCGCGATGTAATCTGCCTACATACTTCACGTAAGTAGTATAAGTCCCGGATGAGCCAATTGGCTTAACGATAATCCTGCCGCTAGGGGCGCTAGTGTCGCTAGTGTCGCTGCGTGTGACGGCGGCGGCGGGTTTGAAAAGCGCCCTGAGCGGGAGGATTATCGTTATTGCAATTGGTTCATCCGGGACGAGTTAAAAGAATTGAGGATTAGGGTAAGGTGAAGGAAAAAGAGGAAGTGACGTGGAGTGTTTTGATTGGTTCGTTAATTCGGGTGGAAGATGAAGGAAGATGAAAGAGTATGGAGGTCACGTGATGGAGAGGAGCGGGGTGGCGAGGTGTTGTCTGTGCGGAGGTCGGGACTGAAAGAGGGAAAAGATGGGGAGCGAGGGATAAAAAGTATAACAGAAAGTGACGTGTGAAGTTGTGATTGGTGGGAATAAGAAGTGATGTTATTGGTGGAAAGGAACAAATGAAAGTTGTTGATTGGTAAGAATAAGAGAGATTATGATTGGTGGAAAGAAAAAGGTGTGGGAGTGGGGTATGTTGGAGGTGATGGGAAAGGTAAGTTTTGCTAGCAACAAGATTTGCAAAAGCCTGTCGAGAACTGATCAGCAATTTTTTGAACGTTGGATGGTAGTTTTCTTGAGTGGATAGAGAGATGGGGCGATATGAGATGCCGTGGCGAAAATGGGAACTAAAAAAGATGGTTGAGACAAGAGGTTTAAGGACGAGGAAATTTGGAGGTTAGTGGTGAACATGGCGGTCGCAAGAGGTGGGGGCAAGGAGACGCGGTGGTGAGAATGGGAATTAAAAGAAGATGGCGGTAGCAAGAGCTTAGAAGAGCAGATTTTGAGGTTAAAATAGTGGGAACTAAAAATGGCGGAGGGTCTGCGACAAGGAGATGCGGTGAGAACTAAACAAGATGGCGGACGCAAGAGGAGGGTAAGGAGATTTGAGGTTACAGTACCAAAACACGAAAGGATATATTCCTACGCCAAGCAGGTCCGAAAAATAATTATGCGTGTGGTACTTACCTGTTACTGGTGTGGATGCGTCACCAAAAGCGCGGCAGCTTCACGCGACGCGAAAAAATAAAAGCAAACTGTTTTTGAAAATGCTTAACCAGCTTTAAGATCAACCAACATCACTACGCACTGATATACCTAGGTTTTTTAAAGCGGTACAGACGCCCTTTGCAGAGGCGTAATTTAACTATACCAAAAACCTGGAACTGGACCATCGTGATGGTCGCTAGCGTACGTAGGAGCAGGGTTCTCATAACCGGTCGAAAGCGGTCAAAAAAGTGTACGACGTAGGTGTTCACAGTAGCTGCTGTCGAGTCAACCGTCGAGGTGTGAATGAACGAGATCTGTTCTTGCCGGCAATCTGGTTGGGAGATGAGAGGCGCGGTGGTAAAAATGGGAACTAAATAAGATGGCGGAGGCATGAAGTTGAGGTTAAGGAGCGGTGAGGTGTTGTCTGTGCGGAGGTTGGGGCTGAAAGAAGGGAAAGATGGCGAACGAGGGATAAAAAGTATAACAGAAAGTGACGTGTGAAGTTGTGATTGGTGGGAATAAGAAGTGATGTTATTGGTGGAAAGGAACAAATGAAAGTTGTTGATTGGTAAGAATAAGAGAGATTATGATTGGTGAAAAGAAAAAAGGTGTGGGAGTGGGGTATGTTGGAGGTGATGGAAAAGGTAAGTTTTGCTACCAACAACATTTGCAAAAGCCTATCCAGAACTCATCAGTAATTTTAAATAACTAGTGTTTCGGGGTTTTCTCTGGTTGGTAGACGAATGCAAGCTGTTTCTGCTTTTTCGTAGGTTTTCCCAAAATTGAAAATGCATATATAGTAACACAAATGTGTGCAGTGCAAAAGAAAATAAAAATTAAATAGGCACACACACACACACACACCCGTTGCAGTTGCCATACTTATATTATTCGTCTCTTCCTTTTTTTCTTTTTTTCTTTTTGTTTTTTCGTTTTTTTTAAAAAATAACTAGTTTTGGGGGTTTTTTCTGCGGATGGTAAACGAATGCAAGCTCTTTCTGCTTTTTCATAGGTTTTCCCTGGTTGGTAGGCGTTTGCTGTAGTGGTTGACGAAGCCGTTTCTAATTTTCGAGGTTTTTCAGGTTTTTAGTGGTTGTCCCTGCCCGGTAGGCAAATGATGAAGTTTTACCTTGTCGGCGCACGGATACTAGGCACATACTCGCACACACACACACACATTTAATAGTAGCGTGTAGCAAACTGTTTTTGAAAAATGCTTAACCAGCTTTAAGATCAACCAACATCACTACGCACTGATATACCTAGGTTTTTTAAAGCGGTACAGACGCCCTTTGCACAGACGTAATTTAACTATACCAAAAACCTGGTACTGGGCCATCGTAATGGTCGCTAGCGTACGTAGGAGCAGGGTTCTCATTGCCGGTCGAAAGCGGTCAAAAAAGTGTACTATCTTGTTTTCATGGGTTTTCCAGATCGGTAGGCGTTAGAATACTCTTAGAGCTTTTTTCAGGTTTTTCGCGGTTGTTCCTGTCCGGTAGGCAAATGATAAAGTTTTTCAATAATGTCGTCGTTTTGGCTCTTGGCGCACGCATACTAGGCACATACTCGCACACACACACACTATAATAGTAGCGTATAAAAAATTTAACAAACAAAATCTACACAATGACAAAATTGAAAATGTATATATATTTTAACACAAAAGTGTGCAGTGCAAACGATTTTCTAGCACCTAGTGAGTGTAAAATTGCGTTTACTTCACTTCTTTCAAACTGCTTAAAAATCATATAAATGGTTGTTTCACGTCATAATAAGCCTATATATACCAGGAATACTGAGTTTTTAAAAAGTCAAGAATTTGGATTTTCTAGCTCCTAGCGAGTGTAAAATCGCGTTTACTTCACTTCTTTCAAACTGCTTAAAATTCATATAAATGGACGTATCACCTCATAATAAGCCTCTATATACCAAGAATATTGAATTTTTAACAAGTAAAGAAAATCGATTTTCTAGCCCCTAGTGAGTGTTAAATCGCGTTTACTTCACTTCTTTCAAACTTCGAAAAAATCATATAAATGGTTGTTTCACGTCACAATAAGCCTATATATACCAAAAATACTGAGTTTTTAAAAAGTCAAGAAAATGGATTTTCTAGCACCTAGTGAGTGTAAAATCGCGTTTACTTCACTTCTTTCAAACTGCTTAAAAATCATATAAATGGTTGTTTCACGTCATAATAAGCCTATATATACCAAGAATACTCAGTTTTTAAAAAGTCAAGAAATTGGATTTTCTAGCTCCTGGTGAGTGTAAAATCGCGTTTACTTCACTTCTTTCAAACTGCTTAAAATTCATATAAATGGATGTATCACCTCATAATAAGCCTCTATATACCAAGAATATTGAGTTTATAAAAAGTCAAGAAAATCGATTTTCTAGCCCCTAGCGAGTGTAAAATCGCGTTTACTTCACTTCTTTCAAACTGCTTAAAAATCATATAAATGAATGTATCACCTCATAATAAGTCTCTATATACCAAAAATACTGAGTATTCAAAAAGTTAAGAAAATCGATTTTCTAACCCTAGCGAGTGTAAAATCGTGTTTACTTCACTTCTTTCAAACTGCTTAAAAATCATATAAATGGTTGTTTCACGTTATAATAGGCCTATATATACCAAGAATACTGAGTTCTTAAAAAGTCAAGAAATTCGATTTTCTAGCTGCTAGTGAGTGTAAAATCGCGTTTACTTCACTTCTTTCAAACTGCTTAAAATTCATATAAATGGATGTATCACCCCATAATAAGCCTCTATATACCAAGAATACTGAGTTTTTAAAAAGTCAAGAAAATCGATTTTCTAGCCCCTAGTGAGTGTAAAATCGCGTTTACTTCACTTCTTTCAAACTTCGAAAAAATCATATAAATGGTTGTTTCACGTTGTAATAAGCCTATATATACCAAGAATACTGAGTTTTTAAAAAGTCAAGAAATTCGATTTTCTAGCTGCTAGTGAGTGTAAAATCGCGTTTACTTCACTTCTTTCAAACTTCGAAAAAATCATATAAATGGTTGTTTCACGTCATAATAAGCCTTCATATACCAAAAATACTGAGTTTTTTTCGTACTCACCTATAAGAGATAGAGGTTAGAGGTCATACGAACGTAACACTTGAGAATTTTTATTCAGCAGTTGGTGTTACTCCTTAGAAAGGAAGTATCTGCTGATTCTCTTTAATTCTTACATTTTACATAACACGTATGCACGGCACAACACAAAAACACTACACACGACACTCATAGTTTTAAATATTGCACTTGTGGGGTTGCAAGCGTTACAGCTCTGCTCGCTTCAGTCATTCTCACGTCCAGCACTACGCGCAAAGACCGTGTGCTGATGTAAGTGAAAATTGAGCATGAGAAACGGATGTTCGTCAGCGATAAAATACAGCTTTATTGCCGATGGTGCAGTGGCGGATCGTGACAGGATGACTGCGTTTTTACAACTTGACAATTTTGTGGCGAAATGACGCATTTAACTCGACGCGCAATGTTGAAACTGCGGTTGCGATAAGCGAGCTTATAAAAACCCGGTGCCAAAAAAAATGCATTTTTGGAAACATGTCCGTGTGTGTGTGTCTGTGAACAGCATACCTCAGAAACGAACAGTCGGATAAGCACCAAACTTGGTATTTAGGTTCAGTATCTTCCAGAGATGCGACACCAAGGTTTCCAAGAAAATCCCCCCACCCCAGAGAACCCTGTACATGGAACATTTTTCGAAAATTTTAATTTTCTGAAAAATGGTTCTAACGATTTTGATTAAAATATGATATGTTCAAGATATTTTCAAAACAAATGAAATGTATATCTCGAATTTTCTGGGAATGTCTCCAAAAGTATTCTTTATTGTGAACCACTTTTGCATAACTGGTAAACCATAAGAGATGGACAAAATTTTACTACACAAAAAATGTAGATCGCGTTCAAATACACAATTTATGTCATATACATTTTTTTAGTTGAGTGAACCATTTTCGAGATATTGCTTGTTATTTCCTTAAATTCTCCAATACTTATACTTTTTCTCAAATTCGTCATTCAATTTTTTATGTCCTGGATATGCAAACAGAATAGAATGCGCCACATAGCAACCAGCGCTTAAAAGATTTGACTATCGCTTATAATCTACCATGTTCCGCTTGCATCTACAAGAAAATTAGCAATAAGTTATAGAGCAACACGCGCACATGTGCGGGTGTCTAGGTTTAGTATCTTCCAGCGATGCGACACGAAGGCTTTCAAGAAAATCCCCGCACCCCAGACTACCCTTTACATGGAAGATTTTTCGAAAATTTTAATTTTCTCAAAAATGGCTCTAACGATTTTGATTGCAGCTTCGATACGTGTCCACGGAGACCTTAATGCTAGGCAACTGTACCTGTGTTTCTATACGTGAACGTCAGATGGCAGCTTCGATACGTGTCCACGGAGACCTTAGTGCTAGGCAACTGTACGTCTGTTTCTATACGTGAACGGCAGATTGCAGCTTCGATACGTGTTCACGGAGACCTTAGTGCTAGGCAACTGCACCTCTGTTTCTATACGTGAACGGCAGATTGCAGCTTCGATACGTGTCCAAGGAGACCTTAGTGCTAGGCAACTGTACCTCTGTTTCTATACGTGAACGACAGATTGCAGCTTCGATACGTGTCCACGGAGACCTTAGTGCTAGGCAACTATACCTCTGTTTCTATACGTGAACGGCAGATTGCAGGTTGGATACGTGTCCACGGAGATCTTAGTGCTAGGCAACTATACCTGTTTGTATACGTGAACGGCAGATTGCAGCTTCGATACGTGTCCACGGAGACCTTAGTGCTAGGCAACTGTACCTGTGTTTCTATACGTGAACGACAGATGGCAGGTTCGATACGTGTCCACGGAGACCTTAATGCTAGGCAACTGTACCTCTGTTTGTATACGTGAACGGCAGATTGCAGCTTCGATACGTGTTCACGGAGACCTTAGTGCTAGGCAACTGCACCTCTGTTTCTATACGTGAACGGCAGATTGCAGCTTCGATACGTGTCCACGGAGACCTTAGTGCTAGGCAACTGTACCTCTGTTTGTATACGTGAACGGCAGATTACAGCTTCGATACGTGTCCACGGAGACCTTAGTGCTAGGCAACTATACCTCTGTTTCTATACGTGAACGGCAGATTGCAGGTTCGATACGTGTTCACGGAGACCTTAGTGCTAGGCAACTGCACCTCTGTTTCTATACGTGAACGGCAGATTGCAGCTTCGATACGTGTCCACGGAGACCTTAGTGGTAGGCAACTGTACCTCTGTTTCTATACGTGAACGGCAGATAGCAGCTTCGATACGTGTTCACGGAGACCTTAGTGCTAGGCAACTATACCTCTGTTTCTATACGTGAACGGCAGATTGCAGGTTGGGTGGCACGAAGAAAAGGCGTCCTCCGGGTACGTCTTCGACATGAGGGCGGAAATGGCGGCGTATTGCAAGATGGACGTATTTCTACTCAGTCAGGGAGTTTCCAAATTCAGAAGGGAATTCTTGGACGAGAACGGAATAGACCCGTTCAGAGAATGCGTCATCATCGCGCAGGCGTGCATGTGCGTGTATAGAAAGCGCTTCATGCCGCTTAAAAAAAAAATTGCCCTCTTGCCAGCGGGCGGGTATCGACTAGCGGACCGGCAGTCTCGCGCCGCATGCATATGGCTAACTTGGCTAGAGATGCAAAACGGCATCGTCATCCAGTACGCCATGCGAGAACGCGAAGTCAAAATCGCGGTGCACAAGGTGGACGGGTACAGAGAGGCCGAAAAAACCGCGTACTTTTTCCACGGCTGCTTTTACCACGGCTGCAGGCGGTGCTTTCACAACGCCATGCGGCGATATACAACTCGGGACACGAAACCATGACCTCCAGGTTAGAGAGCACCGAGAAGGTCACGGCCGAGATCAAGGCCGCCGGCTACGCCGTGGTGGAAATGTGGGAGTGCGAGTTCAACGCCGCGATGGAGGCCGACCAGGACCTCGCGCGCCAGGCAAGGGACTTTGCGGTACCGGAACCCCTGAACCCCAGAGACGCCTTCTACGGAGGAAGCACCAACTGCACCAAGACGTACTGCGAGGCGAAGGGGGATAGCAAGATCTAATACTACGACGTATGCAGCCTGTACCCGTACGTGAACAAGACGAAGCCCTACCCCGCGGGCCATCCCAAGATCCACGTGGATCGATTCCCGCGCTTGGAAGACGTGGAGGGCGGGTTGGTGAAGTGCGAGGTTCTACCGCCGCAACACCTGTACCACCCGGCGCGCATCGGCGGCAAGCTGATGTTTCCGCTATGTCGCGCTTGTGCGGAGGCGGAGAGCCAAGACGAGTGCCACCACGGCGAGCGCGAGAGGGCGTTGTCGGGTACCTGGGTGGTCGACGAGATGAAGGTCGCCCTGGAGGAGGGGTACCGCCTCCTCCGGGTCCACGAGATCTGGGAGTACAATGTGGTGCAGCACGAACCGACCACCGGAGCCAAGTGTCTCTTCGAGGACTACGTGAATCAGTTCCTGAAGATCAAGACCGAAGCCTCCGGCTGGCCCTCGGATTGCGACGCCCCTGCCGCAAAGCAGCAGTACGTGGAGCAATTCTTCGAACACGATGGCGTAGCCCTGGATCCCCAGGCCGTCGCCACCAACACCGGCAGGCGGGAGCTGGCCAAGCTGATGCTCAACAGCTTCTGGGGCAAACTGGGGCAGAGGGAAAACCTCCCCACGTGCGAGCTGGTGGACCGGTACGACCGCCTCCTGGAGCTGCTCAACGACCCCGGCGTGGAAGTGCAGACCTACGTGCCCGTCACCGACCGGATCATGTACACGGTGTGGAAGTACTGCGAGCAGCACCGCAAGGTCAACCCCACCGCCAACGCCGTCCTGGCGGCCTACACCACGGCTCACGCGCGCCTGGTGCTCTACTCCTACCTCAAGAGGCTGGGAGAACAGGTCTGCTACTTCGACACCGATTCCGTCGTCGTCGCCGCCGCTCAGGGCGACTGGACGCCGTCCGTCGGACGCCTCCTGGGGGACATGACGGACGAGCTGGAGAAGTACGGGCGGGGCTCTTACATCGCCCGGTTCGCCTCCGCGGGGCCCAAGAGCTACTGCATGGAGATCGTCTGCCCCGAGACGGGCAAGACCTTCTCGGTGTGCAAGCTGAAGGGGATCACGCTCAATTCGGGCAACCTGGAGCTGGTGAACGCGGAGGTGATTCGCGACGTGGTGCTGAGGGACAACGACCGTGCGGTGAAGCTGGCGGGCACGCAGATTTCGCGGAAACCGTCTTGGACGGTCGTCACCGAACCCAGCTCGAAGACGTTTAGGATGGTGGTCAACAAGTGCGTGCTCGTCGGCGATCACGATTCCTATCCCTACGGGTTCAAGAGGAACGCATAAATGAGACGTCCACAGCCGCGCCAAAGTCATTTCGAACCGGGCGCCCCTGAGGAGACGATGCCCGGTCCCCCAGACCTGGGGCGATTCGAGTTTCCCAGCACGATGCTCGTGGCGGGGCCGTCGCGCTGCGGCAAGTCGACCTTCGTGAAAAACCTGTTGCGCCACGCGCACCGGATGTTCGACGTGCGCCCCAGGAGGGTGCTGTGGTGCCACCCTCCGGAGTATTCGCCGAGACTCGAACCCTCGGCTCTGCGTTGCGAGACCCACGCGGGCATACCCGAACTTGTTTCGGTGGGCGAGAACGACCTGGTCGTCCTCGACGATCTGATGCTGAAGGGTGGCGGGAAGGACGTGTCCAATTTTTACTTTCTCTACTACGTATAGTAAGGAGGGGAAGTATTGCATTCGACCCAAAAATTCGATACCGAGATTTCACCGGAAATACATGTTTTGAGACTCCCTGAATCCAAAAAAAGCATTTTTGGAAACATGTCCGTGTGTGTCTGTGTGTGTGTGTGTCTGTGTGTGTGTCTGTGAAAAGCATAACTCAGAAACGAACAGTCAGATAAACACCAAACTTGGTATTTAGGTTCAGTATCTTCCAGAGATGCGACACGAAGGTTTTCAAGAAAATCCCCCCACCCCAGAGTACCCTTTACATGGAATATTTTTCGAAAATTTTAATTTTCTCAAAAATGGCTCTAACCATTTTGATTAAAATATCATATGTTTAAGGTATTTTCATGACAAATGAAATGTATATCTCGAATTTTCTGGGAATGTCTCCAAAAGTGTTCTTCATTCTGAACGACCTTTGCATAACTGGTAAACCATAAGAGATAGACAAAATTTTACTGCACAAAAAATGTAGATCGCGTTACAATACATAATTTATGTCATATACATATTTTTTGTTGAGTGAACCGTTTTCGAGATATTGCTTGTTATTCCCTTAAATTTTCCACTACTTATACTTTTTCTCAAATTAGTTACTCATTTTTTATGTCCTGGACATACAAAGAGAATGGAATGCGCCACATAGCAACCAGCGCTTAAATATTTGACTATCGCTTAAAACCTACCACATTCCCCTTGCATCTACAAGAAAATTATCAATAATATTGACATCTCGATATCTCGATTAACATGAAGCATATGGAGAATAAGCGTTTGTAAAAGTAGTTTGTACAAGAGTAGAGAAAGTCATGTGAGTGTAACACATCAGATTTTGTTATGTCCTGGACATGCAAAGAGAATGGAATGCGCCACATAGCAACCAGCGTTAAAATATTTGACTATCGCTTAAAAGCTACCATATTCCCCTTGCATCTACAAGAAAATTATCAATAACATTGACATCTCGATATCTCCATTAACATGAAGCATATGGAGAATAAGCGTTTGTAAAAATAGTTTGTACAAGAGTAGAGAAAGTCATGTGAGTGTAACACATCAGATTTTTTCACCAGAGACTCCCATCACAAGCGCTTCGGCATCGCCTACATCCTGCAGAACGTGTTTCCGCAGGGTCAGAAATATCGCAACATCTCTCTGAATGCGTGGTCTTCAAGAACAACCGGGACAAGATGCAGATCGAGAGACTGTGCCAGCAGATCGAACCCAGGAACTCTAGGTTTCTCTTGGAGGCCTTCGAGAAGGCCACCGAACGCCCTCACGGGTATCTCGTGTTGGACTGCACTCAGTACACGCCCGCCCGATACAGGTATCGAACCGGCGTGCTGCCGGGGGAAAACCTCTCTTATTTCGTACCCAACTGAGACCGCCGAGAGGACTCGGGTTCGTTTCGTGCTATATTATCCCGGCAGATTCTTACCCAACTGAGGCCGTCGAGTCTAAATAAAAAGTACCGCTTTCGGAGCGAACGTCATTATCGCGCAAGCATGGCTAGAGGTAGGTTAAGGCTTGCGACGCTGACCAGTCCTCGCATAGCGAGACAGCACGGTAATTTCACGGCTCTGGCCAAGGCGAAGGCCCCTCTGCGCAAAAAGTTGTTAAAAAATGCCGATGGCGATCTGATCAAGGCCATTAGCGAATGCATGCTCAACGTGTGCAGAGGTCACGTGCAACTTCCCGCAAAGTGCTTGGGTCGCCTAAAGAAGCACAAGGCTTCCTGGAGGAAGTTGACGGATAAACGGGTTCCTCTGAAGAAGAAGAAGAGCATCTTGGTTCAAAAAGGAGGTTTTTTGCCGGCATTTCTCCTACCCGTCTTGGCTTCGCTCGGCGGCGCGCTAGTGTCGAAATTAACAGGATGAAGTACGGCAAGCAGATCCTCGTTGCACCGCAACCGAAGACCGTCGATAAGCTTCACGCTGTAGACCGCACCATATCCAGATTGGCTAAAGAAATTCAGAACCTGCAGAGCGCAAAGCTCTCTGCCGACGAAAAGTGGCGGCTCGTAAAACATAAATTGGACAACTACCTCGATCTCGTGGCACAAGTCAGAAAGCCCTTCCTCTGCGGCGAAGACGACGACGACGATTACGAAGGCGTGCACGAACGCGTGCCGGTGAAGCAGGAGGTCGAACCCCGAACCATAAAGGTCAACCTCCTCTCGCCTCGCAAAAAGAAGAGGGCAAACCCTGCCACTCCGAAAAAGAAATCGAAATCGCCTTCCGCGTCGTACCATTTTCGCAAACGCGTCTGGCAACCCCTGTACAAGTAAAGCATGAAGGAATGGAAGGCGCTAAGGCGATACTATGCCAAACCGGAACACTATGCCGGTTTGGGTACGGTCAAGCCCCTTCGAAAGGCCACGGGTGCGTCTAAGGCGAACATCGAGTCCTTCCTTCAAACCCATGACAGTTACACTCTGCACAAACCGGGCAGAAAGCGGTTCCCCACCAGATGTTATCACGTGACGAATATGGACGATCTTTGGGAGGCCGATCTAAACGTCATGAACAGCGTGAGGGAACATAACAAACCTTACGTGTACATTCTGACCGTTATCGACGTATTTTCCAAATATGCTTGGGCCGTACCCCTGAAATCGAAGCTGGGTACCGAGGTTGCGCAAGCGTTTCGCTCCATATTCTCCCAACGCGTCCCCAGGGTCCTCCAAACGGACAAGGGAACCGAGTTTACCAACAAGACTTTTGGCGACTGTCTGAAGAAACACGACGTGAAACATTACACAACCAAAAATAACGTTAAAGCCAGCGTCGTGGAGCGCTTCAACCGCACCTTAAAAACCAAGATGTGGAGGTATTTCTCGCACAAAAACAGTTACAGATACCTGGAAGTCCTTCCGGCCTTACTCGAGTCGTACAATAGCTCGCATCACAGGTCCATAAAAATGGCTCCGAAGAACGTGAACGAATCTAACATTTTACGAGTGTACCGCAATCTCTACGGAAATAGGACCCTACCTCGCGCAGGGAAACCCACACTTTCCGTCGGCGATCACGTGCGCATCTCTATAGAAAAAATGAAATTCGACAAGGGCTACGAGCAGAATTGGACGGACGAAATATTTCGGATAGCCGAGGTGGTGCGCAGTCGGCCGGTGGTATATAAGTTGAAGGATCTGGCCGGAGAAGCCATAGACGGCATATTTTACACCGAGGAGCTACAAAAGGTGGCGCTACCTCGGACGTTTAAGATCGAACGCGTTTTACAGACCAAGGGCCGAGGGCGCCACAAGCAGGTCTTGGTAAAGTGGAAGGGGTATCCGGCAAAGCTTAACTCTTGGGTTCTGGCTTCGACCATCGATTCGACATGATTAAGACCAAGCCCTTCTCCGTCACTCTCGTGAGCAACGCTTCCATGGAACACTTTACCGACAACACCACGGCCAGATTTTCTAACATCTTGCCCGAGAGAGTCGTTCTGTAGGGAGAATGGGAGGTCGCCCTGCAAAAGGTCAGGTATCCGGTGAAATTTTATAACCTTTCGCCAGACGATGCCCGTCTGGCGGGCACCAAGTACACCATGACGCTCCTCCCCACGCATTCCAAATTCAGTTTGCAAATGCCGCAAGGCATCGTGCACAATCCCAAAGACTTGGTGAACCTCGTCAACGCCGTTCTACTCGAACACTTGCACGTGGAAAACTTCTTCCTCTTCGACGAGCGCAAGCAGACGGTGGGCGTGAATGCCGCCGTCGCCCATCCCGAACCACTACCCGATATTCCGTTCGACGGAATTGTGGAAAATGTCGCGCGCACGGTCGTACCGTACGCGGTCGGCGAATACGAAGCTCTCAACGATGCGCCCCACCAGAGACCCAAGCCGAAACCGAAACCGAAGCCCCGGGTTTCGGGGCAGCAGAAACCCGCGGCGGCTCGTTCCATCAGACCCAAACGAGACGTTTCAAAATCGGAGGACCCTCCGGGACCTCTACACCGCATCCACAGTTTGCTCTTAACGCCCGCTATGGCAAAAATGTTGGGTTTCGAGCCCTACGTCAACGTCATTCTCGAAAAAGCTGCTAAACACCCCGTAGATCCTTATATGGGGTTTCCTTACGAAATGTTCATCTATTGTAATCTAGTGTCCCCGCATGTCGTGGGCGACACCTTCGCCCAAGTCATAGAGAGCGCGGCCGTGGAATACGAAAGAAGCAACAACACTTACATGAGCGACGAAAAGACGTTTTTTCCCCAAAATTGGGTACTCTTAATTCAGCAAGACTTCAAGACGGTCAACATAGATTTAAGGAACGGTTACGGCGATCTCTTGCCATTCGCCGACGGATTTTCCTCTACTATAGTTCTCGCTTTTCGTCCAAAACAGGCGTAATGGACGTGCACGCCGTAACGCGGTACTACCTCAATCAGACCGGCGGCGCGTTCCACGATCGCGATTTCATTCTCTACAGGGGCAAGCGCTACCAAAGAGGCAGCGGTCTCTTTTCAGCCCTCGGAGGACTCTTCAGAAGGTTGCTACCCTTTTTAAAGAGCGGAGCAAAAGCAGTCGGAAAGGAGGCCTTAAAGGCGGGCGCTCACGTTCTGTCCGATGTGACTGTGGCGGAAGCAGCGCCAAAGCAAGCGCTCCAACGGAGGCTGAAGGAGTCCGCATACAATTTAAAGCGAAAAGCCGACGAAAAGCTCGATGCCATGTTCGGTTCCGGCGCCAGGCGCCTCAAGAGAATAAAACCGAGCAAATCCAAAAAGAGTAAGCAGTCGAAGCTGAAACGCGGTAGGCGTAAGGTGCAAGACATATTTTCGTAATGGCAGACGCGGCCGTCCACATGAGTTCCGAACTGGACCTCTTTACAGAGGTGCCGTTTCAGATGAGCATCGAGGAGTCACGGTTCCTATACCTAAACCCTCAAAACACTTTAATGAAAAATGCCCCCATCACCTTTCATTATTCCGGAAATGCGGACGATTACCTAGACTTGACCTACGTCGTACTCGAACTCATGGTGCGCATTGTAGATGACAAAGGAGAGGCCTTAAACGCTGACGCTAACGCCACTCTGGTCAACAACGCCTTAAATTCCCTGTTTCAACAGGTGGAGGTAACCCTCAATAACGTCATCGTCTCCATGCCGCAAGCCGGTTACCCCTATAGAATCTACCTCGAGACGCTTCTCAATTACTCCGATGATGCCATGAACACCAAACTAGAATCCACCCTCTGGGGAAAGGACACGGCAGGCATCATGGACACTTTTATCGCCAATGCGGGTTTTCAGTGGCGTCAGGGGTTTACCAAAGGGAGCAACGTCGTACAGCTCATCGGTCCTCTGTCCAACGCTCTGTTTAGACAGGATAAGCTGCTTTTGAACAACGTTAGCATGACCGTCAAGCTCACTCCCGCCTCTCCCCAGTTTTATCTGTTTTCCGACGTAGATACCTTTAAGGGGTACGCCGACATCGTGTCTGCCACGCTGCGCTTAAAATCGGTGCGGCCCTCGCCGACCATAAAGCTCGCGCACCAGGCCGTGCTCGCAAAATGCAACGCAAAGTACCATCTCAAAGACGTCAGCTTTCACGCTCTCAGCATCCCCAAGGAGTCCAGGGCAATGACGTTTAGCGACGTGTGCGTAGGGCAAGTTCCAAGGAGAGTGGTAGTAGCCATGGTCACCGACAAGGCCTATTCCGGCCATTTTAACTCAAATCCGTACAACTTGAAACATTTTAAAATGAACTTCTTTCAGCTCTACGTCAACGGGCAACCCGTTCCCTCCCAACCTCTGCAACCCGACTTTACAAAGGGACACTATTTGCAATGCTTTCAAGCCCTGCAGGACGGCCTAGGCATTCATTTCAAGGACGAGGGACACTCCATCTCCAGAGAAACCTACCCGCAAGGGTATACGATAATGGTTTTCGATCTCACTGCAGACATGAGCGCTAACGAGTCTCACATCTCGGGTCAGCGCCACGGAACCGTCTCTATAAGCATCGGTTTTGCCGATAAATTGACAGAACCGGTCATACTTCTGCTGCTAGCGGAAATACATCGCACGGTCGAAATCGACGCCAACCGATCCATTTTGGTATCATGAACACCTTTCAAATTCAACGGTTTCTATCGACATGCCCCTCTACGCGCTCTCACTTTTTAGGCGTCTACCCCTGCGATAAACTACCCGTACTTCACGGCATTCGAACGCCTCCCTTGGCGCTAGTGGCTAACACCGACCCCAGCACCAAATCCGGGCAACACTGGGTTTGCATCTTTGTGGACAAAAACTCGCATGCAGAATATTTTGACAGTTACGGCATAGGACCGCTTTCGCCCCATTTTCTCCGGTTCTTAAATTCGGTCTGCGGGACGCGTTGGTCCACCAACGCCAGAAGCCTGCAAGGTTTCGACAGCACCACTTGCGGTCATTACGTCATCGCCTACCTCACCCACCGCTGCTCCGGCTTACCTAAGCATACATTCTTCTCAAAATTTCACGTCAGCAATCACGCGCATAATGATGTCGTCATTCGCAAAACGTTCAAAAACGCATGCCGCGCAAAGTGCTCTGACGGTCAGCAAACTTGTCAACCCTTGAAGGTGAGTACGTGTGTGTGTGTGTGTCACTATTCAGCACATCTAAGCTAATCCATCGTCTTGCACGTGCTTTCAGAAGACGCTCCTGCTCATATAAAAAGCAACGTCACGGTGCCGCTCGCCTCATTCAGAGTGTACCTTGCAGCACGCGGATACAGTCATGCTGCCATGCAGCACGCCGACCAGGTAGGTCCGCACCTATGTATTAGCTTGCTTTTTTCTATCCCGTTTATCTCTCTATCCCTCACATTAATATTATTGTCTTGTGTGTTCCAGTATAACCGGATGTCAAACCCCGACCACCTCATAACCCGGGGAAAAAAGGAAACTACACATCTTCGACCTCCAACAGCATCCCGACAGCCCTGCTCCGCCAGCACAGTTCCAACACAGTGCAGTTGTGGGTCCTCTGGCGGATATCTACTTCCTCAACCCCCAACAAACTAAATTCGTCAGTGTGGGATTCTCCCCCCAGCCGCCGCACCATCTCGTCGTCACCATTGCCAAATGTGGACAGCACAACGCAGTCGTCATGAGTTCCTCGCAGTGGCACAAACTCGTCGAAGCCATCCCCATCATTCATAAACACTTGAATGACCCACAGGGACGTCTACAGCAATTTCAGTTCAGCGACAGCGTCACCATCGTGTTTAAGTTTGTGTTCGGAAAGCTAAAGCTCGTTTTCAAAGAACCGCAAGGCGCATCCGTTACGCTCAACCAACAAGAATGGCACGTGTTGCATACCCTGCAGCGCATCATTACCGATATAATGTATCACAAAAAGAAGGAAGAGACGGACGTGCAAAATCAAATCATGGCATACCACAAGTACATGCTTCACAACCATGCCTCCAACGTTCCCTTACATGACATGAATTTCACGCAGTTCACCAAGTACATACGGTGCGCCAATTTTAGAACATTCCTCGAGGTTCATCATTTCCTCAACACCCATTTCGCACTGCGCATCTCACAAAATAGTCCTTAGTGCGCATGTATTTCTACCAGCGTTCCAACCGCACCTCACCCAAACATCTCGCGCCCTTCGCTCCCGCATCATGGGTTACAGAAATTACCTGTCGGTGTACTACCATGACAGTAAGATGTTTAAAAACTACGAGGTGGACGGTCACCCCTATAAAAATACACCTTATGCACTTCGCTTCGTCGACAGCACATACGACGGTGAATCCGTCTCCGCCAGAGTTCACAGCTGCGAAACCAAAATTCATTTTGTGCTATCTAACATGTGCTTCAACGATATCCAGTTCAAAGCAGATAAAGAAGACGTACAACATCAGTGGTTCCAATTTGTGCCCGCAAGAGGTTTATACATCGTTTTCTACGAACAGCAATACATTTCCACAGACAAAATGCAGCAAATGTTAAACGAAGACCCCATGTGCTACGGCACGTGCTTAGCGGCGCATTTGGGTCGCGAAGCATCCTATATCATACCCGATCACATTCAGGGCGTTTGCATGTTCAGCACCGTTCAAAACAGAGTTCTCCTCCAAGTCGAAAACCGTTAAATCAACGGACACAGTGTTTTTCCTGCGGATGTTGTGCAATAATCGCTAAGCGCTTCCGGCGGATGTAGTGAACCTCCAACGAACGTTTCCCCACCAGTGCTTCCCCTGATGTGGTAATTCTCCAACCAACTTTTCCCCCACCAGTGCTTCCCCCTGATGTGGTCGTTTGCATGTTCAGCACCGTTCAAAACAGAGTTCTCCTCCAAGACGAAAACCGTTAAATCAACGGACACAGTGTTTTTCCTGCGGATGTTGTGCAATAATCGCTAAGCGCTTCCGGCGTATGTAGTCAACCTCCAACGAACGTTTCCCCCACCACTGCTTCCCCCTGATGTGGTGTTTCTCCAACGAACTTTTCCCTCACCAGTGCTTCCCCTGATGTGGTAAATCTCCAACGAACTTTTCCCCCACCAGTGATTTCCTGCTTCCGGCAGTTGGGTTATATTTATGCACGCGCATTCTTTTCCCCTTCATTCGGTGCTAGCCAGCCGTGGGGAATGCCAGGACCGTCGTGTAAAGACTTCCACTGCTCGTTTTGCTTTCACCAAACGTGCAGCTGCGAACTTAAGCACCGTCTCACCCGCCTGTGCACGCAGTGTCAACTCGGTTTCTACGAAGACCTCGATCATCTCAACAAGCAAATTCAACAATTCCTTCGAAGGTACTCCGCTAGAAACACCACATGAACTGCTTCATCGTGCTCTTTCGGTATCTCGATAACGGACGAAGAATCCACCTGCTACTGCCCAGGGAACGCCAAGTGCTGCTGCAGAACGGCATATACATCTTCGAACGTTATCCCCCAAGTGACGTCGACCTTGTGTGGAACCAACTTCCCACAGACGCACAGGTAGTTTGCGCACCTTATCGCAGGTGTAAACAACACTACAACCTTCCTCATCAAACCACTCATATAGACGGCCCTCCCCCGTTTATCAAAAACTGCCATCTGTGCCGTCATAATGTCACAGGACGTCCTTAAAGAGCTAGAAGAACTTTCCAGCAGCGCCCACACTCTCAGCGTATCTACGCTTCAACAGCACGTACCATATCGTGTCGTCGGCGTCAAAACAATCGACACCGTTCACGGTACAAAGCTCGTCGCCAAACTCGACAACGACACAGAAGTTTTCCTACCAACAAGATTTGCAAAAGCCTCTCCAGAACTCATCAACAAACTCAACTCTACCTCATTCTGCATCATATACGCAGGCGAGGAAAAACTACGCAGCGGTTTCAAACGTCACATCGTCACGTTCTCCCCATATAACCCTAAATAATGTCCGACGAAACCTATTCCGTCCCCGTGGGGAACAATCTTAACCTACAACTCATTCTCAACGCAGCTTCACCTATCCGTATCCTCTGCATCTCCAACTCCTATTTCCGCAACAGCAGAGTTGTCACCATCACACTCGACGTCCAAGGGGCTCACGCCGTCCACGTCAAATGCGTACCTACCAAAGTGCACCAGCATCAACAAGACGCACTATGCATCATATACGTCGGCAACAGCAACATTCCTGCTCTAACCAACAAAGCCACATCCACAGGATGCTTCTCAGCCAGCCATTACAACGAATTTACCATCCCCATCTATATACCAACCTTCACCGAGTTCGTCAACGAAAGTTTCTCTCACCTGCTCGTCACCTGCATCACCAAACCTATCCACCAATTTACCGCCGATAGCAGCAGCAGCGATGACGAGGACTCAAAGTGCACCACGTACTTTAAAATCATTGTTGTGCGCGAAATCTGTGTGTCCTAGTGCCTCAACAAACTATGAATTTTAATGTGCTTTTTTTCTCCTAATATTTCTTATATTGTCCATTTATTGTATTCATATGTTAATCTCCTGTAATCAAATAATCCATTATGTTATTCTCAAACTATGTATTCATATGTTAAGCAAATAATACATCATGTTAATCAAAACTATGTATACATATCTTTATCCAATGTACTGTATTCAAATTACAAATAAAGAAAACAGTCCCGGATGAGCCAATTGCAATAACGATAATCCTCCCGCTCAGGGCGCTTTTCAAGCTTACCGCCGCCGCCGTCGCACGCAGCGACACTAGCGACACTAGCGCTCCTAGCGGCAGGATTATCGTTAAGCCAATTGGCTCATCCGGGACTTATACTACTCACGTATGAGTGCCCGTAGATGATTTGGGTATAGACCCATTCTTTTAAATGACCTCACAGAAAGAAATCCAGTGGGATGAGATCAGGTGATCTAGGGGGCCATGCGATTGGGGCCCCTCGGCCAATCCATTGTTGCGTATGCGTTCTACGTAAGTGATTTTTTACAATCACTGACCAGTGTGGTGGAGCTCTACCCTGCTGGAACCACATTCTTGTCCGTTTCACTAGTCACATCTTCCAGGAGCAATGGCAACTTTCCTTGCATAAATGCAAGGTGCCGTGGTCCTGTGAGGTTGCCTTCAAAAAAGTACGGTCCAATTAGCTGGTCGCCTAATATTCCGCACCAGACATTAACGCTCCACTGTACCTGGAATGCAGCTTCTCATATCCAGTGAGGATTGCCTATGCTCCAGTAGTGCATATTATGGCGGTTAAAAGTTCCACTATTGTAGAATGTGACTTTATCGCTGAAGAGAACACTTCCTAACAACTCGACATCAATTTCCGCTCGCTGCTTTAGCCACTGTGCATATATCACTCGCGCTTGAAAGTCGCGTCCGTGGAGAGCCTGGTGTAGTTGTAGATGGTACGGATGTTATTTATTGCGGTACAATATGCGCATCACTGAGGACTGACTTACGTACAGATCTTGTGCTACTGCCTTGAACTGGTATGTGGATTGTTTTCAATTGCTTCTTCGGTACCTCCAGAGGTTATAAGAGCATCGCGAGCAGGTGCTGCTCTTCCAAATGATCCCGTTTCACGAAGGCGTCTTTCAACCCTTCGAAAAGTGCCTGCAGTAAGTGCCCTCCTTCCTGGAAACCGTTCTTCATACTATTTTGTAAACACTTATAATGTTATTAAAATTGTATTGGTATCATATCAAATTATAGGTTCAAAGAAATAAAACGAAAGGTAATAAGAAGTTCGAAATCAACACGAAGGATTTGAACCCAAACTGACGTGGTACAGTGCTAAAGCAACCATGATAATACTATTCGGCCAATGCCACCTTGTGAGCTGAATTTCCTATACTAATTAGTGATCGCCGAACTAGACACCACCTCGAATCTTTACATGCCTTTTTGCACCTTCATACAGTGTTTTAAGCTCGGTTTGGTAGTTTTAACTCAAATAAACTGCATCAGCCATTACAATTACTGTATGAACTGAAATATGCCATAATTTATGACAGAAGCGAAATCATCTACCTTATACTTAGCTTTTTTGACAAGGCTGTACAGCGTTGACTGACCACGTAAATCCAATTAGTCGCACTGCGTAGATCTGCCATTTTGTTTTTAAATGGTTTTGTCAATCGATGCATGTGATAGGTTGTTCCTTCAGGGGCGTTTTCAAAAGTGTGCATGAATGCATAGTAAGGAATAAAAGTTTGTAAAATTGGCTAAAAGTGCTACTGCAGCTCCCAGTGAAAGGGTGGGATTTTTTTACATCGACATACATAGCGATTAGATTCTGTCCAGTAAAACACTTATACATTGAGTTATCTATCCCTCCTCTATCAAGTGTTATGCAAATTAGCCATTAGAAGGCATTCAAGAAAGGCGTAAGTCACATATTCGCTTAGCACGTTGCATAAATTCAAAAATAAATAGGGACAACTGACTCACGTATTATATAAAGCAGTCGGCTGTTAGACTCCTTTTCTTTTCTTCGCCATGAGATCATGGAGGCTATAACCAGATAAATAAGTAGTAACTTTTCAGACCATTTATGTCATGCACTTGACATGAACGGTTGTCCCAATATAAATAGGTATATAGCATGAAATACTTCGAAAACAGGAGCCGCTAGAAAAAACTTATTTTGGGCAAGTTGTGCAGTTTAATGAGCTCTATGTTTTCCTTCTCCAGTTAAATAAAATTCTCTAATGTCCATCAAAAGTAAACAGGATTTCACAGGCCACTCCCAGGAAATTCAAGATATACATATTATTTGTCATATTACCGTTACAGATATATAGTATTTCAATAAAAATCGTGAGAGCAGTTCTTTGAAAAAGGAGTAGAAAATATTGAACACTCTTTCATGTCAAGTGTAGTTAAGGTGGAACAAATTTCATGAAAGTCTTCCTGTCTATCCTTGAAAAATACAGAACCTATAACGTTTGATATTCATCGGACTCTTTGTTTTTGAGTTATACTTTCACAGACTGACACATAGACATACAGGAGCCTTTTCCGGAAATGAAATCTGCTTGGATTCAGGGGATCTCAAAACACGTATTTCCGCTGAAAAATTCGTAAATAATTTTTGGGTAGGATACAATGCTTTCTGTAATAGACTGTACAGAAAGTTAAAATTAACTTATCTTACAAAATTTTCAATTAATGACTTCAATGTTAATACGGAAATTATTAATAATACCAATTTATTTTATGTGAAATATAACTGAAATACGTAAGTTGTTTTTGAAAGTATGTTATATATAGTAGTTGTTGATAGCAGGAGCTATTAAATAAAATATTAATTGTTCCTGGAGTTTGTTACCTGTGACCAAATTGCAACACACAGATTTCTGCGGAGACTGCCTCTGTGGTCTGGAAGTTAGCATGCCAGCCTTCAAATCCAGCGGTTCGGGTTCCATTCCTGGCTCGAGCATAGGAACGTTTTTTTAGTCAGGCTTGTTCCCCATTCTCCCTAGAGCCTGGATGTTAATTCCAGTAGAATTGATTCAGAAACAGCCGAACTAAACTGGACGGAATACCCCGTGCGCATGACTATTAACGGCTCAGGAGTTTCAGCTAATCAGAATTTGGCTACACAATGCCCTTCAGGCGAGAATTTAGTATGAGTGAGAGTGTAAATGTGGCTATTAGACTGGTCCCACGCAAAGAATTACGGTTGTTACCTGCTAAGGTACCTGGTACGGGAGGAATAGATCCTATGCCCAAAAGCAGTCGAGGAGCACAGGAGATCGGCAAACGGTTTGTACAAGTGAGAGCGACAAGTTTAAACAGAGACAGGATAGCTTAGAAATTCCAGATGTGTGAAGCATGAGAAAGAGAGTGACTTTATTCTCTTACGACATTTAGAATATGTGTAGCAAGTGTCAACGGTAAAGTCCTGGTTACCTATAAAAGGGGAACAATCTCCAAGTTGATAGTAAGGGATGTTAACGGGAAGAACGGTATAGAATTCGGGGAATTAATTAAAGGTCCAATTGAAAGCAAAGGTGCACCTGGCTAGCCGGTTTCGTTGATTTTGTTTAATATTGCCATTGGAATAAACCAGCTTAAAAACCAAACACGTGGCTTATTCATTTAATCTAACTCCCCTCCCGAGAGTACCTAGGCAATTTCAATGGTCAAGAATATCTAGAAAGAAGAAGACGAAAGCCGTTGAAGGTTAATATGAGGACCGGACACACGACATCGTACTAACCGGCCAATATTTCAGTGTGCTTGGAAGAGGGCGCCAGTGCTTTTGTTGACAGTTCTAATGTTATCAAGGATAGGGATCAGAGGGGAGTGAGGGGCAAGGCGATAAGGAGTGTACAGCGCACAACAAAACCCATGCTACATTTTGCAGGCTTCAGCCCCGCTAGTAATTGCAACTCAGAACTGTGGATGTTTTCTTTACCTGACTGTCTTTCCGATGCCCCCACTTGTTCCGTAACTATTTATTTCCTCTTTTCACCGCAAGCACTCATATCGAGGCCAACTAGTATATGTTTAAGGCAAGCATATGCAACAGCGTAAGCAGTCCAAATCCGCGTATCATAGCGTCGTGCTCCCGCACAGTAGAGCGCGTCATGTTAGTATAACATATTTTTGAAGCGATGACATCCTTCATTTGTTCTCGCGATGTCATGAAATAGTACAGAGTTTCACAGTCAGCATTTAGTGACCCGATTTTTAAAGATTTGATTATTTATTCATCTTCCTGTGTCACCTTGGTACAGAAGGCGAATTAAATACCTCGGGAGCCTGCTTTATTTCTTTGCCACCTTGGTACACTCCTAAAGAGCGTGACCGGCATGACCAGTTTCCTGAAAGTTGTATTTTCAGATTGTGTAGCGTTAATAAACATGGTTGGATAAGAAACAATTAGCTTTGGTTTAACAGCCAACATCTGGCGTCTAGAAAAAAACATCAGTGATGTGTTGCAAACGTATTATGTTGTGAATTATTTGAGTTTACTTGAAGCTGTCCCAGTTATATGATTCAGATGACAAGCTTTAATGCGCTTTCCGTCATATCACCACATTAGCGCAATTGTAGAGCATTAACATGGAAAGCCTAAGATCCATGGTTTGAGTCCTAGCCATGGCTTTCAATTTCTCAAGTCGGATTCCAATCCCCCAAATAATATATATACATATCCATATTTTATGCACTGTTTTCTTCTGGCTTTCACCATCAGATTATATTACTACATGCTTAAGAGTAACTGATACAGTGTCGAAAGCATATCTTGTCTTGAATGCATGGGCACAGATTAAGATAATACACACAAACTGAGCAATTAAGGTTTTATTATAAAACGGTATTTGCGAACAAAAACTATCGACCCTTGGAAGACCTTGTAACCCATATCGGGCGCATCCCATAGGTAGCGGATGAGGAATTCCATCAGATATAGTGGGGTGGTCCAAATAGCTTCGGTAACAAGGACACGCGGAGCAACAAGGAGCCCTGTCAGGGGGCTTAGTAAAACCTGGACACCCTCCCTCCAAGGAACATAAGCATAGAGGGCCCAGCTCAAGGTGAAGGGTGAAGACGGACGGATATAGAAGATCCGATATCCCTGTTAAGACAACTTCTCTAGCGGAGGAAACCTTGAACAGAATCCTGCACGTCTGGAAGCAGTAAAGTGGCATTCCCAATGCTTACCCTGCTTCACGTTCGTTACATGCTCAGGGGTCACTTTTGAACCTGGAAATCTCCAAGATGGATCAAAATATGATAAATAGGAAACGGTTAAAAGACAAACGATTAGGTACATTTAATTAATAAAATCTGACAGCATGGAATTAATGTGAAATAGCTAATAAAATTGAGGAATTTCAGATTAAACACCAAAATAATAAATTTTATATCGCGGTAATCACCGAAGCCAAGAAGAAACAAAAAGGAAGCTGTGAATTAACTACAGCATGATCTATTCTGGAGTGTCACTAGAGGAACGAGCTAAAGCAGACGTTGCCTTATTACTGTGGAATAAATACAAAACTAAAATTCATTCTTACCCATGGAATAATGAAAGAATTATATCCGTAAGATTAAATATCCCAAGGAGATCATCCAACAATTGTAGGAGTCTATGAACCCGATGATGGAAATAAAGAAGAAAGAATTACAAACAGTAATAGATAACTGTGATAAACATTACATTATTATAACTCAAGACTATAACACACGCATTGGAAAAGCTCCGGTGACAAAATCAATAGGGTCACATGGGAAAACAACAATTGATAAGAAGGGGAGAATTCTAAGACACATCATTTGCCTTAACAACTTAAGATCAATTAACTCTTTCCTCCCGCACACATATATATATGGACGATTAGAGGGGAGCCATCCATAATTGATTACTTTCTAGGAAACAATATAATGTCATTAAGTTTCAAAAATGTAACGGTCTACCGATATCCCATCTGACCACACTTATTAAAACCAAAACAAAGTTTGAAATCGAGATGGTATAAAAAGTCGTCGGGAAAACAAAACAGACCAAACACTCTGCAAGTGTCACTTACTTCAGGATGAATCAATAAAAATGTTGCATCAGGAAAGTTTCAGAAAATACTAGATAGTACAGCTGTAAGATATAATATGGAGATACAATGGAAATATTTTGTGAATGCGATAGAAAACCTGCAAACGATGTATTAGGGACACGTAAAATGAGGAAAATGAAGAACAGGCTTTATGTATGGAATAATGATGTCAAGAAAGCAATTGATGATAAAAAGAAGGCGTACCTAAGGTCAATAACCGCAAAATAATTAAAAGATTACACTAAATATCAGGAAAAATCAAGAGCAACCAAGAAAATAGTTAGACAACCTCACCAAGAGAGCTGGGATAGATATATGTCTAACATCGAGGCAGATGTACATCGAAGACAAATATAAGCTTACAAGATAATGAATTTCCTTAATAAAACAGTGAAGGGTGTAGCAAATATAAAAGTGTTATCTGGAAAACAATGTGTAGAACGCTTTAGTAACCTATGGCATATAAAGGAAGAAGATGAACAATAGAATGAAAGTGAAAATTTGGAATTGAATTATGACGTTGATAAATTATAATTTTAAGAGCTCATAGAAGCATTAATAAACAGTAAATAGCGCAAATCACGCGGGATTGATAATTTAAATATGGAGTTGATTAAAAACGATAATGGGGTTGATTAAAGACACACCTATGGAATCCCTAAATAGATTACTAGACATTTCAAATCATTGCTGGTATCAGGCTAAAGTATCTAAGGAATGAAAGAAAGCACTTCTAATAGCAATTTTTAAAAACTAAAATAGAAAGAAAAGATAATTACAGAAGAATAAGCTTATTATATAAACTTCATAAGATATGTGCCAAAATACTAACGAAGCGTTTGAGAAACTTAACAGGCATTCTGCTATTAAAGGAGCAAGTGGGATTTCGGAAAGCTAGATCCACAATGGATAATACCTTTATGTGGAAGCAAGTGATACAAAAAGAGAGCATGTAGCGGTGAAACACATATCTTGTTTGTTGGTTGTTCCAAAGCATTCAACTAGGGGTATTATAAGGAAGCAATGGAATATATTTGAGATAAGAGGTGTACCCCGTCAGCTCATAAAAATATTAAAAAAGTATATATAAGAAAGCCAAAAATCTGAATAAACAATTAACTGGCCCTATTTTAGAAGAAAGTACCAACATAGGTGTTAGACAAGGGTGTGGCATATACCTACTATTGTTTAATTTATATATTGACAATGTTTTCCGACAGTGGAAACAATTATAAACTTTAAATAGGAGAGACATTTGGTATGAAAGGAGTTTAATCATGATTCTTCTAAATGCAGATGATCTGGTGATTATTTTTGATAAGGAAGTCGCATTACAAAAAAGTATGTACGCATTAAATGAAATAAGACAAAAAATAATATGACAATCAGCGCGAACAAAACCAAATGATTGCTTTCAAAAGGAATACTCCAATAAGGTCTAAAATACGCATTGAAGAACAAATTATAGAACAGATAAACTGTTTTGATTATCTCGGTTGCAAAATATTAAATCAAGCAGAAGTACATGTCCAAAATATAATAGTACGACTTAACCAGAGATTTGGCACAATAAAAAGAACACTTAAAAATTAAACAAGGAAAATACAATTACTAAAGTCTATTAAACAATCGCCACACCCATACGTTTATATGAAAGTGAACGCTGGACTTTAAAGAAAAGGGCAGAATTCAAAGCAACCGAAATGAGATTTCTGAGGTCAGTAATGGGAGTGGCTAAGGAAGAGAGAATAGAAAAAGAAACAATAAGGCAGGGACTACACATATACAATGTAAATGAAAGAATTCTCAGCTTTATAAATAAATGACTGAAACATATAAAACGTATGCCAGAAGGAAGATACCCAAGAAGAGCTTTGAGGTATAAGAAACATACGAAGACGTACCAATGAGATGGGCGGACCAATTTGGAGAAGCAGCCGGCTAATAAGTCTAACGCATGCAGCGGAAGAAAAAGAAACTATCGAGCGCTAAATGACCTTAGTTCTAGATTTTCAGTGATTTGAATCATTCATATAATATAGGGTAGTTAAGTTATATTCCAACCCACTTGCCTCTCTCTACTGCCCAAGACAGCCGGCAGTCGCGGGGAAATTATGGCGGCAGAGGTGGACTAAAATCCTTACCTTGTAATAGATGCTGGAAATGTTGACCTTCTGCTCTCAAACAGGCAGCATATCTCGTGTACATATTCTTACTCACTCTCCAAAGCTCAGCAGCAGCAATTCTTGTGATGAAACGCCTCATTATGATCAGAAAATTGGAATGTGGTGTGCGATAAGTGCTAGGAGAATAATAGGGCCCATATTCTTTGATGAAACAATAAATGCAGAGCGATATCAGAGGTTAATGCTGAGGCCATTTTGCAATCGCTTGACAAGAAGAGAAATCGTATGTTTGGCTCTAGCAAGATTCTGAAACAGCACATACGGCAGCCGAATCATTACATGCAATAAGAGAGGTGTTTGATGACAGAATAATTAATGTTGATTTGTGCCCCCTCGTTTTCTTTACCTAACGAGTTGTGATTTTATTTATGGGGTTCCTTAAAAATACAAAGTGTATTGTTCCAATCCTCGTACACTACAGGAACTTAGAGAAAACATTGTGCAAGACATCACAAGAATTCCTGATGCTGACCTTCGGAGAGTGAGCGAGAATGTTTGCACGAGATATGCTGCCTGTTTGAGAGCAGAAGATCAACACTTCCAGCATCTATTAAACGGTAAAGATTGTAGTCCACCTCGGCGTAATTTCCTCGGCGACTGCCGGCTGTCTCGCGCAGTAGAGAGAGGCCGCGAGTGGGTTTGAATATAATTTAACTACCCTATAGTTCTTACATGGGCACTGACTTCTATTTACCTTAGAAATGTAATTATGGAAAGTTAAAGCTAGCTTAGCATGTATAAGAAAGCCGAAACATATATTTTAATCACCCTCACAGTTAAGTTTTCATACGTAAGAATCAGTAATTGAAATGAGTGTCTGAAGCATTTCGTATTTATAAACATTGTTTTAAAGACTTGACAAAACTGAACTCACCGTATGTATTCTCTCTGAGTAGCATTTTATTTGAAGTATACGACGTCTCAGTGAAGTTAAAAACGCAAGTGACTGTGGGGTCAAAAAGAAAGAGAAATGTCTTTTGAAAATAAAAAGTAAAACGTCAGCTCCCGCTATTGAATGGCCAACGTTGTGGCTCAGAGATGTTCGATTCCCAGCTGAAAGTATTATATATATATATATATATATAATTTATAACTTATAATTAGTCCCTAGATTCTCCAGAATTGGAACTTGGTGTGTAAGAGATAGAGAGAGAGAGAGAGAGAGAGAGAGAGAGAGATGTGAGAGAGGTTTGAAAGTTTTGTTTAGAAAAATCTACGGTAATACTCAAATACAGCTAAATATAAAACAGTCGACGTGTATTTAGTGTGCTGACTCAATAATGCTATATGACATTCACTTTAATTGCTGTTTTCTGAATTCTATACTTCCTTAGATTAGTGATCCTTGAAATCTCTTCTTTTAATTTGTTTGTCCTTTCTTTCCGATACACAAATTCATCTGTACTCTTAATGTATTGTTTACAATTAATTTAAAATAAAACAAATTTTTCTTAAAAATACATTAACATGACATATTTTGAAGCAAACCGTTTTATAGATTCGCTCTATCAGTTTAAATTTTTTTGTGTTAAGCATACAGGACTTAGAAAATGGGTAATGTTTTTGTAGCTATCGGGAAGCTCACCGTATAATTCACTCCTATAAACAACGTGTATTATAATTAGTTCCATAACTACACTGTTGACGATGAACTTATATTTTACAGGAGTAGTCCCAAAGAAAATTATTTCATAAAAAATAGATACAATTAAAACAAAGCGAAAGATGTAACAAATTAAGATGTATGGACTGTTAATGAGTTTGTTTCATCTTACGGAAATCAGTTACTTTATGAAAAAAATGTTGAAATGGTTAATCGAGTTAAAATAATATTCAGTATGTATTGAAATTAAAAGAAAAACAATAACTTTAGAATAAAAATGCACGTTGTTTATTTTAGCCTTAACTTTGAATTTGACCATTAACATTGGAAGAAAGCATAAAAGTGTATAATATTACCTACATTTTATGCACCGATTTCCACTCTTTTGCTCCATCATCTCACACTGCATTCACTTCCGTGCTGCAGGGATAAGGAGTATCCTATAATTCGGGAGGGCCGGTTTCAACCTCGTTTGGGGCAAACCAACTTGAAAGGGACCTTTTCGTTGGCATTTTCCGTTATACTTAGTATAACTATTTCAAGTAAATGACAACGTACCTTGGAGCTCATTTCATCCATTTAATTCGCCATCTCTGCTTACTTGCGTCGTTAGCGACGTTAAAAACTTAAAAAAAGAAGTTACAAGCATGAAAACATGTAACGGAAAAACCATTACTTATTTATTCTTGGGCCAATTGGCCCATGTTCCGGATTCTGAGGACTCATTTTGCGTTATTTGCGCTTTCTGTTCGATCCTTCTTTTCCTTTATTTGTTTTGGCATCTTAAAGAACTATGTATACATAGTTTCAGTTCAGGATCTCTCTACTTATTACAGAGTCATATATCTTCACGCAGGAATGATATAAAATGAAAGGAATTTGGACTTGGTGCAACATACGATATAAGAAGAAAAACTTTCTACAGCTTATATCACAAGTCGGTTTTGTTTCTATCAAACTCATTCAAACAAAGGAGAAGGAAAAAGGAATATCACAAATTTCCAAACAGGTTCAATCAGATGATCGACTTAAGCATTGGAAAATGTAAACATAAAGCAAAGCTTTTTTCGAAAAGTGCTAATGCTACGAAAACCTGTTTATACACATAAATTATAGATTTAATGATATATGTTTCCATCTGTAGTACGTTGTAATTTTCTAACTTATACATAAAATCCATATGGATTAACGATTTTCAAATTCATAAAACGTTAAATATAAGTTTTTTTATAACGACTAGATCTAAATATATAGTATTTTATAAAAAATGTCTTCAGACATATTTTAGAAATATAAAAAAATTAATATTTTTACATGTAAAGGATCCACTGGGATGGGGAAAACTTCTTGCAACACCTTTTCGCTCTGAATTAGGCTGTTCCTAGACAGGCACATGCACGCAAGCAAGTTCACGTCATGCTGATATTTTTGTTTAAAATAAGAAGCTAAATTATTATTCTGGCGATTTCAAAAATCGTATTGATATTGGATTATTGAATGGAACACAATATTTCCTCTATCTATAACAGGTAAGAGTTAGATAAACCGAAAAAATGGCTGAATTCAAACAAAATCTAGTACATCATTCACAATATCCGTACAAGGTTTACACTTGAACCTGATGGTCTTCTAGGAGCTTTATCAAACCTAGATAAATAAAGCATAGAATAACTTGTTTTCTCCGGATATACCTTTAAATGAAGCACAATTAAGGGGCACCTAAATATCTTAGAAAGTGTATACCTTGAGGAACATTGGACTGGTAGCTAACGATCCAATCCGTCCCGTCAGGATTTTCCATTAACCAGCTCAGGGAATCTTAGGTATGTTACGAGTACATACAACGAAATGTTTAATGACACCATTTCAACAAAATCTTATCTACTTTAACTTAGTGAATAGAAAAGTAATCATTCTTACAACACAAGAATTGTTTCTGAAATATATAAACATAAATAACAATGAGTAGAGAAAGCCACACGAATGCAACGCAACAGTCCCGCTGTAGATTGTGTTCAGTGATCCTAAAGAAAGAAAAAATTTGGAATAGGTATTCTTTTTCTTTTTCTTTCTTCATCGGACACCAACACACGGTGTTCATTCTTCTATTTACCCACATACTTGTACTTATAATGGTATTAATACAGAAACTGCATACTGAATACTAATGGACTTACCATATTTACCGTTGCCATGATTACCTTTCATTGTGGCTTTTAATTCAGATCTTTAAAGTTAAATTGTTAAGCCGGTAATACTAATTGATAAATTATATGTTCCTTACCGTACATTGCTTTTACTTCACAATTGTGGCCACCAAACGGCGGCTCGATGGCCGGCCACCGCAGCTCAAACTCCCACCAAAATAGTTATAGAATCCCCGCAAAAGTCTCACGATCTCATATTGTTGCAATTACACAGATTATAGCACATACCTCATTATAAGGGATGAAAATATTGTCGTTTTTTTCTCCACTTATTTCTGACATCTTAGAAAATTTTCCTTCACATGAAGTTCGAGATTTAAATATTTGAAATTGAGTGAACCTCTCGCCTGATGTTTCCTTACAATGCATGGGAAGTTGTTTATGCATCATGTGATTATCAGAGTTCAGTAAATTTCTATAATTGGATTTTACGAAGTAATAGAGTAATTGACCCAGGGTTCTCTGACAAAGGTTCCATTTGTATGACATGTTTCGTGGCAAAATAACACATGTTGGAGTACAGAGAAACGCGGTTTTACATACGAGATTCCCTTGCATAACCGAAAATTGGTGAGCAGCAAATGCATACAGAGTACCTATATCTTTTAAGAATAAATGAATAGATGTACAGGAATAACTTAATAACACCATTTCTGACCGACGTTGAATGTCAGTGTGGATTTTTCCAACAAAACCTTCCTACCTGATGAGTCATTAAATTTAATTCGTGAGTTCTTTAAAAACAGTGTAATTAGTAAAGAATTATGGACTTCACGATATCCCGATATAACTTTATTTATTTTATCAATGGGAAATTGGAAAAATAGGAATGTGTTCATTGGAAGAACTAAAAGAAGGCATCAGGGAAAACTTCACTCACTTTAGCATATTGAACGCTCCAATGTGAAAACTTCCTGAGAAGATGACGGAAATGTGTGGATAGAGCGTTTCCAACATCTCATATGGTAACGTATGTGCTTGTAATTGTAATTGAAAATATGAGAACGCCAGGCGATTGCGGGAACACTATCGCTCTTCTTCCGAGCTGCGGCGACCACGGTGTGAAGGACTACAGCATTTATATACTTCAGTTCCATCACCATCATTCACAAGTGCACACACATTTTATCGTAATTAATAGGGTCATTATCCCCGAGAGTCACTGCTATCCCCAAAATGATTACTGAATCAATGAAATGTTTTTTTACAGCATACGGCTGGAGGGGCTAACATCTGCACTTAAAACACTACCTACATCCTCTGAGGCCCAATAACAACTTTGGAGTTATCTTCGGGGTTGCTACATTGTGTTCCTGCATCAGCCGCTCGCTTCATCCGCTTGAGTGTGCGGGGATAAATTCTATCTTTGATTTAACTTGTTATACAAATTGGTCATTATAAGCAGTAATCGCACTTAGTTGTAATTATTAAAATAATAAATGCCTTAAGACCTGTTCTACTTTGTTCCTCTATTTTTATTCATGTAGAAACGGCCTGAAATTTTATAGCATATGAGAGACACTGGGCAAAAATGTCCAAAATGTTTAAAAAAAATGTAGCATTTTAAGGCGGTAAAAGGTTAACAAACAAAGATTACGTATTGTTTTATAATTATTTACAAAAATTTAACATGCGACGTAAGTAGACAGAAAAAGCCGATTCGAAAACAGTTATGTCCGAATCGGCGCATTTGTGTAGACATAGTAGATCGTGTGTTCCCAAATCCGCCGCCGATATGTAAAAAATAACTAGAATTTCTGTTGGAGTTGATGGACACGTTGGGATACTGCGGTTTCAAATCTAAAGGATTTTGGAACGTATATGTGATGTTAATGAGGGTAACATGTGACTGTGGTCCCGTGTTCGATGTGGGGTAGGAGGCAAAAATATTCATAATGAAGGACGTGCTTGCGTGTGTGTGTACCTAAGAATCGAGTTTAGTAAGGCGAGGGAACGTATATTTTTCATAAGGATATAAGTACATGCGATCATGCTCCCACTGTTTACATGGTGTAAAAATAAATTATTCCCAAGTCATTCATGACTATGTAAGTACGTGTGATAATAGACCCGTGATAATATCGTGTCAGAACACATTGTTCCCAAATCGGCTATCGTTTTTTGGTGGGTGGGGGTTTTAGGTGGTATCTGTGGGGTTTATGTGTGTGTAAGATTCGAGCGAAGCAAAACTGTGGGTGCGTGTACGAGGAACATGATCATGTATTTTAATAAAATGGAACATGATCATGTATGTTAGTAAAATGCAAGAGAAGGTAGGTTTCATGAGTAATCTAAATTGAAGATGCTATGTAGGATGTTCGAGTTACATGTGTGCATCGGAATAAAAACAAGGACACCCCTTCCCAATGCAGGAATGAAAATGTCCAAAATTGCCCCCCTTTTCAGGCAAGCACGGTACGTCAAAATAGCATTAATTTATGTGCACAGTTGGCCAGTGAAATAATCAAAAGCGCAATCGAGAGCGACAACGCTTGTTGGGTGAACCTAGCCAAATATAGCAAATGAAGAGGCAGTCTCGATAAGCATGACGAAACGTGTAACGGGATAGGCATAGGATCACCTGTAAGGAATCTTCGCAACATGAGCAATTGAGCACTTTCTTCCGCTACGGAGATTACTACGAGTATCGAAAGTTAAAAGGGGAAGTAAAAAACGAAATCATGAGAAGTACGTGTAAGGTTAAGATAGATAAAAGTAAAAATAAAACTATGCATTTAGAAAATGCATGAGCATGAAGATGTGCCTCCTTACCAGGACGTGTATTGTTCGACGTCGACGTCTGAGAGAAGCGCCCAGCCCGTGGACGAGAAAGAACGTGTAGGAGCAGAAGAAGAAGAAGAAATGTGAGTAGAATAAACAACAGAACTTAATTGTCAGTAAATAAAAATGTTTTATTTGATAAAACAAAGCGTTTTATGTTACATTTCTTGTTAAATGCATACATGACACACATGCATGCATATATACATACACAAATACATGCGTGCTGAACAAATTAATGGTTAATGGAATCCTGTACCTCGTACTTTCTACGCCTGGCTTGAATAGGAATCAGTACGGCCTAGAGAATTCAAACAGGAACTGTGGACGCAGTAGTGACAAAGAGTTCATAGAACGTAATTTAAGACACAGAAATTGCAATGCATCATCCAGTCTGGACGTCATAAACTCCCGAAGACATACTGGAAGACGACCGCGGATATTCCATGCGTGACGTGTACGTAAAATGCCGCTCCTCCAACAAGTGTCATAAGCTTTCTCCAGGTCAAAAAACACAGCAACGGTTTGACACTTTCTCAGAAATCCATTCATAATATGCGTCGACAGGGACACCAGGTGGTCAACGGTAGAGCGGTATCGACGAAATCCGCACTGAGCGTTCGCTAGAAGTTTCTGAGACTCTAGCCACCATGTCAACCGCCCGTTGATCATCCGCTCCATCACCTTGCAAATGCAACTGGTGAGGGAGATAGGGCGGTAGCTGGAAGGTAGTTGGCGATCCTTCCCAGGCTTAAGTATAGGGACACTGGTGGCTTCGCGCCAAACGGAAGGAAAAATACCGTCTTTCCAAATACGGTTATAGACCTGTAAGAGAAAGTGTTTACTGTCGGCTGAAAGGTTCTGTAACATCAGGACATGAATGCCGTCAGGCCCAGGAGCGGAGTGCCGAGAGCAATGAAGAGCGTGCTCCAGCTCCCTCATTGTGAAAAGTTCGTTATAGCATTCGGTATTAGCAGACCGAAATTTATATGATGCGGAATCCAGCCGGTCTTTAATAGAGCGAAAGCCGGCGGAATAATGGTCTGAACTGGAAACCGCCTCAAAGGCAGTACCCAGTGCGTTAACAATGGTAGTCGGATCCACTATGGTGGCATTGGAAACCTGAAGGCCAGACACAGTACAATGCGACACTTTACCGGAGAAGCGACGAAGTTTATCCCAAACAACAGAGGAAGGTGTGAAGCGATTGAAAGACTCGATAAAACGAGCCCAAGATGCCTTCTTGCTATCCTGAATAATGCCACGAGCCCTGGCGCGCGATTGTTTAAAAGTAACCAAATTATCGAGTGTAGGGTGTCGCCGAAAAACCCTAAGTGTAGTTCTACGGGCACGAACGGCAACCCGACACTCCTCGTTCCACCAAGGAACAGGAATCCGTCGAGGTTGAGAGGATGAACGTGGGAATTGCGCGTTCGGCGGCAGGAAAAATGGTAGACACAAGGTGCTGCACTAGTTGGTTAATGTCGGTGAAGGGCTGGTCGTCAAAATGCACCAGGCTGGAATACAAGCTCCAGTCGGCTTTTGTTAGTATACAGACAGATACTCTGGAATGCTGTACGTGGTGTGACAGAAGAGAAACGATGCAGGTGTAATGGTCGCTGGAGTAGGTGTCAGCAACGGCGTTCCACTGCAGTCGACTAGCAAGCTGGAGTGAGCAAACGGCAAGGTCCAAGTGAGAAAATGTACCGGAAGAATCAGAAAGAAACGTGGGCTCACCTGTATTGAGAAGAGAGAGATTGAGCTGATCAAAAATTCCAGAAAGAAGAGTTCCCCTCGCACGAGCCCTTGGCGAACCCCTCAGGGGGTGATGGGCGTTAAAATCTCCCAACAGAAGAAATGGTGTTGGGAGAGCGGACAGGAGAGCTCGAATGTCCGAGGGAGCGAGAGGAGACGATGGAGGTGAATATACAGAGCAAACAGAAAGAAAAAACCGGGCAACTGCAGTCTAATGGCAACAGCTTGCAAGTCGGACGTAAGAGCGAGAGTTTGAAAATGAACGTCGTTACGCACTAACAACATGACACCTCCATGAGCAGGAGAACCCTCCTCCGATTCAAGATCGTAGCGAACAGTGTACCCTGGGAGATCGAAAGGGTCGTGAGGGCGAAGCTTGGTCTCCTGCAAACACACGAACATAGGGGAATGGGAACGCAATAAAAGTTGCAGTTCCGCCCTATGCGATCGAACACCACGTAAATTCCAGCTCAGGATAGCCATGAATAAAAGGGATAAACTGTCTACTTAGAAGGGCGGCTTAAAATAATCGTTTGCTTAACCTTTGGGCTCGGGCTTTTGGTATGGAGTTGGTGAGACTCCATAGCCTCCTCGAAGGGAGGGCCTACGCGCTCAGTGCTAGAAACAGATTCAAGCGCCGTGAATCGGTTCTGGGTGGCAATGGGTGAAGGTGGCCGCTGAGCGCGGCTTGTCCCATGAGCATCCTGGGACTGCGACCTTCGAGGAGGAGAAGTTGAACTCTTCTTTCCGCGTGCACGCGGAGGGTCTTTAAAAAAATCTTCTCTACGAAATTTCTGCTTCGACTTTTTCTCATTGCCTTGTGACTTCATAACCTTTGGACCAGGTTTAGCAGGCTTGATAACTGCAGCTGAAATGGACGGCCGGATGGTAGTGGCAGTCATTGCAGTCATAGTCCAGGTTTGAGTGTCTGCATCCTTCCGGTGTACTGGCGAGGCAACAACAGAACTAAATGTACCAGATCGCAGGAGTGAAGCTTGGCGCGCATGGTAACGCCTCCGGGCATCAGCGAAGGAGAGTTCCTCGTTTACTCGGATCTGTTGGATCGCCTTCTCGTCCAAGTAACGCGGACAGTTGGCAAATGAAGCAGAATGAGGCCCTTTGCAATTAACGCAGATGGGTCCGGTTGAACAGGTACCTTCGTGTGACGGCTGGCTACATGAGGCACAGATGGATACGGCACTCTTACAAGAGACTTGCGTATGCCCAAAACGTTGGCATTTAAAACAACGCAGAGGTCTAGGAACATGGGGCCTCACCGCAATCCGTTCATACCCTGGTGAAATACTCGTGGGCAAATTGACGCCATCGAAAGTGATAAACAGGGTACGAGTAGGTACAAACACTCCGTCGCGTTTAGCCTGCACTCGATGAACTGCCGTTACCTTTTGGTCGGAAAGATATTCCACTAGATCTTTGTTCGACATACCATTGAGGCTATGGGTGGTGATGACGCCTCGACAGGAATTCAAGGTGCGGTGCTTTTCAACACGGATGGGATAACCGTGGAGAGGCGTGGCGCTCAACAAGGACTTACTTTGTGCCTCGGACTTGCTTTGCACTAACAACGAACCATTGCGAAGCACAGTGCAGGAAAGAACCGGACCAGCAATTGAGTCAATGCCCTTTTGGATAACAAAAGGGTTCACCTTCTCGAAAGTTTGACCTTCCTCTGTTCGCGTAATGACTAAGTAACAACCAGATGTCGATGGCGCTACTTCTGTTACTAACACTTTTCGGCGCTTATTCGAAATAATGGAGAAAGGGGGCTCCATAGCGAAATAATTCCTCCACCATTGCAACCGTCTCCGACCTCGGGCTCTGACCTCCCGGGCCTTACCCCGGCTTGGGTGAGTGGCCTATCTATACCTATCTCACACCAGGGTCACACCTCCCAGAACATAGACAGAGAGACACAATCGCCGTCAGAAGTCAGCAGCTCATGCAATGGCCCCCCGCGGGACTGCAGTTGAACAGCGGATACGAACACATACCCTACATGGAGACCCCGGGTGGTGGGGATGACGCCATTACCCACTCACCCAGCTGTGCACCCAGTGCGTGGGTATCCGTCAGGCTGTGTCCACGGAGGATTAAAATAAAATGTAAAAGAAATAAAACTGTGTGGGCATTTCGCACGCAAGGTAGGCCGTCTAGGAAGAAAAAGAGAGGCGTAAATAAATGGACGTGCGGCGAAATGTGCAGAAGTAGAAGAGAAGAAAGAAACGATGGCGAGGGGCGACATGGAATGAAATGCACAAAAGGCACGAGAGCCTACCTTGAGTCCCCCGGTCACGAGAACGAATCCACCACGACCGGATGAGGGTGGATGAATGATGATGGTGATGATTGGTTCAGAAAGCCCCATGTACGCCAACACCCGTACTCACATTAGGTGAGCCCCTGGGGAGTACTGGCAAGTGACTCTAGATCCCAATGACAAGGAGAAAACCACATAACCTACAGATCAAGGGCTTTGGCAGTTTAGGTTAATGCACTTTAGGCTTTGCAACCCGCCAGCCAGATTCAAACTCTTCATGGAGTTTGATGAGGGAGGTGACTTACGACGCCTGCCTGCTATATCTGGATAGCATCGTCATTGGCAGCACTTTGAGGAACATCCAGAGAACTTGACCAAGGTATTGCAGATACCACAAAGAGGTGCCAACCCTACTGCAATAACGTTAACAACCTGGGCCATATACTCTTATCAACTGGGGTAGCCAAGTACCCCGAGAAAGCTCGGGCTGTGAAATACTGGCTAGTCCGAAAGATAAACGAGAGTTGCACAGTTTTCTGAATATATATATATCTAATACCGCCGCTTTGTCAGAGACTTCTCCAACGTCGCGAAAACCCTCACTCGTCTGACGGAAGAACACCGGCCTTACTTGGGGCAGAAGAGGCTTAGGGTGCACACAGGGGCTTAAGTCAACACTTCTCAGTGAGCCTGTTTTAATTGTGCCACAACTAGACGGCTATTTTATCGTGGATACTAACAACAGCAGCATGACATACGTACTCGGTTAAGTCCAGGATGGGCAAGAGCGGATAATATCGTTCCACAGCAAGACGCTCTCAAAAGAGGAAAAAAACTACTGGGCTAACCGGCATGAGCTTCAAGGAGTAGTGAGGGTACTCGAACACTTCCCTAAATACCTATAAGGTCAGTCTTCCACCGATTGACTAACACTCTGCCCTTGCTGGTCGCTGAGATATAAGAACCTAGAGAGCCGCCAACCCGTTCGGTCCAGAGGCTCCAAGAGTATCACTTCACATCAGAACATCGGAGAGGAAGAAGATAGTCCAATGCGGATGCCATGTATACAAGACCCTGCCCAGAGAAGTTGGGCCACTGCACTAGGGTGGATGAGAAGGAGCGTGCCGCAGCTGCCTCTGTGATTTCGGTGGTGCCTGCAAATGGATGGGATAGGGCAGTCCTCAGCAGGGAGCAGCTGGCGGGCGACGACTTTGGGTTGCTCCTGAGAGAAGCGGAGGCAGGAACTACCTCGAGCTAGGAAGACATCCTACCTAGGAGTAGTGTGTGTGAGTTTTACTGGGCTCATTGGGACTCATTTGAGACAATAAAGGTGTTTATTCAGGATTTGGGAGTCACTTGACGTGAAGAGCCAGTGAGATGAGTTGGTTCTTCCTCGTAGTAAGGTGAGGAAGCCCTGGAGGAGGTACATGTGATGACTTCGGCAGGACATCTTGGATCAAACGGTGCTCCGACAAAAATACTACTGCTTGAGGTACGGGCAGACGCTGAGAAGTGATGTCGACATTGTCAAGGTGTGTGGCGAATCGCGGCCAACAGACTAGGTGCCTGCGAAGCATGCAGGTATGACGTAGGAACATCATTTGAACGCATCGCCATTGACATAGCTGCAGTGCTCTCTGTGTACGACAGGTGTAACGAGTATCTATTGGTGGCCATGGACTACTTGACAAAGAGACCGGAGGTAAAGCCAGGCCAGGAGGCCAAGACGGTTCCGGACTGCCTATTATAAGAACTGTTCTGCCGCTTTGGGGTACTATTAGAGCTACACAGCGATCAAGACACCAACTTCGAATCGAACCTACTGAGGGAAGCACTGGAGCGACTTAGAGTGCCCAGGACGTGCACAACGGCTCTCCACACTCAGTGGAATGGCCTAGCGGTAAATCAAGACTCTTGAAGATCATCTGTGGAAGGTTGTGGCAAATCTTCAGAGTATGTCAGGGTGTCTCTTTTCTCGCTGGTCTAACACTTTTAAACACGCAACACCACCGGTTTGACACCAACCAACTTGATCTTCGGCAGGGTACTGCGTCCTCCATGCGCCCTGATATTTGGGAGTCCCCTAGTGTAGGACAGTCAGCAGTTGGCTACGTGGATAGCCTTGTGGACTTCTTCTAGATGAGCACGAGATGGCCTGTCAATCATCCCGGTATCGATCGATCGGATAAAGGTGTTTACGACCGGAAAACCAACAGCCGAGGTTCCCAACAGAGTGATCCGGTGTGGTTGTGTCGCCCTGTCCGAACAAGAGGCGTTGCCCTAAGTTTCAACAACCATGGCAAAGGTCGTACCGCATGGTGAAGGGGATCAATAATGTAGCCTAACGCATCCAGAGGATGCCCCGCGTGAATGTACTAATGTTATACCTTGATCGTCCTAACCCGCTGAGGAAGAAGCCGTGTGACCGCCTGATGTTGCAGACAAGTGAGTATCCCGCCCCGGCCGTTGGGTGGGGCTTATGACCGGTCTCCTTCAGAACAGTAGTATGCAGAATAAGCCCTTTAGGTGCCGTCTCTCCGCAGTTTGGGTAATTATTGCTACAGAAGATTCTTTTCCACCGCTTCGAGTAGCTTCCACTTCTATAAAATTCCATTTTGTTGGCGCGGCCTATACAAGGAGTCGCTCTTGCCCGGAAAGTTAGTTAAGGTGTTACGAAGACAAGTCAAGAAGTCGATTACTTTGGACAGTTAAAAGTGGACAGTGCCGAGTGCACTTCAATTGTGCGCTGTGACACTGCAGTTCAGTTGTTAGTTGTGACTCATGAATTCAGTTGTGGTTCGTTTCTACAGATCAGTTGAGTTCTGTTCTGAATGTTTCTAAAGTGTCTCCAGTGTAAAATTTCTGCTACTCTGATAACCTAAGTGACAAATAAATCGTGTTTATTAGCAACTAGTGTTAACTATATAATCTTTAGAATAGTAGAGTTAGTTGGCTGTGTACATTTCCTGGAATTAGAAGCTCTGCTAGTTCACTGAGCTAGCATCAGACATGAGTCAAACCCAGAAGCTTCAGGGAGCAATTCTGGCTTCGTAAGTTGATCCAGCCCTCTTATGTAGTGGTTATCACTATGTTATTGTTCAGGGCTTACTTATATCTTATGTTAATCAATTTTATAGTATTTATATTAAGCTGTCACTTAAATGGAACACTTACTTATATATTTCAATAACAGCATCATACTTTCTCCTATAATCCGATGTAATATTCTGGGAACCACTAATCTAGGGGATTGCAATATTGTTACATGCTGGGTAGATGGTTCACATAAAAAGTTCACATAAAAATTAAATTAATTTTGAGTACCCAGCACGAACAATGAGGGGCGTATACTTACTTGGCTGCGGACGACCGAAACATGGTGTGGAGGTTAGAGGAAGGCGTGGGATTTTACTGCATAAAATCCATAATACACATCTACTCACACATTCCTAGGTTTATTTCCCAAACGATTGGGGTTCCTACATTACTAAAAATGGAAGGTGGGAGATGTCCACCGATCCAAAGCCCCGCTTACACACGCGGTTCGTTACTCACGGAATCCTAACTGAGAGTGACGCCATCCCCCACTGGCTAGCAAAGCTACCAGTCAAGAGTGACGTAAACAGCGTGTCTGGTAATGACAATGTAGAACAATAATGTAACCCCCAAATTATTAATACGCCACAATATTAACAGCCAAGTTATATGAAAACTTACATATAGATCTCTGAACAAGGAGTGCGAATAAAATTAAGAAGAGAGGTCATACTATAAACATTATTGGTCCAAATACGGACCTTTGAGATACACCATATTTTAAGAGTTTAAAAGACTTTAACTGTAATTTACAAACATAACTTGGTATCTGTTACTAAGAAAAGGAGATAAAGGATTTACACTGGAGTCACTAAATCCACAAAAGTTTAGTTTCGGATAATTTTATTCGAAATCGTGTCAAAAGCTTTTGTAAAATAAAACGCTCGGCTGAAAACTTCATTACTGTATTAAAAACCTGAGAGACGACGTTTGCAGAATAATGTGAGTGTAATTGTAGTATTAAGAGATGTCTTAAACCCAATTTGATGCTAGTTAATAAACCTTTTTCCTCAAATCATACAAACATTTCTTTATTAATTTAAGATAGCAAAACCTTTAGACACGGAATCTATTATAAATATTGATCTATAATTTTCATTGCATGCTCTGTCTTTCTTAAAAACTGGAATGACTTTGCTATTTAAATGCATCAGGAAATAGAGTGGAATCGATTATGAATTAAAAATTTGCGTTTAGGTTTTGACCTATTGATGGCTGGAAATTTTAATATTCCGATGTTTATATCACATACATCAAGAGAGGAGCTGTTATTTAAGTTCAGTACAGAAGAATAAACTTCGTCTACACCGACGTGTTTGAAAGCAAAATTGCTACCAGCTTTAGTCAATTCACATGTTTTCCGGAAACGGTTTTGGTTCACCAAGAGTTATACTATTCATAAGTCTATTAGCTCTCCAGCAAAATATTAATCACATGCATCAGGATCTAGTTCAGTAGATTGTATTTTTGAACTATTATTTACTATGCTATAAATGACCGACCAGGTAGGTTTAATTTTCTTTCGATAACCCATAATCAATGTACAAAACGAGTTAACTTTTTCCCTAAGCTCTTTTGATTTAATTTCATAAACTCATTATACTTAACCCTAATTTCGGAAATACCACGGTGTAAAAACAAATATTCCATTTTAAGTAGCTTACGACTAAAACTTTTTTTACGCTTAAATTATACTTTATATCTAAACTTAAACAAATTTAAAAGAAAATCCACTTCAATTCTATAAATAAAGGCAGATATAAAATAGTTAAATATGTTGATGTCCAAATTAGTGATGCTATACGATTAAGCTTGACTTATGAAATTGCGATCTTTTATAACGCATTTTATACCTAAGTAATTGGGATTATCGTTGTCGTTATTAGATGCATCCACACTAAGAGTGTCAGCATTTACAACAGTTATACAGCACCATGATCAGAGAGAATTGTAGGTATATAAAACACACCCTTTACAATAATCATCAAAATATTGGTGACCACAATATCGATAAATTACTGTGACATTAACATTAAATATGCCAGGATATGTAGGAGTATTAGATAAATGTGTAAACCCTAAAAGCTAAACACTAATGAGATCGTGTAATTCCACAATATTTTTTAATTTATTTAATGTCGCTTTAACATCAAGGTCAAATCGCGACTACAGTAAGTTTTACAATTCCTTCCATAATTGGGTTACATTAAGAAATTTCAACACATTCTTGGAGAAAGTTGGTTCACCAAGGTGGTTGTTGGCATGACGGCAGCTGGTGAGTGACCGTAAGCGGAGAATGACATGGGCGGAAGAAGATCACTGGACAGAAGGTAGGAATGGTAAGAGACGTAGATGAGATAGAACTTGATGGTGACGCTAGAAAAGTATTGGTACAGAAAACAATATCAAATCACGACTTAAAACTGACTTACTAAATGTATAAAACAAAGTTACGACGAGGCCATTAATGTATGTCAAGAATTATTAAAATTCGTTTCATCCTGTATCCTATAGAAATTTAATTCCAATAATGGTAATGTCACTAATGTACAACTAGATGCTTCTAACACGTTCTCTATGGCAATACCTTTCAGGACAATTCCCGTAATTCCATTGCGTATAGATATAGCAGGAGCCCAATACTTTCCACTAGATGATCTACAACAACAATCGAAAATCATGAATTTTCAACCAAATTAACTCATCTTGACATAAACAGTGTTCAGTGATGCACAATATATTTACATTTAGACCGCTCGCCTCCCATCTAGGCGGCCCGGGTTCAATCCCAGGGACCTGCACGTGGGATTTGTGGTGGACGAAGCGGCGTCTGGGCGGGTTTTCTCCGGGTTCTCCGGTTTCCCCCGCCATTCATTCCACCAAATGCTCCATCATCACCTTTCACCAACATTTCGTTTCATCTACCTCCTTCGTCCCATACCAGGCATCGGGCTGATCACCCATCCTGGAGTGTCTGCTCCTCGACGGGCCTCTGACCCCAGGCACCCGCTTGTAAGTCCTGGGGGGTGTAAGTCCTACATAAGAGAGGAGGGTAAACAGATAATGAATGAATGAATGAATTATTTTCAAGAACAGAAACACAATAGAATTTAAAATAGGAGTTGAAGCCTCCCCGACCGCATAATAAATCAAAATTTTCTTCGGCTTCTAGAAACGTTATGAACACCAAAATGTCGGATTTAAATCGGCTATATACTTGACTAGAAGCTATAGAAACTATAGAGTTATAATCAAAAAATAATTATTTGTTAGACTTGCGAATTCTAATATAGGTAATATATTTGTATTAGATTTTAATGGTAATTTAGAGTTACCGTTACTGTGATAGCCTCTCTTTAATAGAAGTATCGGTTGGATCAGAATGTTGAACAAGTCTGAGTTTACCAAAACACTGCCAGACAACATATCCCACTGAGCAATATTATGAGTTAAACATTTCGACAAACTGATTTTCCTCTAATTAAATATGAAACGAAGCGTATTTATTTTATTTAGTCTTTAATTTACTGATTTTTAGGAGTATGAAGCAAAATTACCTAAATGCTGCGTCATAACCACTGTGACATAGGTGCCCGTCTACCTGCGAACATAGCTTTTGTTTTCTGCACTAATTTTATTAACAGCAATCGTTCCAAGCAACACAACTTTATGAAACGGTTTATTTGCTATGTTATTCGCAAAGTTTCCTTCCTTTTGATTTGCTACTTTTACCCAGTCACCTGAAGACTTTTCGTAGTATCACTCTTAACTAATCCATCATTAGTAGCATTTTGTTCCACTTTATTATTGAATAAGTCAATATGATAAACGCGAGAAACGGCAATAGAATGAGAAACATTACTTGTACTTAACCAACTTTCCTTTTTATTTACTTCTACCCAGTCACCTGAAGACTTATTATCACTCATAACTAATTCATCATTAGTGGCACGTTGTTCCACTTTATTATTCAATGAGGCAGTATAATTGATAAACGAGAGAAACGACAATAGAATGAGAAACATTATTTGTACTTAACCAACTTATCTTGTTTGAGATATGCTGTTAGCGGACAGAAACACACATACTAACACATATACAGAGCGTGCTTGTTTCTAAAATGCTGCTGTTGGATCCAGGGGATTTAGAAAAGTGTCATTCTACCAAATCTACGTAGCGAATTTTTGGATGGAATGCAACCCTTCTCCTACTTAAGCAGTAGGGAATGCAGAAATAAGAAGAATAAAATGGTTATCTCGGAAATAGCTAATATCACAAAAAGTGACAGTAAATAAATTATACGTTTTAAGCAGATCTAAATTTTTGTATTCATTTTTAATCTATGCCTTATTGTTTACCTGTTAAATAAAATTAAACAGAATTCCTTCCGAATGAAGAGTACTTCAAAGGTCATTTTCAAAGAAATAAAACAAAACCTTGTTTGTTATGTAAATACCCTAATGTGTGGCATGTTGATTCAAAATACTTAGAGAAATATTTAATATAATACAAAAATTTCAATTTTGTTCTTGTTAACACTAGTTTGGGGTAAGTAAAAATTTAAATGTATTTTTTTTAATATTCTGAACTTAAATTCCAAGTTTAGTGTTTATCGGATTTAGGATTTTGAGGGTGTGCTATACTCGACACACTCATTGAGAAAATCACACGCGCGCGCACACACACACACACTTACACACACACACACACTTACACACACACACTTACACACACACACTTACACACACTTACACACACACACTTACACACACACACACACACTTACACACACACACTTACACACACACACTTACACACACACTTACACACACACTTACACACACGCACACACACTTACACACACACACACTTACACACTTACACACACACTTACACACACACTTACACACACACACTTACACACACACTTACACACACACTTACACACACACTTACACACACACACTTACACACACACACTTACACACACACTTACACACACTTACACACACACTTACACACACTTACACACACGCACACACACACTTACACACACACTTACACACACACTTACACACACACACTTACACACACACTTACACACACACTTACACACACTTACACACACGCACACACACTTACACACACACTTACACACACACGCACACACACACTTACACACACTTACACACACACTTACACACACGCACACACACTTACACACACACACACGCCAACACCTACACACACACACTTACACACACGCACACACACACTTACACACACACACTTACACAAACACACACTTACACACACGCACACACACACTTACACACACACACGCACACACACTTACACACACGCACACACACGCACACACACTTACACAAACACACACTTATACACACGCACACACACTTACACACACGCACACACACTCACACACACACTTACACACACACACTTACACACACGCACACACACACTTACACACACACACATATGGACGTTTTTATAAAACCTTTTTATTCCGGAGTCCTCAAAACGTGCATTTGTACAGTAACCTCGAAAGCGCAATTTTGGTGGGAATGCAATATCTTCTCTATCTACTAGATACATGTTGGAGGAAGTAATGTGCAAATTGAGAATTTTAAGTTTTTGTCTATACCTTACCTCTTCCAGTTTTTACAAAATTCCACATAATTTATTGAAAGGAAGAGGATTTAAGAGGCTTCTCGCATAAAATTCAGCGCAAGCAAAGTATTTGTCATACAGGTATTTCAAATTTGCGATATTTTAATAAAAATCATTAGAGCCATTTTTTGGGAAATGAAAAGTAACGAAACTCTTACAGTGCAAAGTGTAGTTTGGTGGGGTGGATTTTCTTAAAACTCGTTTCGCTTCTTTGGAAGATGCTGAACTTTAATACTAATTTTGGTATTCAACCGACTTTTAATTTTTCAACTATACTGTTTATTGTTGCGTGGACACATGGATGGAGACACGCACGGAATTTCTTTTAAAATGGCTTTTGAGGTTCAAGAGATTCCAAATGGTGTGTTTTTGGTGAATTTTTGGAATAGAATTTTTGGACAGAGTACGTTACTTCCTGTTTTATATATAATAGGTATGTGGTAAAGAAAGTAAAAGCATGTAGCATCAAACACAAAGCTTCATAAAAAAAATCCGGCTTGAGAACACAAAAAGCTAACACCTCTGTAATTCAGTGTACAAGAAGTGCAGACATTCCGTGGGTTTTTTTCTGTTCCAACTGAAGGGATGCTAGCAAATTTCTGAGTTTTAAAGCTTCTAAAACTATTTATGTCCCCGAAAACTGATATGACTCGCCTTTAGTGCCTTCCAGTTTTAAAGACAGAAGATCTAAGTTGCAGCATAAAGCAATCAGTAGTAGAAACAGAATATCAGGAATTAGAAAATTGATAGCAGCTGTAAGCAAGATGCCCGTCTCGCCACACGTTAACGACAAGACCTAATGTTCTTTTAACACTAAAACGAGAAGGAACGAGGGCTTAAAGTGAACTCGTCTGTCTGTAGTGACATTAACGGCTAAATAAAGAATAAACGGAATCCATTCCCTTCGCACCTAAACAGAGAAGCAACACATGTATTATTCGTAAACCTTCGCGCTAGTTCTGCAATCGGTTTTGTTACAATGACAATTACCACCTATTGAAAACTTAATTTTCCTCTAGGGCTTTTATTATCCTTTTCCACTTAATTTATACTCGACACTATGTGACGGGACACTAAAACCTTTTACGACTTGGGCGTCTATTCTTAGGGGCTTTACACGATGTAGCAATATTTACCTCACGATAAAGCGTTCCACTCCGGAATTCCGAGGAGTTTATTGCTTTTCACAGGTGAGAGTAAACATAATTGAAATATTAATAAAGGAACAAAAAGGAATAAACATTAAAGAAACAATTTAAAATTAGCGCTCATTAGTAAAATGGTCAATAATATAGCTAAAAGTTACTATAAAAGTCATAAACAATACGTAATTTTAATTTTAAAGTGGGTACGATATTTATATTAAAGTGAATAATATTTGATGGAATTTGTCATCATTTACTTTCACACACGAGCGAACTTGCTGCCCATATTTTGGAAAGCCCTTGACATTGCATCTGCTCTCGTCTGAGTTTGTTCGGTGATGTTTGCTTTCAGATCGTTGTTCGTTGAATTAACGTCGGTTCGTTGAATGATGTCGAAGATCTCCATTGGACGTTTCCATTAACATGGGCCAACTATCCACATGCAACCGGCCAGCATTTTCGAAACTGAATCCTTTTGCAGCCATTGTGGCACTTCTAAAGATCTTTGACAATGGCGCTTTCTTAACCCAAAGTCGTTTGATTGCTTTAAAGGGGATATCTAAAAGAAGAAGCGAGTCGCAAAATAAGTACTAATCATTTACATCTGGAAATTGTTGTTATTATTATTATTATTATCATCATGATTATTATTATTATCATTATTATTATATCAACACTTTCATCGTTATCATTGAGGATTACGCTTATCCGACTCTTCCAATAATGTATGAACTGAGTTGCCTTTTCCACACTCCATGGATTGTACTGAAACCTCTCCTGGGTGGCCGGTTTTTATTCATCCTAAATAAATGTATGGTTCAATTTATTTCAGAGCGATTTGTTCTTAAGGCAAAGCTTTCAGCTTTGCGCTTGGAGGGCAGCCCTAACTATGATAACTGTAAACTCCAAAAACGCTTAGCGGCTCATCACTTGAAAAAGCAGATATAATGATTACACCTCTAGTACGCCATTTCAGTTTCGAATACTTTCATAGCATCTACGTGAAATACATAATGTGCGAAAATTCAGAAAAGCATTTAATCTTCCATACATTTATTCCCCATAGCTAGCGGCCACCTTTATTTCAGCTCGCTAGCTAAACACGACAGCAAATCTAAGGGCAAATGCCTTTATCTTAAAACGGATTTAGAGGAAAACTATGCCAAATGAAAAAGTCATTAATTTTGAGGTTGATGTACTATTTTAAACCAGAAGTTTGGAAGCATTTGGAAAATTTACTAACTTCAATATGTTCCGACAGTTTTATGTACGCCACCTTGAATCTAAGATATATGCCTCAACTTAAAAGCGAAGCAAGTGAATATTACATCTATAGAATTGGAAGGAACCTGCATACGACAACCGTGCACTCAATTAGGCAAGATGTCACATTATTTTATACTCAAAGAAGGAAAGATGACAAGTCAAGAATTTTATTCTCCATGAATTGCAAAATAACTTAAAGCAGTTCAATGTTTGCTACCGAACTTTTTTGTAGTCATGTCAACATTTGCTGACTAGGCCTTTAAATACTCATTTAACAGAGAGTTTTCAATCCTTAACACTTCTACTTTCAGCATTGTATGTCATTTCATTGTAGGTATAAGAGAGATACAGTAAGCTGATGCGATAGTCAAATGTTTTAAAAGCGGGTCGCTGCATAACTGCCTCGAGGAGAAACTTAAAAGATCCAAAATATTTAAAACTGAAAGCAATATTAACAGATTTGGGGAATGGCAATAAAGATTTATTCCAGATAATTTATGTGTTTAAAAAAATCTACATTTTTATCCAGTTTCTTACGCTTTAACAATTAGGTATAAAAATTACGCAAAATTTTCTCAGAAACAGGTTTACACAGGCTATTTACAGGAAATTCAAGAAAGCGAAACTCATTCCATGTACCCAGTAGTTTGAAGGGGGGATTTTCCTAAAAATATTCATGTCGCATTTAACCTAATTTCATATTTGAGTTATGGTATTGCCAGGCAAACAGACATACCTTTTTCTAAAAAGATTTTTTTTATGAATTTGTAGTGAAATAGCTTTATAAAATTTTTTAATGCAATGCAATATTTACTATAGGTAATTGTACTCGCTGCCAAAGAAGAAAAGGATTGACATTTCGCGGAGAGAGAGAGAGAGAGGCGACGTTGCCGCTTATCCCGACCATGTGGAGAGCGCGTTGGAATTGTGAACGAAGGCGACGGGTTGCATCTATATTGTAGGGTGGGTATTATTTATATTCGTATTTTAAGACAATTATAAAATAATGAATCTGCACGCAAAGGATAAACATGAAAGAATATATCAGTGTAAAGTTCTGCGTTAACAAGAGAGACATACATGTGAAATATTGATACTTACGGGAAAATGACGCTGATTCTCTCACAGGGCATATTATTTCCCGCGCTTGTCCTTTAATTGGGATACCTTTACCAATTATATTTTATTCGGTTGCCGAGTATGCTGAGTTTTTCGTTTGGCTCACTGTCTTCATCAATATCTTTGGATAATGTGAAATATCCCTTAAAAGTGTTAACACAATTGCAAATGCTCACAACAAACACACAGATACACGGACTCAAACACACGTAAACACAAAGCAAATACCCGTACAAATAGGATGATGCAAAATAACTTCTCAGTACACAGGCATCTCTAAACTGATGTAAATACATTAACCTGTGGCTAAAAATAGCATTATTTATAACCGCAACGACAGCAGAGGATTAGACATGCAGTTCCTGTTACTGCAACGGTCGCTCGCCAGGTACGTCATGCTAATCACGTGTTACAGTATCGGTAACAAGGTTTTTGCGTCTATCGTAGCTATGGAAACGTCTTAGTTCTAATTGGTTCTTTTTAATCGTTGCTATGACGACCGCTATGACGTCGCCAACCCCTCCCGTTCAAGCAACTGTCAATCACCTTCTTGATTGGCGCCGAGCATAGTAGAAACAGTAAAAATGTCATTTCTTTTCGGATTCAAGAATCTGAATAGAGGGTATACTTCCGGTAAATCTCGATATTAATTTTGAAATGCAATACTTCCCCTATTATAGGTAATATATATGGAAAGGAGAAACTGTATTTTATTAGATTAAAAAAATCTAGTCGTTTAAAGGAAATTTTTTGCTGAAATATAGTTCCTCTAAGTGGTAGAGGAAGCATAAATGCAATTTTATTAGAATCCGAATAGATCGCAGGTTTCTGAAGAAATGTGTGCAGTGCTTCATCTGACTACCATAGCAAACGATTTATAACACAAAAAGTGAATTTTATAGCATTAAAAAACCAGCTGTTTAAAAACAACTTAATTCTTCGGTGGAAGGAAGACACCGGGCTTTTAAAACAAGGTCCAGTAGATGAAATTTCACCTAACACTTCATCTACTGAATGATGGCCTATAAACCCCTTATTTAGTTTTACTTGAACCAACGCCAGCCGTGAAAGCAGCATTGCGAGAAGCATAACTTTTTACGTCAAATGTTCAGGCTATTTTAACTCATTAATTGCCTGCTCTTTGTATTATAATTCACCTAATTTTCCGATTTCCAACTTCAAATAATATCAAGCCGGACCTCTCAACTCAAATAAAGTCAACCGTAGCCGTCCATTGTGCTTTTTCATCTCCTGCAACGATACAACAATTTTCTTCAGTTTTGTACAACTATAACTTGATTTTCCCCTTGTGAGAGATGGCGAGGGTGTGTCTGTCTTAAGACATCACAATTTTCATCTCCTTTCTCCACCTAAAGATACGAGTTAAAGGTTCAAGAAAACCATTTTTCCAATCTCTTGGCACTGCTTCTATTGCTATCAACTAGTTCTCCTGCAGAACCGTTGTGTTCAGTTTCTTTATTTGATGTTCCTAACTTCATTCTGGTTTTCGCTCCATTTTCTGGTCTTTACTATATTTTTCCTTTCCGTCCTGTCGTCGATGTATTGCCGAACGTAGGAAATAAAGAGAAAAAAGTGTGGGGGTGAGGAAAGAAGTCATGCACCTTCCTACGATCTGGAAACAGTGTTATGAATTCGTGCTATATCATCATAAATCTTGATAGTACTCTCCCAAAGTTATCCATTAAGCTCAAAATATCGACAATATTTACATTATGTCTCAAATTATCTTATTCAAATTTACGTTTCAAGAGTCTGCTCATTGCCTTTTTATTTTTCTTATTTGCTTCTTGATGAGTGGCACTGATTATGCCCGGTTGTAAGACGCAGTAGAATACGGAAGACGTTACAAGTTATTCTTACGACTGGTAGGTCTTATATGCATTGTTACTTTGTTCACGCCCAATTTACCACTTTTGTTAACTTTCTTTCTTTGTGATAGATTAACGTGCTTCTTGTAGTTAACATAACTTTCTAACTGCTATATGCAGTAGTGTGACCAATTTGGCCTTCGCCATGAAATCGCAACACCGCATACCAAGCGTGAACCGCGTTTACCGATCACAAAAGACTTAAATGCCTAACACAAAGTAAAATTACCTAAGACAGTATAAAGGAATAGCATAAATTCAAAAGAGACTTACATTGTGCTCCTGGACTGAAATTTACTGTGTAATTTGTAATAGTGGATTTTTTTGATAACCTTCGGCAACATTGGAAGATGCCTAACTTAAATGCCAAGCGTAATATTTCACTGACTTTATGATTTTAAGCTGTACTGTTGACGTATCTCGTACATACACACACAGACAGACATACTTACATGCATGCATGCATACATCCATACATACATACATACTCATTTACTTACTTACATTACATACAATACATAGAATACATACATACGGGCGTGCGATGCTTTCTAACATTTGTTTTTTGGATTTGGTGGACCCCAAACGTGTTGCAATGCCAGGTTACTCTACTACTTTGCTTTACTTGACTATTTATTTCATTTAGCTTTTACTTGGTTTAACAATAGTAGTAATAATCTCTGTCAAGTGGAAGTTGCATTTGAGTTTCCCTCACAGATGAATGCAGCAACAACAGGAAAAGCTGAAAAACTCTAGGTTGCTAAGGATTGGGATTGCTGCAAGTAATAACATGTGGCACATTCCACGTGAAAACGGACAAAAGTGTTTAAAAATTGAAATTGAAATTTTTAAACCTTTCCAAAATGTAATCACCGAATTATATATATGCATAATTAAGTATTATACAATAGATAAGCTCATAACTGCAACAACAGGTGCAAAAATATCGTATAAAATTACCGCAAAAAGTCAGTTATCCTAAATTTAAGAGCCATTATTTCTATCGTGCAAGATATGGAAATGAATCAGCTGATGAGGTCTTATTTTCACGGTACATAATGAGGTTTTAAATGATACGTAAATTGAGGTGGATTGTTAATAATGACACTGAAATAATTATAAAAATGTAAATAATAACATAATCGAAATGCAAAAAAAAAAAAAAACGTTGAAAACGTCATTGCTTTAAGTCTCGTCAGTGGAATAATCCTATGTGGTCAAAATCAAGAGACCGCTCCTAACATAGAGCCAAACGTTAATAAGAAATTCCAAATGACTGACGGCCTAACCTAAATGGTGAGATGGCCAGACGGTGAAGTGAGCGAAACTTGTGAAAAGCACTAGTCGAGCGTTGCCAGATGAAACAAGATTAGCTCTCCTTTACTTCCTGCATATTTTGATTCAAACTGAACCTGAAGCTGCGTCCACTGGATGAAAACACGCTTAGTTCGAGTCCCGGGTACGGTACGAGCTTCTAAGTCGTTCTTCTAGTAGCTTCATTTCTGTTGCATGTTCTGCAGCACTGACATAACTGAGAGTTATGCGATTCCAGTTAGTCTTTGCCCATTTATACTAACCTATCGGCGTAAGAGCCTTAGCTTTGGTACTCATGCGTTGTAGACTGGACCTGACAATAGTTGTTTCATTGTATCGCATTGTACCATGTGGAAAGAAAGGACACTGTAAAAATTTCTTGTTTTGCCGTAAATAGTTTTAGAGAAAAATATGGATTTATTTCATGCATTTAACGCTGTCGATATATATTATCGCCGCAACAGTTCTAGACATGTGAAAATCTTAATGAGAGATATGAAGCGAGTTGCCTGCCGGATCAGGAGGTGACTGGTCGTCTGCATGCTGCAGGAGGCGTGGGACAGTCATTGTCAAATATCCGCACACTGGTTATGCACTGCGTTGCGCTGATAAACTTAGTTATATACAGTATATTAAAATCCTCGCTGTAAAAAGCGCTTAATATAAAAAATAATGTCAATCATTGCCTCCAATTCTTCCACACCTAACAACCTTTCCTCTTCTGCGGAATCACTCACATTATTGCCGTCATCACTGCTGTCACTACTTTCTGCACCATTATCCTGGATGAGAATGATTTCTGTTTGATTTTCTGCAATTCCGTATTCTTCGAAATAATGATTCTTAAGTTATTCAACATGTCGACATACATTTTCCCATTCTGGCCTTCCAATTTCAGGAAATTGCTGGCGTTATAACTGCTACACATATTTTAATTTAAAAGTGATATTTCTGCATGCCACCCATTTTTTGATATCAGCCCAGATTAATTCGATTGGGTTTAGATCTGGGCGATACGATGACAGTCTAAGTACATTATGGCGATGTTGTATTACTATCCGGTCAAGTATGTATGGGTTCTGAAGCTGTTTGTTGGCTTTAATTAAGTTATATAGCTTTGTTTTACTCATGCTTTCATCTAAAGCTATATTATGTCTAAGTAACTAAGCTCTCATTTCTTCTTTCAAGGAATTTGAGGTAGGTGGTTTGCGAATTTGAGTTTTGACGCATTGTGAAGCATTGTCGATGACCAGAACAGACCCAGCAGGCATATTAGGTATCAACATGGCGTTGATTCACTTCATGTAATTTTCTGTATTCATTTCTTGATGTAAATCTCCTGTTTCTTGCGACTTGTAAAAGAAGGGCATTTGGAACGAATCCGATCTTTCCAACAGCATGAACGATAATAAGTATTTGCCCTTTGGCAACAGGTGCCTGCAAACCTAATTCGCTATCGTCACTCCAACTTTTAGATGCTGTATGACTGCTGTGTATGTACGACTCATCTTCATACACTATAGTATTTTTCTGAAATTTGTAGCACCACCTTGAAAATTGATGCTGATATACGTACACACTGATATAAGTACATATAAAATTATAGTCATTTGAAAAGGTAGAATCAGACTGAAAAATTAAATAACATAGCCGGAATTTGAACCACGGATCTTAGGCTTTCCGTGCCGTTGCTCTAACCGACTAAGCTATCATGGCAACATTTACTTACTATTTTTAATTTTTTATTTTATTATTATGTTTTTATTTTATTTATTTATTTATTTTGCTCTTCTGTTAGAACTCTTCTATTTGATTTCGGTTTCGTCCACTTGAACCCTAAATCTTTAATATTTTTTCTGAGATTTGTAGCACCACCTTGAAAGTTTCCGCTGTCTTTCAGCTTGATGAGCAATCTGCTTATTGTTAGCACAGTTTTTTCTTCCACATAGGAATTGTGAATCGTGCGCCGAATGACGCATTCGAAATCGCCTATTTCTGTAATACGTTTAGGGACCTTATGTTTCTTCCCAGGTGTGTCTAATGGCACTCTTTCATCCATATGGTTTTATTTCTCTTATCTTTGAGAACTCTGGAAACGGAACTCGGTGAAACACCAGTTGCTTTGACTATTTCTTTCACTCTCTTAAGGCTTTTGTGGAACTCGGATGAACATATATTTTCTTCCTTCATCTCTGCTTCTTACTTCATGAAGTCGAGGACATTTGCAATTATTTCCCTACTTTGACTGTGTAACACCTTACCGCTTAACTTTGAAAACGTAGGAGCCATGGTTATAAATATAACAAATATAAAGTAAGTACTATTTAGATACTGCTCTCTTTAAAATTACAACCAGATGCAGACACTTTCTATGTAGACTGTATGTGTTACGCACTGTGAGTAAGCAAAGGTATTGAATCGCTTTCGTTGATGAAGCTAAACATAAACCATTCCTAGGCTCGGCGGCTGTGGTGGCAATCAAGGTCACGATTCCAGAAGTTTTGCGCGAGTTATAACTTATCGGGTCCCTAATACCATGCTAGCCTTTGGTTCCCGAGGTCGGGGGTTCAAATCCGGCGGATTTTTTCGGGATAAAAATACTTAGCAAGGCTTCCTTCGGAAGGGAAGTAAAGCCCGTGGTCTAGTGTCGTAGATTTATGGCACGTAAAAGACATAGAGACCTCCCACGATCTTTCACGCGTAATATAGAATGCGACGCCAAAGACAACAGCAGTTGAACAGCGTCCATAAATAAAACTTCATTTGATTTTGGGTCCGTAATGTTTCGCAATTTGATACTCAGTTTTGATTTATAAGCAGGGTTAGGATTTTTAGGTGCGAATTTCAGATGAAAAAAGGAAGGCAAAAGGTGCTCAAATAAGGTGAAAAAAGCGACTATAAAGTGGTGGTTTATTTAAGGGGAAGCAAAACTGAAATTGCTATCTTCTAAACTATCCATTCAATTGGGCTGAAATGTTAAACACTTGTCAATCTTGTTTACATATAATTGTTTTGTGACTTTCAATCCAAAATCCTAATTAGTTTTCAAGTTATTAATTTTCAAAATATAAAATTATGAGTATATAGAAAATGCAACACATGATGCATTTTTCAAAAAAAAACTCTTATGTTGCTTCTATGTCAAGGAACCACAAATCTGTCATATAATTTTTTTCTACCATTCTTAGCTTAAGAGAAAAAAAAGCTTTGCAGTTTTGTATTTGCATTTTATTTTCGTTTTTTTGTATACACTGTTATTTCAAAAATTAGTAGTGCAAAAACTACTCATTACACGGAAAAATTATATGACAGTTTTATTTATTTGGATTTCTGAAATAAGCATAAAAAATGTCAATATGAATGGAAGAAAATCACATTGTGTGGAACATTTTGAATATTCAGAAATGCTGAAAATAAGAAACGCATTAAAATTAAGTATTAAAAATATAAACAGCAGCCAACCAAATGCGCAAGGGTATTTATAATGTCTTGTAACAATCCTGAAGTCATCGCTAGGTCAAAAATAAAAATGGATTTTAAAACCACAAGCAATGGAGAATCTTTTGGGAACATATTTATTTATTATTTTTTAGATTTTTTGAGATTTTGTGTTGATTTCAGTTCTGCATTCTCTTAACTCATTCAACAATTTCTCTTTCCTCTATGTATAATTATCACTCATCAAAAGAAGGAAAAAACATGAAGCTGCTGTATTTCAAGACGTTAAGCATCTCCACATTTTTAAAAGTAAGTCTGTTTCTATTAGGAGATAGAATGCTTTTTAGATGTTAAATCTTCCCACAACATCCGTAGAAACCAATGGGGCAAACCTTGTATTCACTCGGAATGGCAACTCTACAGATGTGGCAAATTCCTCAATGTCTGGAATCTTCTGAAGACTAGATCCAACTTTGTCTTTGGCAAATCCAACTAACTGCTCCCTCACGGAAGTAAAAATATCCCATTGCTTTTCCTTTTCCAGACCTTGTTCTTCCAATCGTTTAATAGCTGCAGGCAGGTACTTGTAACTATGGACACAATATAGTTCTGTCTGCAAATTATGTGTTTTCTCCGGTAACAGAAGTTGCTGTGCCTTGGAAATTGCACCTGCGTCGAATGGATCCAAAAAAACCACAAGCTCTTCAATTTTTCAAAATTCTCACACAACATAGAAGCACACTCAATCCAAGATCCCCAGCAAGTAATGACCGGGAAATTTAGAAAGGGCAGGCCAGTGATTTCCCTGTAGTAAACAACACGGCGCGTAGCTTTCAGTAGAATGTTCTTCAGGGCAGAGAGGAATTGATTTGCGATGACGTATTCGTTCTTTATAGATTCACAAACTTTGTGAAGGGCATGAGCCAAGCATGTCACATGCTTCAAGTTAGGAAATTAAGGTTTCAATTGGTTAACAGTTGAAACCATGTATGGAGCCTGGTCCGTAACCACAAGAAGAAGTTTTTCAAACTCGAATCCAGTAGGCCAGAGTTCTTGGCAGAAGTCCATAATGGCTTGCATTACTGTACTGGCATTGGCTTTCTACAGCTCGTACATTTTTAACAACACGGGCTTAACTTACCTCCCTGCCAAGGGAAAACCTGAAATGTTAAAAAATATTGTTCCATTGAGTCTATGGTTTCATCCACAATGATTCCCACTTCGCAATCAGACACTTTCTCCTTGATTATTTCTATGCTTTCTTGGTAAACAGGCTTCATGTAGTTTTGTCTTAAAGTACTCTCATCGGGCATTGACATCAGTAGTAAAAAGAGAGAGAACGAGAACACTGGGGTATTCTGATCAGAACAATAGGATTAATAAATTTCTGTTATGTGCCGTCGACGGTAGCCCCCTGCTTTGTGGCCTGACCCGAGAACCGTTGTCCACGGCCCCCTCCTTTGTGCTCTACTCTCATGCCGCCAGAGAGAGGTGTAGAACAATGGGCTATAGTACTTTTGTGCGCTGACCGGAGAAGCCGCTGACCACGCCTTCTCTTTGTACGCTACTAGCATACCGCGCGGTAGAGGTTCAGAAATATTGGCTAATGTCCTTTTGTGGCCTGACCTAATGCCGACCTGGGTATAGGAGAACAATGGGGTATTGTGCAACGCTAATGGAGGTGGGTCTTTGTGCACTACTGAGGCCGAAAGCCAGGGATCGTCGAACAGTGGATTATTGTTTTCGTCGCGGGCCGCCGCCTCCGCAAATCGATGTAGGTGATAATTGTGTCAATCAATCAGGTAACGTTTATCCATGAATAAAATTGTCTAACATTATTGAAAAAGAATCAATGGTTTATACTGCTGAAGTCCTGGCATCGTGCCTCTAAAGTGTTGGACGCAAGCCCTCGACCCAAGTATCCCCACCGCATGTATCCTGATTGATTAAATCCAAATGTATATGAATGGACTCAATCACCTGGTCGCCATCGTATATGAGTATGGGTGTTGAGGTGATTATTACGCCTGTATAATTATTACGACTGATAACACTTGTTTAATTGTACTTTTGGGGGGAAATTTTTGGGGTTTAATAAGGATATTACATCACTTAAATGAATCCATGACAAAGGACAGAGTTGTCGTAACGAGACATTAACGAGTGATTCTTTCGCTGAAAACCCGAGCGCGGTCCATCCCCTGTTCAGTGCCCCACTCGACTGAAGCCACTCACATATGCAAGCAGAGACTAACCGTATCCCCTCCCTTCCCTCTCCGTGCCACTCACCACTTGCCGTGCGCGCTCTAAAGGGGAGAGTTTCGAAGGCTCGCTCATCCGCCCAGCGACGAAGAAGGCCGAACTTCGACACATTGCGGGTTTCACACAAGAACTTCGACATCTTAGGACGCATGTCGGCCATCTTGCCTCCCTGGAAATAACTAACATAAATCATTTGAAATGGACGATAAGGAACTTCGCGCTTCAAGATAGCTTTCTAAGGTTTGTTTACACGTAGAATTGGCTCTGAAAAAATAAATACGGTAAGATTATAGTTAAATATCACATACGTTATTAATAAATAAATAATGGAATATGGTGAAGGGCCCAAACAAAACACCTTCCTTGTTACTCTTTTAATTAACGCTCATAAATAAAACTCAATACAATTAGGCGAGAGATCCGAAGGCCAGCTCTTCCGCACAGCGACTAAGAAGCCAAACCTTCGACATCTTAAGAATTTAAGAAGCGCATGGCGGCCATCTTGCCTCACAGGAAATAGCTAACATGAATCATTTCAAATGGACGATACGGAACTTCGCTCTTCAAGATATTTTTCAAAGGTTTGTTTAGACATAGGGCTGGCTCCGAAAAATAAATACGGTTAACATTATAGTTAAATATTACATACGTTAGTAATAAATAAATAATGAAATATGGAGAGTACACTAAACAAAACACCTTCCATGTTACTCTTTTAATTAACGCTAGTTAAAGAACGCTCATAAATAAAACTCAATAAAGTATGTAACGACAGTCAAAAAACGGACTTTAAAACAGACATTATCGATAAAGCACTCCACGCGCATAGGTATAAACCTTAAAACAGGCATTTTCGATAAAAGACCGCACTGCCAGCCCAAGCATAGGCATAGACATGGACTTTTAAACAAGCATTTTCAATAAAGTACTGCACTGCCAGCGCAAGTACACGCGTAGGCATGGATTTTAAAACAGACATTGTATATAAAGTACCGCACTGCCAGCGCAAGTACACACGTAGGCATGGACTTTAAAACAGACATTGTCTATAAAGTACCACACTGCCAGCGCAAGTACACGTATAGGCATGGACTTTAGAACTCGCATTTTCGACAAAGTACCGCACTGCCAGCGCAAGCACACGCATAGTCATGGACTTTAAAACAGGCATTTTCTATTAAGTACCGCACTGGCAGCGCAAGCACACGCATAATCATGGACTTTAAAACAAGCATTTTCGATAAAGTACCGCACTGCCAGCGCAAGTACACGGGTAGGCATGGACTTTAAAACAGACATTGTCTATAAAGTACCACACTGTCAGCGCAAGTACACGTATAGGCATGGACGTTAGAACAGGCATTTTGGATAAAGTACCACACTGCCAGCGCAAGCACATGCATAGTCATGGAATTTAAAACAGGCATTTTCGATAAAGTACCGCACTGCCAGCGCAAACACACGCGTAGGCATGGACTTTAAAACAGGCATTGTCGATAAAGTATCACACTGCCACCGCAAGCACACGCATAAGCATGGACTTTAAAACAGTCATTGCTAGTAAAAAAGCGATCTAGCACGCAAGCACACTCTTTCTCTCTCTCTCTGCTTTGAGGGTAGGAACTTCAAAACAGACGTTGGCGATAAAGCACTCCACGCGCATAGGCATGGACTTTAAAATAGGCATTTTCGATAAAGTGCCCAACCAGCTAACGCAAGCACGCTCGTAGGCAGGGTCTTAAAACAGTCATTGCCGGTAAAAAGAACGCATCCATCACGCAAGCAAACACTCACTGTCTCACTCTCTCTCTCTCTCTCTCACTCTACATTACGCCAACGGTTTATATAGCGGTTTACACACCCTTGCAAAAAGTTGTTTACACCCTTGAAGAGGGTAAACGCTGACGCTGTTTCTCCACACTTAGTGGATGGGATTCTTGAGAATAGATAGGAACTAAAGCAAGTGAATGGCTTTTCTCAAGATGCCGGAAATTACATCGAGAGAAACAAGGATAATTTATTTTCATCACTAATGCTAAAATTATATTATCGTCAAGAAAGCTTATTTGTTTATTGCATTTACACATACTGGTGTTTCAGCATCCATGTCTAAAAATTATTTGATCCAGCGTCATTCCAGTGTAATAAAGATCACAATTCTCTGAGAGATATCGTGTCTATTCACATTAGAGAGGTCACAGGATGGAATCTCGGTTAGGCGATTTACCGTGCAAGGCAAACCCTCCCATTAACGATCTTTATAAGCGTGGGTGTAATATATTTTCCTACCGGGTATGATGTAAGATTCTGTACTTGCACAATTATAATTCCCTTAAGAAAAATGAAAAGACGACTGTAACAAATCCTTCATGGTTTAGATATGCAGCGTCTAAAGCGGTATTGAATACCAGAGGGAAATCGAACTCTGAACTCAAACTAAAAAAGTACAGGGACTTTCAAAACATGCACTCTTTTCTTAGTAAGTAAATAACATAGGACGAGAACTTTGTAAGCAACCCTCTCTTCGAAAGATATTTTGAATACTCCAGCAGAGAGGTCGAACAATTACGAAGACTTAAAATTAAATATGATATTTGTTTAAAAGCTTCTTCTAGAGACCCAACATCAGTGATCTTCAAAAAATTCGACAATGAGTTATTCAGTTGCAAGCCCATTGCAAAAATTTGTTGTACATCCCTGAAGAGAGTAATTCCCGGTAGCTGGATACCGTCCTATAGCCCATTAACGGACAATGTCAAACCCTTTCCCATTAAGGCGTGTATTGTGTTAACAAAATAGTTTCTCAATCCCCTGAATAGACCATCCTTAGCGGAAAATCTTGCTCAAATAAATATCCTAACTTGTAATTTTAGCTATATACTACTCAAATACAAGAATTGTTTGCATGATACCGATAATTAAACTAATTTTTATGGAATGTTAAACAAAGAAATATGATTTGGAGAGTTTTATATAAAGAATATGGTATTTAGAACTAAAATGCGAGAAAGAATTCAACTTAAGCATTAGAGTGTATCACCGCTGATATTCTTAATGTGTCTTTGAAACAAACCAGTTTTACGGTCTTGTTTATAGATGAATGAAATACTTGATCAATGACAGACATATATCGCATGGGTGAAACGTGTTTAAAGCCGGTTTTGATAAAAAAAATACTTCGAGGTGCGAGGCTTGAATTCGATAGTGCGCCGGTTCGATTCTAGGTGACCATCCTGCCTGACTTTAGGACCTGCACGAAAATCTATGAATACATAGATACAGGACATGCCCTCGCATTACCGAGCTTTATAAGCGCGGGTGTTATTATTTCCTGGCTGGTATGGAGTATAAATTCTGTACTTAAACATTCGTAACTATCGCATCAGTGCGACAATCAAGTTTATTATCATTATTACTGTCAAGAAAGCTTATTTGTTTATTTCATTTAAACAGACTGATATTTCAGTCTCCATACCTAAAAATTACACGATCCCTACACCGCATCAGGAAAATTATACCAACAGAAATAAAACTTTTTTTTTCGTTATTTTCACCCTTAAATTATTATTAAACAATACGTATTAGGTTGGAGTTCCAGATGTTAGCATCAGCGTCACCACTCACATTTATATCATGTTAGAATAATACTTTGATCGCAGACGGCCGCTTCAAATATAATACTGGAGCGAATATTTTGGTAATAACAAACAATGAATTTTAGAAATTATGTAAAAAATAATATATAACTTTTTATTCAATTTTACATTCTAGCATCATATACAGAAGGATTTCCCTTCACAGAGAGGTGGCGCGATTCAGGAATTCCCCCCGCATCAAGTTCAAACGCGTTTTATGAAATACTCCCTGCTCGAGGCTAGCATTTCCCCACGACGCTTTCCGTTGGTGGGATTGGAGTAGCCGTTCAAATAATCGATTTATTATATAACGTTACGCCTCTCGCCCCTAGCTTTATAGGGAAAATAATATAAATGGAGACAGTTTTTTCGGCAATTTTCACTCTGTCTTGTGAGAACACATCGATGTAAGTTCTCTTCAGACTTCACTCCATGTCGTGAAATTGTATCAAACATCATGTCTGGTAAGTTGAAAAAGTACCTTATTTACTTTAAAAGTTAACTTATTACTCACTAAATTTAACTTATAATTGCATTCTTGTTTTCAATGTGAAGATTCTGCAGTTAATATCTAACCTCATGATTTCATTTGGTCAAAAATGTGAACAGTTTAGTTAAGTATTATTTTCTGAAGCAAACTTATTATTCCATGTGTTTAAATACGGGATTGCACGGAGTGAATTATACTCCTTTCTAGAGAAAATACAATTATTTGAATACGTTCATAACGTTTTTGCTTTAGAATATTACCAAAAAACCTGTTGAGCGAATCATTCGCTCTAACAAAGTAAATGTTTACATTATATTAAAACATTTAAATCGAAAAATACAGTACTTAATGAACCTTATTATTGAAACAGAACTTCCATTACATTTACACATATTATCATATTTATTATTATATTATACAAAAAGGTTAATAATTTTGTGCCATAAAAATAAACCAAGTTTTTTATGAAATACATTCTCTAATAAAGAATATGTTTTTTCTGTTCCTAATGCAAAACGTTTGGCATCTCAACTTATCACCTTGGCTGGGGCAGCTTTTTCCCGAATGTTCAAAGACAACAAGATATTCAGCCAGACGAGCCTTATAATATAAAAGCCATAAGAAAAATTGATACGAGAGACAGTGCTAGAGTGGTTGCAGTTTTAGTTGAAAAGCATGGTTTTCTTCCAAAGGATATTCAATCCTAACAACAGTTAGGAATTGTTCACGGAAATGCCAGGGAAGTTCCGGATGGTATATCATGGATTAGTACATGTTTAAGACATGTAAACTTTTCTTTCTGTTAAGGTTTGTAGAAATAATTCAGCTAACGTTTCAATGTTTCATTTAGAGTTACAAACGTTGAGTTCATAAATTCACGCTTCACATGTATAACATTTGCCTAAATTATGCATCACTGTTTAAAACAAATATGTGCAAAAACGTCTAGGTTGTATTCTGGATGAGATCATGCAGAAAGAAGTTTAATAGCCCTTTCAATGATTCCTTACCTCAAAGCCTATACCTACAACAAGCTTGAAAATAATGTGAATGTGTGTGTTACAGGAATGCAGGAATGAAGGTAAATGAAGAGGAAAAACGAGATAGCGTAAAACAGCATAAACAGAAATTTAATAGGAAAATTCTCAACTCCCAATGATCTTATTCAATGAAGAATTGCAGCAGCGTGTAGCGTGGAACCTCAAGGAAAAACATTTGCGTGTGTATGATATAGCAATAATATAAATTATGTACTCATTATTATTGTTTTATTTGCCAATAAAATGCATTTCATAAATAATTTCATAATTGTTTAAAGTAGTATGCAATATCTTAAAACATTGATGCTACATGAAATCTAAACAAAGAGTAAGTTTGGTGATCGGTATATATCTGTAGTCTGCATTGCGCCGGGTGTCCCTAACGTTTCAGTATCTCGGACCGTTCCAGCTCGTCGCTCGTTTCTAGCATCTTCATGTCAACGATATGTGGAATTCTGAATGTTGTTACACTTTCTGATTAGGCTATTACATTTTATGATTAGTCTGTTATATATTCTGATTAGGCTGTTCCATATTCTGATTAGACTGTTACATATTCTGATTAGGCTGTTACGTTACGTGTTTAGGATGGTCCAGGAGACATGACAGTCAAAGGGCGGGGCCCCTACCCTTTCAAGATTTGAACTTGGAGTCTGTTCAATCCAACCTGACGTCTACTGCCTCCGTGAACAATTCCTGTCTAGATGACTAATGTTTCCAGAGAGCATTCTTCCCCGCTGCTATGCATAGATTGAGGTTCCCTCCGCTGTCCTCATCCGAAATATATACATAGTTGCTTGTTATGAATTCATTCATTCGCTTTTAATTCCTTCGAGCGTTAGCACTCACGTCTGCATTTAATTTCTTTACAGTTTTAGCATGAGCTATTGCCGGAGAAACTCTGTGCAACCAACGTATGACAAACTCAATTTTTCATACATTACACATGGAGGACAACGAGGTATTAAATGCTGTATATGCGATCGGATTTTTAAGAATCGCTCTTTGTCATGATTTAAGCTTCATAGAGCAACATGCACTCGAGTCTTCTGTACGTGAGGAGTCAGAATACAACGGAAGTCGCATGAATTTGAAGTCTTCATGTGGTGAGAATTCAGAAATATCTACACCTTAAGATCCGAAGATGTATAGAGGGGAATGTTATACCGGATCGGGGCTCTGTCCTTCACTCGAGTCTACTACTGGTGATGAATCTGGATACAGAGGGAGTCCCATGAATTTGAAGTCTTCATATGATTATGATTCAGTGATATCTACGCTTAAAAATCCGAATAGACTGGTAAATATATTGAGGTTACTAATTGCATCGAGAGAGGTTGGTATTAGTGATCATACTGTGGAGATTGAAGAAACTATATGTAAGCTGAAAACATCTAAAGATATAGCATGACGGAATCAAGCAATTGGGATAATCAATTTCGACGGTATTTAATTTAATTTAATCAGTTTTTAAATATGTATGGTTTTTGTGAAGAAATGTATATAAAAAATATATGTTGTGTATATCACTTAGTTCTCATTTTTTATTAATCTTATTATTTACCTCATATCACGCAGTCAAATTTTAGACGGTTCTGGCTTATAGATTCCCATTTATTCAAGTGTCTTTCAGAAATAGTTCAATAATTTTTGTGTAGATTTCATGTAGTATTGATGTTTTAAGATAGTGCGTACTCCTTTAAACAATTATGAAATTATTTATGTAATGAATGGTATTGGCATGTAAAACAGTAATAATGAGTACATAATTCATATTATTGCTATATCCTACACACGCAAATAATTTTCCTTGCTGGTTCCAGCTACAGGCTGCTGCAATTCTTCATTGAATAAGATCACTGGGAGTGGTTGAGAATTTTCCTATTAAAATTCTGTTTATGTTGTTTTACGCTGTTCTTCCTCTTCATGTACCTTCATCGTTGCATTCCTGTAACACACCTTCACATTATTTGCAGCTTGTTGTAGGTATATGCTTTGAGGTAAAGAATCATATAAAGGGTTGTTAAACTTCTTTCTGCATGACCTCACCCACACTACAACCTAGACATTATTTACACATATTTGTTTTAATACAGTGATGCATACTTTAGGCGAATGTTATCCTTGAGAAGCGTGAACTTATAAACTCAACGTTTGTAACTCAAAATGAAACATTGAAAGGTTGGCAGAATTATTTCTACAAACCTTAACAAAAAGAAGACAGTTTACATATTTTAAACCTGCCAGCTGGTACTAATCCATGATATACATTCTGGAACTTCCCTGGCATTTCCTCCAACTGTTGACTTGTTAAGGTTGAACATCTTGTCGGAAGAATAACCTGCTTTTCATCCAAAACTGCTAACACTCTAGCACCGTATCTCGTATAAATTTTTCTTATTGCTTTTATATTATAAGGCTCGTCTGGCTGACGAACTTGTAGTCTTTGAACAGTCGGGAAAATGCTGCCCCCAGCCAATGTGTGAAGTTGAGATGCCAACATTTCTACATTAGGAACAGATAAAACGCATTCTTTAATAGAGAATGTATTTCATAAAAAATCGTTTATTTAAAAAACACAAAATTATAAAATTCATCTCTATAATATAATAATAACAAAATATACGTGTAAATATAATGGAGGTTCTGGTTCACTAACGAAGTTCATTAAGTACTGTATTTCGTTGTTTAAATGATTTTATATAATGTAAACATTAACTTTGTTAGAGCGAATGATTCGCACAAAAGATTTTTTGTAATATTTAAAGCAAAAACGTTAAGATGGTACTCAAATAATTGTATTTTCTTTAGAAAGGAATATAATTCACTCCGTGCAATCCCGTATTTAAACACATGGAATAATAAGTTTCCTTTAAAAATTAATACTTAACTAAACTGTTCACATTTTTTTGAGCGAATGAATTCATGCAATTAGCTATTAACTGTAGAATGTTCACATTGAAAACAAGCATGCAATTATAAGTTAAATGTAGTAAGTAATAAGTTAACTTAAGTAAATAAGGTACTTTTACTATTTACCAGACATGATGTTTGATGAAATTTCACGACGCGGAGTAAAGTCTGAAGAGTACTTAGATCGATGTGTTCTCACAAGGCAGAGTGAAAATTACCAGAGAAGCTGTCTCTTTTTATATCATGTTCCCTATAAAGGTAGGGGACGAAAGGATTAACGTTATATAATACATCGATTTTAGATTGGCTACTCCAACCCCTCGAGCAGAAAGCCTCGTGGGGAGATGCTGGCCTCCAGCAGGGAGTATTTCATAAAACGCGTTTAAACTTAAATGCGGGAGGAATTCCTGAATCAGGCCACCTCTCGGTAAAGGGAAATCCTTCCGTATATGACGCTAGAAAATAAAATAGAATAAAAAAAAATTATTTTTTACATTAATGCTAAAATTCAATATTTGTTTATACCAAAATTTTCGCTCCAGTATTATATTTGAAGCATCCGTCTACGATCAAAGTATTATTCTAACATGATATGAATGTGAGTGGTGCCGGTGATGCTATCACCTGGAACTCCAAACTCATACATATAACTGTATAAAAACTTATTATTTAATAGTAATAATTTTAGAGTGAAAATAAAGAAAAAAGAAAGTATTGATTCTGTTGATATAATTTTCCTTGTAAGGGAAATACTTCTGTATATGACGCCAGAAAATAAAATAGAATAAAAATAATATTTATTATTTTTTACATTAATGCTAAAATTCAATGTTTATTGTTACCAAAATATTCGCTCCAGTATTATGTTTGAAGCGGCCGTCTGCGATCAAAGTATTATTCAAACATGATATGAATGTGAGTCGTGACGCTGATGCTAGCATCTGGAAGTCCAACCCCATATGTATTATTTAATACTAATTTTAGAGTGAAAATAAGGAAAAGAAAAAGTTTCGTTTCTGTTGGTACAAATTTCGTGGTGCGGTGTAGGGATCGTGCATTTTTTTAGGTATGGAGACTGAAATATCAGTCTGTTTAAATGAAATAAACAAATAAGCTTTCTTGACAATAATAATGATAATATTGATTGTCGCACTGATGCGATAGTTACGAATGCTTAAGTATAGGATCTGTATGCCATACCATCCAGGAAATAATTACACCCTCGCTTATAAAGATCGCTAATGGGAGGGCATGTCCTGTATCTATGTATTCATAGATCTTCATGCAGGTCCTAAAGTCAGACAGGGTGGTCACCTAGAATCGAACCGACGTACTCTCGAATTCAAACCTCGCACCACGAAGTAGCTTTTTTTATCAAAACAGGCTTTAAACACGTTTTACCCATGTTAAATAAGGCTGTCATTAAACAAGTAATTCATTCATCTATAAACCCGAACGTAAAACTGGTTTGCTTAAAAGACACGTTAAGAATTTAAGCGGTGATGCACCCGAATGCTTAAGTTGAATTCTTTCTCGCATTTTAATTCCAAATACCATCTACGTCATATCACCCTCTCCAAATCATATTACCTTGTTTAATATTCCATAAAAATTAGTTTAATTATCGGTATCATGTAAACAATTCTTGTATTTGAGTAGTATATAACTAAAATTACTAGTTACGATACTTACATGAGCAGGGTTTTCCGCTAAGGATGGTCTTTCCAGGAGAATGAGAAATCATTTTATAAACACAATACACGCCTTAATGGGAAAGTGTTTGACATTGTCCGTTAATGGGCTATAGGACGGTATTCAGCTACCGGGAATTACTCTCTTCAGTGATGTACAACATATTTTTGCAAGGGGCGTGCAACTGAATCACTCACTGTCGAAGTTTTCGATAGTCTCTGGTGTTGGGTCTCTAGAAGAAGCTTTTAAACACATATCAAATATATAATTTGAAGTCTTCATAATGGTTCGATTTCTCTGTTGGAATATTCAAAAAGCCTTCGAAGGTAGGGCTGTTTAAAAAGCTCTAGTCCTATGTTATATATTTACTAAGAGAAGAATGGATGTTTTGAAAGTTCCTGATTTTTTTAGTTTGAGTTCAGAGTTCGATTTCCCTCTGGTATTCAATACCGCTTTAGACGCTGCATATCTAAACAATCAAGGATCTGTTACAGTCGTCTTTTCATTTTTGATACAGAAATAACATTTGCGCAAGTACAGAATCTATACATCATACCCCGTAGGATAGTATATTACACCCACGCTTATAAAGTTTATTATGAGGGCTTGCCCGTGCATGGTAAATCCCCTAACCGATGACACCTCGAATGTGAATAGACGCGTTATCTCTCTTAGAATTATGATATTTATTACATTGGAATGATGCTGGACCAAATAATTTTTAGACATGGCCGCTGAAGGACCTGTCTGTTTAAATGGAATAAACAAATAAGCTTTCTTGACGATAATATAATTTTAGCGTTAGTAACGAAAAATAAAGTATCCTTGGTTCTCCCGATGTCTTGTGATAACTCCATTCACTCGTTTTAGATCCTATCTCTTCTCAAGAATGCCATCCATTACGCCTCAAAGTACAGTGAGGAAACCGAGTCAGCGTCAGTGTTTGCCCTCTTCAAGGGGTACAACATATTTTTGCAAGGGTGAGTAGACCGCTATCTAAATCGTTGGTGTAATGTAGGGAGTGATAGAGAGAGTGCTTGCGTGATGGATGCGTTTTTTACCGGCAATGAATGATTTAAAGCCCCTGCCTACGAGCGTGTTTGCGTGAGCTGGTTGGGTACTTTATCGAAAATGTCTGTCTTAAAGTCCATGCCTATGCGCGTGAATGTGTAGGCGGGTGTGGTACTTTATCGACAACGTCGGTTTTAAAGCTCCTACCTGCAAAGGAGAGAGAGAAAGTGTGTGCTTTCGTGATGGATGCGTTCTTTTTTACTGACAATGACTGTTTCAAAGTCCATGCCTATGCGGTGCTTGCGGTGGCATTGTGGTACTTTTTCGACAATGTCTGTTTTAAAGTCCGTGACTAGCGTGGGCTTCCGCTGGCAGTGCGGAACTTTATCGAAAATGCCTGGTTAAAAGTCTATGCCTAGGAGTGTTCTTGCGCTGGCAGTGTAATACTTTACCGACAATGCCTGTTTTAAAGTCCATGTCCATGCGCGTGAATGCGTGAGCTGGTTGGCTACTTTACTGTCAAGGTCTGTTTTAAAGACCCTACCTTGCGCTTGCTTGTGTGAGTGGGCCGCGGTACTTTATCGACAATGTCTGTTTTAAAGTTCCTACCTGCAAAGGGGAGAGAGAATGAGAGAAAGAGTGGGCTTGCATGGTGGATGCGTTTTTTTTACTGTTTAAAAGTCCCTGCCTACGAGGATGCTTGCGCTGGCTGTGCGGTACGTTTTCGAAAATACCTGTTTTAAAGTCCATGCCTAAAGTGCTTGCATTTACGGGTGTGGTACTTCATCGGCAACGTCTGTTTTGAAGTCCATGGCTATGCGCCTGGAGTGCTTTATCGCCACCGTCTGTTTTAAAGTCTATGCCTACGCCTGAACTTGAGCTGGCAGTGCGGAACTTTATCGGCAATGCCTGTTTTAAAGTCCATGCCTACGCGTGTGCGTGAGCTGTTTGGTTACTTTATCGACGTTTGTTTTAAAGTCCATTCCTATGCGCGTGGAGTGCTTTATTGACAACGTTTGTTTTAAAGTCCCAGTATTTTTCTTCTTATATCGTTATATATTTCCATTGAGTTTTATTTATGAGCGCTCTTTAACAGCCTTATTTAAAAGAGTAACAAGGAAGGTGTTTTGTTTAGGTCACTCATCATATTTCCTTATTTACTTATATACGTGATGGTGTGCTTTATCGTTATCTTGATATATTTGTATTGAGTTTCATTTATGAGCGTTCTTTAAGTAGCGTTAATTAAAAGAGTAACACGGAATGTGTTTTCTCCATATTTCATTCTTTATTTAGTTCATTATTTATTTATTAATAACATATGTAATTTTCAACTGTAATTTTAACCGTATTTATTTTCCAGATTTTCCCTATGTGTAAACAAACCTTGGAAAAAATACCTTGAAGCGCGAAGTTCCTTATTGTCCATTTCAAATCAGTTATGCTAATTTCTTCCCAGGAGCCAAAATGGCCGCCACCAGCTTCTTAAACTCTTAAAATGTTTACTTCCGGCACCTTCATCGCTGGACGGAAGAGCGAGCCTTCGGCTCCTTCGCCTAGAGAGCGCGCAGGGCAGATCGTGAGTAGCACGGAGAGGGAAGGGTTGGGATACGAGCTAGTCTTTGCCACCACATGCGAGAGAGACCCTCACTCGAGTGGAGTAGCGTGTACGGGATGGAGTGCGCTCGCGTTTTCAGCGAAAGAATCACTCGTTAACTTGACGTTACGATAACTTTCTCCTTTCAGTCATGGATTCATTTAACTGATGTAATATTCTTATAAACCCCAAACAATTTTCCCTCTAAAGGAGAACTAAACATGTGTTATTAGTCGTAATAATTATACTCGCATAATAATCTTCTTAACACCCACACACAAATACGATTTATTTATTAATAACGTATGCAATCTTTAACTATAATGTTAAGCGTTTTTATTTTTAAGAGCCAGCCCTATGTGTAAACAAAGCTTGGAAAAAATATCTTACAGCGCGAAGTTCCTTATCGTCCATTTCGAATGATTTATGTTAATTATTTCCAGGGAGGAAAGATGGCCGCCATGCGCTTCTTAAACTCTTAAGATGTCGAAGCTCCGGCTTCTTCATCGCTGTGCGGAAGAGCGAGCCTTCCGCTCTCTCGCCTAGATAGCGCGCGCGACATGCCGTGAGTGGCATGGTGAGGGAAGGGAGGGGATACGTCTAGTCTCTGCTTGCACATGCGAGAGAGACCCTCACTTTAGTGGAGCAGCGTGTACGGGATGAACCGCGCGCGGTTTTCAGCGAAAGAATCAGTCGTTAACGTCTCGTTACGACAACTCTGTCCTTTCAGTCATGGATTCATCTAAGTTATGTAATATTCTTATAACCCCCCAAAATTCCCTCAAAAGAAGAATTAAACAAGTGTTATTAGTCGTAATAATTATACACGCGTAATAATCGCCTTAAAACACACACACATACGATGGCGACCAGGTGCGCGAGTCAATTCATATACTCTTAATGACATTAATTATTTAAAAACGCTTAATCGTATTCGTCTATCAACAAGTAGCAATTAATTACATTAATCAATCAAGATACATGCGGTGGGGATACTTTGATCGAGGACTTGCGTCCAACCCTTTAGAAGCGCGATGCCAGGACTTTAGCAGTATAAACCCTTGATTCTTTTTCAGTAATGTTAGACAACGTTATGCATGGACGAACATTACCTGATTGATTGACACAGTTATCACCTACATCGATTTGCGGAGGCGGCGGCACGCTACAAAAACAATAATTCATTGTTCAACGATCGCCGGCTGTTGAAATCAGTAGCGCACAAAGACCCACCTCCATTAGCGATGAGTACAATAGCCCATTGTTACCCTATACCCAGTTCGGCATTAGGTCGGGCCACAAAAGGCCAATAGCCAATTGTTCGTACCTCTACCGTGCGGTATGCTAGTAGCACACAAAGAGAAGGCGTGGTCAGCGGCTTCTCCGGTCAGTGCACAAAGGAACAATAGTCCATTGTTCTACACCGCTCTCTGGGGGCATGCTAGTAGAGCACAAAGGAGGGGGCTGTGGACAGCGGCTTCTCGGGTTAGGTCACAAAGCAGGGTGCGGAGTCGACGGCACAGAACAAAGGGTCATTAGTCTTATTGTTCTGATCAGAATAATACCCCATTGTTCCCGTACTCTCACTTTTTTACGACGACATCTTTGTGTATTTTTCAAGAAATCCCTTGATGGCTTGTTGGTTCATATTATTGAGTGGAATTCCTGCTTGTGTAAGAGCTGCACACTAAATCAATGTTTAATTCCTTCAAATTTTGGCTTTTTGAAGAACTCTGTTGAAACGCATTCGTAATAGAGGTTGCCGTGATTTGTTTGCTTGAAGAGTCTTGTTCATTTAAAGCTTAATGCTGGAAAGTTGTTGTTTGATGCGATCTCGCTGGTGTTTTTCATCTAACAAAATTCCTGAATCAGAAATAGTACATCGCATAACAGTTCCATCAGTGAAATCTTGTTTGAATCCTCAGCCAGAGCAATAAATCAAGCACTGGACACCTTTGGCATGGTAACAACTCACTCTGGCGCCCATTCGCTGTCCACATTCTCTTATAACACAGCGACAATTACCAGAATAATCACATTCATGCTGGAACATCAGTCTCAGTAATTTTTAGCAGTTTCGAGCAGAATCCACTCTTAATTATTCTCGAAACTGCGCGGTTGAAGTTACTGCTGTCTCTACGTGCCCTGCCTTCGCCTCCACGTAAACAGATGACGTCTCTCACAGCAGGCTACTGATTCTGGTGGGTTAGAGTCACTCATTGTCAATTGCATTATTGCGGGCTACTTTACAGCGGTAAAGTGAGAGAAAGAAGTTTTGGTCTAACACAAAAATATTTTCCATTGCTGCGGGTAGGTTTACTATTCGCAGGTACACAGCACGCTGAGGAGAGTTAATTGAAAGTTAAAGAATAAATTGGAATGAAACTTAACCCTCCGTCAGTCGATAGGGGCCTGAAAGACCCCTGGCATTATATAAATGTTATAATTTTCGAACAAACGCACCTATGCAATTGCCTGACTAGGACATCTAACACTACACCTTGCGCGATTATTTGCTGCAGCGATAACCTTATCTGTTTATTTGTTTGGCTGGAGGATTGAATAATCAGCAGTTACGTGTCGCACAGGTCAACCAGGCACCGCGCGCCTGCTCTCGTTACATATTGTTGACAGATTTGTTTCTCATTAGCTTTTTTGCAATACTGCTTTAATATTGCAAGGAGCTGTTACTGCTTCGTCATGAATACAAGTAAACGGTACGATCTACAAAATCCGAATGATTTGGAAGAAGTACATCGCCTTCTTTGCGATGATGATGCCTTGCACATGGATGACAACTTATATGAATAAGATATGACTGATTCAGAAGATAAACTTGAAACAAGATCTTTAGATTCAGAAACTGACCATGAAGAAGAAGAGGAAGACGATGAAAGCAGCTTGTGTGATAATATGTATTTTATAGGTAACATCATATGCGTATCATAGTAATTCTTTTTCTTCTTCTTATTATTATTGACAATACATTCTGTTGTTATTCACAGGAAGAGATGGAACAAAATGAAAAAATAACACCTTTGAAAATAACACAGACAAGGTCTCACAATGTATTGACCAAACTTCCTGGTGTGGTAGGAGCTGCCAAAAATGCGAAAACGGAAATTGATTGTTGGAACCTTTTTGTTACCGAAGATATAGTTGATTTGATTGTTGAAAGCTCAAATACTTACATTAGCAGTGTGCAGCACAAATTTGATTGTGAAAGAGACAGCAGACCTACAGATGTAATAGAAATAAAAGCTTTCCTAGGCTTATTGTACCTGGCAGGAATTTTTCGTGGTGAACGCCAGAATATTCACGAGTTTTGGAGAACCGATCTTGGAAATCCTCTATTCCGAATGACTATGTTCGAAAAACGATTCAGTTTTCTAATACGCTGTATTCGCTTTGATGACAAAAGCTCAAGACTGGAGCGACGAAGATTGGATAAATTGGCTGTTGTTAGAGAAATGTTTACATTCTTTCTGAACAACTGTCAGAACCATTATTCTCTTGGACAAAATGTCACTGTCGACGAACAGTTGCCAGCATTTCGTGGTCGATGTGCTTTTAGACAATATATACCATCCAAGCCAAACAAGTATGGCATAAAGATATTCTGTTTGAGTGATGCAAAACTGTTTTATACAACTAATATGTAGATTTATTGTGGACAGCAGCCGGACGGACCCAATTTGCAAACTAACTCGTCAGAGGCTGTAGTGCTGAGACTAACTAAACCAATCTCTGGCACTGGACGAAACGTTACTGCAGATAATTGGTTTACCAGTGTATCGCTGGTGAATGAGTTGCGCAAAAGACAACTTTCTTTCGTCGGTACAGTGCTAAAGAACAAAAAAGAGTTACCCACTAATTTCACTTCTCCAAAAGATCGTAGACAGTACGAAAGCATATTTGACTTCACAAAAAATGAAACACCTGTTTCATATGTTCCAAAAAAGGGTAAAACAGTAGTTTTGCTCTCAAGTCTACATGTTTCATCCACACAGTTATCAGAAGGTGCTGAGAAAAAGCCTGAAATAATCCTGCATTACGACGACACTAAATGTGGAGTTGATGCAGTAGATAAATTGTGTGCTACATACAACGAGAAGGTGACCGATGGTAATTTTTACCATATCTTGAACATTCTAGGGTTATCTTCCTTGGAAACCAAAATAAATATTCCACAAGGCAGGAGAATTTGAAATCACTATCTTTAGCTTTACTATTGCAACAGCTACAAAGGAGAACAACAGCATCAAATCTAACCGATGATTCGAAAGGACCTTTGACAAAATATAAACCTGAAGAATCCGGCGTAGACGAATTGTCAAATACACCACTATGCACATTGAAAAAGAAACCATGTGAAACCAGCAGAAAAGACAAAATGAACTGCAAAACTAAATATGCATGTGGGAAATGCAACACCCCCCTGTGTTTGATCAGACATGCTAAAATTATTTTCGATAGTTGCTTAGTCGGGGAAAACACGGGTGAAATAGTAGATGATTCTGAATAACTGAACATTTGAAATTACAAGTTGTATGTATACCTGGAAATGGCAATGTATTTCTTTATACTTACTGTAATACAATTTATAACGTATATGTACTCCTATTTTAGCTTGTATTTTTATGTTGTAAGATAATACCTATTAATGAAAGCCTTGTACGCTTAATCTAAATAAAGGTAAAATCAGGAAAAAAAGAGAATAAACGAAAAAAAAATGCAAACATTAACAAAAATATAGCGCGGGTCTACTAGGCCCCGCGCGACTAACGGCGTTCTACCAAAGCGCGCGCCTGACGGAGGGTTAAAAGAAAAAAGGGGACTGTGGGCATGGTTGGGGGCAAATGGAATAAAGGTGCCAAAAAGGGGTAAAGGTACCAAAAAAGGGGAAAAGGTGCGAGAAAAAATGTCTCTTTTCGCAACTAGAAACAAAACTTCACACTGTGATATCTTTCTGCAGAGCTTTAAACTACTCTAAGAAAAAAAGGTGCGCATCTAAAAATCCTAACCCTATTTATAAGAGTCCCATGCAATTACATATCCTTTTTAAGTGAACTGTAATAGCAATTCATTGAAATGAACAGTAAACTTAGTAAATAAAACCTTTCACTTCAGAATTTAGCAGGTTTTCATGCAGGCAAGGCCTTGCTTTTTCTGTCGTGTCCTCAAATATGCCTAACATGCGACCAATGGTTACTAACACTTTCCTTAAATCTCTAACTGACTGCCTTGTGTAGATACTGAATGGATTTACGCAGTAATCACTAGGATACTCTCTATCTCCCATTTTGTCGTAACCTATGGAGAGAATTTCTTACAGTAAACAATAGTAACAGGTAACAATGTTAAGTTACTTTTATGTTAGAAGGTTAGTGTGCAAAAGCCATGTGTTTACTCGGAAGGACTGAGATTCCCTACTAAGAAACTGTGCACCAACACATTAATGAATTACAAACAGCAACTGAGGAGCGTGACTCAACTGAATGCTGAGTTCGCTATTACATAAACAACTAAACGCCAAACAGCTCGTGGAGGGTTGCGTGTATTTCGGGCACAAGCTCAAAATTTGCAACTAATAAATTCATTTTGGCATACTTAGAGGCGTCCCAGAATTTTGCAAACGCAGTTCGTCTTTTGCTCAGAAGAGGAAACCCTTAAAACATTCAGTATTGCTTTTTAGTTTTGGAAATAAGTTAAATTCTATGAAAATTCCATAATAAATTCTGAGATTCCTACACATAACACTTGACTCCCCTTGCTTGGCATCCCTTTCAGGATTGTAAGACCAGGCGACGGTGTTCGGCGAGTTGCGGCTGTGTTCTCTGTAGAGTTCCTTGACGTCGTTGTGGGCACTGGTCAGTTAAGTCTCTCCTTCGAGTAGACCACGCACCGGGGGTACTGCCGTGAATTCGGTGGCTTTTGGGTGGCCCCGGGCTGCATCGGATGCTTTCTATCTGGAAACATTAGGGATCCCGCCTGTGTTTGCGCCCATCGTCATCCGGATCTGGTCGACCTTCAGGTCTCTACCCTCATTCCCTCTCCCGGGTGTCACAGTAGAAGCACAAGCGGCCAATTGTTTTGCTTGCTGTGCTTTGGCAAACTCCCTCCATTCGTCTATACCTTTACCTTAAATAACATATCTAATATTCGAATCAACTCTATGTCACATTAAAGATAAATGATTCAGAGAGTACAGCAATTAATATAACATTCAGTTTTTCATTCATTATCTGTTTACCCTCCTCTTATGTAGGACTTACACCCCCAGGACTTACAAGTGGGTGCCTGGGGTCAGAAGCCCGTCGTGGAGCAGAGACTCATGGATCAGACAGAGCATCCAGGATGGGTGATCAGCCCGATGCCTGGTTTGGGATGAAGGAAGTAGATGAAACGAAATGGTGGTGAGATGGATGAAAGGAAAGGTGATGATGGAGCAGTTGGTGGAAGGAATGGCGGGGGAAACCGGAGATTCCGGAGAAAACCCGCCCAGGCGCCGCTTCGTCCACCACAAATCCCACATGCAGGTTTCTGGGATTGAACCCGGGTCGCCTCGGTGGGAGGCGAGCGGTCTAACCACTCGGCCACAAATAAATTTAATGGATAAAGTGTCTAAAGAATATAAAAAGTTTTAAGACCGCCCTGGAAGTGAATTTTAAGACATTGAAAATTCTGTCAAAAGGAATTGAATGTCAAAATTTTTAAACCATGAATTAGTTTAACTTTCTCTGTGACGTTTAAAATATACAAAACAACTTTGTCATTAAACCAAATATAGAAAATTACTCTTCTGCAACATAATTCGAAAACTACAAACCCATCCTACTTCTTGCACACGTCAGTATATTACGAATAGTGGCCCTGCAACAAATGTTGTAAGAATGTGTTGGCCTCTCGGATCAGCAGCCGCTAAACTTTTACTTCCTCTACCACATGCACAGTAGGTAAGAAAGATACTGCACTCCACCCAAAAATCCGATACCACTATTGCACTACAAACACACGTTTTTAAAAAAAGAAGCATTTTTACAAAAAGTACTCTCCTTGTGTGTGTGTTTTTTTGAACAGGTTAACTCAAAACGGAGAAGTCAGTTAAATAGCATCTTCCATGGATGAAGATTTTCAAGAACATCACCCACTACAATCTATCCCTTAAATACAAGATGATTCCAAAATTTTGATTTTCTCAAAAATTGCTTCAACGATATTGATTGATACACCATACGTTTTAGACAACTCCATGACAAACAAAATGTGTCTCTCGAATATTCAGGGAATGGTCTCTCAAGTCCTCTTCATTCCAAATGACTTTTACATATCTTGTAAACCCTAAGAGAAAATATTACTACACAAACAATTTATTTTCGAGGTATTCCTTTTTAATTGTTTCAGTATTCGATATATTCCTTGTTTATGGCTTCAATATTAAAATACTTATGTGTTTCTCAAATGGGAAGTTTCTATTTGCTTTTCCTTCTTGCCAAGCAAAGATAAGGGTATTCAAAGCCGACACATAGAGATCAGTTCTTAAAACATTTGACTATCGCTTAAGTCTACTGTTTTCCCCTATTTCTATTTTACCTAAAGGAAGTATGTAATAAAAGTATTTCTACAAATTTTCACATCAATTATCGTGAAGTAAATAATACAATAAACTATCTTAACATTAGTTTGTTGAAGAATGGGTAGAAAAAGTTATCTGAATGTAACACATCAGGCTTTATTTTCTCTTGGCCATTCAAGACAACGGAATTTCAAAGCCATCACATAGCGACCCGCTCTTAAAACATTTAAACTAACGCTTAAAGGCTTGATGCATTTGACTATCCCTTAAATTTACTAAATTTCCCTATTTCTCTTGTACCTATATGGAAATATATAATGAGAGAACTACAAATATTTATTTCGATTAACATGAAGTACACAGAAGAATAAGCATTTGTAGGAATATTTTGTACAAAAGTGAGTAGAATAAGTCAGGTAAGTGTAACACATAAATTTTATATTTATTTTGGTGTGCACGAATAAGTGGCAGGCCAAAACTGGAAGAGAAGCGCTCTGCCGCGTAGCTGTCTGTAACTGCCCACAGCTCTATCTTTCCTAACGGTATTGTGGCGCTATTTACAGTTGTACAACACCCGTAAGTCATGAGGGCGCACGTAAATATTTCCGACACGTACTCCTGGCTTTTATCCGTATATACACCTATAGATTTGTCTTACATTCACTCTACAACATTCATACACATTTGACTGAAAAAATTACTGATTTTAACATAATTTAGCTAATTCAATCAGTAATATTCTAAATCAATCCAATGAATTTAAAATTTCTTTAAATGAAAAAGCTAAATGCCTGATTCATACTGCCTATAGGCAAAACCCCACAAGGGTCTTATAGAGAGCACTTAATTAATGCCCACAGTTTACTCTGGTAAGTGACATCTCTATTTACATATTTTTCATTATTTATAAACAATACAGTTTTTGAGTGGCTTGCTGTCGTACTAGTCGACCATGATATGAATTCGCGCGCTTAGAAGAGGAACTAAACAGTTACGGAACAAGTGAGAGGGGCATCAGAAGGACAGTCAGGTAAAGAAAACATCCGCATTTCTGAGTTGCATTTATTAACAGGCTGAGGTGTGCAAATGTAGTACTGCTTTCGTTGTGCAACTGTACATACTCCACCTCCTTGTTCCTCACTTCCTTCTGACTCCTAGCCGTAATAACGTTAGGTAATGTCAAACAAAAACACTGTCGCCCTCCTCCAGGCGTATTCATAACGTGGCCGACTAGTAACATAAGCGGTCGCTGTTAAAAATATGCATTTTGTGCGTGAAAACAAACCCTCTACCCAGAACATTAATATGCACTGATATTCTTGAGTACCTATATAACATGTAACATAATGTGGGGTTCTGATTTTTAGGAGAGTAGGCCAGGATTCTCCCTCAGCTGACATATATATTCCCCTTATAATAACACCAGTGAAGTGGCTCGTGTCCCTGTTCAACAATATTCAGGCAAACTCCGGGGAAGATATACAAGCATAAAAAAGGCACTAAACACTTTTATTCATATTCCGAACTCAAGTAACATTTAATAATTGTAGTTTAAAATTACATTTCAACATTAAAAACGAAGTAGTTTCTTATATGTAGCCGCCTTTAATTGCTTTAAACACACAAACACAATTCAAAGATATGCGAGTACTTAGGTACAGATGGTTTTCCTAACTCTGAGCCAGAAAAGAGCCTTAGACATAAGGAGATGGCCACCTTAGCAATGACCGAGCCAAAGTTCTGACACAGTAAATCGTGCAGTAACCAATGTTGTGATCTTCGTTCTCTTATTATCTGCTTGATTGTTTACTTTACTATTCATTAGAATCTTTGAATCATTAAGTGCAAGATTCCTGACAGCATGCACACTTCAAGTAATTCGGTTTGCCCAGTCTTTCCATCCAGCTATATATCAAGAGCCACAAACTGTGGCTTATACACTCACTTAATGTTGGACTAATAAATGGAATTATAAGAAACCCACATTAATTTCAGGGTGAAAGCCTAATTTCCGTACTGTATAGCCCTAATATGTGCAACATAATCATAAACTAGATACTGAGAAACACAAGAAAAGCAAACACAAGCATCTCATTTTACTTCAGCAACGTGATGGCTGTATTCGCTTCACGTGTGGGGGAAACAACCGGTGCTTAGTAAAAGAGTCACCGAAATCCAGCATGTCTGTTACCAATTTTTGAACGAAGGAGTGTTCAAACATAATGCATAAATACATTTCCATACGTCTATATGCGGTAAGAAGGCTCTAAATCAAACTCTAATGTTCTGGGCGGAATAACTACCATAGTGCAGAAACTTTGCATACCCTAACCCTGAGGGGAATATCCCCATCCATGCCTTTCCTAATCATTTGCTGTCTTATTCACTACCTAGTTTTATAAATCTCCGCATGGGCACTGACTGAGTTTTATGGTAAGAGTTATACAAATAAGATATCAATATTACAGGTACTACTATTTTATGTTCATTTCTCTGAGTTTTGCAACAAAACACCATTTTGTAGTAATAATTTCCTGCACATTTCCTCCATTAAGTGATTTAATAATGACGCTAGGTTTAATGTCGTTATTTGGATATTCTCTGAACGCTAACGGACAGTCGGACAAACTGCCAAGGCTACAATTTCTTTTTCTACTTCTACGACTTTCGGAACCTGCTAGTACATTCTTCTTAACGCTTCAGCTATAAAGTTTGACTCCTGACGGATGAACAGCGCTTGAGAATAAATTGTCAGGTGCATAAGACTGACGTAAACACTCGGATGTACCAATATTACTTACAAAATAAATGATAACATCCAATTGATTTAAATAACGTCAGTACAAATTGGAAACAAACATAAATTACAACACCTATTAACAGTCGCCCTAGTATAAATTCCTCGGGAGGAGGACTATATTACTACATGGGAGAACAGTAGTTTCTTCACTTATAAGAAAATTTCTTCAACTACATCAAGTTTTCAATAAGTCAATTTATACCCACCTGAGTAGCATCTAAACCACCATTCTAGCACCAGAACGACACAATGAAAAATTATATAAATTTAGAATTTGTTATTGATTTAAGGATGTTAAAATTTAATTTTTATTTTAAGTAACACAAGTACTTTGGGGGAGGTAGGTAGTACTTTGAGGGGAAGGGGTAGTACTAGCATCCGGGAATTCAGCCCAGAACTGTGTGTTTACATCATATTTAATTGGGTTTAATTGGACTTTAGAGCAAAGGGGACCTAAACGACACCTTCCATCTGACACAAGTACTGTCCTTTAGGGCAAAGGGGACCTAAATAACACCTTCCTTCTGGCACAAGTATTGCCCTTTAGAGCAAAGGGGACCTAAATGACACCTTCTTTCTGGCACAAGTACTGCTATGATGTCCTTTAGCAAAGAGACCCAAATGATGCCTTCCTTCTGGCACAGGACAGGTGATTTTTTTACAGCGGGAGGTTTCTCTAGCGTCACTTTCACGTTGCGTGAGTGCTTCAGTGGAAGAAACACTTAAAAGTCACGTTCCTCCTCAACCAAGTACTGGCTTCTTGTGGGGGAGGTAATTATTTTAATGTTTTTAAAAATTAAAATACCTCATTTCACCTTGCAAGAGCTAAAGCACATGAATAATATTCACGATCCTTTGTGAACACGCCTAAAGAAAGTGGTTTTAAAAATTAGGGCTGATTAACACGCTAGAGTGGAAAGTTTAATGACTCAAAAGACACCAGGATACGGAGTGGGTTAAAGCATGCTGCTTTATTACAGTGAGAAATCACGCAGAGTAGAATGGCAAGCAATGAAAACATATTACAATACTTCCAAGCTTTAAATGTTAACAATCGCCACTCACTACTTAAAAGCTTGTGTGTATACAACTGCTCTGGCTGCCTTTCTCATGTTTGCTGTTTAAAAAGGCGATGCCGTCCACTCTTCTGAGAGAGACAAACCACGAAGCGATAATGCTCTCACCCCTATGTCGGGGACCTTCAATAACGACAAGGGTTACGGCAACTAGTAAACACTAAGGGCTACCCACCCTCTGAATCCGCATAGCAAAACAATGTATTGTGAAATCCTTCGACCATATCCGCATACAATCGATCACAGATTCTGAAACACTTTTAAGCAAAGAGATGAGTATGTTATTTCTTTAACATGTAGAAGGAGCTAGGCAAGGGAGAGAATTTAAATGCAAGTGAAGCTCCACTTGTTTTTGCGGGATGAATAACACTATAGGGTGGAACGTCTAATGATTCCAAAGAATAGCATGCAATGAAAAATCTATTATAATATTTTCTAGCTTTAAATGTTAACAAGCGCCCTTATTACTTGAACGCAATGATAATAAAAGCATGACTTCTGTTCCTACTGTCTCCCTTCATCTGTACAGTTTAAAAAGGCGATCCCGTCTGCTCTTTTGACAGAGAGACAAACCACGAAGGGATAATGCTCCCACCCTATGTCGGTGGCATTCAATGATAGCAACGGGTATATAATGTATTCCGAAAGAACATTCACACTACTAGACATAGTGCGAAGAGAACATGGCCATCGAAAATATGAATGCGGGATGTATTAATACCTGTCACCGAAATATATTGCTCTCTTACACACGCACACATACAAACACACACACACACGCATGCACATACAATCACATACAAACGCGTGCACGCACACATACAAATATAGCGAACAAATTAGGTATACCGATTTTTGGAACAGGCAGTGACTGTGACCCTCATATTGGGGCGTGAATAAGGCTATTATAAAATTTACTCCCCTCGTACAGTTAAAGCAGGCCTCCACCTGCTCGTTGTAAAGGGTGGCGACTCTCCTAGTAGTTGACTTGCCCAAACATAGATGGAGTATTAAACCAATGCTCAAACGATGTCTAACAGCAAAAAGCTTCACTGAAACAAATAACAGCCAATGCAAGCGCTACAATCTGTATGTACAATAAAATAAAAGCGAATCACATTTAAAAATACCTACTTTTAACAGCGGAAAGGACGGATTTTTATCTTTTTCCTGCAAGATGCATGATTCATGCAATAAAGAGGTAATTGAAGACTTTCTGTTTTACTTCAACAAGAGTCCACGAAAATATATTACATGCAGCTTCAATTATAAAGAATCGTATGCTAATTTTATTAGAGTCAAACACATTAAATTATAATGAAAAATGTTCCTTTATAGAGATAACTAATTAGACTGTTCTCCAAAGCTTATATTGCATAAATACTCCCAGGTCAATCAGTTTCACTCTCCATCCGTATCTACAATGTAATATGAAATAAAATGCAGAAACAGTTATAATTCCCTATTAAAGCGGAGTGCATCTTGTTTTTCGTAGAGGTCCAAGAATACTTAAAGGCTACAAGACATTCATGACTTCTGACAGAGGACAGATCTGTCTATGAAGAACCATACTAAAGGGAAACTGAGCAGTACACAAGCCAAACATTCTACGGAATCTTTAGTAACCAAAATATTTCCATACATTCTGCAATGTAACCAGTATATACCCATACCTTCTAAATTAACCAATATATTCCTATACCTTCCAAATGTAACCAATATATTGGAATATCTCTCTAGAAAGTAATAAAAATATCACCATATATCCCTAACCATGTAACCAATATAATGCCACACATTCTACTGTAATAAAAATGTAGCCTATCCCCTAACAATGTAACCACAATATTCCCATACAAAATATTCCCATACCTTCTAAGTGTTTGGTTGATTCTCATGAACTCGCCTATTGCTATGTAAAATGGGCCTTTACATTGTGGTCTTTTAAGGTGTGATCTTCTAACCTGGAAACGTTAGGGATTTCAGCATGCTTCGGAATCTTCAACTTGTGTACTGCTCACATTCCCTGTAGTATGGTTCTTCATAGACAGATCTGTATGAAGGAACTTCTGGCCTTGAAACATGGCATTTTCAAATGCTAACATATTTACTGAGGTTATGCCATATATCCACCAATGCTGCAAGCAAGAATATGACTCCCTTTCATACACAGCGAACCTATGTAATTAATGGAGTAGCTGTAATTAATGTGGAATTCTGTCATAGCCCGTTCCTTTAAAACTTGACAGTAAGGTTTAGGGTTATCAATGATGTAAAATTGCCAATAAACTTAGAAAATAAGTGAATAATTCTACAGCCTCCTGTTGGCATATGCGCTTGCAGGTTCGAAAGCATATACAATATATATTCTAGATAAAGCATGACTTCTCTTATTGGCATTCAAATACAACCAACTTAGAGAAGCTTTATTTTTCATATATTACCCATGGGAAGAGATGTTCTGTGAAGTGCTGTATATGCAGTAGAACTAAAAAGAAACAGATCTATTTCAAGCCTTAAACAACACCGGCTAAGATGTAGTAATGAAGCATTGAAGTGTGCAGTACTTAGAACTCCCATAAGTGATCCTGAAATATGTTCAACACCAGGGTTGTTAGATTCTGGCTGTGAAGTACTTGGAATATCCCTAAGTACTCCGGAAATCTCTTCAAGACCAGGGATGTTAGATTTAAGCTGTGAAGTACTTGAAACACCCGTTAGTGCTGCTGGTATCTCTACAAGACCAAGTATGTTAGATGTAAGATGAACGGTGTCTTTGGATGATGAAGCTCTGAATAAACACCTGAGTAAAAATGAACATTTCAGTGTTAACTCGTCCAGTCAGGGTGATATATCCAAAGCAAATATTGGGGAGATTTTATATCCGTGTACAGAACCTAATGACGTAGTACACGAGCTAAGACTGTTAATGATGTCACATGAAGCTGGTAAAAATGACTTTTCTATTGAGATGAGCAAGATTATTCAAGAATTGAGGAGAACTAGGATTATGGCATGATTGAGACTGAACTTTGTATAAAAAGAGCCTTAGCATTTTAATTAAATGACTGTATTAAAAATGTTGTTTGCTTCTGTTCAATGCTCTAGTGTTTGCTTAATGTACAATCAAATAATGTTAATTCTCAATAAAGATATTTTTACAATTGACTTAAGTGTTTCTTTTTATTTACCACCCGAGCCTGTGTTCCTATTCCATGGTTTCCTAATAAAGTCTGATGTTCAGATTTTATCCTTAGAGTATTTTAGATACAGGCTATATATTTTCGACAAATTTAGGCTATTCTGGTAGTTTCCATAGACAAGAGCATGTATTTTAATGAGATTAGTCCAAGTCTTTACAGTATGCTGATGGGTTTTTATAAACAGTGGCAGGTACTTTAGTGGTATTGATATAGGTATTTAGGATATTCTGATGGCCTTTACAGTGAGCTGCAGATACCTTCATAGTATTGTCAGTGAGCTATTTATGTATCTGAGTTTTTTTTAAATTACACCAGATATTTCATGCTATCTGCAAAGGTATTTTTAGCATTTTGAGGTATTATATACTGTATTTAAGGTACTACTGACACTTTCCGAGCCTACATTTAGGGTTCTGGTAAATGTATTTGAGTCTCATTAAGGCATTTTAGACTATGTAATGGGTATAGGCTTTTAGAACATTTGGTACAGCGGAATGAGAATTTCAGGTGTTTTTGGAAATAATAGAAGCCATTTTCAGGATATTGATACATCATTTTAATATTTTCACAACATTTGAATATGATTTATGTTGTTATTTAAAGTATCTTTCAAATGAAGTTATATCGGGCGGAGGGATTGATGTAGGCATTTCGAATGCATTTTCGATCATGGAACAGGAATTGTAGTGTATTTTAGCCACTGGAATAGGAACTGTAGAGCATTGATATGCGTCTATGAGCTTTTTAGACACAGGTTTTTAGAATATTATCATCGGTTTTATGAGGAGCTGTTCATGATATTGACACAGATATTTAGAGCAATGTGATGGTTCTTTACAGAGCGCTGTTGTCATTTTCAAAGTTTCTGGTAAGAGAATCTGAGCCTCTTGCAGCATTTTAAGGGCATAAATCAGGTATTGCCACATACTTTTAGAACACATTGGAATATGGACAGTAGAATTTCATTAGCAAGTCAGTTATTAAAGCAAGAATTTATTCTAATGTCAAGATATGATGTATTTTTCACTGATTTTTAATGCTTTATGATCATTTCTTAATCAGTATTAGAATACTTTTTATATGCTTTTAAGTCCTTTTCTGAATTGTGTAAGCTTCTATATGTTAAGCAGTTAATGCTGCGACCAAGAGGAATTAACTTTGAGTTTTTTACAGTTTTAGGTATTTTGGAGTAGTCTAAACTAACCCCATACCGAACATCTTAAGCTAATCTATCCCTACCTTACTGCTCAAGAACATCCTTTCATTATCCATTCTATCCTGTCATCACCTAACGTAGCCAAAACGTTACCACGAAACGTAACCATACGTAACAAACATAACCATGAAGCGTAATCAATGAACACGAAACGTAACCATTAAACGTAACCAATGACCACGAAACGTAATCAATGTAACCACTAAACTAACCAACGTAACCATTAAACGCAACCAACCGTGACAATCATTACGAACCCATTCCTAAGACATACTATGCTAACCCGTTCTTCAAACTCGGACGTTCATGCGAGCCTAACTCCACCTGTCCCAGACTATCCCATCGTTATGTATTCTGGCCATAATTATCTAGCCTAATATGACACCATTCCTTATAATCTGCTCAACAACCCAGTCCTAAGCTAGCACTGAATATACTAACCTATCCTAAGATAGTATAAACGTACTTCACGTCTAGCCTGCTATTAGGTAACCCAGCTCAATTATATGCATGTTAACCCATCTCAATCTTAGTCATCAGTCCCCTCATCATCTATTCAAACGATCATAGCTTAAAGCTATAAGCTAACCCGTCCACCAATTATCTATGACCCCTATCATAACCTCAACCAGGCTAACCTAAACTGGTTTTACACAATCTACGTTATCCTGCCTTTACCTCTCCTAACGTAACCTAGATGAAGCCTGCTTATATGCTGAATGGAGAGCCTATTCTATGCTCATCGGATCCATACATCACTTAAACGTTCTTGTAAATCATTTGAATACTTTTAAAGGAATACGATACCTTCTGCAAGCATATTTGTCATACTTGCAGTAACCTGTCCGTGCTTTATAAGTATTCTAAGATGTTGTTAGGACGTTGAAACCATTTTGTACACTGATAAAAGATGTTTTTGCTACTCGCAACATTAGCTATGTTTTACAGTGTCCGTGTGTTTCTTCATAACGAATGCGTGCTCTTCTGTACACAAACTACCTGCATCAGCGAAACAATGACCACCACCTCTCTCATCACCTCATCATTTCCAAAAGCGTTCCCAAAAATATAACCATCCTCATCGCCTCCTATCACCACCAACACAAACACTCCACCTCACCTCCAAGTATAACAACTTATTCGACCATGACCATCGCATACTTCCATCAGCACCATAACTCTACACAGTCGCCACCACATAACTCCATTAATACCGTCACTCTCTAATCAAGCAATTGCCGCCATCTTCACCGCTACATTAATCAAATACAATCATCTAAAAGACAGAGCTTCTCATATATGAAGCTATATTATAACACTGCCACGTGCTTATAGGTTAGAGTGTCTCTATCTCTTAGAGTTTTGTATGTTTTTGTATGTGTATATTGCATGCACATGTATTCGAGTGTGCTCGAAGATCTTCGCTCATGTCGGATGTTTGGAAGTATATATGTAAAGATATGTCTCTGGGTCTGCTTGATTGTAAGTATTTTGTGCGTTTCTGTGTGTGTATGAGTATTTATATGCGTGGATGAGTCAGTATGTCTGTGTATGTTCGGATGTGTCCGTAGGTCATCGTACATGTCCGTGTGCTCGTGGGAGCTGTTCGGCTGACTATGTATGGATGTCTGTATGTGTGTATGTGTGAACATCAAAAAAGAGAGAAAGAAAGAAGATAAAACTCGAGCCCGGATCTCGTGTACCTGAGAATTCACCTACCGATTAATCCACATAATGCTGTAGGATTATCGTGATTTGCGACACGTGACTAATTATCACAGTTCTTTAGCTATTAAACATTTGTGTTTTACCATTCCGAGATAAAAACTAAATGGCCAACCGTCTAGTTATTCAAAACATTACAATTACAGATGTAAAATTTAATGCGCTTGTTGAGCAATTCTAAGTGCCCTAGGTGCCCTCAGTAGGTTTTAAACACCAAGGTTTTATCCTGCTACAGTTGAAGTGGAGACCGCCGAAATACCCCCGTAAAGTAAATAATAATACCTGCGTAGGCGGTGAACTGGTATTTCTTCTTCACTAGCATCACATGTCCTGAAAATAATAAATATATGCATGTAACCTTCATGAATTAAACAAAGGATAATTTTCCTATAATCTACACTTAATTCTTTAGTATATTACAGGTTTCAACTTTTTAAAAATTTGTGACATTATGGGTTGTTTTACGTATGTTAAGCTTTTTGTATGGTGTGAAGCTATGTTTATACATTACGCAACCTATTTTCTAGCAGATTACATAGTTTAATTTAGAAAATCATTAATAAGTTAAATTTTGTTAATTAGCGTGTTAGTAAAGTATTTTAAATCATTAACTGCTTTAATAATTAATAATTTAGCAAATATAAGACATGTTTTAAGACTGATTTGGGCAAAAGCAAACTGCATTAGAGAAAATCCATATACCGCTTTTTCTACCTTTGTTGTGTTTATACCCTCATTTTTATACTACTTCTGAATTTTCCCCTGATTGTCGTATTTCTTCTTTTTTATATTTGTATGGAAATGTGACATAATTTAAATACATATATTTATTTTCAATCCTGCGGATTAAGCCGCAAATGCCTTTGAATCTACAATAGGAGGAAAGTGCCATTTAGATATTTCTTGCAACAAAAGCAAACACAAGTCCGGAAATGACACTTAACTTATCCTCTGTTAAAAATGGTACAGAATATTAAAGACATTCATGACCTCCCTTTGGCGGAGGTCATGAATGTCTTGTAGCCTTTAAGTACTCTGGGAGCTCTACGAAAAACAAGATTCATTGCGCTTTAATAGGGAATTATAACGATTTTTTCGTTTTATTTTATACTTGAGGCAGTATTTTTAACACTTAATTATTTCAGTCTAATTATATAATAAGTTATGTAATAACAGTACGCCTTAAAGCAATATGTGTATGTAACAATACATAAAAAGTGTATATTACAGTGATTGTAAATGTTTATGTTATATATACATGTTCAATAATGCTATGTGAATGCATTACTCAATTTACTGATGTAGGAGCTGTGAGAATAATAAGTTACAATTTGCTAACAATGAGATAACAGTGAGGTAACCTTGAGGCAATAATGAATTTGAAAGTTTTACAATAGTACTTGTGAAAAATGTAATTTCTTGTGACAGTTTATAAACTAGGCAATCAACAACCAGAAAAAGCTTTAGTTAAATGAAGGTATTCTATATGACTAGGATTAGCCAATCAGAATCTGAAATATGGCAAAATTTACAAATTTAGAGTTCAGTTGATTGAAGACAGTGTTCCTAATCGGACGTGAGATGTGTCCTCGAGAAATTTAATACGTATTTTGTGTGAGACAAAAATAGTTTACGTGTTAAAAAGTGCAAGCATTTAATAATAAAAAATCTCACAGCTCTCTCTATATCAGTGAAATGATATGTAAATCGTGTCAAGCATTAATAAAGGTGTTAAATAAAATTATAATCTGTATAAGCCTACATTCTTCAGTCGCACTACGCCCTGCTAAGACATTCATGCCTCTAAATATAAATAATGACGCAGCCGAGGCAAACATAATTATATAATAATTAAAGAAACAGTCAAATTTCAAAGTTAATATTTTTGACGCGCAAAGGCCACCGAAAAGTACATTTGGGGCGAAGACTACCAGAAAGCGGGTACTATACGTACGGTTGCAACGAACTTCATGTTCGGCTCCCAACAGTTGAAATATAATACAACTCCTTCAATACAACCTAATTCAAATTGACGCCCAAAGCGTGGTGCAAATAACGTAAAGATACTAATCCTACTACAAGTTGGCGCCCAGCTGCGTGGGACTTGAACAGGCGAGAATTGGCGGGAATAATTGAAAAGAAGGGATCAACGAACCTCATAGAATTACCAGAATTGACAAACTACAAGGCTTCACTTCAGAGAACATCGGAATCATCAATAGCATCCAAGGACAGCAACAATTCTTTCAGGAGTACGGGGCACGCAATCAACAATTCAACAAGAATCTACCAGGGAACACCAGAATAAAAAGGTTTACTAACAGTGCAATGGATAGGAGGGCTCAAGGAATCAACGTTCTCTAATTTTGAACCACCCGATTTCTGCTGCCGTGTACGAAATACGTTTCCTTCTTGGAGTCCCGGTAAACGAAAAGGGAAGCCCTAACGGATGCCAAAAAGGTTTGGAGACTAACACTGAGTAAACGGTAGGACTAGGGAATACCTGTAATAACTGATGCCCGCTTACTAAAAGAACTTAGAACAATAAGAGAAGAGAACAAACGTATAAATTTCAAATGACTTTATTTCCCCAAAAACATCTAATAGACCACAAATCCTGTGGAGCAACAAATGCACAATATCAGCTGTCCAAAAACACATTATATATTAGCATTAAGAAAATGTAATTACAAAAAGGCAATGAACTTAAGCTGTCATTAACAATAAATTTTAAATTTATTTGAACAGGAGAAAAAAAATATTGTTTAAATATGAAAATAATGAAAAATGGAAAATAAAACTAAGTGTAATGAAGCAATAGCATTAACTGAAAGAAATCAAAGTCAAAAAGGGAATTAAAATAGCAAATATATAGAATAATATTGAATCAAGGCTCAGTGACAGACACAGTTCAAGAAACACTTTTCAATACAAAATCCAAACTTTAGTTTGTTTCAGGTTAGCTTAAACAATGTTATAAAACGAACTGTGATAGTAAGGCACAGTTGGGGCAAGGGAAAACTAATACAACTACCTGCATTATAGCTGTCCAAGAGAAAAAAATTACTATAACATCAAAGAGGAAAAAAATTAAAATAAAAAACAAACAAAATTTGTATCTTAATTTCTGAAAGGCGAAAACAAATAACTGCATGAACTATATAACAAAAGCTAAAGTGAAATTAACTGGCCATTGCAAACCCTGAAACCACTAAGCTTTACCATTAAACATGCAAGCCAAAACAAATAAAGGAAAATAAATGAGCAAAAATTATCACAGTAATAGTAATGCACAAAGGACTTTCATAAGAAATAGAGTATTTCACAAAATAAAGCCAGTACAGGCCATAAGCACACTTAAAGGGCGATAAGATCTTCAGGAAAACCTTTCATAAACTTCAGAAGAAATCTAATATCAAACTATAAATTTTGAAACTATCTCCAATGGAAAAATAATCTGTACACATACAGTGCAAGTACAAAGGAATTAGCTATGAAAAGTTTTTACAATTATAACAACTAAGCCTTTGAGAGACAGAGGTTAATTGGGCAATATCTACAATGTGATATAAACTATGTACATTATCCCTAACATATGACGAAATTTTGAAATGCCAGAAATGAATTCCACAGTGTCCAAATAATTTAAGAATGCACTTCCTCATGGGCACAAAGTAGTATGTCCAAACTATCAAAAATTCAAAGCGTAAGTACAATAAAGCACAAAGAAAATCTGAACTGTCTAGCGTGTTGTTACCGTGAAATGGGGGAAACGCCTAGTACTTTCCAATCACACTCATTCGTCGGTTTAGAAAATTCAAAAACAGGTTACCTGGAAGTTGACGCAGTAATTTGTATCACAAAAATGTAAATGTCACAGTGATTGTAGTGTGAATATGCATTGTTGTGTGACGTTGGTTTGAGATGTTTGTTGATTGTAAGCATTGTGGGATTATACGGCCTTACTAAAACTGACAATAATAGTGTGCAATAATGTAGCGAGGGGGTGAGCTGTTTATCATTATTAGAGACGAGCAAATGACGTCAAAGTGGCGTGTTTTTTCTTAGAATTTGCGGGAACATTTTCCCCAATGTTTTCGTAATTTTTATTGGATATAAATATAGACGCTAATGTTGGCGCGTTTTATTAACCAATAGCAGCTCGGTTATAATCTTTAGGCATATTGGGGCGAGGAAGTATAAATCCAGTGTCAGGGTCAAGTTTCACGTAGTTCAACGGAGGCATTCATGGTGTATGCGTCGCACGAAGTTCATCAAGGTTACGCGTAGCAAATTTGTGAAAAATCTCTCGTGTTGTAAAGTTAATTACACAAAAAGTGGAAGTACGCGAATTAATAGTGGGCAGTAAAGAAGTTATTATAACAGTTTCAGTTTGGCGAGTGTCAAGATTAATAGGTGAAAGTGAATAATGTGTTATGACAATAAAAGTGTAAAACAAATTCTTTCATCAGTGTTATCTTAGGATAAAAACTCCTTTCCGTTTACACATCCTGTATAAGATAAGTGCTTGACCGAGAAATCATAGCTAGCCGGAAGACAGTGAACCCAAAAATTAAATATAATAACAGGCGCTTAGCAAAAGATAACACGAAGTGACCGCGACAAATTGTCTTCCATACGTGCGGCAGATAAACAGAAGCATCTTTAAACTACCAACATTAATACCACTACATATTGTTTCCCCAATGTGGGGCGAACAACAATAATACCCCCGCATATACAAACGGAATTATCTTTATATGCCAGCATAAAATTTTAAAGTTTATTTCCCCGATTTACACATCATTTAGACAACAGGCGAAATTACCGAATTTCACAAATTCTGGAAAAACCAGCAACACATTAATATTTAACCTGCCTTTCAGTTGCTACGAATAAAAAATACTAGCAGGGCGTGAATACACAAAACCTGGAAACTTTACCAGCAAAGCACCATCACAAGTCGTAAATATGCTTTATGATCAACATACCCTCAGCCATACACGAACACCATTTTTCATGGTTTAGCTTTAACAGCAATTATAAAACAGCCCACTCACACTATTCAAATCAAACGGGGTTAACTGCAAAAACAATTTCCTACCTTTAGCAGAAATTCCCTGCAGAAGTAGAGTTATATTCACAATGAAAACGGTCTACTGCAGAATGCAATGGCAGACTCAATATAGCAGACAAAAGGCCGAAATCATTATCCTCTTTCAACTCCCTTGCATTTTACATGGAAGGCAGGTCTCCCAACTCACTTCGCTCAACCGCCGACTTCAACTGTTACGAGAGAGCCGGTCCCACTTGCACGTAGCCAGACAATCCAGTTGGCCACGCCCACCTCCTTGGAAGTTGTAAGCGAGCGGACTAGACGCGGAAAACATAATATATAAAAAAAATCGTGTGTGACTGAAGGTACGCAGGAAATGGTGTAAATCTTTACAAGTTTGCAGCTATCACAAAACAGCCAGAGAAAAGGTATAGAAAATTCCAATACTAAATATTTATATAATTATCAAAGTAGTTACGAATATATTGTTCTTAAGAAACTTTCATGCTGTTAAGAAGCGGTAAATTAAAATTGAGCAATTCCAAAACATATATAACAAAAGAAAATATACAAAACAAAATAGAAACAGAAAACAATGAAAATATGGAGGTAGGAGAGGATAGGTCATCCATTGCAGATTACAATGTAAATTTACAATCAGAGCTAGATGAAACAAACACGCTAGATGTAGAAGAACAGCTATCTGTAAATTCACAGATAGGCATAGAAAGAGATAGCAGTAATATGCAAGTTCAATCACCTTTACATATGTTAATGCAGGGAACAGCAATAGAAAGAAACACTATCCCTCAGACATCTAGGCAATCGGAGCAAGAAAACTCATCACAACAAAATATTGTGTGCATTCTAAAAGTAATAAATGAAATGAGAGGAGAGTTAAAATAAACTAATAATAAAATAACTGAAACTAGTACAGAGCTGAAAGTAGAATCAAGTAAAGAATTTAATAATAAGTTAACAGAAACAAGTGCAGATATAAGTAATAAGATAACTGAAACAAATAATAAGTTAACTGAAGCAAGTGCAGATTTAAGTAATAAGATAACTGAAACCAATAATAAGTTAACTGAAACTAGTACAGAGTTAAGTAATAAGTTAAGTGAAACTAATACAGAGCTACATAATATAAAAATGATTTAGCTAAGCAAATAGAAAATTGTATGAAAGAAAGCAAAGCTGAAAGAAGGAGGTTAGAAATAAAATTAGACCAATCTTCTAAAGCACTTCAAAAAGATATAGATTTAAAAGTAAATAAAGGTTGTAAGCAGCTAGAACAGTAATTATCAAGTCATATTGATAAAAATGTAACTGAAACAGAGTTAAAACTTACTAATACTAAACAAGGTATTTGTAATAAATTAGTTATACAGAGTGAAGAATTAAAACAATGTTAGAAAATACAAATGCATATATTGTGGAAATACAAATAGATTTAACAGGGGAAATAAATAAAATGCATGAAATGGCAAAAGCAAATGCAGAAGCAATAAAAGAAGCAACTACAGGTCAGGGACAAGTAATGTCAAGGATAGATAAAATTAAAGATAAAGTACAAGAAAGTAGCAAAGAAATTGATAAACGTAGAAATAGTTTTTAAGATTTAAGTACCAGTGTACCAAAGGAAAATGCAAATGTAACTAGTTTTGTAAATCCTAATCAAATGCATGACAATAATACAAGTGCAGAAAGAACTGTATCACCGTTGTTAATTAATAATTCAAGAGACGCTACTGCTTTTTCCATAGTATCAACCTCTCAAACACAAAGCAATAATGATGGCACATATGTGCATGTACCAAATCAGATGTCAAACTATTATTCTGTGCTTAATGAATTACCTTTACCTTAGTTTAATGCTTCCTCAAGTCCAGCGCAATTTATACATGATCTGGTAGAATATTTTAAATTGAAAAATGTGCCTGAAGCATTAAAAACGATCCTTGTTGGAAAATGCTTGGATAACAAAACCTTAGAATGGTTACATATGCTAGCAGATAGTGAAATGAATTTTGAAACATTCAGAGTTTTATTCATGAATAGTTTTTTAATACCACTGTGCAGCATAAGATTAGGGCAAGCCTAAGTTATTCACAGTATAATAGAAATGACAACTTATCAATAACAGATTATCTTGTAAAATATGCAGGATATGTCATATATTTAACTCCAGCCATGCACGAGAAAGATTTTGTTAGTTTAATTACCAGACACTACCCCTACCCATACAAAACTACATTCTTATTGCAAGACCTAAAGCTATTTAAGAGATTACAGAGCTAATATCATTAGAACAGTACGGAAATAGCAATAGTAACAAAATTTATAGTCCACGCAGACGTGACAGGCAAATTAGGCGCGACAGCCGTAATTATATGCCTTACAATACAAGCTATCACCATGAAAATATCAGAAATAATGAATTTCAAGGCCAAAACAGATTTAATTACAATACACAAAATATCATAGATTCAAGACAACAAGGGAGACAAGAGCACGTAAATTATGTAAGAATGGACAGGATGAATCAGCAGAATTCTACTTCACCTAGGGGTAATAATCGATTTCAGCATAGAGGAGGTATACAAAACAGGGGAAACTAGCACAACTATAACCATACAGACAGTACAAATACAGAAATATATACATGCGGAGGACATAGCAATTATAGTGGAAGAACAAGAGCTAGGGGGCGTGGCTCATACACAACTGTAAAAGATAATGAAATAATAGTAACTGCGGTATAAAATGGCCATCCTGTAAATAATGAAAATACTCACCAGGAAAACTAAATTATGTATCGCCTGACGTAGATTCTGGTAATACAGTACCTCCTGCTCTAAGTGGCAAGAATAAAATAATTACACACTTGATTGTTACCGTTTAAATACAAACACACGGAATTGTGAAAACAAATATGAATCACCCTATATAAAAACTCTTATAGCAGGAAGGGAAGTAAATGTTTCAATACATTCAGGATCATCAAACTCTATCTGCTCAAAGAAATTTTATGAACAACTGTTAAATGAAGGGATAAAGCTCATGTCAGCCCCAATAAGCAATGTAGAATGTAGGGTAGCCATAGGTACAACGACACAAACTATCAAATCTCAAGCTAGATACCAATACAAATAGCAGATATTACATTGGAGGTCATGTTTTTAATAGTTCCAAATCTAATATGCGAAGTTATAATTGGGTGTGATGTATTAATATAGTTCTCTGCGAAAGTTGATTTTAAGGACAAACTTGTATTAAATAAAGAAGAAAAGAATATATACGTGGGTTTTATAAAAGATAAAGTATGTAGAGTGCAAAGAATGGAACAGGAAAATGCAGGATATGAAGGAGAATGCTTCATACAAATAGTAAATGTCCAACCAAGCAGGGTAAACAATGAAAGGTTATTGACCCTTAACTTCGAAGAACAGAAAACTGACCTTACCAAAGGGAACCTTTTATACATAGAAACTGATGGTAGAAGAAAATGTACTATAGCAGGTAGAAAACAGTTATGCAAAAGAGATAGAAGACAGGAAAATACACATAGATATACTGATGATAAATACAATACTGAATGACCATCAAAAGATAATAATGAAAAATGTATTAGAAGACAATAAGCATGTATTCAATGAAATTCCAAGACAGTATAGTCATATATTCACACATTCACTTAGAGAATGTAAATTATGTATTAAATAAGCTACATAAACATGGCATGACTGTAAATATAAAAAAGTCAAAATTCTGTGTACCTGAAATCAAATTCTTGGTATGTAATTAAGGAAGTAGGCATTCAACCAGATGAAGAAAGAATAGAAGCCATATTAAAAATACCACCACCTAAAAATATTGGACTGCTACTTGGAATTTTGAGTTATGAAAGTAAATTTTTACCAAGATATGCTGTAGGAGTAGAACCTTTAAGACAACTTCTAAAGAAAACAAATAAATGGAAGTGGACAGCAGATTTACAAAAATGTTTTGAAAATGTAAGAAAGCTGTTTTCAAATGCAATACTGTTGGAGCGACCAAGAGATGAATTAGATTATGAGTTATGTGTGGATAAATCTTGTCAGGGATATGCAGGAATACTAGGTCAAAGAGAACATGGCAACACATTTCATGTAGTAAATATTGCTTCACGTGGCTTAAAAAATATTGAAATAAATGCATCAGTGACAATGTTAGAAATTGGAGCACTATATTTTTCATTACTTAACTTTAAGACATATATTTCAGACGAAAGAGAAAATATATACAGGTCATATTAGCTTGACTTTCATTCAGAAATGTAAGTTATATAGTGGCAAGTTAGCTAGAAACATTCTCGCTATAATGGGATTCGATGTAGAAATTATACATATTCCAGGCAAACAAAATACAGTTAGTGATTTAATATAAAATTTCCTGAAAGCTGTTCTAAAAACAATATGAAATTAAAGTGCTTGCGAAGACATTCCAATGAAGAAAGAATTGAAGAACCAATTTAAAAATATTAAAGAAGAGCAAGATAAAGACATTAAACTAGCAAGATTGAAAGAAAAAGCTTCGAAGATAGAAGAGGCAAAGATAAGTACAATCGCTGTTAAAATGGTGTATTATATAAGAAACATGGAAAGGAGTTAAAGAGGTGGAAAACATACATTCCAACAAGTATGGAATTAGAAATAATAGAACAATTTCATTTAGGATTAATACATGCAAGTACAGAAAGGACAACCCTAAATATTTTGGAAAATTTATATATCTCTAAACTAGGACATAAAGTAAGAAAATACATACCATGTTGCGATCTTTGTCAGAAAGCAAAACAAATTAATGTAGCTTTGAATATGCAACAAACTCAGTACTTAGAAATAAACCAAGATATTTATTTAGTTTAGATTTGCATGGTTCAATGCCTGTAAGTACGTTTGGGTACACCGTTTTATTTGTATGCTATGACGTATTTAGCAAATATGTAGGAATATATGCACTCAAGAATGCAACCAGCAAAGCATGTTTAAACAAATTAACAAAATCATATTTCCCAGAGGAAGGAACAGTTCAGGCCATACTTTGTGACAATGCATCAGCGTTTACCAGTTCTAGATTAATGAATGGAATCAAAGAGTTGGGAGTTAAACAGTATATCTCATCAAGATATAGACCTCAATCCAGTAGAAAGAGAGATAAAATAAATTTCAAATTATCTACGTGTGGTGTGTCATAGCAGTTGGTATTCATACATCAGTATTATTCAAAATCTACTTAATCAATCCATAAATACAGTAACAGGATTTAAACGAATAGAACATCACCATGGAAAATTAGACAATACTTTGAGCCATAATGTACCAGAAGTTATTCAAGACCAATCAGTTAAATTGCCAGAGAAAGAGGAAATTTTTAAATTAGCATTTTTAAAAATACTGGCAAGGGCCCACTAGAGAAAACAAAAACATGAAGAAAGAAAAAAGAAGAGTTTGGAAATTAAAGATAGGAGATCAACTGTTAGTGATGAGCAAGAAGTTGTCAAATTAACTTCGTAAAGAATATTGGAGATTGTTTCTGAGCTACCATGGTCCTTATGAAATAATAAATATATTTGGAACAGATACATATGAACTTTGGAACAATAAAACAAATAATTGGAAGGTTCCACAAACAAATGTTAATGCCTATAAATGTAAACAGTCTGTGACAAAGAAGAAAAACAAAATAAAGTATCTGGAACATAAAAGGGGAAAGCAATGTAATTTTTTTAAAAAAATGTATAACAATATCTTTACTAAATGTAACTAATTGTCAATATAACAAGAGAGATTAGATAAAAAATGTAATAGAAAAAATCCATTGCTAGTAAGCAAAACATGAAAAAAATCTTAATACCAACTACATTTATATTGTATAGGGTATAAATTGTTAGAAATTATAAGAAAATAATAAAAATGCTTAAGAAATAAGTTGTAAAGAAAGGGTAGCAAGTGTTAATATACCTAATTAAATGCTAAATGTATAGCAAATAAAATGCTTAATAGTGGCTGTATTAGTGAATAAACAAACTTCACTCAGGTCATTGAACAGCACATCTTTGACCTTACACCAGGTAATTGACCTTAAAAACTGTCAAACATGTAGCAGAACAAAATAATTATGAAGTATACTGCTATACACGAGTGTAGTAAAAAACCAGTGAGTGTTAAATAAAAGTGACAGTGAAAAATAGGAAGTGTTATAATAAAAAATAGTGACAGTGAAAAACAGAAAGTGTAATAATAAAAAGGTTATGTTTCTTTCAGGAGACTCTCAGAAAATATTTAAAAAATTTAAAATAACAAAACAAAACGAAGAATTTTTAAATATTTCTAAAGGGGACCAATTTAAGGCAATATTTTTAACACTTAAATGATTTCAGTCTAACTATATAATAAAAAATATAATAACAGCCCAAATTAAATCAATATGTGTATGCAACAATATATAAAAATTCTATATTACAGTCATTGTAAATGTTTATAATATATGTATATGTTCAATAATGCTATGTGAATGCATTACGTAACTTAATAATGTAGGAGCTGTGAGAATAATAGGTTAAAAGTTGCTAACAATGAAGTAACAATGACGCAACCTTGAGGCAATAATGAATTTGAAAGTTTAACAATACTACTTGTGATTCTTGGAAGCAAAAATGTAATTTTTGTGACAGTTTATAAAATAGCAAATCATCAACCAGAAAAAGCTTTAGTTAAATGAAGGTATTCTATTAGACTAGGATTAGCCAATCAGAAACCGAAATATAGCAAAATTTACAAATTTGGAGTTCAATTGGTTGTAGACAGTGTTCCTAATCGGACGTGAGAAGTGTCCTCGAGAACTTTAATACATATTTTGTGTGAGATAAAAATAGTTTACGTGTTAAAAAGTGCAAGTATTTAATAAAAAAAATCTCACAGTTCTCTCTATATCAGTTATTTAAATCGTGTCAAACATTAATAAAAGGAGTGAATTAAAACTATAATCTGTGTAAGCTTACATTCTCCAGTCGCACCACGCCCTGCTAAGATATTCATGTCTCTAAAAATAAATCCTGGAGCAGCCCAGGAAAATATAATTGTATAATATTTAAAAAAAACAGTCAAATTACAAAGTTAATATTTTGGGGGGGGCAAAGGCCACCGAAAGTACATTTGGGGCGATGGCTACTGGAAAGTGGGTACAATACGTGCGGTTGCAACGAACTTCATGTCCGGCTCCCAACACTTGGAATATAATACAACTCCATCAATACAACCTACTTCAAATTGGCGCACAAAGCTTTGTGCAAATAACGTAAAGATACTAATCCCACTACATATTACATTATAGATACGGATCGAGAGTGAAGCTGATTGATTTGGGAGTATGTATGCAAAATGAGCTTGGGAAAACGGTCTAATTAATTATGTCTATAAAGGAACATTTTCATAATAATTTAATGTGTTTGACTCTAATGAAATTATCATAGGATTCTTTATGATTGAAGCTGCATATAATATATATATTCGTGGACTACTTTTTAAGTAAAACAGAAAGACCTTAATTACTTCTTTACTGCACGAATCATGCATCTCGCAGGAAAAAGTTAAAAAAATCATCCTTCCGCTGTTATAACTAAGTATTTTTAATTGTGATTCCTTTTAGTTTCATTGTACATAGAGATTGTAGAGTTCGTATTGCCTGTTATTTGTTTTAGTGAAGTTGTTTGCCGTTAGACATCCCTAGAGAATTGGTTTAATTCTCCATCTATGTTTGGGTCAGTCAAACACTAGGAGAGTCGCTATGCTCATCACTGTGCTGTGGAAGACTGCCTTTAACTGTACGAGGGGAGTAAATTTTATAATAGCCTCATTCACACCCCAATATGAGGATCACAGCCACCGCCTGTCCAAAAAATCGGTATACCTAAATTGTTTGCTATGTTTGTATGTGTATGTGCTCACGTCTGTATGTGATTGTATGTGTATGTGTGTGTGTGTTTGTGTATGTGTGCGTGTGTGAGAGAGAAGGCAATATATTTCGCCGACATACATCCCGCACTCATACTTTCGATAACCATGCACTCTTCACACTGTGCCTAATAGAGTGAATGTTTTTCGGAATACATTATATACCCGTTGTCATCATTGAATGCGATCGACATAGGGGTGAAAGCCATATCCCTTCGTGGTTTGTCTCTGTCAGAAGAGCAGACAGAATCACCTTTTAAAACAGTAAAGGTGAGGTGAAGCAGCCAGAGCAGTCGTATACACACAAGCCTTTAAGTACTGAGTGGCGCTTGTTAACATTTAAAGTTAGGGAATATTCTAGTATTTTTTCATTGCTTGTCATTCTACTCTGCGTGATTTCTCACTGTAATAAAGTAGCATGCTTTAGCGCACACCGTATTCTCGTGTCTTTCGAGTCATTAGACGTTTCACCCTAGCGTGTTATTCAGCCCTAATTTTTAAAACCATTTTTGTTAGACGTGATTGCAACGGATCGTGTATTTTATTTATGCGCTTTACCTCTTGCATGGGGAAATGAGGTCTTTTAATTTTTGAAAGCAATATAGTGCTTACCTCCCCCATCCAAAGCCAGTACTTTTTGAGGAGGAACGCGACTTTTAAATGATTCTTTCACTAAAAGCACTCACACAACGTGAAACTGACGCTAGAGATAACTCCTACACCAAAACGTTCACGTGTCCTGTGCTAGAAGGAAGGCTTCATTTGGATCGTCTTTACTCTAAAGGACATCATAGCAGTACTTGTGCCAGAAGGAAGGTGTTATTTAGGTCCCCTTTATTCTAAAGGACAGTACTTGTGCCAGAAGGTAAGTGTCGTTTATATCCCCTTTGCTCTAAACATCAATTAAACCCAATTAAATATCATGTGAACACACAGTTCTGGGTTGGACGAGTGATTTCCGGATGCTAGTACTACCCTTTCCCCTCATAGCACCTACCTTCCCCCAAAGTACTTGGTCGTTGTGTGCTAGAAGGAAGGTTTACATACTACTGGAAGGTTTATCTCCAATTCCTAATCATATAGCGTTCCCTTCTAAAAACTAATCATAGGCACAATAACTTTTTATGTACACTCACAACTTCCAACGCTCCTTGGAATAAATAAGGAGTTGCCCAAAAGAAAATTCGGATAAGCAACGTTGACGCAACATGTGTGCCTAGCATACAAACCGTCATGTTTAAAGCTACCCACCCAAGCGGTCAAATAATCGTAACAGAACGTTATTTATATGCGATAGAGAAGGCTCCGATCAGAATGATTCAAACAGCTCCAACAGACAAGACCTCTGCAGAGCACGCCCATTTTTCGTCTCCCAAATATGTTGCTGTTAAATATAGCGAACACAAGTAACTTTACGTTACACAAACCTTCTGAATTACAAACATAAGGTTCATTAACTTTCAAAGTAACGAATGCATCACCGTTGCGTAACATGACATCCAATAACTTTTCAGAAATCAGTAGAACTTTCCTTTTGTTTGAAGTGAAATTCGTTAATTTCTCAGATTTAATAACACTTAATTTTGCATAATATGAGCGTTCCGAGTTCAGTACCACATAGCTTTGCGTAATATGAAGTTCTCTAATCTCCCAGTTAAGAACATTTAGCCTTGCGTAACATGGACTTCGTTAACCGTTAAGAATAACTACAACTTAGTTTGTTTAATATAAATTTCATTCAATTCTCAGTATTAAACATATTACTTTTGAGTAATACGAATTTCATTAATCTCTCAGAATTAAGAACACAACAGCTTGTATAGCATGACGTTAAGTAATCTCTCAGAATTAAGCAAAACATAACATAAATTTCATTACGTCTCTGGATTAAGAAGCAATACCTTCGCGTAACAATCAGTTTGTTAACCGTTCAGTATTCATAACACATTAGTTTTGTGTAACATGAAATTCATTAACCTTTCATAATTACGTACATATTACCTTTGCGTGAATGAAACGCATTAACCGTTTAGAATGTGCCAAATCGTAATCTCCTACATTTTTGTTTTTCCCTCGTACACTTCGCTGCAACTTATTGTTAGTTTGCCGGTCCGCCGCACGGGGGTAGGGTAAGTCTTGATGTCCTTGTCTATCGTTTGTTCGTAGGCGAGGAGGGCACCACGTAGCACTAGCATTCGGGCCGCTTTGTCCGCCTTACCATACCTTGAGTAGGCTGTTGTACTTCGACCGGCGCATTGTGCGATCTGGTAAGTTCCCTAACACCTTTCACTTTGTTCGCATAATAGTAGCGTATATTTCGGAGTTTAATAACTCTTAATATACACGGAATACGTATTAGTAAATCAATCTCTCATAATAAATCACACTCCCCCACCACATTGTATTTCTGGGAACGCTTGTAACAATGGGTGATGTCATAAATCGTATATTGTTTGGTGAAAATAATTTTAATTCCTTGTTCATCTCTACAGTCGATGAAATGCTAGAAAGCATCTTGAATTTCAAAGCAAGGGCAACCTCAAAATCTCTGACCGTAGTCGGCTCTTGTTATTGGAACTAGCTTTTATGACCCCTTGAGTGCATCGCGATTCATAGAGCTACCCGTCGCAATCACGAAAAGTATGCTGTATTAAATGTCAAGAACAGTGATAAATACTGTTTTGCATGGTCTTTACTCGCTGAAAAGTATCCCTTGAGGACTCACGACGAAAAAATGAGCATATACCTTGCAGAACATTTATTCACCGCGTTCAATTACAAATCTCTAATTCTGCATTTGATTCAAGATTTTGAACAGCAAATCCAAACGAATTCAAATTTCAGTATCTGGATTAGAGAGAGAGAGAACACAATTATACCGCTATACTACAGTAGTCATCAGAAAGATTTCAATCTGAACCTATTGTTCTTGAGCAAAATGGAATAGCCTGATTAAGGATATGTCAAGGTTGACAGAGTCTCTGTTCAGTAAAAATAAACACTGGCTGTGCGAGCCCTGCCTGAAGCACTTCAATAATGAAGATGCTCTTAAAACCATCAAATGAAGTGCATGCAGAGTCAGGTGCTCAAAATGCCCAAGCAGGGGTAAGTGATCGAGTTTTCATTCTACTCTAAGGTACTCCTGTAAATCTTATTATATACGCCGATATTGAGAGAGTACAGTTCTGCGAGCCATCGACTAACCAGAGCTGAACTCAAGCTACCCGGCATCATGAGCCTATATCAATATCTCTCTAGCTCCTAGGTCGAGATTTAAGTTATTTAGTGGTTCTAATGCAATTAACGAGTTCTTCTGTGAGCTTCGGGCAATATGGTCATTGTCCAATATAGCCGCGATGAAGATATGACATTGACTGCTCTGAATGTGGCCGGTTTCGGCAATGCTCGTCATTGCCACATATGCAAGTAGGAGTTTGGGGTTGATGAGCTGGAGTTCCGCTATATTTGTCATGTGACTAGTGTATTCCTAGTGGTTGCTCAGAATTCATGTAGTTTAAATAGGCGGACACCTGATTTTGTACCCCTCTTTCTTTATCGTCCTACCAATTATGACAGCCATTTCCTGAAGCTACTACTGACATATGTCAGTCAGCCTAATTGGTGCATCTCAAAATCCCCTGAGGGATATATTGCATACAGCAATACCTACAAGAGTATCTCTTTCAAGTCTCTAGATAGCTTTAGGTTTTTGGACGACAAGCGATCTATTCTGGCCAGTAAGTGGAGCAGCGATGAATTCAAGATCACTAACTCTGAGCAGCAGCAGTTAGTGAGATGTAGGGGATATTCCCCTATAGTTATGTGGACAACGCTTCAAGCTCAATGAAGACAAGCTGTCTTCAATAGAAGAATTTGATAACATAAAAATTGAAGGTTACAGTCACGCCGTCAAGATTTTGAAATATATTCAAAATAAAAAATCTGGGTAAGTACACTAATCTTTACCCGAAGATGGATACGCTCCTGTTGGCCGATGCATTCTTGAACTTTAGGGACCTTTCGTAGGGGATATATAATCTGGACCCCTGCTGGCACTACCTGCCTGGACTTGCATTTGACGCGATGCTCAAATTGCCCAAGGACCTCATCAATTATAACGATATGATGAAATTCTTCAGAGGCGGGAAGTGCTTTATTTCGAAGAGATGTGCTAAAACAAATAATGCATAACTTCCAGGACGTGACCAGGATAAAAATGTCTGCTATTTAAGTTATTTACCCTCAATAGTTTATACGATGCCTCAATGTCCTGGCCCATGCCACACATAATATTAAGATGGTTGACAAAATAAGGAATTGGATCCATATATTTCTCCGCAGTTGCCCCTGATTCCAGAGCTGGACACTTCTTGTAGGTTGTCCTTAAGTACCCTGAGCATCTCCAGAATGAGCATAACACCTTTCTCTGTTACAGGAGCCCAATACAAGAAGCTTCTGGCAACCTAGACAAGGTTCTGGCAACAACGGATTGATTTGTTCCTGAAATAAAGACGATTCATAGAGTAATTGCATACTAACAGTCAGAAGTTCTGCTTAACCACAAATTCAGTCAGAATTTATGGAAGAAAATGAATATCTCCGTATATGAAAAATTCATCAAAATTTGAATTTTATTTATGGACGCTCTTTAAATGCTGTTGTACTTAGCATCCCATTCTACAGTGTGATTCTCTCGCTAGCGGCCCCAGACGTTTGTCTATATGTTGGCCATTTATGTGAGTTGTGTGATGAAAATTTCTGTACACATATTTTGAACTATGCACTGTCATATCCGATGATGAAGGTGATCTCCTTTCATACGTTTGTACACGTCGCTTGAAATTCTGGAATACTTTTGTTAAAGTCTCCTCGGTAATGGCTTCAATACCATGAAGTATAGCAACTCTGCAATTGTACGTGATCTATTTCTCTACACCCTATACCCACAGGAAGAAGTCTGGTAGTGTTAGGTCAGGAGATCGTGGTGGCCAAAGAGTTTTTGAGATGATTCGATCTTCAAAAAGGCTTTCAATTTCCCTCATGCCTGCACGTGACGTATGACCTCTTGCAACATCTTGTTGAAAATATCCGTGAGTTACTTCATCATCTGTTAACTGATTGACAACGTCAGTGAATATTCTAATGTATTCTTCAGTGTTTACGGTATTCTCAATGAAAATAGTGCCTATAATACTCCTAAGTGACACTGCGCCCCACACTACAATTTTCTGTGCATGTAGGACATGAGGATTTGTTTGTGCTCATATACGCGAGTGCTGAGAGTTTATGTACCCCGCTTCATCCATAAACCAAGTAAAGTCCAAAATCCCAGGATTCTGATTAATAAAGGTTTGAAACCATACACAGAACTGCACACGTTTTTCATGGTCAGTCGGTTGTAATTCTTGACCACATGTCACACGGTAAGCGTGGAGCTTTGCTTTCTTAGCAGCTCTTTGTTGCACAGAATATGGAACATTCTTTTCATAGGAAATTCGTCGCAAGTATTTTGATGGTGACGCCAGTAATCGCCCCCATACTTCTTCCATTACACCCACATTGTTTTTTCCGGCCGTGTGATCAAGGTTCCAGTCGTCTCTAAATTTGTTAGCAATTTCTGAACACAACGTTTTGAGGGCACACGTCGCGTACCATATTCGGCCCGAAATGCCCTTTGATTTAAATGAACCCGTTTGCCAATAGTTATGAACGAGAAACACGCGTTCTGCAATTGTGTACGAATTTTCGATGCTGCTTCCAAGCTAACACTGGAGTATGGCACGTGGAGACGTTTGTGTGACTAATCAGAGAGAGTGGAAAATTCCAAGCCTATTGGGAGGGGTGTGGCACTACATTACATTGTCCAGGGTATGTGTACAAAAAGTTTCATCACAAAACTCACATCAATGGCCAAAATATAGGCAAACGTTTGGGACCTCTAGCGAAATAATCACACTTTATATTGAGCGTGAAAGACCAATAATTTTGCTCAGAGGCGCCTTTCTCAAGTTTGAGGTTCTTTTACGTGCCGAAAATCTGCGACACGTAACCACCGTCTTTACTTCACTTCGGAAAGAATCCATGCTAAGTATTTTTACTCCCGAAAAAATCTATCGCCCTCCGCTGGGTTAGAACCCACGACATCATGAATGCTTATCGAGAATGTTCTAAATGTAATGACTTCCGATTCGTTACAGGTTGGAAGCAATGCAAGAAATTGACGTCGCTGCAAACTTACGTTCGGAGCATTATATTTATGAAAAATCTTGTAACAATAGAGCTCGCCAAAGAGGAAGTGTTTACGAACAAACCCATCTGTAAAGCCCGTACCATCCTTGATATCTCGAAGCTCATAATGTACAGATTCTATGAGACCTAAACTTCAGAATTTAACATTAAACTAGATGAACGCCGATTGATTTATCTTTGAGACATCAGGCAATATCTACAAATTCATCATAAAAATCCGCAGTACTTCGACAGCTCTAATTACTACAAAGACAACTCTATGAATCACACAGCAAAAACAGAACTAATCGGGTTGTTGAAGGATGAGCTTGCAGAGATGCCTATGATTGAATATATTGGGTTACGGCCAAAATTATGTGTGCAAAATTATATATATAAATATATATAACCGCCAAGAAGGCGAAGGCCATTAACAAGACCGGAATACGTATCATAGATCTTGAGCATTATTTCGCCTGTTTAAATAACATTGTTTTTTACAAAAACAGCCACATTTAGGAGCTTCAAACAAAAGTTTCGACTACAGAGATGAATACGTTCGGTCTCTGTGGAAGTGATATTAAAAGAAAACGTGTTGAAGGCTAATACAGGACAATTGGCTGGGGTAACTATTGTCTGCGTGTGCTAATATGCATATGTGTAAATATGCATATATTGTAATTTTAGACTTCATCATCAGCTTGCTGTTTATTTCTTTATTCTTATACATTAAAGTTTTAGTGTACTGCTATTCTCCTCATACATTCTCCTATACAGGATGGAAGGGAGATAGTTCTGCGGACTGTGGGAGGTGGCAGATTGGATGTAGATGAATAAAACCTCCAATATTTTTTTGCAAGTAAATGCACCGTTAACTAGACAATCGCGTTTGAAAGCAGGGCTATTTGGCAACGTGGCGCAACTTATTGCTTGAGTACTCTGTTTCTACTGGCGGCGTCTTGAATTATTCCAAAACTCTATAAAGCCATTTAAGTAAGGTTGGCCATGTATCGATTTCAGATGTTTTGCCTCTGGTGCGCGAGACACCACAAACATTCCGGAAATAAGTCAGGCTATTGTTCACTGCACCTTATGTAAACATTACTTCGAATTCTGCATTCCCACGCAATTACAAATATATCGTTTTATATGTTTAAAGGCCTGAATATCTAGCATATTCTGTTTGAAAGGCTTATGCCATAGTAAGGTAACAAACTCACGTGAAATTGTTTCTGATATTAAACAGCTTAAAGTTTGTGTACAGATAACACCTATGTTTGTATTTTAAAAGTTACATTTTAATTATTTCGCAACGCTGTACTGTAGTGATATTGATGTGACAATGCAATGCTTTACTAAAAATGAAAATAAGAATTTCGAAGGATACAGACTCATGTGAAACACCTCTTACATAATGAACACCATTATTTTGGTGTGTTGAATTCAACAATGTGGTGCTAATATTTGCTAAATGTTTAGGAAAGCATAATGTATAATGTGAATTTACACCCCACTGCAATATGCTGAAAGGAAATGTTTGTGCAATTGTTTATTGTTTCGGCCACCCGGGAAGTGTACGCTTATATTTAATTTTTAATATACGCATTTTAAAATGGGGCTAATGTGCTTAATACCAGCACATACATCTCATGGTTGTCGGTCTAAAAAAAGGAATCTGTATATCAGGATGCTGAAGTTCTTAGAAGCAATTTCGCCAACGGTTACTTCAGAAAGATTTAACAATAAGCTTATGAGCGCAAAAAAATTCGAATTGGTGAAATTTGCAACTCTAACGTTAATGATAAGATTTGTGTGCGTATGTGTGACAGATATCAGAATATTTCAAACAACGAAGGTAAACAAAATTGGGACTGCCCCTCGTTCCTAATGAAGTCACAGACTACCATTATTTACTTGGTAGGTTTAGAGACAAAACATAACCATAACCTTAATCACTAGAATTCATTAGTATTCACAAGTATCCGAAAGCATTGGGATTAATTTAAAATATATGAACTTGCCTCGAAGATGTAAATTTTAAATTAGAATTTAAAGGACGTATTCCATATGTCCACCATTCGCTTGTAGACAGGCTTCACATATTGCATAACCAGTTCTGACGCAGCCTGGCGAAGATCCCTGGGTTGTTTCTAATTTCCTCACTTGCTAAGAAAATGCGCTTTTGTAGCTTGTCCGCAGGTTCTATTTCACCCTTATACAATTAAGTTTTCATATCCCCCAGAAATAAAAATCATGGGGAACCAAGTTTTGCGTTCTGTCAGGCCGAGCCAGAGGTCCAAAATGGACCTATCCAACGGTTTGGGAAAGTATTCGTCAAGTGACAACTTACTGCAAATTACGTGGGGTGGTGCCCCATCATGCAGGACGGTGGTGCACCGTGATCTTCCTTCTTATCTCCAAAGGGATGTCCTCTAATCTTTTAGGCAATTGGTACTTAAAACACTGCCGGTACCCTTATCATTCAAGCGCGATAGAAGTACGAATGGTCCAGTAAGATGACCAACTATGCTGGACCAAGCGCTAATCAAGGACCTATGCTGAAAATTCCGTTGTTGTATGGTTATCGGATCCTCCACTACCCACGTAGGTGTGTGTGTGTTGTGAAATTTCGTAACGCCACATCGCGTGAAACAGGCCTCGTCCGTGACCAACACATTTGTTACAAAATCTGGATTTTGTGCAAACTGACAAAGCAGCCACTCGGAAAACGCAACACGCGAATGAATGTCATTTGGTGGCAAACGCTGTACTCGCTGGATGGATATGGGCGAAATAAATGCTGTTTAAAAGTTCTAAGTACATTCCAGTGCGACACCCCCCTGTGCGAGCGATATCGCGACTGCTCCGATCAGGATTTCATTAACCAAATTTAACACTCCCTCTTCCATGTTGATAGTTACGTCAGGTCTTTGTAGTCCTCAATTAAGAGAACTCGAAATTACACTACCTGTATCACGGACGCGCTGGCAAACGGCAACAAATGTGTCTGCACTTGGCACGATCTGATTAGGAAATCTTTCAGCATACAACCGTTGAGGAGATCGAGAATTACACTGCGTTTCTCCGTAAACTAACATCATGTTCAGATATTCGGACGTTGAAACTCGCGACGTAGTGTATGTTGTTCTGTAAGAAGTTTTTCTGTTTAAAGCTCCTTTAACTACTCTGATATTAACCTGTGGCTTTGAAATATAAACAATTGCACGCGATTAAGTGAACATTCACCGCGATCTACAGTTATTTAAGAAGAAAGTAAACCCAGCTAATGCAATGTTGTCAATTCTAACAGAACTAGGGAAGCAACAAATTATGGAGTTTTTAAGCATACGTTACACAAATGCCGTTCATTTTATTGAAATACGCCAAACGAGAAAGTTGTCGTTTATTCATTTTTCCATGAATATAGTCATAAATTAACAAACTTTAATGAACACTAATCCAACAAGGTGATACTAATTTTCTGGATAAAAGATTTTTTCTCGAAAATGGTGCACTTACCTACAAAAACTAATTGTGGTAGTTGTTCATCTACATCCACCACACATCTCTCCTATTTCCCCCACTCCGTATAAATATTTCACTTTCATCCTGTATGTATATACTGCAATTTAATTTTTTCTTTATGATTGCGTGTAATTTGTATTATTATTATTATTATTATTATTATTAAGGTTTTTAATTAATTGTTGTTTAATGTATTGTGACGTACTGTGTTCATTCCTATGAATATGCTGCAATATATGTTTCTCGTGAATATGTTATTTAATTATTTTGATTATAATAAGAAACAAATTTTATTACGGGAAAGATTGCGGGAAATAAAAAAAGTCAGATATTCCTGGAAATCAAAATGTTCTTTGCTTTCATAATTTTTTCCTACAAAACATTATTTCTATCAATTCATTGCGTATTAATGAATCCATACTACTTGATAAGAATCCTGTTTCCTTTTCGATGTAACACCTTCTCCACTAGAAAAGCATTAGGGTACAGAGTGGAGAGGAGTTCATATCATAAAAGGAATCCCTTTATCCCCTTGCCGTCATTGTCTTCTAGTACATACGTAGTAGGTTTGGTGCGCTTCATGCGAGCTACTTGGAAGACTTAACACTCTAATTTGCTTCAAATCCCTTTTCAACATGTCCCTTATTCTTAGATATCCTAACATAATCAAATTTATGTTTGATTTATGTAGATGCCTTTACATTAATTATAGCTTTAATAAAATTTACGGCTCCCTAAACTTGCACCCCTCTTCCCTCTGTGATCTTGATAGATTTGTGCACTGTCCGGAGAAGAGAGTTATTCTTCACTTGCTAGGCTTCATGCAAATGGTAGAGTGGTAAGTATCGTATTTTGCAATGAGTCGTGGTAAAAGATCTGGCCACTTGTGTGATACCTTGGACTAAAAGCTCCAGATATATAATATTCCTTAAAGTTCTCATTAATCGTTCAACAGCAGCTGCATTCATTAGCTTATAGGCACTGTAGTAATTAATGTTATACTTTGTCATTAAATTCTTTGCCGTTATCACTCTGTATGTTCTGGGGTGAAGTTACCATGTCTTGTAGTATATCTTCCATAGCCTTTGCAACTTTAAGTCCCGCCTTGTCCTTTGGCGGTCTCGTGTATGCCATTTTAGAGTAGAATCTGATTGCAATGAGGATGTACTTAAAATTGTTTATGATTCTTGCATGAGATATCATCTCAACCAAGTCAATCTGCACCAGACCGTGTAATCTCTTGCTTATAATCCTTCGACGCATGCTGTTTCAGCAGCATGGAGCTTGCTTGCTATATTTTGCTTCACTGTCGTCATGCTTTAATGCTTGCCGTTTTCAGTTCTTGAATTATCTCTTGACCTTCTTGAGGATAATTGTTGCTACCCGCATCTCTGGGTGCTAGGAATAGCCTCAGGTGATCAATAAATCATTTGGATCGGACCAACAGATGTGGTCTTGCTTATGTAAGGGATTCATGTAAGGTGTGTAAGTGTTCTTTCCACTGCAAGCCTAACTCCCTTGTGTTTCGTCACTAGGAGTCGTATAATGCTTTTATACTTGTAGAAATTGCCTGATATCAGTCTCCCATATCTGTTGCAACATGCGTTGCTTTCAGTATTTTGATGTAGGTTTCAAAATCCCCTTCTGTATAGGTGTACGTTTCAGGCATTATTTTGAAGACGAGCTCCCTCAATCTAGGCGTGGCTTCATAAGTTTCGTCACCTATTCGGACTTTATTATTGATGGTCTTATTCCCTAGCATGTGGTTTCCTTCCGCATACCTTATCCATATGACATATCTACTTCATTCGTGTTTTTCTTTCCAACGTTATTAAGGTAGGTTGAGAGTTTCTCGTCTTTCTCATCTTTCTGCGCTTCCTCCTTCCTTGTAGCATACTTTTTCTGTATTTCGTGTATATCTTTAAGAGTTTCTGAAACTGGTTGAAGAGCTTTGGTCATTATTCTCTATGTTGCAAAATTTTGACCTTTTAGAGGACGTAAGGTTTCTCTTATAGCTCTCGTGTATTTGCCTAACGATTCTTTAAGTCTGATGTTCTCGCTGTCTATCTTCAAATGACATTGGAATTATGCTTTCATGTCACTGTATATCTCATTTATTTAGATGTTTTCTGTTTAGATGCTGTTTTCAATACAATATTTAGAAAATGGCCGTCTTTTGCTCGATTTGGCGGTGCAGAAACAGCTAATCTGTCCTCATTTGCAATTGTGGTTTATAACAAATAATGTATCTGGCCTTGCAATAGGCGGTGTTGGTGACGTCATATAGCAGAATATTAACCCCACCCCGTTTGCACTTATAGTATTCGAGTCACGATGTTAGCATGCCCCTCCGGGAATTCCCTCTGAAAGGCATCGTCTTAGTGTAATAATGTGTTCCCTCTCATTTCCTTTGTACATCATTTATGACGTTCAGTTCTTATTTAAGAGCATTCACATTACAAATAGTAGTTTACAGGTGCTTATCTAGGCTTTTCTGTCGAATCGTCATAGTTTTCATGAGTTTTCCCACTGTTTCTGTAACATCGCCACTGATGGAACGAAGTCTGCTATTTAAATCATGTTGTGTTACATTTGTTTCTTTCAAACAACTGTATATCATCTGAGTTTCTTTTAATTTACGAACGCACTTTAACTGCTGTAGTACTTAGAGTCCTTTTCTCTATTGGGCGGAAAAGGTCCGTAATTATGCTCAGAGGCCTCTTTGTTGGGCATAAGGATCTTTTACGTGCCGTAAATTTACGGCACGGGACTACCTTCCCTTCAGAAGGTAGTCATGCTAAGGATTTCTACGCCCGAAAAATGCATGGCCCTCCGCCGGGCTTGAACGCACGACCTCAAGAACTAGAGACCAGCATGGTAACCACTACACCATGGAGGATAACCCACATTTCGGCGACTGCCCATGCTGTAAAAGAATGCAGTTTTGCTTTTCTGTGATGTCATCATCAAATATAAAGATTTAATTTTCTTGAACTTCTGATGTATGCAAGACGCTTTCTCTGTCCTCATGCGGATTCACTCCGATATGGTCAACGTTTTCAAGCAGCTTAATGAGATACTGATACTATGGCTGATACGGGAATTTTGAATAAATGTACAAGTGTTACAAGGCGTAGTGAATATACGTGAAGTATAATATTCAGAAATACATTTGTTTTTCCAAGCTGGAGCTGCCTATAACGAGCGTTCTAACATTAGCAGGAAACACCTTTCCATGGTGATCGCTCTAAAGTCGCTTTCAAAGTCGAACACCTAAATAGGCATGAAGCGATTTTGCTTCACAAGGCCTATCGTAGCAACTAAAATAAAATAAATCATACTTAATGTATATACACAAAACACCGTAAGGCGAAGATAAATAGAATAGAATTAAAAGGAGAAAGCAAGGATAAAGTCACTACTATACCATGAGAGCTAAGAGGGTTAAGGTCGCAAGAATTTCCGGGTTAATTAACTCTCTCATCAAACGACTGCCATTTAATGCACATATCCCTGGTTACAGATATTGTGGGTCCGGAACGAAACTAGAAAGAGGATTAGAGAGAGGTGGGACCGGAATCAACCCCTTAGACGAAGCGTGCAAACTTCACGACAACGCCGAGTATAAGGACCCTGATTCAAGAAACATTGTCGATATGAACGTGGCTGAAAATCCGTGGAAAAGAGTGGAGTAGCCTAATGCTATATTAGGCGAAAGGTTGGCAGAGAGACTAGTAACACCAATTATAAAGGGGAAGGTAGCCTTTGCTGCTGGCTCCAGGAAGAAACTCGGGGATTTCTGCCTCTCGTACAAATTTTTGCAGCTCTGGGTACTCCTCCTGGAGGAACAGTTGAAATTGCTGCAGCAGTGAATAAGAAAAAGTTTGCAAATTAACAGCTTGCAGAATTGAAGTTTCGACTGAAGAAGCATAAGACTCAGGCAGACGGTTATATTTGTCCCGGAAAAAGTCTTAAATAACACTGATTTGGCCTTGTATGCTCAACGCTTAAAATTGCTCCTTCTAGAGGCGTATATATGCTCGACCTCCAAAGCCGCGTTACAGAGAGAGGCTTATAGTCAATCTGGACACTTCAGATAATAAAGGCACGCATTGGGTTGCTGCAAAGAATAAATGTGACATAGCATTTTATTTCGATCGCCTTGGAATCTCGAAGCACACGAAAGAGATAGAAAGGTGCCTTAGCGGTGTTGAGCTGTTGTATAATACCAAGAGGTTTCAGAGTTTCAACCTAGTCATCTGCGTTCACTTGTGCTTGCAAGTTCTGTCACAATGAATTATACTATCGCTGTCAGCGACAATCAATCAAATCCCGGCTCTGGCATTGAATTTTTCAGTCATCTGATTCTATCTTTCCAACCCTGTTCAACACACAGCTTGTGTGAAAGAACAATTAATTCAATCAATCTATTCCTACTACACACACGAATCCTCCTCTGCATATGGACCGTAAATGGCATTATGAAATTGCTCTATTGAATTTCGAAACTTTCTATTCTTAATGCTGATTGGAGTAATAATAAATTTAAATACATCTTAAGGTTATTGATATACCATATGGAACTAATGAGATTGCAGATACTAATAAATACATCAGAGATAAGATAAGATTGAATGGCAATGACTCTTATGTTCGGTCTAAGAATTATAATAATAATAATAATAATAATAATAATAATAATAATAATAATAATAATAATAATAATAATAATAATAATAATAATCATAATAATAATAATAATAGCATGAAATCTGAAATGAAATGCTCTTCCAGCGTTGAGTTTTCCAATGAGTGTTCTGTAGGATCACTTTGGTGTTTCGGTGACAATAGCGTTATCCCGGTTGATCAACTTGTTGAATCTGTTTTGGTGGCATACATATTTAAGTTGAGCATCATACAAATCAAGTACCGTATTGCAACAGGCTCTCTCATTGATAGTAAAATCGGGCACCCGATCTACGACTTTTTCCGTTCTGTCCTGCCCGAATATTGCGCTTTTCAAGAACCATTAAATCAAATTTAACTGCCTATCATAGACACCAGCATTATTGAGCAAATCAGTCTTCTAGTGGTGGACCAGAATGGAAATAACATTGATTATAGAAACGAAGATATAAGCATAAGACTTCACATCTGCAGCAATGGCAACAGACTTTAGAAGAAGCCGACGTCGCAAAAATAGTGGAGTGATTCGACGAGAGCGTCATGCTCTACCATAGACATCCAGAGTGCCAACATCATTGCAATCGTGAGTTCCTCCAGGCATTGGGTTACAGGATTATATAATAAAGGACATCTTCAATACTAATGAGACCCCCAGATTCGAAAACTAGATCACTAAAGAAGAGGAACATACGTTTCTGCCATATAATACTTCTCGGGACTCTAATGATCAGATTAGAATCGATTATTTAGCTGAGGTTTTGTATACTTTACCTAAACTGGTTATCTCTACTGCAGGGAGCTATTGCCAAAGCTAATAGAGCAAAAAAAAATAACTAACTTGGCTTCTATTTATGAACGCTCTTTGACTTCTGTGAACATTAGCGTCCCATTCTATATTGTGCGTGAAATACCGGTAATTTTGCCTAGAGGTTTCTTTATCAGGCTTGAGGTTTTTTACGGGCCGTAAAATCTACGACACACCGGCTTTACTTCCCTTCTGAAGGAGGTCATTCTAAGGATTTTACGCCCGAGAAAATCCATCGCCCTCCGTCGGGTTTGAACCTGCGATCTCGGGAACCATTACACCAAGGAGGACGACACCTAATGGATCAGCTACTACTGCAAAGCGCCATTGCATTCATGTTTGAGGGGATTTGTCTGGACATGAACAGCTCAACTATTTATCCAACCAGAAATCGAGGGATCACATCAACTCAACGCAATTATACTACACTCAACCCCATGGAATCTGCACACCTGCTGAATCCTGGAGAAGACATGGACATTGTATATGCAGCAAATGGAGCTTCCATGCTATTGTGCCGCTTTCGATGCTTCTGGGATTTTCCGACGACCGCAACGAGCTTATTCTGAATAGCAAGTGTGAAGTCGGACTGATTCGATAAGTAATAAAAACTGCATTCTTTGCACCTCAAAGGGAAGAGAATGCTACTGTTAAACTTGTGCGAATCGAGTAGAAAATGCCTGTGGTTCGCCTTTCTGATGCTAAAAGGGTTGAAATCCTCAGGATTGTTATGTCGGACAAGCCACTATACCTCCGCCATTAAGACAATGGATCTGCGCCATCTGCGCCACAATCTAAATCACTTTCCTGGAATGTTGCAATGACATCGAACATGGAGAAACCAAGATTTGTTGTTTGGGTGCTCAGACTTCAAGATCGAGTAATGTAAGTAAAGACTGTTCGCTGATTGATCACCGCAAAAACCAATTGGAGGCTTTATTTCAATAGTGAATGTTATCCCTACCCGACATAAACTTCAACTTTGGAAACTCAAAGTTTACTTAATTGTAGAAAAATTATTCAAAGTTCCAAAACTCATATAGTGGAAAACAAAGTTACCCGCTATAGCAGCGAAACGAGTTTCTTAAACATGCTCCTATATTTGTTACGGATTGCTCGCATCGGCCCAAGGAGGTTGTAAATGGGACTGTCAACACTAGGCTGGACATTCAATCTTGTGCAAATATCTCTGTACAAGCCCTTTCCAGTGTCTGATAATTCATGATATTGCATACAAGCCCCTGATTCATGTGCTGCATCGCTTATTTTAGATGCATCATTGTAGTGTAAGGATTTATGTTTTTTCCACTACGAATATGGGTAAATGTAGGTATTTTCTTAATGAATAAAACAAGACATAAAATCATACCTTCGTCCCTATTTATTATTTTTATCATAAAATTCCAGCACTTTTCTCCTCCAACTCATCGTTCCTACATATGGCATTACACTTGCAATTGCTAGGTTACATAGACGGCAATGTATATCTGATTCAAGTCTTTTAGTCGACAGGTTTCATCAGTGTTTAAAAGTGTTTCACTGTAATTAAGGTTAACGTCCACAAGTCTGATTTCTTTATTTTCCATATAAAGAGTGGCATTATGCGAAAAAATAATATTCTCAGTATATTCCTTCAACCGGCACTTTTTCGATTTGAGGGACGCTTGGAATACAGAGAGACTCTCTCGAATTATCTCCCACTCATGCATTGTCATGTATACAAAATTGTATTTTTGCACAAAAACCACTGGAATGTCGTAGAAGAGACCAATATTAATACTGTGTCTTTTCGAGTTGCAGACGTCTCGGGGCATTCTTCTTGCCTGCATGTTTCTTGAGGGTGTCGATCATGGTTATTCTATCCTCCAGAAGCTTCAGCCTACTTTGTAGATCAGCAATGTTCATCTTCCTTCCTTCTTATTTCCGCATTTGAAACATTACACCTTGAAAGTCTTAGAAAAACATGTTTTTGGAAATGAGTTAGCCTGAAAAAGAATTACATTTGTTAGGTGACAAAGAAATGAAAAGCAAAGATTATGTTTCTTCTGGATTTTCAAATACTCTTACAAATACTTTCTGCAATTCTGCTTTATTGCCGGGGGAAGGCTATGGAGTCAGCTGTATTATATTCCCGGCCATTTGGGAAGTGGACTCCTTCTGACCGCTGTCTATATCATTAGTGGCCTGAGCGGGTGATGCGAGAGGGTATTCTATTGTATCCTCTGCTCCTCTAATCTCCGAATTTATCTCGTTTTTAGATATAAGCGCCTTCATTTGAATTTTGTGGACATAGAATTCCAGGGTCAGTTATACCGCGATACCGATTATTGCCTATGCAATTAATTTTATAATGTTATATAGTGTGATATCGTTATACCGATACACAACAGTATTGCGCATGCACGTAATTTTACGTTATCGGAATCAGCCTTCCTGAAAAAGAGAAATGTAATACAATGGCTCATTTTATTTCACACCAGTAGACGTTTTAGAAATAGTATTCTCAAGAAAAAAGAAATCTGTACTTACATGCTTTTTTTTCAATAGACCGGACTTTTATGTGTGCACATAGCGCCAGGTCGTGATATGACGGCATGTTACACACTATGGAATGCATGATGACTCTTTATGTAATAAGTGTAATGATGAGCCTCTGCTCTTCTCTCACTCCGAACATTCCCACCAATTACACATCTACTAACATTTCAGACAGGTGCGATCGGTGTCCTTATATACACGAGATAGAAAATCGGTACATTACGTTACATAGAATCATAGTGGTATCTGGGGTGTAGAGGAGGAACTGTTCTACAGGCTGGGACATGTTTTCTCGCTTGTGATAGAGGAGAAATTAAGAGTGAGAGAGGCGGCCCAGTCCAGGTGCAGTTGAATGCCTGGCTGGAAAACCCTCTGCAATGTTTTTAAATGCGTTGTTTGGAATATTGGGGTGGGTCAGGTACAATAGAATGCCGAAGGCAGGATAGAAGGATGCAGATATGTGTGGGTGTGATTATATCGTATTGCAGAGGGAGAAATACACTGGAATGTTTTAATGACGATGATTGGAAGAGTCAGGCCTGCCAGTTTCAAAGCAAAAAAAATGGAATTCCGACAGTGAGATAAAAGGGCGCAGCTGTGTATTTCATGACACCGAGATGTTTGGGGCGTTACTATGGAATGCTGAGGAGAGCGGAAAAGGATAGAGGTGCACGTGTTCCGTCCGTGCTCGTTGAAAGAGTTGGGGCAGGTCAGGTGCAAATCAAAAATGGAATGCCGAGGGTGGAATAGATGGGTGCATGTGCGTATTTCATGCCACGCAGGTGTTTGTGGTTGTTACTATGGATGATGATGGTGAGATAGTCGATAGGGTTAAGGTGCAACGGATTGCTGAGAGGGGCGCGCCGCGGTATTTGGTTTCGCATAATGTAAAGCAGTTAGCATCGCGTTGGTTTAGTGTCTTCTGTTTTGATTGTGGTGAAGACTATTTTATTTGTGGACGCGCTTAAATGATATGTTTCTTAGCGTCCCATTCTTTATTGGACGTGAAAGACCACAATGTTTGTTCATAGGCCTGTTTATTAAATTTGAGGTTTTTTTTCTGCCGTAAATCAATGGCATCATCCTCACCAACACAACAGGTGCGATAAGAGTTTAACAAGTTTCAGCTTGCGTTTAATTCCGCCCGCCATGTATCCAGCAGTCTGTACTGCATACTCGCTTAGCTTACCTTTGGCCTACTTGTGGACCTTAGATTATTTATTGCCAGAACAATTTCCCTGGATACAATCCAGGATAAATGGAAGAAAGCTTACATCAATCATGAAAGAGCACATGGAATCACTAAGAAACGGTATGATGAGTCTAAGAGAAAGTCTCCGTAGTGGTTGGCCAGAGTGTTGTTTGCCGAAATTATACAATTGTTCCAAGAAAGATGGTTTTACGGTTAATTTTCTACCAAGATATATAGGTCCGTATAAAATAATTTCCATATATTGTTTTCATTCTAACGGTGTCGGTTAGCGAGCGGTTTATCTGTGTATTGCGTTGTGTCCAACTGTCGAGTGTATTTCTTTATGTGAGTACAACTCCAGGTTTTGTGTTGTATGTTGTCTACACTTCCTGTTTTTCACATGAACGATCGTCCGTTTCCTCGTCCTCTTCTCCTCTTCCCCGAGTTGTCTGTTTTTTGGTGTTTATCTAGCGAGACCTCGTAGTTGTTAGGATTATTTAATTAATTCGATGTATGAGCCGTAATGTTAAAATGCAATTTGTTGCCCTGGTAATTACGGGTTTTAAATTTCGTCTCACTTCTCCATTGTTATTTCCTTAAAGTTTAAATCATATTGTTAACTTTTTAGAGTTCATTCTATTGTAGTTCATCATCGGGTTTGTTTAAAGAAAAACTTCCGGCTCGTTTATTATGCTTTCAAGAATGGGATACTGCTGGTTTGGCTTTTAATTCAGGTTTGTTCTCAGTGTTTCCTGTACCCCGACGTCACCATCTGTTTAGGAAGATGACGTCCGGTATAAGTGTAGAAGTGCCTGGAGTTGCTCCCACGACATGCTGCTGTCTGGTATTCTGGTAACCTGTATGGGAGAGGAACTCCAACTACATCGTTGCCCTTCGGCCGAACCTTCATCGTTACGGCTCAACTAATTGTCTTCTCCAACATGGTACTTTACCTGTGAACGAGAATGTTCCACTTCGGTCTGCGTTGGATGACTTACTTCACTGAATTTCCAGTTTCCTTGTGATTGAAAATCTTAACACTGCCAGTGATCCCTGTCTGGCACCTTTACATTGTTGCGTGCTAATTTCCTACACCTCGGGTGTTTAGTGAACGTGTGATGGTGTGTCTCCTTCTATCCTTTGTATTCCTGTCCTTAATTCCTGTCTTCTTTGTAGCTTGAAATGGGATTGGGTGTATATGCAGAGTCTTCTTAATCCGCCACTTGTGTGTCTCTTTCGGGTATTCTTCTTTACAATTTATTGTATGTTTGCCGGTCCGCCGCTGGGTGCCGGTTGTGTCGTCCTTGCCTATCGTTTGTTCGTAGGTGAGGAGGGTACAACCGTCACACTAGTATTCGGGCCGCTCTGTCCGGCTCACAATGCTTTGGGTTTGCTCTTGTGCTTCGGCGAACGTAGTGCGCCAATCGGTAAGTTCCCCCACACCCTTAATTTTCTTTGTGTAATGTAACTTCTTTTGGCCTCTGTTTTTCTAACCGTGTCTTTGTTCCTGCTCGGTTTATGTGACAGCTCCCTTTGTAATTTACGATATGCATTTAAGGGTTTGAATTGCCACTTTCAATGCGTATTTGTGGCCTTTAAATTATAGCCAGGGGGTTTAGTATAGTAAATGGTTATTGCTGTTATAGTCAGTTGTGTAATGTTAATTACCGTCCTCTTTGTGCGTCAAACATCAAGCTAAAGACTGACAGGAATATCATAAATATTAGTAACATGCCTCAAGACTAAATTAGTAAATTTTATAACTGTATCTGTTTCTATGCATTCGCCATTCGGCGGAAATATATTTCCTAACTATATTTTTCGTGTTTTGTTGTGAAGCTTCTGGGTAAACTTTTCCCTGCTTAAAGGCGTTGCGGTACGGCAGGACAGCAGTGGAAATACAAACACAGTAGCCTTGCGTGAGAAGAAATTCATAACCTTTGAGTAATAAGAATGCACTAAATTTGCGTAATATGCCGTCATTAACATTTCAGATTTACCTACCAACACATTAGCTTTACGTAACATGAAATTTAGTAACCTATGTGAATTGATCCCAAACTCTCCAACAGCACACCACTTAGGGTTTATTAAACTATTTAGGTGGAAATATAAACTATATTTAAAAATTAATAGCTATTTATTTGCAATTTCTAAATCCTGAGCTGGAATGCTAGTAAACCAAAATTAATACCCAAAAAGCCCTGGCCATTATTATATAATCCTCAGGAATCCGGCACAAACTAGTCTAGATAATCAGAGCCTATTCAGTATACACCAAATTTCAAATAACCAAATATACAGATAATAGTGTGCTCACGCAAAGAAATTCACAAAGAAATACCTAAATTAGCAATCCAAATAGTACCAGCCCTCAAGCTCTTATAAAATAAAACACCTCAGTAGCAGAAAATCCGCGAATTCCGATTGATCTATCGTTATCTCATTGTCGGCAAGTGCCGCTATTAAAAGTCGACATGCCGACAAACGATCTGTGAAGTAACTGTCAAATTTGATTGCCAAGGGTTGACAGCGGTTTGGAAAGGGTTGAGAAGGGTTTGCTAGTCGTTGACATGTGTGTAAGTTATCTCGTTTCACTGATTTTCAAAGAACTGAAGCCGCGGACAAAGATTTGCCGCCCTCTAGTACTGCAATTCGCCGAGCCCTCCCCTAAATTGATGTTCGGGTGCCTCGAAGAGGATCTTCCGCCTCATTCTAGGACTGTCAGTTGCTGTTTTGCCCCATAAATCGATGGAAGAGATTTGGGCCGAAAAGGCGCCGCCAATTAATTGACCGTGTAATCCGATTAGTTTAATCGAGCGTGTAATTTCATATGTTTACACATGCTTTCACTTCCTTTGTCGGTAATTTCCTGACACAGGAAGTCGCCCACCCACTCATTTGTGTGGTTGAAGTCCCCCCGCCAATAAAGTTCTAAATAGCTTGTCGCGTGGCATAGATTGATTAATATTGTTAGGTGTATATTAATTGACTCTCGAGACTTCAAATACTTGTTACCGGTGTTTTGATACCCGTCTTTGAGTTGGCTTACAGCCGAAAGTGACCGCATTTCTAAGTGCTTGTCAATCAATTAAATAACGATCGTCCAACTGCAACATCATCTAGCCTCATTGATTTCAAAGTCCTAAACCGTTAACAAAGGATATATTGCCGTCTACCGGCTTGGATTTCTGGTATCACGTACCCTGAATGGCTGGTCGCGTGCCGGTGATCGATTAATACAATTTATCCAATTAAGTATGTTTTTAATAAGGTATAAAGAGTTTATGCCAAAATAGTAGCCCTCTCACCCCTGCAAGAATACTCGCTCCCACAAAGCTTTCTCTAAAACTCGCTCACTATCCCTCTCTCTCTCCCGAGTGTAAGGAAGTGGCTACTTCCGTCACGTGTATTTGATTCATTAATATAATTAAGTGTATATTAATTGACTCACGGACCATATATGTCTGTTAGCACATGTATAACACACACCTCATTTTTCTTAATCTGTCCAACAAACTCTGTAATCGAAAACCGCCAGCCGGCTTCTGTCTGTCTCGATCTACATTTCACAACCCCCACGATGACAGCTGGCGATGAATCGGAAAATTTAACTAAGCGATCATTAGGAGTGTATGATTATTACGATTAGTAACACTTGTCTAATACTGCTCTGAGGGAAATGTTTAGGCTTATAAGACTATTATACATCTTAGATTAACGAAAAATGCATGACTAAAAACACGATTAGCGTAAATGATTATTTCAAAAATGCGCGAGACACTATGTATTTAAAATGGATAAACTTTCGTTAGCATGAAAGTGTACATATGCTCTAGTACAGGTTCTCATTCGAACGGGAACACTTTATATGAGCAAGCCACTGGTAAAACTACCCCACCATAGCTACCAAAGAGGAAGGAGATTCATGACCATGGGCCTGTTCCCGCATATGCGGTCAGTTTCTTAACTCCATTTTCCCCACCCCACCCCTATCCGCCCCTCTCTGTGTGTCACAGAGACCACGTTCCCTGCTTGATCGGTTTCCCGATGAGGTAAACAGAGCTGGAAGCCTCCTGGGGTATGATTTTAACATTTCCAAAAATAAAAGGAATAAGACTAAGGTTAACCTTTTGAAATAAGCATATTTACAAGTAAGGGAACTCCCGCTTTCAGGATTTTGTATATCTAACGTTTGTTTACATGCTGTCTTGACTCTGAAAAAAATTAAATATGGAGACCCTTAAACCGGCGTGACAACAAACTATTCCGTTTGTTGTTCTTTTATTGATGTATTTCCAAAACAAATGAAAAGCGAGCTCTAACATCACCCATGCCTGATTAGGCACGCTGCGGAAGCTCTGAAATTCTTAGAAAAATATTCTTGGTAACAGATGGAGGGTTTTTGTCATTTAGCACGTCGCTTCATTTTAAACAATTTAAAGGAAATGTTTGTTTGTCTATAATATCTGATCGAACAGGTTTAGACAGCGACGTAAGACTACTTTAATCCAAGAGTTATAAGATATTATTCTTAACAAAAGTTCAGTTTTAAATGTTCTTATTATCTTCCCAAGCGTTTACGTAGATAGGGAAAATATTTGGTAATAGTATAATATAGCAATCGCATAGGTCACAATAACGATTCCGGGATACCTTCAGAAACATATTTCCAGGGAAATAAGTTATATGTTCATTTTTAATTATCTCGCCCGCAAAAAAAATATATATGGGAACACACAAACCATGTATTTCCTCTGGAATAAGGTGTTGCAGAAAGTGACGATAAAATAAAAAATGAAACGGGAACTTAAAACAAAGATGTCGAAAGTCGTCCTAGCGAGAAATCGAACCACGGACACTTCAAATATAAATGTGATACTTATTTGTTTTTAAAAACGTTTTCTAAAAAGGTATGTCTTCGAGAAGTGAAAGCATACATCCTGAAAGACCGTACGTATTGGAAAAACCTCTCCACATATATCATTAAGCGTCTTTATTCTAAACCAGATAATGCGATAATCTGAATGTCGTTAAAAAGTGTCTCCAGTGCTTACACTTTAGTAAATATTTTTGTAACGGAATAATAAACAATAAATTTTGTCTTACTTGATGTCACGCCTGAATAAACATTAGCAATGTACGTATTTAAACAATGCTCTATGGTTCTATACACCCGTGGTGAAATTTCCCTACCGTCATATACCTTTCCATATACATGACGCTGAAAAACGCTAACTTGTTTAGACGTGTTTATTTATGAAATGTTTAAGAATCCATCCCAACTTTATATACGAAATAATTTTACATTAAGTATTCAATATTTTAAATAGACAAACCACGATCCGTGCTCTGCACTGCACTGTCTACAACGGGCATCGACTTGTATGATAACCAACCGCCTCTTTGTCACTGAGAATCGAAATAGTTGGTTAAAATTGTGAAGCTTATGTAAATAATTACTGGAGCGAGTGTGGGGAAGATTATTATCACTAAGTATACTTCCATAGCTACACATGCAGTGGTCTAATGCATTTAATATCGTGTACACAGTCGTCTTTCCATGATCAAATGTCTACTTTGGAAGTGCGTACACAGAGCTGTCCTGTTCATCAATGAGTGGGCATGTAACTTTTCTTTTCTATAATTCAGCATTAAATTGCATGTATGTTAAATGAAATCTAATCTGAAATTATTTTATTCTTCCAGAGAAAATCACATGGAGCAGATTCATAGTGATGTTGATGAAGTTGATGTCTTTATATCAAATCACCTATTTGAATTTGATACAGAGTAGTGTACCGAATACATGCAATCTGTATTTTGTATTAACTCGGCCCAACACGAGAGCATGACATCCTTCTTCCTATGTAACGACAATTTCAAGGTCTACCACGCAGGAAGAGGAAACTTGATCAAAGTTAAATTATCAATCATAACTTTATTCATCCCTCGAATATACTATTTTATGAGCGATCACAACACAATTCATCCTACGAATATACTATTGTATTTATAAGCATGTGAAAAAATGTTTCATTACAAGAATCTAAACATTATTAAACATGAATATTAACTTGTAATCTTATATTCCAGCCTTTCGGCTTTCATTCGGCGGAGGGTCAGACGATAGGGAATCCAGGTACACCTCTAGGCCCACGGTGATCCATTATGCAGGATCTACACAGAGTACATCAAATTCTAAAGGTAAGGATTTTATCCCTTATTATAGATGTATACTATCAGGTAAAATTTAATTATTATTAAATATTATTAAAACACGTACTTTATTTAAAATAAGTTCTCTGATGGTGCCATCAGACGTTTCAGAGATATCCATCGTTAAAGAATCTAACACTTCAATACATATAATTTATAAGCATTTGACTATTGTAGCTCCCTTTGCAAATGAGAAAGCTTAATAAATGACACACTTAGCATTCAGACCCGGTTCCTTGCAAAGATGCGACACGAGGATTTTCAACCATCATTTACATGAAACATTACTCCAAATTTTGTTATTATTTTTAAAAACAACAGTGTATTCCATTTACAAAAATCAATTTATTATTATTATTATAACATTTTATTTAATATTTTCACTACATTTTAGTATAGAAAAATTAATTTATGTCACCTCTCCATCCTATTATTTATTATTTGAAGAGATCGTATCATTCGAAAACCAGCATAATGAGCTACCTCATTTGAATTAAATCCGAATTTAAATTTTTATCACACCCAGAGTTAAGATTATTAGCACATGTCCGGAATGGTAAAGCTCTCTAATCCATGCATTTATATGTTTATGTGAGTGAATTACATACGCCACTCACACCCTTACAACGCAGAGATATCCTTTGACTAGTACATTATGGAGCAATTTCTAGAGGACGCGCTTGAAGAAAGGAATAAAGCTCTGGGACATAGTGGCTTAAATGGTTTGGCAATTGAGGTGCGATCATCATCACCGCCACCATCAACATCTCAATCGTATACACACATCAATAACATCTGACTCCACAATCCTGATTACAGAACAACCCGCACCCATTCACCTAAATCCCATAGAAATCAATCGCATCCGCTAACATTGCGAACATCACAGGCCACACATCAATTACCAATATCAGGCATTTGTCCGCTGCCATCATCATTATTCATAACTATCCACAATCACTAATGACGCTCCACATGGAGATGATTAAACTTTGATACCATGAAATCACTCCTGCCACTCCTCCCAACTCCAATCCCAATCGACCCCTACCAGAAGAGAGCATACTTAAACAAGTCACAATAAAAAGATACAATCATACACACGCGCACATACTCACTCGTAAACACACGCATGCACACACAGAGCCACCCATGAATATTCAATCATTACATTCAACGATCACACTCATTCAGTCACCTCAAGCAAAAACTCTGTGAAATAAGGTATTACTAATTTTATATTTATCAACATTTGGGTGTACTTATTTTTACACCGTCCCCTCTACACTTTTGATGTCTAACAAATGTGATTATTTTTCAGCGTTTAGTAATTCTGTAATACATCATTCTAGCCTCAGTATTTAATGTTTCAAATTCTCCAATAAGACCTTTGTGAAGAAGAGCAATCACGCATGAGAGAACCGTGTTCCAGGGCGTTTACAACTCTAAAAGTGGCGGTGGTGATACAAGACTTTCTCAATGGTATTTGTATAAACATTCAAACAGGTGTTTTGATACAAAGACATCAACTTCATTGACATCACTAAGTGCCTCCTCCTGCCCCATGTGATTTTTTCTGGAAAAATAGAATAATTTAAAGTTAGATTTCATTTCACATACATGCAATTTCATACTGAATTATAGAAAGAATATTCCTTACATGCTCCCGTATTGATAAACAGGACTACTCTGTGTACGCACTTCCAAAGTAGACATTTGATTATGGAAAGACGATTGAGTACACGATATTGAATGATTAAACCATTGCATGTGTGGGTATGGAAGTATGCGTAGTGATAATAATGTTCCCCACACTCGCTCCAGTAATCATTTACATAAGCTGCACGATTATCACTAACCATTTTGATTATCAGCTACAATACAAGTCGAAACTCGTTGCATACAATGCAGAGGTATCCACAACAGAGCGCGGATCATTGTTTGTCTATTTAAAATCTTCAATACTTAATGTAAAATTGTTTTGATTATAAAGTGGGGATAGGTACTTAAACATTTCATAAATAAATGCGTCTAAACAAGTTAGGACTTTTCCAGCGTCATGTGTAAAGAAAGATATATGACGGTAGGGAAAGTCCACCCAGCGCGTGAATAGAACGCTGATCATTGTTTGAATGCGTGTATTGCTAATGTTTATTCAGGCGTGGCATCAAATAAGACTGAAAATTCGCTGTTTATTATTCAGTTACCCAAATTTCACTCAATTGTAAGGACTTAAAGACCCTTTTTATCGACATTCAGAATATCGCGTTGTCTGGTTTAGAATAAAGACGCTTAATGGGATGTGTAGAGGTTTTTCCAATACGTATGGTCTTTCAGGATGTATGGTTTCACTTCTCGAAGACGGCAGACATGCATTTTTAGAAAACGTTTGTAAAAACGAATAAGTATCACATTTTATTTGAAGTGTCCGTGGTTCGATTTCCCGCTAGGACGACTTTCGACGTCGTATCTTTTAAGCTTCCCAAGAATTATCCATGTTTACGTCCTCTCCTGCAACATCATATTTCTGAGGAAAAACATTTTTTAGAAAACGTTTTACGGGCGAGGTAATTAAAAATGCGTTACGTCCTTTTACCTGAAATACCTTTTTGAAGGTTCACTGAAATCCGACTTGTGACCACTGCGATTGCGTTATGCCATTAATGTACCACTACCATTATTTCTACTATTAAATATTTTCTCTATGTTAGGTAAACGCCAGGGAACATAATAAAAGCGCCGACAGAACATTTAAAACTGAACTTTTGTTAAACACAATGTCCTGTAAACCTTGGTTTAAAGGTAGCTCTATGTCCCTGTCTAAACCTGTATAAACCTGTTCGATCAGGTATTATAGACAAACAAATAACTCCTTTTACATTCTTTAAAATAAGTCACACGTGAATAAATATGAACCTTCCATCTCCTACCAATAATATATTTCCTAGGATCTCAAAGGTTCGCAACGTACCTAAACAAGCATAGGTGATATTAGAGCTGGCTTTTCATTTCTTGTGGAAACACATGATTAAAGGAACAACAAAGAGAATGGTTTGTTGTCCTTCCGGTTTAAGATTTTCCATATTGCATTGTTAACGTTTTTAAGAGTCAAGCAGCGTGTAAACAACCCTAAGAAATATTATATCTTGAAGGCGGGAGCTCCCTTAGTTGTAAATATACTTGTTTAAAAAGGTTTACGCTCGCCATATTCCTTTTATTTTTTGGAAATGTTAAAAACATATCCCCTGGGGACTTTCAGCTTCGTTTACCTCACATGGAAACCGATCAAACAGGGAACATGGTCTCTGCGTGACAGACAGAGAGAGCGGATAGGCGTGGGGTGGGGAAAATGGACTTAACAAGCTGCATATGCGGGAATAGACCCATCGTCCTGAATCTGCTTCCCCCTTTGGTAGCTATGGTGGGGGTAAGTATACCAGTCGCTTGCCGATATAAATGTTCCAGTACGAGTGAGAACCTGTACGAGAGCAGATGTATACTTTTATGCTAACAAAACCATCCATTTTAAACACGTTAGTGTCTTGCACATATTTGAAGTAATCATTACGCTAATCATGTTCTTAGTCATGCATTTTTATTAATCTAAGATGCATAATATTCTTATAAGTCTAAACATTTCCCTCAGAGCAGTATTAGACAAGTGTTACTAATCGTAATAATCATACACTCCTATTGATCGCTTAGTTAAATTTTCCGATTCATTGCCAGCTGTCATTCAATGTCTAATATATCGTGGAGGGTGTGAAATGTACATCGAGACTTATTATTGCAGTTATCGCAAGACAGAAGCCGGCTGGCGGTTTTCGATTACAGATTTCCTTGGACAGATTAAGAAAAATGAGGTGTGAGTTATACATGTGCTAACAGACATATATGGTGCGTGAGTCCATTGATATACACTTAATTATATTAATCAATCAAATACACGTGACGGAATCACCCACTTCCTTACACTCGGGAGAGAGAGAGAGGGGGGGATAGTGCGCGAGTTTTAGAAAAAGCTTTGTGGGAGCGAGTATGCTTGCAGGAGTGAGAGGTGTACTCTGTTGGCATAAACTCTTTATACCTTATCAAAAAAATACTTAATTGGATAAATTATATTAATCGATCACCGGTACGCGACCAGCCATACAGGGTACGTGATACCAGAAATCCAAGCCGCTAGACGGCAATATAGCCTTTGTTAACGGTTTAGGACTTTGAAGTCAATGAGGCGAGATGATGTTGCAGATGGACGATCGTTATTTAATTGATTGACAAGCACTTAGGAATGCGGTCACTTTCGGCTGTAAGCCACCTCAAAGACGGGTATCAAAGTACCGGTAACAAGTATTTGAAGTCTCGAGAGTCAATTAATACACACTTAATTATATTAATCAATCTATGCCACGCGAAAAGCTATTTAGAACTTTAGTGGCGGGGGACTTCAACTGCACACAAAGGAGTGGGTGAGGGACTTCCTGTGTCGGGAATTTACCGACAAAGCATGTCAAAAAACGTGTAAACATATGAAATTACTCGCTCGATTAAACTAATCGGATTACACGGTCAGTTAATTGTCGGCACTTTTGTGGCCCGTATCTTCTCCATTGATTTAAGGCACGGAACAGCAACTGACAGTCCCAGAAGGCGGCGGAAGATCCTTTTCATGGCACTCGAGCATCAATTTAGGGGGGGACTCTGCAAATTGCAGTCCTAGAGGGCGGCAAAAGCTTTTTCCACGGCTTTAGTCCTTTGAAAATCAATGAAGTGAGATAATCTTACACACCTGTCAACCCTTATAAAACTCTTTTCAAACCCTTGTCAATCAAATTTCACAGCTACATGACAGTTCCTTTGACGGTATTCGGACTTTTAATAGTAGGCACGTGGCAACAATGAGATAACGAACGATTAATTGCATTACACGGTCAATTAAACTAATCGGATTACAGGGTCATTAATTCTATTGTTCAGCAACTCTTATTCTTATACTGCTTACCTCTAACTTCAAACCGGCGACATAGACGACACCAACTGCTACACACCTCACAAAGTCCAGCTCAGCACAGTGTAGACGTTGAAACCTCAATTGCCTGAGGCCAGAATAAAAAAGAAAAAAAATATAAGCAATACTCAAGGAAATTCTGAAGGTGGTGTACTAAAGGTCCAGGCTGATAAGCGCAACGCCCACCTAGCCCTATTTCCTGTGTTCCTTGGAGCAAATATCCAGGATAAAGCCTCATTGTCGGTTTCAACAATAAATTCAACACGTTTAAGATAACATTTAAGTTTATCAATGGCATAGAATCACGTAGGCTTTTATTTCGTAATTTAATTCGTATGTTACTAAATGCCTTAGTGTCGTATACAATCTCGTTTCTCCTTTATGGGTTTAATTGTAACAATACTTTTGCAAGTGCTGAACTACATTCATCAATATGAAGAAAATAAAGCGTATAATAGTGAATTAAGCAGCAACAATTATTAAGTAAGCTTGACGGTCTACTACCAATCTGCAACACCCGGTGGAGTTGTACCTTTTTATTTTTGCATATTTCTTACGCGTATCTTTCTCTGCGCAACGATAGTAATAATAATCTCTGGATGATTGAAATTGCGTTTGACTTTCCCTTAAAGATGACTGCAACAAAGGGAAAGGCTGGTGCGGAAAGCAAAGGATTGTCAAGGATTGTCTATTGGTGCAAGTGCTAATATATCTGTATATCCAATTTCGCTTTATAATATATTAAAGTTACATATTGTAGCGTTCCAGGGCTGGAAATGAACCTCAGGCATAGGATGAGGCAACATTCAGGAAAGTGTTGAAGTTGGGCTGCTTGGTGATTCCAGATTAACTTAACACTAACGTATGGTAGCGTAGAATATTTAAGCTAGCCTAATTATGGTCACAACGGTAGATCACCACGATGCCAAAAACAGAACGTCTCCACGCCGGTCGTGCAGACGATTATTTTTATAGTCATGAATAAAAGTTGGCTTCACCGCCACCAGGAATGTAATAAGCTGAGGTACTTATTAATTGGGTCATAGACCTTCAGAATAGAATAAATGGCTCAAGACATGGGTAGTAAGTTTACCTTGAGTTGTTACTGTCACCGGAAGCTGCACCTCGTTCTCCAGCTCCTTCCTCTTAGGCGATTGCTATACCTTAAACTACATCCCCGATGTGGCCCCTGGTATTTCCGCGTGGTTACAGTGTTACAGGAAGTACAGAAGTTGTAAAGAATAACTAAATTGAATCTATGGAGCACTGAGATTTAAATAAGAGTAAAAAATTAAATGACGGCGATGAAGAGGCAACACATTTTGTAACATCTATAACTCTGTTAAAAAAATGTCACTATATAATAAGTAAGTCATTAATTCATTCAATATTCCCATGATAGAACAGATATTGTGTATGACAGAATACTTCAAAGTCAAGAAATTTCGACATAAAACCAAATGTGAAAAAGTTAATGTGTTGCATTCACATGACTTTCTCTACACATCATTATCATCATCTGCACGAGTTAGTTGATCACTGTGCTCAAGCAAATCCTGGTCTCTCCAGATCAAATATGGGCGTTCTACTTCTCTTTAAAGCCTTGGATTCCACTTTGACAACTTTCTTGGCATTCTTGAGTGTTCTTTACACTTGTTTCTAGTTTCTAAAATGTTATCCTTTAGTCTAAAATAGTTCTCAGCAATCTCCTTTCTGCTGCTTCTACAGCATTTTCCTTTTCTTTTTATTTCTTTCCTTTTGCGGGGATCATAGACTATACCTTGAAATAGCATAGAAATACTGGTAACGCCATAACTTTATACAAATTCATCTATGTCCCTTTCCTTGTCTTTTTATTTAAATTTCTGCTCATACTGGAGCAAATTCTATTTAAATCTATTTAATCCCTACTGCGTTTGTTTTTATATCTCTTACACAAACTATTCTTATAAAACTCTATTTATCAATCCACTTTATGTTAGTTAAGATAACAATTTAGAGATATAATTTTATTATACATCTCGTAGTACAAAGGTGGCTGAAGCGATATAAAGACTTTATTTATACTGACATTTAAATCCCATGCCGTTTTCTTTACCTTGCAAGATAACACTAAATAGTTAAATTAAACTAATTTGAGTTTTATTTATGGACGTTCTTTAACTGCCGTGGTCCTACACATATTAGGCGTGAAAGACCGATAATTTTGCTCAGAAGCTCCTTTATAAAGCTTGAGGTTCGTTTACGTGCCGTAAATCTACGACAGGTACAACCGGCTTTACTTCCCTTCCGATGGCAGCCATGCTAAGGATTTTTACGCCCGAAAAAGCCATCGCCGGGTTTCACGTATTCGGACGTTGAAGATTGCGGCAGTAAATACGTTGTTGTGTAATAAGATTTTCTGTCCGTTTTTTATTCCATGCCTCCTTTAAATGCCCTGATCTTAACCTGCGGCTTTAACATGCGATTAAGTAAACATTCCCCGCGATCTACGCCGATATATGAAGAAAGTAAACGCAGCTGATGCAATGTTGCAGGTTCTAACATACCTAAGGAGGCAACAAATTGTGGACTTTTTAAAATTAATTTACAAAAAAAACATTCATTCTATTGAAATACGCCAAAGGAAAAAGTTGTCGTACGTTCAATTTTTAATGAATATAGTCATAAGTTAAGAGCTTTTATCAACATCAACGGGATAATAATTTTTAATAAAAACAATTTTTTTCTCGAAAACGGAGCATTTAATTACAAAAAGTATTGGAGGTATTTATTCGTCTACATCCACTGTCTCACCTTTAACAATCCGCAGGATAATTTCACTTCCATCGTGTATGATGACATCCATTTTTAAATTCCTGTTGGAGGATTTGCAAAATACCAGAGGAATAGACGAAAGCAAAACTAATATTTGTTTTAAAAAATCTTATGTGTTACATTCACATGAATTTCTCTACGCTTGTACAAACTACTTTTACAAACGCTTATTCTCCATATCCTTCATGTTAATCCATATATCGAGATGTTAATCTTATTGCTAATTTTCTTGTAGGTAAGGGGAATTGGTAGGCTTTAAGCGATAGTCAAATATTTTAAGAGCTGGTTGCTATGTGGAATATTCCATTTTCTTTGCATTACCGGGACAAAAAAAAAGAATAACCTATTCCCATTTGAGAAAAAGTATAAGTATTGGAAAATTTAAGGCAATAACAAGCAATATTTCGAAAATGGTTCACTCAGCAAAACAAAAGTGTATATGACATAAATTGTGTATTTTAGCGCGATCTACATTTTTTGTGTAGCAAACTTTTGGCTATCTCTTATGGTTTACCAGTTATGCAAAAGTCGTTCACATGAAGAACACATTTGGAGACATTCACAGAAAATTCAGGATATACATTTTATTTGTCATGAAAGTATCTTACACATATGATATTTTAATCAAAATATTTAGGCCCATTTCTGAGAAAATTAAAACTTTTGAAAAATGTTCCACGTAAAGGGTAATCTGGGGTGAGGGGATTTTCTTGAAAACCTTCGTGTCGCATTTCTGGAAGATATTGAACCTAAATACTAAGTTTGGTGTTTATCCGACGGTTCGTTTCTGAGTTAAGCTGTTCACAGACATACACGAACTTGTTTCCAAAAATACTTTTTGTTGGATTCAGGAGGCCTCAAAACATGTATCTCCGGTGAAACCTCGGTATCGAATTTTTGGGTGGAATGCAATACTTCCCCTACTTACTATAGTAGTAGAGAAAGTAAAAAAAGAAATAGATGCTTATCAGAGGGCTACACATACCTTATTAAATACCGCGTATAAATATATACAACGATTATAAATAAAAGCTTCGGAACTTTAACTGTAATAATACTGCTAGAAGAACAAAGTAGTATTAGACATGAGATATCCTGTATGGATGTTAAGTTTACAATTAATATTATTATACAGAAGAGACGAGAATTCAACTTAGAAACCGTATTGGATGCATTCATTGTGAGAGTGCCTTTAATAGGGTTCACCGGAATACGCTTTAGAAAATAATGAATTAAAGAGAAATCCCACTTCATCTGATACAAGTTATAAAATCGTCGTGCTGTAAAACGACGAATAAATTGTCAGCAAATGGAAAATTACCACAAGAATTTATAACTAATAAAGGTATTAGACGGGGATATAGACTCTTTCCGGTCTTCTTAATATATGTAAAAGACTGGATGAACAGTCTTAGAGAGAGAGAGAGAGAGAGAGAGAGAGAGAGAGTGGAATAAACATATCTACAGATGTAACTTTAATAAAGTCACAAATTATAATAAATTAAATAATGATTTATTTGCAGATAACCAGATAATTTACCAAGAAGGAGAAGGCAATTTACTAAGGCAATACATAAACTAAATATAATACGCGAAGAATATAAGTTAACGATCTCTCTACACAAGTCAAAGGTTAATGACGTTCATACGGAAGCATCTAGTCAGAAGCAAAATATTAATAAATAACACTGTTTAACAGCAAGTGAGGCATTAAGAATTTAGAGTAAGACCTTATCTATGAGCAATATAAAGACATTTATATTAAAATGCGTTTTTGGAATACATAACGCCCAATTTACAGGGGTCTAAAAAGAAACACAAATAAAGTTTTATAACACGATAGCACAACCAATTGTGCTGTATGGATGCAAAACATGGGCCCCAAAGAAAAACGATGTTAGGAGTATACACTCAGCGCAAATGAAATTTCTAATACGGGTGAAAGGATGCACAAGATTGGATACATACAAAGACGAGGTTATAAGGAGGTAACAAAGCCTACTCCCAGTTACAGAGAAGATAAAGGAATACAGGAGTCGTTGTTTGAACCACATGAGTAGACTGAATAAAGAATGACTCGAAACCGGCGCTGATTTATAAACCACGAGAGAGACGGGATGCTACTCGAGCAGAGGAAAATGGCTAGTTGAGGACTGAACAAGAGATTCTCTTACTCCACGAAGAGAAAGAGATATGATAACAATCCGTAACACATTGGAGGTAGTCGAAACCAACAGCGGTTCCAAAGTTGTGTGTTTGGAGAGTTGTATCCTCATGAGTGTTTCGCAAAAGTTTATAATTGAAACATAAACTCATTCCACCAGTTACGGATTCTCACTCCGCCTCTGTCGTGACACTTACGCAATTGGCCTAGAACTCCCGACTCGATACTAGGCTAGGGGTACCCAAACGATGTGGTGCGCCGTGCAAGCTCATGGGTTATGTCGGGAATGTATTCCTTTTTGCAAGGCACTTTAATTTACCATGAAGGCTTTAGTGAGTACCTTTTATTAAGGCAGACTGTATCAGTAAGAAGCTATCAGGTGCACATCAACGTTGAGTTTATTTTTCTGTCTGGCGACAAAATGAGTGAAGGTTAACACCTAACACATGGTTAGTTTATTTTTCTGACTTATTGTTAATGAATTTTCAGAATATATTGGCAAATTTTAGTGACAACGTCAAAGATCGCTTTATATCAGCTTTATGCTTGGAAAAAGAAAAACTTTGTCAGGACCTTGATTAGATAGCAGCAAATCTCGGCGGTGTTCAAGTAATGTCAGCGGAAAAAGTAATCCCCTTCAGCATAAACACACACACATATATACACTTCTTCCCCTTTTTCTTTCTATCCATCTCTTTCTTTCTTCTAGACTTGCATACATCCGAGCATTCATATATATTCGTGCACATACATGGAGCCATTACACATATACACACATACACATACATACTTATACACACACCAGTAAACTTACCCACATACACTGACACAGGCGGAAGGTGGACTTAATTAGCATAGTCATTGCAAATTCCTGCATATTAATTTTGCTGGATCTGTCATTTCTATACTACTGAGACTTAGGGAGCTTTTCCACTAAAGACCCCTCCTCGAATACCGTACAAATAATCTATACTTAGACCTTTTTATTATCAAAATCCTGAATAATGCGGTTCTTCGTATTACAGTTTTAACCACAATTGCTAACACGTATTATCATTTTCCCTACCTCTCACATACAAAACGCATTCTCCCCTCCTTCAAACATCTCGTAGCATGGGATCTCTCTCTCTCTCTCCGTTTTCCTCGTCTCTCTCATATAAACGCATACTCTGTCATTCAACGCTTGCTAGCCTAATACCTCTCCTCGGTTTCCTATCTCTCTCATATAAACGCATGTCAGCTTTAACGTCTACCTTACCACCTCTCTCGGATTCCCTATCTCTCCAGTATAATAAGCCTATATTTCCCCTCCTTTAGCATCTGTCTAGCCTAGCATCTCACCACGTATTCCCTATCTCTCTCATATAAAGCGCATTCCCCTCCTTCTACCACTGTCTAGCCTAGCATCAGTCCTTGTATTCTCTATCTCCCCCATATAAACGCATTTTCCTCCTTAAAGACTCTCTCAACCTAGCTTCCACCATCGTTTTCCCTATCCTTTCCCATATACACGCAAAACAGCGTTCTCGATCTCATCTATTTAATCTACTGGCCTCTATATCAGACTTGAGGTTCCTTTTACGTGGCGTAGTTCTACAGCACGGGACCAGGCTTTATTTCCCTTCCGAAGGAAGCCATGCTAAGGCTTTCTGCACCAGAAAAATTCCTTTGAACCCGCGACCTCAGCAAATAAGGCATCCGTGGTACCCCTAGACCACGGAGAGCGACACAACACTTGAAGATATACTTTTTATTTATTATACAAATTCGCAAACATGTGTTATTTCAATAAAAGTCATTATAGCCAGTTTTGAGAAAATCAAAAGCAACGTAGGTTTCCATGTAAACGTTAAAGCAATTCAAATAATCATCACGGTATTTAGGAACCATATATATATATATATATATATATATATATATATATATATATATGTGTGTGTGTGTGTGTGTGTGTGTGTGTTTATGCTGAAGGGGATTACTTTTTCCGCTGACATTACTTGAACACCGCCGAGATTTGCTGCTATCTAATCAAGGTCCTGACAAAGTTTTTCTTTTTCCAAGCATAAAGCTGATATAAAGCGATCTTTGACGTTGTCACTAAAATTTGTCAATATATTCTGAAAATTCATTAACAATAGGTCAGAAAAATAAACTAACCATGTGTTAGGTGTTAACCTTCACTCATTTTGTCGCCAGACAGAAAAATAAACTCAACGTTGATGTGCACCTGATAGCTTCTTACTGATACAGTCTGCCTTAATAAAAAGTACTCATTAAAGCCTTCATGGTAAATTAAAGTGCCTTGCAAAAAGGAATACATTCCCGACATACCCCATGAGCTTGCACGGCACACCACATCGGTTGGGTACCCCTAGCCTAGTATCGAGTCGGGAGTTCTAGGCCAATTGCGTAGGTGTCACGACAGAGGCGGAGTGAAAATCCGTAACTGGTGGAATGAGTTTATGTTTCAATTATATAAAATTTTGCGACGCACTCATGAGGATACAACTCTCCAAACACAACACTTTGGAATGTAGAACGGGACGCTAAAGCCCACGGCAGTTAAAGAGCGTCCATATATAAAACTCAATTCAGTTTTGTGCACAAATCTTTTCAGCAACCTTAGTGTTGCCAATTTCATTAGCTCGGGTTTCCTTTTTTGCGCTCGTAAGCTTATTGTTAAATCATATTGGAGCAACCGTTGGCGAAATTGCGTCTACAAATTTCTGCATCATATTATACAGATTCCTTTTTCTAGACCGTAATTTGATGTACGTGCTGGCATGAAGCCCATCGGTCCCTTTTTAAATCGGGTATATTAGAAATAAAATAGAGGTATACAATTTCCGGTTACATAAAACCATAAACAAGTGCACATAAATTTCCTTTAAGTATATTGCAGTGAAGTGTACATTCATATTATAAATTATGCTTTCCTAAACGTTTTGCAACAATTAGTACCAAAAATTAAATTAAATTGGGTTTTATTTATGGACGCTCTTTAACTTCTTTGGTACTTGGCGTCCCATTCTATATTGGGCGTGAAAGACAGATAATTTTTCTCAGGGGCCTCTTTTCGAGGCTTGAGGTTCTTTTACGTACCTTAAGTCTACGACACGAGACCATCGGCTTTACTTCCCTTCTAAAAGAAGCCATGCTCAGGATTTTACGTCCTCTGCCGTGTTTGTATCCGCAACCTCGGAAACTAGAGGCTAGCATGGTATGTAATCATGCTAGAAGAGGGCTACGAAGGCGACATTATTAGTTCCACATTGTTAAATTCAACATAGAATAATGGTGTTAATAATGTATGAGGTGTTTCATATAAGAGCGGCATAACCTTCTGAATGTTTACTTTCATTTCATTTTCTTTGTCACATAAATATCACTGCAGCACGGCATTGCTTAGTAATTAAAATGTGCCTCTAAAGCTACATACTCGTAAATAGGTATTATGTGTAAACGAACCTTATAACTGTTTAATATCAGTAACAATTCCACGTGAGTTCGTTACCTTATCATGGTATAGGCCTGTCAAACAGAATAGCCCAAATATCCAGGCATTTAAACATATTAAATAATATATTTGCAATTACGTGGAAGTCTGGAATTCAAAGTAGTGTTTACATACGGTGCAGCAAACGTGACTGCTTTCCTGGAATTTTTATGGTGTCTCGCTTGAGAGTAAAAAGCATCTGAATTTGATGTATGGTCAACGTTAATTAAATGGTTTTATAGAGTGTTAGAATAGGTCAAAGCGCCGCCAGTAGAAGCAGAATACTCAATCGTTACGTTGCGCGACGTTGCCAAATTCTCTTACATTTAAACGCAATTATCTAGTTAACGGTCCATTTAATTACAAAAAAGTGTTGCAGGTTTTTGTTCATCTACATCCACTCTCACATATTCTCCAGTCCGCAGAACTATTTCACTCCCATGCTGTATATATCGTTAAAATGTGTGGATTAGGATTAGTCAGATAGAAGGGATCTCAGACAATGGAGCGCATCACACTAAGGTAGTTGTAGGCCCTTTTTGTGTTATGTGACCCTGAAAAGAAGGGATGAAGGAAGGCACAAAGGCTACCGGTTCCGGACGACAATGGACGCTATCAAAGACGGGTCCCTAACAACTACAGAACGGCACCAATCCTGATGCCAGCGCGCGCCTATATGCCCTATTAAGAGTCTCCCAGGAAGGGGCACAAACGGACATTCAAGTACCAGAGGGAAAGTTTATACAGAGCAAGTTGCACTATCCCACCGCAATGTGACAATCACCCTCGCCTGGTCCTAAAACCCTGAAACAATGAAAGAAAATGCTGGTGATTGGATATGATGGACCAGAACTCCATTGTAGAAGAGGGACCCTACCTGCGAAAGACATGAAGGAAATCCATGTCAGAGAGCTATCTCGACGGGAACCAAACCTGGAACCTCCCGAATTTGAGCTTCACACGTTACCGTGGAACTATTTCGCTCGGTTTAAAATGTAACGTAACACTGATACATTCTAGTCTAATAGATGAAAAGTAGTTTTACGGTCCTCCTCCGTGGTTACCATGCTAACGTCCAGTTCCCGAGGTCGCGGGTTCAAACCCGGCGGAGGGGGATGGATTTTTTCGGGCATAAAAATCCTTAGTATGGCTTCCTTCGGAAGGTAAGTAATGCCGGTGGACCCGCGTCGTAGATTTACGACACGTAAAAGAACCTCAAGTCTGATAAAGAGGCCTCCGAGCACAATTCCCGGTCTTTCACGCCCAATATACAACGGGGCGTAAAGGACCATAGTAGTTAAAGAGCGTCCATAAATAAAACTCAATTTATGTAGCTTTACTTATTGGGGTCTGTCCAACAGAGTAATTGAGTTAAATGATAATTTGATTAAACAATACATTGAGCATACTGTTGCTTTGTATAGTTTTTCAACTGCCACTTCTCTTGGTTCTCACTATCACTGTTTCGTTTTCATGTAGTTCACCTTCGCTGGGAGCTCATTTCACTAAAGCTGAACAGTTCAATTCTCCATCACTTCACCTTCTTCATAACGTAGCCTCCTCTTCCGAGCGGTTCACTCACTGGAGAGCCGAAAGCAAGACCTCCACCATCCCTCGCTTTGCAGCAGCACCGTTGCATTTGACAGCAGTTTGCCACAGACTCGCTTGGAGAATCGCACCTCCTGTCGCTCACCCGCCAACTCTCCCGCTCACTGACTGACTCAACTCAACTGACTCAACTATGGTGACGCAGCGGCTATAGTACAAGGTTATCGGGAGGTCGGCGCCGGGCAGTCGGATAAACAAGGATAAGAAATATTATATCAGGCGCGCTATCGGCAGATAATAACCTTCTGGAAGTTCCCCCTCCTCCATAACATGTATTGATATAGTTCTAGAATGCTCTGTGTATCGTCCGATAGCGCGTCCATTCTTTTGTACGATACTTATCGTCGTTTATTCCGACTGCCCGGCGCCGACCTCTTGATAGCCTCGGGCTATAGCCGCTACGTGACAGTACATATTAGCCCACGTTCACATTAAATATTTCAGAATTATACAGGCGTCTTCAGAAATACAGTGAAATTTTAGCATCGTTTACCAAGGAGTAAGTCTACACTTACCAGCCATTAAGAGACCAAGAATGAGCAGAAAATATTCATAAAAGAAGTGTCATAATTGACTATTTTAAAGGATAACTTAAGGATACCTTAAAGTAGCATCTAACTGCGTTAATACAAGTAGAATGGTTTAACCAGAATGTGTAGTAAAATATCAGTGTTTGAATTTGCCACCTTAACATTACCATTCTGTAGTAAAATGTAAAGATTCCCCTCTCATTCTCGGCTTTTATGGTAATTTTCTTTCCCTGAAATATAGCTTATTCCTTTAACGCTTTAAGGCAAAAGCTAATTATATTACATAAAATATCCCCCTTCACTGTTCCCCATTACTCTTCAGAATATTGTATGGAATCCTGCAGGATATGGGACTACTTGAGCAGGGGAGATGGGCGGTGAACACTAAATGCAAATCTGGTTTATCGCACAAAATATTGTAGCGTATGTGTATGCATTGTCGCCTCAGAGTTGCGTCCCTCAATGTTTATGCCGGGTTAACTAAATTTAACATTTTAGCTGCAACTCTTTTGGTCTCACCCCGGTGTATATCTGGTTTGGTGGTTTGTCGCCGGGTAATATTTGTGATCACATGTCTGTGAAGAAGATTTTCGTGGGTTAGCGCGTGATTGTAATTTTCTTTGTGTGCACTTGGTGGTGTATCTGTGGTTTAAGGTGAGGTTTTTTATATGTGAGTGTGTGAAGGGTTTATTTGTTTATCTGAATCTGCATAGTGACTTTTGTTTTATGTAGGATCGCATCGATGTGATACGATTACTTTTTAAGGGTTGGCGTACCACATGTAAGGCAGCACGTTTTGGTTTTGTAACTGAACATTACACGGAAATCCTAAATTATTCCAAACTGTGGTTTGGTGATAATTTCTTTGACATAGCAAAATTGTATTATGTTTTCTCTCTATTTCGGCTCTGAAAACCTTTCACATTTCGTAGATTTCATTTTTTATGTGATGGTTATGTAATTTTTTGGTGTCGCTACATTGTCACTCTCTGCTCCTTTCTCCTTTTCTACATTGTGTTTCCCTTCCTTTCTTTCTCTCTTCTCCTCTTTTTTATCCCCTTCCCGGCCCCCACGTTGTTTGCTGTGAATGTGTGTGCGTGAGTGTGTTATGTATATGAGGGTTGTCTCAAGTATTTTTGTGAAATTTCTGGATTTTGTATGTCTGATATAACTATATTAATCTTCCAAATGTGACTAATGCCTCATGATATTGAGCATTTTTATGTATGCTATGCCACATTGCTACTATATCTTATGCCTCTGCTAATAACTTGTGCTAGTAAAATTATTAAGGATCATGAATCTTACTTTCTTATAACAAATTTGTCACTGTAGTGCATAACAAATGTGTTGTATAACCTAACATTTCTGACCAGTGCTCAGATTGAGTTTTCTTTTCCTTACAGTCAATGTGCTTACTGCTTTATGTTTCAGATTCTATCAGCTTCATTATTGTATGATTTTTAACACAAGCAGGGCTAGTTTATGCTAAATACTAGGAAAGTTTCTTTGTTATTTACCTTGCTACCTAGATTTGGTTCATAACAGTGCACTTAACTTTTTTAACTAATTTTTCAGTATCACATTACTCAGTTTAGAATACTCTATTGCTCTGTATACAATTTTACTATTGAAATTGTGTTCATTTTTGTCATATTTAGCCTCATTAAGCTTATTTGCTTTTGGCTTCAGAATATAACCATTTTTCTTTCATTACACTGTAATATACTATAATTCTTTGCCACTATCATATTTGTTTCTGTGAATGTTACTGGCCTATACTGTTTCATACTGATTGATTAATTCTCATCTGTGTGTACCATTGACTTGCACATTTGATTTATTGCTGATTTCTGGCATTGTCTATGGAAATTTATATTTTTAGCTGTGCTGTGTTATAAATACAAACTCAACCTCTCTTACACCATTGATATTTATGCATTTTGCTCATACCTACTTTTGTTTCTGTTACAATAATATTTTTACATGGTGTATGCGCACTCATCTTTTCATTACAGCCACTATTAAATGCATACCTGTGTCTAATTAATTCTTTTTGCCTATCTTTCTGAGTTAATACAGTGCTATATAATTTCACTATGCCAGAGAGAAATAACAGACAACCCTCAGACATGTGGAAGACCACACACCTACGCTTTCTACTGGTGCTGGGTCATCGACACTGGTGGCCACCAATAATGATTTAATTACACTTGTACAGGCAGTTGTTCAGGATACTGTGTCTGCTAGTCAACCTTCTGTCGAACCTCCCTCCTTTAATGCTGCAGTAGACAATCCTTTTGATTTTGTTAATACTTTTGAAAGAGTCGCTTCTGCTAATAACTGGTCAGATTTGCAAAAAGTTAAGTATTTGCTTTGCTGCCTTAAAGATACTGCTATACAATGGTTTCAGGCATCTCCCTAGTGATTGGGCTCTTTAAAAGCTTCTTTTATTACAACTTTTCAGCTTGTATACCAAGATGAATTGTTAGAAATCAACCTCCGACAAAAAATTCAATTACATTCTGAGCCTGTTTTTGCACTATGTTTATGATGTACTGTCTTTATCTGATGAGATTAATCCAAGTATGACTCCAACTGAGCAAATAAGAAATTTACTAAAATGTCTGAAACCTGAGTATGTCAACATTATCCATTAGGGCTTTAGGGCTTTATACGAGGGTTGGAACTGAAATAGTGTCAACTATTTATTTACAGCCGATACAAATGGGTTACATGTTAGCAACCTTTAGTGCCCTTCAATGTAGTCACCAGCGTTGTGTATAACGCGTTTCCAGCAATATGAAAGTCGTAGTATACCTTTAGCAGAGCTTGTTCTGTTGATAGTGTGAATGGAAAGGTCTACTGCCTGACGAATCTCTGGAATAGTTCTCAAGCGAATGCCATGAAATGGTTCCTTCATATTTGGAATAAAATCAAAGTCACAAGAGTATGGGGGAGTATGGTGGATGGTACAGCACTTCCCAGTCCCATCGATCGAACAAATCAGCCACAGCTTGCGCTGTATGCGACCGAGCGTTGTCGTGAAAAATGATGGTTGGATTCTGCAGAAAGTGTTGCCGCTTCTTTCTCACAGCTGTCGCAGGTGGTGCTCCAAAAACGAATGGTAACAGAGTGCATTGACGGTCTGTCGTGAAGGAATGTAATGCGTGAGGATAACATCATAGTCATACAGGAGAATCACCATAACTTTCACATTGCTGGGCCTCTGACGAAGTTTCGGTTTTCGTGGCGACCCATAATGACGCCATTCGTTCGATTGACGTTTCAGTTTTGGCTCATACGATTTGGCCCATGTCTCATCCAGAGTTATGATATGGCGTAAGAAAGCCTCTCCTTTGCGCTCATAGCCCTCCAAATGCGTCCTAGCAGCGTCGTAACGCAACCACTTCTGCATTTCCGTAAAATCATGCGGAACCCATCGTGATGCATTTTTTCGCATGTCCAGGCGTTCCTTCAGTATGTGAAGCACAGTTGTATGCGCTATTCCGGTTTCTTGGGCGAGCTCACGAATCGTCTGGCGTCGATCACTGTCCAGCAACGCGGCAAGAGCACCCACTTCTTCTTCACTGACGCTACGATGACCTGCCCGATGCAGTCTGCCACAGTTTGCCGACCATCATCGAAGGCTTTTACCCAACGCGCTACTGCTCTGTAAGGCAATGCAGATTCCCCGCAAGCATCTTGAAGACCTTCATGACAGTTTCTCACTGTACGATCTCTGGCACATTCAATCTTGATCCAACTCCGTTGTTCCTGTTTGGAAAACTTCGTGACAACACTACGTTAGACCGCTAACTCACAAGTGACTCCGTTGCGCACGCGGGTGAAGTGGGAAGGGAGAGTCAATATGCTCTGAGGTAATATGTAACTAACGTGTGCTATCAACGATAATATTAAATTCCGTTGCATAGAGTCTCTATAGCAGTGATACCACTATTTAAGTTCCAATCCTCGTATTTGTTATCTTTGTGTGTTCAATATTGTATGTTTATATTTTCTTGTATTATTAATTTTTTTCTCTTCTTTCTTTTTTTTTGGCGGGGACGCCTCATTGTTGTGAGTGAGGGGAGATGTAGCGTATGTATGTTCACTGTCGCGTCGGACACATTATTGATGTGTATAATATATTGTTGAGCTGATTGTTTCGTTTGTAACTTTGAATTCCTGTCCGGCGTGGCCATTCCCTCCAAGTCCTAGTCAGGGGGGTTGAAGGCAATTGAGGGAAGATCCTTGTCTGTCAGCGTGGGTCTAGTCAGTAACGTCCTGTGTTAGAGTCCAGTCTAGTGTAGATCTTCAGAGTGTATGGTTGCGTGTGTGAGATGGGTGTGTGTGTGCGTGGGGTATCTCCGCCAGTGATCGTCTGTAACCCTTTGTGTATAATGTAGAGCATCTTGTTAATTATAATAAATCAGAGATAAATGGGAATTTATGTATTTTTATGTTCTAAAGATCCCACGCCCGCTTTAACTTTGTGCAGCAAGTCCTTGGTATCTCTCGCCGCCTCAGAGTTGCGTCCCTCAATGTTTATGCCGGGGTACACAATTTAATATTTAGATGTAACCCCTTTGGCCTCAACCCGGTGTATAACAATATGAAGATCTTATTTTAATACATTTGCTGATTTTGAAATACACAGACCTCAAAACAGAACATCTCTATAGATTACACTGAGGTACATTCTACTCATAGAATAAAGTAGCCGGAGTGCACCGTTTCAAAGAGCAATATCAATCTGAAAATGTAACTAATTCCCTTTTTTTAAATATATAGCTATAATACTATTAAAATAACACCTTCATAAATGCAGATAACATAGATTTAGTGATCAGAAATAATATGTTTTTGCTGTGTACGCAATAATTTAATGCTGCATAGATACAAAATGCAATGTTTGTAGGATTTAATTCCTATGTGCTCATACTAACGGCAGGAAGTACTTCACGACAGTACAGTAGAAACATACGAAAATGGCTGAAACAAACGAAGTAGACAATTATTAGCTACAAAACAAAGCCATAATTTATTAATGTAATCGTTTGCTAACATAAACACAAATAATGTTCATATTTGAATGTAAAACGTGCATGTAGACCTAGATTTGCAAATAGATATTCAATTTGGCTTAAAGTTTAAAAGTATACACTTTTGCAAACACACCCATCCTGCTTGGGTGCATAACAAATCTTAAAATAAATGTCTTATATAAAGTTACTTAAGAAACTACATGCTTCTGCATGGCTTAGTTATGACAAAACTCTGATGCGTTGTCTTCACATGACCTTCCCTACTTACTCACAAAATATTCATACAATAACTCATTCTCCTATCCACTTCTTGTTAATGAGCATTGATTACACATTTCCTTGTAGACATAAGACAATAGATGGTTTTTAAAAGCGGATTGCTATGTGATAGCTTTAAAATGCTATGCTCCTTGCATGACAATGAAAAGGAAATAAAGAAAACAAAAAATAATAAGGAATAACTTTTGAGTTGAATTTGTTACATTCATATGACTTTCTCTGCTTATTGTGATTTATTTCACATGGCTCCTACAAACCATTTTTACGAAAGCTTATTTTTCTATGTACTTCGCGTTAATTCATATAAATCTTTGCAGAAATATATACATTGCATATTTCGTTGAAGGTGCAAAGGGTATAGAGAAAACCGATTCAGTGGTCAGATATTTAGCCCCGGTTCGCTATATGCTGGCCTAGATACTATATCAAACTCTTCCATGACATTGCTAGAAACAACTGAAAAGCGACAGCACTTTAACAAAAGTAAAGTTGACCAAAATATTGAAAATAAAACCAACAACGGATATCTTGGAAATGTCTAAGGCTGCAATAAAGGGTTATTTGTAATAAATTCCATTTTTAAAGAGAACTAAATTTTTTGTTCAGTACGTTTTTGTCTCTCTTTGATTACCAGTTGTACAAAATTATACAAAATCCCTTCCAATTGGAGAGGGCTTCATACATGTTTTCTAGAAAACCTAAGATATGGCTTTTATTTGTCGTTTATAAGTCTTTAACGTTCCGTATATCAAGTTTTAAAGCATAAGCGGATTATCCAGCACGGCACAACTCTACCCCAGCTGAAATAGGTATTCTTGTTTATTCTCTACAAGAAATTCAAACATATTTTACTTAATTAGGACAAACCTGAACAATTTAAAGTAAATTTCTGAGTGCAAAGTAGTTTAAGACCATGTGAACAGGACTTGCATGTCGTGCTCCGTGGTATAGGGGCACTATGTTAACTCGCCTACTGCTACTTTAGTTCGATTGTAGTATCACATCTAGCTGCATGCATTTTACAGCTGTCATCATGGTACTCAGAACTAAAAGAGTAACTGCCATATTTTTGGGGGGGCACATACGATACCAAAGTGAGATCTCCATTGAAAGCAAACATCGACGAAAACTGTTTCCTAGCAGACTTGGGTTAAAGTTCTGGTAGAATTTCAGTTTTACTCTTTCTTAGTGTTCCTGTTCGAATCAGTCCACGTTTCAGAAGCTCTTGAGCCATGGGAATACTGGTGAAAACAAATTGTCGTTAGTGATTCCATGACCTGATTTCAATGAGTTTGTAACACCGCTCAAAGCCTTGATTCTTTTCTTTTGTTGTCCCTTCTTTTACTGTGTAAACCTACATTTTGACAGCATAGGTTGTAGCAACATCAATATTTTCATACCGCACTTTGCCGGTTTCGATTTCATACAAACGCAGAATGGACATCTCCCGCGAAAATCAAGTTGTTCGTCAACAGTTAGATCAGAATCTGGTTAATAATGCCTTTCACACTGTGAAGAGAAAGCTGTCACTACATTTCGGAAAGCACGTAACTTGTCGTTCTTCTTTCGTTTATCACGAGTATATAAATCATCAAATCTGATGAACTTGAGCAGTCAGCAAAACGATTTCTTGAAGACTGCTGGAAAAACTTTTCTTTTAAATATTGGGTCTGTACTCCACAGCATGGATAAAGGTTATCGCTTTGCCTTTAGTGTACCCATAATCTGTCTGCAATGTTGGTGGGGATCCATACTGTTTACCAGTAGAGACTGATTAAATGACTGGCTCTTGATTTGCTAAATTACAATACTTTGCAGTATATTTGAACCAAGGAATAGCACGACTGCCTCAACAACTGTACTCACATTTTTAGATGAGGTTTTAAATCCGCTTTTCAATTTCAAAATATCCTGGCTCTTCTGTTCATAATTTTTCTTGAAATTCGCTTCGTACGTCATTCCGCTTTTGTGTCAAGGGGTCTAAATGGTAGATTTACACTTTCGCTGTTTCCATCACCTTTCAAATCCATAACATCATAATATTCCTCAATTTCTTCAATACAGTCTTCGGTTTCAGATGCATCACAAACAGGGTCGTTATCATCATTATCTCATTATACAAAATGTTTATCGCTTCTTCCAAATCATTCGCATCCTCAAGGTTATACATCCTTTTGGACATGTTTACATGTGAGAGGAATAAATGCTTTTTTACTTCTCTCTAAAATAGTTCACTAGATACTGCTACAAGACCAATGCGAATTCTTAAAGAGTTAAGCACTCTTCATTGTTGCAGTAGAAGAAATACAATTTCATTGATGACACATTGTTTAGTTTCATTGCCGACAAAATGACACAAACTCGCTAATGAACTATAAATGTTACACATTGTGCAAAAAAAAGAGAAAAAATCTGATGTGTTACACACACATGACTTTCTCTACTCTTGTACAAACTATTTTTACAAACGCTTATTCTCTATATGCTTCATGTTAATCGAGATATCGAGATGTCAAATTTAATGGTAATTTTCTTGTAGATGCAAGGGGAATATGGTAGGTTTTAAGCGATAGTCAAATATTTTAACGCTGGTTGCTATGTGGCGCATTTCATTCTCTTTGCATGTCCAGGAGAAAAAAATGAATAACGAATTTGAGAAAAAGTATAAGTTTTGGAAAATCTAACGGAATAACAAGCAATATCTCGAAAACGGGTGACTCAACAAAAGAAATATATGACATAAATTGTGTATTTTAACGCGATCTACATTTTTTGTCTAGTAAAATTTTTTCTATCTCATATGGTTTACCAGTTATGCAAAAGTCGTTCACAATGAAGAATACTTTTGGAGACATTCCCAGAAAATTCGAGATATACATTTCATTTGTCATGTAAATACCTTAAACATATGATACTTTAATCAAGATCGTTATAGCCATTTTGAGAAAATTAAAATTTTCGAAAAATGTTCCATGTAAAGGGTAGTCTGGAGTGGGGGGATTTTCTTGAAAACCTTCCTGTCGTATCTCTGTAAGATACTGAACCTAAATACCAAGTTTGGTGTTTATCCGACTGTTCGTTTCTGAGTTATGCTGTTCACAGACACACACACGGACATGTCTCCAAAAATGCTTTTTTTGGATTCAGGGGGTCTCAAAACATGTATTTCCGGTGAGATCTCGGTATCGAATTTTTGGGTGGAATACGATACTTCCCCTACTTACTATACGTAGTAGAGAAATTAAAAAGTTTACATACTTTACCAAGCTGATACAGCTGTACCCAATACAATATTAAGAAGCTTAATGGGATAATTAGGACTTGTATTACAGTCTACAACAAAATAGTCGGCAAAGTCTATTTGACAATGCAATTAAGGATGAAGTGTATAGGTGAAGTGTAATGCACATAATAATAAAAAAATTACGACTAGGGTAGACTTGTACCGCGCCTGGTGTACGGAATGTTAATATACGGTATTTTAATCAAAATCGTTAGCAATCATTTTGAGAGAATCGAAAAATTAGAAAAAATCCTCTATCGTAAACGGCATTTTGAGGTGTCGCATCATTCCAAGATGCTGAATCTAAACACCAAGTTGTACATTCGTTTTAGGGTTATGTTGTTGTCACACACATACACACGCGCGCGCACGCGCACACACACATACATGTACACACAGAGATTTCTTTAAAATGCCCATTTTTGGATCTAGGGTCCTCAAAACAGTCCTTCCAGTGATATTTCGTTATCTAATTGTAATCATTGTCATATAGCATTAACTATAGCATACGTGACCTGTGGAAAACGAAGAACATGTAAATAATTATAAGACCAAGTGAGAATGTTATGTAAACACATTGTTCGCATACCTAGTAAGAGAAAATATAGGCAGAAGGAGATATAATACCGCATTGAAACAGTTGAAAGACAATGTAATTTCATTACTAGACATAAGGCATAAACAACTTTCGAGATTAAGGAGAACCCCATTAGACCTCCATCAAGACGCTATCAGATTTTCGGAGAAGAATTAGCGAGTTAGTGTAGTGACATCGCGTAGAAAAGATTAGTTAATAGTGAGATAAGTACCGAAACTTTTGGAAAAGAAAGCGTCGAGTGATAGCTTTAGCTTGTTGGAAAAGCATAGCGCAAAATGCGACGAAATTTAATATCCCCAGCAAAAATAATTGGGCGTCGAAAACAGTAAAGGTTTGTGAAATCCTTAAATATTACCATCTACTAAAGACAACCACAACTCACGTAATGCACACACTGCGTATTCATTAAGAGCATGCAAAATTAATTATTATAATAAAAGTTGTTGCTAAATTCCAATTCATATAACACATACTTTCGCATTTATTAAATTATCTGTTGTGTCCCTAACGAAACCTGATGTCAATATCCCTTCAAGATGTTATTTTGGCGCTTAGCGTATTTATTGTTAGGGTAACAATGCACCTTAAAAATAAAATTAATAATCTACCCATATCCTGCAGTGGGAAATTCAATAGCAGATGAACTCAGGTGGCCACAGAACCGGACTAGAAACTGAGGGGGACTTAGTACCTCGACCTACGCAGATCTTTTGTGCCTAAGCCCCTGACGGGGCGCCCCCAGGAGGGAGAGATAGGTGAAAGGAGACAGAGGGCGGCGGGATCAGGAGGCAGAGGAAAGGGTTCCTACCATTTATACATTTAAACTCCCCAGGTGCTGGCTGGTGCAGCCCGTCCCCACCTTACATCCCCTCGGGGCCCGGGTCCCGGAGACCGCTCGCAGTCCCGAGGACGAAGGCCTACTTTGAGCATCCGTTTCCCCTGACATGCACCTGCCGAAATCTCCCGCCGACATTGCAACCCTGAAAGAAACCAAGCAGATGCAAGCTGAAATGAAATGAGAATGGAGATGAAATAGAGGGACAGGAAATTCGAGGTATGTAATGATCCTTCCCAGTATTCGTCGGGTAACTCGGGGAAACCCGAAAAAATCCATGGGTCAGGAAGATCGGCCACGGGAATCAAACCCACGGCCACCCGAATGCCGGCCACAGACATTACCGCCTGAGCCTTCCCGTTCGGTATAGAACCATGAAACACGTACATATTCTTTGATATAGTTCGGACTTAGTATACATCAAGCCTCTCTGCTAGAAGCCAATGTAAGGTTTTAAAAATGAAGAAAATAGCGTAAGTTTCTGGTTCATATAAAATAAAAATAACTCTTGAACAGTTGACAACTGCTAATTCAGGCCATTACTAACCATGCACAATCCAGATTAAAGTTTATACAAACATTTAGTTTAACTTTTGTGCTTCATCGAAATATTTGGGCTCCATTCGTCAATAACAATTCGCTTACAATGATCCTGAAATAAAACATTCTCGGTTATGGTATGCATAATTGTTCGTTCTTGTTTCAAAAATATATCGCTGAATCCTTTAATGATGTAAATTATCTTGTTCTCAATTGAAAAAGAATTCTCCTAATTTGTTTCAAATATCCAATATGTGTTCCAAGTTCTAATCAACAACGTAATATGATATGACTACTGAAGTTTACACACGAGAAACAACCTCTCACTTATTTCTCCATACTCTGGCATTAAAATACAAAATTCACAAATGTCATGATCTGTTGCGGATCGGTATAATAGTAAGTAATCACATAATGGCTCAGGCTATGACATAAGTATACACGAGTATTGCACTTTTCTCATGGTTAAAGGGGTTCAAACAGAAGCATCTGTTATTTTTGCTATGGGAAAATTGAAGGATTTGGTTTTGAGTGGATGAATATATTATGCATAAAAATGTGTTAGTTTTTCAGCAATAGGTATCACAGCTTTCCGAAGATTGAAACAATCTCATTCATGCTATAATTATTCTTCATAATGAGTAATGCATGTGGAGTCTTTATTTTTATTAATCCTTCCAGAAGGATATCAGGATTATATGACATAATTAGTTTTGTAACGTTTTGGAGCGATAGTGACATCCAGTGCTTTCTTAACAAATGCCCTCTTGATGTAGGGGTAGATACAGACCAACAAACAGGAATGAATCGGTTTCCATGGAACTTGCTGCAGTCAATCTTTGTTTTTGTTCCCCGAAATTATAACCATTGGCATAACATTTCTTATTACAGAAAGAAGCTTTCACTTTATGGCTTTTACGAAATACTGAAAAGCAATTTTCCAAATAATGGTACAAATATAGGATTTTTCTGCCACACATTGTAACTGATGATATAGCCAGTGAAGATTCTGGAACCGAAGTTAACCTCTGAATCAATAACCTACTTCTGATACCGTATTGTTAATCGATTCATATACTGAACATTTAGCTCCTACAAAACCTACAGATGGTTTCTAAACGTAACATAAGACTGAATCTGGACCATCCCTGAAGCCTGAGAAACAAATCAACTTGCTGAGAACTTCTACCCGATCTCCATCTCTGGCAGTATTCAAGAGGAAAGGAAATATGAAAGAGATTTCATGATTGTAAAGACACAATTATATTTACCTGTATCATATCCCTATTGGCCCTTTATGAGTAAAGTTCCTTTTGAACAAGAGTGCACTTTACTGATAATCCGATGGATAGTTCATCACTCATTACACTGCTAAGCGTAATGTTTTTAGAGAGAGATTTGGTTTCAATATCAAAACTTTGGTGTATATGACAATGATGGATATTCTAAGCCTAACCACTTTGGAAACATAACAAAATCATTGTGTACCTTGAGTGAATGTTTCAACGATTTTTTACATCATGAGCATCATCACTCAATCAACGAGACAATGGTGATGGTTCAAAGTCATGTGTGCAAGCGTTCAGAAAGGGTAGAATACAATTTCTGTAATTTTACCTTATTGTAACGAACCTATAAATCTCGCTGCCTAAACAGGAGGAACCATTGCTAGAACTGTATTCAGAAATCTGAGACTTGCAGTACTAGTCAGAACACATTTCTGTACAGAGCATATACCAGTCTTTAATCTATGTCCGATAGCCTGAGAAAATCCAACAAAGATTCAAGTGCATTCCATTACAAATTTAAAACCACGTCTGTTTAGTACAATCTGACATTCAACAAACTTCTGACCCAATCAGAATCACCACGCTGAGAAGGGCACTTCGCGTCTCTGAATGTTGACGAATTACATGAACCACTAGAAACTGCGTTTCAGAAGAAACCTACTGTCAGCTGAAATAGACTCTGCAAGAGTTAGTAAAAATGATCTTCACCAATTTCCTCTTCCTAGCACAAACAAAATGGAATAACCTCAGAATTACTTTGATTATTTATAATGCAAAGCTTGGCATTAGTCTTACTGTGGAACTATAAAGAAATATGCAGAAAATTACGTTGTGCGGTGTTATATATTGTAGCGGACCAGGTTGCACATATTTCGTATACCAGGAAGTGTGAAATTCAGGTTAGCAGAATTCGTCCACGCTGCACTACGCCGAGTCAGCGCTTATGTATGTATTTATACTACAGGGTTTTTGACTCGGTCGTGAGAGTGTGAGTGTGAGTTGCCTCGTGGTTGTTGCCAAGAGGTTATTGTTGCTACGAGAGTCATCAGATTAGGTATCAGTTTCGAGACCCGTCGCCACCAGTCAACAGGTAAGCATGCGACTAATCTGAGTTCTGTTAATTCACCCCTAACTTCTATTGACTTGTCGGGGCTTCACTCCGATCTAATTGTTCGCACATTTAAAGCAACAATATAATTTATTGGGACAATGCATCCCCTGTGCTTTATTTAAATACCCCTATCCTAGAACGCTACCCTGGCCTGCCTACCATTCCAGTACCAACGCATCCCCTACCTCTGAGCTACCAACCCCCCTGTGTAATCACCTACTGCGGGGGTAAACACCCCCGTGGGGTGTTACAATATTTTCGTTACTGCAACGAATAATTTTCTCTGATTGCCTTTGGACTATGTTGCGTCCTAAAAGTAAAGGTTGGTCTATATAAATCTTCACAATTGTAATATCTGATAACTGATAATTACTGTTATACACTAATAGCAGCAATTGCTTCTGAAATGAAAAGTGAATGTAAAAGAATTCACTGCCGACAGTAAATGTTGGGAAAGTTCTTGAACATCATCGTGATGAATTGATGATGCTGAGCCATTGCAAGTCTATTTTTCCAATCTCGATGAGAAGCGAACCAGTTGGCTCCAGCTTTCTCAGTATCCACAAAACTGTTGGCTTAATTGGAAGGTTGTAGACACCGAACTCTATTCAAAATGCCCGTTGTATATAGTAACCAGACGTCCCTAAAGTAGGATAGTAGTTTCATTCAGTCTTTGTTGTAATTTTCTCCAAAATTAAGTAGATCAGGAACCAAAATGTCCCGATTTTCCGATCATACATTTTATTGTACGGGTTTATTTTCATTTCTGATATTATTTACTGTGTTTTGAAACAATCTTCAGCAATTAACATCTGTAAAAAAAAGTATGTACATATATTCTCTTTTCTTATCCCCTTGTCTTGAATAGCATTGTTGCAGGTGTACGACAAGGTTAAAGTAACACCAGTTTATCATTATTTGCTTACTGCACGCTTGTCTTAAAACTTAAGACAAATTATAATATACCAGTAGAATTTGGTTAACAGAACAGAATAAAAACAGCAGAGTGGACTTGTGCAAACTGTAAATAATTGTTATACAAAAACCATCGCAACCCCGAAATGGAAGTGTAGTTTAAACGCTAAACTAGAAAAAACAGTTTTGTTTCATTATATATACCATCTTGGATTCGGATATGCATTATAATATTTGCTTCATATTTTCAATAACTCACGCGGTTCGATTTCATTTAACACATCTCTAAAATAGTGAAAAGCGTAAATATGCTGTGCGTGGTAGTCCATAAGTTCTGCTCTTAAAAACTTTTTAAAGGAAAATATGCACTGAACTGAAGGAGCATTTATTTACTATATAGTGCAACGCAAACAATGCTTTAGATTTTTAAGCTACACTGGGTATTTTAATACTTCATTTGTACAGCCAACTTTAACTTAAATGGTCACATCGGGTCCTTTAACTTTATATACAGCTGATGGTGTTGGTAACTCATTGATAGTAGGCTATTTAACTTCTATTTTATTTATTTTCATTACGAAGCACACTTACATTCCCTCCAATATTCAAACTTCCAGATTCTGCGCAAGGTAGGAAATGACAAAAGGAAAATACTCTCGCTTCAGACGGGAAATTGTATCCTGGACCTCTAGTCGAGAGTCAGAACCCTTAACACTATGAAATTTATGCAGTGTATTTTAACCCTAAGTTTAAGTGCGGCGGCACTAAATCGAAGACGATCATAGTAACTCCTTTCGGAGTTAATCGATAGCAATCTTTTATATTGAAAACCTGTTTCGTTTCAGTAATTTCAGACGCTTGAAACGCCGGTCATTAAAATATGACTGTTTTATTACACTGTCTGTTACAGGTATTCCAACAAATTTAAAATGAGACGACCTTACTTCAGAAATAGAAAAGTGTCGAAAGTATGTTCACACTTTCTACCAAGTTTCTGCTGAATATTTAGGAAAATGAACGGCATATTTTATTTACATGAAAAGAAATTAGCTGGGTGCCGAAATTAACAGAACGTGTTAGATAATACTAAGAAAAAAGTCTTTCAGTTGAAGTTGGCCAGCTGTCCTGTAACGAATACATAGCGTCAAACATAATGTGACCGTGCAAAAATTGGTAAATGGAAATCTGACAGAAAGCATTTGCTAGTGCTCTGTGGACATCGTTTCGTATTATCATTTCTCATGGTCATCTGCACTCAAACATTATTTTAAAATTTTGAATGTCTTTACTGCTCCTGCCGAACAAGTGTTTTCCTATATGAATATTTCATGCGCAAGTGAAAAGACATAGCTATACAGAAACAACCTGAAATCAATACTGGCTACCAAAGCCCGAAGTTTGAAGACCTAAAATTTTAAAAATGACCTATGAAAGAACCGCAAAACACCTCATTATAAGTAACTATAAGAAAATGACCTAAAACCGATATTTATTTAACGTATTAAAATTAATGTACGGAGAGTACAAATTAATTTCTACATGAGTACTGTACAACAGAAGAATTACGTAAAAGAAAAATTATGACCAATTTAGAAATTAATTAATGAGTGTATACAATTTTCCATATTCTTGTTTGAAGAATCCGAAAAGAAAACTGTTTTTATAGCAGGACTTACAAAACTGTAGCATTTATTCTTTTGGGTTCTCACATTTTACAAAACTGATAGCGAATGAAGCGGACTTCGCAGCCTATGATATGGCATAAGAAGAGCGATGCTCAATCTTACACAGGGTAAGAAGGGGGCTTCCCTAACCACTAATTTCCACTCGTATTGTCAAGGACTGAAACTTGCGGGGTGAACTATCAACTTTGAACCTTAGCTCTTAAGAGAAGAGGCTGGGATTCACCACATAAGAATAAAGGACAACAGCGACCTGACCATACGCATTCATTAACGCAAAAAAAGGGAAAATTGACCTGCCTCATCTTTAGTTTGTGACATCAATTCATAACGGTTATTACACCTGCTTCTCAGACAATAGCAGTAGCATATTATAAGGGAAGCTTGGCCACATTTTGAGTTTATATGGGGGAGATAGGGAATATCAGGTCCGATACTAGGTCAAACAGATGCTGAAGGAGGGGATTGTGCTTTATACGAGAGAGATAGGGAATGCGAGGAATGCTATACTTCACGGTGCGTGAAAGGTAGAATATGACTTTATATGGGAGAGATAGCAAACCGAGGAGAGGTATTAGGCTAGGAGGGTTTGAATGGTAGAGTGTGCGTTTAATGCGAGATAGGGAATACGAGGACCGATGCTACACTAGACAGGGACTGAAATAGGGGAATGCGCATTATATGAGAGAGGTAGGGTATACGAGGAGAAGTGCCAGGATAGACAGAGCTTGAGATGTGAAGAATGACTTTTATGGGAAAGATAGGGAAAACGTGGACAAGTGGTATGAAAGATGCTGAAGGAGTGGGAGTATAGGCTTATACGGGAGAGATAGGGAATACGAGGAGAGGTACTAGACCAGACAGGGCATGAGGGATAGAATATGGCTTTTATATGGGAGAGCTAGCAAACCGAGGAGCAGTATTAGGCTAGGAGGGTTTGAATAGTAGAATATGCACTTACATGAAGAGACGAGAAAAGCGCTTGTAGATGCTAGGTTGAAAGAGCCTTCAAGGAGGAAAATGCGTTTATATGGGCGAGATAGGGAATACCAGGTCCGATACTAGGCCAAACAGATGCTGAAGGAGGGGATTGTGCTTTATACGAGAGAGATAGGGAATGCGAGGAAAGATGCTATACTTCACAGGGCGTGAAAGGTAGAATATGACTTTATATGGGAGAGATAGCAAACCGAGGAGAGGTATTAGGCTAGGAGGGTTTGAATGGTAGAGTGTGCGTTTAATGCGAGATAGGGAATACGAGGACCGATGCTACACTAGACAGGGACTGAAGTAGGGGAATGCGTATTATATGAGAGAGGTAGGGTATACGAGGAGAAGTGCCAGGATAGACAGAGCTTGAGATGTGAAGAATGACTTTTATGGGAAAGATAGGGAAAACGTGGACAAGTGGTATGATGGATGCTGAAGGAGTGGGAGTATAGGCTTATACGGGAGAGATAGGGAATACGAGGAGAGGTACTAGACCAGACAGGGCATGAGGGGTAGAATATGGCTTTTATATGGGAGAGCTAGCAAACCGAGGAGCAGTATTAGGCTAGGAGGGTTTGAATAGTAGAATATGCACTTACATGAAGAGACGAGGAAAACGCTTGTAGATGCTAGGTTGAAAGAGCCTTCAAGGAGGAAAATGCGTTTATATGGGAGAGATAGGGAAGAGCAGGTGCTGAAGGAGGGAGAAAGTCGTTTATAGAGGCAGGGAATAGGAGGAGATGTAGTAGGTTAGACAGAGGTCGAGGACTACGGAATTCGTTTATGTGGGGAAGATATGGAAAACGGAGGGAGATCCGGGGTAGAGCAGGGGCTGAAGGAGGAGCAATGCGCTTTATATGAGAGAGGTGGGGGTATACGAGGAGAGGTACTAGTCTAGACAGAGGTTGAGGAGTACAGTATGCGTTTATATGCGGAATATATGGGAAACGAGGAGAGATGCTAGGCTAGACAGATACTGAAGAAGGGAAATGTTGGTTTATACAGGTGAGGTACGAAATCAAGGAGAGATGCTGAAGGAGGGAGGGATATGCTTTATACGTAAGAGAGAGGGAAACGTGGAGAGATGCTATGATAGACATCGTTAAAGGAGGAAGAGGTTTAGGCCACAAAGACACCGGCAATTAAAATTTACAAATGTTTTGACACACTTTGGAGGTATTTTCTCGACACTAAGGGCGAAGTTCCTAGGCGCTAAACTTCTAAAATATCTGTGTCAATCAATCAGGTAATGATCGTCCATGCATGACATCATCTAAAGTTATTGAAAAACAGTCAAGGATTTATACTGCTAACATCCCGGCATCGCTCCTCTAAAGGGCTGGACGCAGACCCTCGATCGAAGTACCCCGCCGCGTATATTTTATTGATACGGTATAAAGAGTAATTCGGATAGTATCATATATATATATGTAGGGTAAAACGGTTAGTATTACAAGTGTTCATGGTAATTCATAGCAACGATTCGTACCAGAGCTATTTAAAGTAATTTTCATATCATTTGGGTTGTATGTCGGGTATTTAACTCATGTTAACAGATAGCGTCACAGGTACTCATGGTAATGTAGAGAGTAATTCGATATGTAAACGTTTCATCACATTTATATACTTTTTTAAAAATCTTACAAACTTGTGTGTTAAACAGTTAGTGTGCCAGACGGAGAGGGATAAACTGCATATTGGTTTACAGTGAAGGTATATGGAAGTATTCTAAACTAATCCCATACCGAACGTCCAAACCTATCCCTACCTTGACTTCTCATTATCTATTCAATCCTATCATCGTCTAACCTAACCGACGTAACAAGACGTAACACCACTAACAAGACGTAAGGTAACTAGCAAACGTAAACAGGGAACAAGGCGTAACACAACGTAACGTAACCATGTAACACAACGTAACATAAGCTCGTAACCACGTGACAAGATGTAACACTGCGTAACATAACCACGTAACAAGACGTCACACTATGTATCATAGCCACGTAATCACGTGACAAGATATACGGTCACGTAACACCACGTAACATAAGCACATAACCACGTAACATTAGCACATAACCACGCAACACCACGTAACCAACGTAACATCGCGTAACATAAGCACGTAGTACCACGTAAAATAAGCACGTAACCACGTAACAAGACGCGATAACACGTAGCAACTATGTAACCACGTATCATAAACATTGTAACCGCGTAACATGACGTAAACGTAACATCCCGTTACATCGCCACGTAACCAGAGATAGCCTCGAGTTTGCTTTAGTGAAATTGCGGCGTTTTATTCTGCTTTTGTTATTTAAGAGTCTTAATTGAAAAGTTTTACATCAACATATCTTTATTTTAGTTCGTTGTAGGCGTCTCTCCCCTTTATCTAAGCTTGAGACTAGCACGAGGATTGCTCCTACTGGCAGTGTTAACACATCCCCTTCCATTTTCTTATTCTTCCATCTTCACCACGTGTCTGCTAGCTGCATACACCACACATGAATAAACTTCAATTTTATTAAAATTGTAGACTCACGAAGAAAATCTTCATCTTCGACTTACTTTCTCTTAAGCACTATTTGTAATGCCTTAATGTCCATATGCATATGTCGTTATGCCATTCCTCGGCAATAACCCTTTTATCGTCGTATGGAGTCAATGCAACTTTATTCACCTGCACTGTGGCAAGAGCATGCTGTCGTGACAGGATTAGACTCATGGGAGATCTTAATATTTTTCTGCTTTTAAGATAGTCAGTATAGTTATCGAATGAGACGTACTGCTTATTATCACTACGTTTTATACCTTTAATTTTTTTATCATTGAGCTGTGGATATCTAGTGTAAACATCTTAGGTCGTAGTCCGACAAAGTGCTGGATGATTTTACCATTAGCCTCATTCTTAACTTTCCCAAGCACCCTCTTGTTCTGAGGAGAGTGGCATATATGGTTGACAGGGTAATCAGGTGTATCTAGGTGCTCAAGAAAACGTGGCTTGTGCTGGTACACATCTTCAGTTCTCACTCGATGAAGAATGAATCAGTGTCCATATACATAAACTTCAGTACGGTAACAACACATCATAATGACAGTGATACATTCATGTCTTGGGAATGTCCAACACACTCATTTCAATGTATATAGGCTTAGAATGCTATAGACAGAGCAAGTAGGCTGGTAGCATATATTTTTCGATCAATAAACGTAGGCTTAGAAATCAACTTTTCAGGCCTTCTCATTTGTAACCAGTCGTATATTCATACGATTACGCAGGTTCTCCTAGTTCTTCCGAACATAACATTGCTGAAAAGTTTTCTGCCTGTTGTCGTAGTCTGTTGTTAAATTCCACATACGGTTATAACCACTGTGACTGTCGCAATTGTAGCAAACGGTGGATTTTTGTTAGCCGTAATCCATGATTAAGAGCTTGCTTCAAAGTCGTGTAATGTGCTACATACTTCTTTTGAGGTCCAAGATGGGGTATCAGTTTCTTTGCAGTCGAGTTCTTAGGCTTCATACACTCGGGCAGAAAATGTAGATCGTTGTGTATATCGTGAAGTTCCGAAGGATACTCGATGTCAACTTCTAATATGTATCCATGAGAATCATTTCTTGTAGTCTTTCTAAGACGATTTTTTCAGGTGACATCCACTCAAATCCACCCTAAGGGAGGGCGTGGCACACGGCCCAACCATATTGGTTATTGTGCTCTCATATGTAATACATTAGGTTGGTCTCGACGGATCATACTTATCCATGTAGGCATTGCTTGCTTTGGTATACCGGTGGAAAACTTGACATAATCCTTCTCTTATGCCGGAATCCACCATGAGTATTTGATCCTAATCCTGTAACATTTGCGACTGAATACCTATATACAGAAATATGGCGACCCATGTAAGTTCTGGACAGGTAAAATAAGGAGCAGGGACGACTTTGTGTGTTTTAAGGGTTTGATCCCTAATGTCCCAAACACATCGCCTAGAAGAAGTACATCAGAGGTTAAGTAGAGGTCGCTGTACCCACATAGGTTTCTTACATTAAACAGCTCCCATACATTTCTAGGATGATCTAGAAGTAACAGTAATTTCTTCTTCATTTGATCTAATGTAGAAACAGTCCTTTGGAGGCAAGCAACCTTCGTTCAAAACATCCCATGACGTGACGTGATCATAGGGAAATACCCCTTTACGAGTCATCAACTTCAACTTGTCTTCACCGAAGTGCTTCAGTGTTTCAGGGCACAATGTTAGATTTTTCACCAGCTTATCCTAGCTTGTACTGAGAAACCGAAAGCTATCCACAAACCGAGCTTTAGATCTCCTATACTTGGAGAATGATAATATATACCTTTCTTCAGAGTTAGGAATTACTTCCAACCGCTCACCTGTGCATCCCAACTCCTTAGCAATGAAGTGTGAGGCATACCCACTGAAGTTGTGCATGAAGACTGGAATATATTTAGGTGTTTTGCAGGATAAATTACATTCATAATGTAGACATCCACGATATTCACCACTGATATGATCATGGTCACGTATCTGTTAGTTCTCTTCAGTAAAGGTTTTTCCACACAAGTAGCATACTGTAGAGGAGTTTAACACCTTCTGGTGTTGAACTGTTAAGTTTAAGAGGCATGACAGATTTGTATATATTATTAATTTCCTTTGCAAGGAACAACAGGTATTCCATAAACTTCTGAGCAGCATCAACACCACGATATACATAGGAATGCTTAGGAAGACCAGTTTCCAGATGTTCAGCGTCAGATGACGGTTTAAAGTATACGCAGAAACTCATAGGTACATGCTGCTGAAGTTCCAGGATTGGGTATACAGGTATAACTTGGTGCGAGAATGCTTTCAAAGTCTGCGTAGACGACGTAAGGTAGTGTCAACATCCTTTCAAAATTTTTAAATTGAACAATTGATTTCCCCTTTGTAGGAATAACTACCCTTGCAACACCTTGTTGATTACAGATGGACGCATGCTTTTGTAGTTTTCCCAGTCCATTTCGTCCGCACTGATCATCAAAATGTCTAAAATAACGCTTACAGTTATAAACACGTTCTTTACTCTTAGTTTTCTGACGACGAATAAGTTTTTCAAAATTCTTTATATAAACGTAGTGATGTTTCCTACTGCTGTCACTCAATAGTAACAGATCACGATGGTCAGGTAGTTCAGCCACAGCGACTTTTATTGGATACACTTCATGCTTCTGGTCCAGGACGAAGTCGTTGATAGACATCCTGTTAAGCTTCTCAAATGTATATATTTGAGAAAGTAGGGTTGGATAAGTAACACAGCTGAAGTGATATTTATTTTGAAGTTGCTCGTATTTCCTCACGCGTTGAGGCTTAATGCTGACGAATTTGTCTAATACAGAATACATGAAGCATAGCTCATCAGTATAATTCTGGATGTTAATGCACGCTTTTCTTGCTTCAACAGATGGTGGCAAGGTTATGTAGCTACTTACTTGTAACGGATTGCACTTGTTAATACGAAGGCGAATCCCTTCTAAGGCAAGCAGAGCTCAGTTGCTGCCTCTAAGTTGTGATTCCCCCATTTCATTAACCAACTTTTTCATTTTCGTTTACAGTCCAGATCTTTTTCTAGGAAAACAGCTTGATTCCGGTTTTAAAAGTTTTGTCGCAGGTTTCTCCGATACTGTTAACAAATCGTCACTCAGCGAGCAGATTAATTTTAATACACTCTTGTGAACACCAAGCTCTTTATGCACAGCTTGGACTATTCGCTGTTTTGCCTGATGCAGGTACATATTCTGGTCCTTAGATGACTCACAGTGTATAAAATATGATTTCAAGCGTCCATCGAATGAAGTTTCATATTCTTTCAAGTAACAGTTGTCCATTGTAGATAATAACTCTTGTTTAGTAGGCTTTAATCTACGTTTCCTCTCAGGCCTGTTTATTTCGTATGCATCTTTATGTCCATGGCCCTTACAACTGTCTTTAAAGGTTACATTAAAATATCTACACTTGAAGAGCTTCTTATAACGTAGCTCATGCCGTCTTTTATCATACCCACGCAGAAACACCTTTCCACATATACCACAAGGATATCCTGATACACTAGGAATGATATCCTTATAAGAGTACTTATTCATCCTTACTTTGATTTAATAACGTATTAACCCTTCTTCAAGGAAGTTCACGCCTCTTCACATTTATAACACTTTAGAAAGCCGATTAATTTCTGAGAGAGCTACGTTGTTAACACCTCGGAGGTAATTAGCAGAATGAAGTCCAATGCCCGAGATCACCCTATTTATAGAGGCACGAACCTTGTTAGATCAATTATATAACGTATTAATCCTTCATTTAGGAAATGTACACCTCTTCACCTGGATAACACTATAGAAAGTCGATTATTTTTGGGAGTACAACAATGTTGACACTTCGGATCTAATTAGCAGAATCAAGTCCAATGTCCGAGATCGCCCTATTTATAGAGGAGACACGAACCTTTGTATATCATTTATATACTGAAATTTAATACTAAAATGGTGATTAAGCGTATAAGCTCTTATATTTCAATACGTGTTACACAGATTTTCGGATGCATCCGTAGGTCTTCGTACATGCTCATGTATTTAGAGAGGCGCGTAGAGATGTTCCGGTATGATCGTAGGTCTATGTGCAGATTCGGGTGCTTGGCTCGTGAGGTGCTGAACGATCCATCAGCCGAGAAAGGGACAAGGATCCTTGAGCAAGCATTCACAATACGCCGCGAAACCTAGAAGCACAAAGATGCTAATGAAATAGAATGAAAGGGGAAGGAAATCGTGCTAGCATACACCACTGGCAGACCAGCGAAAACCACGAAAAATCTGAAACCAGAGTGAGCTACCGACGGGAATCGTCGCGGGAGCCTAGAAGCACACGTGAGCGATGCACAGGGAAAGGAAATCGCAGTAGCATACACCACTCCAACATTCGCCTGCAGACAGCGAAAACGTTGAATAACCTAAGGTCAGAGTGACCGACCCTACGGGAATCTATCCCGGGAGCTCCGAATGCAAATCGCAGACGTTATCGCCTGAACCAAGCCGTAAAAACAGGTTTATATCATACCACTCATGACAGTACTCTACCTCCGCCATATGACATCACACCTGGAGACACACTGTCTGGTAAGTCCAACATGTTTAAACGCGCTTTATTTCTACCGGTCACACCAAGAGAGAAGTATTCTCACAGGATGATTCATACAGATGTTTCCTTTCAATATCTACCACACCCACCACGCTAGTCCATTTTACCAAAATTAGCATCATTTGTGTCCTAATACTTAAATAAATAAGGTAGCAGCTTTTCTCCCCTTGTTTAATTAAGTTAATCTATATACTTTCTTTACATCTTGCCCTCATTCCCCAAATAATCAGCACACAATATGACATTTTTATACCCTTAACGTCAATTTATCAGAGAAAAACGCGTTTATAACCCTTTTATCACAGAAAACCGCTACATTTCACCGCGATTACGCGCAAAGTAATTTTTTACAGAGTTACTCCAATTTTAAGGTTGTAGAATCAGATTAGGAAATGCTTTAATAAATTTTTGTATTTTTAACTGAAAGTGTCTACACATTTTAAAGTACCTGATCCCTGCTATTTGATTTTTGTCTAAGGATTGTCATATTTCATTTCTAAGGTTGCCTTTTTTAAAGATAATATCTTGCAATCCATTCTTAAATTTCTTTTGAAATCAAGTCAAGCGCGCGTTAAACACCTATAATGGCTGCCTTCATGTGCTAAAAATACAAGGCTTCTGCCTTCTTCCACCCAGGTCATATGCGGACCGGAAGACAGGACCTTCCGTTAGCTAACACCAGAACGCGTAAAAGAAGTGCACGGAAGGCAGTGACAGGCCGGGAAAGGGTAGGAGTTGGGCGGTAGGAGAGAGTGAGGTCTACGACCAGCCGGCAGTTCCGGGGTGATTCAGTCCGTGTGAGAGCACCGTCCAGGGTGGAGCTACACGCTCAGGCTTAAGAAAATGTCGCTTTAAGGCATGTCAGCGTCCTGCATATTTTTGAGTTAGCCATTTACGCTAACTCCACCGTTTAGTCATGCGTTCTTAACTCATCTAAGAGATGTAGTATTCGTCAAGACGACAGATGCCCAAATATACATTAATAGAAACTAGTTAATGATTTAGGGGTAATAACGTTTATTCGACGTCTTTATTTTAATTGCTTTTGATGTTATTTGAAGATGAATTTGTATACATGTCACTGGATTCAACCCAAGACATCCTGGTCAACTTCGAACAACACGCCAATGACGCGTCACATTACCGCATAGTGCTATCTGTTATCATTCAGTATATATAAGCATTTAACGGTAGTGGTAATAGAATCTTTTTGTGACAGAGCACCAATTAAGAAGGTCCGTAATCGAATTAATTACCTCACTGTAGTGTAAAAAGTAGCCGCGACATGGATAGTGTTCTCCCATGGACTGAATTACCCCGGAACTGTCGGCTGATCGTAGCCCGGGTCTTCCCCAACCCACACTCGCTCCTACTGCCCCACTCCTACCCTTTCCCGGCCTGTCAATGCCTCCCGTTCACTTCTTTTGCGCGTTCTGGAGGTAGCTAAGGGAAGGTGCTGTCTTCCGATCCGCATCCGATCTGGGAGGAAGAAGCCGAAAGCCAGCCATCTTGGGTTTTTAGGACACGAAGGCAGCCATTATAAGTGTTAAACGCGTGCTTGGCTTGCTTTTAAAAGAAATTAAAGAATGGACTGCATGACATTATCTTTAACAAATGCGACCTTATGACAATCTTTAGACTAAATGCAAATCGCAGGGATCAGCGAATTTAATATGTGTAGACACTTTGAGCTAAAAATACAATAAATTTATTAGAGCATTTCCTAATACGATTATACAAGCTTAAAATCGGAGTAACTCTGGAAAAAATTACTTTACTCGTGATCGCGGTCAAATGTAGCGGTTTTCTGTGATAACTGCGTATTAACCGCAGTTTTCTCTGATAAATAGACATTAAGGGTATAAAACTGTCACATTGTGTACTGATTATTTGGGAAATGAGGGCAAGATGTGAAGAAAGTGTTGATAAAGGAATGGAAACATCAAATACATGAATTTATTTAAATAAGGGGAGAATATCCTCCACGCCATTTTCAAATATTATTAACTTTGGCGTAATGGACTAGCGTGGTGGGTGTGGTAGACATTAAATGAAAACATCTGTAGGAATGATCCTGTGAGAATACTTCTCTTTTGGTGTGACCGGTAGAAATGAAGCGCGTTTAAACATGTTGGACTTACCAGACAGTCTGTCTCCAGGTGTGACGTCATATGGCGGAGGTAGAGTATTGTCATGAGTGGTATGGGATAAACATGTTTTTACGGATTGGTTCAGGCGAATAACGTCTGTGATTTGCATTCGGAAGTCCCTAGATCAATTCCCGTAGATTCGGTCACATTGATCTTAGGTTACTCACCGTTTTCGCTGTCTGCAGGCGAATGTTGCAATGGTGTGTGCCACAGGATTTCCTTTCCCTTTCATTCCATTTCCTTTGCATCTTTCACCTGTGCTTCTAGGCTCCCGGGATCGATTTCCGTCGCTTGCTCACTATGGCCTCGGATTTTTCATGGGTGTCGCTAGTCTGCAGGCGAATGTCGGAGTGGTGCACGCTAGCGCGATTTCCTTTCCCTTTCATTCTATTTCAGTTGCGTCTTTCACGTGTGCTTCGAGGGTCCCGGATCGATCCCCGTCGGTCGCTCACTATAGCATCGGGACTTTCGTGGTTTTCGCTACTCTGCAAGTGAATGCCGGAGTGGTGTATACTAGCACGATTTCCTTTCCTTTCATTTTATTTCATTCGCATATTTGTGCCTTTAGGTTTCGCCGCGTATGGTGAATGTTTACTCAAGGATACTTGTCCCTTGCTCGGTTGACGGATCGTTCAGCAACCTCACGACCCAGGCACCCGAATCTGCATGAAGACCTACGATCATACCGGAACTTCGCTGCGCGCCTCTCTAAATTAATGAACATGCGCGAAGACCTACGGAACATCCGAAAATCTGTGTAATCTTATATTTCAATAAATATAAGAGCTTAGACGCTTTAATCGCCGTTTTAGTATTAAATTTCAATATATAATCGATCTTAAAAGGTTTGTGGCTCCTCTATATATAGGGCGACCTCGGGCATTGAACTCCATACTGTTAATTATCTCCAAGGTGTAAACGTCGTTGTTCTCTCAGAAAATAATCGGCTTTCTAAAGTGTTATGAAGGTGAAGAGGCACTCATTTCCTTGAAGAAGGGTTAATACGTTATTACATCAAAGTAAAGATGGACTTCGAAAGATGTATGTAGCACATTACATGACTTTCAAGCAAGCTCTTAATCATGGACTACAGATAACAAAAATCTATCGTGTGCTACAAATTCGACAGTCGCAGTGGTTAAAACCGTACCTGGCATTTAACAACAGACTACGACAATAGGCAGCAAAAGATTTGGACCTCTACAAACTGTTCAACAAAGCTATGTTCGGAAGAACTATGGAGAACCTGAGTAACCATATGAATATACGACTGGTTACAAATGAGAAGACCTGAAAAGTTGATTGCTAAGCCTACGTTTTCGATCGAACAATATATGCTACCATCCTAGCTGTTGTGCATATGGCATCCCGACAGATTGTGTTCAACCAGCTGATATACATTGGAATGAATGTGTTGGACATCTCCAATGCTTTAACGTATCACTATCATTATGATGTGTTGTTACCGTATTATGGAGCCTAAAACCCTGAAGCTTATGTATATAGATACTGATTCATTCATTCATCGAGTGAGAACTAAAGATGTGTACCAGGACAAGCTACATTTTCTTGATCACCTAGATACACCTGATTACCCTGTCCACCATATATGCCACACCACTCAGAACAAGAGGGTGCTTGGGAAATTTAAAATTGAGGCTAATGGTAAAATCATCCAGCACTTTGTCGGACTCAGACCTAAGATGTATGCACTAGATATCCACAGCTCAATGATAAAAATATTAAAGGTATAAAACGTTCTGCTATTAAGCAGCACGTCACGTTCGAAGGTTAAACTGACTCTCTTAAAACCAGAGAAATATAGGAACGACCATGACTCTGATCCTGTCACGTCAGTATGCTCCTGCCACAGTGCAAGTGAATAAAATTACATTGACTCCATACGACGATAAAAGAGTTATTGCCGAGGAATGGCATAACGACATATGCATATGTGCATTACAGCATTACATATAAAGCGTATACAAATTAAGTCGAATATGAAGATTTTCTCCGTGAGTCTACAATTTAAAAAAAAATGGAAGTTTACTCATTTGCGGTGTATGCAGCTAGCAGACACCTGGTGAATAAACACGTATAAGAAGATGGAAGGGGAGGTGCTAACCCTGCCATTAGGAGCAATTCTACAGCTAGTCTAAGGCTATATAAAGGAGAGAGACACTTAAAACGAACTAAAATAAGAGTATGAAGTAAAGCTTTTCAATTAAGACTTTCAAATAATAAAAGCTGAATAAAACGCCGCAAATTCACTAAAAGTTACTCGAGGCTTCTCTGGTTACGTGGCGGTGTAACGTGATTTTACGTTTATGTCATCTTTCGTGGTTACGTGATTATGATACGTGTTTACATGGCTGCTACGTGTTGTTACGCCTTGTTACGTGGTTACGTGCTTAAGTGACGTTGGTTGCTTTTGTTTAAGGGCATTCAACTTCTGAGTCATTATGGGCCCTTCTATAACAGATACTGGCAAATGCCAGAGATAAAGATTAGTAGAATATTTCATGGCAAAGGCCAGAGATAAAGCTGAATAAAAAAATTAAACTACATAAATAATAACTAAATAAACAAACCTTTAAACAAATGCCAGTAATAAATAACAATATAAAATGATAGCAAAATCCAGAGATAAATATCAGTATAGAAATATAGCACAAGTCATATATTAATACAGATATATAAAACTAAACCGATGAGTATAAAGCACCTTATATTAAGATGATTTAATCAGCATTTGGAAATTTACTTTAGAAACAAAATTAAAAATCCTATGAACCGCTTGCTTATCATCCGCTAAAACCTGTGCAAAACTGTACGGCAGTTGCAGAAAGTCCCGAAGATGTGCTAGAGCAATACACTCTAGCAACACGCGGCGGACCGAAAGACCTTCGCCACAAAGTGGAAAACTAGGAGCAGGGTCACCCTTAAAAAGATAACTGTGCGTAAAAGTACAGTGAGCGATACGCAACCGAGCGAAAATCACCTCCTCGCGGCGAGATACGCAAGAAGTTACCCAGTTTATCGGAATATCTTTAAATACCCTAAACTTGTTTCCTCGGAGAGCCAACCACTCCTCGCGCCAGCACGACAGCACCGCTCTCCGCACAACAAGCCTGAAGTCTTCCGACGTTACCCGAGGTATTATAACACTGGGTTCTGTGGTTGCCGCCTTAGCTGCCAAATCCACAAGTTCATTCCCATCAAGCAAACGTGATCAAGTATTCAAGCACACTGCACATTAACGCCAGAAGCGTTTATAACATGGAGGGCATCCTGGATTCGCTGAACAATGGGGTGGTAGTTGTACAGCTCACGAAAGCTCTGAAGAGCACTTAGAGAATCATTCAAAATGAGACAGTATCCCAATTTTTGACTGCGCACATGCAAACTGGCTCGGTATATGGCATACAGCTCTGCACTATAAATCGATGTGCTATCATGGAAAACGAATGTATAGGGTTCGGTTCCATGGACATAAGCACAATCAACACCGTTGGTGTTCTTAGATCCATCGATGTAAATTAGAATTCGGTCACTGTAACCGTCATAAATTCTAAAAAAACAGGTGCAGATACTAAAAGAAGGAATCGTCGACCTCAGATATACCGCCATCCCAAGATCCACGTGAGATGTCGTACATAACCAAGAGGGAAAAACCCTCTGCCGCTTAGCGAACATGCTAGGCATTTCAATGTCGTACTTTCTTAGTAGCTCCCGGAAACGAACACCTGCAGGGCTTGGAATAATGGAGCTATTCCTAAAACCTTCGTCCAGTGCAGTGTGAGAAAAAGAAGCGAACGTTGGATGTTGAGGCATACACTTAAGCGCACAGCCATAATTTCCCAAGAGGATTTCACGCCGATAACGCACAGGAGGTTCTGCAGATTCGGCGTAAGGCTTAGAACTGGACTAGTGGGAAAGTCACCAATAGCCACTCGAATGCCTCGGTTATGGACTGCGTCTAATCCCATCAGCACATATGGTCGTGCTGAATAATAAATGATACACCCATAATCCATTTTTGATCGGACAAGTGCGCGATATAGCCGCAGCAAAATAGTCCAATCAGCTCCCCAAAATTTGCAACTTAATATCCGGAAAATATTCAGAGAACGGTCACATCGCACTTTCAACTGTGCTATATGCGATGACCAACTAAGTTTCCCATCAAACGTCAACCCCAGGAATCTCGTTGAATCTGCGAATGGTGGTACATCTGGACCGAATCGGAGCGAAGGTGGTAACCGTCTCCCAGAGCGTGAGAAGTTCACACAAATCGACTTCTCAATTAAAAAACGAAAGTCGTTTTTAGAACTCCAGTCTTGGAGATTACCAAGCAGTGCAGCATACGACGTTCCAAAAACGGCGTACGCAGAGGCCCCGGCAAAGTCGCCTGCGAAAAATCTTGACGATACCCCTAGAGGAACATATTTAGAGATAGAATTAATTGCTATAGCAAACAGTGTAACGCTTAGTACCGCTCCCTGAGCTACTCTGTTCTCCTGAACAAAAAGGTTCGAAAAAACCGAGTCGACCCTTACTAGGAAAACGCGGTCCTTCATAAACTCCTGAGTGAACTGTGGTAAGCGTCCACGTATCGCAACACGTATCAGAAGCCGTCTTGAGGTCAATAATTATCGCAACGGTTTGACATTTTTTTATGAATCCGTTTGATATGTGTCGACAATGACACGAGGTGGTCCATTGCTGAACGGCGCCTCCGAAAACCGCAGCACTGGGTGTTGGTCAATCGGTTGTGAGTTTCCAACCACCATACCAACCGTCCATTGATCATGCGTTCCTTCACCTTGCAAACGCAACTGGTGAGGGAAATAGGACGGTAGCTGGACGGGAGATGACGATCATTTCCAGCTTTCAAAATGAGTATGACAGAGGTCTCCGTCAACTTTTCTGGAAAAGTGGCATCAACCCAAACACGGTTATAGACCTTGAGTAGGAAAGCCTTACCTTCAGGAGAGAGCTGTCGGAGCATTTGTACGTGGATGCAATCAGGTCCTTGTGCTGATAGTCGCGTAGATGAAAGAGCGTGTTCTAAATCCGACATGGTGAAGAGGCGAATGTAATCTTTAAGATTTCCTGAACGAAAAAGAAACCTTGATATTCAACCTGAGTCTTAACAGGAAGGAACTCGGGTGAATAGTTGTCTGAGCTAGAAACTTTGGCGAAAGCACAGCCAAATGTGTTAGCCACGTCAAATGCATCAACAACAGCTCCTGCAGCTGTTTTAAGACCGGCAATTGGCATGACGATCGATTTCCCGTCCACATACCTTAACTTATCCCAAACAACAGAGGAAGGTGTATGTCGATTAAAGGAAGCTACTAACTTGCTCCATGATGCGTTTTTGCTATCCTTTATAATATATCTAGACTTGGCATGCATTGTCTTGTATTCAGTTAAGTTATCCAGTGTGGGGTGACGCTGGAAAACTCTAAGAGCACGCCTGCGAGCAGGAATGGCATTTCGGCACTCTTCCGTGCACCAAGGGACTGTAAATCAACGAGGATTGGTAGTCGACCGTGGAATAGCTTGCTCAGCAGCCGAAAGAATCTTCTCTGAGAGATGTTGGACCAAAACATCCACACAGTCGTGCTCATTGTAATTAAACACAGCCAACTGGGAGTAAAGATTCCAGATGGCTGAATCTAAGCGCCAACTAGGTAGGTGTGTGGAACATATATCCTGTGTTAAGAGACTAATAAGACAAGGAAAGTGGTCAGTAGAGTGTAAATCAGAGATTTCATTCTATTGCAAGGTAACTGCTAACTGTGGTGAACTAACTGCTATATCAAGGTGTGAAAAAGTGCTGTAGGAGTCTGAGAAAAATGTAGGCTCTCTGTTGTTCAGAAGAGCTAGGTTATTATTGTCCAGAAACTCAGCAATTAATTTACCTCTCGCATAAGAACTGAGATGAACCCCAAAGAGGGTGATGCGCATTAACGTCTCCCACCAACAGAATAGGCGTTGTAAACTGAGAGAATAAATCTTCTAAATCCATGAGCGAGAGGTCATCGGATGGAGGCAGGCAAATGTAACAGATGGTAAATCGGATGGATTGCAGTTTAATCCTTACAGCCACTGACTGGATGTCAGACTATATGGATACAGATTCCACAAATACATCATCTCTGGTGAGCATCTTAGTGCCGCCGGGCGCAGGAATACCTTCTTCCGGTGTTAGATCACATCGTGCTAAGGTATGTCGTCTAAGTTGAAAGCTGTCTTGCGGACGGAGTTTAGTCTCTTGTAAATACACGACCAAAGGCTCATACTTGTTGAGCAGAAGTTCAAGCTCTGGTCGATGAGTTCTAATTCCAAGGATGTTCCATTGTAGGATAGCCATTAGAATTATAACGGGATAAGTTCTTAATTGTAGAGGGTTACTACGTTGTGGAAAGCGCTGGTCTAATCCATTTTCCCTTTGTTTAGGTGTCGGGCTAACACCTGAACGGAGGATTTATCCTACCTCTTTTTCACTGTCGTTCTGGCAGAGTATGCAGAATCCCCTGTTCCATCTCCTCCACGGGAGAGGACCACTTTCCAATAGAAAACCTCGGTTCGGGAACCTCGAAGCGATTGAAAGTGGATATCGGCGAAGATGTAGGTCGCCGATCCGAGTCCTTTACAGAAGATTCCTCTGAAGAGGATCTCCGAGCAGATGTTTGAGGACTTTTTCTTCCCTTAGATATTCCGGGTAGAGACCTTTCATTTTTTTTCAGGAAGTCAGTTCGGTTATAACTGGTATTAAACTTTATCTGTGGTACATTATAAGTTACAAGCTTGCCAGTCTTATTGCTTGAAGTAGATGATCTTGATGCTGAATTTACTGAAGGGATCTTTGCAGGTGTTGTAGCAGATGTAGAAGTGAATTTCGTGGGCATTGGTAGTGATTTGGCCACGAGAATATTTTCTGAAATTGTGGCCCCACTAGTATCGCTTGTTTGATTGCGATTTCTCGGCACGGCACCGGTTTAGCTTCAACTGAGCTATAGGTACCGGACCTCGGGTCAGAGGGTTGGCGGACATGCAGGAGTTTTCGGGCTTCCGAGAAGGAAACCTTCTCCCTAACCCGGATCTCCCGGATCACCCTTCCCTCTGTAAAATAGGGCCATTCTCGGGAACTAAATGGATATTAACCACTGCAATTAACGCATGTTGGAGCTAATGTACATGCTCGCTCGTGTGAGAATTCTCCACAGTTAACGCAGGTAGCTTCACCGAAACAGAAATCACTTGTATGGCCAAAGCGCTGGAACTTATAGCATCTGAGCGGGTTGGGGATATATAGCCGAACTTTAATGGCTTCATACCCTGCCGTAATCCCTTGAGGTAGTTCTACCTGATCAAAGATAAGAAACATGGTACGAGTAGGCACAAATTTACCACCTTGTCTCCGCTGAACCCGATATACAGATGTCACACCGTGATCTTCTTGATTCTCTTGAATCTCTTTAATGGACATAGCGTCCAATGTACTGGTATTTACAACACCGCGCGAGGAGTTCAAGATCTTGTGCAGCTCCACTCTGGATATCCATCTAACAAGTTGGCTTTCAAGATAGTCGCCGCCTGGGATGCTGAATTTGCTTCAACCAGGAGCGTGCCATTTTGACTTCTGATGCACGATTTCACAGGATCAGCTATTTTATTGAGACCCTTATGTACTATAAAACGATTCACCGATGTAAACTTCTTACCTTCCTCGGTTCTATCAATTACTAGGTAGCGGGGGTCACGGTAGAAGCTTTAGGGGCCGCCGACTGGTCTGCGTGCAGTTCTCTTCCCCGGATTCGGAGGCCTCCACCGTTGGTCCGTCCTTTACCTTTTACAGGTATCTCGGTGTTTAAACATTGACCTTAGACACTGCTTAACACCAAACATCGCCTTTGCAAGATAGCTCACATACTTAGTAATTGTATATCTTTGACTAAATGTCATTTTTGCAACAACGTTCAGAAAGGCTCAAAACATCGTGGATGGAAGAATGGCATATAAAATGTACCACGTACATATTGCGTAAATATTTACATAATTTATAATAATACAAGTTAATTAAACATAACACGACAGTTAAACAGATGCTTAATTGCAAAATGCCCAGCTTCGGCATATTACGAAGGAAATGTAATACATCGTTAAAGATGGGATAAATTCATTCGTTAAAAGCCATTAACGACTCATAATTCAAAATATCGGTAGTTTCGGCTTACCATTTCCGAGAGAAATTAAAACGTCACAATAAATATTTTTAACGAGCTAATACCTCTCCAATGACTAAATAATTACTATTCTTTCAATAAGATATTATTTTCATATCGACATACCCGTAAAAAGCTAAAAATTCATATTTTCCAAATGTTAAAGTCTTCCACATACACAAAAAGAAAAAGTTTAGTAAAACTACCCTTACTTAATAAACCGTTGTATTTATTTCCAATCACATTTTTAAATTTTACCTACCTAAATGTCATACCCGCGATAATGAATTATATATTATAAACTTAAACGTTTTCTCGTCAATTACATTAAATAAGGCTATACATGGCTTCACAATATTTATTTGCGTCATAGATAGCTTAGCGTTACCATTAAACGTATTAATACATACCAAGCAAAATGCTGTAGAAAATAATACCCTGGATCGCTTCATCGCCTTTCTGCTCAATGATGAGCGCAATCAAAGCGCTGATTACCATGGCAAGCATAGGAAAAAACGCTATGAGCCAGATAAGTATATACAGTTTGTTGTCCTACAAAACAAAGAGAAAGGGATTTAAAATTCACTACAGATTAGGAATGACGAAGAAAATAACAAGAAGTTAAAAATAAAAAAAAGACGTCTTCGTAAATCGGAACATCTACGTGAAGGCGTCCATGCAGAGTCCCAGAGTGTTGCAACCTCCTATATTCTGTAAGCGTAGTAAAACTCAAGATAATCTGATGTGTTACATTCACATGCCTTTATTTACCCTCTATCGCTTAATAGTTGATAAACAAGAATGCTTACGTAAGTTTATCTACCTATTCACTTCTTTTTAATCGAGATAAACCTTTACAGAAACAGCTGCATTACACACTTCGCTATAAATACATAGGGAATAACGATAGTAAAATGTTTAAGAACCGGATGCTATACGCCGAACTTAAAATTTCATACTCCTTCCAAAACATTGCGAGAAACAGTTTTATTGAACATCGACAGGACTTTAATAGAATGGCCAAGAATTTAAAGTTCGAACCATTAATATTCGGATATCTCGGAGAAAGCTCATGCCTTAAAAAGGTTAATTGAAATATATTGTGTACTTTAAAAAGGTCTACATTTTTGTGTGATACGTTTTCTTCTATCGCTTAACGTTTACCAGGTATACTACAAGATTATGCAATTTTCCTTCAAAATGAAGAGCATTTCCAGAAATTTGAAAATATACATGTTATTTATCAGGTGAGTATCTTTAATGTGTGGTGTTTCAAACAAAAAATTAAAAATGTCCAAAAATGTTCCATGTAAAGGATACTTTGAGGATTAGATTTTCCTGTAAATCTTCGCGTTGTATCTGAAACTCAATACCAAGTTTAATATTTATCCGACATATCGCTTTTGAGTTGTGCTGTTCAAACACACACACACACACAAATATTTTGTTTAACTGGAACTTATTTCCGGGCTGTTTTGCCGTGGTCTGCTGGAGATAGATGTACCAGACGTTTCGTCTACAGCTACGGTAGACATCTTCAGTGGCGCTGTCGAAGTCTTCTAGGAGAAGGTTGGGTTGCGTATAAAATGCCGGCTTTTGGGGGGGGAAAGATATGAAGGAAAGTTCGGAAAGGTGGACGAGGTTCCGCATGAGCACCCTCGATAGTACGTACCCATGCGGGGGTAAGTGCTTCTGCTCTAGGGTAGGAGCAGAATGAAGGATGTGCGGGGTGACTACCATGGCCGAGGCCCTGACAGGCACCTGTTGATTAGGAGAGGCTTCGGGGAGAAAACCTTTTGAGAAGGATTTACTGCGCACCGAGGTGCTTGATGTGGCCTCTAAAGAGGCCAAAATGTTAAGGACGCCAACTCCCAGGTGGCTCGTGGGCCCGCCAAGGTGGAAGTGAGGTCTGAAGGCGTCCGGACCTTTCACTTGCACGTTGGCGGGTGAGGGCATGGAGCTGCAGCGAGACATCTTTTGCGGTGGGGTTGGTTGTTGAGGCTGCGCCGATGGAGAGAAAAGCGGCGGAACGGCGGAGGTAGCGGTGGTGTGGTCGATGCGGTTGTCGGATGGTTTAGTTTGTATAGTCATGTCGGCAGTTGTTACGTGATGTGGCATTTGGTTGGATTCAATCCTACAAAGTTTTCGGTGAATTGATTCAATGGCTTCAGAAGTATCGAGGTTGCCCGGAGTGAGTGGAAGTGTCGTGCAGCGTGGCGGAATGGTTTGGTGTTTGCGTTGAGTTTGCGCTCCAGGGTCCGGAGCCGTGGAGAAGCAGCTAACATCATATGGTTGATGTGATGGGCAAAAGCTCGAAGATATGCCAGAATAGACTCTGCGAGGTCGGAAGTTCCTTGCTGGGAAGCCGGTGCTGATGATGTAGGCTGAGTATTACGCAGCAGCGATGAATCTGGAGGGGAGTGATTTGATTTGCCAGGGTGGCTTGATTGATCGCTGGAACAGATAATGATGCCATACTGCGCTCTGGAGTCGGTTGAGGTCGCTGGTGAATCCTTGGATAGAGCGGACACGCTGCTTGAAACGTGCAGTGGTTGGCGCCGCTGCAAGTGGCGGAGTATCACCGTCGGTGGGTCAGGTCGTGCCCGGTGCAGGAGGCCGTTACAGAGGGTGCGCCACAGTAGTGGCAGCGTGGCGGTTGCGTGTAGTTTTTGGCCATGTGGCCGTAGCAGCTGCAGCGATGGCAGGGCGAGTGACGAGTAGGGCGACTTTCCTCTATTCGGCGGACTTGTCCAAACAGATTCAGGCCGGTCAGGAGTGCTGCAGTGAAGTGTGCCCGGTCCAGAAACGTCAGGCCCACCAGCCAGTGGAGTAGGTTCTTTAGCGGAGGCGATCCTTGAGACGCGGACGATTGACGGCCAGAACGGCTGAGCGGCCTCTATGATCATCGCCTCAGGAAGAGGGCGGTGGATCCCACAAACCACGGCGCTGAAGGAGTCGTAGCGGTCTGTGGGATGTGGCGGTGTGGCTGTCACCTGGGCAAAGTTGCGATGTATGGAGACTGTAGGAGGTCCAATAGCACAGGGCGAGGCCTGGCGACATTGAGGAGGTGTGGTACTGACCGAGGTAGCTGGCGGTGGCGGTGGCGCAGCGGAGTAGTGATCCTTGCAGCGGTGTTTTGTGCCGTAGAATGAGGTGCAATGAGGACTCGAGCATCCAGAGGCGGTGTGGGGTTGACTGCTGTGCTAGGTGGTGTTAACGGAAGTGTGGTGCCAACTGGAGCGGCATCCGGAGTGTCCCGCGGCGGTACGTTGTCCACAGAAGCAGCCGGCTTCATCAGCCGAGCCGGCATCGAGAGAGGCGAGGCGGTGTCTCTTCTTCTTGGCTATGCAGAGCAGATGTTCACAATTCGAAGTCCAGGAGCAGAGGGGAGGAGAAAATGATTTAATCACTTACCCCATTCCCTATGGGAGTCGGGACTGAGAGTGTGCAACTCACCAATAGTCGGCATACCCACTAAAACTCCTCCACCGGAAGGAAAATAAGAAGAAGGAAAAAGAGGAATTCGGTGTGATAGTGCGGCTGTACCGCTCTTGCACCAGTGGTATGGATATATTAGCCGGCCATAAGGGCCTAAGCCAGGTGAAGATGAGGCGCCAGGACGTAAGCATTACCTAAGCCCTGCTTACGCCCTTGGGAATTCGAAGTGAGGAATTAAAGGAATTAGGGTGATGCGTTTCCGGATGGTGACCCCGTCATTACTGGTCGTAATTTGTTTACTGTCCTGAAATATAGATGGACATAGTCATTAATGTTAATTAAATAAGTGAAGTTAGTTTGCTGCTTAGACCTCAGGCAGTGTTGGAACACATGCTAAGATGTCCCCCTTGAGGGGGTGTCGTTCTGCCAGGGCCTCAAGGTCTGTAGTCCACCTGAAGCAATCGATTGTTTAGGATTAGTATGCTTGCTAGAATTCGACTGTTAGCCTCGACACTGATATTGATATTGACGATGAGCCGGGTCATTAGATTTGTGTTTCATTTATAACTAATTTAGTGTTTTCCAGTCATATCCAGTTGATTTGCCTTGGTCGAATATTGAGTGCCGCCTACAACACAGCATACCCAATCACGGAGCAGCTGCACACAGACGGCACTCTGGTGGGGCTGCACGTCCCCCCGGGTCCGCCTTCACTCAAAGAGTAAGGACTTCAAGGGGCACTGTGTCAAGTTAGAAAGTGACCATGCCGTGGCTAGTGCGTGTGTTTTTGTGTCTAATTACGTTCGTATTAGGGCGTCTAGGAAGTCTTGGATATTGATTTCTGGTTCCTCCAGGCCAATGTTTCTATCAAACAGTGAAAGAGGTCTTTTGTGTTTATTTCTGTCGTTGTTATAGTTACCCAAAATCACGGATTAGATGGTTGAAGTTTTTGTTCTTTCTGTTGTATAAGTTGTAGATTAATGAATTCTTCTATAGAGTGAAGCTTTAGCTCCTCGTGAACCAGATAAGCTGGGGTGACCACCGGGAGTTTCGTGTAACTCTAATTATTCTATTTTGAAGGGTTTGTAGCCTATGTAGGTGTGACTTTGCAACTATCCCCAAACTGGTGCTGCAAAAGCTATTAGCGTTTTACACATCGTGAGGCCCATGTTTAATTGAAGTTGGCTGTTGATGTTTATGATAGGGTAGCGTTTGTTTAGTTGGCTATTGGCCTTTGCCCTTACACTATTTATGTGTTGTTTCCAGGTGAGACCTTGGTGCATAGTAACCCTAAGTAGGTTACCTGGTTCTTCCACTCTATTCTTTGGCCAAGGGCGGTTGCGCATGTCTAGGTAGTCCTTGTTGTACTCTCTTCGTAAAAATTATTGACTGGCATTTGTTGGTGTTTATTTTAATTCGCCATTTTGTGTACCATGGCTCTAACTCATTTAGAGTATTCTGTAGCCGTAGGTGTAATATCCTGGGCTGTGTGGACTGCGTTACTAGTGCCGTACCGTCGGCGTATATGTAATTTTCAGTACGCGTGAATTCTGGCATGTCATTAATATATAGATTAAAGAGTGTCGGTCCGAGCAAACTTCCTTGTAGAACTCCCGCCCTGATAGGCCTAAGGGAGGAGGAGGAATTCTCCGCCGATGCGCCGAACTGTCGTTCGCTAAGGTAATCTCTGATAAGGGCTATCATGCTGTCGGCAAAGTTGAGTAACTTGAGTTTATGAATGAGACCCGCATGCCATACTTTGTCAAAAGCATGCTCGTTGTCTAAGAATATGGCACCCGTAGTTTTATTGGTATTGAAACCTTTGGTAATTAATTCGGTTAATCTTAAGAGTTGAAGCGTCGTTGTTCTGGGACTACAAGGTTGTTTTTCAGAATCTGTGAATTCATTCGTTTTAGAATCACTTTTTCTAATACTTTCCCAATTGTGCATAATAGGCTAATGGATCTGTAGCTTGGGGGTAACTTTAGATCTTTGTTTTGCTTAGGGAGCATTATAATTTTTACCACTTTCGATTGTGGCGGGGATCTACCTTTGTCCAGGGTGTAATTAAATATTTTGGCGCTCCCCGCAGGAGATTCTTTGGAACCACATTGGGTATTTCGTCAGGCCCGGGAGGCTTCCTGTTGGACAGGTGGGCGATGATCCAAACTACTTCACCAGCATTTGTGTTTTTACATTTAATTATGTGCGATGGAATAATCTGTTTGATTTATTTCGGTCTCAATTTCTTGTATTTGATTGGCTTGCCCCCCTATGAGGTTGGCCTTGAAGGTGTCTTCCAGATTCGACGCAAAGACCTCCGCCTTGGCCTGAGATGTTTCAGCTATCGTGTTAGTAATTTGATTAATTAGTGGAGGTATGTTTGTTTTAGAACGCGTGAGGCATTTTGCTATGCACCACACTGAGATTGGTTACGGGTTTAGTTTTTCAAGGGTTTGATTCCATTGGTTACCTACATCTTCCCTAGTTCGGGCTTTTGTCTCGTTCCTGAGCTCGATGTATTCTTGTTAATGAATCGGAATCCTAGTTCTTTGCCATTTGCGCCTTGCCCTATTGCGATTCTGGTGCAATGATTTAATGTCTGTCGGATATTGGGCGTTAATTGTAAGTTTGTAGTTTAGCGGTACACATTTAATTGTTGCTAGTTATATTGCTAAGCCTAACTTGTCTATAGCTTTATCTTGCGATTGTGTCGAGTTTATTTCTAAATCGGGGAGATAGGGCTGAACGGTATACTTGAACTCTTTCCAATCTTCTTTATTGTAATTTAACCTAAGTGGCTCCGTTTCAAAAGCAACCGGAAGCGCATTTTCCATTAGAACGGTAAGTGATCTGAGGTTAATTCATTTAAAACGTTACATTTTATATTCAACGAATTGTTTTTCATTATGGCAATGTCTAGAACGTCTGGCATGTGATTATTGTCATATGGTATGTGAGTAGACTCTTCAGGGCCGTGTATGAGAAAGTTTGTATTATTAATGTAGTTTAATAATTTGTACCCTGCGTATTCGGGTTTATACTATGCCATAGCGGATGCTTACAGTTATAGTCACCGGCCGCTATAACCTTCACCCCTAAATTCATAATTTTGTCTATGTCCCCTGTATCTACATCTCACGGAGGGTTATAAACTGATGCCAGTGTTATTTCTGTTTTAAACGAGAATATATTAATTGCTGTAGCTTCCAGACGTTTTAAATCTGTAACATGCATTTGATGATGTCTAATGTTGGTTTGGACGACAATTGATGTCCTCCCTCCCCTTCGGTCTCTGTCTGCCCTGTAAACCGCGTACCCAGGGATCGAAAAGCGGTCTATGTCCCCTATATGGGTTTCGGTAAGTAACGCGATTTGTATTCAATTACTTTGGAGGAAGTCTGCTAAATCCTTAAGTTTTCTGCGTGCTCCTCGGCAATTCCAGTGTATAGTGCGAATCTTATCTGAGCTAACCATGGCAGTGGTTGTGAACATTGGGGATCAGTTCCATGATGAGGTGTAGCGTCTGCGGTGTGTGAGTCCCTTGTGAGAAAAAAATCAGAGAGCCTTTCTAATTGTCCCTCAAGGAAATCCATGCGGACAGTGCTTTTGGACCTGCCAATTACATGCATTACTTTGCACACGACCGTGCTTGATCTAGTCGGTATTCTATTTCCCTGACCGGGAAGGGGGAGCGACTTTTGGGAAGGAGGGCTGGGCCCTCCTACCTTCTTAGTGGGTATTGAATGTGTGATTTTTGTGTTCTGTTCCTGTCGAGGGGATCGCACATTCCTTGCTGGGTCCGCGTCGGTGACTAGACGGGGGGCCTCAGCCGCAGGTGCTCGGCTACTGGGGCTGGTCGCGTCCGGCCTTTCTTGTCCCTAATAAGCCACCCTGCGTCGTGCATTTCTGCACTGCACCTAGCGGCAGCATTTGTATAGTTCCTAGTGTTTGCCTTCTTACATTCTCTAGGGGGTTTTTGCGGCTGCGTGCGCTTTGTTTGCACAGTCTTCGTGACTGCGGCGTGGTAAGCGTTGCAACCGCGCCAAGTTGCACCGTGGCCTCTATGGCCGCATAACACGCAGTTCTGTTCCGCAGACGGAACGGTGCGCGTTCCTGAGGGGTGATGCCCTGAACATTTGGTGCAGACGTAGTTGGGGACCTACATTGTCTCTGTACGTGCCAGAACATCTCGAATTTGGTACATTGCTTTTGGCTCGGGATCGGTCCTATACCTTCCTACCTTAAGTCTGAAGTGTGCCAAGTAAGTGAGGTCCAAAGGTTTGCTACTCTCTAAGGTACATGCCACCTCGACGAGGTACATTGGCAGTGGGGTGCGACGCCAGTTGCGTTTGCGCATTTGTACGGCTCTAAGCGCCGTTATCCCTACATGTACTAAGTATTGCTTAAGCTCGTCTCCGGTGAGCTCGGCATACAGTCCTTTGATGACAAACCTAGCTGTCCTCTCACGGGGATTGGGGTACAAGTAAAACTGTACGCCTTTTACCTTTAGGTATTCTACCAATTTTTGGTAGTCACTAAGGCGGGACAATTTGACTGCAAAGTCACCAGTGTTTCATGCGGTTGTGATTGTGTATTCGTATGTGGTGTACTGGTATTGTCAAAGTCACGGACGATGATGTGTATTTTTGCTGCCTGGCTTTTGTGTATGAAGACCGGCGCAAGGTTTGATCTCTTGGAATTTAGTGTGTTTGTGGGTGAGTTTGGAATGGCACTCTCCGTGGTCGCTGTGTCAGTGTCCTGTCTGTTGTCCGTCGAGATGCTGGCTAGCGTTGAGGCTGGAGTGGTAGGAGTAGGTTTCTTAGGTGCGGGAGATTTTTGTGTATGTTTTGAGGTAGGATTCGCGGGCTTGGGTATGGTGAAAGAGGATTTGGGAGGGTTTCTGCGTAGAGTCATGATTGTCTTCTCAGCCGAAGAGGTGGTTGCCTTCGAGTTTCCTGCCATTGCTTTAAGGTGTGTTTGTGTGTGTGTGTGTGTGTGTGTGTGTAAGAAAAAGGTGTGTGTTTAAACCCTAAGGGAGGCTTAGCCTAAAAGAAACAGGAAAAGAAGAAAGTAGTTTAAGAAAAAGAGCAGCTAGCGAGCGCTAAAAAGCACGGGTATACAGATGGCCGGACCTCAGAGAGGTGTTTAAGCAAGTCTTTCGACTGCTTGCTGTGGCCGTATTTACCCTACTCGTCTAAACCCGGGTGCGCACGCTCAAAGAACTAGCAAAGGCTTTGGTATTGCTACTGCGACGATGCCGAGCCGTATCCAGCGGTGGCTGCTTCTTTGCAGCGGACCGCTTCTTCTTTCTTGTCTTGGAACTCTTCTAGTAGTTGTTGTCTGGTCGAGATCTCGGAGCGAAAACCCCAGCCGGCTTATTTTATTCGAGTGGAGGAGAAAATGGTTTAATCACTAACCTCAGCCCCAATTGGAGTCGGGACTGGGAGTGTAGGACTCACCAGAAAATCGGCATACCTACTAAAACTCCTCCACCGGAGAGAAAAGTCAAGGGTGTGGATGAGGCAGTACCGCAATATTTACCTGCGGATTCAAGGTGATAGATATTGGCCGGCCGCATGGGCCTAAGCCGGGTGAAGGAAGGTGCCAGGACGTAAGCATGACCGAGACCCTACTTGCGCCCTTGGGAATTCAGGGTGAGAAGGTGTAGGAAGTTTGAGTGGATGTATGTTAGGATTTAGGGTGGTTACATGGGCTTCCGACGTCCTCGGTAGTGAGTAGCTGGAGCACTCTCTGTGGGCCCCCATGGGGCTCATCTATTTGCTGTGGAAGTCCTTGTTGTATAACGGCATCCAGCGTCGTCTGGAGGGCAGATATCTCCTCCAGGATGAGTCTTCTGACGTTCATGTAATGCTCCTCGAAGTAGCTTGGCAGTTTAGTTCGGCTAGGAAGTAGTGGTACTAGTTTTGCTGCGAGTACTATGGAACTGTGTTCCTCTTGAAGCTTGGTGAGTACCTCCTCCAGGTGGGCCAGTTTGGTAGTGATGATTAGTAGCTCTGCCTGCACATCAGCTCTGCCTGCACATCCTCCAGCTTCTGCAGGATCTCAGGAGGGGTGGTATTGTTGCTTGTGAAGTTTCTTGGCATTTCTGCTAGTGCAGGAGGCCCGTTCTGCTCAACGGTCGACAACAAGCTTGCCCGGTGAAGTGGTCGTGTCTCCGGCAGGTTGCACAAAAGGGTCGACGACGAGTTAAATCGTGCTGCTGGCAGACAGACGTCAGGTTAGGTGCCCCACAGTAGTGGAACCGTGGCTGCGCAGTACAGACTACCTCGCTGTGCCCGTAAAGGCAGCAGTGTCGGCAAGGCGGCATCCATTCTGAGCGGCTTGGTTCAAACCTTAAGCTCTTGCCCAAGAACTGAAGGCCGTCGGAAAGGTCAACGTCGTAGTGTTCCTTTTCCCGAAAGAAAATGCGCACGAGTGGTGTTGGGCCCTTCCGCGATTGGATTCTGGTAGCCTTTAAGGCTGATGGCCAAAGCTGCTGTACGCAGCTTAGGATGGTCTGCGTCGGTAGTTGCTGGTGAACGCCCACAACCACAGCGCTAAATTTACCATAGCGCTCGGTTTGGCCTTCACCAGGCGTACCGGCGTCGAGAGGTGCCCTGTCGTCCGGGACTTCAGAGTGATGCGGCGATGGCGGCGAGCTGGCGGTGCCTGCTGCAGCGGTCGGTTCGTCGATTGCGGTGATTGTTTCTTCGGCGGAAGTCTCTACTGCTACTGCAGCCCTGCGTTGTCTTCTTCTTCCCATGGTGCTGGAAGGTCCTGTCGACTCGAAGGGTCAAGGCACGTAGCCGGCTTTTTTTTTCGAGTGGAGGAGAAAATGATTTAATCACTGACACCAGCCCCGATGGGAGTCGGGACTGAGGGTGTGGGACTCACCGAGCGTCGGCATACCCACTAAAAACTCCTCCACCGGTTAGGTCGTGGGTTTTAAAGGAAGTTCAAGGGAAAGGTAGCACGGTCCCGCATAGCACCCGTGTTAGTCAAACGAAAGATTCTATGCTGCCGCCCAATGGGCGGGAGCGGCGCGAAGTGCGGTCCTAGCCTACAGCCATGACAAATTGCCTTGACTGCAGCCTAGGGGTTAGGAAGTGGTAATAGAAAAGGGGGTTCAAAAGGAGATAATACGAAGGGATGGTGATGAAGGTGGACTTACTCTGGCGCTGAAGGCCGTCGTCGTTTGGACTGGTCTTGCACAAGCGCACGGCATTGCGCAAGAATTCGCTGCTGGCTCTCGGAAATGACCAGCGGTGTCCTCTCTGGTGGTTGTGATGGTGGTGAAGGTCTTCCTTCCTCGAAGCTGGTCTCCAGGTTTTGCAGCCGTGCAGAGATGAGGTGCAGTTTAGCCAACAGGTCAGCGGCGGTGGTTTGCTGCTGAGTAGTACCAGGAGTGATGACGGACTGCAATTCCTGGAGCTTCTCGGTGGTGGTGGTGGTGATGAAGTCGTCCAGAGCCGCGATGCGCACACCAATTACCAGGACCTCCGCGTGGAGATCCTAAACGGCGTCGCGCAAACCCTGGATTTCCTCGTGGATCTGCGTTGAGGATGCTGTTGTCGGCGCTGGTTATGGTTCTGGTGTCGGTGTCTGTGGAGGTGCTGATGACTGCGATGTTGGTGCTGGTGGCTTCGGCGGTGCCTTTCTGCGGGGATGCAGGGGGCAGAGCGCCTGGCCAGTGAAGTGGGTCGTTCCTCCACAAGTTGCGCAGTAGCGGCGTCGGTGGCGCAGGTCCTGTTGCTGGCACGAAGTAGTGGTGCTGGAGGCGCCACAATAGTGGCACCTTGGCTGTGCTGTGCAGGACGTCTCGCAGTGCCCGTAGGCACAGCAGCGTCTGCAGGGAGCCTGGCGTTCCACTCGGCTGGCCTCGATGCGTAAGCACCGCCCTAACAAGGGCAGGCCCGCCCTCAAGGCGGCTTCGTAGTCGCCAGGGTCTGCAAACTCCATCCTAACTAGTGACGTGGGTCACCGTGCTCCGATGATCCTAGTGGCCTTCAGAGCTGAAGGCCACTGCTGGTGTGCTGCGGCGATGAGGAACCTGGGTGGCAAGTCCCTCGGGACCCCTCTGATGACTGCACTGCACCTCCCTTGAGGCACAGGCTGGCTCTGCGGAGGCTGGGAAGTACCCAGAATCGGCAGCGTGGATGCCGGTGCGTGACGCGGCGACTGCCGAGGCAGTCGCGGCGAGGATGCGTTGGCTGGCGGCAAAGCGGCAGTTGCGCCATAGGTTGCCCTAGGCTGCGGCGGCTGCGGGAAATCTCCTCGGCGGGTGCCGGAGGAGATGAAGAGGTTCCTGCCTTAGCAGGAGCGGCGACAGAGCGGACCTTCTTCTTCGCCATCTCGGAGCTATCTCTCTAGCGTAGCCGGCTTTTTTCTTTTTTTTTTCGAGTGGAGGAGAAAATGATTTAATCACTTACCCCAGCCCCGATGGGAGTCGAGACTGAGAGTGTGGGACTCACCAATAGTCGGCATACCCACTAAAAACTCCTCCACCGGACGGAAAATGGAAGAAGGAAAAAGAAGGAAGTAAGGTGTGAAACTGTGGCTGTACCGCATATTGCACCAGCGCAGTCAAAGGTACGGATATGTTGGCCGGCCACTAGGGCCTAAGCCAGGTGAAGGTATGGTGCCAGGACGCAAGCATGACCGAGGCCCTACTTGCGCCCTTGGGAATTCAGGGCGAGTGGTAAAGGAAAGTAAGGAGAGATAGTGTGCTGGCTGGCAAGTTCCCAGGATGCCGCCGCTGTAGTTGAGTGCGATGCTGTTTAGTACCGTCTGGGGTGCCTAACGCGACCTCTGGGAGATGCGTCAGGCCAGTCCGGTGGGTCGGCGTCTGCTTGCTGAAGCTTCCTAAAGAAGCGGAGTTCATCTTTGACGATGTCTCGTATAGCCCCGGTGAGAGTGAGCATGTGACTATTGAATTCTCGTCTTGACAGGGCGTCCTGAACATCTGGTTTGGGGTAGTGGTTGGCTTCTGTCTGGAGCTCTCGAAGCCCAGCTATTGAAGCCTGAATGGCTCCAAGTCGCGTGGGTCGGTCGTCGCTTCCATACTCGGTGTCGTCGTCCGGTTCGACGAGATGTTCCTCGATACGTTCCAGCTTACGGTGGGCCGATGCGAGCATCCCGTCGTCTTGATGTAGTTGCGTGATCTGCCTTGAGAGGGCGCTGGTCTCTCTGGTCGAGGTCCGCTGCTTGAACTCCACGGCCGCAAGGCGCGTGTAGGTTGCACGGCGTAACTCAGCCAGGCGAGTGGTGATGTCCTGTAGTGTTGCCTGCATGGCAGACAACGTGTCTTGAAATTCTTCTGTTGCTTGATGTTTTGCCCATACACGGGGCGTCGTCGGCGGAGGAAGTTCCGTGGTCGTCCGTAACGTAGTAGTCTCAGTCGGTTTGCTGCTCCGGGGGTACAGGGGGCACTGGGCCTGCCCTGTGAAGTGCGTATGCCCGGAGCAGGTGGCGCAGAATCGGCGACGTCGGCGAAGGTCGTGGGCGGTGCAGTTCGCTGTGAGGCAAGCTGCCCCGCAGTAATGGCACCGAGGTCCAGCGACGCATGCCTCCGCTGTGTGCCCGAAGACACAACAGCGTCGGCAGGGTACCGGGCGTTGGCTCCTGCTGGCCTCGATGCGCAAGCGCTGCCCCAGCAGAGGCAGGCTTGACCCCAAGGCCGCCTGAGCGTCCGAGGCGGAACCCAGGTGGAGGCGAACCAGCGGTGTTGGCCCTCGTTTTGAGGAAATTCGGGATGCCCGAATTGCCGAGCGCCAGTGGTGTCTTGCGGCATCCAGCACGAAGTGTACTGGCAGGTCCCTCGGTACTCCACAAATGACCACACTGTGGCGGCCATCTGCCGGAGGGTGCGTCGGCGGTGTCCTCGGGCTCACCAAGGGTGGTAAGCCGGCGGTAGTCGGTGGCGTCGTGCAGCCCTGGGAAACAGAGCTGGAGGCAACAGGTTCCGGCGTTGCAATGCTGCGACCGGGCGAAGCAGCAGCAGAAGCGTAGCTGCGCCCGGTCAGCGGTGTCGGCGAAGCAGCTTTCCCGGCGGATGCCGGTGGAGCTGCCGGCGAGTCGGCGGGGTCTGCGGCCGGAGTCGGCTGGAGAGCGCTGGGCTCCTCAGCGGTGGCCGGAGAAGCAGCAGCGGAAGCTTCAGCGGCGAGGCGTTTCCTTCTCTTCACCATTTCGGCGATCTCGTTGAGTGTAGAGATGTTGCCTCGGCGGAGTCTCGAAGCGAAGTGATGCCGGCTATTCATGGTGCTATATTTATACTAAAATGGCGCTCCGCTGATTGGTCTGGGTGCCGGTCGGCTGGTGGGAGGGGCCCAGCTGCCTCAAAGCTGTTGCTCGCTTCTGATTGGCTCGCTTTGGTTTCTCGTATTATATGATATTTCTTGCCTTGAATGACTGGTTGCCAGATATTGTTGAGCTTTAGAGCATCTTCTTTCTTATTGAAATTATCAGGATCCTTCTTATATATTTTGATGGCTTCACGCTATAGTCGGGCATGGTAATGCGTCCTGGATGAAAGAATGTTGGTGTCCTGGAACTTAATGATGTGTTGGCCCTGCGCGTCAATGGCGTGTTTGTCGACTGAGGACTTTTCTGTTTGGCCCAAGCGGCAGTTCCTTTTGTGTTCGGTAAGTCTGGTGTTGACACTGCGCTGTGTGGTTCCAATGTAAACTGACCCGCAAGAACACGGAATATGGTGTACACCGGCTGATGACAGAGGTTTCCGAGGATCTTTAGCTGAGCCTAGTAAATTACTTAATTATTTTGTGGTCTTGAAAATAGCCTTGACGTTATGTCGCTGTAGTATGTGATCAATACGTTCAGTGACATTTTTGGAGTATGGCAGAAAGACTGTGCACGTTTTTCGGTTGATCTATCTTCTGAGCGCCAAGATGAATTCAGGCGGTGTGGAAAGCTCTTTTTACTTCTTGGGCTGAATAACCATTCGATAATAATGCTCGTTGCAGGTGACAAAGTTCTTGTTGCAACAATTGTGGTTCACAAATGCGAGAAGCGCGATTTACGATAGTTTTGATCATGGCTCGTTTTGGTCTGGGATGATGGTTTGAGTATTTGTTCAGATAACGGTCAGTGTAAGTGGGCTTGCGGTAGACAGTGTGTCCAAATGTACCGTCTGCTTTTTTGCTTACCAAAACGTGTAGTAAAGCCAGGTGTCCATCCTTTTCTTCCTTCATGGTAAACGGATGCGGGGATTGATGCTATTGATGTGTAGGAGGAATTCCTGAAGGGCTTCTTTTCCGTGGGGCCTTAACGCGAAGGTGTCATTCACGTAGCGGAATAAGACTGTAGATATAAGTGGAGCTGTGGCTAGGGCTGTAGACCCAAAGAATTCCATAAAAGAGTTGACCTCTGAGGCGCATTGACAGCGGAACTGGATTTCCTACTTACTCCATATGCAAACAGCTAACCTGCCTGCTATAACCCCACGTTGGTTCAACGGACTCCATCATTAAAGCTTCTACTCATTTCATCCAGAAGCTACAGAATCTATCCTTACAGCCTAACGATCTTCTTGTCAGCTTCGACATCGTCTCACTCATCACCATGGTTCCAATACAAGATTCACTCGCCTGAAACACATCTTTCCAAAGGACATAATTGCACTCTTTCAACATGTTCTCACAACGACATACTTTCAGTGGAACTATAGGTTCTACGAACAAATAGACGGTATGCCCATGGGAAACCCTCTGAGTCCAGTGGTTGACAACTTTTTCAGGAATCCTTCGAGTCTACAGCCCTAGACACAGCTCCACTTATACCTAAGTCTGGTTCCGCTACATGGATGACACCTTCGTTATATGACCTCACATCATCAACATCAATCCCCGCATCCAGAAGTCCGTAGTCGCCAAACACGCCATCGATGCGCGGGATCAACACATCATTAAGTTCCACGTCACCAACATTCTTTCATCCATGACACATTACCATGCCCGGCTATAGCGTGAAGCCATCGATATATATAGCATATATATATAGCATCCTAACAATTTCAATAAGAAAGAAGAGGCTCTAAAGCTCAACAATAACTGGCATCCAGTCATTCAAGGCAAGAAACATCATATAACACGAGAAAACAAAGCAAGCCAATCAGAAGGGAGCAACACCTTTGAGGCATCTGGGCCCCTCCCAACAGCTACCGGCACCCTGACCAATCAGTGGACCGCCCTTTTAGTATAAATATAGCACCACAAACAGCCGGCATTGATCTTTAGTCAACCGGGATCTGACATCATACAGGTAGCACACTTTCTTTCAGACTTTGTACAAGTTATCCGTATGCCTTAGTCATGGGTAGTACAACCACAGCAAAAGTAATTTACTGGAATTGCAACGGCATCCGCAAAAAGATTAAAGAACTAGCCGATTTCCTTCAAACAGAGTCAATACATATAGCATTACTGACCGAAACACATATCAACCAAACCGACCGCTTTTCTGTTCTCGGATATAGAGTTTATAGAAACGATCGGGACCGTCGAGGAGGAGGAACCGCGATAGCCATACAATCAAACATTGAACATTATCAAATTAACTCTCCAGTGTTAACTCGCGCTGAAACTACAGCCATAAAGCTCAAACTTCACAATACAGAAATCATTATAGCATCAGTCTACAACCCTCCGGGGGACATAGATACCAATGACGTAGACAGAATTTTGAACTTAGGACCAAAGGTAATCGCAGCAGGAGATTACAATTGTAAGCATTATCTTTGGAATTGCACAAACACGAACCCGCAAGGCACCAAATTACTAAACTACATTAATAGTACAAATTACTTAGTTGCAGGCCCCGATGAGCCAACACATATATCCCACGTACCGAATCATACGCCGGACATACTCGATATCGTGATTTTAAATAATATACCCTTTAACATAGATCTACAAATAAAACACGAACTCACTTCGGATCACTTACCGGTTTTGATGACAATCAACGCAACAGTCGCATTCAAACAGGCCTCTTTCAGGCACAATTACAATCAGGTAAACTGGGAATCTTTCAAAAGCACAGTAGATTATTATCTCCCAAATATTGAAATAAACTCCGCTAGAGAGCAGGACTTGGCAATTAGTAAACTAGAAACAGCTATTAAAATAGCCACCACGGCCTGCGTTCCACTGACACAACAGCGCACAACAAATGCGAGATTTCCAATAGATATAAAGATACTTCAACAAGCGCAAAACAAAGCGAGAAGTAAATGGCAAAGAACTAGAAATATCATACACCGAAACGAATATTACCAAGCGAGAACGTTAGCAAATGAATGCGTCAGAACGTACATACAAAACCAATGGAACAATACGCTTGAAAATCTAAACCCCCAACAAAATGAAGTTTGGCGAATCGCGAAATGCTTAACGCGAACACGTACAAATATACCTCCTCTACAAATTAACAACACCGTAGCCGAAACGCCCCGTGGCTAGAGAACGTGTTTTCTCCCAACCCAACAGTTGGACAAGATGAATTCGAATTAGAAATTGAAAACGAAGCCAATAACATAGGCCAAACACGGATACACAATAAAATGCGAAAAACAAACCCTGGTGAAATAGGCTGGATAATCAAACACCTGCCCACAAAAAAGCGCCAGGACCAGATAAGATACCAAATAAGGTGATAAAGAATCTACCAAATAGAGCGATTAAACTATTAGCGAACATATTCAATTTCACTCTGGATCACGGCAGATTTCCACCTTCTTGGAAAGAAGCCAAAATCCTGCTATTCCCGAAAGCAAATAAAAATTTAACTTTACCCGTCAACTATAGGCCAATTAGCCTGCTGAACACCATAAGCAAAGTACTCGAAAAAGTAATACTAAAACGAATAAATAAGCACATACACAAGCACAGTATTCTAAGACCAAAGCAGTTTGGCTTTAGATCACAACACTCTACGACACTACAACTACTACGAATGACGGAGGAAATCACTAAAGGATATAACACGAACAAATCAACAGGCGCCCTCTATCTAGACATTGAACGCGCTTTCGATAAAGTTTGGCACGCCGGACTTCTCAGAAAACTTAAACAGTACGATTTTCCAGACTCTGCAATGGCCCTCATTAGGGATTACCTCTATGATCGACGCTTTCACACCGTCGTTGAGGAAGCAGTCTCTAGCACCAAACGAATAAAAGCAGGGGTCCCACAAGGAAGTCTCTTGGGACCGATATTATTCAATCTCTATATAAATGACATGCCCGAACTAGTAAGAACGGACAAATATGTGTATGCGGATGACACCGCCATCGTAACACAGTCCACTCAGCCGCGAATCATACACTTACGCCTGCAAAATGCACTAAATACACTTGAACCCTGGTTCTCCAAGTGGAGAATTAAAGTAAATGCCAGAAAAACACAGGCAATAATATTCACAAAAAGATTACAACACAGGAAAGATAGAAACAATCTTCAGCCGCTAAACTACCGAGGCGATAGAATCGAATGGACTGACCAAGTGACCTACTTAGGTCTAACTATGGACCAGGGCTTAACATGGAATAAGCATATTACTAAAATCAGATCGAAGGCCAATGGTCAGCTAAATAGATTTTTCCTATACTTAACACAAACAGCCAACTCAAATTGAACATGGGACTAACCCTATACAAAACGTTAATTAGGCCCATCCTTGTTTATGCAGCTCCAGTTTGGGGATACGCTGCAAAAACGCACATAAATAAGCTACAAACGCTCCAGAATCGGATAATCCGAATAATAACTAAACAACCGATGTTTGCACCGGCCTATCTCTTACATCAAGAGTTAAGACTCCACACAATTGAAGAATTCATCAAAACCCAAAGTTTCAACCTATACAAACGCAAAGAAAACAACAAAAACCTTCTAATACAAGATTTAGGTGCATACGAAACCAACCAAAACAAACACAAAAGACCGCTGTCACTATTTGACAGAACCTTCGGCCTGGGGGAACCCCAAATTGACATACAAGAATACCTAGAAAACCTTGTAATACTACCATAAAACTACCAATGACTAGGCTACACAACGTGACCAGTAGTAGCCCTCGAAGTCCTTGCTCTCTGAGCCAAGGCGGCCCTGGGGGACGAGGGCCCCCCCGCAAGTGGCACCGGCTCGCACCTGCATCTGTAGGCAGGCAGCCCGCTGTGTGTGCACTCTATGTGACCAGGCTTGATCAAAGGACACGCAATTTGGAAAACACAAAGTAACGATGCCAAGATGGCAGGAAATTATAAATAATTAACTAACTTATTTCCATTATATTCAAAGAAAATTATCATGTACAATAGACGACGCCATACGGCGGAGCACGTAAATTCCTAAAATTAATAAATCACTTCTTGCAAAGACGAAGCCGCAAGGCTGAAACGAAGTACTATCAAATATTTTACGACTCTTATTAAACTGCATTATGTATAAAGTAAACACACTTTTAACTTATATGTATATCTATGTATTTCTAAGGTTATGCATGTCTAGTTTAGTTTGTTCCAGAGACGCAGCCTCCGGCTCAAGCTGACCGACTCGCGTACAGGTGCCACCTGTAACGCACGACCCACAAACAACTTGAAGACGCAGCGCCCTGGCGTGGTCAAGAAAAGAAACTCCCAGAATGTCCCAAATTAACACCTTCAATCCGCCAGGGCGTTATCAGGGTCTCGGCCATGGTAACGTCCTGACTCCTTACCATCACCTGGTCTAGGCCCTAGTAGCCGGCCAACACATCCCGCTCCTTGAATCCGCAGGTGCAATAGCGGTACTGCTACACAATACCTGAATCCACACTGGTGGAGGAGTTTTTAGTGGGTATGCCATATTGGAGATTCCCACACTCTCAGCCCTAACTCCCATTAGGACTGGGGTAAGTGATTAAATCATTTTCTCCTCCACTCGAAAAAAAAGCCGGCATAGGGGAGACACAGCTCCGAGATGGTGAGGAAGAAGGGTCGCTCTGTCGCCGCTCCTGCTAAGGCAGGAACCTCTTCATCTCCTCCGGTACCCGCCGAGGAGATTTCGCCGCAACCGCCGCAGCCTAGGGCAACCTACGCTTCGACCGCCGCCTCGCCACGTGCCAGCGCAGCTTCGCCGGGTGCGCCTACGGGCACAGCGAGACCTCCTGCTCGTCGAAACCTAGGTGCCACTTCTGTGGCGCTGCCAGCACCACGTCTTCGTGCACCCAGCGCGAACTGCGCCGCCGACGCCGCTACTGTGCGACCTGTGGTGGGTCATCTCACTTCACCGGCCAGGCGCTCTGCCCCCTGCATCCCAGCAGGAAGGCACCGCCGAAGCCATCAGCACCTCCAGCGCAGTCATCAACACCGACACCATCACCAGCGACATCATCATCTACAGCAGAGGTCATCGAGGAAGTCCAGGACCTACGCGACGCCGTTCAGGATCTCCGCGCGGAGTTCCTGAACATGACGACGAAGCTGACAGCCCTGGAGGAGCTCATCAGGGACCTTCAAGACACCTCAGCTGCTCAGCAAGTTTTTCTAGCTGGGCAGTTCGAGACCTTCACTTCCAGACTCAACACCATCCAGACCTCATCTTCAGCAACGGACACCATCACACAGCATCTAGACTCCATAGACATCACCGTCAGATCTCTGGAAGCTCAGCAGCACGAACTTCGGGCTACTTCCAGCAGACAGCCAAACCGGAGGCCCCAAGCAACCGCCGAAGGCCTCCGCCCAGCGCAACATACGCAGAGGAGTTCATCAGCAGAATGCAGCTTCACAAGAAGTAAGTTCTTCGCCTTCCATACAATCACCTTTCCAACTCTTACCTAAACCCTCGCCATTTTTCACTAGTGTTGCAGTCAGGTTTCATGGCTGCAACCTAGTACCTACCCTTACCCGCTCCCGCCCATTGGGCGGCAGCTTCCATCTTTCGCATACTAACGCGGGTGCTATGCTGGACCGCACAAAGCCACGCCATTCCACTATTATCCTTCTTCCATTTTTCCAACCGGTGGAGGAGTTTTTAGTGGGTATGCCGACTATTGGTGAGTCCCACACTCTCAGTCCCGACTCCCATCGGGGCTGGGGTCAGTGATTAAATCATTTTCTCCTCCACTTGAAAAAAAAGCCGGCATGACTTCGTTTCTAGACTTCAAGAAGAGAACGTCGACTAGAGGAGCTCCAAGAGAAGAAAGAAGAAGCAGCCACCGCAGATGTCGCCACTTATCCCGCCCTCGTCCTCTCTGGTTTCACTATTAGTTCGGAGACTTCCCGCTGTGGGAGCTTCACCTTCAACTTTTACTTTTTATTTTTTTATTTCTTTTAGAGTTCCCTTGTTGTACCCTGTTTATGCTACTGTATTTACTGTTTTCATGCCGCTTATTTCCGCAACACACAAACATCCATGCCCGTGGCGGGACTCGAACCCGCGACCCTCAGCTTGGCGGAGCGCCGGAGCGACCACTCCAGCGAACACGGCTACGAGACCCGGCCTTTTTGTATGTAGGTACTCCTGTCCTGTCCCTTATTGTATTCATGCATTCAGTAATTTTGTTTGTCGTTCCCCTGTTGGGCTAATATTAGCCTACTTGGATGTACTCACGAAATGTTTGCTCTTTGGTTCACTTTTCGTCGCTCATTGTAACACCATGATATTTTGTCTTTATAGCAGTACTGGTAATCCACCGATGAATTATAATTCACAGCACCTTTCAAACAGAGAAACATATATTCCTGGGTGAGTCAAATATTCGAAATTCTACCCTCTGATAATTGTCTTCAAAAGCATGTTGATTAAATTCGCTGTTCTCTGCTGCTCTTGTTAGTTTCAAATACTGAGCAGGCGTAACAGGATCATTTATAATCAACAACGTATTTTCATTGTTGCTCATTTAAACCGCCTGTTTATCAGTTCAATTATGCCTGCGTTTCACTAATAGAACCAATAAGCTGAATGGATCACCAACTTTCTGCTACAAACAGCGTAACAAACAAAGACGGTTTCCCTAACCGTCAATGTGCCGGTTCGTTTTCTCCCAGAATGATAACTGGACCTCTTTAGTCAAATTAAAGCTGCAGTCAATTTTAATTGATATTGCCAACAAATTCTACATAGTTTGACAAACCAAAAATCTGCCCCGTGAATAGTTTAGGAGAGCAAAGTTCATCGAAGGTGTATATTAAATGCCAAGCCACTGCTTTTCATCACTTCCTGATGCTATTATCCATCTTGTGTTTGTTGCTATTTCATTTCCGGACATTAAAACCACTTCTCCTCATCCTCATTGCCATGCTGTGTGATGTTCTACTTCTGATTCTGATTTCTAGAGAGTTTATCCCCTTTGGCTTTGTTAACGACGATACATTCTACATTTTCTGCATGCTGTCTTTCACCTCCCATTAAAATAAATAATCTATTTTTATACAAATTTCTTTACAAAGTGGAGTTTCCTGTAGTTATTTCTATGTATCACAGACAACCGCTAGCATAAATGTAGTACGCTTTGTGTAAAATATATCGTTTTATCTGCAGCTGTATCGTTGTCATATCATCAAAAGATCTAGGTATAACATGTAAGCACTCCTTGATGTAAATTGGAATGTTTATAACCAAGGTCTTTACTCTTAATTGTAGATTAAGATAGAAACAGTACAGAAGGACTACGTAATATTTTCTCTAAAGGAGTTTCTTGATCCATTCTCATATATCCACAAGTTTGATACTACAACTTGTCACCATTTTTGGCTTACAGTTTCATAATATATTTCTTACAAGTATTACATATTTGAAGAAAGAAGGGTAATAATGTATGCATTATCCTTTTAAAGAAACTCTTCGAAAATAGGATATCTCAGCACCCTACTTTTTTAATCAGGTTCATGTACACTTTAGTAACAGAATGCTCAAAATCCACACCTTTGCAACAGCAACAAACATACTGTAATGCATTTTTCCTGCATAAGGTAAAATTCACATTTAACCTAAGCAAATAGTTTCTTGTTTGCATTAGATTAACTTGCTATAGATGTAGTGCCATGGACGCAGAACCGCTTAGGACTGTTAATTTTCTGTTTTGACTTGCTTCATATTTTCTGATTTGCTTCATATCATATTTGTTTCTCTTTCATTCCTTCTTATCTTCATTTACCTAAGTTTACTTTATATGTCCCTTATTTCCCTTCTACTTCTTTGTGTTCTTCATCTTTCCTAAACTGCTACGCCTACTTTCTATTATTCTCCCTTTTCGTCTTTCATAGCTTACTGCATATGCTCTTTATTTATCTTCCTTTCTGATTCTTTGTGTTCATTAACAAGGTCTGTGCTTTCTATTTCCCTCCCTTTCAGATTTTGTGTAACCTTCGTCTTTCCTAGCTTGCTACTTAAGATTTGTATTTCTCTGCATTTCTGATTCTTTGTAATCTTTGTCTTCTCTAGCTTGTTACATATGTATGTTATTTATTTCTCCCCCTTTCTAGTTCCTGCTAATTTTTATCTTTCCTAGCTAGTTGCATACATTCTTTCTCGTTTTTCTAATTCCTTGTTACTTGTACCTTACCTAGCTCGTAACATATGGTTCTTGTTTATTTTATATTATAATTCTCTGTAACTTTAATTTTCCCTAGGATTAAATTGAGAAATTATTCATGGACGCTCTTTAACTGCTGTGGTCCTTAGCGTCCCATTCTATATTGGACGTAAAATACGGGTAATTTTTCTTAGAGGCCTCTTTATTAGGCTTGAGGTTATTTTGCGTGCCGTAAATCTACCACACGGGACTACTCCGAAGGAAGCCATGCTAAATTTGTACGCCCGAAAAAACCATCGCCCTCCACCGGATTCGAACCTACGTCCTCGGGAACTAGAGGCTAGCATGGTAACCACTACACCATGGAGGACGACAATTTTCCCTAGCTTGCCGCTTATCTGCTTTATTTATTTATGTTCCAATTCGTAAAATTCCTTTATTTTCACACGGTGTTTTCAGGCTACCCTTTCTCTTTTACATCCGCTGTAATTAGGCACACTTTTTCTTATTATAATACTTTCGATCTAGTAATCAATCACTTATTGTTATATGTCCTGAACGATTATCAGCCTCAGAATCACTAAACACAATAGGAACTAGCTGAATGAAGTGTTAGAATCATAAGCTACAGTAGATTGGTTTATCATTAAATTCAATAACTAATGTTGCCGAAAACAACTGCAGCAGCTAATCTACACATTCTGTATCGTCAAACCTTTTGCACTATAACTGTGTGGATCAAACAATAAGTTCTTAATAAGAGCTATATATATATATATATATATATATATATATATCAGTTGTGTAATAACCACACCGTACCCACCCATGACATTGGAAAAACATTTTTAGCACTAAATCCCTAGAATGATCCCTTATAAAGTAAACGTGGCGCTAATTCTTTCAATTCAACAAACGAGTTCAGCTTAGATGTAGACAATAAACTCGAACGGGCTTTTGGATTCAATCCAAATAATAACCTCACATGCTTCACTTTCAGAATCCGGTAGTTGCAAAACCCGAAAAAAGTTCCTTACCTTGCGTGTAACTCGCAAAATGCTGCTTTAAACTCTGCGAGAGTAAATACTGAGGCTGAACAGTGTTATTAAGATCGTGGCGCTGAATAAAGTGCTTAGCACCAGTTTATGAAAAATACTAACGGGTTTACAGTTTCTTTCTCCCTCACAAAGAGCTATAGCAATAACCCTGTCAATTTTATATAAATCAATTCAATTAGTTGACCCAAAGGACCTCGATAAACCCGTGTACATTCGCTCACGCGCCATAGAGAATGCAAAAGTTCTGGCGCGGAAGAAAACTCGAAAACCTCGAAAATCACACCGTTTCGACTGGCTGTTGCAATGGATGCGTAACTCGCAAAGTTTTAAACGTAGTGGAAATCTCAACGCTTGAAGCCCATACTCCTTTTCTGCTGTTGGAGTGACAAATGGTATTGCAGTGCACAATTTTCCAGCTACGACTGGCACCAAATTTCCGAGCGAAAGTTTGAAATCGTTCTTCATTTCAGAAAATCGGAACGAAGTCATTATATTAGGTACATATATAATTAAGCAAATGTTCCACACGCTGAGCATTATGATGTATACTCGTAAGCAAGCTTACATATAGTTTCTTAGTGGACGGACCATAACGTTCCGAAACAGTAATAGTATCTCTAAGGTCTTCAAAGGCCTAGAAACGCACAGGAACCAATTAACAAATTACTCATGTTTTTTGTTTTGTTTTTTTGTGTCTTGTTGTTTTTTTTGCAGAAATAAAAAGAAAGATTTTTTCCTTGACGAGGGTATATATATATATATATATATATATATATATATATATATATATATATATATAATTCAACACAAGTATCCTCCACACACCAGAACATGTTATTTCGATACTATTTACTCAAGAATATAGCTACATATAGTAACTAAAATGTCTGTTAGCAACCAGATGACCAGCTGGACCAGTGAAGTTCTAGCCACCACACCATCCCCTGGGGAGTCGGAGAGTAAATCTTTGTAAAACTTTGTGAACTTCACATGATGTGCTGAGCGGGTTATAAAATACCCGGGCCGCCTATTGTAGCTGACGAGATAGGTATAGCTTTGGAATGGTCGGGAAAATGCAGGTGTATTCGGAGAAAGGCGAGATGCTCCCATCTGCCAAAGTAATTGCAGGGTCATTATGCTCACTGGAACAGATTTTCTATGGGTTAGTAGACCAAGAATCTTCTCATTCCACGATTTGCATTGATCGTGGTGGGTGGTTCGTACCGGGCATATTTGCTCTGTCTGCTGCTTCAAATTGACCATGAAATTCGAAGAATCTTCGAAAACACGAAGCACCGAATCTCTTCGAAAAAGGCACCGATAACAGCCTTGTATGCTGTGCATATTCCCAACAGCACATTGAATAAGACCTCTAACCAGGATATGCAGGTGGCACATAATGGTAGCCTTAAATTGCTGTGATCTGAACGTAAATGCGATAATATGACCAATTTCTTCTTAGCTAGTATTAATGGTCAAAGATACAAAAATGACATATTAAAGCGATTTTTTGAAACAGTTAACAGACAATGAATGCTAGCAATCATTCTTTCACCACGACCCTCTAATGCTAACACTGCTTATTGAGAGGAGATTTTTAAGAACAAAATTATCAGTACTAAGCTGTCGCTCTCTCGTAGATCTGATTTGCTCCGTCAGACTTTATTTAATAGAAGGTCTAGAAAATAAGTTGTTATAAGAATAACATCGCAAGATAAATTTCCAGAATCACGCCTGCGAATTTGTGGATGTTCACTGGAATTTCCTATGCAGCTTTTGATGGTGATCATATTCAACATACCATATTACACAGGTTATTGGTCATAATTATTATCAATTTTAATATTGTTTTAAGCTTTTAAACATAATTTTATGCTTTCAGCAAAAACTAATTTCTTTATGCCCGAAGATGCTGCCTCCCACTGCCACCTCGGTCCCCAGCGAGCGGCTACGCTCTTACGGCCTGCATCCCTAATGGCGGGACGGAGAGGCTTAGGTAGCTTCTACTTACTGAAAAATTGTGCGCCGTGAAAACGGAAATTTTGGAAAATATGGTTAAGTTTGAAAGTGCAACAAAGGTGCTTAAAATCTGGCTCTTATTAAGCATAAATACAAGTTGCATAGTTGAGAATCTCGTTCTGGTTATTCGAATCTTTTATTTTATGTATCTCATTCTTGTTCTCTGTGTACTCCCACATTACTCACTAAATTATCGCTATTTTCTACAGTTCTGCTAGGATACTTCATAAGTTGTAGGCTCACTTTTAATGTTTAATTTAACAACTTTGGAGTATACTTTGAAAACTTTTCCGACATACAAATCGCCGATCTACCCATCACTCATCTATGGATGTTCTAATGTTTGGTATCATCTTTGTAGCGGATGTCCTGTATTTCCTTGTACTAGCTTTGGATCCCGTACCTACCCCTGTCAGGATGCGTTCTTCGCCGCTCTATTTAGAAAATTTCGCTGTGCATCATCCATGCTTCATCTTCTTAGCCACTGGTTTCGCACTTTGTTCTTGAATTTGATGCCCAATATTTTTCCATTCATTTTGCCAGACAGACCGATGTGAGAGAGAAAGTTTGGCGGCCATAGTGAAGGTCTGGGATGAAGCAGACTTACATTAATTTTAATACTTAAAAGATATAATGCTCAAACTTGCAAAATTTACTGATGCAAAGAAATTCCTGAAGAGTTTAATAAAGCTGAGGAAATCGAATATGTTCGGATGTATTATGTATTTCGTTACATAGATTTATAATTAAGCTTAATATCAAGACATTAATTTGATATACTCACCAGAAGGGCTCCAACAAGAAGGAAGAGGGATGCACCAAAATATATGAAACATACTGCTGCTGCCACTTTAGCAGGCAATCCTGAAATAAATAAAATAAATTTATCAACGTACTTTGTATTTAGACAAAATGAGAAAGCATCGCCTTTTAAATCTCAAAATAAGACTTAGGATTATTCTGCAGGTAACAAGCTTGGCTTAACAATCTTAAAAAGCGAATGTTCAGCAGCGTTTATGTGTTAATGTTCAACACCGTTTAAGAAATCCGAAATTTTGCAACATTTTGCATATATAAACAATGAGAAAACTACAAATGTGTGTTCAATAAGATTCTTATGTGTCTCATTTACAAAACTTCTCCACACATTAAAACTTGCATAATCAATTGTTTTCACATAAACAGTGTTTCCTCGTTTCACACAATAAATGTTGGGTAAACATTAAAATTTTCTTAAACTAAACAGTACGGACAAACAACAGTTGTTCGGATGTTAGATGAGGTTTAGCTACTTATGAATACATGCGGAGCAAATTAAAATCGTATTTCTAAGAGCTTTGTAACATGACAGTTCACTTGGGAGAATTCCTTACACCGAATACTTCAAAAATGGCTAATGCTACAGAAAGCCTTGTTTGACCTAAAACTATTATCGGGAGTTCTGCATTTTCCGTTTTATAAACTTTTTTCTATCGCCACTGTCTTACATTTATAAAGCATTATTCAAAATTCATTCAGAATGAATGCTTCGAAGATTATTTGCGGAAATTTGAAACTATTTACTTTCTTAGATATGCAAATACCTTAAACTGTTGCATTTAAACCAAAATTGTTACAGCCATTTTTTGAGAAAATAAAAAACAAGGACAATTTTTCTACGAATCAGTATCCACCACCTGATTTGGTGAGGGATATTTTAATACCTTCCCTTCGTATCCTTCATTGCCGCTGAACTTAACTGAATTTTTGGGAGGATTGCAAAGGTATTTGCAACTGTTGAGTCCATTCAGTTATTCTTGCAATTGTCACTTGTATGCCAGAATTCTGTCTTCTAAAGATTATTTTACATACCAATATATTAATTTCATGCTGTTGGCTCATTTATACATAGTTTAAAATTTTCTTCCTGGTTCTATAGTCTATACCTTGGGTATTAAAAATTAAACTAAATTGAGTTTTATTTACGGACGTTCTTTAACTGCTGTGGTCGTTAGCGTCCCATTGCACGTGAAAGATCAGAAAGTTTGCTCAGAAAAATTAAATTGAGTGTTATTTATGGACGCTTTTTAGCTACTATGGTCCTTAGCGTCCCATTCTATATTGGGCGTGAAAGACCGATAATTTTGCTCAGAGGTCTCTTTATCAGGCTTGAGGTTCTTTTACGTGCCGTAAATCTATGACACGGAGACAACGGCTTTACTATGCTTCCAAACCTAATACCTCTCCTCGTTTTCCTATACTTCTCATATAAACCATACTCTACTCCTCGACTTCTGTCTAGCCTAACACCTTTCCTCGTTTTCCTATATCTCTCATATAAACCATGCACTACGTTTCAAGCCCTGTCTAGTCTAACACCTCTCATCGTTTTCCTATACCGCTCATATAAACCAAACATTACTCAGCCTCTGTCTAGCCTAGCACCTCTCCACGTATTCCCTATCTGTCTCATATAAAGCGCACTCCCCCTCCTACCACTGTCTAGCCTAGCGTCAGTCCTCGTATTCCCTATCTCTCCCATATAAACGCATTTTCCTCCTTGAACCGTCGCATCTAGCCTCGTTTTCCCTATCCTTTCCCATATAAACGCAAAAAACTGTGCTCGAATTCCTCTATATATCCTACTCAAATCCTTTGCGTTCATGGTATAAATACACATTGCTTTATACCAAAGGACACTTAAGATAAATAAATTAATGAATAAACCGTTTCAAAAACTCAAAATTCAAATCTATGCCCAAATGTTATTTCCAGGATCCTTTAAGTCACTGGTTTACTTTACTATCCTTATCTACAGCTACATTCTGTTACCTTTCAGATTTATAAAGATCGTTAAAGGAATAGGTTACTAAATGACTTCATCTTTATATAACCACTAATAGAATCCGCAGCCGATTTCGCTCTCTGTCTCCCTCTCTCCATTCTTACCTCCGTCTCATTTTTCCAGGGTATCTAATTCCCTCCTCCTTTATTTCCTACCCTCCATATCTCCCTACATCTCTGTCTTTACTTCTCTCTTTCCGTCCCCTCTCCATACCATTTTCCACACTCTACGACACGCCGTCAAACCCCGTTCCTTCTCTCTGTGCAACTTACATGTGATGTTATCACAACTGGTAGAAGAATTGCTTTTCCTGAGATATTAATAAGCATTAAAGAATGAACAGAAGAAGAATAAGATAAAAAGGATCGAGCATAGTACCATGCTAGCCTCCAGTTCCGGCGGTCACGGGTTCAAACCCGGCGGAGGGTGATGGATTTTTCGGAGGTAAACATCCTTAGCATGGTTTCCTTCTGAAGGTACACTACGTGATCAAAAGTATCCGGACATCTGGCTGAAAGTGACGTACAAGTTCGTGGCGCCCTCCATCGGCAATGCTGGAAATCAATATGGCGTTGGCCCACCCTTAGCCCTGATAACAGCGTCCACTCTCGCAGGCATACTTTCAATCAGGTGCTGGAAGTTTTCTTGGGGAATGTCAGCCCATTCTTCACGGAGTGCGGAACTGAGGAGAGGTATCGAAGTAGGTCGGTGAGGCCTGGCACGAAGTCGGCGTTCCGAAACATCACAAAGGTGTTCTATAGGATTCAAGTCAGGACTCTGTGCAAGCCAGTCCATTACAGGGATGTATTGTCATGTAACAACTCCGCCACAGCCCGTACAGTATGAACAGGTGCTCGATCGTGTTGAAAGATGCAATCGCCATCCCCGAATTTCTCTTCAACAGTGGGAAGCAAGAAGGTGCTTAAAATATCAATGTAGGTCTGCGCTGTGGTCGTCCCACGCAAAACAAAAAGGGGTGCAAGGCCCCCCAGGAAAAACAGGACCACAACATAACACCACCACCTCCGAATTTCACTGTTGGCACTACACACGCTGGCAGATGACGTTCACCGCTGGCATTCGCCATACCCACACCCTGCCATCAGATCGCCACATTGTGTACCGTGATTCGTCACTCCACACAACGTTTTACCACTGTTCAATCGTGTAATGTTGACGCTCCTTACACCAAGCGAGGCGTCGTTTGTCATTTTCCTGCGTGATGTGTGGCTTATTATCAGCCGCTCGACCATGGAATCCAAGGTTTCTCGCCTCACGTCTGTCATAGTACTTGGAGTGGATCCTGATGCAGTTTGGAATTCCTGTGTGATGGTCTGGATAGATGTCTGCCTATTACACTTTACGACCCTCTTCAAACGTCGGCGGGCTCTGTCAGTCAACAGACGAGGTCGGCCTGTACGCTTTTGCGCTGTACATGTCCCTTCATGTTTCCACTTCACTATCACATCAGAAATAGTCGACCTAAGGATGTTTAGGAGTGTGGAAATCTCGCGTACAGACTTCTGGCATAAGTGACACCCAATCACCTGACCACGTTCGAATTCCGTGAGTTCCATGGAGCGTCCCATTCTGCTGTTTCACGATGTCTAATGACTACTGAGGTCGTGGATAATGAGTACCAGGCATTGGGTGGCAGCACAATGTACCAAAGATGAAAAACGTATGTTTGTGGGGTGTCCGGATACTTTTGATTACATTGTGTATGTAAATCCGGTGGTTCCGTATCGTAGATTTACGGCACGTAAAAGAAGCTCATGCCTGTTGAAGAGACCTCTGAGCAAAATATCCGAACTTTTAGGCCCAATATAGAATGGTTCGATAGAAATTAAAGAGCGTCCATAAAAGAAGTTGCATAGCATATATTGAATGCTTCGACTGTTTAAGAGAATGACTCATGATTTCGTATTTTTTTACAATGTCGCACAATTTACATAACTTCGTTTGAATGACTGAAGTTGCTATCTTACAGTGTACACTTTTAACATTCATATTCCATGAAAGGATGTTACGTATTTACATAACATGAAGCTTTGTGATTGTTGAAGAGATCCATTCATGATTGTACAATTTATTACAATATGCACACTGTAAAAAGATAGATAACTGCACAATAGTTGTTGAGGGGTTTATATATGTAATTTAATCAGCATCGTTGTAAATAGATATGCGAACTGTGTCTTTAGTGATATATTTGTCTCCAAGATCCTCAGTACTGCGTTTTAAGTAATAGCCTACACATATACTCACATACCTACAACAGACGCACAATACATGCATTCACACATACGTACATGCATGCACATACATGCATACATAGGTACTTACATACATACATACTTACATACATACATACATACATACATACATACATACATACATACATACACTCGTGATGTAAGGATAGCGTCACGTCCCTCACCACAGCATTCAAGATGCTCTGAGTTGGAATCTCGGATGTGAGGTGAGTAGCGCACGTGACCGCTTAGAGATAGGGGTGCAAAGTTATAGGGAAGTACGGAACTGGCGTTCCCGGAGTCCCGAGCCATACTCTGGATTTGTTTCCTTTAGGAGGTGAGAGTGTCACACGCTCAATCAACTTTGGTCCACAATTGTGTTTGATCAACTACCAGATGCCTCCCACAACACAGTCTAACGGATACCCCTGCGCAGGAGGAAGGAGGGGAGTCACAGGAGGTCACTGGTAACGCATAATTCCCAGCCTCTGAGTATCATGTGGGACTGCGTTCGTATCCGCTCATATATGTCAGTCCCGGCGAGGTGCCATTACATGAGCTGCTACACTCCTGAAGGCAATTGGGTCCCTCTGTATATAAACTGCAAGGTGAGCAGATCCAGGTCAGGACTCTCACCTAACTCAGGTTGGCGCCCAGGATGTGAAGTTAAGGAGGAAGCTAAATTTAAACGTTTAAATTGCGGGTTGCTGTTTGCTGCCTTCCACTTTTTGCATGAACACGAGAAACAATTAAATAGGTGCTTAGAACTTGAAAAAAGTACGCAGATAGATAAACATAAGGTGCTTGTAATTTCAAGCTTTTAATAACGAATATTTCGGAAATGGCAAGTACCAAAACACTGTGACATAAATTACATTTTAAAAATCTTACACTTAGTTGCGTAAGCTTTAATTAATATGTTATGGTCTATCTGTTATTCAAAATTACAGCACATTCATGCCGAATGAAGGTTTTACAAGCTCTTTCAAGGAAATCAAGATGTACATTTAATTTGTCATACAATGCTTTTAAACGTTTGATATTTCAATACAATTATAGCGCCATTCTTCATATAGAGGCAGTTTGGGTGAAGATGTTTTTTTGAAGTTCTTCGCGTCGCATCCTTAGCTGAAGAGGCTCGATCTAAATGAAACTATGAGTATTTCTCTGAACTTTCATTTTGTAGTTATGCTGTTCATGTGCGCGCGCGCGCGCGCACACACACACACACACACAGAGACGCCCGCGCGCACACACATTACAGGAAACCTTCTCTGAAATGCTTTATTTGAGGTTCTGGGCCTCAAAACTTGTATTAGCGTTGAAATCTTGAGATCGATTTTTTTAGTGAAATGTCTTCTCTGCCTTTTTGGCTTGTTGAGACACTTTGATGTGGCTCCTAGGTTAATGTTGTTATTAGTAATGTACCTGAGAGTCGCATTAAAAAGGTGTTTCCTTAAAACGATACGTATATTCTGGGGGAACTTGCAAACGTGATTTCTTAAAATAAATAATGCTGCTTAATAGGAACATATATTTTCTAAAGCTAGAATCAGACGACTGAAAAATTTTATGCCATCGCCGGGATTTGAAGTGCGGATCTTCCGGTTGCTCTAATCACTGAGCTACTACGGCAACATGCCGGTACGACATCAAATTCCACAAGTGATTCAAATTTTTGCCGGTAAGCCACAGGAGATCTCAGATTATATTGAGAGACATATCCCAATGACGACTTACAATGCTGTCTCGGGCTTCATAATTTCGATCACTATTAGGTCAGTTAATGGAATTAATCGTTCTTCCACACAAGCCGGGTGTTGGACAAGGTAGAATCAGACGACTAAAGGTACTTACAGCATTTTAAGTCGGCATTGGGGTATGTCTGTCGATATCATTTGAGATCTGCTTGTGGTTTACCGGAAAAAATGAGAATCAGTTGTGGAATTTGATATCGGACCGGTATGTTGCCATGGTAGCTCAGTGGTTAGAGCAACCATGGGGAAAGCGGGAAACTCGTCGTTCAAATCCCGGCGATGAAATTGAATTTTTCGGTCGTCTGATTCCACAGTTCCAGCTTTGTCCAACACACGGCTTGTGTGGAAGAACAATTAATTGCATATGTATTCTCTCCAACATTTTGTACTATTATAGGTTATGGATTCTTCAAATGTAAAGGATTAGCATAGTAAGGTAATACCTAGCGGAACTGTTGTAAGGTTATGCATTGGAGTTGGGAGAGATAATAGTAGTACTCTTTCATGCCGTTCCTTATTCCTCACCCAGTAGCATATTTAAAAACCTGACATATGGTTTGAAATTGAGTCGAAATAACCAAGGTTCGTTCCATATAGCTTAACGGTCACATCTCTCACCCCAGATTCCCACTCTGGGCCTCTTTAATGTTGTAGTGGGGAGACAGTCATGGTATCCCTACATCATAGAGTGCATGTATGTAAGTATGTATTTATGTATTATGTAAGTATGTATTTATATATGTAGGTATGTATTTATGATGTAGGTATGTGTGTATGTATGTACGTATGTATGTGTATGTATGCACGTATGTATGTGTGTATGTATGTATGTACGTATGTAAGTATGTATGCATGTATTTATGTTTGTATGTACGTATGTATGTGTGTATGTACGTACGTATATATGTAAGTATGTATGCATGTACTTATGTAGGTATGTATATATGTATGTAAGTATGTATGTGTGTATGTATGGATGTGTGAATGTATGTTTGTATACGTGCGTATATTAGTGTATGTATATGAATGTTATGCCGGTGTGTAGGTGTGTATTATGCATGCGTGTAAGTATGTCTGTAGGCTATTCTTAAAACGCAGTATTGAAGGTTTTGGAGACGAATAAGTCGTAAGGCACAGTCCGCTGGATCCATTTTCTACTCCAACATTTTGTATTCTTATAGGTTAAGGATACTTCATATGTAAAGGATTAGCATAGTAATGCAATACCTAGCGGAAGGGTTGTTAGGTTAGGTGTTTCAAGTGGGAGAAATAATAAATGTACTCTTCAATGCTGTACCTTATTTCTCACCCAGTAACACATTAAAAATTCTGCGATCTTGTTTGAAATTGAGCGGAAATAACCAAGGTTCATTCCCTATAACTTTGCACCCCTATCTCTAAGCGGTCACGTGCGCTACTCACCTCACATCTCAGTAGGTTTACTAGCATTAATAGAACTCCTCTGGGATGAAATTACGGCACACTGGCGGTTCTGATATTATCCTGGCAATTGACAATGCCGTTAATACAAAAAAGGATATTTCCTCTATAGACATACATTTCGCACTGATAAAGTGTTTAAGCGTCTCAGGATTATTTTTATTTGAAAGGAAACTTAGAGAACACAATATATAATAACAGTGTGCATTGGATCGGAGAAATCAAAGTGAATATTAAAAAAGTATCGTTTGCTTCTTTAAAAGAGGCATTTATTAATAATTTATCCAGAGCAAAATCTCCCGTACTTCCACTGGCTTGAAATCACCCATTTGTAATATAAATGTTCGCTAAGGAAAACCTTCCTGCCTCTACCCACCAACGAAACTACAGCTCTTAAATGGGATTGTAGGAATTCAAAACACCAACGACATAAGCACTATGTCTGCGAAAGATGCAACTTCCGCGCAGTTCAAATGAAGCCAGCGGTCTCAGTTGACCATCACTGCTGTGGCTGTAGATATCATTCTCCGTGGGCTAGGGGTACCATGCTAGCCTCCAGTTCCCGAGGTCGTGGGTTTAAACCCGTCGGAGGGCTATCGATTCTTCTTCGGGTGCAAACATCCTTAGCATGGCTTCCTTCGGAAGAGAAGTAAAGCCGGTGATTCCGTTTCGTAGATTTACGGCACGTAAAAGAACCTCAGGCCTGATAGATAAACCTCTGAGTAAGATTTCTGGCGCTTGACGCCCAATATAGAATGGGACGCTAGGAACCGTAGTAATTAAAGAGCGTCCATAAATAAAACTCAATTTCAATGTTGCGACACATTGCGGTGAAGATGGTCAGCATATAAACGACGTATCCGACACAGACGTGGGCGTCCCTCGGCGGCACTGATCACACTAACTTTGGTTACGAATCAAACAGTAGAAATTAACGTGACACATAGTACACAATAGTAAAATGCAGGTGGCACCAAACTCAAAAACAACGCTAAACCCCGTTTGTGTTCTTCTTGTTGTATTTTAATAGTATTTAACAATCATCCTTACTACACATGTCATCAGAGGCGATGTATCTAAAGACAAGTAAAATGACATTATGATGACTGAAGAAAATGTAGTACAAAATATGTCATATAAGACCGTCCTGGTGGTTATTTGAACCATGGACCGTCCGTACACGAGTCCATGCTTTAAGGGCCTCTGTCACTCATTTGGTGCTGTTAAACATACAGGTTGTATTTGTGAATGTAAACAAATGGTGACACTGTGTAATGCGGAATTAGAGGAAAAGGAAATTGAGATGTGCGTGCAACCGCGTCCATTTCACCCATGCAAACTCATCAGGATTAACCCCACATCCTCCGAAACATTTCAAAATTAAGGATTAAACCAACAAACGTATGTAATAAAGAGATTTACATTTACAATCAACGAAGGTGACAGACAGAGATTGGAGACCAAAACTGACTAACAAAAATCCATAGCTAAAATTTCCCTTATTCAACATCAAATAGGAGACTTTCTTCCCAAACGGGTTCTAGAAAGTGACACAGTTACCACTGCGGATAGCTAAGATCATCGATCTCTTGGGCAGGGATGCATAAGACATCTTTCTATGTTGCCGTTATTTGTTCTTTTCTATGTAATATGGTTCTGGTAATGCATTTTCTTTACTTCAAACACTAATTGCTTACGCAATAAAGAAAACATGTATGTTAAGAATTATCCTGTTTCACAATGATCTAGATGTATTGTTTATATAATAATGAATAATGAGCATCTCAACTTCATATGCCCATGTTATGACTCCATATCATATATTTAACAACGGCGGCAGAGGTTGGTGTTGTATAACGGGGATTTTACAATCGCAAAATATTGAATATCATTCAGTGGTAGAATAGTATCCGGTTGACTTAACAGTGGCCAATTTTTAGGAAAGTGTATCTGCCTCGCAGGAGTAACATTCGCAAGAAGCGTGAATCTTTCATTGTTCTCACCTTGCTCCTGTAATAATGAGATAATCGCTAGCAGCTCATTGTAGGCGTGACTGGAATTGCGTATGTAGTAACAAGGATCAACCTGGTTAGTGTCATCCGACCGCGGCATTGAACAATCCCTCCTCATATTAAAATTAGGGATATGTGGACCACGTCTGTGGTGTGAGGGTAGCGGCTTCCTCACATTCAAAAGCCCCGAGTTTATATCTCAGCTAGATTGGGTTATTGAATAAAGCTTCTTCCAGGGTTTTCCCTTATCATAAGAAGATGAATATGAGGTAGCACTAGGCACTAGGGACCCCGGGTCCATTTGAGCATTATTTTAACAATTCCGTTTATTTACAGCCCAATATCACCTACCCGGTTAAAGGATGTTAATTAATCATCAAATAAAGGAGGCGTATGATATAATTCGTGGAGTCAATGTACCACATGCCTTTTAAAGGGCTAACTGTCCTTCGAGATTAGATGGATCTTATGTTCAGGATAGCAAACCTCCTTAGTGCAGCAGTTGCAAGTAATACCGGTACCTTTCTCTGGGCATGACTATGCAACCGCCGATATATTCTCGCTTTACACGGTATTGGAAACTCGTTGAAAGCTGTTGAACTGACCAAAAACCAATTTCAAATGTTTTGGGATCGACTGCTGGCCAGAATGCAGCACAATGATTGCTGGCGCTTACTTGCTTCCTTGAAGTTCATTAAGTCTGGCATCTAAAGTCCTTTGTTTTTGTATAGGCCATTTTTATGCACAAGGGATTCAAGCAGCATTAAAATGTTATCAAGGATTACATGATATATATGAAGATAATATGGCGTTTGAGGAGATTTCAAACTTTAAAGCATTGTTGTGCCAGAAATATGACCGAATAATGTGTGGGTATGTTCTATGAGCGAGTTTCCTCCTTTGTAGATGAATGAATGGTTTTATTTCATATTATGCAGGAGAAACGCCGAGGGAAATGTAAATTCATAAACATATTCGTCGCCCAATATGATCGCGCAAGAGGATAACTAGAATTTTGCGTGAGAAGGAATTCACTTTTTCACGCCATTTTTTCAAAGTTACCCTTGACAGAACAACAGCTGTGGAAGGTTCCAGCTTCTCTTGCAGCACACATCAGGTTAGCCTACCAAGAAATTTTAAGCCTACCGATCACCAAAGATGAGATGCTAACAGTGCTGAAAATGACAAGAAAAACACAACTCATTGATTTGATAGTTTGAACCACCAATTTTACTCGTATAAATACCACTGGAATATAAAAGGATCTCTTATTCCTACTACAATGAAACACTGACAGCACAGGAAATTATATTGGATGTTCATCCACCTTGCCGTGCGCAATTGGGCATGAGGTCGGCAGTCGGGTTGACAGGCTCAGGTCCTTTGCAATCTGTAGTGTCACAATATTTATTTAGTATGAAACTATTGGCCGCTTCATTGAATGGATAATTATTCTTATTCCAAAGAAACTACATCCTAACACCCTGCAAAATGTTCGATTTATTACGCTTATAAGCATAAAAACTTGGACATTAGTATTAGTTCATGAAAATAAGGTTGAACAGAATTATATCATCTATGTGGCGTTGATCAGACTTGTGTGAGGAACATGCTACAGTTCTTGGAGGCATCATTCTGTGCTGCACGTTTCCGAGAATGAGGAAAGCGGTGCATTTTTAGCGCTTTCCTCTCAGAAAGCTTTTGACACAGTGAAACTGCTTTCAGTTTAGGATACATTCTGCCTCCCAACGGAAATTGTTGGGTCATATAGAGCGCTATATGACTGCGCCAAACTGCGCATGCAGATCAATAGATACTTAAGTCAGCCTTCTACATTGGTTCTTAAGTATCGCACATGGTTCCCGGATCAAATATACCACATCCCCATTAATACTGTTGGGAAATTGGTCGGTTATCCCAACACAGAACACTAAACTTCTTGGGCTAATAATATCCAGAAGTTCGGCGTAAATGATTGCCCTGAATTGATACTGGAAACCGTGAGAGCAACCCTCCAGAAACTTAAATATCTTTCTAAAAGTATGTCGTGTGAACAATTTTCCTTATATTAATTATGATACACCTTGTTAAAATGATTCCTACACAACCGGAAAATGTTGGTATTTTGGAAAGGGTCATTGATGCAGACATTTGGAGGGTTCAGTTTCACAAACTGCCGAGGCAGAAACTGATCTTCATACAACAGAGTGCGTTAACTTAAAATTAACTCACGAAATGTAATGAGGTGCTTTTAAAAGAAATATACTAAGAGGCAGCCACAATCCAGAAGAACAGTTAGGGAATCTGGAAACGTTAAGCTGTGGGACAATTTTATTCTGTGTCCCGTATCGGGGCGGCATACAAACAGTTCCTCCTGAAATTGTTTATCGAAAGCTTTAATCCCAAGTAAACTTATTTGCAGTAAGCCATTTCCAAGAGAAGGCTTTCGCACACCAATCGAAAAATAGTATCCCAATCAACTCTGAGAGGCATTTGGAAAGGTCTCCATAGCTTTATTTTTCCACTTTATTCTACAGATATCTTAATAGTATCATATTAACAGCACAAAAAACAACACAAGCATTGCTTAATCTCCTCGCCCATTCGCAATAATAAATATGCTCAGCTAGATACGGCGAAACACTTTTTAATATGCTATTAATGACCGCAGCTTTATGGACAACAACGAAGCAGTTCCAGCCAGATACCAATCCCATCTATTCCCTTCGCACGTTCATAGACTTGGCTAGTTGTTGGTTTTCATCCCCATCAGTTCAGTACAGCCTACAAAGATTTTCCACACATAGTGAAGCGGATCGTTTCTGGGCTACAACAGACGCCATGCTATTGACATAAAACAAGTGCAATAACAACTTTTCTTAGCATTACCTATGTGTATTTCTCTTCAATGCTTATAGCTCATTCAACATGTTTTTTGTTTCTTCTGTTTATTTTGCTATTGCAATGAATAAGTAGAGTTGTTTGTATATCCGTACGTGTAATGGATACATAAAAATCAACAACTATGCACAAGACAGCAGAATCTATATACTGAAATTCAACTTCTATTTTAGTATTCAAAGCTATTACATTTTAATCGAACTCGTTAGAGTTGAAGAAAGTATAAAATAATAAATAACCACACACACAAGCAAATACATGTACACGAACCTCCTCTTTGGATATAGCAGACCTATAAACATTATGTCAAATGAAGTGACCATATTAAATCTTTGGTCGCTTAACCTTCCTTCAATCGTGGGTATTGCATTTAAAATAAGAGAGTTGAGGTTACCTCTAGTGAAAGCAATACTTCCCTAAGAAATCTGATATGTTACATTCACATGCTCTTTTCTACGCTTTATCGTTTATATGTGGGTATACAAACTATTCTTAGGATAGCCTATTTTTCTGTCTACTTCATTTTAATCGGGATAAACCTTTGAAGAAATAGCTGCATTACGCGTTTCGTTATAGAAACCAAGGGAATACCGATAGCCAAATGTTTAAGAACTGGACACTAGCCTTAAAATACCATACTCTTTCCATGCAACTTACAGAAACAATTAAACATCGACAGCACTTTAAAGGAATGGCATAGTATTGAACAGTTGGAACCATTAATGACGAAAATTTCGTAAATTGTTTATGCCACGAAGAAGTTAATTTGAAATAAATTCTGTCTTTTAAGCAGAGCTATGGTTTTTGTCTAGTAGTAAATTTTCGTCTATCACTTAACGCTTACCAGTTCTATAAAATTATACAAATTCCATCCAAATGAACCAGACTTCACAGCCTAATCTGGGAAAATTCAAGACATACATTTTGCTTGTAGTGGCAGCTCGTGCATGTAATTGTTGGATGTTCACAGAATTTTAGGTTCAGATAGCCCTGAAAATGTGAAGTAGCATCCGCTCATAATAGTTATGATTGTGAACAAATTGATAAAATAGTAGCCATTCCCAACAGCTACAATCATAATAACGGGTTTTTTGTGGATGTTTGTTGTTGCGTACAGAATTAAGTGCAGCAATAGTGAAACTAAGTAAAGTGTAGCTGCCGTAGTGTGTTGCCACCTAATCTAAAATTATACAGAAACAGAACGCTTCACGCGCTAGAGTACGCTTTCAAATGTGCACGACCCGTATGTGTTTGACCCTACAAGATGCGCATGCGCAAAAGTTCCTTAAAAAGGCAACTCAGAATGTGCTAGCGACCCTGCTGCCACCTTTCCTCGAGTTAAAGTGCCGTAGTTTTTAAATTACGTTAGTTTATTAGCATTCAGAGAAACAATAACCAATAAATCCGCAAGGTGTGAAAGGTAAGGGTATTCATGTGTCTTTATGCTCTTATGCAGCAGTCACCACTGTATATTTGACATTTAAATACCTTAAACATATGATACTTTAATCCAAATCGTTAGAACTAGTTTTTAGGAAACCCAAAGTCTCGAAACATTCGATGTAAAGGGTAGTTTGGAGTGCGTGATTTCTTGAAAATCTTCGTATCGCATCCCTGAAAGACACTGAACCTAAATATCAACTTTGATATTTATCGGTCATTTCGTGGTTTGTTATGCTGTTCACAGACACACACGAATATTTTTTCTAAAAATGCTTATTTTTGGATTCAGGATTCTCAAAACATGTATTTCCAGTTAAATCTCAATATCGAATTTTCAAGTGTTATGCAATACTTTCTCTATCTACTATGTACGCTATAGAAAAAGAAAAACGTGACTATGTATACCACTAATTCATATTATTTAATTAATCCTATATGCCAAAATTCTGAATTTTCAAAGTCATTATCCGGGTGTTAGGGGTACCATACTAGCCTCTAGTTCCCGAGGTCGCGGGTTAAAACCCGGCGGAAGGCGATGGATTTTTCGCGCGTAAAATTCCTTAGCATAACTTCCTTCGGAAGGGAAGCAAAGCCGGCGGTCCATGTCGAGGATTTACGGCACGTAAAATAACCTCAAGCCTGATAATGCGGCCTCCTAGCAAAATTTCCAATTTTTCACGCCCAATATAGAATAGGACGCTCAGAACCATAGTAAAGCGTCCAGAAATAAAACTCAATTTAATTTTACCAATTTTCAAGTATTCGTAAACGGATACCTTAACTAATATTCAATAAGCCCTTCATGTTACTTTTCGATTTTGAGAAACTCTTGCTCTTCATACATTGCATACGCCTGAAATCTCAAAAACACATTTCCAGGGAGATTTCTAGGTCCTCGAAATACATATCCGCTGTGAAATCGTAATATTGGCTTGGAAAACGTTTCTCTACGCAGGTGAAGAGAAAGTCAAAATACTGATCATACCAAAACCGCCGTTCTGAACCTTTTATTCATAATATAACACAACGATGAATAAAGTACATAGAACATTGATAGGAAGTCAATACATACCTGATTTTTCTCCTTTTTCCTTCAGCGTGTCCTTTATTTCGTGTAACCGATCCACAAATGGACTCTTACTTGTAACTTCTTCAACAGCAAGGCACAGGAAAAAGAGCTTAAAAAGAAAAACAAATCATTATGAAAACAAGAGTGCAAATTTTGCATTAAAATTGGATCTCATAATATGTACTACTGAGTACTTTTGGGCTAAAGTGGTGATTGTGCAGCATTTATAGCATTCTATTGCACCTTTATTTCATAGGAATATACACAAAAGCCAGTAAAATCAATATGTCACGGTTTGAAACTTGCGTTGCAAACTATATAAGGAAGCACAATGATGTCTATGATTGTGTAAAACAAATAATTATACTTTAGTGCAATGAACTGGACCATTTTAATAGTGCAGGATACAACTTCTTTGATTAAGTAAAAATGTTTAATTCATACATACCTATCTTATACTGTGTGAAATAAAAACACCAGTTATCTCGTAACAGTCTATTTATCACGCGAAATGCGTTAGAATTCTCACTTCGCAGCTCTGACTTATAAATCGCTTGTACCTCACTGGGAACTATCTCGTAACTGGCCCAGATTTACTTTCTGCCATCTTTTTGTATTTCCCTGTTGCTAGAAAGGCACATCAATGCAATATTCCAGAATTTCATGAATGCAGATGCCGAACTTTCTAGAAGATAGCCAATCAAAGCATCTTCCAATGCTTAGCCGACTATATACGAAACACAGCCTTTTTCAGGTTACCAGTAAACAAACAAGGGTGACCAACATTTTAACTTCATAACCAGAGGACTTGATGACTAGAGAAATCGACAGACAACCTATTTACAAAAGATGTACTGTATTGGTTTTCAGCTAATAAAATGAGGCCTTATTTTTTATTTCACTTCATTTCTTCTTTTTTTAATTTATTTTCTTTACTACGTATGGCGAGTAGAAGCAGTACTGCATTCCACGCAAAAATTCGATACCGAGATTTCACCGGAAATACATTTATTGACGCCCCTGCGTCTAATTAAAGCATTTTTGGAAACATGTCTGTGTGTCTGAATGTGAACACGATAGCTCAAAAACGAAAAGTCGGATAAATATCGAACTTGGCAGTTAGGTCCAATATCTTCCAAAGATGCAACATGAAGATTTTCAATAAGCTCGCCCACCCCATACTACCCTTTGCATAAAAAGGTTTTCTAATTTTTTTATTTTCTAAGAAATGGCTCTAGCAATTTTAATTAAAATGTCATATATGTGATCGATATTTACATAAGAAATAAAATTTATATCTTGAATTTTTGGGGAAGATTCTATGAAGCCGTGGTCATTCGAAAGCAATTTGGTAAAATCTTGTATAAGTGGTAAACGTTAAGTGATAAACGAAAACGTACTTTACTGAAAAATGTAGACCTCTTTGACACACACAATTTATTTAAAATAAATTTTTCGTGGCATAAGCCGTTTCTGAGATATCCGTCATTAAAGGTTCAAATTTCTAATTTCTTGATCATTCTCTTGAAGACCTTTCAACATTGACTTGTTTCTCGCGATTGCATGGAAACAAAATGGCCTTAAGGCCAGCGTAAACTGTTCTTAAACATTTGACTATCGCTGTTCTCATTGTATCTATAACGAAACGTGTAATGTAACTGTTTATGCAAAGGTTTATTTGGATTAAACTGTAGTAAATAGAAAAATAAGCTTTAGTAAGAATACTTTGTATAGGCACTAGAAGGTAGATAAAGTCATGTGAATGTATCACATCAGATTTTTTAATATATAGTTGTAACAGGATGGCGGCGCCGTGGCCGAGTGGTTAGACCGCTCGCCTCCCACCGAGGCGGCCCGGGTTCAATCCCAGGGACCTGCATGTGGGATTTGTGGTGGACGAAGCGGCGTCTGGGCGGGTTTTCTCCGGATTCTCCGGTTTCCCCCGCCATTCATTCCACCAACTGCTCCATCATCACCTTTCCTTTCATCCATTTCACCAACATTTCGTTTCATCTACTTCCTTCATCCCATACCAGGCATCGGGCTGATCACCCATCCTGGATGCTCTGTCTGATCCATGAGTGTCTGCTCCTCGACGGGCCTCTGACCCCAGGCATCCGCTTGTAAGTCCTGGGGGGTGTAAGTCCTACATAAGAGGAGGGTAAACAGATAATGAATGAATGAATGTAACAGGATCTTTAGTATATCTGTATAAATAAAGAATTTTGCCTGAAGCCATGAAAATTTTTTCCAGATCATGCCTTTTGGCGAATTTTTAAACTTTACGGCTGCATGACATGCCAGCTTATGCAAAACAAGTTTCCTTTGTTCTGTAGTGTCCTTCCTATACCATCTGCTAAAAAGTGGGGAAGGTAGCTTAGTCACATGTAAGCCACATAACTTATTTACATTGATTTCATGTGAGTGATAAACTTGGGTCATGGCACTGAAATATCCAGTCCCATATTTACTTGAAATCATAAAAGCTACCAAGAAGAATGCCCGGTGTTCGGGATTTGAATCCGAGGTCTCCCACATGCGAGCTATAGCCCTTGAAACAATTAAGGCATGGGTATCAATTAATTGTACTTCATACACGACCAGTTCTTTGATTGTATCTCGAATAAGTACACAACTACAAATAAATACACTCAAAAAACTTCAATTATTCCAGCGCAGCGTTTATTGGTATATACTGCAAACTCCTCTACCTGTAATTGACATATAAACTTTTGTAACATCATGTATTTATATGGTGTGCAATACAGTTGTAACCAAATATTATCTTCAATTTAAATGAATAATTGGAAAGGTAGAATTCAAGGCCATTGGAATTTGAACACAGATCTCCCGGTTTCAGTCCGTTTGCTCTAGCTAATAAGCTACTATGGCAAAATGCCGGTACGACATTAAATTTCCCAACTGATTCGCGTTTTCCCAGTAAACCACAAGGAGGTCTCAAATTGTATTGAGAGGACTGATGGTGGTGGAATGCAAATTAGAAAAATGAGGAACGAAACTCTCAAAGTATAGACAGAGCGAAAAAATAATTGCTGAAGGGTCTGAGTATAGACAGACCATCACGTGTATAGTAAGACCATAAACAAGGCCAAATAATACTCTTGAGGAAGTTATGTTCAGAAGTTGAAAATACCTCTGAAGTAGGATCTTGGCCAAAGAGTTCGCAGTACATTAGGCACCTGGAGATAGCTATACGAAAACTAGGAAATAAACTGTAGAAACATTAATGTAAACACATTTCCCACACTCAGTAGTCTCTGAATCTGAAAAAAATGAACTTGAGTTTTACTTATGGACGCTCTTTAACTATTATGGTTTTTAGCGTCCCATTTTATATTGGGTATGAAATACCGGACATTTTGCCGCAAATCTACTACACCGGTCCACCGTCTTTACTTCCCTTCCGAAGGAAACCATCCTAAGGGTTTTCACGCTCGAAAAAATCCATCGCCCTCCGCCGGGTTTGGACCCGGGACCTCGGGAACTAGAGGCTAGCATGGTACCCCTAGATCCGGAGAACGACACTCTGAATCTGAAGATGCGGTTTTCTGTCAAAATTTAAACCTTTGCAGAGGGCGGCTAGAGAATGGCATCGCAGATATTTCCCTATAACAAAACCTCGTAGGCTGTAAATTCATTTGATTCATTTAAATCCACAGGTCCTGATAAGATTCTCCCTTCTCTTTAGAAAAGGTGAAAATACATGTGTTATGTATGCTATTCAGAGCCAGTCTGCCATTCTCACATGTGCCAGTAGCCAAGAAAAAATTAAAAGTGGCGCAGTAGCTATACCCAAGGTAAAGCATTTACACCGATCAATCTATCCTCATTTTTATTAAAACAATGGAGAAATTAACTGATAAGCATATTGGAGATATCTCGTTGATTTAGAAGCGAGGTTTAAACAGAAACCAACATGCTTATCAACAAGGTAAATAAGTGAAACACATCTACATTAATTGGTGTCGAGGACTGAAAACTCACTGAAAAATCAAGAAATTGCATTAGGGGCTTTCCTTTATATCGAGGGAGCCTATGATAACGTATCTAGTAGCAAAGAGGCATGTGGTTGAAGACACTGTGGCAGATGGATTAAAACCATATTGGAAAGCAAGAACATACTGACGAATGTGTTCCATGAAACAATGAAGTGTCAGCATCCAGAGGTTGTCCGCAGGGTGGAGTATTATCTCCGCTACTTGGGATCTGGTGGCTAAATTGAACAAGCACCCAAGATTACATTGATTACATTGCCATACTTATGCAAGGGGAATTTGGCTCTAGTGCATCTGAGTGATGTGGAAGGAAGATGCAGTGGATAAAACTTGTGGGTAAATTTAACAAGCACCCAAGATTACATTGATTACATTGCCATACTTATGCAAGGGGAATTTGGCTCTAGTGTATCTGAGTGATGTGGAAGGAAGATGCAGCCGATAAAACTTGTGGGTAAATTGAACAAGCACCCAAGATTACATTGATTACATTGCCATACTTATGCAAGGGGAATTTGGCTCTAGTGCATCTGAGTGATGTGGAAGGAAGATGCAGTGGATAAAACTTGTGGGTAAATTGAACAAGCACCCAAGATTACATTGATTACATTGCCATACTTATGCAAGGGGAATTTGGCTCTAGTGCATCTGAGTGATGTGGAAGGAAGATGCAGTGGATAAAACTTGTGGGTAAATTGAACAAGCACCCAAGATTACATTGATTACATTGCCTTACTTATGCAAGGGGAATTTGGCTCTAGTGCATCTGAGTGATGTGGAAGGAAGATGCAGCCGATAAAACTTGTGGGTAAATTGAACAAGCACCCAAGATTACATTGATTACATTGCCATACTTATGCAAGGGGAATTTGGCTCTAGTGTATCTGAGTGATGTGGAAGGAAGATGCAGTGGATAAAACTTGTGGGTAAATTGAACAAGCACCCAAGATTACATTGATTACATTGCCATACTTATGCAAGGGGAATTTGGCTCTAGTGTATCTGAGTGATGTGGAAGGAAGATGCAGCCGATAAAACTTGTGGGTAAATTGAACAAGCACCCAAGATTACATTGATTACATTGCCTTACTTATGCAAGGGGAATTTGGCTCTAGTGTATCTGAGTGATGTGGAAGGAAGATGCAGCCGATAAAACTTGTGGGTAAATTGAACAAGCACCCAAGATTACATTGATTACATTGCCATACTTATGCAAGGGGAATTTGGCTCTAGTGTATCTGAGTGATGTGGAAGGAAGATGCAGCCGATAAAACTTGTGGGTAAATTGAACAAGCACCCAAGATTACATTGATTACATTGCCTTACTTATGCAAGGGGAATTTGGCTCTAGTGTATCTGAGTGATGTGGAAGGAAGATGCAGCCGATAAAACTTGTGGGTAAATTGAACAAGCACCCAAGATTACATTGATTACATTGCCTTACTTATGCAAGGGGAATTTGGCTCTAGTGTATCTGAGTGATGTGGAAGGAAGATGCAGCCGATAAAACTTGTGGGTAAATTGAACAAGCACCCAAGGATACATTGATTACATTGCCTTACTTATGCAAGGGGAATTTGGCTCTAGTGTATCTGAGTGATGTGGAAGGAAGATGCAGCCGATAAAACTTGTGGGTAAATTCCTTAAAACCTGCACTTGTTCTGTTCACAAATATACGACATATGAAGATTTAAGAACTCCCACATTGTTTAATGATCAGCTGCAAACCAGTTCGAAAGTTCAGTATCTGAGTTTAAACCTATATAATAAACTGACTTGGAATCTAAACGCGCAGAAAACAACAAAAAAGGGAAAATGGCACACAGTGACTAGAAGAACCTTTGAAAAAGCATGGGGACTTAAACCACGGATAATGTATTGGCTTTATAAACCAGTGTTAAGAACCATATGTCTGCCTAATATGCTGGCTAAAAGTATGTCAGAAACATGCAGCAAATAAACTCTTAAATGTACCGAGTATGCCTGTATATAGCAGCAGCAATGAAGAGAACTGCAATACAAACCCTTCTTAGGTTAGCTGCTTTAGATATTTATATCAAAGCAAGGGCAGGGCTGGGAGCATGTAAGCCGAAAAAAGCTGTAACAGGCACAACCTCAACCCTTTGGAGCACACTAGAATCACAAATATAATAAAAACTCCCTGACCTTGAGATGGGCAGTGATTATAAGCTTCTTAAATTATCCTGTAAGAAACCACCCAACATTTCGCTTGAATGGAGTGAGAATAGAAACACAATTCTACTAGAGGACCCATCTGATATATGGGCGGCTTAAAGATGAACAGCGGATCAGGAGCTGAAGTTCATGGGGAAGCTCCGAGATATGACATGTTTGCCCCTCTAGGCAGTAATACCACAGTATTCCAGGCTGAAATTTATGGAATCGAAACCTATATGGGAGAAAATCTCCGAAAGGACTATGAAAATAGTAGAATTGCAGAATATGGATTTTTTCCGACAGCCAGGCTGCTCTTAAAGTAATTGCAAGCAACCAGGTAACACACAAGTTAGTCTGAAACTGCCTGCAAAACCTTATAATACCGCAAAAATATAACAAGGTAAAACATGGATAAATGTCAGGGCATAAAGGCGTAACAGGCAATGAAAAAGTAGATACCCCTGCAAAGAAAGGTTATGCTCAAAAGTTTATTGGTCTTGAGCCAGCATTTGGCATTCCCTTAACCACTATAAACAGAAGTTTCAGTAAGTCTCAAGCAAGGCTAATAATAGGCCTCTTTACAGCTGACTGTAAATTAAGGGAACACGTCCACATAATGGGTATATTAAAAGAAAATCCAGTTTGCAGATTATATGGTGAAGAGGAGATAATTGCCTTTCATATAATCTTCGACTGCAAAACGCTAGCCGGACGAAGATATAAACGCCTGGTAGTGAGTGGCTCAATAGGAGATTTTCCAGGAAAGAGTCAATTTAATAATCTGCAACTCCTTGTTAAAGACACTCGTCTATTTAACTAGAAACAATAAAGATGAAAAATAGTAAAATAGACCACTAAGTTTTAGTGTTAGGATATACATGCCTACTCAAAATTTAAGTTAATCTAATACTTGCGTTTTCTTTTGCTAATGGCCTAAATTATTAAAGAATTTTTAAAAATTATATTTCACCCTTTGACTCGTTATTTCCATTGATTCACAGATTTTAGTCTCATCCTATAGAGAATTTCTTACATTTAACTAAGGGAATTATTTTGAAGTAAAATTATAAATTGGAGTGTTAGCTGTTGGTTCCCCACTGTTATTACTAGGACTAGGATTTTTATGATCTAAAATTGCCATAATATGTAGAATAAAATATGCTGTTGTGACCTAACACTTAGAAAAATATATGCACAGCAACATAACATAATGAAGTAAGACTTCAGTTGTAAAACGAATTAGAACTGCGTTTATAACAAGGAACTATTTATTTAAAAATAAAGTACGCATGAGAAGCAAACTAAACTACAGAATTGCATATTGTAGCACCTTTTTATTTTATAAAAAGTATCACTACATATTTAATGTATGCTATGATTTGTTTACATTCTCCTTTTTACTTCAGTTTATGAGCCCTGACTTGCTATATAGAATGAACACCTCGTCAAGTTTTTAAATTAAAATATTTCCTGTGGTCAAACAAACAGCCTTGAGCTTCTAGCAACTTCATTCTGATACAAGAGGAGCATATTTAAAATGGAAAATATCATTTAAATCTAATTCTAAATGAATAATTTTAAATTTTCAGTCGAAAGCAGTGTAAAAACAGGCTACACGAACTCACTGTTACCTAAGGGTAAAGTTAATATTGGGAATTCAAACAAAATAGGGAGGAAATTAGATTTTTACCATTTTCCCGGAAACAAAATGCGATATGTAATTCTTAAATATTTAATGATTGAAATGAACACAGAAAAAAAGTTGCCTGAGATAAGTTATTTACCTCTTGAAAGAGTCAAAATATGACGAATACGACCATTTACTCACTAAAATGTGCTCTACAGGAAGGAAAATCATAAATATGACATAAATATCACCGTAACTCGATTAGTCTTTTCATAGACAAATTTTAATATATTTAAGGAACCGATAAGTCTTACCAAAGCATTTATGCTCCACCACGAAAATCCTAGCCCTTGTTGTTACTGAAATTTGACCAAAAGACAGGTCGGTTCCCATTATCTAGCACTATTTAAGCGTCGTCTTTAAGTTTTAGGGTAGCATTTCCTAAAAGAATCTTACGGAGGCGGATTATATTTCATAGAATCCTATACACTACCCAAATCAACGCAGAATCTTTATCAGGCCCTATAGGTAAAGGAAGTACTGCAAATACCAACAAGTTTTATATCGATATGTTATCGAAATTAATAGGTTTTTGGGCTCTCTGAATCCAAAAGCTTTCATAAAAAGCTTTACGCGTATACATGCCTGCGCTCCGTATAGGACGTGTTTGTGTTTCTTTGAACACCATAAGTCAAAAAAGAAATGCCGGGTATATACTAAAGCCCGTATTTAATTTTAGCATCTTCTAAACATGAAGATTTTCAATAATATTCATCATATTTCGTTTACATAGAAAGTTTTTCGTTATATTTTATTTTCTTAAAGGTGGTGCAATTATTTTGATTAAAATACCAAATCTTTGAGATATTTACATGACAAATAAAATGTGGTATTAAGCATTTCCGAGTTATCCACTCTTATTGATACGGTTTTTTCAGTTGTTTTCTTTTTGTCTTTTTTGAAGTGGTCACCATTTACTTGTTTCTTGCAATAATACAGAATGACTGGCATATAACCACTTTTTAAACATTTGACCATCGCTTGGATCTCTTCTATTCCCTTTGTACCTACAAGGAAATTTGTAATGAAACTATTTCTACAAACGCTTGTCTCTATTATCATCATATAAAAATTAATTTTTACAAGAAAATGTTTAAGAAGTTACACAAAAATAAACGATAACGGCTAGAGAAAGTCATGTGAATACAACACCAACTTTTTCTTTTCTCCACTGCATACCTGCAGTAAGTGTAGAATGTAGTATATTCTACCCAAAAATTCTATGTGTTTTCCCAGAAATACACTTTTGAGATCCCTGAACAAAAAACCTCTGACTTGTTTCATTCATACAAATTTCTCTGCCCTCTCTTCCACAAATCATTTTTACAAAAGCTTATTATTTCATCAGCATAATGTTAATACAGATAAACATTTGCAAAAATTGTCTTACTACGCATTTCGTTGTAGGTATAAAGGGGATAAGTGATAGATCTTTCAAAAGCGGGTCGTTATTTAATGGTTTTGAAGTTCCGTTCATTTTTTATGATAACGAGGCTAAACTAACATGTCGGCAATGGTTTATACTACAAAAAAGCGTTACTCGATATAAATAACTGTATGGTTTAACGTTTAACAGCTACAATGTTTGTGCTGTCTCCTAAGGTTAACTTGTTTTACAAAACTAATTCCGAACGAAGACGATTTCAAAACTATCCGCAGAAAATTCAAGATATATGTATACTTTATTTGTCACACAACCATTTTAAACATATTATGGTGGTGGGGGTGGTGGTGGTGGTGGTGGTGGTGGTGGTGGTGGTGGTGTGGTGGTGGTGGTGGTGGTAGTGGTGGTGTGGTGGAATTTAAGGGCCCGTCGACAACTGGATCATTTGGGCTCCCATATTATGGTGTGTTAATCAAAAATGTCATAGCTATTTTAAGAAAACGAAAAATAACGAAAATTTTTGGGCATAAGGCATGGATTGGACTGCGGCTTTTTGTCTTGAAAACCTTTGTAGCGCATTCTTGGAAATCACTGAACTTAAATACCAGATTTGGTACCTTTTTTAGAGCGCAATAAAATGCATTGAAGCGTGTGATGGGCGCTAGACCTAAATTAAATTGAGTTTTCTTTATGGACTCTTTAACGCTAGATCTGTGCAAGTGTTAAAACGACCTTCTAATTCCAGAAATACCCAGTATTTACAAATATTTCGTGACTGTCTCAGTCAACCACAGCATTTGGGGGAGTTTTACATCGACGAATTATAATTATAATACATCACGTGATAAAACATCACATCCTTGTCTCCTAGAATGGAGACATGTGGTAGAAATTTATATACCTAGGAGAAGCAAAATTTGACAGTGTTACAGGTCATTCTGATTTCAATTCCGTTGGTGTCCAGAGGTGAAACTGCCGTCACTCAGGCTTCGTGCGTCCTGTTTCTCAAAAAAATAAAATAAATTTAACTAACATTTCAAACATTAATGAAGTGTAAACTGTAAATATTACTTGGCGTGGTAGTTTTAGCTGTCAACCTTGTGCAAGAAGGGAAGTAATCTGTAGATACAAGTGTAGACAAATCTTGAATCGTCAGTTGGGCGAGAATAAAGCGGAGCTTTCTCAGAAGTCAATGATGTCATTATTGAACATTTCTTTTTTGCGTTATGTTCACTTACACACACATACGGATCTTTTTATAAAACTGGATTAATTATGGACTCAGATGACCTCAAAACACGTATTTCCTGTGAAATCTCAAACTCGAATTTTTTTGGTGCAATAGGATACTTCCTCTATATACTATAAGTAGGTTAACTACTGTACTGTAGGGAAAATAAACCTGTTCTTTCTTATTCAAAGAGCCTCAAAGCATATATTTCCAGTGAAATTTGGGTATCCAATTTTTAGTGGAATGCAACATTTTGTATAGATCAGTAGCAGAGAAGGTAAATATATTCAGGAGAGAAAATGAATTCTAAGAAAACACATATACATAATTATCAGAAGTGAGTCTAAAACTTATCTAAGTTTATGGTATGGCAAAGCAAGAAAACAAAGCACGATGGACATTGCGATTTTCTTCGGCAGTTACAGAAAATAGAGGGGTTAATGGCAGTGGTTGCGTACTTACAGATAACAAAACTGCAATAACCACTATAAGGACCCTGTGTGGTATAAGTAAACATGGAGAACAGCACATCTCGAAGCACAATGGTTAAAAACATAATATATAAAGCCTCACACAGCCCAGCCGTGGTTATTTAACACGTGTTGCCACAAAGCAATTGAAACATTGAACACATTTACCGTTTGCTTTGCTTGCATACCTATTGTGGGTATCTATGGTTATTGCTCTTTTTTTAGCTCTAAGGCCACCTGAAATATGCACGTTGCTAACACGATAACGGAGCAAATGGAGCTTTAGGGCAACTTTGCTTTCTCCTCTTATTCTTTTTGCCCCTATCTTTACTTTTCCGTATCTAAAATTCTGCGGTACCTAGTAGTAGTAGTAGTAGTAGTAGTAATAATAATAATAATAATAATAATAATAATAATAATAATAATAATAATACAGCAGATTGTACTAATAATTATCTACAATCCAGCATGAACATACAAAGAATCATATGTACTGCATTCAGTCTTCCATATGCTATTGTTACAAAAATATATTATTTTACTTCTTGTTAATCGAGATAAACTTTCATTACACATTGCGCTACGGGGAAAATAAAATTAAAGTAGACGAAAGCGATAGTCACTTTTTGAAAACCGCATCGCTACGTGTTGGATTTGAATTTCTATGCTCTTTGCATGACACTAGAAAAAAATCTGATGTGTTACACTCACATGACTTTCTCTACTCTTGTACAAACTATTTTTACAAACGCTTATTCTCCATATGCTTCATGTTAATCGAGATATCGAGATGTTAATCTTATTGCTAATTTTCTTGTAGATGCAAGGGGAATTGGTAGGTTCTAAGCGATAGTCAAATATTTTAAGAGCTGGTTCTTATGTGGAGTATTCCATTCTCTTTGCATTACCAGGACAAAGAAAAAGAATAACGAATTTCCATTTGAGAAATAATATAAGTATTGAAAAATTTAAGGGACTAACAAGCAATGGCTCGAAAATGGTTCACTCAACAACAACAAAATATATATGACATAAATTGTGTATTTTAACGCGATCTACATTTTTGTGTAGTAAAAGTTTGTCTATCTCTTATGGATTACCAGTTATGCAAAAGTCGTTCACAATGAAGAATACTTTTGGAGACATTCTCAGAAAATTCGAGATATACATTTCATTTCTCATGAAAATGTCTTAAACATGTGATATTTTAATCAAAATCGTTAGAGCCATTTTTGAGAAAATTAAAATTTTCGAAAACTTTTCCATGTAAACGGTAATCTGTGGTGGGGGGATTTTCTTTAAAACCTTCGTGTCGCATCTCTGGAGGATACTGAACCCAAATACCAAGTTTGGTGTTTATCCGACTGTTCGTTTCTGAGTTATGCTGTTCACAGACAAACACAGACACACACAGACACACACTCACACACAGACACACACACACACACACATACGGAAATGTTTCCAAAAACGCTTTTTAGGATTCAGGGTGTCTCAAAACATCTATTTCCGGTGAAATCTCCGTATCGAATTTTTGGGTAGAATACAATACTTCCCCTACTTACTATACGCAGTAGAGAAGGCTATTCCCAGAAATTACAGGAGTAGGATATTATAGGGGAAGCTGGCACACTTGTTTGTGTTTACACGGGAAAAGATAGGGAAAACTAGGGGAGATGCTAGGCTAGACAGTGCTTAAAGGGTTCAATATGCGTTTATATGGGGGAGATAGGGAATATAAGGAGAGATCCTAGGATAGAAAGGGCTTGAAGGCTAGAGCATGCGGTTGTATGGGAAACGATAGGTATTACAAGGAGAGATGTTGGCTAGACAGGGGTTGAAGAAGGGAAATGCGTTTATATGGAAGAGATAGGAAACCGTGGTAAGGTGTTAGGCTAGACAGAGGTTAAGGAGTAGAGTATGATTCATATGAGAGGTATAGGAAAGCGAGGAGAGATGTTAGGCTAGACAGAGATGAAGGGTATAGTACGTATTTTATATGGGAGAGATAGGGAATACGAGCGTTGATGCTAGGCCAGATAGGGGTTAAGGGAGGGAAATGCGTTTATATGGAAGAGATAGGAAACCGTGGAGAGGTGTTAGGCTAGACGGAGGTTGAGGAGTAGAGTATGGTTTATATGAGAGGTATAGGAAAACGAGAAGAGGTGTTAGGCTAGACAGAACTGAAGGAGGAATATGAGCTTATATACAGGAGAGATAGGGAATGCCAGGGGAGGTGCTAGACTAGACATGACTTGAAGGGTAGAATGTGTTTTTTATGTGGGAGAGATAGTAAACCGAGGAGAGGTATTAGGGTAGTAGGGTTTGAATGGTAGAGTATGCGTTTATATGGAGAAACGGGGAAAACGGAGAGAGCTCCTATGCTAGAAGAGAGTTGAAGGAGGGGGGAATGCGTTTATATTTGAGAGGTAGGGAAAACAATGATAAGTGTTAGGAGGTTAGTGTTGATGCATATGTAATGTGCAGTCTTCTCCGGGAGTGTACCATTCAACATTCAGCAGGCGAGCATATTTCACGGTTTAGCTGCAGCATAGTTGTGCATGATTTCACAGGTAATTCAGGTAGTATCATAGGTATTTGAGTCATTTTAACAGGTAACTCAACTAGTATCATTGATATTTAGGGTAAACGGATAGTATCACATGTGTTCGAGGTAATTCAGAGCAGCGATTCGTACCAGAATAGCTCTGGTAATTTCACATGATTCAGGTAGTATGACAGGAATTTAAGTCATTTTAACCGGTAATTCAGTTAGTGTCACAGGTATTCATAGTAATATTAGAGAGTAATTCAATTATTTATAAATATTTCTTATCCGATGTTACAACATTTTTATGTGTTAAAAAGCGTCTGAGACGGAGATGGCTAAACAGTGTATAGGGTTACAGTGAGGGTATATAGAAGTAATATAAACTAGTTCATCCGCATGACTGAGGAGATATTATAACGTTTTAGTCAGCTTTTACGTTTTTGCATGGTTATATATTTAACTAGGTGTATCGAGTTTACCGGTTAATTGATGCTTTATTAGATAAGGGTAGGCGCCCCTACCCTTTATCAAGGCTTAAGACTAGCACTAGAATTTGCTACTAATGGCAGGGTTAACACCTCCCCTTCCATCTTCTTATTCTTCTTTATTCATCAGGTGTCTGCTAGGTTTATACACAGCACATTGGTAAATTTCCATTTTTACTTTCTCTACTACGTATAGTAAGTAGGGGAAGTATTGCATTCCACCCAAAAATTCGATACCGAGATTTCACTGGAAATACATGTTTTGAGACTCCCTGAATCCAAAAAAAGAATTTTTGGAAACATATCCGTGTGTGTGTCTGTCTGTGTGTCTGTGTGTCTGTGAACAGCATAACTCAAAAACGAAGAGTCGGATAAACGCCAAACTTGGTATTTAGGTTCAGTATCTTTCAGAGACGCGACACGAAGGTTTTCAAGAAAATCCCCCCACCCCAGACTACCCTTTACATGGAACATTTTTCGAAAATTTTGATTTTCTCAAAAACGGCTCTAAGGATTTTGACTAAATATCATATGTTTAAGATATTGTCATGACAAATAAAATGTATATCTTGAATTTTCTGAGAATGTCTCCAAAAGTATTCTTCATTGTGAACGACTTTTGCATAACTGGTAAACCATAAGAGATAGACAAAATTTTACTACACGAAAAATGTAGATCGCGTTAAAATACACAATTTATGTCATATACATTTCTTTTGTTGAGTGAACCGTTTGCGAGATATTGCTTGTTATTCCCTTAAATTTTCCAATACTTATACTTTTACTCAAATTCGTTAATTATTTTTTTTATGTCCTGGACTTGCAAAGAGAATGGAATGCGCCACATAGCAACCAGCGTTAAAATATTTGACTATCGCTTAAAACCTACCATATTCCCCTTGCACCTACAAGAAAATTACCAATAGGTTTGACATCTCGATATCTCCATTAATATGAAGCATATGGAGAATAAACGTTAGTAAAAATAGTTTGTACAAGAGTAGAGAAAGTCATGTGAGTGTAACACATCAGATTTTTTTTAAACTGTAGACTCACGAGAAAATCTTCATCCTCGGGTTACATTCTCTTAAGCACTGGTTGTAATGTTGTAATGCCCATATGCATATGTCGTTATTCCATCCTCCGTAATAACTCTTTTATCGTCGTTAGGTGTCAATGTAATTTTATTCGTTTGCACCGTGCTAACAGCATGCTCTCGTGACAGGATCAGATTCATGGGCGTTTTTATGATTTTACGGGTTTTAAGACAGTCTGTATAGCTGCCAAATGTCATGTACTGCTGAATAGCGCTATGCTTTATGCTTATAATCTTTTTTATCACTGAGCCGTGGATATCTACTGTATACATCTTAGGTCGTAGTCCGACAAAGCGCTGGATGATTTTGCTTGAAATTTTCCAAGCACCTTCTTCTTTAGAGCTGAATAACATATATGGTTTGTAGGATAATCAGCTGTATCTAGGTGCTCAAGAAAACGTACCTTGTCCTGGAACACATCTTCAGTTGTCACTAGATGAATGAATCAGTGTCCGTATACATAAGCTTCAGGTTTTCAGCTTCATATTAATATTTAAGCCGTAGCTCCTAACGCATCCCTGTCACTCCCACCTAACCTAACCCATACTAACCCCCGAGCGCCAGCCAGGGCTTGCCATGGCTGGCGCCGGTAAACCCAACCAGGCACGCTTGCATGTTCTGCATGCTCACATGAGTAGTTTAACTTACTAACCGGGGTGCTTCCGCGGAACCCGACCATGTTTAACTCACATCTTTCTCCACGCACTAGCACGTCACTACTAACAAAGCACCCCCCCTAGTTGCATGTTAGAACTAACAGCACGGGGAGACGATGTAGCCTCTGAGGATGATCGTCACCGGGGGCGGCGGGTGTGGGGCCGCCCCTTAAATAAAAAAAAGCTTCATAATATGCCAACATCACATCATAGTGATAGTGGTACATTAATGTCTTCGAGATGTCCAACACACTCATTCTGTATATAGGTTTGTTGATCACGATCTGTCGGGTGGCCATATGCACAGCAGCAAGTTTGGTGGCATATATGGCTCGGTCGATAAACGTAGGCTTGGCAATTAACTTTTCCAGTCTTCTCGTTTGTAACCAACCGTATATCCATATGATTACCCACGTTCTCCATAGTTTTTCCAAACTTGGCATTGTTAAATGGCTTGTAGATGTTCTTTCTCGAAATCATTTGCAGCTTGTTGTCGTAGCCAGTTGTTAAGTTTTACATGAGGTTTCAACCACCGTGACTGCCGGAATTGTAGCACACGATGGATTTCACTCAAACGTAACCCATGATTAAGAGCTTGCTTCAAAGTCATGTAATGTATTACATTCTACTTTCGAGGTCCAATATGGGGTATCAGTTTCCTTGTAGACGATTCCTGGGGCTTCATATACTCAGGTAGGAAAGGTAGATCGTTGTGTAGATCGTAAATTTCTGCAGGATACTCGAAGTCAACTTCTAATATGTACCCATGAGGATCATCCTTTTGTAGTCTTTCTAAGTTGATTTCTTCAGGTGAAACCCACTGAAATCCCCCAAAAGGAAGGGCGTGATACATTGCCCAGCCATATTGGTTATTGGCGTCCTCGTATGTGATAAATTGGGTTGGTCTCGACGGATCAAACTGCTCCATATAAGTGTTATTATCCTCTGCATAACAATGGGAAACTTGGCATAAACCTCCTCTTATGCCGGATTCCACCATGAGAAATTGATCATTATCTTGTAGCAGTTTCAGCTCGATTCCGGTATACAGTAATATGGCGTCCCACGTAAGTCCTGCAGAGGTGAAATAATGAACGGGGTCGCCTTTGTGTGTTTTTTAGGCTTTTCTCTCTGAATGTTTCAAAGACATCAGTCAGAAGAAGAACACCTGAGGTTAAGTAGAGGTGGTTATACTCACCCAGGTTTATCACATTAAACGGTTTCCATACATTTCTATCTGTTCGTATTCAGCATCACTAATTTGTTCTTCATTGAGTTTGTTGTAGACGGAGTCCTTAGGAGGCAAGAAAAATATCCCATGATGTAACGTAATCATAGGGAAATACTCCTTTACGAGTCATCTACTTTAGTTTGTCTTAACGGAAGTACTTTAGTGTTTCAGGATACGATGTTAGATTTTTACCAACTTATCCAAGCTTGTACTCACAAATCGAAAGCTATCCAAAAACCGGAGCCTTATGCCTCCGACATACTTGGAGAATGAGGTATAGCTTTCTTGAGAGTTAGGAATTACCTCCACACGTTCACTTGTACACCCCAACTCCTCAACAATGAAATGAGAGGCACATTCGCTAACGTTATGCATAAAGACAAGAATATATTTACGTGTTTTGCAACCTAAATTGCATTCCTTATGAAGGTTCCACGGTATTCGTCGCTGATGTGATCATGGTCGCTTACTTTGCAGTTCTCTTCTGTAAAGGGTTTTCGACACAAGTAGCATACTATAGAAGACTCAAAATCCTTTTTCTGTTGATCCGTAAGTTTCAGAGGCTTGACAGATTTGTATATATTATCAATCTTCTTTGCAAGGGATGACAGGTATTCCATAAACTTCTGGGCAGCATCATAACCACGATATGCATAAGGTTGCTTAGGAAGACCAGTTTCGAGGTGTTCAACGCTGGATGACGGCTTCACGTAAACACAGAAGCTCATTGGGGTGTGCTCTTGATAATGGGTTGTATAGGAAGTATCAGGATTGGGAATAAACGTATGGCATGGAGTGAGAATACTCTCAAAATCCGTATAGACAACATAAGGTACTTTCAGCATTCTTCCAACATTTTTAAACTCTACAATTGATTTCTCCTTGGTAGGTATAACTACCCTTGCAACATCATGTTGGTTGCAGATGGTTACATGTTCTTGTCGTTTTTCCAGTCCACTTCGTTCACACTGATCATCGAAATAGGTGAAACACCTTTGCAGGTATAAATACGTTCTTTATGCTTAGTTCTCCGGCGTCGAACGAGCTTCTAAAAATTCTTTATATATACGTAGTGATGCTTTCTGCTGCTGTCACTCAATAGTAACAGGTCATGGTGCTCAGATAGTTCAGTGTCAGCAACCTTTATCACATACACTTTCTGCTTCTTATCCAGTCCGAAAACCTCAATAGACATACTGTTAAGCTTCTCAAACTTAGGTATTTGAGAAAGTGGAGTTGGGTAGGAAACGCAGCTGAAGTCGGACTTATCTTGAGGCTGTTTGTATTTGCTCAGACGTTTTGCATTCGTCCCTATGAAATTGGATAGCACAGAATACATGAAACATTTATCGTCGGTATAGTTCTGGATGTTTACACAGGCTATTCTTGCTTCAACAGATGGCGGTAGTGGTATGTAGCTACTTACTCGTAACGGATTGTATTTTTTGATACGAAGTCGAACCCCTTCCACAGCAATCAGGACCCAATTGCTGCCCTTAAGCTGCGACTCCTCCATTTCAGTAGCCAATTTCTTTATTTCGCTTCCAACGTTAAGTCCAGATCCGTTTCTAGAAACACAGGCTGATTGCGTGTTTAAATGTTTTTTTCACAGGTTTCTCCGATACTGTTAACAAATCGACACTCAGCTAGCAGATTAATTTTCACACTCTTGTGAATACCAAGCTCTTTATGCACTGCCTGAATTATTCTTTGTTTTGCCTCATGTAGATACATATTCAGGTCCTTAGATGAATCACATCGTGTAAAATACGATTTCAGTCGTCCTTCGAACGATGTCTCGTATTCTTTGATATCATAGTCCTCCATTGTTGATATTAACTGATTTTAGTAGGCTCCAATCTGCTTTTCTTCTAATGACTGCTTATTTCACATACATCTTCATCCAGCTGTCTCTTATAACCATCATTGAAGGTTACATTAAAATGTTTACATTTGAAGAGTTTCTTGCAGCTCATTTCATGTCTTCTCTTGTCATAACCCCGGAGGAATTTCTTTCCACTTTTACTACAATCGTATCCAGTAACGCTTGGAATAATATCCTCATATGCAGACTTATTCATCCTTATTCTTGATATAATGACGTATTAATCCTCATTCAAGGGAAATGTAGACCTATTCGCCTTGATAATACTTTACAAAGCTGATTATTCTTGGAAAGAACCTGATGTTAACACCGCAAGACTAATTAGCACAATGAAGTCCAGTGCCTGAGATCACCCCATTTATGGAGGGCGCACGGAACTTTAGATCAATCATATACTGAATTTTAATAATAAAACGGTGATTAATCGTCTAAACTTTTATGTTTCAATACGTGTTACACATGTGTTCGGGCGCGTCCGTAGATCTTCGTGCAGGTTCATGTGCTTGGATGAAGAGATAGACTCTGTTGTGCGTGTATATCTATGTGTTTGCGTGTCCGCAGATCAAGAAAAAGAAAACCAGAAAGAAAGACAGAGGGCTAACAAGAAAGAAGGAAAGTGTGTATGTTTCCTTGCATGTCTGTGTGTGTGGCCATGTGTGCTATGTGTGTGTGTGTGTGTGTGTGGGCGTGTACTATGTGAGTGTGTGGGTATGTGTGTGAGTATGTAAGAGTGAGAGTGTATGCGTGTCTTGTGCGTGTGTGTGTGTCTGTTTGCAAGAGTGACACTGTAATACACACTACATTGTTATAATTTTCATTGTCATTCTGGATTTTACCATGCACACGTTTTTGCAAAAGTTCAGGATGTGACAGAGCTCTAAACCTTGGATTTATTTTATTTAACACTGCCTCCGGGATTGAATGCCTGTGTGCATAGCTGCTGCTGTCAATATTGTACCTGTACCATCCTTTGAGACACAACTGGTGCATAGGTTTATGGTCGGTTGACAGTTTCTGAAAGTAAATGGTCCGAATTTCTTTCTTCATTTTCGCTACACTGGAATTATTTTCTGTTGTAGCCTTTCCATAGTAACATTGCAGAGAATATATTTCCTTTGCAGTCATTCTCTCTTCACCTCCTAAGCTTTTTCCATTCTCCAAGATAGCACCCTCTTTATCCTTCAGCAGTCAACGAAGCCTTCCACCAACCCTTTTCTGAATGTGTCCAATACATTCCAGTGGGTAGTCATAAGGATTTGCATCCAAGACATGCTTCTACGATGAAAGAGTCACCATCCCCATGATACTTTGTGTGCCTTACTCCATATTCACTTTGGAATCTGAAAAATATGTCGACAACAGTTGCTGGTTCCACGCCACCACTTCAACCACCATAGTTTTTGCTGCAAATTAATTTCAGCTCATTCCTTCCCTGCTGTTGGATATGCCAAGTATTTTCTCACTGCACATGCATGGCAATACTTCGATTTATTGGCAATGTCCTAAATGTTGCCAATTTCAACACTTATTATTAAAGCTACCCCAAACAGGGATGTATGGCCTCTCTTCATCCAGGTACCATTAATTGAAACGCACACATACAAATCTGTGGGCTATTCAATTAATTCTTCTTTTTATTCTCTTTACTTTACTAGTTCGCCGACTGTAGCTTTCATACTTTCCTTTGTAGCAGCAAATGTTATATTGGAAACGTATTTGTTTACAGCATCAAATCTTAGAACAGGTGGATTCATGTTCATCATTCCACAAAAGATATTTGCATCTCTCCCCTTTTCCAAGCACCTTATTCCATATGCTAAAATTACTTTCATAAATACCTTCTGACCCTTTCTTGGATGAAGAGAATGAAAGTCAAAACTGCAAATCTCGCACACAAATTTGAACTCAGAAGCAACACCAACTCTTCCTGTTTCCATTATTTTGACACACTGAGTATTTTTGCAATTTGAGCACGCACATGATATGTTTATTGCATTACATCATAAGTATAGATCTATAAGTCTTAGTTCTGACATTGATAAATATTCATTGGATACGTCATTATCCAAAGTTTGCAGATCAAAATAAATTTTGGAAGATGAAGCTGATAGGTTATGTTGCTTTAGTTTGTCTACTACAGGTTGTTTCTGTTTTTAAGCGGTTTTCATAAAGTGTTGCCCTTTTATGCGTTCTATTTGATCTTCGCATTGTAATGACTATCACAACTATTGTAAAATACACTAGGTAAGTTAGTAGAAGCAATTACTTTAAAAAAATTCACCACTTCAATTCCAACCTCAACAAAACCATGTGCTTTCCAGATTGTGCGCTTAGGTAGCCTCCTGGTGGTATTAGGGTGCACTATGTAACTTAAAGAAAATAATATTGGAGTGGAATTGCCCATAGAGATTCATTGTACCAAAATAAAATAATGCAACCAGGAGTGTTCATTTTGAATAAAAATTGGGCGTGGAGTATCAGCGGCCTAGTATGTTTTTTTATGGATTAAGAGTTTGAGTATCATATTAAAATTTAAGGAGAGTGAGGAAAACATCACGAATGTTAAAAAAATCGAAAAGTTTGACTTGTCATTTACATCCCTGCTTAACGCAATGGTCTGCTAAATGCTTCGTCATTTCGAAGTTAGTCCCGAACGCTGCGAAGAGAGCGGATATAGCCAATTGTTTTTAAGTTGGGGGGGGTTATATTTTGTTCTTATAATTAGGAATAGTATGTGTGTGCGTATGTGAAACTATAATCTTCACCATAAATATCTCTAGGTTGCTTATTGTCCAACTAAGGACGGATATCGGTTCCGTTATCATCCCTGTGTTTGTGGACCAATAGGGATATCGATGCATCGTTTTCAATGATTAACAGACAGTTAGAATTCGCCTCAATGCATGCTGTATCAGTTATTTGGTGTTATTGTGAATTTGGTTCTCCTTGTTAGCTACAATCTGTGATTGTAAGAATTTCTAAGCAATCCGTACATATGCCGCAATGTTTCTTGTTTTCCTCTAATTCCGCGCTCTTCACGCCACTTGCACCAGTTGGTCACTAAATTGACACATACTACATCGCGTTAAGCTATGATCATGGTAATTCCGGCTCAGGTTAGTTGGGATTTAGTTTTGTATATCTGTATAAAATTCATACTGTTCGTTATCGTTAGCTGCGATTGAACAATTAGCTTCCAAATTATGGCCTTTACAATTTTTAATTAAAACCGTGTCCATGGTTCAAAATGCTTCTAGACCTTTTAACATTACAATCATACGTTTTTAAATGTATGCTCTTTGAGCCATTAAATATTTGAATTGAAAAATATGTATAATGTCTAAAATAAAATATAAGTTAACACTATTATATGTTTAATTCCTTTCCAGACACACTTTTTAGGAAGTACAAAGGATTTCATAGAGTTTTGCAACATTAGTTTGCTTTAGGCCTGGAACACTTTCTTCGCATATTTCCTTTCCCGATTATCATTAAATTTTATGTACCACCAGTGTCCACCGCCTGTAGTGCGTATGCAGAAAGGACACTACTAAAAAGGAAAAAAGGGAAAAATTTATAAAATTTCCTACTTTTGCAAATTTGCTAATTTTGAGAAGATATTTTTATTACCACCATTTGAATATATACATGTGCGTGTCTTTGAAAGTCTGGATATTAATCCTACAATATCACTTTGCTTAAGAGGTATATTACTTAACGTAATTACAAAGTAACGTATAAAAATGTTCTAACGTGGTTATTGAATACGCGCATTTTTAATGGTTTTATAAATGCTATAAGAGATTTGTTATATGCTTGCGATACATTCTCACAAAACAAAGGCATTAAGTTAATTACGAAAACATCTGTCGTTTTCTAAATAAGCTGCGCTCAGTAAAGAGACAAAAGGTCTTTATGGAGTGTAACCACAGGCCGTGTTGAACCAGCTTAGAACGCAGTGCAAACCGATAAAGGAAGGACGATGATAACCCACTTTTGCACATATCCGAAGAACAAACGTCATCCATATTGGCATGTCCCAGCAGAGAGTGGGCGGAAGTGATTTTAGCTGATAAATGTTTATGTTTTGCATTTGGCAGCACTGCGGCTTTGTCATAACAACTGCGGTGACCATAACAAAATGTTCGATGCGTTATGTTCACACAACGGTGGCAGCTCTACCATTTTTCTAGCTCATGCGTCCTGAAAGCAAAAAGCTTATTGGTACCATTAATGTGCCGCAGATCACGGCATCTCATTCAGGTGCTATGCTTGTTTCTGGTTGCGCTATGTTATTGGCATGAATGATTTAAACAGAACTTCTGTATTTTAATTCATTCTCAGATAAGAGATAAAACGAAGCCTTGTTAATAAATGCAACTGTTCTGGTGAAAACGTGTTTCTTCACTAATCAATAGCATCGTTTATCTGAATTCTTCCCCAATTTTCAATTTTTATGCGTTATCTAAGATAGTAAAACACTATATTCTATCCAAAAACTATAAATCAATATTTCACATAAATTCATATTTAAAGATCCCATAAGGTGCCCTCCTCATTGTATTATGGAAAAGCATTTGCACGCCCAAATGGCTGCTTTAGGCAAAATTCATACTTATGCACATTTTTAAGGAACTAATTGCTACTAACAAGTACGTCCATATATTTCTTCTATTTCTTAATCTCTAGCGATTCTAATTAGAATCAATAAAAATATAAGTTATGTTACATTTATATGACTTTCTCTAGCCTCTAAGGTAAAATATTTAAAAAATCTCATGTTTCTTTTTACTTCGTGTTAATAGCAATAAATGTTTGAAGAAAGGGTTTCAATACACAGTTTATTGAGGCTGAAGCAATAGTCATATCCTTAGAAAAAGAGGTAACTGTATTGGCTTGGAGATTATTTCCATTAAATGGTGAGAAACGAATGAATGACAGCAACATCTCATGTGCTACATTATTTGAACAGAGCGGAATAGCTCAGACGCTTGCGTCTGTGGCTCGCATTCGAGATCGATCCCCGGCGACCGTCCACTTTGACTCATGGGTTTTTCGTGGTTTCACCGAGTTGTCCGGCGAATACTGGGGTGGTTCATCTTCTGTCTTTCATCTCATTTCCTGTACCCATCATCTTCTTGTCATCTATTTCAGCCGACAGTGTTCAGCGGGTTGCGGCTGGGCGGTGGCTTGCCCTCTGTGTAACGTACGTTGTACCCTTACCTTCCACTAGTCACTAGTTACTTTCTCTAGCACGTACTTGTAATAGGCATTCTACCCAAAAATTCGGAATTGAGATTTTACCAGAAAACCATGTAATGAAGTATACTGAATAAACCCACATTTTTAGAAAAAGGTCCGTGTGTCGGTAGGGGAGAGGGTTGTCTGTCTGTGAACATCGTAACTCAAAAGCTAAATGTCGAATGAATACCAGCATGCTTTATGTTCGCAACCTTCTAGGATGTGACAAGTAGATTTTCAAGATAATCTCACAAACGAAACCACACTACATGGATTTGATCATTACTTTAATCAGCTGTATTCCCTTTGTGACTGCAACAAATTGTATAATGAAATTATTTATACAAATGTTTGTGTTGCTTAACATGAAGCATATAGAAATATAAACTTTTGCAATAATAGTTTGCGGAATATATAAAAATAAGCGACAGTGGCCTAAAGAAGTCATATTAGCGTCAGGTCGGACGTTGTCATCCTCCGTGGTCTAGGGGTGTCATGACAACCTTTAGTTCCCTAGATTTACGGCAAGTAAAAGAATCTCAAGCCTGATAAAGAGGCCTCTGAGTAAAAGTTTCTCTCTTTCACGCCCAATATGAAATGGAACATTAAGGACCGTGGTAGTTAAAGAGCGTTCATAAATAAAGCTGAATTTAATTTAGCTCGGACGTTTTATGTAAGTTTCTACAGAATTTATTTGTTTAGCTTCATAAGATACAAAACTTTGTCATTACTCTGGATGCACTTCAACCTTGGGCTGAGTTTATTTATCTACTTCATGTTAATCAAAATAAACTTTTTTTAACAAAACGTGTGTTCATTACACATTTTGTTGTAAGCACAAGTAAGCACAATAAATGTAGCTACGGAAATATTTAAACAATGCGTTGCTATTTGTTAGCCTTAGAGCTCCATATTCTTTCCATACCATGAGAAGAACAACTTGGTCGTGATTACAAATAAAAAGAATCACTGTGCTGAAGAACTCAAATCAATAACAACGAATGTCATGGGAATGGCCGATGCAACAATAAATTTATTTGAAGCAAACTATGTAGTTTAAGCATATTTATATCCTTTGAAGTACCAGCTTCCCTTCTTTTGTTACGATTTATTCATTAGTATTTCCACTGCAATATAGTACACCTCTAACGATTTTGATTAAAATACTATATATTTAAGATATTTCCATAATAAATAAATTGTTTATCTTGAATTTTTTGGGATAGCTTGTTAAATGTTCTTCATTTGTTTACTTTGTATAACTGGTAACCGGTAATGGATGGGCAAAGAATCCATAAAAAATATAGATCTCTTATTTGTAAATGTAAAAATTGTAGATTTACTTTAAATAATTATTTTAGTATCAGTTATTTGGGAAATATCTGTTATTATTTCTTTGAATTTTCCAGGTCTTTGTCATTTTTAAAGAGCTGTAGATATTCAGTTGTTTCTCATTATGTTATGGATAGACTGTGGAATTTTAAAGCTAACATTAAGCGTCCCGTATTTAACACCTGATTATCTATTCGCTTTCCGTTACTCTCATGCACCTAAAATTATAATGAAACAATTAGTGCAAGAGTTTATTTCGACGATCGTGAAGAAGACAGAAAAGAAGAATGTTTTCATAAGAACAGCTTGGTGAAGTTATGCATAACTAAGCGATACAGAAAGTCATGTGTATGTAACGCATCAGAGTTTTTCCGGTAATCATGTAAAGAAAAGGTAATTTCAAGCTCATCACCAGGGACGCACTTTATAAAGAGTTAACTATTGCTTCAGTTGTATGTACATATCTGCAAATGCTTATTTCGATGAACACAAAAGTAGGATATATAGAGGAATTCGAGCACAGTTTTTTGCGTTTATATGGGAAAGGATAGGGAAAACGAGGCTAGATGCGACGGTTCAAGGAGGAAAATGCGTTTATATGGGAGAAATAGGGAATACGAGGACTGACGCTAGGCTAGACAGTGGTAGGAGGGGGAGTGCGCTTTATATGAGACAGATAGGGAATACGTGGAGAGGTGCTAGGCTAGACAGAGGCTGAGTAATGTATGGTTTATATGAGCGGTATAGGAAAACGATGAGAGGTGTTAGACTAGACAGGGCTTGAAACGTAGTGCATGATTTATATGAGAGATATAGGAAAACGAGGAAAGGTGTTAGGCTAGACAGAAGTCGAGGAGTAGAGTATGGTTTATATGAGAAGTATAGGAAAACGAGGAGAGGTATTAGGTTAGGAGAATTGAGTTTGTGTTTATAAGGAGAGACGAGAAAACGGAGAGAGATCCTATGCTAGGATAGACAGGTGTTAAAGTTAGGTTAGATAGGAAACCAAGGAGTGATACTCAGCTAGAGGGGGGCAGGAGGGAATGAGATTTTGAGAGGTAGGGGATACGGGGAGTGGTGTTAGACTAGACAGGGCTTGAAACGTAGGGCATGGTTTATATGTATGAGAAGTATAGGAACAGGAAGAGGGGTGCTAGGCTAGACAGAGGTTGAGGATTAGAGTATAGTTTATATGAGAGGTATAGGAAAACGAGGAGAGGAGTTAGACTAGACAGAGGTCGAGGAGCAGAGTATGGTTTATGTGAGAGTCATAGGTAAACGAGAGAGGCGTTAGGCTAGACAGAGCTAGAGGAGTAGAGTATGGTTTATATGAGAGGTATAGGAACAGGAGGAGAGGTGTTAGCCTAGACAGGTAGTGTAGCAGTAGGAATATGGACTTATATACAGGAGAGATAGGGAAAAGGAGGTGCTAGACTTGAAAGCGACTTTAGACGTGAACTTAGTGGAAAACTGTTTCATGTCAATGTTCTAGACATGTCCATCACGTAACCTATTCAGGGAAAAGGTGACTCGTTCAGGGGAAACAGGTGACTGCTCAGGGAAAAAGGAGGCCCACAAAGGGAAAAAGTTGACTAGCAAAGGGAAAAACGTGACCAGCAAAGGGAAAAAGCCGACCAGCAAAGGGAAAAATGTGACCAGCAAAGGGAAAAAGGTGACCAGCAAAGGGAAAAAGGCGACATGCAACGGGAAAAAGGTGACCAGTAAAGGGAAAAATGACACCAGCAAAGGGGAAAAGGCGACCACCAAAGGGAAAAAGGTGAGCCATAAAGGGAAAAAGGTGACCTGCAACGGGAAAAGCTAACCCACTAACACTAACAGGTAAGTAATTCAGGTAATATTGCAAGAGGCTGACTGGATCATAGCAGTGTATGATTTCACAGGTAATTCAGCTAGTATCGTATGTATTTAGGCTAATTCGTCTAGTAACACAGGATAGATTTCAGATGCTAACTGCATCATGGCTCTGCATGATTTCACAGATAATTCAGCTAGTATCGTAGGTATTTAGGTTAATTCAGCTAGTATCACAAGAGGATAGATTCTAGGGTTGGGTATAGCATAGTTTCATATTTCACAGGTAATTCAGAGGGTATCGTAGGTATTTAGGATAATTCAAGTAACATAGGTGTTTAGAGTAATTAAGCAAGCATTACAGGAGGGTTCCAGGGGTTAGTTATAACCTAGCTTCGTATTTCACAGATAGTTCAGGTAATATCGTAAGTATTTGAGGTAATCGACAGAGCTTCACAGATATTATTGATAATTTCGATCAGAGATTTGTATCACAGCTATTTAAGGTAAATGCAGATGATTCAGGTTGTATCAATGGTATTTGAGTCATTTTATCAGGTAATTCAGATAGTATCACAGGTGCTCGTGCTAATTTAAAGCAGGAATTCGTATCAGAGCTAGTTAAGGTAATTTCACATGATTCGGGTAGTATCACAGGTATTTAAATCATTTTCATAGCCAATTCTGCTAGTATTGTGAGCATTTAAGCTAATTCAGCTAGTATCACAGGAGGCTAGATTCCTGAGGCTAACTGCATCATAGCTATGCATGATTTCACAGCTATTTCAGCTAGTATCATAGGTATTTAGGCTAATTCAGCTAGTATCACAGGAGGCTAGATTCCAGGGTTGGGTATAGCATAGTTTCATATTTCAAGGTAATTCAGAGGGTATCGTAGGTATTTAGGATAATTCAAGTAACATAGGTGTTTAGAGTAATTAAGCAAGCATTACAGGAGGGTAGGTTCCAGGGGTTGGTTATAGCCTAGTTTCGTATTTTACAGATAGTTCAGGTAATATCGTAAGTATTTGGGTAATCAGCATAGTTTCACAGATGCTCGTAATAATTTCGATCAGAGATTTGTATCACAGCTATTTAAGGTAAATGCAGCTGATTCAGGTTGTATCAATGGTATTTGGGTCATTTTAACAGGTAATTCTGATAGTATCACAGGTGCTCGTACTAATTTAGAGCAGGAATTCGTATCTGAGCTATTTAATGTAATTTCACACGATTCGGGTAGTATCACAGGTATTTAAGTTATTTTAACAGGCAATTCAACTAGTATCACAGGTACTTATGGTAATATAGAGAGTAATTCGATTATAAAACTTTTCTCATCCAGCGTTACAACAATTTATATACTTTTTTCTAAATCTTACAAATTTGTATATGTTAAACAGTTATTGTTCGATGCAGAGAGGGATGAACTGTATATGGTTTACAAACTGAAAAGCTTTGCGTCAACATACCTTTATTTTAGTTCGTTGTAGGAGTCTCTCCCCTTTTATCTAGGCTTGAGACTAGCACTAGGATTGCTCCTAATGGCAGGGTTACCACCTTCCCTTCCATCTTCTTCTTTCTTCATCAGACGTCTGCTAGTTACATACACAGCACACGAATAAACTCCATTATTAAGATTGTAGACTCACGAGAAAATCTTCATCTTCGACTTACATTCTCTTAAGCACTGTTTGTAATACTGTAATGTCCATACGCATAGGTAGTTATTCCATCCTCAGCAATAATTCTTTTATCATCAAACGGGGTCAATGCAATTTTATTCACTTGCACTGTGGTAACATCATGCTTTCGTGATAGGATTAGATTCATGGGCGTTCTGATGATTTCACTGGTTTTAAGACAGTCTGTATAGCTGTCAAACGAAATGTACTGCTTAATAGCGCTACGTTTTATACCTTTAATCTTTTTTATCATTGACCCTCGAATATCTAAGGCATACATCTTAGGACGTAGTCCAACAAAGCGTAGGATGATTTTGCTATTAGCCTCATCTTTAAATTTTCCCAATACCTTCTTGTTCTGAGTAGAGTAACATATATGGTTGGCAGGGTAATCAGATGTATCGAGATGCTCAAGAAAACGTAGCTTGTCCTGGTACACATCTTCAGTTGTAACACGATGAATGAACGAATCAGAGTCCATATACATAAGCTTCAGGTTTTCAGCTCCATAATAAGGCAACAACACGTCGTAATGATAGTTATACATTAATGTCTTGGAGATGTCCAACACACTCATACCAATGTATATAGCCTTGTTGAATACAATCTGACGAGAGGCCATATGTACAGCAGCTAGATTATCAGCATATATCGTCCTGTCGATAAACGTAGGCTTGGCGATCAGCTTCTCTAGAGTTTTTTCATTGCTCACCAGTCGTATATCCATACGGTTACGCAGGTACTCCATAGTTTTTCCAAACATGGCGTTGTTAAAGAGTTTGTAGAGATCCTTCTCGAAATCATTTGCAGCTTGTTGTCGTAGCCTGTTGTTAAATTCCACATAAGGTTTCAACCACCGAGACTGTAGGAATTGTAGCACACGATGGATTTTTGTTAGTCGTAGTCCATGACTAAGAGCTTGCTTCAAAGCCATGTAATGCACTACATACTTCTTTCGAGGTCCAAGATGGGGTATCAGTTTCTTTGTAGATGCGTCCAATGGTTTCATACACTCTGGCAGGAAAGGTAGATCGTTGTGTAGATCGTGAAGTTCTGCAGAATACTCGATGTCGACTTCTAATATGTACCCATGAGGATCATCTTCTTGTAGTGTTTCTAAGTTCATTTCTTCCGGCAAAACCCACTGAAATCCACCAAAAGGAAGGGCGTGACACATTGCCCAGCCATATTGGTTATTAGCGTCCTCGTATGTGATAAATTGGGTTGGTCTCGACGGATCAAACTTCTCCATATAAGTGTTATTAGCCTCAGCATACCGATGAGAAACTTGGCATAAACCTCCTCTTATACCTGATTCCACCATGAGTAGTTGATCATAATCCTGTAACAGCTCTAACTTAATTCCAGTATACAGTAACATAGCTTCCCATGTTAGACCTGGAGAGGTAAAATAATGGGCGGGATCGACTTTGTGTGTTTTAAGGGTTTGCTCTCTGAACGTCTCAAAGACGTCAGCTAGAAGAAGTACATCCAAAGTTAAGTAGAGGTCGCTGTACTCTCCCAGGTCTCTCACATTAAACAGCTCCCATACATTTCTAGCATGATCGTAGTCAGCATCAGTAATTTCTTCTTCATTTAATCTATTGTAGATGGAGTCCTTAGAAGGCAAGCAGGTCTCCTTCAGGGCATCCCATGACGTAACAAAATCATATGGAAATATACTCTTACGGGTCATCAACTTCAATTTGTCTTCTCCAAAGTACTTTAGCGTTTCAGGATACGAGGTTAGATTTTTTACCAACTTATCCAAGCTTGTACTGAGGAATCGGAAGCTATCCACAAATCGAAGCTTTATATCTCCTACATACTTGGTGAATGAGATATAGCTTTCTTCAGAGTTAGGAATTACCTCCACACGTTCACTTGTACAACCCAGCTCCTTAACAATGAAATGAGAGTCATATCCGCTAAGGTTATGCATAAAGACTGGTATATATTTAGGTGTTTTGCAGGCTAAATTCCATTCATTATGAAGACTTCCACGATATTCACCGCTGATGTGATCATGGTCGCGTACTTTATAGTTCTCTTCTGTAAAGGGTTTTCCACACAAGTAGCATGTCGCAGAAGACTCGAAATTCTTTTGCTGTTGATCCGTAAGTTTCAGAGGCTTAGCAGATTTGTATATATTACCAATCATTTTTTCAAGAGATGTCAGGTACAGCATAAACTTCTGAGCAGCATCAGCACCACGATACACATAGGGTTGCTTAGGAAGATCAGTTTCGAGATGTTCAACACTGGATGTAGGTTTCACGTAAACACAGAAGCTCATTGGTGTGTGCTCTTGATAAGGGGTTGTATAGGAAGTTTCAGGATTGGGTGTACACGTATGGCATGGAGTGAGAATACTCTCAAAATCAGCATAGATGACATAAGGTACTTTCAGCATCCTCTCAACATTTTTAAACTGTGCAACTGCTTTCTCCTTGCTAGGCATAACAACCCTTGCAACACCATGTTGAATACAGACGGCTGCATGTTCTTGTAGTTTTTCCAGTCCACTTCGTCCATATCGATTATCAAAATGTGTAAAACAGCGCTTGCAGGTATAAACACGTTCATTACATTTAGTTTTCTGGCGTCGAACGAGCTTCTCAAAATTCCTTATATACACGTAGTGATGTTTTCCACTGCTGTCGTTCAATAGTAGCAGGTCGCGATGTTCAGGTAGTTCAATATCAGCAACCTTTATCGGATACACTTCGTGCTTCTCATCCAGCCCGAAAACGTTAATAGACATATTGTTAAGGTTCTCAAATTTAGGTATTTGAGAAAGTGGAGTAGGGTAGGAAACACAGCTGAAGTCGTACTTCTCTTGAAGTTGTTTGTATTTGTTCACACGCTGTGCATTCTTCCCTATGAATTTAGCTAATATAGAGTACATGAAACATTTCTCGTCGGTAAAGTTCTGAATGTTTATACACGCTTCTTTAGCTCCGACAGATGACGGTAGTGGTATGTAGCTACTTCCTCGTAACGGGTTGTACTTGTTGATACGAAGTCGAACTCCTTCCACAGCAAGCAAAGCCCAGCTGCTACCCTTAAGCTGAGACTCCTCCATTTCAGTCACCAATTTCTTGAATTTCACTTCCATCGTTGACTCCAGATCAGTTTCCAGGAAAACAGCTTGATTCCGTGTTTTAAATGTTTTGTCACAGGTTTCTCCAATACTGTTAACAAATCGACACTCAGCCAGCAGATTAATTTTAACACTCTTATGAATGCTAAGCTCTTTATGCACAGCCTGGATTATACGTTGTTTTGCCTCTTGCAGATACATATTCAGGTCCTTAGCTGATTCGCATCGTATAAAATACGATTTCAATCGTCTTTCGAATGAAGTTTCGTATTCTTTCATATCACAGTCCTCCATTGTTGACAGTAACTGATGTTTAGTTGGCTCCAATCTTCTTTTCTTCTGAGGGCTGCTTATTTCACATATATCTTCGTGTCGCTGCCCCTTATAACCATCTTTGAAGCTTACTTACAATGTTTACATTTGAAGAGCTTCTTGCAGCTCATCTCGTGTCTTCTCTTGTCATAACCTCGGAGGAACTTCTTCCCACATTTTCCGCATGCATATCCAGTAGCGCTTGGAATAATATCCTTATACGTTGAGTTATTCATCTTTATTCTTGATGTAATAACGTATTAATCACTGATCAATGAAATGTAGACCTCTTCACCTTGATACCACTTTAGAAAGCTGATTATTCTTGGAGAGAACACGATGTTAACACCTCAAGACTAATTAGCACAATGAAGTCCAATGCCCTAGATCACCATATTTATAGAGGGAGCACGAACCTTTTAGATCAATCATAAACTCGTTTCATAACCAGATGTATATGATCGCTCAACGTGTATTAACCCCCCAGCCATATAACCTCAAGTCTAGAGACAGGATGTTTATGACGTCACACCCAGAGACAGAATGTCTGACAGCATCAAACACGTTTAAACTCGTCTAATAACTACCTGCTTATGCTGTCACACCAGCAATAGAAGCATTCTCGCACGCTCATTCAGACATATATTTCAAATTCAAAGCCTACCACCACCATCACCACCTATTGTACCAAGGTTAATGCCAGCTGTATTATCACAATACTTAAAGTAAAAGCTTAAGAGGTAACGTAGAAGATTTTCCCCCTTATTTACTTAATTATTTCATGTTTTTATTCCCTTTTCAATTCTTCCTTTCCATCTTCTCACAGAAAGACCATTACATTTCACTACAATCATGAGAAAAGCAATTTTACCAGAGTTACACAGATTCTAAGCTTCTAAATCGAACCCGGTAATACTTTTAATAAATGTATTTTAGCTCCCCAATATCAGCATTTACCATTTAATCTTTACTCGAACCTGATATGATCCATAAGCTTGAAAATATATGAAATCACCCCTTTGGGATTCGATCTGAGTACTTTAAAGTAATATTTGTCACGATAACGATATTTAAGGACTAGATACTCAGTTTACGTTTACCTTGACATGTCTATCTAAATTAAATTACGAGTTATTAAATTTTTGCAAGTAAATTTCATTGAATCGGTATTCGAATCCAGAACACCAGGAACAAAATAATTTATAATATTAGTTTGACATGTTAAACAAAGCTGTATGCAGTTACATCATCGATCTAAGTGATATATTCTAGTGTACAGAGGAAAATTAAGGAAGTCATTAAAAGATGGGGAATCGAACCAAGCACAACTGATTGACAAATATATACAGCATTAATCACACAGTACAGAACCTATCAATCATGCTTTGGTGCACTCCTCTAGCTCACTTAGTTCCCGAGATAATGAAAATTTAAAAATTAAGGATCGAACCCAGGACATCAGGTATCTAATTACACATCTACAAGATACTACCTAATAACATAAGTGCAATAACGTTTATTTGGGGTCTTTATTGTAATTAGCTTAGGAGTTATTAAATTTATAATTAAATTACATTTTATCAGTATTCGAATCCAGAACACCAGAAACAAAATTAGTTACAATATTAGTTTGATATGTTTAAAAGAGCCGTATGTAGTTACAGCATCAATCTAAGTGATATATTCTAGAGTATAGAGAAAAATTAAGGAAGTCATTAAAAAATCGCGATTCGAACTATAGACAACTGATTGGATATTATATACAGCATTAATTACGCATTATAACAGCTATCAAACATGCTTTGGTCCATTCCTCTAGCTTTCTTAGTTTCCGAGATAATGGAGATTTAAGAATTAAGGATCGAACCCAGGAAACCAGGTACCAAAATATACATTTACAAGAAACTACCTAATGATATTAATGTAATAAAGTTTATTTGGCGTCTTTATCTTAATTAGTCTCTGAGTTATTAGAAGATGAATTTGTAATCCCTCCTAGGATTCGAACCCAGGCATCCCGTTCAACTTGGCACAATGTCCTTATGACGCGGCGCATTCCAAAGAATTGACTAGTTTTTATCTCATTGTTCTATCTCTTGTCATTCAGGAGATATAAGCGATTAAACAGTAGACATATTAGGCGGGGCTGGTTACACATGTTTACATGTGTTAAAACACATGTAAATCAGTGGGCGGCATCTCTCTATGCGCCAGCTCTCTCCTAATATGTCTACTGTAATTTAATGTAGATAGACATGTCAAGGTAAACGTAAACAGAGTATCTAGTCCTTAAATATCGTTATCGTGACAAATATTACTTTAAAGTACTCAGATCGAATCCCAAAGGGGTGATTTCATATATCTTCAAGCTTATGGATCATATCAGGTTCGAGTAAAGATTAAATGGTAGATGCTGATATTGGGGAGCTAAAATACATTTATTAAAAGTATTACCGGGTTCGATTTAGAAGCTTAGAATCTGTGTAACTCTGGTAAAATTGCTTTTCTCATGATTGTAGTGAAATGTAATGGTCTTTCTGTGAGAAGATGGAAAGGAAGAATTGAAAAGGGAATAAAAACATGAAATAATTAAGTAAATAAGGGGGAAAATCTTCTACGTTACCTTTTAAGCTTTTACTTTAAGTATTGTGATAATACAGCTGGAATTAACCTTGGTACAATAGGTGGTGATGGTGGTGGTAGGCTTTGAATTTGAAATATATGTCTGAATGAGCGTGGGAGAATGCTTCTCTTGCTGGTGTGACAGCATAAGGAGGTAGTTATTAGACGAGTTTAAACGTGTTTGATGCTGTCAGACATTCTGTCTCTGGGTGTGACGTCATAAACATCCTGTCTCTAGACTTGAGGTTATATGGCTGGGGGGTTAATACACGTTGAGCGATCATATACATCTGGTTATGAAACGAGTTTATGATTGATCTAAAAGGTTCGTGCTCCCTCTATAAATATGGTGATCTAGGGCATTGGACTTCATTGTGCTAATTAGTCTTGAGGTGTTAACATCGTGTTCTCTCCAAGAATAATCAGCTTTCTAAAGTGGTATCAAGGTGAAGAGGTCTACATTTCATTGATCAGTGATTAATACGTTATTACATCAAGAATAAAGATGAATAACTCAACGTATAAGGATATTATTCCAAGCGCTACTGGATATGCATGCGGAAAATGTGGGAAGAAGTTCCTCCGAGGTTATGACAAGAGAAGACACGAGATGAGCTGCAAGAAGCTCTTCAAATGTAAACATTGTAAGTAAGCTTCAAAGATGGTTATAAGGGGCAGCGACACGAAGATATATGTGAAATAAGCAGCCCTCAGAAGAAAAGAAGATTGGAGCCAACTAAACATCAGTTACTGTCAACAATGGAGGACTGTGATATGAAAGAATACGAAACTTCATTCGAAAGACGATTGAAATCGTATTTTATACGATGCGAATCAGCTAAGGACCTGAATATGTATCTGCAAGAGGCAAAACAACGTATAATCCAGGCTGTGCATAAAGAGCTTAGCATTCATAAGAGTGTTAAAATTAATCTGCTGGCTGAGTGTCGATTTGTTAACAGTATTGGAGAAACCTGTGACAAAACATTTAAAACACGGAATCAAGCTGTTTTCCTGGAAACTGATCTGGAGTCAACGATGGAAGTGAAATTCAAGAAATTGGTGACTGAAATGGAGGAGTCTCAGCTTAAGGGTAGCAGCTGGGCTTTGCTTGCTGTGGAAGGAGTTCGACTTCGTATCAACAAGTACAACCCGTTACGAGGAAGTAGCTACATACCACTACCGTCATCTGTCGGAGCTAAAGAAGCGTGTATAAACATTCAGAACTTTGCCAACGAGAAATGTTTCATGTACTCTATATTAGCTAAATTCATAGGGAAGAATGCACAGCGTGTGAACAAATACAAACAACTTCAAGACAAGTACGACTTCAGCTGTGTTTCCTACCCTACTCCACTTTCTCAAATACCTAAATTTGAGAAGCTTAACAATATGTCTATTAACGTTTTCGGGCTGGATGAGAAGCACGAAGTGTATCCGATAAAGGTTGCTGATATTGAACTACCTGAACATCGCGACCTGCTACTATTGAATGACAGCAGTGGAAAACATCACTACGTGTATATAAGGAATTTTGAGAAGCTCGTTCGACGCCAGAAAACTAAATGTAATGAACGTGTTTATACCTGCAAGCGCTGTTTTACACATTTTGATAATCGATATGGACGAAGTGGACTGGAAAAACTACAAGAACATGCAGCCGTCTGTATTCAACATGGTGTTGCAAGGGTTGTTATGCCTAGCAAGGAGAAAGCAATTGCACAGTTTAAAAATGTTGAGAGGATGCTGAAAGTACCTTATGTCATCTATGCTGATTTTGAGAGTATTCTCACTCCATGCCATACGTGTACACCCAATCCTGAAACTTCCTATACAACCCCTTATCAAGAGCACACACCAATGAGCTTCTGTGTTTACGTGAAACCTACATCCAGTGTTGAACATCTCGAAACTGATCTTCCTAAGCAACCCTATGTGTATCGTGGTGCTGATACTGCTCAGAAGTTTATGCTGTACCTGACATCTCTTGCAAAAATGATTGGTAATATATACAAATCTGCTAAGCCTCTGAAACTTACGGATCAACAGCAAAAGGATTTCGAGTCTTCTGCGACATGCTACTTGTGTGGAAAACCCTTTACAGAAGAGAACTATAAAGTACGCGACCATGATCACATCAGCGGTGAATATCGTGGAAGTCTTCATAATGAATGGAATTTAGCCTGCAAAACACCTAAATATATACCAGTCTTTATGCATAACCTTAGCGGATAAGACTCTCATTTCATTGTTAAGGAGCTGGGTTGTACAAGTGAACGTGTGGAGGTAATTCCTAACTCTGAAGAAAGCTATATCTCATTCACCAAGTATGTAGGAGATATAAAGCTTCGATTTGTGGATAGCTTCCGATTCCTCAGTACAAGCTTGGATAAGTTGGTAAAAAATCTAACCTCGTATCCTGAAACGCTAAAGTACTTTGGAGAAGACAAATTGAAGTTGATGACCCGTAAGGGTGTATTTCCATATGCTTTTGTTACGTCATGGGATGCCCTGAACGAGACCTGCTTGCCTCCTAAGGACTCCTTCTACAATAGATTAAATGAAGAAGAAATTACTGATGCTGACTACGATCATGCTAGAAATGTATGGGAGCTGTTTAATGTGAGAAACCTGGGAGAGTACAGCGATCTCTACTTAACTTCGGATGTATTTCTTCTAGCTGACGTCTTTGAGACGTTCAGAGAGCAAACCCTTAAAACACACAAAGTCGATCCCGCCCATTATTTTACCTCTGCAGGTTTAACATGGGACGCTATGTTACTGTATACTGGAATTAAGTTAGAGCTGTTACAAGATTATGATCAACTACTCATGGTGGAATCAGGTATAAGAGGAGGTTTATGCCTAGTTTCTCATCGGTATGCTGAGGCTAATAACACTTATATGGAGAAGTTTGATCCGTCGAGACCATCTCAATTTATCACATACGAGGACGCTAATAACCAATATGGCTGAGTAATGTGTCACGCCCTTCCTTTTGGTGGATTTCAGTGGGTTTTGCCTGAGGAAATCAACTTAGAAACACTACAAGAAGATGATCCTCATTGGTACATATTAGAAGTCGACATCGAGTATCCTGCAGAACTTCACGATCTACACAACGATCTACCTTTCCTGCCAGAGTGTATGAAACCATTGGAAGCATCTACAAAGAAACTGATACCCCATCTTGGACCTCGAAAGAAGTGTGTAGTGCATTAAATGGCTTTGAAGCAAGCTCTTAGTCATGGACTACGACTAACAAAAATCCATCGTGTGCTACAATTCCTACAGCCTCGGTGGTTGAAACCTTATGTGGAATTTAACAACAGGCTACGATAACAAGCTGCAAATGATTTCGAGAAGGATCTCTACAAACTCTTTAACAACGCCATGTTTGGAAAAACTATGGAGAACCTGCGTAACCGTATGGATATACGACTGGTGAGCAATGAAAAAACTCTAGAGAAGCTGATCGCCAAGCCTACGTTTATCGACAGGACGATATATGGTGATAATCTAGCTGCTGTACATATGGTCTCTCGTCAGATTGTATTCAACAAGGCTATATACATTGGTATGAGTGTGTTGGACATCTCCAAGACATTAATGTATAACTATCATTACGACGTGTTGTTGCCTTATTATGGAGCTGAAAACCTGAAGCTTATGTATATGGACACTGATTCGTTCATTCATCGTGTTACAACTGAAGATGTGTACCAGGACAAGCTACGTTTTCTTGAGCATCTCGATACATCTGATTACCCTGCCAACCATATATGTTACTCTACTCAGAACAAGAAGGTATTGGGAAAATTTAAAGATGAGGCTAATAGCAAAATCATCCTACGCTTTGTTGGACTACGTCCTAAGATGTATGCCTTAGATATTCGAGGGTCAATGATAAAAAAGATTAAAGGTATAAAACGTAGCGCTATTAAGCAGTACATTTCGTTTGACAGCTATACAGATTGTCTTAAAACCAGTGAAATCATCAGAACGCCCATGAATCTCATCCTATCACGAAAGCATGCTGTTACCACAGTGCAAGTGAATAAAATTGCATTGACTCCGTTTGATGATAAAAGAATTATTGCTGAGGATGGAATAACTACCTATGCGTATGGACATTACAGTATTACAAACAGTGCTTAAGAGAATGTAAGTCGAAGATGAAGATTTTCTCGTGAGTCTACAATCTTAAAAATGGAGTTTATTCGTGTGCTGTGTATGTAACTAGGAGACGTCTGATGAAGAAAGAAGAAGATGGAAGGGAAGGTGGTAACCCTGCCATTAGGAGCAATCCTAGTGCTAGTCTCAAGCCTAGATAAAAGGGGAGAGACTCCTACAACGAACTAAAATAAAGGTATGTTGACGCAAAGCTTTTCAGTTTGTAAACCATATACAGTTTATCCCTCTCTGCATCGTACAATAACTGTTTAACATATAAAAATTTGTAAGATTTAGAAAAAAAGTATATAAATTGTTGTAACGCTGGATGAGAAAAGTTTTATAATCGAATTACTCTCTATATTACCATGAGTACCTGTGACACTAGTTGAATTGCCTGTTAAAATAACTTAAATACCTGTGATACTACCCGAATCGTGTGAAATTACATTAAATAGCTCAGATACGAATTCCTGCTCTAAATTAGTACGAGCACCAGTGATACTATCAGAATTACATGTTAAAATGACTCAAATACCATTGATACAACCTGAATCAGCTGCATTTACCTTAAATAGCTGTGATACAAATCTCTGATCGAAATTATTACGAGCATCTGTGAAATTATGCTGATTACCCAAATACTTACGATATTACCTGAACTATCTGTAAAATACGAAACTAGGCTATAACCAACCCCTGGAACCTACCCTCCTGTAATGCTTGCTTAATTACTCTAAACACCTATGTTACTTGAATTAACCTAAATATCTACGATACCCTCTGAATTACCTTGAAATATGAAACTATGCTATACCCAACCCTGGAATCTAGCCTCCTGTGATACTAGCTGAATTAGCCTAAATACCTATGATACTAGCTGAATTAGCTGTGAAATCATGCATAGCTATGATGCAGTTAGCCTCAGGAATCTAGCCTCCTGTGATACTAGCTGAATTAGCTTAAATGCTCACAATACTAGCTGAATTGGCTATGAAAATGATTTAAATACCTGTGATACTACCCGAATCATGTGAAATTACCTTAACTAGCTCTGATACGAATTCCTGCTTTAAATTAGCACGAGCACCTGTGATACTATTTGAATTACCTGATAAAATGACTCAAATACCATTGATACAACCTGAATCATCTGCATTTACCTTAAATAGCTGTGATACAAATCTCTGATCGAAATTATCAATAATATCTGTGAAGCTCTGTCGATTACCTCAAATACTTACGATATTACCTGAACTATCTGTGAAATACGAAGCTAGGTTATAACTAACCCCTGGAACCCTCCTGTAATGCTTGCTTAATTACTCTAAACACCTATGTTACTTGAATTATCCTAAATACCTACGATACCCTCTGAATTACCTGTGAAATATGAAACTATGCTATACCCAACCCTAGAATCTATCCTCTTGTGATACTAGCTGAATTAACCTAAATACCTACGATACTAGCTGAATTATCTGTGAAATCATGCAGAGCCATGATGCAGTTAGCATCTGAAATCTATCCTGTGTTACTAGACGAATTAGCCTAAATACATACGATACTAGCTGAATTACCTGTGAAATCATACACTGCTATGATCCAGTCAGCCTCTTGCAATATTACCTGAATTACTTACCTGTTAGTGTTAGTGGGTTAGCTTTTCCCGTTGCAGGTCACCTTTTTCCCTTTATGGCTCACCTTTTTCCCTTTGGTGGTCGCCTTTTCCCCTTTGCTGGTGTCATTTTTCCCTTTACTGGTCACCTTTTTCCCGTTGCATGTCGCCTTTTTCCCTTTGCTGGTCACCTTTTTCCCTTTGCTGGTCACATTTTTCCCTTTTCTGGTCGGCTTTTTCCCTTTGCTGGTCACGTTTTTCCCTTTGCTAGTCAACTTTTTCCCTTTGTGGGCCTCCTTTTTCCCTGAGCAGTCACCTTTTTCCCCTGAATGAGTCACCTTTTCCCTGAATAGGTTACGTGATGGACATGTCTAGAACATTGACATGAAACAGTTTTCCACTAAGTTCACGTCTAAAGTCGCTTTCAAGTCTAGCACCTCCTATTCCCTATCTCTCCTGTATATAAGTCCATATTCCTACTGCTACACTACCTGTCTAGCCTAACACCTCTCCTCCTGTTCCTATACCTCACATATAAACCATACTCTACTCCTCTAGCTCTGTCTAGCCTAACGCCTCTCTCGTTTACCTATGACTCTCACATAAACCATACTCTGCTCTTCGACCTCTGTCTAGTCTAACTCCTCTCCTCGTTTTCCTATACCTCTCATATAAACTATTCTCTACTCCTCAACCTCTGTCTAGCCTAGCACCCCTCTTCCTGTTCCTATACTTCTCATACATATAAACCATGCCCTACGTTTCAAGCCCTGTCTAGTTTAACACCACTCCCCATATCCCCTACCTCTCAAAATCTCATTCCCTCCTGCCCCCCTCTAGCTGAGTATCACTCCTTGGTTTCCTATCTAACCTAACTTTAACACCTGTCTATCCTAGCGTAGGATCTCTCTCCGTTTTCTCCTCTCTCCTTATAAACACAAACTCAATTCTCCTAACCTAATACCTCTCCTCGTTTTCCTATACTTCTCATATAAACCATACTCTACTCCTCGTCTTCTGTTTAGCCTAACACCTTTCCTCGTTTTCCTATATCTCTCATATAAATCATGCACTACGTTTCAAGCCCTGTCTAGTCTAACACCTCTCATCGTTTTCCTATACCGCTCATATAAACCATACATTACTCAGCCTCTGTCTAGCCTAGCACCTCTCCACGTATTCGCTATCTGTCTCATATAAAGCGCACTCCCCCTCCTACCACTGTCTAGCCTAGCGTCAGTCCTCGTATTCCCTATCTCTCCCATATAAACGCATTTTCCTCCTTGAACCGTCGCATCTAGCCTCGTTTTCTCTATCCTTTCCCATATAAACGCAAAAAACTGTGCTCGAATTCCTCTATATATCCTACTCACAAAGCACATGGAAGATTGCGCTTTTGTAATAAAAGTTTATAGAAAAATGGATAGAGAGAGCCATATTAAGGAACACATTAGATAAAAAAGGATCCACGCCCGCGTGTCTATGTGTATTTGTATTTCTGCGAGCAGCATAACCCAAATCGAAAAGGCTGTTAAATACCAAAGATGGTATTCAAGTTGAGCGCCTTCCAAGGATGCGACACGGAGACTCTGTACAGGGAAAAGCTTCTCACAAATTGCTCTAACACTTTTGTTTAAAACACCATATGCTTAAGATTTTTGCATGCCAATTAAAACTTATAACTTAAACTTTCTTAAATACCCTGTGAAGTCCTCTTCTTTCTGAAAGGATTTTGTGTAACTTGTTACACGCTGTAGGGAGAGGAAGTCGTACTCCAATGGATATTGGGATATCACTGGAAACGCAGGTTTTGAAATCCCTGTTACAAAATTAAGTAAGAAAACCTTTTTAGCAAAAACATTTCATGTGTGTGTAATTTATTTTCGCATGAAAGAGCTGCTTAAATTAAAATCGTGTTTTATTTGTGGGTGCACTGCCATCATCCTTAGCGTCCCATTCTATTTTGGGCGTGAAAGACCGGGAATTTTGTCAGAGGCCTCCTTATTAGGCCTCTAGGACACGGGACCACCGGCTTTACTTCCGAAGAAAACCACACTAAGAATTTTTATGCCCGAAAAAATCCATCGTCCTCCGCCGGGATTGAACCCGCGACCTCGGGAACCAGAGGCTAGAATGTTAATTTTTTTTTTTTTTTTTTTTTTTTGCTGCGTGAAGGAGCTGGATGAAAGCGCTAGTTTCATACGGGGAGAATGCTTATGATGAGTCAAGATGGCAAATCAATTTAACACTGCTCCTTGAAGTGAATCCTATTCTGAGGCAGAATTGGCTAACAAATGCGTAACAAAGAATAAGTAATTAGCAAGAGTAAGTTGTCGTCATCTACATAAGTTCAATTAACATTATATATATACTCCAGTACAAGCAACACAGATCCAAGTTATCCCCACCTAAAATTATTATTATTAGTATTATTATTATTATTATTATTATCACTATAATCATCAATTTTGGTGCTATATATGTGCGTTCAATGTGACAAACACATGTAATCTGAAACATTGGCGGGTGGTGGTAAACATGGTACCAGGGGCACAAAATATATCCATAACTATTGCAACTAAAATATCTTACCTTATTACATCATCTGTAGGTGAATTCCTTTCCCCGGGTTTTCATTCCGGCTAAGTCATCAATGACCTTGGTGTTTAAGTGTGGAACCGCGTTGATTAACTGCCTATTATTCACAACGTTGTTAATGTATCGAGTCTTTCTTGGCCCATGGTGTTGCATAAAAATGCTTCCACTCTCTTAAGGGCTGAGAAACTTCTTTCACTCCCAGCTGTCGTCCTAAGAATTGTCACTATAGTCTTCAAGAGCATCACCGTTTCTAGAAACATTATATTCAGATTATTTTCAACAAGAAATTGCAGAAGAAAAGTGGCACCCGATGCTTTTGGAAGATCTTCCCTTGAATAAAGTACTTTTAATTCCGTTATAAACCTATTTTCCTTTCTAAGTTCCCGAAACCTGTGATTGTATTTTATAAATCATTATTTAAAAATGATTTGCTGAATTTCTCAAAAATATCATGTATATCAGCAATGCTGCCGTCAGTGTTTGGTGAAACAAACCTTGTCTTTGCAACATTTACACAGCTCAATAGCACTTACTTTATTGTGAATAGACCGATACATTTTCCCATCTGAATGTTTTCGTTTTGAGTCTGGTTCCTCCAGAGGTCCATAAGTTATGCCAGATGCAGATTCATAACACTTTCTCTAATTTTGGTGACAAATACTACAAAGGTGGCTGTGTTCTTGTGTACAATTATTGGGTCAATGTTTCCTTTCTAAATTTGACCTAAAACATATCAACATGCAGCATCACCGTATGAAGGAACTCCAACCTGAGCAACAAGTTGTCATCGTCAAGAATCCTAATGAATCCAGGTATTTGAAGGATTGTAGTTTTGTCAACAAAGGTTTCATAAATTCTTTTAAAACATTCAATAAGACTATTTTTATTTTCATGAACTGAGTTCACATTTTGACTCTGGAAGTTCCACCTAATAGTTCTAGATTGTAGTATACTTTTTCTCACAACATGTAACACATGTTTTCTTTTTGAGTGGTAGAAAATGGTTCTATACTCTCAATGTCCGAAAAGGTATTCTCACTTTCGTACAGGATAAAGTGACTTGTTGCATTATAGGTTGCCCTCGTGGATATAACTGTGGATAAAATTTGCTAGAGAGTAGTGACATTATTTTTATTCTGTGTCCCTCCAGTTGAGTCACAATACGTGTAAACGCTTCGAAGTTCCAATGTAATTAATGAAAATCGTTTAACCTACTTCAATTTCTGGATTTCGGATTACATCAATTGATATTCGTAGCTGTGCTGCTTCGGTTAAATTGGTGCAACTGAACCACAACTATTTTCCATTGCAGTTTTCGTCTGCTAGCGTGTGTTGTGTGAGACGTGGTAGGAATTCTCTGCACCACAATTAGGGTATACTTCGGCAACTTTCGTACTCTTCAGCGCAGCCTAAATGCGAGGAAACGAGTGCTGCACCCACAGATGAACAAAAGCAATGTTGTGTAATGATTAAACATGAAATAAAGCTTCTTCATCCTTCAGGTTGCTCCAGTGACCTATAAACGACTTTTAAACTGAAGTATATTTCATCATACTTATTTGTTGCAAAATGATTAGTGTTGAATTACTGAGCAACTTTTCGGGGAGCACGTGCCTCTGCACACATTAATGCGGACCGCCACGATCTGAGAATGTTTCACTCCTTGCAATATGACTGAAAACACATTGCGCCTTTATGGTGTATTTAAATTGGCGCAATCTCACTTTACTTCACCTGTGTATGTGTCTCTCAAACATCTGCTTCCCTTGATCCGTTTCGCCTTCACTTTCCCTTCCTTCCATCCATCATGAGTGCTTCTCTTTCAATATCACTTCCGTTCCCTTCTTTAATGGAGGCCATTAGTGATGATCACCAACCTCTTCAAAGGTTTATCCTGTATTTCGCTTTTCCATTCCGTTAGGTTGCCTGAATGTCTTGCGCATATCAGAGAACCACTATGATGGGAGAGGTCTACGCGGCAACATTCCCCCTTATTATTTCATTTGCCATACATCCATCCATCCACGCATCCATCCACCCACAAACCCACCACGCATCCATCCGTCCGTCCGTCCGTCCATCCATCATTCCATCCATCTATCTACCCATATGTATTTACATATACTTTGCAGCTATAGATTCTTATTAATGCGAGTGATAATGTTATTGTCACTGTATGACTACAAATTAAAACAGCACTAAAGCTAGTCAACTTTCCCTATATTACCGTGAACAAATCCTACCCTAGTAGTATATTATAGAGGGTTCTGGTAAAGCTTTTTGCGCTTATATGGGAAAGGATAGGGAAAACAAGGGTAGATGCGACGGTTCAGGAGGAAAATGCGTTTATATGGGGAAGACAGTGGAAACGTAGACAAATGATAGGCTAGACAGATGTTGAACGAGGGAGGGATATGCTTTATACTAGAGAGATGGAATACGAGGAGAGGTGCTAGTCTAGAGAGAGGTTAAGGAGTAGAGTATAAGATTATATGAGGAATGTATGGGAAAGGGAGAGATGATAGGCTAGACAGATACTGAAGGAGAGGAATGTAAGTTTATACAGGTGAGGTAGGAAACCAAGGAGAGATGCTAGGCTAGACAGATGTTGAAGGAGGAGGGGATACGCTTTATATGGAAGAGATAGGGGAAACTTGGGGAGATGCTAGGATAGACAGAGTTAAAGGCAGAATGCGTTTTATGTGTGAGAGAGACAGCAAACCGAGGAGAGGAATTAGGTTAAGAGGGGTCTGAATCGTAGAGTATACGTTGACATGGAGATACAAGGAAAACGAGCATAGATGCTAGGTTGCGAGAACCTTCAAGGAGGAAAATGCATTTATATGAGAGTGGTAGGGAAAACGAGGAGAGGTCTGAGGTAGAACAAGGGTTGAAGGAGGGTAAGCGCCCTTTATATGCTACAGGTAGGAAACACGAGGAGCGGAAGTTGGCTAGACAGAGGTTGGGGAGTAGGGTATACGTTTATGAGGAGGAAGATATGGAAAACGGAGAGAGATCCTATGCTAGGAGAGAGTTGAAGGAGGAGCAATACGCTTTATATGAGGGGGGATAACAGGAGAGCTGCTAGTCTAGACAGAGGTTGTGAAGTAGAGTATGCGTTTATATGGGAAAATATGGAAAACAGCAGAGATGCTAGACTAGACAGAGGCTGAAGGAGGGGGAATATAGGTTTATACAGGTGAGGTAGGAAACCTAGGAGAGATGCTAGGCTAGACAGATGCTGAAGGAGAGAGGGATTCGCTTTATAAGGAGGAGATAGGGGAAACGTGGAGAGTTGTTAGGATAGACAGAGTTAAAAGAGGAAGAGGTTTAGATTGCAAAGACACCACCAAATAAAGTTTAGAAACGTTTTGACACCCTTTGGCGGTATATTCTCGATATTGGGGGTGAAGTCTCCGACGCTAAAGTTAAAAAATATCTGTGTCAATCAATCAGGTGATGTTCGTCCTTGCATAACATTGTCTAACATTATTGAAAAAATAATCAAGGGCTTATACCGCTAACGTCGTGGCATCGTGCCTCTAAACGGCTGGACGCAGACCGAAGTATCCCCACCGATTGTATTTTGATTGATTAAGGTAATTACGTGTATATGTAAGGTAAACCAGGTAGTATCACAAGTGTTCATGTTAATTCAGTGCAGTGATTCGTACCAGAGCTATTTAATGTAATTTTTATATGATTCGGGTAGAATGTAGGGTATTTAACTCATTTTAACAGGTAATTCTTATAGCGTCACAGGTATTACTGGTAATATAGAGGATAATCAGATTACAAACATTTCACATCCAACGTTACAACACTTTTATATAATTTTTCTAAATCTTACAAGCTTGTTATACGTTAAACTGTTAGTGTGCGGGACGGAGAGGCATAAACTACATATTGGTTTACAGTGAAGGTATATAGAAGTATTTTAAACTAAACCCACATCGAATACCCTAATCTATCCCTATCTTGACTTCTCATTGCCTATTCATTCCTATTATCATCTAACATAAACACGTAACAAGACGTAACGTAACCAACAAACGTAAACACGTAACAAGACGTAACACAACGTAACATAAGCACGTCACACTACGTAACGTAAGCACGTCACACTACGTAACATAAAAACTTAACCACGCGTCAAGACGTAACACCACGTAACAAGACGTCACACCCCATAACGCACGTAATCACGTGAATAGACGTAACACAGCGTAGCATAGCAACGTAACAATACTTCACACTACTTAACATACGCACATAGCACGTGTCAAGACGTAACATAGTCACGTAACAAGACGTAACACCACGTATCATAACCACGTGACAAGACGTAACACAGGGTAACATAGTCACGTAACCAGTAAATGTAACAGTAAATGTAACAACGCAACCGCAAATGTAACAACGTAACCGGTAAATGTAACAACGTAACAACATGTAGTAACGATGTAACCACGTATCATAACCACGTTACATGACGTAACACCCTGCGATATGACGTAACCAGAAACGTCACATCACGTTACAACACTCCGCAACCAGAGATAACCTCGACTTTCTTTTAGTGAAATTGCAATGTTTTATTATTTCCGAGCCTTAGTTGAAAGTTTTACGTCAACATACCTTTATTTAGTTCGTTGCAGGTGCCTCTCCCCTTTATGTAGGCATGAGACTAGCACCAGAATTGCTCCTAATGGCAGGGTTAACACCTCCCCGTCCATCTTTTATGATTCTTCTTTCTTCATCCGGGTCTGCTAGAAGCATACACAACACACGCATAAACTTAACTTTTTGAAGATTGTAGACTCACGAGAAAATCTTCATCTTCGGCCTACATTCTTTTAAGCACTATTTATAATGCTGTAATGTCCATACGTATATGTCCTTGTTCCATCCTCAGCAATAACTCTTTTATCATCAAAAGGAGTCAATGTGATCTTATTCACTTGCACTGTGGCAACAGCATGCTGTCGTGACAGGATCAGATTCATGGGCGTTCTTATTATTTCTCTAGTTTTAAGACAGTCTATATATCAGTCAAATATAATGTACTGCTTAATAGCACTGCGTTTTATGCCTTTAATCTTTTTTATCATTGAGAAGTTGATATCTAGTGCATACATTGTAGGTCATAGTCGGACAAAGCGCTGGATGATTTTACCATTAGCCTCATCTTTAAATTTCCCAAGCACCTTCTTGTTTATAGTGGAATAGGATATATGGCTTGTAGGATAATCAGCTGTATCTAGGTGTTCCAGAAAACGTAGCTTGTCCTGGAACCCATCTTCAGTTTTCTCTCAATGAATGTACAAATTAGTGTCCATATACATAACCTTCAGGTTTTCAGCTCCATAATAAGCTGACAACACATCATAATGATACTGGTATATTAATGTTTTGAAGATGTCCAACACACTCCTTCCAATATATATAGGCTCGTTGAACACAATCTGTCGGGAGGCCATATGCACAGCAGCTAGGTTCGTAGCATATATTGTTCGATCGATAAACGTAGGCTTGGCAATTAACTTTTCCAGAGTCTTCTCGTTTGTCACCAGTCGTATATCCAAACGATTACGCAGGTTCTCCATAATTTTTTTCCAAACATGACGTTGTTAAACAGTTTGTAGAGGTCTTTCTGGAAGTCTTTTGCAGCATGTTCTAGCAGCCTATTGTTAAATTCCACATATGGTTTTAACCACTGTGACTGGCGGCTTTGTAGCACACGATGAATTTTTGTTAGCCTTAGGCCATGAGTAAGTGCTTGCTTCAAAGTCATGTAATGTACTACATACTTCTTTCGAGTTCCAAGATAGGGTATCAGTTTCTTTGTACTCGAGTGCTTAGGTTTCATACACTCAGGCAGGAAACGCAGGTCGTTGTTTTGATCGTGAAGTTGTGCACCATATACGATGTCGTCTTCTAATATATATCCATGCGGATCATCTTTTTGCAGTCTTTCTAAGTCGATTTTTTCAGGTTATATCCACTCAAATCCACCATAAGGGTGGGTGTGGCACATGGCCCAACCATATTGGTTGTTGGCGTCTTCATATGTAATAAATTAGGTTAGACTTGACAGATTATACTTATCCATGTAGGCGTTATTTGCTTCGGCATACCGGTGGCAAACTTGGCATAAACCTCCTCTTATGCCGGATACCACCACGAGTAAATAGTCCTAATGCTGTAACAATTCCAGCTGGATTCCAGTGTACAGCAACATGGAGTCCCATGTGAGTTATCGAGATGTAAAATGCTGTGCAGGGTCGACTTTATGTGTTTCCAGAGTTTGAGCTCTAAACGTCTTAAGGACAACAACTAGAAGAAGTACATCAGAGATTAAGTAGAGGTCACTGTACTCGCCAAGGTTTCTTATATTAAACAGTTCCCATAATTTCTAGCATGATCGTAGTCAGCATCACTAATTTCTTCTTCATTTAAACTATTGTAAAAGGAGTCCTTAGAAGGCAAGCAGGTTTCGTTCAAAACATCCCATGAAGTGGCGTAATCATAGGGATATACTCCTTTACGAGTCATCTACTTTAGTTTGTCTTCGCCGAAGTACTTTAGTGTTTCAGGATACGATGTTAGTTTTTTTACCAACTTATCCAAGCTTGTACTCAGGAATCGAAACTATCCAAAAACCGAAGCTTTATATCTCCTAAATACTTGGAGAACGATATATAGCTTTCTTCAGAGCTAGGAATTACTTCCACCCGCTTACTTGTGCATACCAGCTCCTTAAAAATGAAGTGTGAGTCATACCCCTGAGGTTGTGCATGAAGACTAATATGTTTAGGTGTTCTGCAGGCTAAATTACATTCATTATGTAGACTTTCACGATATTCACCACGAATGTGATCATGGTCGCGTACCTTGTAGTTCTCTTCAGTAAAGGTTTTCCAAGTAGCATACTGTAGAGGAGTTGAAATTCGTCTGCTGTTGATTTGTTAGTTTCAGAGGCATGACAGATTTGTATATATTATTCATTTCCTTTGCAAGGGATGTCAGGTATTCCATAAACTTCTGAGCAGCATCAACACTACGATATACATAGGGATGCTTAGGAAGACCAGTTTCCAAATGTTCAACGTCGGATGACGGTTTAGCGTAGACGCAGAAACTCATAGGTACATGCTGATGATAAGGGGTTATATATGAAGTTTCAGGATTGGGTATACATGCATGACTGTGGCGAGAATGCTTTCAAAGTGTGCGTAGATGACGTAAAGTAGTTTCAACATCCTTTCAAAATGTTTAAACTGTACAATTCATTTCTCCTTTGTAGCCATAACTACCCTTGCAACACCATGCTGATCACAGATAGCGGCATGTTCTTTTAGTTTTTCCAGCCCACTTCGTCCGTACTCATCGTCAAAATGTGAAACAACGCTTAAAGGTATAAACACGTTCTTTATGCTTAGTTTTCTGACTTTGAGTAAGTTTTTCAAAATGTTTTATATAAACGTAGTGATGTGTCCCACTTACGTCACTCAATAGCAGGAGGACACGTTATTCAGGTAGTTCAGTCTCAGCGACCTTTATCGGATACACTCAAGCTTCGCATCCAGGCCGAAGACGTAGATAGACATTGTGTTAAACTTCTCAAATTTATATATTTGAGAAAGTGGAATTGCATATGTAACACAGCTGAAGTCATATTTATTTTGATGTGGCTTGTATTTGCTCACGCGTTGTGCATCCTTCTCCACGAATTTGACTAATACAGAATACATAAAGTATAGCTCATCAGTTAAATTCTGTTTGTTAATGCAGGATTTTCTCGCTTCAACAGATGGAGGCAGGAGTATGTAGCTACTTCCTCGCAATGGATTGTACTTGTTAATACAAATGCGAACCCCTTCTAAAGCAAGCAGATCCCAGTTGCCACCCTTGAGCTGTGATTCCTCCATTTCACTAACCAACTTCTTCATTTTCGTATCCAACATAGAGTCCAGGTCCGTTTCTAAGAAAACAGCTTATTTCCGGGTTTTAAATGTTTTGTCGCAGGCTTCTCCGATACTGTTAACAAATCTACAAGCAGCCAGCAGATTAAATTTCACACTCCTGTGAATACAGAGCTCTGTATGTACAGCCTAGATTATCTGCTGTTTCGCCACGTGCAGGTACATATTCAAGTACTTAGTTGATTCACAACATATAAAATATGATTTCAAGCGTCCATCGAAGGAAGTTTCATATTCTTTCATGTCACAGTCATCCAATGTAGATAATAACTCTTGCTTAGCAGATTGTAATCTACGTTTCTTCTCAGGCCTGTTTATTTCGTACGCATCTTCGTGCCACCGGCTTTTATAACTGTCTTTGAAGGCTACATTACAATATTTACATTTGACGAGCTGCTTACAACGTAGCTCATGCCTTCTTTTATCATACCCATCTTGAAATGAATTTCCACATTTACCACAAGAATATCCTGAGGCACTAGGAATGATATGCTTATATGTGGACTTGATTCGTCTTTCTTCTTGGTATAATGACGTATTAACCTTTCTTCAAGTAAATGTACGCCTCTTCACCTTGATAACACTTTAGAAAGCCGATTAATTTCTGAGAGTACAACGATGTTGTCATCTCGGAGATAATTAACAGAATGAAGTCCAATCTTAGAGATCGCTCTATTTATAGGGGAGGCACGAACCCTTTTGGATCATTTATATAACGTATTAATCCTTCTTCGAGGAAACGTACACCTCTTTGCCTTGATAACACTTTAGAAGGCCGATTATTTTCTCATAGTACAACGATGTTGTCACCTCAGAGTTAATTAGCAGAATGAAGTCCAATGTCCGAGATCGCCCTATTTATAGAGGAGGCACGAACCTTATTAGATCAATTATATACTGAATTTTAATACTAAAGCGGTGATTAGCTGTCTAATATCTTATATTTCAATTCCATTTACACTAATGTTTGGGTGTATCCGTAGGACTTCACGCATGTTCATGTATTTAGAGAGGCGCGCAGAGATGTCCATGTGTGACTGTACGTATTCGTTGGTCTTCGTATAGTTTCGGGTGCTTGGGAGAACTGAACGCGTGTATGTGTCTTCGTATACCTTCGGGTGTTTGGAGTGAATGAGCTACGTATTGCGAGGATGCATGTATTGTTCGGTGATGTTCGGGCGTCTCCGTACAGGTTCGGATGCTTAGAGTAAGTGTAAAGTATTAGGAAGATGTATGTATTGTTCGGTTATAGTCGTACAGATTCGGGTGCTTAGCTCGTGAGATTGATGAACGATTTGTCAACCGAGCAAGGGATAAGTATCCTTTGAGCAAGCATTCACCATGCGCAACGAAGCCTAGAAGCACAAAGATGCCAATGAAATTAAAGATATAAATTAAATAGAATGAAAGTAAATCGAGATAGCATACACCACTTCGGCATTCGCCCGCAGACCAAGGAAAACCATGAAAAATCCGAGGCTAGAGTGAGCGACCGACGGGAAATCAAACCAAGGACCCTTGAGGCATACGAGGAAGAGGAAAACGTGCTAGCATACGCCACTCAGGCACTCGCCTGCATATCAGCAAAAATCACGAAAATTCGAGGTCGGAGTAAGAGGCGGGCGGTAATCGAAACAGGGGTCCTAGAAGCATATGTGAAAGATGCAAATTATATAGAATGAAAGAAAATCGGCTAGCATTCAAAACTCAGACATTCGCATGCATACCTGGGAAAACCACGACAAATCCGAGGTCGGAGTGAGAGGTCGACGGTAATCGAAACAGGCGTCCTAGAAGCATACGTGAAGATTGAAAATTGTATAGAATGAAAGGAAATCGTGCTAGCATACACCACTCAATAGGGAAAACCACAAAAATCCGTGGTTGGAGTGAAAGGCCGACGGTAATCGAAACAGGTGTCATAGATCCATATGTGAAAGATGAAAATTACATAAAATGAAAGGAAATTGCGCTAGAATACACCACTCAGGGATTCGCCAGCAGACCAGAGAAAACCACGAAAAATCTGATGTCACAGCGAGCGGCCCACGGTAATCGAAACAACGGCCCTAGAAGCATACGTGAAGGATGCAAATTATATAGAATGAAAGGAAATCGCGCTAGCATACACCACTCAGGCATTCGCATGCAGACCGCAGAAACCACGATAAATCCAGGATCGGAGTAAGGGGTCGACGGTAATCGAAACAGGGATCCTAGAAGCATACGTGAACGATGAAAATTATACAGAGGGATAGGAAATCGCGCTAGCATACTCCACTCAGGCATTCGTCTGCAGATCAAGGAAAACCACGAAAAATTCGAAGTCGGAGTGAGAGGCCGACGGTAATCGAAACAGGAGTGCTAGAAGCATATGTGAAAGATGGAAATTATATAGAATGAAAGGAAATCGCACTAACATACACCACTCAGCTTTCGCCTACATACCAGGGAAAACCACGAAAAATCCGGGGTCAGAGTGAGCGACCGACCGACGTTAATCGAACTGCTGAACCCTATAGGCACACGTGAAAAATGAAAATTAAATAGAATTAAAGGGAAAGGAAATCGGAATCGATTGAAAACTACTAGCATTCGGCTGTCGATCAGCGAAAACCTCGAGCAACCTAAGTTCAGAGTGACCGTCCCTCAGAAAATTGAACAAGGGACCTCCCAATGCAAACCACAAACGTTATCGCCTGAAACCAGCCGTAAAATCAGGTTTCTCCCTTACTGCTCCTAAGAATAGTATACCACGCCATATGACGTCATACCTGCAGACAGACTGTCTCGGAAGTACCCCACATGTTATAAGGCGCAGAGAAGTATTCTCGCACGATCATTCAGACAGATGTTTCCATTCAATGCCTACCAGACTCACCACCGCAACCCCTTACACACCAAAGTTAACATAATGTTTATTATATACCTTATAAATGGTGTAGAAGTTTTCTCCGATTATGTAATTAAATTCATGTATACATCCTATTATTTTGTGTTTTCAATCCTTTTTCAATGCTTTCTTTACATCTCGCTCTCATTCCCCTTAAAGAATCAGTAAACAATTTGACATTTTATACGCTTAATGTCCATTTATCAGAGAAAATCACGCTTAATACCCATTTATCACACAAAACGACGCGTAATACGCAGTTATCACAGAAAACCGCTACATTTGTCTGCAATCACGAGCAAAGTAATTTTTTCCAGAGTTACTCCGATTTTACGTTTGAAGGATGGTATCAAATGTATTGTATTTTTAGCTCAAAGTGTTTACCATTTTAAAGTCAGTGATCCCTCCTATTCGCACTTAGTCTTAAAATTGTCATATTTAATTTTAAGGTCACCTTTGTTATAGATTACGTCATGCAATACATTTTTAAATTTCATTAATATCTACGCAAGCGCTCGTTTAACGCATATAATGTTTGTCTTCATATGTTAAATACCCAAGATGGCGACCATCCGCGTTAAACCTCGCAAGATGTCTACCGCCGCCTTTTACATTAGCAAGCCGGAAAGCGCACTTTCTCTTGGTAAGCGACAGAGCGCGCGGAGGGCCTTGTCAGGCATGGAAATGGAAGGAGTGGGGGATAGTAGCAGCAGCGAGAGTGGGGTGGGAGATAACTCGGTTTACGACCAACCCACAGATCCAATGAGTTTCTGTCCGTGCGAGAGAACCGTCCGTGGTGAATCCATAGCTCTCCGAGGCTGTTTAAGGCACGCCAGAGTCTCGCCTGTTCTTTGAGCTATTTAAGCCAACTTTACCATTTTGTCACGCATTCATCTAAGAGATGTAATATTCGTCAGGACGAGAGTAGTAAAATACGCATTACAAATAAACTAGTTAATGATATAAACGTTTACTAGATGTACTTATCTTAATTACTTTTGATGTTATTCAAAGATGAATTTGAATTCATGTCAGTGCATTCAACCCAAGACCACCAGGTCAACTTGGAACATCAGTGAATAACGCGCCAATTCCAAGGGTATAATTACCCTTTAACGCATCGCTATCTCTTTCTATTCAGCAGATATAAGCATTTAACGGTAAAAATATATTTCTTTGTAACAGACCGCCAATTCAAAAAGAAGAGTAAAGGTCAGAGTTCAAAAGCACAAAGAGATGCCGACAACTGATAAGATGTAATCAGATATCCTTTGTCCCACAACGCTGGCCCCGCCCCCTTGTTTGTGTGCTAATCTGGATGCCGGCCGTCCAAAAACACGGAAATGGGATATTGTGCTCGTACGAGGACAATGCTCCATTGTTCTCATCGCATATGCCGGGGTTTGGAGTAGCACACAAAGGTTAAGTGTTTTCACACCTCTCCTTTGTGTGCTATTCTTTCAGCGCCTGCCCGACACGAGAACAGTGGTCCATTGTTCCCATCGCTTATGCCGGCGTTCAGAGCAGCACACAAAGGTTAAGTGTTTTCCCACCTCTCTTTTGTGTGCTATTCTTTCACCTCCCACCCGAGACCCTGAACAATGTACCATTGTTCCCATCGTTAATTGCGGTGTCAGAATAGCACACAAAACGGGGGTGTGATACCACTTGCCATTTGATTACACGATCAATCGACGCTCTTTTGTCGCCTTGAATGATGATATTTACTCTTCTATGAGGTAATTAAACCGATTACCGACATTTTGAATTGGCAGTCTGTTACAAAATAAAAATCTATTATTATAGTTAAACGCTTATATCTCCTGAATGCAAAGAAATCGCGATATGCGGTAAAGGGTGATTATATTCTGGGAATGTGGCGCGTCATTGAACGTTGTTACAAGTTGACCAGGTGGTCATGGGTTGAATGCAGTGACATGAATACAAATTCATCTTTGAATAACATCAAAAGTAATTAATATAAATACGTCGAATAAACGTTTATATCATAAGATAGATTCTTTGTAATGCATATTTCACTACTGTCTTCCTCACGAATATTGCATCTCTTACATTAATGCATGGCTAAAAGGTGAAGTTGGCGTAAATAGCTTAAAGAACACGCGAGAATCTGGCGTGCCTTAAAGGGGCTCGGAGTGCTATAGTTCCACCCTGGACGATTCTCTCGCGCGGACAGACTCACGTTCGATCTGTGGCCTGGTCGTAGACCAAGTGATCTCCCACCACACTCTCGCTGCATCTACCACCCCCCACTCCTTCTCTTTCCTGCCTGATAAGGCCTTCCGCGCGCTCAGTCGCCTACCAAGAGAAAGTGCGCTAACCGGCTTGTTTAACGCGGATAGTGGCCATCTTGGATGTTTAACATATGAAGACAGCCATTATATGCATTAAACGCGCGCTTGCGTTGATTTTAAAAGAAATTTTAAAATGGATTGCAAGACATTATCTTTAACAAAGGCGACCTTAAAATGAAATATGACAATGTTTAGACTAAGTGCAAATAGCAGGGATCACTGACTTTAAAATGGTACACACTTTGAGCTAAAAATACAATAAATTTAATACCATTCTTCAAACTTAAAATCGGAGTAACTATGGAAAAAAATTACTTTGCTCGTGATTGCAGTCAAATGTAGCGGTTTTCTGTGATAACTGCGTATTACGCGTCGTTTTGTGTGATAAATGGGTATTAAGCGTGGTTTTCTCTGATAAATGGACATTAAGCGCATAAAAATGTAAAATGTTTTACGGATTTTTTAAGGGGAATGAGAGCGAGATGTAAAGAATGTATTGAAAAAGGATAGAAATCACAAAATAATAGGGTATATTCATGAATTCTATTAAATAAGCGGAGAAAAACGTCTACGCCATTTCTAAAGTATTATAATAGCAATTTTGTTAACTTTGGCGTGTAAGGGGTTGCGGTGGTGGGTATGGTAGGCATTGAATGGAAACATCTGACTGACTGATCGTGCGAGAATACTTCTCTGCGCCTTTCAACATGTGGGGCACTTCCGAGACAGTCTGTCTGCAGGTATGACGTCATCTGGCGTGGTATACTATTCTTATAAGCGGTGAGGGATAAACCTGTTTTTACGGCTTGGTTCAGGCAATAACGTCTGTGGTTTGCATTCGGAGGTCCCTGGCTCGATTTCCTGCGGGAGGGTCACTCCGAACTTAGGTTGCTTGCGGTTTTCGCTGATCGACAGCCGAATGCTAGCAGTTTCTCATCGATTCCTATTTCCTTTCCCTTTAATTCTATTTAATTTTCATCTTTCAGGTGCGCCTTTAGGGTTCAGGAGTTCGATTACCGTCGATCGGTCGCTCACTCTGACCTCGGATTTTTCGTGATTTTCGCTGGTCTACAGACGAATGACTGAGTGGTGTATGCAATTGTAATTTCCATTCATTCTATACAATTTGCATCTTTCACGTATGCTTCTAGGACCCCTGTTTCGATTACCGTCGGCCTCTTACTCCGACCTGGGATTTTCGTGGTTTTCCCTGGTTTGCAGGCGAATGCCTGAGTGGTGTGTGCCAGCGCGATTTACTTTCTTTCTGTATTATTTGCACCTTTCACGTACACTTCTAGGACCCCTGTTTCGATTACCGTCGACCTCGGAGTTTTCGTGGTTTTCCCTGGTCTGCAGGCGAATGCCTGAGTGACGTATGCTAGCACGTTTTCCTCTATCGCGTATGCTTCTAGGGTCCTTGGCTTGATTTCCCGTCGAATGCTCACTCTAGCAAACAGCCTACCATCTCTCCTGTTTTCCATATTTCCCATATAATCGCATACTCTACTCCACAACCTTTGTCTAGACTAGCACCTCTCCTGGTATCCCCCCTCGTATAAAGCGCATTGCTCCTCCTTCAACTCTCTCCTAGCATAGGATCTCTCTCCGTTTTCCATATCTTCCTCCACATAAACGTATACCCTACCACTCAACCTCTGTCTAGCCAACTACCCCTCCTCGTATTTCCTACCTGTATCATATAAATGACGCTTCCCCTTCTTCAGTCCCTGCTCTACATCCGATCTCTCCTCGTTTTCCCTACTACTCTCATAAATGCATTTTCCTCTTTGAAGGTTCTCTCAACCTAGCATCTATCCCAGTTTTTCTTGTGTCTCCATGTAAACGCATACTCTACCATTCAAACTCTCTTAACCTAATGCCTCTCCTCGGTTTGCTATCTCTCTCACACATAAAACACATTCTGCCTTTAACTCTGTCCATCCTAGCATCTCTCCACGTTTCCCCTATCTCTTACATATAAAGCGTATCCCCCCCTCCTTCAGCATCTGTGTAGCCTAGCATCTCTTCTTGGTTTCCTACCTCACCTGTATAAACTTACATTCCCCTCTTTTGGTATCTGTCTAGCGTATCATCTCTCCCCGTTTCACATACATTCCTCATATAAACCTATACTCTACTCCTTAACCTCTCTCTAGACTAGCACCTCTCCTCGTATTCCATCTCTCTAGTATAAAGCATATTCCTCCCACGTTTAACATCTGTCTAGCCTATCATTTGTCTACGTTTCCCCTATCTTTCCCATATAAACGCATTTTCCTCCTTGAACCGTCGCATCTACCCTTGTTTTCCCTATCCTTTCCCATATAAACGCAAAAAAACTGAGAGAGAACCCCCTATAATATGCTACTTACCCTAAAGGTAAATTTAATTTCTAAATTAAAATGTCCATATAATCATTGCACTTATTTTCGGTATTCCATGTACAATATGATTACAGCCGTGGGTATATAGTCTTGTTTGATTGATTTCATAGCTTCAGCAAACCTAAATTTGTGAACGCATCGCTTCACATGGTTTGCACTTTTTATTTTAATCATCAGTTTATGTTTCGTTTTGTCAGGTTTGATGTATTCACGTAACCTAAGGTATTATTTGTGCAGAACCAAAACCATTTCAGATAAACCCTCTCCAAAAGTTAAACAGGCCATATTAGGCATTTCCAAGTCGTGTTATTGGTTGTAGGATGGGTATATGTTCCATTATTAGGATTATGCTATTATTAGAATAGTTGGGAATTTACAAAGCAAAGTCAATTGAAGTTTCCATTATTTTAATCATAAATATAATTGTCTGTACAAGGTACATCTGTACAAAATACGCTGTACATGGCATGTTTCTAAAGACAAATGAATGTTTTTATATTTGATAACTACTATTAGGTTTTTGCGAGTTGATTGCTGTGTAATTTGTTCAATTTGCTCTAATGGTTTGTTAACTATCATGGTGATGAACTTCTCTATCGTAACAAAAGCTATGCTTATCCGCCCAAGTCCTAAGCATCCAGCCGTTTGGTTTTTCGAGGCAAGAAAACATAAGAGAGATTATAATATTCAAAAGATCTGTAAGGACATTACCAATCCTGACAGAGCAAAGAAGCGGGTTAGAGAAAAATGACGCAAAATATACTTATATCAGAAGTTGCAGTTCCAGTACTATAATCAACGCAGAAAAGCTGTATGCCCAATCCTTAACGATGTGGCATGTCAAAGTGAATATCAACTAAATATAGTAATATTTTTCTCACCAGTTTAACAATACATACGTCAGGAATATCGTCAGATAGCCCAGGGACAGACAGAGAAACTGTCTGCTAAATCAAGAGAAAATATTACAATAAGCAAACAATAAAACTTTGGTGCAATAAATAACATCGCGGATGACGCTTCACCAGGGCCTAATCATATGCTAATAACCGCTCTCAGAGATGGCATATGTTATGACATACTAGCTCTTATAGCTTTCTACATGTTAACACGAATTATTGTACCACCCTGCCTAAAACAAGTTACGGCTGTTTTAATATTAAAAAATGGACACCCCTTCCGATCTGACAAATTGGCGACCGATAACCCTATGCTCGGTAAACAGAAGGATAATAGGGCGAGTACTAGATAAATACTTAGAATGTTGACTGGTTGCACGGAAAATAAAAGAGGTTTCACGAATCAGCAAGTGCTCAAATCATTCTACATGTAAGAATCCACTCTAAAGCTAAAAGACTCGTGCTATTTTAGTCTCCTCGACATTAGCAAAGCCTTTGAAAACGTGGAACACAGATACCTGGAAGAAACTCTCGTTCATTTTCACTGCCGCCTAAGATCATGAATCTCATCATGGAACCAGGCGAAATGGTACTACCCAATGAAGCTAGTTATAGAAAAATCAAAGTGCATTGTCTTTTAACGAGGAGTAATGTAGGAATTGCAGTTTTCTCCGAGATTATACAACCTAGGTATAGATCGCAATCTTAAAGAATTATCAACGGACTAGAATGCTGCAGAATATGAATCATATCCCCAATTTAACGGTTATGAGAATTGCAGATGACACGCTCATCATAGTAAGCAGTGGAAATTCTGCAAAATCTCTAACCGATACTGCATTTAAGGATTTCACTGAAATAGGACTAAATATTAACATTAAAAATTCGAATACATATCAGTTAAAAAGGGAAATATTCAATTCTCCTTGCGATTTTCAATCATTATAAAATAATTCCTTCCGTAGCCATAGATGGAAATATCCGATACTTAGGTGCAAACTTTCATAACTCCACACGTTTTTACTGCGGAAAAATATACAGAAGTTAAGAATCAAATTAGATTGATTGGCTGTGACTCCTCTTCTACAACGCTATCAAAATTCACAATCCTTGCAAATTCATTTGCCAGGACTAATTTATTTATTCCAAATTACACCCTGTAATACAATACCTGGAAATTTTCTTCAAGATGCCCCTATTATGATTAAAACACCCTCAAAGATATATTATAATTACTACCAGATCTTCCAGAAAGTATAATTTTCTCGGAGAAAACGTATAAAGGTCTTGGGTTATTTGGAACCCATTGGGAAGCATTACTACAACATTCGAATGCTTGACAATTTCCGGGAATGTTCATGTAACATCACTGACGAAGTAAACACAAGCTTGGCCTTGTTGGTGAAGAAACTACCACTGAAGACTACTACTGATTCAAAACTTGGTGTTCTCATCCGCAAAAATGAGGCAGTATTTTAACACTTAAATTATTTCAGTCTAATTATATAATATATAAATTCAGTAAAGCAATATGTGTATGTAACAAGATATAAAAAGTGTATATTACAGTCATTGTATATGTTATATTATGGTATACATCTGTAACAATGTTATGTAAATGTATTACGTAATTTAATAATGCAGACATTGTGGCAATAATAGGTTAAAAGTTGCTAACAATGACATAACAATAAGGTAACCTTGAGGATATAATGAATTTGAAAGTTTAATGCTACTTGTGATTCTTGGAAGCAATAATGTAATTTATGTGACAGTTTATAAAATAGCCAATCAACAACCAGAAAAAGCTTTAGTTAAATGAAGGTATTCCATTGGATTAGGATTAGCCAATCAGAAACTAAAATGGAGCAAAATTTACAAATTCAGAGTTCAGTTGCTAGCAGAGAGTGTTCCTAAGCAGACGCGAGATGCGTCCTCGAGAACTTTAATATGTATACAGTGTGAGAAGAAAAATAGTTTACGTGTTAAAAAGTGCAAGTAATCAATAAAAAAATCTCACAGCTCTCTCTCTCTCTCTGTATATATATATACAGAGAGAGAGAGAGAGCTGTGAGATTATATATATATATGTATATATATAATTATAACCTGTGTAAGCCTACATTCGCAGTCGCACCACTCCCTGCTAAGACATTCATGTCTCTAAAAATAAATATTGACGCAGCCGAGGCAAACATAAATACATAATATTTAAAGAAACAGTCAAAATTACAAAGTTAATATTTACTTAAACTTGGGACAAAGGCCACCGGAAAGTACATTTGGGGCGAAGGCTACCGGAAACCTTTTACCATACGTGCGCTTGCAACTACTTCAAGTTCGGCTCCGCAACAGTTGAAATATACTACATATTAAAACTGGCTTTCCATACGTAGCAGCAACAAACCTTCTTCTTCATATTGGCTCCCAAAGCGTGGGGCAAATAACAATACAACAAAATAACTTCTTCAAATTAAGTAAAGAATTTAATAATAAGTTAACTGAAACTAGCGCAGAGTTAAGTAATAAGTTAACTGAAACTAATACAGAGCTGTCTGGTATCAAAAATGATCTATCTAAGCAAATAGAAAATTGTATGAAAGAAAGTAAAGCTGAGAGTAAGAGGTTAGAAATAAAAATAGAACAGTCTTCCAAAGCACTTCAAAAAGATGTAGATTTAAAAGTAAATAAAGGTTGCAATCAGCTAGAACAGAAACTGTCAAGTCATATTGATAAAAATATAACTGAAATGTAGTTGAAACTTACTAATACTAAACATGGTATTTCTAATAAATTAGATAAGCAGAGTGAAGAATTAAAACAATGGTAGAAAACACAAATGCAGATATTGTGCAAATACAAATAGATTTAACAGGTGAAATAAATAAAATGCATGAAATGGCAAAAACAAATTCAGATGCAATTAAAGAAGCATACAAGTCAATGTTAGATGAAATTAAAGATAAAGTACAAGAAAGCAGAAAGAAATTGATAAACTTACAAATAGTTTTGAAAATTTATAACCAGTGCACGAAAGGTAAATGCAAATGTAACTAGTTCTGTAAATGCTAATCAAATGCATGACAATAATGCAAGTGCAGAAAGAAGTATCGCCTTTGTCAACCAACAACACAAGAGATGCTACTGCATTTTCCATAGCATCAGCCTCTCAAACGCAAAACAATAATGATGACACACATGTGCATGTACCAAATCAGATGTCAACTGTCATTCTTAATGAATTACCATTGCTTTATTTTAATGCTTCAAGTCCAGTACAAATTATACATGATCTAATAGAACACTTTAAATTGAAAAAGGTGCCTGAAGCATTAAAAATGATCCTTGTTAGAAATGCTTGGATAACAAAACTTTAGAATGGTTACATACGCTAGCAGACAGTGAAATGAATTTTGAAACATTTAGAGCTTTAATTATGAATAAGTTTTGGAATACAACTGTGCAACATAAGATTAGGGCAAGTATAAAAAGTCTGTGGCTCAAGAAGTAAAAGAAAAAAAAATAAAGTATGCAGGTTATGTGTGGCACAAAAAGAAAAATAAAATAAAGTAACTGGAACATAAAAGGGGAAAGCAATGTAACTTTAAAAAAATGTATAATAATATTCTTACTAAATGTAACAAATTGTCAGTATAACAAAAGAGAGTTTAGATAAAAACATGTAATAGAAGAAAATTCATTATTAGTAAGAAATACATAAAAAATATATTAATAGCAACTGCATTTATATTGTATAAGGTATAAGTTGTTAGAAATTGTAAGAAAATAGCAAAAATGCTTAAGAAATAAGTTGTAAAGAAAAGGTAGCAATTAAATGTTAAATGTATAGCAAATAAAATGCTTAATAGAGGCTGTGTTAGTGAATAAACAAACTTCACTCAGGCCATTCAACACTAGATCATGACCTTAAAGTGTAGAACAAGTGGAAGAACAAAATATGAAGTATTCTGCTATACACGAGTGTAGTAAAAAACCAGTGAGTGTTAAATGAAAGTGACAGTGAGAAATAGTAAGTGTTAAAAGAATAAAAAAAATTTATGTTTCTTTCTTTCAGGAAACTTTCAGAAAATGTTTTTAAAAAAATTTAAAAAGACAAAAACAAAACGAACCATTTTTAAATCTTTCAAAAAGGGGGCAATTTGAGGCAGTATTTTTAATGCTTCAACGATTTCAGTCTAATTATATAATATATGAATCCAGTAACAGCACGCCTTAAAGCAATATGTGTATGTAATAAGATATAAAAGGTGTGTATTACAGTCATTGTATATGCTATAGTATTGTACACATGTGTAATAATGTTATGTGAATGTATTGCGTAATTTAATAATGTAGGTGCTGTGAGAATAATAGGTTAAAAGTTGCTAACAACGAGGTAACAATGAAGTAACCTTGAGGCAATAATGAATTAGAAAGCTTAATAATACTACTAGTAATTCTTGGAAAGAATCATGTAATTTTTGAGACAGCTTATAAAATAGCCAATCAACAACCAGAAAAAGCTTTAGTTAAATGAAGGTATTCTATTGAACTAGGATTAGCCAATCAGAAACTAAAATGGAACAAAATTTACAAATTCAGAGTTCAGTTGCTTGTAGACAGTGCTCATAACTGGACGTGTTGGTTGTAGACAGTGTTCCTAACCAGACGCGAGATGCGTCCTCAAGAAGTTTAATATGTATTCATTGTGAGACGAAAAATAGTTTACGTGTTAAAAAGTGCAAGTAATTAATAAAAAATCTCACAGCTCCCTCTCTCTCTCTCTCTCCCTTTCTCTCTCTCTCTCTCTCTCTCTCTCTCTATATATATATATATATATATATATTAGTGATGTGCTGTTTAAATCGTGTCAAGCATTAATAAATGGAGTGAAGTAAAATTATGATCTGTGTAAGCCTACATTCTCAGTCGCATAGACATTCTGCTAAGACATTCATGTCTCTAAAAATAAATACTGACGCTGCCGAGGCAAACATAAATATATAATATTTAAAGGAACAGTCAAAATTACAAAGTTACTATTTTTTAAACTTGGGGCAAAGGCCACCGGAAAGTGCATTTGGGGCGAAGGCTACCGGAAACTTTTTACCATACGTGCGGTTGCAAATACTTCAAGTTCGGCTCCGCAACAGTCGAAATATAATACATCTTCAAACTGGCTTTCCATACATAGAAGCAACAAACCTTCTTCTTCAAATTGGCTCCCAAAGCGTGGGGCAAATAACAATACAACAAACCGTCATCTCAAAAAGGAAAGGGTGAACTTCTTTAATAAGCAGTTCACCCCGCAAATAGTTGGATCCACAGACCAAGGGACTAAGTAGCGCTGAAAATGATAGCAAACGTTTGTCGAGTTAGAGTAATTCCAGGTAGGTCCCAGGACAGCAACCACCAGCCCAGACTGATGTTTTCAAGTGTGCTAAAAGCGAGTAGATTTACTAGCATGTAAAAGAACTCCTGCGGGACGAAATTCCGGCACACCGGTGGCGCTAATATTATCCTGGCAACTGACAGCGTCACTACCAAACAAAATATTTATTTATGCTTATTTATCGCCGCTGAATATATTTGCAGACTATAGTACTTTCAGATAGCATTTTATACGGGTGCGACTTTATTAACAGATACTTATATCCTTTGCAATTTAAAGTATGTATTTATATCGTTGTATTGTTCTTATGCTTTGTTTATGCTAACCTCCATTTGCGGAAAGCTGAATTTATTAATAAATTCTGTACTTTTTGGACTTGGTAACAACAACAATAAGACAATTGGGCTCAGTTTATCATTCATTATTAATTGGAGATTGCCGTCGTTTCTAAAGCTCCCCATGTGGCCTATGACGTTCAGGGATTACCTCATTCCACCAAACAATAATTGGAGCCATTTCTGAGGGTTGAAGTACCCAGCGGGCGGAATCCCTGGCCTCCGATGGCAGAGTGAAGACGAGGATGGCGGTGGAATGAGAAAACACATTGCGTCTTGGGAATAGGGTGAAGGCGTGAATAGGGTTGAGCCACCTCAGAGCCGGATATTGAACCCCGGACCCTCAGTATGTGAGCCGGAAATGAAACCACTGCGCTACCCCGGCGCCTTAAATAGTTGGGGATTGTTAATTCTCTTAAACGCTTTCATTCTGCTTCTACGATTTGAGTTGGTATGTTGCATTAAATTCATGTGCAGCGATTAAGTGAATTATTTAAAAGCAGGAGTCGGAAATTCCTAAACCAAAATACAAGGAAATTATTAACGAAGAGGCCAGCCGTAAGATTTTTAAGTAGACTGCTGCATCGTTTTAATAGCATAACTGCATATTAAGAAATTGTCGTATTTTCTTGCACGTGTAATTATAGCAGTTTTCATCGTGAAAAGTGATGACGTTAAATGTACACTGTGTGTAATACATTGCAGATAATGAGATCAGAGCTTATGGAGATCCAATTTCTGAAATATTTACAATATTGTCCGACAATTCAGATAATGATAAAGATTTCCTACCAGGTTGGAATAACGTGTCTTCAGAAAAAGAAAGCCTTCATGAAAGCAAGTGAAAACCATAATACTCTTACTAATACTGTTATCATATATAACTTATTATTTGTATTCGTTTTAGCTGTTAGTACTAACAATGGCTTTAAATCGTGTTAATCTTAAAGGTAGAACAAAATAAAATAAAATGGCAAATACTTCAGCATTTCAATGTAACAAATGAAGTCATAAGGATAAATCATCTACCACTGGTTTGCGAGAAAACACTGTCAGCCAACAAGAAGAGGACAGGTGTATAATTATTAACTTGAGGATTAATACAATAACATTAAATATTATAAAATTCCATGTTTTATATAATTTCTGTGGTAGGCAGATAATTAAGTACGTATTCAGCTCATCGTATTAATTTATCGTATACACCTGAGAAACATTACGCTATCCAGGTAATGATGTGACAAGCAAGCTTATAACAGTTATATGAAATACGTATAGAATAACAGTCACCGTGTACTGAAGTATATCAGTTGTTTTAATTTCCTTATAAAACTCCTATACATAAAATCTCATCTCCACACTTTGGCAATTTGTTTCATTCGTAAGGATATATGGGCAGACCTACAAAGGACCTAATAAGTGCCCCGCAAAGCGTATGCAACTAAAAACTAGCTTAGAACATCCGAAAGTTGTGTTTTTTTCGTGCAGTGTGTGCAACAAATCCTATGATTTTTCTTTTAAATTTTCAATATTTCTGGCCAAATGATTCATTATGAATAGCTTAACAAGAATAGAAGAATCAATTTTTATATGACTACTATAATATACCGAAAGCTCTTTTTGTGCTGCGTCCATGACTGCCTTAATGTGTGATTCGCTTGCATTGGAGTGACCTCGACATGTTCTACTAGCTCACTAGCGGTGAATGACCCGCTCAAGGCTACACATTATCATCTGTGTATGTCAACTGTCAGTTACTACCAACTGTTCGTGCTGTAAAAAGCTAGAATTTGTTCACTGTTCATTTCAAAAGTGAAATATGTGTGAATTATTTTCAATTATTCTGATTATTGTTGCTGTTCTTGTCTTGTTATTAGTTATTTGAAATGCCAACAGAAAAATTCAAGCTTGAACAAAGGATTTTAAGCCACGATACATAGGTAAACACCGAATCATGTAGACAGGTGTATGCAAAGTTTCAGGAGACATATCCAGATATTTCAGTTCCAAAGGAAAATTCTGTAAGATGTCTGGTTAATACGTTTAGGACAACGGGATCGCTAAAGGCGAACCTTAGAATAAAGCAGAAAACGTAGGAAAACATTGACGAAATTGGTACATAATTCGAACGCAGTTACAGTTGACTCCAGATCAACTGTTAAAAGCGCCAGCGAAATAAGTTACACAAACTGCATCTACGGGTTCGGAAATTCCGTTGAGGTTTACTACAACTAACGTTCGGCAATTACAATTACAAAGTTGTGCATTTTGCCGGCGTTCCGTCATTCATATGACCGTTGTTTACGGCGTTAAAAATAAACGCGGAAACCTACTAAACATCACTTCTGATAATTACAGCATACTCGAATTTAACGGATGTCCACGTTTACATTTGTTCTGCCTCCATTTGTTTCGGTTTCTTGTGGAAATATTTCGGCTTTTATTCTATTAGACTTCATAAATATGTTAAACTTAGTCGACGAATATTTCCTTTCGACTTCACCACATTCGAAGTCCCTTAAGCGGACAGTTAAAGATAAAACAGCTACAACTATTTTGGGCACCTTGGTAGAGGTCTTGGCTCCCTTGGCTTGTATATTAAAATCCAACAAACTTCTTGATCAGTGTACCTTGTGATTGTTTCGAATTTAGCTGATTCGTTTATATTGGGAAGTCCTTTTATGCATCCTTCATTTTAAGGCGTTTTCTGATTTCACTATACGCTTTGCATTCAATTTATCCGAAAGTATAAAATTTTCTTTCGGGTCGCAACGTTTGGCCTGTTTGCATTTACACAGGTATTTAATCCCTTTACAAGACGCCAATTGCTTACATCTGTTGGAGGATAATGATATGAAATTTTACACGTTTTGTAAAAATTTTCGGACGTCTTGACGATGAATTGGGGTTGGTCCGTGATTTTCATTATCACATACAGTTAAATGATACAGAACCGGTGCGCTCACCACCTTGCTTCAAATTATGCGTAGCAAAATTGATCATTTATGCGTAACAAAATTGATCATTTATTACGTAAAGGGGTTATAAAAACTTCTGACAGTTGGTACGCCAATCCATGTTTTCTTGTATTAAAACCAAATAATGAAGCACGCCTTCTAGTTGATTTCTGGGAGTTAAATAGGAATATTTCTTTAGATGCTATGCCCTTCCCGCAGGTTCATGACGTGGCTCATTTTGTTTCAAGGATGCCAAAAATGTTTACAACATTAGATGTAAACGAAGCATATTATCAGATCCCTTTGGCTTCCTCATCGATTACGTTTATGGCGTTTACAATTCCGTAAAATTTATACTAATTTTGAATGCTTCCTTCTGGTATTTCGACGGGCGTTTAGGTACTTTCTCAATTACGTGACCATATTTTGCATAAATATAAATTTGTGTACAACTACTTGAACGACCTTGTTGTTTATTCTCCGAACTTTGATATGTATTTACAACATTTTCGTCTGGTTTCTCAGTGTCTGTGCCAAGCTGGTCTTATGGTTCGCCCATCTAAAGTGACATTTGCTGTTACACAAATCTCTTTTTTAGGATATTTGAATTTCTTCTACAGGAGTTTTGATAGGTACATCGCGTACATCAGCAATTGCAGTGTCATTGCGGCAACGTTCTCGATTCCTGGGGACAGTTTCCTTTTTCGAGAAATTTATACCGAACTTAGCTACAGTAGCTGAACATCTTTACGCGTCATGTAGAAACGGATTTCGATTCCGTTGGTCTTATGTACAGCAACAAGCCTTTGAACAACTTAAACTTTCTTGTCGAATCCTCCTGTTTTGGCTATTCCGTACTTTAAGAAACCATTCATATTACAGATACATGCTTCGACAGTGGGTGTTTCCGTCGTATTTCTAAGGCTTCGCCTCACGTTCGCCGTGCCATTGCTTACTATTCACGCATCCTTACTCAACAGGAACGTCGTTTGTCCACTTATAAGCTCGAGGCCCTCACAGTTCTAGTGGCATGTTAGAAGCACAAGTCCTTTTAGAGTATGGTCTATTGGAGTTCGAGTGTGACAACCAAGGTTGGGTCCTCTCGCACCGCCGCCAAACAAATTAGCCCGTTGCGCTGTCCGGCTTAGCGTTTTTCCGGTTTATGATGCGTCATATTAAGGGCGCAGATAATTTCATTGAAGATGCTCTTTCTTGTATGTTTCAATCTGAATTAGACACTGAGAATCGGTCACCACAGCTTGCCTTTCTTAACATCTTATTCTGGGATCTTCCTCTTTGCCTGAACACGAGAATTTGGATCCTGTTCTGAGGCCATTGTGGGTAGTAGCTAGTCAAGGTAATGTTCCAAAAAATTATACATTTCGTAATGAGGTTTTGCCTGCCGCGTTTTTCAAGGTCGAATGCTTTGCGCATTGTGTTACCACGAGCGTTACTTCCCATATACTTTGGTATTTTCACTCCTCGCAGTTTAGCGCATATCTTGGTTTTTTAAAACTAAGTCACGTATACGCCGCTAGGTACAAACCACCTTAATCAAGTCGGTCTGGTTTACTTAATTCCTATTTGACTACTTACCCAAAGGAAAGGCTTTTCCTAGATTATGTTGGCCCATTTCGTCATTCGGCGAGAGGTAATTCTTATCTTTGTGTGGTAATTGACGCGTTCACGAAGTTCATATGTCTGTCCTCAGTGCGTATAACACCGTGAATGTATTATCCACTGTTTTTGATTCGTTTGGATTTTCCTCAGATTATTGTGCCGGATAATGCGTCCTACTTTCAAGCGCAAACATTAAGAACCCTTCTCTTTAAACACGTTGTTCGCTTACTTCATATTTCACCATATTATCAGCGTCCTTCCCTCGCGGAACGGGTAAATCGAAATCTATGGAGCAGTCTCATTGCTTTTCACGCTCAAGATCACCGATTATGAGACACACGTTTAGCTGAGTTTCAATTTAGCGACTCATGAAGCGCATCAGTAGGTGCCGTTCCAATTGATGTTTCGCTTTTTGCCTACGTGCACTCCTACAACTTCGTGGCAAATTCGCGAGTTGTTGCCTGAACATTCCGATTCGGCTTCTACACTTAATTTTTGGCAGTCCACGTCCCCCAAATCGTCAGCAACGAGAACAACGATCTAACGCATCCCGTAAACCACCGCCATTTCAAATTGAGGTTTTGGTTTCACTCCAAAAACATCCCTTAATTCGCGCCGCTCAGAACTTTACCCGCAAATTAGCGCCTCGATATTTCGGCTCTTTCCGTATTATCGGTATTGTGAACAATGTTTCATTCCGTATTCAACATTTTGAGTCCGGAAAAATTATCACCGCCCACGATTCTCAATCAATTACGCTTGGTTTCTCCAGAGGCATTTAATGGGTGTTTATACCTCGACTCGACCATTCGCCAAGCGTTTTTCATTATTTTGGGTCCTTGCGGCACAACTGGTGCTCTAGTGGTCCGCAAAACCATTTCTTTGAGTACATAAAGCATTTGTCGTCCTTCGTGGTGTAGTGGTTGCCACGCTAGCCTCTAGTTCCTGAGGTTGCGGGTTCAAACCCCGCGGAGGGCGATGGAATTTTTCGACGTAAAAATCCTTAGCAGCTTCCTTCGGAAATAATGTAAAGCCGGTGCTGCCGTCGTAGATTTATGGCACGTAGCCTGATAAAGAAGCATTTGAGCAAAATTACCTGCCTTTCACGCCCTATGTACAATGGGACACTAAGGACCACAGCAGTAAATAAAAACTCAATTCAATTCTAAACGAAAGTACTCTTCCTTTTTTTGTATTAAGTGTGCCACTTTTTTCCCTTACATGTTTATGCATTTTTTGTGTCATTACGGTTTCTGTGTCTTGTGCTCTTTACCTGTATCTATGTGTGAGATCGCTGGTGTGGTTGTACTCGAGTACTGCAGATGGTATCATGTAATAGTTATGTTTTGTGGTAGTACTTATTTAGGGCGCTGAGAGTTTTTGTGTCCTGCAGGAATAATACTATTTTATGGATAGCGAGAATACTGTTGAGTTTGTTTCGTTATTTTTGTTCCAGAGATATATTTATATGTTATTTTCTTCCATATATATTATGTTTATAGATTTATATGTTTCTATATTTATTATGTAGTTTTTAAAGATTGTTATGGTGTTTCTTATAGTTCTTTTGAAATTTTAAATCCAAAATTTGCTGCTCTTAGTTTTCTTCAGTACTTGCGCTTAAATTGCATTTTTACTCCATTTGTAGCTCGCTCCATTCCATAATTTGTTTCGGCAATTTTGTCCGCTTCCGCTGCTGTGAACTTATGTTCCTGCGCCTTACGCTACATGTGGTTGTTGCTTGGCCGCCAGGGATTTTCGTCCAGCGTTGTATGTCCCGTAAGCTAGCCTTCCTTCGGGGCGGGGGATAGCGATTAGCAATGTTAGACTCCCCTCCTAAACTATCATCGTTTCTAGAAGCGGGAGGCGATAAGTCTTATATCGCTCAACAGCTATTTGCCTGAGCATTGGTGTATGCAACCTGCGGAGACCGCCGGATGAGCCGTCTAGAAACAGTTTACTTCTTCACTTACAGAGGGAGCTGGTGACGAGACGTGACATCACGTGATACACTCTGCAGGTGGGAGGCCGGTCAGCTTTGGACATGAAGAGGAAGTATTATTCCAGCGTTTTTTTATCGCCGGAGAAGTCAGTGTAGCTTGGTGGCCTAAGAAGCGGCGCCGTCAACACGCAATTTCGGCTTAGTACAAAATTCTGTTCATACACTGTCATCAACATTCCAAATTTAACAGATCAAGTCGCATGGCGTGCTGTTGTAATGGAGGCGCTTTAGAGCGAGTTAGTAACACAGGAATTCGTTTATTCTAATGGACGAAAAGTATTGTATTTGTGCAAGAAGAATAAACCAGACCTTATTCAATTTACTGCTTGTTAACTTCTTTGTGAAACTTATTCAACATTTCAGAATATGTGTATGTTTAATAATTGTTCAGCTGCAAAAGAATTTAACTTTTATATTTATAAGTAAATATTGAACCTTTTTATCCTTGAATATACGCCCGCTACTACGGTACTTTGCTGCTAAAGTATGTGTTTGTAATTAAATATTATAAAGGGCCCAGAACGCAAATTCCATCTTGAAGGGCACAATATGTATTTTAGAATATAGCAAAAGATCCAAAACCTTATATTCAATACATTCTTTACTCTTGTCATTATCTGTAGCATTTGTTAAATTATTGATCTTACGACGACCATAAGAAGTTTTAGTTTTCTATCTATATACTAGTATTTACTATATATTGTGACATGTATATGTGTGTATTGTCATGCAGGATACGTTATTGTGTCGTTGGCGACAGTAGGTGTTGTTGGGGTAATTCTTTCGTCTTTGGGTTTGAAGTTCGTCTGGCGTGGCGACTCGCCACCTTTTGGCTGACGATCCTAGCCAGGGGTGGAGAGAGTGGGGGAAGTGAGCATTCCTTATTTGTGTGTTGAGCGTCACTTTGGTCTGAGTGTCTGGTATGTGAAGGTTGTATGTGGAATCGTGTGAATGTAGTCTCGTGTGGGTAGCATCTGCCTTCAATTTCTTCCTTTTTATATTTTGTGTTGTGATGTATGGGCACCGTGTTTATACTGAATAAACTACAGGTAATATGATTAATGTTATATTTTGTGTATTTTGTTATAACCATCCCACGCCTGTTCTGGAATGTGTAGTTTAAGACTCTGGTCCTCTTGCTGCCTCTGCAACTATGCCTCTCAATGTATATGCTAGGGTAACTAAAATTTAATATCTAGCTGCAAACCTTTTGGCCTCACTCCGCTATATAACAGTTTAATGAATCATGTATCAAGGAATTACTCTGGCAGCTTTTCAGAGTTTATTTGGGCTTCTCAGTCCAGATATTTTGGGATTGATATGGTGATAAGGAAGTATTTAAAATGAATTACTCATATTTATCACTATTATTATTACACTAGTCTGCATTTTCAAACTTTTTGTCAGATGATTTCTTAAAGTAGGTGTTCTTAAATCACGTTTTTATGCTGATTCCAAAAGTAACTTCCGTTTTTTTCTATCACGTCAGGTTTTTACACAAAATAAGAAGTAATGCTTTGACAACTTTACTAATGAGCGTAGAAAAGTATTCAAATACCATTTCACACAAGGTAAGTTTTTATTCAAAAAACATTTTAAGAATAATCTCAAGAACTCCCCTAATTTATTTCATGACTACATTTTAACAAAACAAGAAGCCAAAGTGTTTCATTTAGTGGTTTTTTTTCAAACTTTCTCTTCTTTGACCTCCTTAGTAGACATAATATGTATGTTTGGAGCAACAGACAGATCCCGCCAACTGATAAGGGTAACTACAAGTGTTTTAACACATGTAAACACGTGTAACCCGCTAATGACCGCCGCTAATGACACGTGTAATGGATATGTGTGGTAATACATATGTAAACATATGTAACCCGCTAATGACCGCCGGAGATGCCGACAGGTGATAAGATATAATCGACATCGTTTGTTCTGTGTCGTCGCCTCCCGCCGGCTCCCTTTCAGGTCTTAGATACCGCCTGGTCTCGTGTCGCTAGGCCCCGCCACCTCTCTCTTTGTGATCTTACCTAATTGTCTTGAGATGTGCGGTAGGGAATGATTTTCTCGATGCCTGCCGCCCCTCGGCAAATCAATTAGGTAATATTCGTCAAACATTATTGAAAAAAAAGAATTGTAATTTTTATTACTACTAATGCCTGCACATTGCATACTCGAGCAATTAAGTTTTTTTGATTAATTAATTGTATATGAATTGACTCGAGCGCAAGTGGTAGCGTGTGTATAAGTAGCACGCTCACGGAACAGTCTGTCATGTAATGAAAACCCCACAACCTACTTCTGTCTGAGGATAACTGTAATATCCATTAGCTGACAACGTTAGACGCTTTCACCACATTAATAGACTTTTAAGATTGCATCCCGGATCTGTATACAGTCATTAGCGAACAATGTCAGTAATTGTTTTCCTAAGTGTTCTGAAAAACCTCCAGACACTCAATGTAAATACCTTTTAGCTCGTAGAATTTCCATCACAAACTGTGGAAAAACCCTAGTCTAGACAATTTTTCCCTGATAATTAATGATTAAGTTTCATAGCTCTTATTTCTTTCAATAAAATATTGCGAATAAAGTACTCAGAATTCAGATTGGCGGAAAGAAATATTACATACGGTATTAAAAATAAATAAGCGTGGTGAATACTACATATGTTATTAAAAATAAAATAAATACGGATAACATTATAGTTAAATATTATAAATGTTATTAAAAAAATAAATGATTCGGTTTACATTATAGTTGAATACTATATATGTTATTAAAAAATAAATACGGTTAACATTATAGGTAAATATTACATACGTTATTAAAAATAAAAATGGCCTCGCTGATCAATGAATACAATTAAATATTTTTTATTAATTAAATGTATATGAATTGACTTGCGCATTTTGGTTATTGCGCTGTGTCTCCCTAACGTTTCCAGATCTAGGATCGTTCCAGCTAGTTGCGCGCTTCTGCCATCTACCTTCTAAAGTAAGGTTATAGAACAATGAGATAAAATCTAATCAATTCTTTGGAATGCGCCGCGTCATTAGGGTATTGTTCCAAGTTATCCGGGATACCTGGGGTCGAATCCTAGGAGTGATTACAAATTCAGATTCTAATAACTCAGAGACTAATTACGATAAAGACGTCAAATAAAGTTTATTACATTAATGTCATTAGGTAGTTTCTTGTGAATGTATACTTGGGTACCTAGTTTCCTGTTCTCGAATACCGATAAAATGCAATTTAATTATAAATTTAATAACTCCTAAACTAATTAAGATAAAGACGCCAAATAAACTTTATTGCATTTATGTTATTAGGACGTATTTTGCGGATGTGTAATTAGATACCTGACTTTCCGGGTTCGATCCTTAATTATTAAATCACCATTATCTCAGAAACTATGAGAGGTAGAGGAGTGGACCAAAGCATGATTTATAACCTCTATACTGGATGATTAATGCTGTATATAATTGCCAATCAGTTGTGCTTGATTCGATTCCCCATCTTTTAATGACTTCCTTAATTTTCCTCTGTACACTAGAATATATCACTTAGATCGATGATGTACCTGCATACAGCTTTGTTTAACATGCTGAGCTAATATCATAAATTATTTTGTTCCTGGTGTTCTGGGTTCGAATACCGATTCAATGAAATTTACTTACAAATTCAATAACTCGTAATCTAATTTAGATAGACATGTCAAGGTAAACGCAAACAGAGTATCTAGTCCTTAAATATCGTTATCATGACAAATGTTACTTTAAAGTACTCAGATCGAATCCCTAAGGGATGATTTCATATATCTTCAAGCCTATGGATCATATCAGGTTCTAATAAAGATTAAATGCTTGATGCTGATGTGGGGGAGCTAAAATACATTTATTAAAAGTATTACTGGGTTCGATTTAGAAGCTTAGAATCTGTGTAACTATGGAAAAAATGCTTTTCTCGTGATTGTAGTGAAATGTAATGGGCTTTCTGTGAGAAGATGGAAAGGAAGAATTGAAAAGAGAATGAAAACATGAGATAATGTAGTATATACATACATTTAACTAAATACGGAGGAAAATCTACATTACCTTTTAAGCTTTTACTTTAAGTATTGTATTAATACAGCTGGAATTAACCTTGGTACAAAAGGTGGTGGTGGTGGTGGTGGTGGTAGTGGTGGTGGTGGTGGTGGTGGTAGGCTTTGAATTTGAAATATATGTCTGAATGAGCGTGTGAGAATGCTTCTCTTGCTGGTGTGACAGCATAAGCAGGTAGTTATGAGACGAGTTTAAACGTGTTTGATGGTGTCAGACATCCTGTCTCTAGGTGTGACGCCATAAACATCCTGCTTCTGGCCGTGAGGTTATATGGCTGAGATTAATACACATTGAGCGATCATATACAGCTGGTTATGGAGCGATTTTATGATTGATCTAAAAGGTTCGTGCTCCCTTTATAAATATGTTATATGGGAAAGGATGCTCTCCTGAAACATTAGGCATCTAGACAGAAATTGTTCACAGAGCCGGAGACGTCAGGACGGATGGGACAGACTCCAAGTTCAAATCTTTAAACGGTAGGGCCGCCCCCTTTTTGCCTATCATGTCTACTGAACCACCCTTACAGCTTAACATTACGTTACAATGCCACGGAACCTGATTAACGACGGTCAGTCGCTCAGATCTTTGATTTTTTTGTGGTTTCCCCTGGTCTGCAGGCGAATGCCTGAGCACCGTATGCTACCACGTTTTTCATGTTATACATTCTATCTTAACCTACATGCTTCTAAGGCACTCTGACTGGATTACTGTCGGCCACTCGCTCAGACCTTTGATTTTTTTCGTAGTTTTCCCTGGTCTGCATGCGAATGTCTGCTCAAAAAGATACTTGTCCCTTCCTCGGTTGGCGGTTAAGGAGTACGGTATACGATTATATGAGGAATATATGGAAAACGGAGACAGACGGTATTATAGACAGAAGCTGGTCCACTTTTGCGCTTATATGGTAAAGGATAGGGAAAACGAGGGTAGATGCGACGGTTCAAGGACGAAAATGCATTTATAGGGGAGAGATAGGGAATACCAGGGCTGATGCTAGGCTAGTCAGATGCTTATGAGAGCGGTAGGGCATACGAGGAGAGGTGTTAGTCTAGACGTGGTTTGAGGAGTAGAGTATACGTTTATATGGGAGAAATATGGAAAACGGGAGAGATGCAAGGATAGACAGAGGTAGAAGGAGGAGGAATGTAGGTTTATACGGTAATATAGACAGTAATTCGATTATAAGACTTTTCTCATCCAACGTTACAACATTTTTATATACTTAGTTTCTAAACCTTACAAACTTTATATATGTTAAACACTAGTGAGCGAGACGGAGAGGGACAAACTGTATCTTTTTTTTTTCCCTGGTCTGCAGGCGAATGCCTGAGCACCGTATGCTACCTCGTTTTTCATGTTATATCATTCTATCTTAACCTACGTGCTTCTAAGACACTCTGACTGGATTACCGTCGGCCAGTCGCTCAGACCTTTGATTTTTCGTAGTTTTCCCTGGTCTGCATGCGAATGTCTGCTCAAAAAGATACTTGTCCCTTCCTCAGTTGGCGGGTAAGGAGTACGGTATACGATTATATGAGGAATATATGGAAAACGGAGACAGGCGGTATTATAGACAGAAGCTGGTCCACTTTCCTTTTATATGGGAAAGGATAGGGAAAACGAGGGTAGATGCGACGGTTCAAGGAGGAAAATGCATTTATAGGGGAGAGATAAGGAATACCAGGTCTGATGCTAGGCTAGTCAGATGCTTATGAGAGCGGTAGGGCATACGAGGAGAGGTGCTATTCTAGACATGGTTTGAGGAGTAGAGTATACGTTTATATGGGAGAAATATGGAAAACGGGAGAGATACAAGGATAGACAGGGTTGAAAGAGGAGGAATGTAGGTTTATACGGTAATATAGAGAGTAATTCGATTATAAAACTTTTCTCATCCAGCGTTACAACACTTTTATATACTTATTTTCTAAACCTTACAAACTTTATATATGTTAAACACTAGTGCGCGAGACGGAGAGGGACAAACTGTATATCGGTTTACAGTGAAGTATACCTCCTAACCTATTCCCACCTTGTTTGTTCTGGATCTTCTCATTCCTATCATCATCTAACGTAACCACGTAACAAGACGTAACACAACGTAACGTAACAGCATGACAAGACGTCATACTAAGTAACATAACCATGCAACATCACGTGACATCTCGTAACCAGAAACGTTACATGACGTAACAACATGTAACCAAGTAACAAAACGTAAGAACTACACTATATGCGAAGAGTCGCTCACTTTGTAGGACTACAGGCGATTATGAAAATGAAGACGATATATTACAGAAATACCATAAATGTCAAGCTCGTAAATTCTGCAAGTGTAATAAAACTACTTCCAAGTGCACTGTTTGTAAGGAAATGCACAAAGAAACATGATTATAAATGTGTCAATTGTATAGAGTATGAACTAGCTAAAATTGCTGTAAACATGAAAAATTCAATTTTTCTATGCAATTAAAACTATGTAAACTCCCTCATTTGCTTACTCTTGTTTGGTTTTTATGGGTTTCAATGAAATTTATTTATTTTTTAATAATTGATATTATTTGTGTTTTGTTGCAGAATTCACAATTCAACATTTTAACTGGCATATAAATCATGTAAAAACATTAAAATATACTAATTGAATACAAATATAAATTTGAAATAATGATGCAGAATGTTAATGTTATATGGTAGGGATCAATATGATCCTCTGGATGTTAGAGAGGGCAGGGAAATGTCGGGTTGTCCTAGCGTTAATTGATAAATTAGAAAACTAGCAGTTCAGGGATTAACAAAGGCTTGGATCAATTCATATCTAAGAAACAGAACACAATGACTGATAGCTCTGCTAAGCGTAAGGAAGAGACATGGAAATAAATTGCAAATGAGTACAATTCTAGGAAGATCATCCAGTGTGAATGAAATTCCCTGAAATGATATTATGAGAACATAAAGAAAAGAATGAAGCAAGCAAATGCCATTGACAAGGTACGATTGTACAAAACTGGAGGCGTATGTATGTGCCGCCTTTCTTAGACAATAGTAGCCAAATAACAATTGTTGCTCTTCTATTCAATCGCCAATGAGTTTGATGATGAAGTTGGATTCCATTCAGCAGTAATCACCACAGTGAAGGACCTTGAAATAGTAAATCCAGATCCAACATGTCCTTCAGCACTTTTAATAACAGGTGAGGAATTTGAAGAAAGAGAAAGTGTAAAGGTGGCGTCTGCAGTTCCCATACAGAACTTTCAACTCCATTGCCTGAAAAGAACAAAGATGGCATAAGGGAGGGTTTTTATGAGAGGAGGCTTGAGTGTTTGGAAGAAGAGTACACAATGAAAATGAAGATCTTGAAATTGGAACTAGAAATGAAAGAATCTCAGAAAAATTAAGTGTTGTTAATAACTTATACAACCACAAATATATTACAAAAAATGTAATGAAACAGGCAAGGAATAATATGGATAAAGAAACTGTTAAGCAGATCTACTACGCTTTCATTTATTTGCACATACTCAAAGTATCGGATCTTCGAGTGTAGGAGGGAGAGTCGATTGAGTATAACATGTTGCTCTATGAAGCTTAAATCTTGACAAAGAACGATTCTTAAAAATTCGCCCGCATATACAGCATCTAATAGTACGTTTTCCTCCATGTGTAATGTATGAAAAATTGAGTTTCTCATTCGTTAGTTGAACAGATTTTCTCCGGCAGTAGCTCATGCTAAAACTAAAAGAAATTAAATGAATACGTGAATGCTAACGTTCGAAGGAATTAAAAGCGAATAAATGAATTCATAACTCGCAACTATGTATATATCCCGGATGAGGACGACGGAGGGAATCGCGATCTATGCATAGCAGTGGGAAAGGATACTCTCTTGAAACATTAGTCATCTAGACAACTATTGTTCACGGAGCCTGTAGAAGTCAGGATGAATGGGACAGACCACAGGTTCAAAACTTTAAGGGGTACGAACCCCCGCCTTTTGCCTGTCATGTCTCCTAAACCATCCTAACAGCGTAACATTACGTTACAACGCCACGTAACCAGAACATGGCGAGTGCGAGCATGGAAAAAAGGATACTCTCTGGGAACATTCGTGGAAAAGGATGCTCTCTGGAAACACTAGTCATCCGCACAACGGATTGTCCCTAACATTTCCAGATTTCGTACCGTTCAACATCGTGACGCGTCCCTGTCATCTACATTTCGACGAAATTCTATCTCGTGAATTAAAGCTTGGTGCTCTGTATAGAACTGCACAACTTGCATTACGCTGTGTGTCCCTAGCGTTTCCAGCTCCTGAATCGTTCCAGCTAGTGGACTGCCTCTACCATCTTCATGTCAACGATCTGTTACTCTGAATTAAAGTTTGGTGGTCTGTATAGATCTGTACAACTTGCATTACGCTATGTAACAGCCTCATCATGCTATGTAACAACCTGATCACGCTATGTAACAACCTGATCACGCAATGTAACAACCTGATCACGCAATGTAACAACCTGATCACGCTATGTAACAACCTGATCACGCTATGTAACAATCTGATCACGCTATGTAACAACCTGATCACGCTATGTAATAACCTGATCACGCTATGTAACAACCTGATCAAGCTATGTAACAACCTCATCACGCTATGTAACAACCTGATCACGCTATGTAACATCCTGATCACGCTATGTAACAACCTGGTCACGCTATGTAAAACCAGATCACGCTATGTAACAGCCTCATCACGCTATGTAACAACTGATGACGCTATGTAACAACTGATGACGCTATGTAACAACTGATGACGCTATGTAACAACCTGATCACGGTATGTAACAACCAGGTCACGCTATGTAACAACCTGATCACGCTATGTAACAACCAGGTCACGCTATGTAACAACCAGGTCACGCTATGTAACAACCTGATCACGCTATGTAACAACCTGATCACGCTATGTAACAACCTGATCACGCTATGTAACAATAAATTTTTAGGCTATGGTCTTTTAAGCATTCAAAATAATGGCCGAAATCGATTTTATTCATACCTGCCCTGGTGATGCCCTTAGCTTTCTTAATTGTCTGCCCTCCGTATCTGTATGCGTTTAACTTTGCTCTTATACCGACATACTCATCCATAACCAAGCCGCCCAATTCATCCTTGAACAACCCAATCTTTTTCCTGTTGGCTTGCTTAATACCCTTTGTGGGTAACCTTTTTCCCGAAGCAGTCACCTTTTTCCCCTGAACGAGTCACCTTTTCCCTGAATAGGTTACGTGATGGGTATGTCTAGAACATTGACATGAAACATATTTTCATGAAGTTCTCGCTTAAAGTCGCTTTCAAGGTTTAGTATCTCCCTCCTATACCATATTTCTCCTGTATTTCTCAAAAATAGCTCTAACGATTTTGAGTAAAATATCATATGTTTACAACACCAACCCGCCTTCAGTAAATGTGAGTAGTAATTGCTGGTGGTGGTGGCACTGGCGGCTACGGTGGTGCTGTAAACATATGATATTTTACTCAAAACCGTTAGAGCTATTTTTGAGAAATACAGGAGAGATATGAAATAGGAGGGAGATACTAAAGCTTGAAATCGACTTTAAGCGAGAACTTCATGAAAATATGTTTCATGTCAATGTTCTAGAAATACCCATCACGTAACCTATTCAGGGAAAAGTTGACTCGTTCAGGGGAAAAAGGTGACTGAACAGGGAAAAAGGTTACACACAAAGGGTATTAAGCAAGCCAACAGGAAAAAGATTGGGTTGTTCAAGGATGAATTGGGCGGCTTGGTTATGGATGAGTATGTCGGTATAAGAGCAAAGTTATACACATACAGATACGGAGGGCAGACAATTAAGAAAGCTAAGGGCATCACCAGGGCAGGTATGGATAAAATCGATTTCGGTCATTATTTTGAATGCTTAAAAGACCATAGCCTAAAAATTTATTGTTACATAGCGTGATCAGGTTGTTACATATCGTGATCAGGTTGTTACATAGCGTGATCAGGTTGTTACATAGCGTGATCAGGTTGTTACATAGCGTGATCCGGTTGTTACATAGCGTGATCAGGTTGTTACATAGCGTCATCAGTTGTTACATAGCGTGATGAGGCTGTTACATAGCGTGATCAGTTTGTTACATAGCATGACCAGGTTGTTACATAGCGTGATCAGGATGTTACATAGCTTGATCAGGTTGTTACATAGCGTGATGAGGTTGTTACATAGCGTGATCAGGTTGTTGCATAGCGTGATCAGGTTGTTACATAGCGTGATCAGGTTGTTACATAGCGTGATCAGGATGTTACAAAGCGTGATGAGGCTGTTACATAGCGTGATCAGGTTGTTACATAGCGTGATCAGTTTGTTACATAGCGTGATCAGATTGTTACATAGCGTGATCATGTTGTTACATAGCGTGATCAGGTTGTTACATAGCGTGATAAGGTTGTTACATAGCGTGATGAGGCTGTTACATAGTGTGATCAGGTTGTTACATAGCGTGATCAGGTTGTTGCATAGCGTGATCAGTTTGTTACATAGCGTAATCAGTTGTAACATGGCGTGATCAGGTGGTTACATAGTGTGATGAGGTTGTTACATAGTGTGATGAGGTTGTTACATAGCGTGATCAGGTTGTTACATAGCGTGATCAGGATGTTACAAAGCGTAATGAGGCTGTTACATAGCGTGATCAGGTTGTAACATAGCGTGATCAGTTTGTTACATAGCGTGATCAGATTGTTACATAGCGTGATGAGGTTGTTACATAGCGTGATGAGGCTGTTACATAGTGTGATCAGGTTGTTACATAGCGTGATCAGGTTGTTGCATAGCGTGATCAGTTTGTTACATAGCGTAATCAGTTGTAACATAGCGTGATCAGGTGGTTACATAGTGTGATAAGGTTGTTACATAGCGTGATGAGGTTGTTACATAGCGTGATCAGGTTGTTACATAGCGTGATCAGTTTGTTACATAGCGTGATCAGGTTTGTACATACTGTGATCAGGTTGTTACATAGCGTGATAAGTCTGTTACATAGCGTGATCAGGTTGTTACATAGAGTGATCAGGTTGTTACATAGCGTGATCAGGTTGTCACATAGCGTAATCAGGTTGTTACATAGCGTGATCAGGTTGTTACATAGCGTGATGATGCTGTTACATACAGTGATCAGGTTGTTACATAGCGTGATCAGGTTGTTACATAGCGTGATGAGGCTATTACAATGGGTGATCAGGTTGTTACGTAGTGTGATCAGGTTGTTACAAAGCGTGATCAGGTTGTTACATAGTGTGATCAGGTTGTTACAATGGGTGATCAGGTTGTTACATAGCGTGATCATGATGTTACATAGCGTGATCAGATTGTTACATAGCGTGATCAGGTTGTTACATAGCGTGATCAGGATGTTACATAGCGTGATGAGGTTGTTACATACCGTGATCAGGTTGTTACATAGCGTGATGAGACTGTTACATAGCGTGATCACGTTGGTACATAGCGTGATCAGGTTGTTACATATCGTGATGAGACTGTTACATAGCGTGATCAGGTTGTTACATTGTGTGATCAGGTTGTTACATAGCGTGATCTGGTTGTTACATAGCGTGATCAGGTTGTTACATAGGGTGATCAGGTTGTTACATAGCGTGATGAGGCTGTACATAGCGTGATCAGGTTGTTACATTGTGTAATTAGGTTGTTACATTGCGTGATCAGGTTGTTACATAGCGTGATCAGATTGTTACATAGCGTGATCAGGTTGTTATATAGCGTGATCAGGTTGTTACATTGCGTGATCAGGTTGTTACATAGCGTGATGAGTCTGTTACATAGTGTGATGAGTCTGTTACATAGCGTGATGAGGCTGTTACATAGCGTAATGCAAGTTGTACAGATCTATACAGACCACCAAAATTTAATTCAGAGTAACAGATCGTTGACATGAAGATGGTAGAGGCAGTCCACTAGCTGGAACGATTCAGGAGCTGGAAACGCTAGGGACACACAGCGTAATGCAAGTTGTGCAGTTCTATACAGAGCACCAAACTTTAATTCACGAGATAAAATTTCGTCGAAATGTAGATGACAGGGACGCGTTACGATGTTGAACGGTCCGAAATCTGGAAATGTTGGGGACAATCCGTTGTGCGGATGACTAGTGTTTCCAGAGAGCATCCTTTTCCACGAATGTTCCCAGAGAGCATCCTTTTTTCCATGCTCGCACTCGCCATGTTCTGGTTACGTGGCGTTGTAACGTACTGTTACGCTGTTAGGATGGTTTAGGAGACATGACAGGCAAAAGGCGGGGGTTCGTACCCCTTAAAGATTTGAGCCTGAGGTCTGTCCCATTCAACCTGACGTCTACAGGCTCCGTGAACAATAGTTGTCTAGATGACTAATGTTTCAAGAGAGTATCCTTTCCCACTGCTATGCATAGATCGCGATTCCCTCCGTCGTCCTCATCCGGGATATAAACATAGTTGCGTGTTATGAATTCATTCATTCGCTTTTAATTCCTTCGAACGTTAGCATTCACGTATTCATTTAATTTCTTTTAGTTTTAGCATGAGCTACTGCCGGAGAAAATCTGTTCAACTAACGAATGAGAAACTCAATTTTTCATACATTACACATGGAGGAAAACGCGTTATTAGATGCTGTATATGCGGGCGAATTTTTAAGAATCGTTGTTTGTCAAGATTTAAGCTTCATAGAGCAACATGTTATACTGAATCGTCTCTCTCTCCTACACTCGAAGATCCGATACTTTGAGTAGGTGCAAATAAATGAAAGCGTGGTAGATCTGCTTAACAGTTTCTTTATCCATATTATTCCTTGCCTGTTTCATTACATTTTGTGTAATATATTTGTGGTTGTATAAGTTATTAACAACACTTAATTTTTCTGAGATTCTTTCATTTCTAGTTCCAATTTCAAGATCTTCATTTTCACTGTGTACTCTTCTTCCAAACACTCAAGCCTCCTCTCATAAAAACCCTCCCTTATGCCATCTTTGTTCTTTTCAGTCAATGGAGTTGAAACTTCTGTATGGGAACTGCAGACGCCACCTTTACACTTTCTCTTTCTTCAAATTCCTCACCTGTTATTAAAATTGCTGAAGGACATGTTGGATCTGGATTTACTATTTCAAGGTCCTTCACTGTGGTGATTACTTCTGAATGGAATCCAACTTCATCATCAAACTCATTGGCGATTGCATAGAAGAGCAACAATTGTTATTTGGCTACTATTGTCTAAGAAAGGCGGCACATACATACGCCTCCAGTTTTGTACAGTCGTACCTTGTCAATGGCATTTGCTTGCTTCATTCTTTTCTTTATGTTCTCATAATATCATTTCAGGGAATTTCATTCACACTGGATGATCTTCCTAGAATTGTACTCATTTGCAATTTATTTCCATGTCTCTTCCTTACGCTTAGCAGAGCTATCAGTCATTGTGTTCTGTTTCTTAGATATGAGTTGATCCAAGCCTTTGTTAATCCCTGAACTGCTAGTTTTCTAATTTATCAATTAACGCTAGGACAACCCGACATTTCCCTGCCCTCTCTAACATCCAGAGGATCATTTTGACCCCTACCATATAACATTAACATTCTGCGTCATTATTTCAAATTTATATTTGTATTCAATTAGTATATTTTAATGTTTTACATGATTTATATGCCAGTTAAAATACTAAATTGTGAATTCTGCAACAAAACACAAATAATATCAATTGTTAAAAAATAAATAAATTTCATTTAAACCCATAAAAACCAAACAAGAGTAAGCAAATGAGGGAGTTTACATAGTTTTAATTGCATAGAAAAATTGAATTATTCATGTTTACAGCAATTTTAGCTAGTTCATACTCTACACAATTGACACATTTATAATCAGGTTTCTTTGTGCATTTCCTTACAAACAGTGCACTTGGAAGTAGTTTTATTACACTTGCAGCATTTAAGAACTTGACATTTATGGTGTTTCTGTGTTATATCGTCTTCATTTTCATAATCGCCTGTAGTCCTACAAAGTGAGCGACTCTTCGCATAGAGTGTAGTTCTTACGTTTTGTTACTTGATTACGTGTTGTTACGTCATGTAACGTTTCTGGTTACGAGATGTCACGTGATGTTGCGTGGTTATGTTACTTAGTATGACGTCTTGTCATGCTGTTATGTTACGGTGTGTTACGTCTTGTTACGTGGTTACGTTAGATGATGATAGGAATGAGAAGATCCAGAACAAACAAGGTGGGAATAGGTTAGGACGTATACTTCACTGTAAACCGATACACAGTTTGTCCCTCTCCGTCTCGCGCACTAGTGTTTAACATATATAAAGTTTGTAAGGTTTAGAAAATAAGTATATAAAAGTGTTGTAACGCTGGATGAGAAAAGATTTATAATCGAATTACTCTCTATATTACCTATAAACCTACATTCCTCCTCCTTCAACCCTGTCTATCCTTGTATCTCTCCCGTTTTCCATATTTCTCCCATATAAACGTATACTCTACTCCTCAAACCATGTCTAGAATAGCACCTCTCCTCGTATGCCCTACCGCTCTCATAAGCATCTGACTAGCCTAGCATCAGACCTGGTATTCCCTATCTCTCCCCTATAAATGCATTTTCCTCCTTGAACCGTCACATCTACCCTATTTTTCCCTATCCTTTCCCATATAAACGCAAAAGTAGAACAGCTTCTGTCTATAATACCGCCTGTCTCCGTTTTCCATATATTCCTCATATAATTGTATACCGTACTCCTTACCCGCCAACCGAGGAAGGGACAAGTATCTTTTTGAGCAGACATTCGCATGCAGACCAGGGAAAACTACGAAAAAATCAAAGGTCTGAGCGAGTGGCCGACGGTAATCCAGTCAGAGTGTCTTAGAAGCACGTGGGTTAAGACAGAATGATATAACATGAAAAACGTGGTAGCAGACGGTGCTCAGGCATTCGCCTGCAGACGAGGGGAAACCACAAAAAATCAAAGATCTGAGCGACTGACCGTCGTTAATCTGGTTACGTGGCATTGTAACGTAATGTTAAACTGTAAGGGTGGTTCAGTAGACATGATAGGCAAAAAGGGGGCGGCCCTACCATTTAAAGATTTGAACTTGGTGTCTGTCCCATCCGTCCTGACGTCTCCGGCTCTGTGAACAATTTCTGTCTATATGCCTAATGTTTCAGGAGAGCATCCTTTCCCCTATAACATATTTATAAAGGGAGCACGAACCTTTTAGATCATACATAAACTCGCTCCATAACAAGCTGTATATGATCGCTCAACGTGTATTAATCTCAGCCATATAACCTCACGCGCAGAAGCAGGATGTTTATGACGTCACACCTAGAGACAGGATGTCTGACACCATCAAACACGTTTAAACTCGTCTCATAACTACCTGCTTATGCTGTCACACCAGCAAGAAAAGCATTTTCACACGCTCATTCAGACATATATTTCAAATTCAACGCCTACCACCACCACCACCACCACCTATTGTACCAAGGTTAATTCCAGCTGTATTATCACAACACTCAAAGTAAAAGCTTAAAGGTAATGTAGATGATTTTCCTCCGTATTTAGTTAAATGTATGTATATACTACATTATCTCATGTTTTCATTCTCTTTTCAATTCCTGCTTTCCATCTTCTCACAGAAAGCCCATTACATTTCACTACAATCACGAGAAAAGCATTTTTTCCATAGTTACACAGATTCTAAGCTTCTAAATCGAACCCAGTAATACTTTTAATAAATGTATTTTAGCTCCCCCACATCAGCATCAAGCATTTAATCTTTATTAGAACCTGATATGATCCATAGGCTTGAAGATATATGAAATCATCCCTTAGGGATTCGATCTGAGTACTTTAAAGTAATATTTGTCATGATAACGATATTTAAGGACTAGATACTCTGTTTGCGTTTACCTTGACATGTCTATCTAAATTAGATTACGAGTTATTAAATTTGTAAGTAAATATCATTGAATGGGTATTCGAACCCAGAACACCAGGAACAAAATAATTTATGATATTAGCTCAACATGTTAAACAAAGCTGTATGCAGGTACATCATCGATCTAAGTGATATATTCTAGTGTACAGAGGAAAATTAAGGAAGTCATTAAAAGATGGGGAATCGAATCAAGCACAACTGATTGGCAATTATATACAGCATTAATCATCCAGGATAGAGGTTATCAATCATGCTTTGGTCCACTATTCTACCTCTCATAGTTTCTGAGATAATGGTGATTTAAAAATTAAGGATCGAACCCGGAAAGTCAGGTATCTAACTACACATCCGCAAGATACTACCTAATAACATAAACGCAATAAAGTTCATTTGGTGTCTTTATCTTAATTAGTTTAGGAGTTATTAAATTTATAATTAAATTGCATTTTATCGGTATTCGAGAACAGGACACTAGGTACCCAAGTATACATTCACAAGAAACTACCTAATGACATTAATGTAATAAACTTTATTTGACGTCTTTATCGTAATTAGTCTCTGAGTTATTAGAATCTGAATTTGTAATCACTCCTAGGATTCGACCCCAGGTATCCCGGATAACTTGGAACAATACCCTAATGACGCGGCGCATTCCAAAGAATTGATTAGTTTTTATCTCATTGTTCTATAACTTTACTTTAGAAGGTAGATGGCAGAAGCGCGCAACTGGCTGGAAGGATCCTAGATCTGGAAACGTTAGGGAGACACAGCGCAATAACCAAAATGCGCAAGTCAATTCATGTACATTTAATTAATAAAAAATATTTAATTGTATTCATTGATCAGCGAGGCCATTTTTTATTTTTAATAACGTATGTAATATTCACCTATAATGTTAACCGTATTTATTTATTAATAACATATATAGTATTCAACTATAATGTTAACCGAATCATTTATTTTCTTAATAACATTTATAATATTTAACTATAATGTTATCCGTATTTATTTTATTTTTAATAACATATGTAGTATTCACCACGCTTATTTATTTTTAATACCGTATGTAATATTTCTTTCCGCCAATCTGAATTCTGAATACTTTATTCGCAATATTTTATTGAAAGAAATAAGAGCTATGAAACTTAATCATTAATTATCAGGGAAAAAATTGTCTAGACTAGGGTTTTTCCACAGTTTGTGATGGAAATTCTACGAGCTAAAAGGTATTTACATTGAGTGTCTGGAGGTTTTTCAGAACACTTAGGAAAACAATTACTGACATTGTTCGCTAATGACTGTATACAGATCCGGGATGCAATCTTAAAAGTCTATTAATGTGGTGAAAGCGTCTAACGTTGTCAGCTAATGGATATTACAGTTATCCTCAGACAGAAGTAGGTTGCGGCGTTTTCATTACATGACAGACTGTTCCGTGAGCGTGCTACTTATACACACGCTACCACTTGCGTTCGAGTCAATTCATATACAATTAATTAATCAAAAAAACTTAATTGCTCGAGGATGCAATGTGCAGGCATTAGTAGTCATAAAAAATGACAATTCTATTTTTTTCAATAATGTTTGACGAATATTACCTAATTGATTTGCCGAGGGGCGGCAGGCATCGAGAAAATCATTCCCTACCGCACATCTCAAGACAATTAGGTAAGATCACAAAGATAGAGGTGGCGGGGCCTAGCGACACGAGACCAGGCGGTATCTAAGACCTCAAAGGGAGCCGGCGGGAAGTGACAACACAGAACAAACAATGTCGATTATATCTTATCAACTGTCGGCATCTCCGGCGGTCATTAGCGGGTTACATGTTTACATATGTATTACCACACATATCCATTACACGTGTCATTAGCGGCGGTCATTAGCGGGTTACACGTGTTTACATGTGTTTACATGTGTTATAACACATGTAATTACCCTTATCAGTTTGCGGGATCTGTCTGTGGCTCCAAACATACATATTATACCTACTCTCCTTGCAGATCCTTGAAGATGACTGTGCCCCCTCACCAACAGTAGTCGGCCATCATAGTTTCATTCCATCTCCCCTGGTACCTCCTCTCTATTTGCTTAATATCTTGGTGAAAATGTTCACCCTGCTCTTCACTATAATGTCCCAGGATATATGGAATGTAGTCGATATGTGAATGTGGAAAATGCACTTTTAGACTCCTGTTACAACCCATCTTCTTGAAATTTTCCAACATTGTTTCGACAATGGCCTTGTAATTAGGATCTCTGTTATTGCCTAAAAAGTTTTCAGTAACTGATCGGAAGGTGGTCCATACTTATATTGCTTATGCTCTTTCATTCATTGTCTTCTAAAACTGTTCATCCTTCATCAATTTCTTTGAGGACCAACAAAAACTCCAGCCTTTAATTTGTCTTGTGTAATGAAGAGAAATTTCTTGGAAAGGTACTTGATGCAGGGTCTATCCGTGGTAGAGCCCTTAAAAATTGCTTCATCAAGCCCAATTTTATGTGTAGTGGCGGAAGCAATATCCTTTGTCTCTCTACAAGCGGTTCGTGCAGGATGTTTTTAGTTCCAGGCAACAAGTTTCCCCACTGTGGCCATACCTTCACACTCCAATGTCTTTGCTTTGCCCGAATGTCCCATTCGCACAGAAAACAAGGCATTTTTGTGAACCCAGCTTGTTGTCCTAATAGTATTCCAATAACTTTGAGATCACCGCAGATATGCAATTTGTGTTCCTCGCATTGGATACCTGTTAAAAGTATCTTCATATTTTCAACTGTCTCTGTCATTTGAACTGAATGTGCGACAGGTATGGACCCATACACATTCCTATTATGCAGTAACACGCCTTTCAGGCTCCTCTTTGATGAATCTATAAAAAGTCTCCAGTGAGTAGGATCATGTTCAATGTCATAAAAGTGCATTAACTCTTTATGTTATTGCAGTAAACCAAGGAACTGGATCTGTGAGAAAAAAGGAACTAGCTCTCTTTTTCTCTGTGTCTGTACCATGAGTAATGTGTTCCTGGTTCCAGAAGATTCTTATTTTCAAGATTGGAGCCTAGCAACTCTGCAGATTCCTTAGACAAATTCAAATCACGTACTACATCATTTAGTTCACTCTGAGAGAACAGTTGTGGAGTCACGTCGTATTCAGGGCGGTAGACATCATCAGAATCGTCTTCGGTGATTGCATGAGGCTCACTTTCAACACCATCTTCTTCCAAGTTCTCTAAAACAGCTGGGAAGAGGAACAGGCAGATCTTCTCAGTGTGGAACTGACCTGGTGGCTGGAGGAATACTTGGATACACAATGATTCCTATTTTTCGAATTGCACCCCTGAACATTAACTAAACAGAAATAACAATCTTTAAGGTGGTCTTTAGGCTCCCTCCACACCATAGGAATTGCAAATGGCTGCATGATTTCTTTCCTTTTATCCACAATCTTAACCTCTCAACACAATAGCGGCAAACTGTCTTTGGAGCCCAGGCCTTGTCTTGGTCACCAAGTTTCATTTTAAAATAAGCATGGTACACTTTTTTAACAAAGTCTGTTAAATCAGTTCTCTGCTGAAGCACTGTATAATTTCTACAAATGTAGCAGAAAACATTTGGATTGTTAACACACTTGTGTGTAGACATAATGTATTTATAACTTCAATCACGATATAGCACTGCTAATGCAAGCCTCTGATATTAACAACAATGCCTAAATTACAAATAGCAACCAGCATCTAAAGGTGTAACAACCTAAAGACTTACAAGTCTGTATTGAGAAATTTCCCTCCAATAAGCGATAAATTTCCCTTCAATATTACTCATCATCTACTGGCTCAACTCTATATTTTGAAGTGAAATTGTGAAAAAACTGTACGTGACAGAAAACACTAAAAGCAGTTCTGAAATCAGCCTAAAAGTGTGAGTCAGAATCACTAAGATTTCAGTCATCCGATGTCATGCAGACTAGTGTTACTATTACTGCTTTAGAGTTACACAGATGGTTTGTCTTTCGAGCCGATCTGTTCATTCTAAAAGCTGTATAATAACAACAGAGAGTAGCTTTATCACATCTGCATATATGTTATTTTTGTAAACTTTGTAAGCTCGTGATAGCTAGAAAAGTTGCAGTGTGACAGTCAAAAAACATTGTGTTTTATTTGTCCTTTGTGCCATAACTATAGTTACTTCTCAATATTTTAAGGAATATTTCATGTTTATTTTGTTATATCCTTAGTAATTTTAATACGACAGAAATAGAGCAAATTCTCTGCGTTTTCCAACTTTCTTTAATTCGTCTTGCTGTATACTGGATAGTTATATTCTTTTTTCATTCTTATGGCACCTTTTCGTCAGTATTTACTATTGTAAGCAGTTTAGTTTCTTCTTCTATTAGTCTTCGAACTCAACATTTTAATAGTTCAATTTTTATTTACTTTAATCTAACCGCTTTACCATTCTTTAATGCGTTTTTGGTTTAAGACAAATCCTCATTATATATAAGTGAGCTTTAAATGCTTTTATATAATTAAATATAATATAATTTCAAAAGGATCTAATATTCAACATCCTCGAATGATATTAATAATATTTTAAAAGCGAGAGTTTGTATAATAAATTCGCTTTCGCATAAAGAACATGCAGTTAATATTTGTGTTGAAGGAACATAGCCTTTCAGGTGTAATTTCTTTATATCATGTATTTACAGAGCATATATATTCCTCCTGCTATAAGTGTGTTTATATTAACTGGAAATGATTTGTAGAACATGACTCGGAAGCTTGTCAACACCACTATTTTGTGAATTCTGACCTGTTAAAAGATCTTTCAGAAATTATCCAGGGAAGTCTCTAGGTTTGCATTTAAGCTGCCTGTGATTATATGCTCCAGATGTTTCAATGCTCAGATCTCTATGTAACTATTACCTATTATATTATATCTTCCTCGATGAATTATAGCACATAAACGTATTTATTTTGGATAGATCCGGTCTAGCGTTTGTCCTGGAGTTGATGCTGTATTATCACACAAGTATGAGGAGAATACACCAACTTTTTACTTTCTCTGTTGCCTTACCTATGATGGTGGAGGAATTCTTATATTCAATTCCGAAAAATGTTCTTGATATTTACAGCAAAAGTATGTTCTGAGATACCAGAATCCAGAACTAAAGTCTCTGGGAATACGATAAGTGTTTGCGTGTGTTCTTTCAATAATGTATAACACCTGCTCTTATTACATACGACAAAACAGGTGGTGCACATTGGTGATATAATGGAATTATATTTGAGAAAGGAAGTTTCGGATGAACACGTTGCAGACTTACTTTGGGGTATCTACACAGCAATTGCCATCCTGAGCAATCCCGAGTCAGGGATGACGTTCCTGGCGGTGTGTTTATGTGAGAGTGAGTGAGTGAGTAGGTGAGCGAGTGAGTGAGTGAATGAGTGAGTGAACAGCATTACTCAGAAACGAAAAGCTCAATAAATCTTTGAAGAACACAAGGCAAAAATTTCCATGCGCTATTTAAGATGCCTAAAACTTAACGTTTTCACATCTACAATTCCAAAGTGCAGTATTTGATAAAGAGTGAATGAGCAAACGCAGTATCTGTTCGGTATGAATACACCGAATTCGTGCATAAATCGCAGCCGAGAGGTATCTCTATGAGAAATCAATCTAATGCCAACGCTACGCTATAAAGTATCCAAGGTCACCCGTTGTTCTGCTATACGAGCTACATTATCCAGAATCACTAATCCGATACATCGTTTCTTGGTTGTGTTGGTTATGGATGAGGATATAGCTCAATAAAATAAACAAAATTACATAACATATGAGCCTATGTATTCTAAAAACAGACTTTACTGGGTTTACCCATTTAGAAGCATTTGCACGTTTAAAGTATAATTTAACAAATATATAACTTGTTTAGTGACAAAGCAACCAACTTTTTCCGGCTTGGAAATATTTAAAACTGCTTGCATGACCTCTTAAACACCGCTTGCCAAACATAACATTTTCACTCAAATGAAGATATATAAGGCAAGACAGCAAGTCACGCAACTTATAGTGAGCTTCCCCTCCTTGCACTCGCTCAAATTCATTCACTTGGATAACACAGGCAGAACGTCACTCTCGCGTATTATAATTATCTGTTCTAACTTCTACCTTCACCGCGCTCGGCTCAGCGAGCTGAGGCAGCTAACAGCGCCCCTAACAGGCGTGGAGTGAAGGAAAAGCAAAATGAAGCTCGCACAGTGGCGCGCGGTAAAGTGACGCAGTTCCCAACTATACTTTCCAACTTCTTTTTACCTTCTTTCGTCTTTTTCCTCTTTTTTCCTTTGCTTTCTTTTATTCAGAATGCATTATGAAACCAAAACGCCTAAAGACTTGCTCATAAAAAGGGCGGAAACACACATGCGCCTAAATTCCTGATTGCATTCGATTTCATTGCTTATGCTCTAAGTATTCTTCTGTTAAAACTGATGCACTAACACAGTAATACACAATATTTTACGACAAATGCAATGAAGCTGTTACATTTTACAGAAATTGTAGTCTGAAAGTCCCCAGGTAAGAGACGATGGTGTTCATCTGACTGACAAGAATAAATCGTTTAAGCAGTACACGATCATGGGTTTAGTTGGGAAAATTTTGTTTATAAACAGCGTAGTTTGAATAATTATTGAATAACGGATTAGGTCGCACTCTACAAGACGATTTCTTCAAAGAAAAGTGCGATTCATCATTAACGTTATTCATGGTATTCCTAGAACGACCCTTCCCTCTAAAATAAAAATCAGGTTCATTATACTCTTTCCAAACAGACAAAAGCTTAGCACGGTCTTAGTTTTCATTCTTTGCTCAACTTTCAGAAAATATCTGTAGAAAAATTGAAAAAATAAACCGTAGGAAAAGCTTCCGAAGTATAAGGAGGAAGAATAAAGGAAAAAAAGATAATATCTCTTTGCTCACCCCTGAGGCTTTATGTAAGAACTGTTACGTAGCCCCGTCGTCTGAAATTGGTACGTTTAAACCATTCACAAAATATGATCAGGAAACATTAAACCAGTGTATCTTCTATTCGTTATCGACATTTTGTGTCAGCTCTAAAAGCCTTCCAATTCTGGACATCACTTTGGTGGAAATGAACTTGCGTGCTCCTCCATTTCATCTTTCCATTTTCTTCGCTTTTACCCTCTTTCCTTTCTTTATTTTTCGTTTTTCGAAGATGAGAGACAAAAACCTTTCGCGACCCGGTTACCTTCTATATCGCCTGACCCGCCATCCCTCGCTTTGTCTTCTTATTTTGTCATCTTCCAGGCTCTTTGTGCGAAGGGAAGAACCATTTTACTGCAGTAAACGCAATTACTAAGTTTCTCGGCACCTTCGCTTCGCGGCGCTGTAGGACTTACTGCTATGTTGTCTGCTTGATTCCAGAGATAGTACTATGGTCCACTGGAAAACCTCGAATACTAGCTTTAGCTTTCTTATTCCATTACGTCAACTACCAACATGGGTTAGCTAGGTTCTTTCAAGCATGGCATTTACGATGAGATCATATCTAATTTCCTACTGCATTACATATGCTGGAATTGAAACAGTTTACTAATGAAACATAGTTCCATTATTCAATCTCAGCCGTTTGTCTCTACCTATTGTCTACCAATAGATCGAACTATTTATTTCATTCATGTGAAATATAAATTGTGCAACTTTGCTTTTTTTTTCAGTGTTTGAGATCTGATATTACGCTAGCGCTCCTAGTGGCGATAATGCTAAAGTTTCGTATCCCGATATGAAACGAATAGTATCGATCGATCAAAAAATTTCGGTTTTAAAGGTGACTAAACTAATTATGAATAATAATTATTCATTCAATTTATTATTGTGTCAGTTTTGCTCCAAAATTCCTGTGACTAAAGACGAAAGAATTTGTAGTCTATACATTATTACTTAGTGTGTTCTAATTTATACATTATGTTAATTGTAAATAAATGAGTATAAATTAGTCAAACAACAATAATCGGGAGGAATCGCCCAAAGCATTTTTTTCAAGATTCCTTAAAAACAAAGAAGAGTAAGCTTAAATATTACTTGAATGTTGACCTAACTATTGAAAACGTTATGTTCTTCATTATGAAATACTCTGGAACACTTTAGAAATTGGTCCTTAGTATTGGAGAACTATTATGCTTAAGTTAGGTTACTTTTTTATTTATGGACGATCTTTAGCTACTATGGTTCTTAGAGTAAGTTAGGTTACGTTATATTTAGCATACCCTTATGTGTAATCAGAATTTTATAACGATGTCAATCTCTTGCTGGGTAATTAATTTTGCTATAGATGGTAATTGGCTATAAGGGATGTCACCTGACATTTCCTAGTAGCATATAGTTCAAAATCACCTGTTATTACAGTTGTCCATGAGAAAGCTAGATGATTAGCATTGTGCCTATATCAAATAAAAAATCTGAAGATGCATTCATATTCACATACTTGATGTATTGCTATGGAAGCTCGTTTTTCTGTCATCCTTTTAATTGAGGTAAACTTCTGCAGAAATGGTTTCATAACACGTTTCGTCGTAGATATAGGGGCAAATACAGGAGACTGGATAATCTGATAGTCATTAGGAGGAGCTCAGGTCGACGATGCGTGCAAGCTAAGTCGCGATCCCTGAGGATTCCAGAATAACATCAATGCGTGCATGCCCATTCCATTATAAACAAAGCAGTTCCGGAAACAGGCCTCCCTGCAAAATTGGAACTAGTTGGCCATCTGAGCACCAGGGAGAAATGTTTACACAGCGCAAATTTCACCGTCCCGCCGCAACGCACTAATCGCAAACACCTCGTTCCACAAATCTGCAATATATAAAGGATAAAACAAATTAAAAGAGACGATCCGTACGGAAATGAAGCGGAAACTCATGGTAAACGACGAACCATCCCTGCTTTCCGATCTGTGAATTCCACATCAGAACGGACAGCCCAAAGGGAATCGAACACGGGACCTCCCAAAGTTACCGCGGAGCCATCTCGTCCGTGTAAAAGAGACCGAGGCGACGGCCAAATCTTTGTAAAGTGGGTGGGTAACTATGTGTCCTTGTATGCCATGACAAAGTAAAGAATGTTGTCTTAAAACTTCAAAAATGTGTAATGAGGTATTGGAATATATCAACAAACAGAAACGAATATATCTGAAATGTTTAAAGTTACCGTAACGTTAAGTAGCATAAATGTTGTGGTGTAAAGGACAGATCTTTTGTTCTAAACCATTTAGACGTATTTTCGAGAATAACGAAAATGTTTCCATATCAGGGGTAATCCGAAGTAGATCTGAGTAGTATAATAAAATACAGAAGTGGTGAAAAGACGACAGTATTCAAGCTTTTGTTTGGGGGTTGTTATGTGACTTGGGTAGCTACTTCTCACGTTTGTTGCTCCAAGACACAGCTTACATAAATAACATCAATTTAACCATAAATGTGAATCAACTGCAGTCTACATCAAAGTTAGCTACAGAAACCACTACTTTGCTAGCCCAAGTCCTGCACGTAACTTTCACAAGAATTATATAAAAACAACTGTTATTAATTTCCTTTATACAAAAGACAAGCCACATGGCTGCGTGAGCTAACGCTTTCAACTCACTATCAGATATTTTTATATGTATGTTGACCCCAGCATTGGTTAAGAAGGTGTTAATCACTAAATCAATTAATCTGTTTCTTATTATTTTTATCACTATAGAATAGTGACTTACAATAATATTGATGAATAGCGATGACACTTCCTGTTTGTTATCAAACAGACTGTGGAGTCGCGCTTTGTAATTTGCTATTGCAATGTCACTATTACGAGGCCTTTATAATCATATCTAAGGATTTAATTATTGGTGGCAATTAAGTAAAACAAAACTCATAGACACAAATTGCCAATAAACTTTACAGAAAGTGCACTTTATCCAATTTCGGTGTCACCTGTCCCAAAAATGGTACGTGTTCGAGAAATATGGCTAACATATTTAGATTCAGCGATGTCGAGTGCATAAGATAAACATAATGGTTTCCTAAGAGGGATATTTTTATTTTCTTTAGCTTTTTTACTCTTTTTAATTTTTTTTGTCGACCAGTGTTACTTAGGTTAAAAATCGAAGTAAAACGCGTGAACACCCACTCCTATTATGTACCCTCAAAGCTCACGCTATTAAATTTCCAACGTATTGTCAGAGCAGTATAAATCAATGAAAAACTCCCCCATTTGACTACATCTAATACTGTGAGCACGTGCCCGAAGATGCCAGTGAGCCGTGCCATGTGTGAGAATATGACAGCCACCTGTACCTGACGCTTGATTGTTAGCGTATACGACCGACACCTTTAAGAACATATGGTCCGTGCAATAATGGCCTTTACAAAAAAATTGCTCGCACAATCATGTCCGAGTAAAAAACTTTATGTGCGCTCCCCACACTTCTAAAACTTTCGCGGCGGCAGATTTGAGAAGCCTCCCCAAAAGAAGCCGCCCCATCGAGAACATTCCCGCTTTCTTGCGGGTTATATAAGGGGGATTGTTGGGACATTCGGGTTGAGTCGAATCAGAGATAGTTGAGTGCAGTCGGCAACTGAACAGCGAGAAGCTTTTGTGCTCTAAGCGTCGAATAAGTTGTTCGACAGCATTTTAAGGCACCACTTTTAACAATATAAACTTCTACTGCACATATAATTTGAATATTGAAATATGATTCATCAATAGATACTCCAAGACTTATTTAATTTTCATAGTTGTTTAACTTAATAGTTCACGATAACCTTTAGTTTCTGTCATTACTTATTCTTTAAAATTTAAACCACTAAAATTCTTTGTAAAGTATTTCTAGTAACAAGTGCCTTTAACAAACAGCGCAGCATATAAACATACCGAGATGCTCAACTTAAAATACCAGTATTAACCACGAACATTGACTGCAATCCTCAATTGCTGCAAATATATTTCTTTATGTATATCGATGTTGCAGCCGCAAGTTTCACCATCGAGTTGGCAAATTTATTCCTCAACCTTGGTGGAGTTATGTGGTAGCGCATTATTTAACACGTAGTAGAAGTGGTATGGTTATATTCCTGTTCTGCGTAATGTAGCCGGGCACAACTAGGCTGAAGGAATGCTGTGAACATTTTTAACGCAGCATTGAAAGGAAGAATTCTCACAGACGTACCTCTCTACCCTGAGAGCTGGCCTGTGCTCGTGCCTCTCCTATATGTGTTTCACGTTGTATGACTAAATACGAAGGGGAGACGCTTCTTCTTTTTTTGAAAACAAGGAAAAGATATATAGGAAAAACCCCAAAGGGTTTGGGTTTGGAAGGATATGCTTGGCTAAGGATCCTATGCTGTTGTGGTGCTGTTTATTTTCTTAGTGAAAGAGGAATTTGTATCCGGGACCGCATTTGCAGCTTGAGCCTTAGAATATAATTTAGACATATGGCACAGCCGAACAGGGTGTGCTTGCAGGTATAATGATATGACAAGCGACCTCCGCGATGATGGTGTTCCTTATGTCAGTTCACGTGACTAGCGTGTGACGATCCTTCTAGTGGATTAGAGCTAGTGCCTCATCCTTGAAGAGATATGAGGCCTGGATGGTGGCCTGTAAGTTCCAACTGAGATCAGAGATCGTCTCGGAGCCTTGGAAGTTTTTGGGAGTGGCAGAACCTGTCGAGTTCAGCAGTTGGAGAATCTGCTTGAGTCTTATCAAGAGCGTGTCAGTGTAATCCTGCACTATGGCGATGATGTCCTTATGCTGTTTAGAAATCCTGATATCGTTTATGCAATTCATTGTCTTCTGGAGCTTGTCTGGGGTAGCATGGCGTATAGCTGCTGTGGCTGAGCTGACGGTGCGCGGTAGAGGGACCAAGGTGTTTGCTATGGGGTAGGGTGTCGGGACTGCTTCAAGGAGTGCCTTTTCAAAGGAGGTGAGGCGGTGGAGTGTACCTTTCAATTCTTGTACCTAAGCAGCATGGTCTGCTGTGGAAGTATGAGGCGTGATCTGAGTGGCGGTGTGCTGAAATTCCCGGAGTTCCTGGAGAGCTGCGGTGATGCCGATGAACGTCTGCTCGGAGGTTATGGAGTACGGTGTTGAACTTGAGTGACGTCAAATAGGTCAACTTTGCGGCTGCTTGCGAGACTTCGGTGCGGACTAAGGTGGAAGATTCGGAGAGTGTGGCGAACTGAGCCTCAATAGCTTCGAGGACGGAGATGGCATGGTGCTGCGAAATGCCCTCCGGGAGATGTAACTGAGCTGACCATGAGGTTTTAAGTCTTGTCGGAAGCGGAGGGCACTGTGTAACAGTGCCAGGCACAGTATCAAGCGGGCAGACAGCGTACCCGGCGAAGTGGTCTGTCTCGCCGCTTAAGGCGCTGAACCTCCGGCACCGCGTAAGGTCATGCTGCTGGCAGGCAACACAGTAGTGGGATCGAGGTAGTGCTGTGCATAGGTCTGCAGAGTGTTCATATTGGCAACGCCGGCGGCACAGTGTTCTTACACTTACACCCCACATTTACGTTCCTACTCTTACGCCAGATCTTATATAACAAGGTTATTCCAATTGCACACACTCTTGCCCTACTTTCTGCAAAGCTATGTAATATTTTTCCACTCACAGAACAAATCCATACCATACCCATCGTCTACCATGCGCTATCGCACATGTCTCGTAAACAGTAACAACATAATAGCGTTGCAGTTGATAGGAATTGCCACGCACCTCCTCTCGTCAAGTCACGTAAATCACTTGAAGAGGGTGTTTTTTGGACTCCCCGAATTTCCTAGGTGGTTGGGTTAACTTAGAACTGCACTGGGTCTAAGAGTCTAAGTAAACTTCGGGATTAATAGGGTAACATAAATAATTTAAAGAAATAGTTATTCAACAGCCACATGAATTCAACATGCAACAATTTAGCACATAAAATATCGTAAAATGTGTATAATATATACAAACTATTTGTCTGCGATCTGCGCAGTCAACTATTTGGAAATAAACACTAAAGTGAGATGTGAGGTATATACAATTGAGAATGCAGTGTCATTGAATTCGATGTTGAAGAATCGTGTTCCTATTCCTTGCATTTCGTAATAAATTGAGCTTGCCAAAGGCATACACTACGTGATCAAAAGTATCCGGACACGTAGCTGAAAATGACGTACAAGTTCGTGGCACTCTCCATCGGTAATGCTGGAAGTCAATATAGTGCTGGCCTACCCTTAGCCTTGACGACATCGTTCACTCTCGCAGGCATACTTTCAATCAGGTGCTGGAAGGTTTCTTGGGGAATGGCAGCCCATTCTTCACGTCGTACGGAACTGAGGAGAGGTATCATGTAGGTCGGTGACGCCTGGCACAAAATTGGCGTTCAAACACATCCCAAAGGTATTCTATAGGATTCAGGTCAAGACTCTGTGCAGGCCAGTCCATTACAGGGATGTTATTGGTGTGTAACCACTCCGCCAGAGCCCGTGCAGTATGAACATGTGCTCGATCGTGTTGAAAGATGCAATCGCCCTCCCCGAATTGCTCTTCAACAGTGGGAAGCAAGAGGGTGCTTAAAATATCAATGTATGTCTGCGCTGTGATCGTGCCATGCAAAACTACAAGCGGTGCAAGCCCCCTCCAGGAAAAGCACGACCACACCATAACACCACCACCTCCGAATTTCACTGTTGGCACTACACACGCTGGCAGATGACGTTCACCGGGCATTCGCCTACGCACACCCTGCCATCGGATCGCGACATTGTGTACCGTGATTCGTCACTCCACACAACGTTTTGCCACTGTTCAATCGTTTGTAATGTTGATGCTCCTTAAACCAAGAGAGGCGTCGTTTGGCATTTTCCCGCGTGATGTGTGGCTTATGAGAAGCCGCTCGACCATGGAATCCAAGGTTTCTGACCTCACGCCTAACTGGCATAGTACCTGGAGTGGATCCTGATGCAGTTTGGAATTCCTGTGCGATGGTCTGGATAGATGTCTGACTATTACTCTTTACGACCCTCTTCAAATGTCGGCCGTCTCTGTCAGTCAACAGTACGAGGTCGGCCTGTACACTTTTGTGCTGTACATGTCCCTTCACGTTTCCACTTCACTATCACATCAGAAACAGTGGACCTAGGGATGTTTAGGAGTGTGGAAATCTCGCGTACAGACTTCTGACACAAGTGACACCCAATCACCTGACCACGTTCGAAGTCCGTGAGTTCCACGGAGCGTCCCATTCTGCTGTTTCACGATGTCTAATGACTACTGAGATCGCGGATAATGAGTACCAGGCCGTAGGTGGCAGCACAATGCACCTAAGATGAAAAACGTATGTTTGAGGGGTGTCCGGATACTTTTGATCATATAGTGTATGTAAATAAACCAAATGCGCAATATAAAACAAATGCTTAAAAGGTAGCAACCAATACAAGTCAATCACACTAGAGTACAAAGCGCGTACAAAAAATATAACCCCCAATTACAACATAGGTATTAAACCAATGAAAAGCTGAGTTTAAGGTAATTAGTGCATAATATAATGTGATTCACTGCTTGGTCAACTCAGTCCATAGTACATAAGAAAATTGGAATTCGCAATGAGTTAACTACCCCATTAAACCATGGCTGTTAACGCAGTACAACAACAAGAGTTGTTAATTTTAAAGAGTTGAAAGAAACACCAGATTATTCTTCCGCGTTAAACCAGAATCTATAATTTTGAATGGTAGACCATATCCTGATGAGAGATATCTAAAGTCTACCAAACTTAAATACAAAGAAATACATTACCAAATATAATCAGGATCTAACATTTTCTCAATCCTATTGACGACGTAAGCAACTGCCAAAGCCAGAAGTGTGTAATCGTCGAAGGTTGGAATCGGTCTCTCTGTGCCGAAAATCAAGGTAGGCTGTGCTGATAGGAGGTAATGGACGGGGTAACTTCCACGTTGGAATGGCGTGGCATAGTGAACCTAAGCTACGCCTGGTGTTGCCAACACAAGCTCCACACCAAGTGGCGAGGAGTATATACCGCCACAGACTCCGCCTTGCAGGAGAATAGAAGATAACATCTCTTTTTCCTGCAGATCTCCAATGCGACATATGATAATCCCTAGGTACTGGAGCGCAACACATAAGTTCCAACAGTTAAGTGCGGAACTGCGGTATTTCACATGTGATGATGACGGCATGCCTTTAACAAGCAACCAGCAGCACTCCACAGCCAATCTGGATCATTGGTGTTTACGGACATACACCCTCCGCACATCTCACCACCAGCACCCACGTCCAAGTATCCTCTTGAACTCCTATGATCAGCTGCAATTCCCAGGCTCTCTTGATGCGACTCGTGAGACCAGGTTAGCTGTAAAACAATAACAAATTATAATTACGTGCTGATCCTTACAAACAAATCACAAACAATGTACACCTTTAAAATAATGGAGAACCAAGCATAATGCCGCTTACATTTTAAGCAAGTATTTTTTAATCTGTGATATACGTGCTCTTACTGGTTTAAATGAGCCTTCCTTTTGTAGAGCCACAGAAATCGGAGTGTAACACTTCTTAATTAAATAAGGGAAAATTGGCTGCAAAATTTACCTTCAGCTTTACTCATAGGAAAGCTCCTAAGAAAAACTCGATCGCCTACTGCAAATGTATGTCCACTCCTACCCTTATTATAATACTGCTGCGAGTGTAACCTAGCTTTCGGTAAATTATTGCTTACCCTATTCTACTGTTCTTTAATATTTTGAGCACTTAAATTATCGGGTAAAACATCTTTCAATTACCACTAGCCCGAGAGCGGACAATTGGGAGGAAATGATATCATAAGCTCAAAAGAACACTGGCCATGTGCTTCGTGTTTTGCTAAATTTAACGCAAATTGCAATCACTGCCAATTTTGGTCCCATTTAGAATGCTCTTTATGAAGATAGGCTATTAAAGCATTCTCACAGACGGCTTAGAATAGAACGGAGTGGTAGTAATGTGCTGGATAACTGAATTAAAAATAAAGGTAAATCATATAAAATTTCAAATATCACGTATTTTCCGTGACTACTGTTTTAGGCACACCGAACACGGATATTATTCCCTTAAGGACATTAAGAGTACCGAAAGTCTATGCTTCACACGTAGGACAAATCCGAGCGTACTTAAGCTTTCATGGCCGGCGATGATCCAGTAAAATGTAGTTTCCGGTCTTGTAGGCAGTGGTACAGTGGATGAAGTATCACCTGACGTTTCGCTCGTGACGGCGACGAGCATCTTCAGAAGAATTATTCACTCAGTTGTTGCAGAATGGCGCTTTATAAAACGCTCGTCATAGTGGCCCCTCAGCCCTCTGGCCGGTAGTCGCGATGCTTGTTCCGCGCGCGATCCCACAACTATCTGGTGGTAGTTGCGATGCGTGTTCCGTGCGCTATGTATGTCTGTTTATGATTCTCATTATTGATACTGATAACATATTATTACTGATTTTATGATGATTATTACGATATATTGATTACCTATTGAACAAACATAACTTTTTTATTTTATCAGTACTAACCTCTTTCGCAGTCGTTGAAAGCGGTTCCCTTCGGCAGATAAATATTCTTGGCACCTTCTGATGGAATTACCATTCACACGCATAAGTTTTTGTTGCGTAATTTCCCCAATTTCTGTTCTTATATTGTTTTTAAGATCTTCTATGGTGCGAGGATTATTCCTATAGACTCTATTTTTGAGAGTTCCCCACAGATAAAAGTCACACACAGTAATTTCAACAGTTTCTTAGACCTATTTACTGAGGTTTTTGAAACATTGACTTGTTTTGCTACACGTCGTAAAGATTTATTCGCAGACCGTTCAAATGCTTCGCAAATTTCATCAAGTTTTTCTTCCGTTAGAACCCTTCTTTTCTTTTTACAACTTACAACATTAAATGATCCCGTTCTCTGCACTTTATTCACTAGATATCTGTTTCTCTACTGGGAACTGGAACACCAGGAAATTTAGCCTAAAATTGTCTACACACCTGTCTACATGAGTCTGTTTTCACATACGTGTCATACATAAAAAGTCTCTGTTCAAGCAAAAATCTGAGTACCATTTCTGGCTTGTAATAATCCGATAATTCAATCGCACACAAATACACAATGTCTCGCGTCTATACACAAGAAGCAATAACAGCTGACTGAAGCCCCGCTGGCACATGTCCGATAAGTGGAAGAGCCTATGGACTTGAGTTCATTCAGATGTATCGCACAAGACACACGCACACACACACACACATATATATATAGACCAGGTAAGTGAGCTGCCCCTAAATATTCGTATCTATGCATCCCGCAGTTTACACTAATGTGAAAACGTTGACCCTTTTAGCAAACAAACTGTTATTGTAGCTCTGCCCTTCTATTTGTAACTATACACAATTCCCATTAATGATTAAAGGCCTGAATGAGAACCAAAGAGCTACGAAAGCTTTAAAAAAACAGACTACGTTTCATGGATATAATGCTTGCAAGAAGATAGAGGAACGTTTTCCCGAAGAGCGGGATAGAGTACGTGGGTTCTGGCCGAGTGGTTTATCTGCCGGAATGTGGTGAAGCAAAGGTTAGCTTCTGGGGTTCAAATCTGATACAAACATAATATTGTTTTGATCTTTTCTCTCTCTCTCCTTTGTTTATTTTCTTTGTTTTGGTGTACTAATTTATTTATTTTTCTTATTGCCTCTCCTGTGAACCAAAGACACAAGAATTATAATCAAATAATCGTGTATCGTGTTTACCGCAATAAGCTGTACCGTATCTGGTGTTGTAAACCGTGTTACGCGGTTAGCTTTCATTCTCTTGGGCGCATATCAACGATATTAAATATAACAGTTTTTGTTTCATGTTTAAACCTTATGTTTCACTTCTTCTATTGACAAAGGGGTTGTAAATGTGCTAAGTACTGAGGTAAACAGAATAATAAATTGCTACAGAGCGTGGATTTCATCAAGTAAATGTTCAAAATGACGACCTCCTTCATCAATGCACATTTGTGTACGTTGCCGGAGAGACCTTCTTGCATGCTGTAACATGCGCGGTGTAATCTGCCTGCATTCTTAGTATGAATGTGCCCGTAGATGATTTGGGCTTTACAGCTTTTGAACATAGACACGTTACTTTAAATCACCCCACAGAAAGAAATCCAGTGGGGTGAGATCTAGGTGGCCATGCGATTGGGCCCCCTCGGCCAATCCATTTTCACGGATATATTCTATGTAAGTGATTCCTTAACAATCATTGACAAGTGTGGTGGAGCTCCATCCTGCTGGAACCACTTTCTTGTCTGTTTCACTAGTGGCACATATTCTAGGAGCAATGGCAATTCTTCTTGCAGAAATGCAAGGTACCGTGGTCCTTTGAAGTTGTCTTCAAAAAAGTACAGTCCAATTAGCTGGTCTCCTAATATTCCGCACCAGACATTGATGCTCCACTGCACTTGGAATGCAGCTGCTCTCACCAATGAGGATTGCCTATACTCCAGTAGTGCATATTATTGCGGTTAACAGTTCCGTTATTGTGAAATGCGGATTCATCGCTGAAGAGAACACTTCCTAAAAACTCTGCATCCATTTGCGCTAGCTGCTGTAGCCATTGTACATATATCACTCGCGCTTGAAAGTCGCATCCGTGGAGAGCCTGGTGTAGTTGTAGGTGATACGGATGATATTTATTACGGTGCAAAATGCGCATCACTAAGGACTGACTTATGTATAGATCTTCTGCTATGGCTCTTGAACTGGTATGTGGATTGTTTTCTATTGCGTTTTGCACAGCATCTTCATTGCGTCCAGAGGTTACTGGAGCATTACGAGCAGGGGTGCTCTTCCAAATCATCCTGTTTCACGAAAGCGTCTTTCAACCTTTCGAAAAGTGTCTGTAGTAGGTGCCCTCCTTCCTGAAAACCGTTCTTCATACAGGCGCTTTGCTGACAGTGTATTACACCTTGTTTCCCCATAGATTAACATCATGTCAACATACTCTTCATTTTTATACATTATGACAGCAGCCGTGTCTTCTAGTAATGTTTTAGATACTAAGTAGATAATGGAGAGAGACTTATTTATTCACGCCAAGTATTGACGCAGGCGCAAATATCTAAAGCCACTTTGCATGTGGGAAGTGTTTTAAAATTGTTGAGTGGGTAAAGCTAATACTGGCCATAATAAGACACCTACTACGAAGTGCAAATTATCCACCTACCAGTGGAAAACATAGCGAAAATTCTATTTTGTACACACTTATAATGTTATTGAAAATATTAAATTTATCATAATATAAAATTATATGCCTAAAGTGATAAACCAAAGGGTAATAAAAATTTAAACTTAGCCTGAAGTATTTGAACCCGAATCAAAGCGACACAGTGTTAAAGCAACCATGATATTACCATTCGGTCAATGCTACGTTGGGAACTGAGGTTCCTATACGAATTAGTAATCAGTAATCACATAACTAGACTCCACCTCGAATCTTTACACGCTTGTTGCAGCGTCATACAGTATTTTGAGCTCGGTTTGGTAGTTTTAATTCAAACAAATTCATTACATTACTCTATGATATGAAATACGCCATAGTTTGTGAAATATAGAGAAATCATCTACCAAATACTTAGCATTTTTTGACAAGGTTGCACATTGACTAACGGCTTAAATGCAATTAGTCGCACTGCGCAGATCTGCCATTTTGTTTTAAAATGTTTTGTCAACCGATGCATGTGATAGGTTGTTCCTTTAGGGGCGTTTTCAAAGGAGTGCATGGATGTATGCTAAAGAATAAAAGTTTGTAAAATTGGCTAAAATTGTTACTGATGCTCCCAGTATCAGGGTGAGATGTTTTTTGTATCGACATACATAACGTTTGCATTCTGTTCCGTAAAACACTTATGCACTGAGTTATGTATTCCTCTTCTATAAAGTGTTACGCAAATCAGCCATTACAAGGCATTCAAGAAAGGCATAAGTCACATATGTCGCTTAGCACGTTGCATAAATTCAAAAATCAATAGGCGCAGCTGACTCACCTGGTATACATATATTGGCGGATAAGGGACCAATAGGAGGCCTTCTATTGGTCCCTTATCCGCCAATCCCTCTGCGGCTGGGACTACGCTCCGGCATTGTTTGTAGGGCTGTGCCTCATGTCTTGTAGCACAGGCATCTACGCTTTGTGAAGTCGTGCTCCTTTCAAGTTGAAGTTGTCGTTATGTTTATCGATTTCTGTTGCTTCACGTTGGAGCCTGGTATGATAGTGTATTGTATTGTCCCCTCAAACCTGATGTCATGGCCTATTAACAAGGCATGCTCAGCCACTGCTGATTTTTCCGTCTGTCCCAGTCGGCAGGTGCCCTTATGTTCTTTTATCCTCGTTAGTATGCTGCGCTTGGTGGTGCCGCCAATGTAGACTTGCCCGCAGCTGCACGCTATGCAGTAAAACTCCTTGTCTAGAGAGGGGATCCCGCCTATTCTTTACCGATCGCAGTCGGTGTTTTAAATTCCTGAATGGTCTGTAGATTGTCTTTATATTGGATCTCCATAGCAGTTTGCCATTAGGATCTGTAAGGCAGGAATGCCTTTTTCTGCTACTCTGTAGTCTCTGTGTGTTCCAGTGTTCTCCTGGGATGTGCGGTTCCCTTAAATTCCTTCATGGTATATCCATTCACCTGTAGTGCTTGATGTAGATGCTGTAACTCTTGTTCCATCGTATTCGGTTTACAGGTTCTTTTAGCACGTTCCGTAAGTGTCTTTATTACACCTGTCTTCTGTCTGCAATGGTGATTTCAGCTTTTCTGAAGGTAACGGTCTGGGTGGGTTGGCTTTCTGTATACAGTGTTCCTCAGCTCATGTCGGGATTCCTTGTTACCATGTCATCCAGAAATTGTCTTTCTCCTTCTCCATAGTGAATTTTATGTTGCCACTAATGTTGTAAATATGCTGGAGGAATTTCTCTAGTTCATCATCTCAGTGCGGCTAAATTATAAACGCGTCGTCCACGTATCTCCACCGCCTCTTTGGTTTATACCTGGCGCTCTCTAGAGCGATTTATTCAAATGTTTCATGTAAAAATTGGTAACCATAGGACTTAGAGGGCTGCTCATGGCGACCCCCTCTTTTGTTCGTGGTAGTTGTCATTCCATAAGAAATAGCTGATGGTAAGGCAATGGCGAAACAATGATACTATGTCTTCAGGGAAGATCCTGGAAATGTGAGTCAACATATCATTTATCAGAACCCTCGAGAAAACGGAAGTGACCTGGAAGCTTACAAGTTGGTCCTGTGGTTCCAAAGTCACCATTTTCAATTTTTGAATGAAGTGAACTGAGTTCCGTATATGGGATTTGGTCTTACAAAGTGCAGATATAGAGACTTCGATAAATGTGTTGCAGAGTGTAGGTCGGTGACCTTACTACACTTACTCTGAGACGTAGTGGCGTGTAAGTAAACCATAGAGACGTGGAGCAATTGCTTCACTTTTGATGATGGCCCGCTGTAATTCTTTATAGATCGTCGACCTCTTGACTAGATCTTTAGTCGTCTTTAAAATCCTGTTAGTGGGGTCTCTCGGAAGTTTCTTATATATTTCTGGTTATAATAATTCCCCTATCTTCTCTTTATATTCTTTTGTGGTCATAACCACAGTAGTGTTCCCTTTGTCGGCATCCAGGACCACAATGGAATTGGAATTGTTCAACGTACTTATGGTCTGTGGCCTGCCCTTCCTCCTATGTTAGGTTCGTCTTCGGTAGTCTGGTCCGACGTAATATGCGTGAGGTTTCAGACCATATTTCTTCAGCCCTTGGCCGGACCAGGGAACGAATAGCAGCTTCAACACTGGCAATCATGTCCTCTTTAGATATGTGAGGTGGTGTTATAGCATAATTTCCATCTTTGGCTAAGAGAGATCTTTCACCCATGGACAAGGGCCTCCCACTCCTGTGATCACGATGATTTCGATGTCCAGTTTGTGTCTAGATTGGCTGCGTAGGCATTTTCATATTTGTTTTTGTGGAGCGAGTCTTCTCTGCCGCGTGCAACGTCCAGTGGTCCAGGCCTCGTGTGCGATTTGTGCCCAAATTCCAAGTGAGAAGGAGAAAGACAGTCTTCCTTTTCTGGATGTCATGGTAACAAAGAAACCCGACAAGATGCTGGGGCACACTGTATACAGAGAGCCGATCCACAGACCGTTACCTTCAGAAAAGCTCAAATCACCATCCCAGACAGGTGTAATAGACACTTACGGAACGTGCCAAAAGAACCTGTGAACCGAATACCCTGGAACCAGAGTTACAGCATCTGCACCGAGCACTGGATATACCATGAAGGAAATTAAGCGAGCCGCACATCCCAGGAGAACACTGGAACACGCAGCCTACAAGGCAGCAGAATAAGGCATTGCTGCCTTACATCAAGGGAGTTACAAATCGCATTGGCAAACTGCTAACGAGAGACAATATAAAGACGATCTACAGACCTCTCAAGAAGTTAGAACACCAACTGATATCGGTAAAGGATAGCCGGGATCCCCTCTCTAGACAAGGAGTTTGCTGCATATTGTGCAGCTGTGGGCAAGTCTATATTGGCACCACCAAGCGCAGCATACTAACGAGGATAAAAGAACATAAGGACAATTGCCGATTGGAACAGACGGAAAAATCAGCAGTGTTTGGGCTCAGCATGCTTTGTTAATAGGCCCTGACATCAGGTTTTAGGAGACCGCTATTCTTTATAATACGATACACTGCCATACCAGGCTCTACGGTGAAGCATTGGAAATCTATAAACATAACTTAACAGGAAAGAAGAATGAGTACGATTTCACAAACCATGCATGTCTGTGCTAAAGACAAAAGGCACAGCCCTACAAACCAGCGGACCAATGACAGAGCATAGTCCCAGCCGTACAGGGATTGGCGATAAGGGACCAATAGGTGGCGAGGGGGCGGTTCCCTCCCGGCCTATATATATGACGAGCGTTTAGCGTCTGCAGCAACTGTGTGAATCCTTCCTCTGAAGATGCTCGTCTGTGTTAGGAGCAAAACGTCAGGTGATATCTCATTTACCGGACCACGGCCTACAAGCCCAGAAACTACCTTTTACTGAAAGTCAAGCGTATTTATTAAAAGTATCCATAGCTATTAAAATATACGTATTCCAAGCTTACTGCGAGGGAAAGGTCCAATGTGGTCCACAAATATTTTCTCCATCGACTGTGGAGGAATGTATACTCCCACAGGATGTCGTTAAAATAACATCGGAACCGACTGATGGAGCTATGAGTCCTTTGCGACCAAGTTAAAGACAGGCTGACTATATATATGAAACGATAACTTCGGTTCTGATTCGGAGTTAGGTGTCCATGCTGTTATTTGAGCTCTCCAATTAACATGGAAATTTTTAATAATAAAAGGTATGTCGCAACATTTCTTCATGCATGCTTCAGTTAGAACACCTTGTTTTACAAGTATAAGGGTGTATATTTCTTTGATTCTCAGTGCCGGTGCAGTGAAGAAGTGCCGTATTTAAAGGGGAACGAAACAGAAACGTAATATTGCTATCGAAATTATGGATATGCCCGGTAAAATGCAGTGATAGGCTTATTTCTACACACCGCTGCACTTCTGCTGAAGCTAAATAAATTCTGCTCAAGTCATCGATGCACGCTGAGCGTTGAAGGGAGCTAACGCTCTGCGTCTAGTAACCAGAGAAAACTCACAACAAACAAACAAACAAACACAAAAATAAAACTCTACCATTTTCTAATGCTAATTCATTACAGGCATTCCGGCACTGTATGTTTCTTCTAGGTATATCCTCATTATCATCCTATAAATTTGGTTCTCAGAGGAATTCATATTCTGCAATTGTTACGTGGTGGATTATTTCAGAGATGGTTAACCTAAAGCTCACAATTTCAAAGATCACCTAGTTTACATGGTGCGAAATGCCCACCCCAGTTTTTGGCACATTTACGGAGTATTTGCAATTTTTTCTCCCTTAATGACAGAACGTTCTCTCTAGTCACGTTTTTCACTATACTGATTTATTGCATACAGCGCAGATTGAATCTACAGGCTACTGTAATTTAGGGATAAACAGATGAAATTGAGAGCCACGCTATTGAATTTTCTTTGCTTTCATGTAGGGTACAAAACAAATTCTAGGCAATCATGACAGATTGTCTTCAGAAGTGAGATGGGCAAACACTTTTCTCCGTCCTTGGCTTTGCGTGCTGTTGGCTTTAGTATTTTACTAATCAGTGCAGTAATATGTAATGTCTTCAGTATGTTTTTCAAAACCTTGTCCATTTCGAGATTTGTGCAAGATAGTTATTTTTTTCAGCACTCCCTCCACACCCCCGAGAGAAAACTGCATTTGGGCTTTGTCAACATTTTGGGTATGTAAAATTATGCAGAGTTATCTCTCAAATGTTCCGGAATTGTCTGTAAATACTATAAATATGTACTCACTATTTCTTTATTGGTGTATCGAATATATCCCAAATTCTCCACTCACGTTCACCCGGACTACACCATAATTCTTTATGTAACATTACCATAGGACGCCCCTCTTAAGAAACTTTACTTTTTGCTGTAAAGCAGTAATTGCTGCTTATGTTGCGCATTGAGGTTAACACTGTATGCATTTTGCTGCTGTGAGAGAAACAAAGCTTCCATTTCTCGACCAGTGTCTGAGATGCGCAGAGTATTAGCCGTCAGCAGATTCCATTAGTTATAGTACTTGGCAACCGGATTTTTCCAAACGCTGTTCTCTGTATGAGATTTTCCCTCCTTCTTTCTTACCATTGTTCATAATGTTGTTGCTTAAACTCAATGTTTATGCTCCCTTCTACGTTGTGACTCACACAGCGATTGGCTTTCTTTCTATATCAGTTTTGTGCTTTATATAGGATATAGTACATTGTGCGTAATTTTTAGGTGTATAATCAAGGTACTGTATATATTATTTCTCTTCCTTTGAGGGTCCGTCTGCCTTTCTCGGGATTCGCTGCAGCAGAATATTGATGCCTACAGCCGTAACAATTGATGAGCCGTTATCAGAGCCTTCGGATGCTAAACCCTCTTCCCATCATATTGGTATCTCTGTTCTCTAGGGATTAGATTATTTTAAGCCCATGGTTAGTTACAGACCAGGAGTTTCTGCAGACACTTATTGCTATTTGAATCGTGCGAACTTGTCACTTGCACACTGAAGTGCTATCTATTCGTTTATCACATTACAAACCTGCATGTTTTTCTTTTTCTTTGTAATACATTCGTTACACCTTAATTCCTTAACATTAAAGCTTTTTTCTTTTATAGTTAATTTTTCTGCATTACTTACATGCTTTTAAGTATTGTTACAGACTTTTCGACTCTGCTGACATATAAACCCTGCATCCCAATAAAATCTTGTCACGCAGCCCGGAAACAGCCTGATTATGATTACGTCGTTTCTGCAGCAACCCTCCCTCAAGTTCAGCACTCTAGAGAGTTACAGCTGCTATTTCAGTCACCGCCTCCCAGATGTCAGTTGTCTAATAAGGAATTCTTGTTTTTGAACTGAATGAAAAATTAACAAACCAAAGCAGAAATACAACAATAAGAAGGTATAAGGATTGTACCCCTGACAAGTTATGTTTGACTACTTTTGGGGATTTATTTTCGCTAATTTTGCGTCCCTCATACACCGTCGCCTCTATAGAGCTTTGAATTTAAGGTGAGTTGAATTGAGTTTTATTTATGGGCGCTCTTTAACTGCTGTAGTCCTTAGAGTCTCATTCTATATTTAGTGTTAAAGACCGGTAATGTTGCTCAGAGGCCTCTTTATCAGGCTTGAGGTTCTTTTACGTGCCGTAAATCTACGACACGGAATCACCGGCTTCACTTCCTTTCCGAAGGAAGCCATGTTAAGGATTCTTACGCCCGAAAAAATCCATCGCCCACCTCCGGGTTTGAACACACAACCACGGGAACTAGGGGCTAGCAGGATAACCAGTACACCACGGAGGACAACATGAATTTTAGGTGTTACGTCTCTATCTGATCTTGGGTATTTTCTCTTCTTGGCTAGGTGATTACGTTTTTTCTAGTTTTAAGATGTGACCTGTCAGAAACTCCAATAATGTTTTGTGTGTTTTGCGCGTGAGAAGCCTTACGGCCAATGCGTATTGTTTATTGGAACGCTTTAATGTTGAACCTTTGCCCCAGAGTCTCAAACCTAAGGGTCTCTGGTGATGTTACTTATTGTTGTCTTAATTTTGTGATGATGATGATGATGATGAGGAGGAGGAGGAGAGTATTATTATTGTAGTTTCAAAGAAATGACGCTACGTTTTTTCAGTTCACTCAAGTTAAAACTGCAGATTCTTGTTATGATCTGATGTTGAGTAACGCTGGGCAGATACTATGATGTTATTTAGTTTTGAGTATATTTGCATGTTTAGTATATGAATGTATATGCTGGCATCTGCGATAGCTTCCCATAGGTTCTGTGACCTGGAAACGATTTTTGACCTTTGTTTTTGCTAAATAATTTTATTTATATGTGAAGTATTACACACAGGTATGTTGTGTTCTTTTTAATGATAATGGAAGCCAACTTGTGGATGTGTAATAATTTGGAATACCTTCTATAATTATTTATTTATGTGCTGACAATGAACTTAACGCTCTGTATTCTAGCTTTGTTTTTTTTTTCATGCCTGGCGTACTGTGATTGCACAGTTGTGCACTATAACTTTATGCTACCTAAAATGAAAACACACAACTCATGCATCCTGTTATGCATTTTCTGACATGGAAACCACTTCTGTACCACACTTGTTTTAGCTTAACCAGAGAACATGATCGACACCTGTCTTTGGTTTTTCTCTTCAAAATCTACATTACTGATTCATTTTTTTCTTTCGCTCTTGCGTTTTACAATGCTTTTTTGTTTTGTTTTTCTTTGCTTCTCAGCCCTGATCTGTATTCAGCTTTAGGCACATTAAATTTTCTGATAGGTTTTAAACAGCGTCAACTTGGTTCTTCCCTTGTTACTTATGATACGTTCCGTTTAATTTTGAAGGCTATAACTCAGAAACGAAGCATTTTCGGACACATGTTGTAATAAACTTTTTTATTTTGTACATATGGAGAATGCACACCTGAAGTTATGCCCTCTATATTTGAACATTTTGTGTGTGTGTGTGTATATATATGCAGTATATATATATATATACTGTATTAAATCTGTATATGTTGGACCAACATCCCCCTTGCCACTGCTCGTGCCCCTTCCTTGTCCCCACCCCCTCCCGCATTTCCTTTATTTTTGCTACGTTTTACTAAAGCATTTTTTGTTTTTGCCGAGCTCTTCCTGGGCCATATTACGTGCCGACTTCCTTTCTATGCCACACGGTACTCGCTGAGTACTCGCTGTTTCACCCACTTCAGGTGCCTTATGGTGAGCTCTTATTTGAGGACACATCCGGAATTCCGCATCTGCAATGTTTTCGCCTTCGCGTCTTTTGCTGAGAGGACTGCTTCCCTCCTGGAAATTATTGGGCGCGATTGTGTGTGTGCGCGCGCGCGCGCCCAGTGGACGTCGCCAACAAAGTGTGGGCCTTTTGGTGGTGAGGTTAGGTCCGCACTATGTGACCAAAGACTTATCAGGTCTAACTGCTCCACGCCTTCCTTCCTGCATAGACGCTTTAGTGATTACGCCTAATAATGATAATAATAGTAATAATAATAATAATAATAATAATAATAATAATAATAATTATTATTATTATTATTATTATTATTTTCACTCACCAGTTAAGAATGAAGCGCACCTCAGAAGCTTTATCTCAAGATTTATCTTATATTGTACACAGTGTCTCCACGATGAACTTGTGCTATTTATTTTGCGAGACAACATCGATAGACAGTGACTGCAGCAGAAGCAACAAATTTAGTTTCTCATACGGCCATTGCCAGTGTGTTTAGGACACGCGCTTATTGTAACAGTGACTAGACTGTTCTCATGTTTTGTCAATTCGAATACTACTGTGTTCATTTGTGTTCTTCCCTTCTTTTTTTCTCCCTTTTCCTTCCCCGGCGTGAAAGCCTTTGTGTCCTCCGTCACAGTTCTTGACCTATCCTCAGCTATCAGTTTTGCCCTGCCCATCAAATACAATGTCACTATAACTATGTAGTGTCATTTTTCCTTCTCCGCTGTTATTCACCCTTATTTTGTATTATTTTCTTCTCTCTTTAGTAGGTTTCATCACAGCTGTGGATAGCTGAATTTTCCTGGTGCGACAGAGATGTAGACAGTTGTAATTTTATTTTAAAACGTTTTGATATGTGTGATTTTATACAGTTCTAAACATTCAAGACAAATTTGGTTTAAGTAACTCAAGGAAATTGGCTTGAGCTTTATTTTGCATCATTATCCGGATGTTGAAGTAAGCAGAGATTATGTGACACATAGTTTAAAATAAAAGTTCGCTTTATGTCCGACACGTGGGTGAGTTACGTAATTTCTGCTGACATACGCTTACGTCAGTTACAAACTACGCACTAATCAGTATTTTGTCGAGTATTTAAGCTTAAGGATTTTTTACGGTGCTGTGATGAACTGCGTGTCTAACCGGACGCTCTTCTGGTCAGTTTCTTAAATTCATCTAATGTTAAGCTGCAATCTTGACGTAGGGGCCAGGTCCGACGACGATGGACAACCGGACCTCCATTACCATGAAGGTAAATCCACCAGCTCTCTTTCCGTTTGAAATGTAGTTTAGGTTATATTAGACAAATTAGAGATTAGAAAGATTGGGAACAGAAGTTATATGTCATAATGGCGCCCACTCACCACCCTTGCTACTGCAACCTGTAACCCTCGCGATACCATCCTGCGCTACGTTTCCCATCCTTTACGTGGCGTGATGGCGTCATCGCCGATCTAATGTCGCACTGTTATATAAACGGCGTAATATTGTGAGTAAGAAATGCCTCTGTGTATCATATGGTTATAATGTGAACAGTAAAACACACGAGGGACCTCATTTTCATAATTTTTCAAATAGAAACAAATCTCCTAAAGGATACAGGATAGGGGTAAAATTGTGAAAAAGAGATGAAAATTGCCTGGTCAAGAAAGCTAAAGAACTTGGATTCATTAAAAGATAATGGCGAATTACTACTATAAGGCACCAATTAGGAGGAAATGGTCGGTATGACTCCCAAGAGTTTTCAGCCAACTGTTTAGTATATTCTGTCATGGATTTAAATTTCAAAAAATGTTTGATTTTGAAACTACTCAAAGAGGTATAATGAAAGGCGATTTGGAAAGGGCTGCTTATGACAACATTATGATTAGTCTTGCAAAACAAGAAATGTGCAACGTTAAAGTTTTTCTCACTTAAACATATAATGGTGTAGGTCATGCCCGTACCCAGAAAACAATTTCGGGGTGGGTTTTCCACAAGTATATTTAAACTTAACATGTACCTACTCCGTAGTATATAGATGTTACATGGATAAGAAAATTGTTTCGATGCAATAAAAACTCACCAGAATGAGGATATTCCACCTTACAGCACAAAACATGGAGACCACTTCGAAAAACGGGATGTCTAAGTTTGCCTTTTCCTTGTAAATGTGCTACTAGCAGTAGACCTACTGTTATCTAACGAAATTTTTCTATATTGGTTTTATATAAATTTAAATAAATAAAATTGTCAGAAGTTTCGGGGGGGTTTGAACCCTAAACCCCCCTCTAAATACGGCCCTGATGAAGGTTACGTGCTACAAACTCAGTATCCAGAAGATGAATACAAATAAATTCGACGTGCTCATTTGTTTAACAGCCTATCAAAGGTAAAACAAAGGTAGGAAAAAGTAGCAGGAGCTGATGGTATGGAAAGCCAGTATAAATAACAAGTGATGGTGGTCTGCACCAAACAATTAAAACGGCGCCGCTTTCGTTGAAACACTTAGGTACGTCTATTTTTTCATATAAATTAATGTAAATAGCCAAAACGATGAATGGACATATACTGAACCTGATGAATTATTAGACGAAGGTAAATAAATAGATAAATAAGGAAATAAATGATAATCAAATACCTACAATGGTCCGAAAATGATATTTTGGAAATACCTTCTCAAATGAGTTATCCCATATTAGACTTCATATGTCCCAAATAAGTCGTTTTTATGTTTCTCGCATACAAAACAATTGCTGCGTCACTTATCTTCAAACTGAGAGGTCACTGTGGCAGTGCTTGCTCTCTGGTGTGTTTACTTTATGGTTTCGTACTGACAAACGTGCTTGTACTTCGAGCCACATTATTCAGGCAAACAGGTAACAGGTACATGTTCAACAACAATGAATACACGCATATGGTTATGATCTATTGGAAGACGCAGCAAAATGCGGCTGAGGCTAAAAAGCTGTATTCTCAACGTCTTCTGTGCGCGTTATTCGATGTACAGAAATGCAATTAAGAGCTGAGGATCATTAAAGGTATTATTATTCCTTAACAATTAGTTTTTCTCATTGTAATTAGGGCAAAGAAGAAGTGTAGCTGACCTAAGCTAAGCTTTAAATGCAACGAATTTTGAATCAGCAAAAGCATCCCTATGAACTGCATTTACACCAAAAGCGTTGTGGGAAGGATTTGTAGAATAGTTTACCTGTTGGCAGGTCTTAAATAAAATCATCAAAAATCCGGATTTCACCACGTAGGTTTTATGGGCAGATGAATGGTATTCGGTCAGTGATTCCAATGCAATCAAAGAATTTCCATTATTGGTCCCCTGAGAATGCTCACGACCACATCACAGTAGGTTCAGTGAGACATCCATGGGCTAGTTTATTTCACTCCTAGGAATATTGGGCAGCTTTCTTTGCAATTCCTTCAGAATGGGCTGAATAGTGAGAACCTTCTAGAAGACGTCACACTTCATTTAGTCCTAAGTTGCTGCTTTTGGCACGTCTCATTATTCTAGAGGAATAAAGGAAAATCGCAACAATGTGTACCCCGGACGGTGGATGGTGGTTGTATTCGGTGGCCAGCGAGAACGTCCCCTGGATTCTTTATATGGGATATATCAAGGACAGAATTTACGAAACGGAGCAGAAAATCTAGAAATTTTTAAAGAAAGGATAAGCCATGTCTGTGCTTCAATATCAACAGAAGTATTAAGACGTGTTCATGCTGAAATTGAGAGGCGCTTACAACCACTAAAGCGAAATGTATTTTAACATGCTTATTATGAATGATGCACTAATAAAATATCATTTAATTATAGCTTTAAAGGAACATAAATATATAGTAGCAGTAGTAGAAGTAGTAGTAGTGGTATTTATTAAGTATATAGTATTACATTAATTGCATAACACAGTCACATGGGTCGTAAGACCGTACATGCTCTCTAGAAAAATACCTGGACTGTATACGTGACTTGCAGTATCGACCAGAAAACAACTATTTTTACTTCCTCTACTACGTATAGTAAGTAGGGGAAGTATTGTATTCCACCCAAAAATTCGATACCCAGATTTCACCAGAAATACATGTTTTGAGACCCGCTGAATCCAAAAAAAAACATTTTTGGAGACATGTCCGTGTGTGTGTCTGTGTGTGTGTCTGTCTGTGAACAGCATAACTCATAAACGAACAGTCGGATAAACACCAAACTTGATATTTAGGTTCAGTATCTTCCAGGGATGCGACACAAAGGTTTTCAAGAAAATCCCTCCACCCCAGGATACCCTTTACATGGAAGAGTTTTCGAAAATTTTTATTTTCTCAAAAACGGCTCTAACGATTTTGATTAAAATATCATATGTTTAAGATATTTTCATGACAAATAAAATGTATATCTTGAATTTCCTGGGAATGTCTCCAAAAGTGTTCTTCATTGTGAACGACTTTTGCATAACCGGTAAACCATAAGAGATAGAGAAAATTTTACTACACAAAAATATCGGTCGCGTTAAAATACACAACTTATGTCATATACATTTTTTTTGTTGAGTGAGCCATTTTCGAGATATTGCTTGTTATTCTCTTAAATTTTTCAATACTTATTTTCTTAAATGGGAATTCGTTATTCATTTTTTTGTCTTTGATATGCAAAGAGTATTAATCTGTGGCAAAGGGAATGGTGCTGCACGTAGCAACCAGTTATTAAGAGATATGTATATGCTTAAAGGCTACTGTATTTCTATATTGGCTTGTAAATATATATTCCCCTTACATCTACAAGAAAATTAGCAATAAAATAGAGTCTGCAAATGTTTATCTCGATTAACATGAAGTAGATGGAAAATAAGCGTTTGTAAAAAGTTTGTACAAGAGTACAGAAATCATGTGAGTGTAACACATCAGATTTTTTATAATCACCACACTATATACATACATATAAAATTGTAAAAACACTCTGAATCACACACTCAAACACACACACAGTCGCGCACAAATACTCAAGCACCACATATGTTTAAAGAAAAATTACATAAACAACTTATCTCTTAGTACACGTACTTCCATTAAGTATGTGCCCAAGCTTGGCCACTTTTGGCTGTTTAGAATCAAGTCCCAGCATGCTGTCCTCCGTCTGTTGGAAGCCAAAAATACTTTCGGTAATAGTTTTTTCCTAATACCCTCCGTCTGCACGCATGCTGCCAGAATATGCGTCCAGTCTTCTTGTTCGCCGCATAATGGGCAAATCCTGCCATCATCATCAACAATTTTGCGAGCTTTCCACCCTCCCAACCTAAGCCGTACTATTCCAGTCCTCTGTTTTATACTCAATCCCAAAATATATGTTTCCTTCCCCACCTAGTTTTTATTTCATTTTGTAGCTCCAATGTTGATCTTTGTCTACATTCAGATTCTATTTTCTGCCTGTTTATATCGCATAGTCGTCTTTTGACTTTTTTCACGGCACTTTGTGCATTTTCATTACACCTCTGCCAAATATCATTTAAGCCATTTTTTGATAATTCGCGTTGCAACCCCGCCGCCCACCATTTTGGATGCTCTAAGTTGTTCATTAGATGACGATAACATATTGCTCTCAGAGTTGTTTGATCACCTTTAATTATGCGCAGCCAGTACTAACTACGTTTAGTTCAGCAAATACAGCATCTTCCCAGCATCCTACCTCACGAAGAACACCGTAGTTTGAAGTACCCCTTCCCAACCCTAGAATGCGCTTCCAGAAATTTCATTGTATTTTATTTATATTATCCACCCTCTCCCATCCCCACATGTCACTGCCGTATAGTAATGAGGACCTAACCATTGCTTCATACATGGTCTGTAATGTTTCTACTGGCATATCTGGTACCCCGGTCAATAACCTTAATACTTCAGATGGTTGTCCAATCCCTTTGTGTTTTATAAACTCCATGTTCTTGTTCCATTTTCCGCCCATATCAAACCTTACTCCTAGGTAATCGAAGTGTTCAACGTTTTGAATTTCTTCCTCCCCGTTGGTCCACTTTTCATTTTGGCCGTACACATATCCATTTTTAAAGGTGACTGTTTTAGTTTTAAGAATATTTACCTCCATACTCCATTGCCTACAATATTGTCGAAGAGCGTTTAAACCAGACTGCAAACCTTTTATCGTTTTAGAAAGAATTACAATGTCATCTGCGTACAAAAGAATTGGTATTTTTTGGTCTGCGATTGTCGGTGCATCTATGTCTTTCTCCGTCAGCACGCTAACAGCATCATCAATAAACAAATTAAAAAGTAACGGAGATAATATACAACCCTGTTTAACCCCCCTCTGCGATATGTTACGTTCTGATGTATTGTGCTGATCGGCCTTGATAACAAACTTAACTTCTTTATACATTGCCCTGAGTGATCTAATCATTTTCCCCGAAAGTCCTTTACGTGTTAATTTCTCCCAGAGATCACTGCGTTCTACAGTATCAAATGCCATTTTAAAATCTACAAATACAGTATATACCTTACCACCTTTATTTCTCAAATTGTCATCAATTATTGTTTTCAGAACAAAGACATTGTCAATAGTTGAGAAACCTTCCCTAAATCCTGCCTGAAATTTAGAAATTCTATGATTTGTCTTAGCCCAACACTTAATTTTTTTTATAATAGATTCTACTGTAAATTTTTCCAAATATAGAGAGCAGCGAGATACCCCTGTAGTTTCCTGGAATGCTGTAACTCCCTTTGCCATTGTAAAGAGGTTGGATAATGGCGATTTTCCATGCTTCCGGATATTCTCCGCCTTCAAATATTTTATTGAAGCTTTTTCTATAGAAATCTGCCATTTTATTAACTTCTAGCGAGCTCTTGAAAAACTCAGCTGACAAGCCCTCTATACCAGCTGCTATACGTTTTTTAAACATTTTATTACACGAACAACTTCTGCTGTGCTAATTTCATAGTCAAGCAGTTGCACAATTGGAGCCCCAGTCATCCCTTCAGCGGCCAAAGTATTTATAATAATTGTATCCTAAACTCCCCTCCTTCATAGACTGTTTTAAAGTGCTTTATCCTTCTCCAGCAGGGATAGTTGCCTGAATGCACCTTCGCATTCGAATCTGTCTAATAACTTTCCACATGTCACCAATTTCCCCATTTTCGACTACTTGACGTAACTCTTCTGCCTTTGCGTCCTGCCAAGCTGTTTTGCTCTGCTTTAGGACTTCCATATACGACTTTCTTAGATTTGCAAAAGAAATTCTACTTTCTTCATCTCCCCTCTCTTCTGTATTTGGCAAGTGCAGATTCCGCTGCCATCGTTGATGTTTTACACTCATCGTTGTACCAACTATTTGATGTTAAGGGGTTTGGTGCATTACCCCTTCCTGTTAGCATGTGTGCACTTGCTTTCTGTATAATATTAGTTATATTCTGTATACTTTCAGTTCCTTTGTGTTGATCTACGTCAAAAGATATAATTTCGTTTTTTAAAGTGTTAATAAAAATCTCCTTTCCTGCCTCCCTCCATCTATATTTAAACAATGGCGTCAATGTTTCGCATGCGCTTTCATCCCTTGTATAAGAAACTAGCCGAGATACTTTTAGAGTCATTGTCAGTGGAAAATGATGAGAGTCAATGCTGTTTTCAACCTTAAAATTTTGAACTAACGGCAATACTTCCTGTGAACACAGAATGTAGTCAATGACACTACTCCCATTAGTATGCACAAATGTTACTTCCTCTGACATGTCCGAACCGTATTTTCCGTTCATTATTTCTAACTCGTAGGCGTCACAAAAGAACAATATCTCTTTTCCTCTTGCATTCAGGATTGAGTCCTTGCTGTTTCTGCCGGTTTATCTGTTATCTACGTCCCCCTTTTTAATTGTAATATTTTCTTGCCCTTTCCCAGCATTCAGATCACCCATTATTATTAGCTTTACATCCTGATGTTCTTCCCTGATTTCTACAATTGTTTTCCCCAAATCTGTAAAGAATTCTGGCTCAGTATACTGGGACGTAACCGGCCGCCGATATACAGTTATAACAACGATATTAATATTAGCTATATGACAATATATACAGGTTACTCCCCTGAGATCACTCTGTATTTCCTTAATAGACTGTACATAATTACTCTTAAAGAAAGTAGCAACGCCCCCAGGATATCTCCCCCTTCTACCTCTCACTTCTGAACCTGCTATAAACACCATGGAATTCACTTATGTCCAGAGTTTCATTTTTTAGGCAAGTCTCTGCTAACCCAATTATGTCCAAGTTATTTACCAAGTTCGAAAATTGACCACTAGCCAGTTTTCCCCTAAAACCTTCCACATTCCAAAACCCGACTGACAGCTGGGCAACTTCATTCTATTTGTTTGTTTTTGTCTTACCTCCTACTCCTAGTGAGCTGGTTCTCCCTATCCTTTGTGATCTGCGAGCTGGTTGCACTGACCCCCTCCCCCCTGCTGACGTTGACTTTGTTTTTGTCATCTGGCCGTCTTGGACCCTGCTACCTGCTGTCCCTTCCGGTAGGGGTTGTAACCATACTGCCTTCTGGGACTCGATGCTCTGCAGAAATGCCAACCTCCTCTCCTTGAATTTCTGCTATCTTCTTGTCGATTTCTTCCACTCTGCTTTGGTTCTTATTCGCCCGTTTATTAAGAGTTTGTCAAATTTTATTACTGCATGACAACCCTGTGTTTTTGCATTTATCATATGGCGATGAAGAAATTCTCGTTCTCGCCGGATCTTCTCATTGAAGTTCTCTCTTACAAAAACTCCTGTACCTTTAAGATACCTGCTGTCTCGGAGAATAGCGGATTTTCACTTATACGACAGGAGCTTACATACAATTGGCCGCCTGTTGCCTGCATTACCAACACGGTGCGCTCTTTCAATATCGTCAGGCCTGAGATGAACTCCAATCTGGGCCACAACGTCTAGCACCTTGTTCTCCGTGATGTCCCAACCTTCATTTTCTTCTTCCGTTAATCCATAAATAACAATATGATTTCTTCTTGACTGGATTTCTAAGTAATCCACCTTGCCCTCCAGCCACCTACATCTTGCCTCCAACTCTTTTACCCGTGTCTCAGACTTCTCCGGGGATTCCATCATGGAGTTAATAATTCCTAATAGCTCGCTGTGACGAATTTTACTTTCCGCGAAACCACTTTTCACTTCACTCCTCAACTTGTCCAACAGACCTTCAATATTCGCCATATTTGCACAACGCTTCTTGAGTTTACTACTACTCTAAGAGCGGACCGGAAACGCGTCTATGCCCGACCGCTGCTCGAACAAGACTCCACATAAATATATAATAATAGCGTTTTGTTTAATCCTGTCAACCTTGTAGCACCAGTAAGTACCATATAGCTCTACTGATTGTACATTTACTTTGTATGACTTAACATATGTATTCGAGATTTTGCACAGCGGCAATCATAATTCTTGTTTATGGGCGAATTAGTTATTAAGTAACCCACAAAACACACACCCACTTTCAAATAAATGGTCCTGGGCATGATTTACTTTCCTTTGAAGTTTTAAAAGTTGGACCTATTTTTGGTTTACAAGACCGGGACCCTCACACAGAAGGCAAGAAGCTCTACTGACTGAGCTATGGGACTATCGAAGCAGTTAGTATTTGTTTACAACAATTGGTCTTTCATTTAGCAAGGTTTTCACTTTGCATGGAGTCACCTTTAGTTCAGTTCTGTTTAGACAAGCTTTTTAGCTCCCGCGCTATCCAGCGTAAAATACCTTCATCGAAGAACGACTTCGTTGGGCCACCTGGTACATATTGACAGTTTAGAAACTTATCACAATCTTAGTCCCGGATATGCTCCGAAAAGAACACATTTCTTTTTTTCATATAATGACCTTCAACTCAGATGCATGATTTCAACGTCAGATTATAATTTCAGTGTGAATAAAAAAAGACTTGGTATCTGAAGTCAGTACTCTAATAATAATGAAAAATAAAACATTTTAGAAAACTTGGATAATGAAAAATAAAAATCAGAAATTTTATAAGAATGGAAACTGCTGAGAATAAGTGAAATAAGACAAAATCCTTTGTACTCAAAATGTTTGGATCCATTATTGGGCGCTGCAATGCATCGGTGACCATAAAAGAACATAAATGAATTCCGAACCCTGCATATACTCCACTGAGTTCTGGAAATAATTTCTAACATTAAGCAATACACATTTTGACTACTCTCCTTCTGTGTAGAATTGTTTGTGACAGGAATATCACCAAGTTTTATTAGCAGGATTATTGGCAGAGAGTATTTTTAGCCCTGTTTTTAAGGCTAAATTATGCCTCACAGTGTTCAAAGCATTACAATTCATAGTTTGCGAAGATTAGGTTGCTTTATTATATAAATAACCTTTCACAATTGTTACGCTCCCATTGTCCTAGCAACACCATTTCCCTATCAATATTTATATGTTTGCATTCATTGCACGTACACTAGTGGATAGAGCCAGCACGTATTGGTGTTCACTGTCTCGGAATCGCGGTCAGAATGGTGGAATTCTTCGAAATCAGAGTGTTTTATTCATACGGACAAGCTTGGATGCCACATACACTCATTTGAAAATGATGCAGTAATTTGTATCACAAATTATTTAAATGTAAAGAATGATTATAGTATGAATATGCATTTTTGTGTGACATTGATTTGAGATGTTTGTTGATTGTAATTATTGTTGAGAAGTGGGTCTATACTGCCTTACTGAAACTGACAGTAATAGCGTGCAATAATGCAGCGAGGGGGTGAGCTGTTTATCATTATTAGAGACGAGGAAGTTACGTAATGTTGGCGCGTTTTTTCTTTAGAATTTGCTGGAACATTATACCTAGAGCATATGTATTCATAATTTTCATTGGATATAAAAATAGACGCTAATATTGGCGCGTTTTATTAGCCAATTGCAGCTCAGTTATAATCTTTAGGCATATCGGGGTGTAGGAGTATAAAAAGGGCTAGGTTAGAGATAGACCCCGTCAGTTCGTCGAAAATATTTGTATGATACACGTCGCCTTCAGTCCTTCAGTTCAGCAGAAAATATTTGTAAAGTACACGTCGGCTATCGATTCACAAGTTACGCGTAGCAGAGTTATGAAAAATCTAAAGTGTTGTAAAGTTAATTATACAAAAAAGTTGAAGTACGCGAATTAAAAATGATCAGTAAATAAGTTGTTATAACAGTTTCAGTTTGGTGAGTGTCAAGATCAATGTGTAAATGTGATAGTGACTGTGTTCGACAATAAAAGTGTAAAACAAATTCCTTCATCAGTGTTATCTTTGGATAAAAGATTCCTTTCCGTTTACACAACCTGTATAAAGAGATGTGCTCGACCAAAAAGATCATAGCTAGCCGGAGGACAGTAAACCAAAATTAAATAAAATAACAGTAGCATTCTTTCAAACGAACACTAATACTACCGCAAATTGCTAACACCAGATGAAGCTACAAACCTAACAAAGAATCACGTCACAAAATGGCTTCACCACGCGGAGTAAACACACATACACAAATAACATTATAAAGTATACCACATCATATTGGCTACCACAACGTGGGGCTACAATAATGTTAAATAAATAACATTAATTATAACACTACAAATTGGCTCCCAAACGTGGGGCTCAACAAATAAACATTAGAAGTATACCGCACCAAAACGTAGATGCCAAACTGATGCATATCACTTAGTAAATGGGCTTATGAGAACTTATTGGTTAGTTTTTAAGCCTCCGCTCTGTTTATAGAAATAAAGTACAAATTTCTCTAGTTAAAGTCACGTAGAAACCTTGCTTGTAATTTAAACTACCTAATGCTGCATAGTTTTTTTATAAAGCTTTTAATCTGTTTTCCAGCAACTGGGTGATCTGATGACGCCGTTAGTACATTGAGGAATATGCTGTAACGCGATTGTGACTTTAGGATGACGGCCGGGGGTGTTGCTAATTATTCCTAATAGGAGATAAAATAATGTGATTAGTGAATTACTATTCACTTTTGTGTTTGAGTCAGTACTTTTAACACTTAAATGATTTCAGACTAATTATATAATATAAAATATAATAACATCCCGCCTTAAAGCAATATGTGTACAAATAACATACAAAAGTATGTAACAGTCATTGTATTAATGTTTATATTATTATGTACATGTTCAATAATGCTATATGAATGTATTATGTATTTTAATAATGTAGGAGCTGTGAGAATAATAGGTTAAAAGTTGCTAACAGTGAGGTAACAATGAGGTAACCTTGAGGCAATAATGAATTACAAAGTTTAATAACACCACTAGTAGCTCTTGGAAACAATAATGTAATTATTGAGATAGTTTATAAAATAGTCAATAAACAACGAGAAAAAAGCTTAAGTTAAATAAATGTATTCTATCGAAGTAGGATTAGCCAATCAGAAACTGAAATGGGCAAATTGCACAAACTCAGAAGTTATTTGCTTGTAGACAGCGTTTCCGGACGCGGACGCGTCCTCGAGAAGTTTAATACGTATTCAGTGTGAGACGAAAATAATTTACATGTTAAAAGTGCAAGTAATTAATAAAATAATCTCACACCTCTCTACATCAGTGAAGTGTTATTTAAATCGTGTCAAGCATTAATAAAAGGAGTGAGGTCAAATTATAATCTGTGTAAGCCTACATTTTTCAGTCGCACACGCCTTGTTAAGAAATTCATGTCTCTAAAAAGTAAATACTGACGCAGCCGAGGCAAACATAAATATATATAATATTATAGAAGCATTCAAAATACAAAGTTGATTTTTAAACTTGGGGCAAAGGCCACCGGAAAGTAAATTTGGGGCGAAGGCTACCCGAAACTTCTTACCATACGTGCGGTTGCAACTACTTCAAGGTCGGCTCCCCAACAGTTGAAATAAAATACAACTCCTCTTAAAATAAACAACCTTCTCATGCTTCATTCACCTTTAACGTAGTATTGGGAGGTACGATGGCATTTTCTTCAGCTCCCGAAAGTAAACAGGATACGTTTACTTTGCAACTGGATACGTTCACAAGAAGTATGGCGCGGAGTACCCGAGATCACGGATTCAAACCCGGCGGAGGGCGATAGATTTTTTCGGGCGTAAGAATCCCTAGCATGGCTACCTTCGGAAGGTAAGTAAAGCCGGTGGTCCCGTGTCGTAGATTTATGGCACCTAAAAGAACCTCAAGTCTGATAAAGGGATCTCTGAGCAAAGTCTTTGGTCTTTCAAGCCCAATATGAAATGGGTCTCTAAGAAACACAGCAGTTGTAAAGCATCCATAAGTAGAACTCAATTTAATTTTTTTCCAAACTCACTCAAGTTCTGTGACTGTGTAAAGTAAACGTTGTTGTCTACACGATATATCTCCGTGTAACTTTATATAGAAGCCGTCGTCTTTCTCATGGTGTTGCCATGTTGTGTTGCCATGCTAGCCTCTAGTTCCCGAGGTCGCGGGTTCAAACCCGGCAGAGGGCAATGGATTTTTTTCGGGCGTAAAAATTCTTTCCATGGCTTTCTTCGGAAGGGTGGTGGTCCCGTGTCGTAGATTTACGGCACGTAAAAGAACCCTCAAGCCTGATAAAGATTCCTCTTAGAAAAATTAGCGTCTTTTACGCCCAATATAGAACGGGCAGCCATGGACCACAGCAGTTAAAGAGTGTCCATAAATAAAACTCAATTTAATTTGACGAAGTATCGCCACGTGCATTGTTGATGTACAAACTAATTTTTGACCCGGAAAGGTTTTAATAACTTTCAATAATATACCAAATGTATTTTTACAATGCAGTTAATAAACAATTCGCAGTTTCTTACCTACATTCTGAAACGGCAACTCTAGGCCGGGCCCGAGAACTGTAATTATAGATAATTTATTAACTAACTTTTATTGATGTTAAATCATACTATGTAAATATCTTTTTCTCATACTGCTTGTATATTTTAAGAAGGGTGATTTAACGTTATGTATCTATCTAGGTTACTAATATTAGTAGAGTTATAAATGGTTTAATGTAAATAGTTTAAGCGCTGTGTTAAGATACTGTCCACGACGAAATGTTTTAGCTACAGGAATAGTGCTTTCGAAGGCAGAAAACCTAGTTTTATGACATCTCTTTGGTCGTTGGGCCATTATTCCTACAGCGAGGGTGTAGCGTCTTTGTTCCTTTATTTGATAATTCGCCGTGACCAAGTGAGAGAGACAGATAGCTTAACGGTAAATGTAGGAAAAGCCGCGATTTATATTAAACTTGGACCAATGAGATCCATGGAAGTTTATACGAAATAGTTAGACGCGTCCAGTGGCGCTAAAAACGGACCAATAGGAAAGGAAGCAGCCTCAGTATCCTGAGACTATAAATGGATCTGTTTGGAGCAAATTCGAGGCAGTTTTTCAGGACAGTTTTTGTCATGTGTGGTCAGGGAGAGATGCTGCAGGATGTGTGAGATATCGCGCCAAAAAGGGAATCAAGACAGTTTTAGAAACACACCTAAGATCCGCTACTCGTAAGGAGATAATAAGCATATTTAAACTTCGTGTCATATCCGCGCCGCATTTTAACAGCGGTGGACAGTATTTTATGGCGACAATACCAGTGTTGTATACTACGAGTGTTAATTAAATAAAAAGAAACGGCAGTGTCATCTTCTCATAACCAAAGCACGTCTATGTCTTCCTATATCACCACCCGAGATCTACGCTTTCCTTTACCGAGGATAAGTCCATGCTCCTATATAGTTTAAAGAAAACTACTCCAACTAGCCGAGGATAAAATTGAAGAGAACCAGCACACTGTGAACTTCTGGAACCAACGGGAGAAGCATCAAGGTAAGCCTAAAGCAACGGACGAAGGAGGTGACTGCCGCAATTCTACATCTTTGTACTTTATAACAATTCACGGTACTGATTTGGTGTGAGGAAACGTATTGAATTATAGGTTAATACTTACAAAAAAGGAGGTTTCTTAATATGCAAGGTTTTCCTTGGAAGCTGTGGAGTTGTATCATGTAGTAGTTATTGCTTGAACGAGGTCATTCGGCCTCCCTCACAACCTTCCTTGGCGACATTTTGTCCTGAGCGTTGCCAACCAAAGAAAATGTGACGAAATGCGAGTTAGTCGTGCACATCCTACGGCTAAGCCTCCACTTCTAAAGGATATGATTTGGCCACGCTTTGCGGCTTAGTTCCCTCAATAATGGGCTACGCTAGAGCCAGGCCATCAATGTGGTAACGCTCCCATGATGCTTCGAGTGGGATGCATGAGATGTGACTTGTGTGCGTGGGTAATATGGAACAAATAACAAACATTCGACAACAATGTAAAAAATATGTAAACTGCAACGTCCAGTAGTCTTCATAATGTGCTATGGCACTATAAAAGTGGGTATACGCAAATAGATTTGCATTTGTTTCGGCACGATGATGTAACCTTAGCCGTATCCAGGATTTACATGACGTGAGGTTTGAAACTTATCATTTGATCTCTTCAGATATTAAGTACTAATATAAAACATTGGCTATACGAGGCGGTTTATACAAATATTACATAATAAGATTTTAAATTTAACGTTTGAAATTAACTGATCGCTTTATAAAATATTTGAAACAATGATACCTACCTCAAAGTCTTAGTGTCACATCCTCGAAAGTTCCTGGACTTAAATACACAATAAACTATTCATCCGATTTACCTTCCTACACGAACGGAAACGCGCGCGCACAGACACACACACACACACTCCCACCTCTCCCTCTCTCTCTCGCACCATTAAAATGCCCTTTCTGGGTTCAGGGATCTCAAAACCTGCATTTTCTGTGAAATTCCTATATCTAATATTTGGGTAGAATAAAACACCTAAGCATTGGAAAAAGTATAAGCACACTATTACTTTAAATACCATTTTGGATTATAATCTTTAATGAACATAAAATCGCTAGTCTCCGTAGCGAACGAAAACGGTTCCGCAGAAGCAAAACATCGCGACACCTCAATGTCACGTACTTCGTAACCAATCAGGGGTAGTTTCTGTCGTACTACGTGGCGTAGTGGTTACCATGCTAGCCTCTAGTTCCCGAGGTCGCGGGTTCAAACCCAGTGGAGGGCAATGGGTTTTTTTCGGGCGTAAAAATCCTTAGCCGGAAGGGAAGTAAAGCCGGCGACCCCGTGTCATAGATTTTCGGCACCTCAAACCTGATAAAAAGGCCTCTGAGCAAAATTTCCGGTCTTTAACGCTCAATATGGAATGGGACGCTATGGACCACAGCAGTTAAAAGTGTCCATAAATAAAACTCAATTTAATTTAATTTAATTTAGCTGTAGTCTGAGATTGTGTTTGTGTGAAGTTGCTTGCTGTAAACTTAGAATTCCGAGCTACAAATCGTTTCCGTGGTGTGGATCTCCTCTGTGTAGAGACTCTGAAGAGGAACTCAACATCGAAGTATATGTTATAGACACCTATTGTCCGTGAGGTTGAAGTTGTCGTGTCCCTTTTAGACAGAGAAAGGAATACTCACCATCTCGCTCTCGCTCTATGGTGACGCAGGCAAAGCAGATACACCAGCCAAACAAGCATCAGTGGCGGGATGCCCCTCCTCCTCTCCGACCGGTTGTTGTTCATTCTCCGATTCACCATCAGAGACTTCAAACGAATATTCGTACTCATCTTCCGATTCCGATTCTTCTAAATTTATGACTAATCTGTCCGTAATTTCATCTACCAGACCGTCGTTCTCCCAGTAAAACTGTTCAGTGCTTTGTACATGCTCACACGCCCCTTTTCCAGTTGTCTGGAGTCACTTTTGTAATCGCATTATCAAACCACTTTTAAATGAAATATTATGTTTGGCAACATCGTTCTTGACTTGCGCCCATATAAGTTCTATAGCGTTAAAACCACAGTGATAAGGTGGCAACCGTACTATGGTATGTCCATGCATTTCTGCTAGTGTATCTATTTCATAAACTTTGAAATTGTCTTTTTTCAATTTAATTAGCTCATATAGCACTGGTTTTGTCGCTCGGGGATCAAACTCAATATTTCTATTACGGAGCCATTCCTGCATATGGGATTTGAGTGAAGATGAAGTGGGTGCTTTATTAATTTCTATGGAATGATAAGGGACATTGTCCATAACGATGACACTATTAGAAGGAATGTTAAGTAGCAGTTTATTAACAAACCAATCCTTGAAAATATTGTTATCCATTTCTTCATGGTAGTCTTTACTGGATTTTGACTTAAAAGTTAGCAAGGCATTAGGAATGAACCCTGTTGAACATCCAGCATGTACAACTATAAATCGCTGTCCTTTGCCTATTGGTGTTTTAAGAGGGAAATCATTTTCATCACCGTCACACTTCCACACCTTATTTCTCGTATGGTTTATATTTACCCACGTTTCGTCAAGGTACACTATAGACCTACCAGTAGCCCTCAGTTCCTTCATTCGTCTTAAAAACTGAAATCGTTTAGAAACAATACCCATTCGTTCCATTAAAAAACGTCTTCCTTGCGAATTTTTGCTATAACTGAAATTAAGCTTTCTAAGAATTTTTCTTACCGACCACACGCTTCCTTTCATTAAGTCTTGAACTTTTAAAGCCTCATAAATGTCCTGCAAACTAGGCAGAAAGTCCGTACGATATAGCGAATAGATTGTTCGCTTAATAGCAGCTGTTGTGAATGAGTCTATTTCTGTTTTTTGCGATCTCCTATTCGAGCGCTTCTTTCCTGGAGTTTGCAATCTACCGCCACTAGCTTCAGTATTTTTGTATTCTTTTAAAATTCGCTGGACGGAACGAGCAGAAATACCTGTAGCAGCAGCAGTTCTCTCAACTATACTAGTCACTGAAATAGTCGGCTTTCCACATTTCAACGCGTTACATTCATCACTGAAGAAACTGTGAACTTTGACTACCAATTCCCTACCATCTGATTTTAGAACTTTCCCTCGAGACCCAATTTGAAACAATACAAATACAACCAAAACTACTAGAAAATAATTCAACATTATATCCATATGCTGTAACACTGAAAACATCTTGCGTATCGTGTAAAACACAAAGCTCCAAACTCACAGTCCGCAGCTCATACGCCACTGTAACCTTCAGTCAGCATACAATAGAAGTGGGAGGGATACGAGCTTCTGCGGGTCTGGAATTTCCACAAATCGCAAGAAAGAAGTGGTTGCTGTTCCACCCCTGTGCTAGACAAGGACAGCACTCTGTGTGAGACAAAGACAGTAGAAACCTGCCAAGTTAAACCTCACAGAGAGTAGTAATTCAGTGCAAGCTTTAGATTGCAAAGCGGGATCAGTAAATCTTTCAAAGCTATATTTGATAGTATTTTGATGGCGATTATGTTCAATAATTTGGTTGCGAGTCTCATCCTCAGGTTACACATTGCATGTTATCATACAGTGGCAAAGGTCCATGCAAGAACGACTCAGTGGTCAAGGCGTGGTACGTTGTCAGACTTTCCGCCAAAGCAGGCGAGGTTGTGATGTATAAACCGTTACAGGCAGGTAAATCTTGAAACGCTAAGGTTTCTCGCTTGACAAGGAGAGCACAAAACATCAACAGACTAAACACACTGAATCCCTGCCATTAAAAATTTCGGAGTGGCCCCTACATAATTTCTCGCCGGACCGCGACAACCTAAAGTTCCTTGAATCATCGGGATAGAACACATGATGACGTAGGAGATCACCGCCGACTCGGATAGGGAAACCGCTCTGTAACACAGTTAATTCACAATCGGAGCACAAACGGAAACAGGCGTTAACTCTGACACAAACCCACATGCTGTAACATGCTACGTGTTCAAAGAAATACCAGACGGAAGAAGAACTAACTTGTTTCGACTAACATTGTTTTTGGATTGGATGATAAAATTTAAGCGTCTCCACCAAAGGTCGTTAATGAAAGGTCATCGTGACCATCATGATCTGCTACTGCTAAGTTATGACACTAGCCGTCATCACCTTGTGTAAATAAAAACTTATTTGATAAACTTATTCGACGCCAGAGAACTAAACATGATGGAGAAGTGTACACTGTAAACGAAGTTTTAGTCATTTTAAAACCAATATGGTAAAAGTGAACTGGAAAAACTGTAGGAGCATGGAGAATAATGTAGGCATCTGTTATCAATAGGATATTCACGCCTCGAAAGGATAAGTCTATCGTGGTTAATTCTATTAAAAGTGTGGAGGGATGTTAAAATTGTCTTGCGATCATCTATGTCGATTCTAAAAGCATTATTATTCCATGCCAAATATATGCTCCGAACCCTGAGACGAGTTATACTGCGCTATACCAAAACTGCTCTACATTGTCTTTTGGTGCTAACTCTATTGCTCACCTAGAAACTAATCCTCCTACCGGACCATATGCTTATCGAGGTTATGATGTAGTTCAGATGTTTGTGGAGTACTTACCTTACTTAGCAATTCGAAGAGAAATTTCTGAAGAGAAATAAAAAAACCTTAAAGCTCACAGAATGAAAACAAGAAACTGTCTACATTGTAGTATCTGTGTGGTAAAGAGTTCACGAACCAGAACTGGAAAATAAGAGATCAAAATCATGTAAGTGGCGAATACCGTAGAGGTCTACATAATAAATATAATCTGACATGTAAAATATATTTTATACACCAGTTTTCATGTACAATCTGAGAGGTTATTGTTCAAATTTTATAACTAATTAATTAGGTAGTTTTGCTACTTTGAATACCTATTGTATTACGATGTGTATTTTCTTCTTCTTTGAGAAGTTTTAAAAATGAAGTGATTTACCTAAAGCGAAGGGATTTATGCCATTCACGTGTGTAAAAGAATAATATAATTCTGTAATCAGAAGGAAATTTCATATGACTTTCAAATTATGTGGGGATATTAAAATCAGGCTTATAGACACATCCCGTTTTCTCGCCACAAGCCTAAATAAGCTCTTAAAAATCTAATATCAAATACTAAGGCTACTGAAATACTTTAGTGGAAACAGTTGAATTTGCTTACACGTAAGAGGATATTGTCTATGATAATGTTACTTTATGGAATACTTTGAAGGGGACTCGGCCGAGGGTAGCATGCTGCAATAAATTGAATCAAGCAGAAAATACTGATGTCTATGAGCATGCTAAAAATGAATGAAAACTGTTTAACATCAGAAATTTATGTAGGAGAATATAGCCATTTTTATCTAATTTCAGGTGTACTTCTACTCGCTAATTTTTTTTAACGTTCAGACAGTTTTAAACTCACAAAGTTAATCCTGCACCTTGTTTCATATCTCTTGGACTTACGTGGGATGCTATGCTTCTGTAGTACCGGAATTGAGAATAAGAATTATTATTGGATTATGATTCAGTTTCTCATTGTGGAGTCTGGTACAGTAGGCGGATTGTGTCAAATTTCTATTTATATGCTGAAGCTAACAACATCTACATGGAGCAATTTGATCCTCAGAAACCTTCTTGATTTATCACCTACGAAGACATCGCTCGGTTATGCAGCGTCCTCTAACTTTAGGAGGATATGAAGGATTTCTCCAGACAGTATTGATATTGAAACACTATGGAAAGTGACTCTCTTGGATATGTACTAGAACTTGAATGTGGATTATCCTAAAGACCCCCATGATCTCCATAATGATTTGCCTTTGCCACCTGAGTGTGTCAATTCTAACGAGGCATCCCTATATAAACTAATTGTACACCTTGGAAGTCAGAAGACGCATGTAGTTCATTGCATGGCCTTAACCCCTTAATTCCGGGGTATATATTCCTCTAATATATAAACCGGTTTTCATATCTCTTTCACGGCACCACAACCGAAACTATTCGAATGGCCGTGACTGTTAAGACGAGACGAAATGGACAGGGCAGAAAGCCAAACGTCGCTAGCTGGCATGGTTGGAGCCAGATTGTTTTAGGTATTAAGAACAGATCAGATGATAAGAGGTTAGGTTAGGCTATGTTAGATTAGGTTAGATGCATTCATCATAGAAACTGTGCGTCATACATCATACATGCACATATGCACTGTTATCCTTCTCCAAATGAGGTTTAGATTGTTCACAGATCCTCTCTTGGATGCCTTCAGCTTCCCTGTTTCCTTCTCCTCTCTTCGTATTGCCTAGATTATGCATGACGGCCATCTTGCCCAAAATGGTCTAGTATATCTCTTAATACATCTTCTGTTCAGAATTGTTATTTGTAAGGTTTGTGTATGATGAGCATTTAAAGAAATATACCGACTTATAGTTGGTATGCGCAAAACTAGCTTGGTAAGCATTATTTTTTCTGGTTAACATGGGAAGTAGTGCAATTTCGAAAGCTTAAAAGGCCAAGAGAGGAAGAGAAAGAGAGAGACGAAGTGGAAAGAGGTAGAGGGGTGGAGAAAGAGAGGAGAGTGAGAGGAGGGATTGAGACTTAGGGAGAGCGAGAAACGGAATACAATATCCGCAGGTAAAGGAATAATGTGAGCAGGTTATTCTAATTTATAATATTATTGATCAGCCAGCAAACTTTGACAAATCACATTGATATCCATATATGTTCGTCTGATAACATTTTTTAATTGTTTCATTTGTACAGGCCCTTTAACTTCTTATGGTCATATCAGAGGCCTTTGCTTGAAGAACATCTAATGGGCTTATTGCTCGCTGAAATATAGGGTTTTATCATTATCGCCTTTGGTTTTATCGTTTTTATCTATTAACATACATTTATTCGTCATCCTCCGTGGACTAGTGTTACCGTGCTAGCCTCTGATTCCCAAGGTCGCAGATTCAAACCCGGCGGAGGGCGATGGATTTTTTCGGGCGTAAAAATCCTTAGCATGGCTTCCTTCGGAAGGGAAGTAAAGCCGGTGGTCCCGTGTCGTAGATTTACGGCACGTAAAAGAACCTCAAGCCTGATAAAGGGGCCTCTGACCAAAATTACCAGTCTTTCACGCCCAATATAGAATGGGGCGCTAAGAACCATAGTAGTTACAGAGCATCCATAAACAAAACTCAATTTCAATTTCACATTTATTCCCACATTAACACTTTCAGAATCTGTGGGTATAGCGCATGACTCTGGTTAGATAAATATTCCTCGCTCCAGCCGGGAATTGAAACGAGGACTTCTGGGTTGAGAAGCCAAAGGATTGACCACTCCACAATAGAGGAAATTTCTGGATTCTTGTAACCACTTAAAGATATACATTTCACTAAGTATTCATAGTTCACACAGCTGAAACTGGCAAGTTTTGACAGAAACAGCGTTTTAGTCCTTGCACTGACATGTTTAAAGGATTGAGATATGAGGCAGAATACTGGTATAAGCATTGTACATTATGCTTCCTGGCGCAGTTTGCTCACAGACGAGGATGGAAAACGGATAAGAGAATCTCATCCCTTCCAGAAAACAAAAACTCCCGGAATTCAATTTACGGTTCCGTAGACAAAAATAATGGATCAAGCTCCTTTGTCTTGTTCTTCCCAACCTCTGTAGAATAAATTTAGTAAAGGCGGCCGGATTTTGAGTGACGTGAATACATTTGCATGCTCTTCTAGGAATACTCTATTGGCTCTCAAAACCTGATGCCAATTCATGTGCATATGAGCTTTTTTGTACTTCTTGTCAGGCGTGTTGCGATAGATTTCCCTTTTGCAGAAGTTTCTCTTCTTTGTAACATAAAGTCATTTTGCGGTTTATTTATAATATAGTTAACTTGATTATAAATCCCATTAAGACTGGGTCTCCATCACGCGATTTATATCAAATCCTAATTCATGCATAAAGATTCGGAGGTGCTTCAATGAAACCTCGCACGATTTCTTGTGGATAAGAAACAAGTAGAAAAATTCTATTTTGCAGTTACATAAAATGTGAATTGTAGTTTGTTCTCATTTGCGACATCTTGAATATATGAAATCAGTATCAGTAGAGACTTCACATAACAAAGTTTTAAAGAGTGTCTTATATATCCATCGACGGATCCCCAGTACATTCTTTGTTTCCGTAACGTTTAGTATTTGCTTGCTTACCACACAGAGTCATTGGATATTGCAAACGCTGTCTCAGATCTTATTAAGAGCTTCCAAGAACTCACTTTTACCAGATCAGTTCTTGCACAATATGCCAAACATCTTATGCTGCTGAATAACAAGGTACCATTGACGTGCATCCACATACCACAGTAAAACTATTCTTCTGAACAGCAGTACAGTACAAACATAGCGAGTAGAAGGAGAAGTGTTTTTACCATAGTAGTTCATGTATTCCGCTGCATAGATGGCATTGTGGTAAGATAAACACTGTAATACATAACAAGAAATGCACTGGTGAACGTAAACAAGAAAATTAGTATCGCTAAATAGTACACTTACACATGCACATTCTCACGATCATTTACAGAAACGCTAGATGATAATGTTACTACTAGAATGTAAAATGACATGAAAGGAAGAAAGTAAAATGTGACTTATACCTTTATACTCACTGTGTTATTATCTATACATTTACGGATCTTACAAAATTTTTCCTGTAAATAAAGAGTTAACTTTTCTGCAAGAATTGTTACAATCTACTTGTGTTTTGTTCTAGAGATAAGAATGTACCCACCAATTATGAAGTCAGTTATTAGCATTTCGACAATTTCCTAGATAATTTTACAGCCTATGTGGGTTGTATTTCCTTTCTCACTTCCTTGGGACGAAAAAAGAGTCAACACTTCATGTGATGTAAAATCAGTTAATGGAGAAGATACAGTACATGTTGCTCACAATAACCAGATCCAGAATCACCACTAATTTGGTTAAAATTGTCACAACAATAAAAAATATATCGCCCCACAAGTTACTTGATTTTGAAAGTTTCTCTGCTGGAACCCTCTCTACTTATGATAAAAACACATAAGATTTAGAGGGGTACGTAAGCTAGAAATCGCTTTACCAGATTTGTGGTCCTTTAATTGTCGTTAAAGTGATATGGAAGGGACATCTGTAGACTTGCCATAGTTTAAACTAATACATGCTTTGAAACGTGTGACTTTTGATTTATTGTATACTATATATCCACTTAATTGATATACTAGAGATTCTTTAGCGACATCTTTCTCAGTCACTTCAGGTAAATTGTATTCCCATTACGGTATATCAGGCAGCTCAATCACAAATTTGTCCTTAATGTTGCTCTCTGCACACTCTTTTATTCTCCTATTGCAGCTTACAGTGTCTTTGCTAATAACCTCGTTTGGTTAATGAATGATGTAATTGCCTCCAAATGATATTGCTGATTTGGTGGGAACATAAATCGAGTGTAACATGTATAACTGGAGAAAATCTATTGTAGAGGGATAATCGATGCAGCTTAGTAAAATTCCAGTGTCTTTCTACTGGGTCTTGATTAAACTTACTTGTGAGTACGTATCTCAATCCATTTCCACACAAATACTCCGTCACCTCCAGTGTAATCTCTTAAAGACTGTAATGTCCTTTCCGTCGCGAAAGTATTGTGCTCTTCCAGCTCGCAAGTACATCGACTTTATTTGAACCTTTGTACAGCCTATTTACAGGTGATGATGAATTTAATATATCTACAAGGCAATTTAGATCTCCGGTGAACTCTTCTGTTTTTCCACTTCCTTCGAATCCCTAAAAGTATATGTGTCAGGAAAAATTTAATGTCATCAGCCACTGGTCGACTAAACAGCCTCACGTTCATATTTTGAAAGTATTCAAATTGATATGAGCTTTCGTAATCTTGGGACAACTCTCATTCCACAAAACTCAGAAGAGGTATCTGTTTCATAAAGCCATCGAATATGCATGACTTCGTTGTTGTAAAAAAGTTCATTTTTATTATGGAAATTATTTCTTATGGATTTAATTATATACATAAAGTCTGAAAAAGTCCAAAGTTGCCTGCTTGTGTCGGTAGGATGGGACACTGAACATTTAACATTATTAGGTATGCCACGTCTTCTCAAGCACTTCCACAATTTCTTGTTAGACCGGCTACCATCCTATGTAAAAGCAAGTATTATAGCAGTGACTCTCTTCTATTTGAATGATAACTTGCATTAAAATTTGTACCAAAATGTCCCCAGGAGTTGCGTTCCTACTTGCCTAGGTAGTAACAGGTTGCATTCCAATTATACAATAAAGGGACATGCTTAAATATCAGGACGTGATTGCGAAAATCACTTTGACCTTAAATTCCATAAATCCACAAACCCATCCACTTTCAAAGATTTAGAAACAAGTCGAATTTCTTCTTTCAACTTTATTTCCTCAAAACTTAGAACTCCACATCGTTCATTTTCCTTCTTGTCCTTTAAAACTTCATATACTGCATCTACAGCAAGAATATTGTCATAATGGCATTTAAGACTTTGATTAACTTTCTTAATGTGATTCTAATGGAAGATGAAGAAGGTCTTGATTTAAGGAATGCCTGTATCCCGTGGGTGACTTTATTCTTAAATGCAGGCTATTTAAAAGTAACTCTTCATGTCTTATGCCTTTCTTTTTAGTTGTCTGCAATTTCTTAAGAATTGTATTAACAACAATTTTTAGTTTTTTATTCAGGTATGTTGTTCCATCAGATTCACTAATATTGCCATTCTTTCCATTTCTTTTCCTTTCAAGCACTTGAACCTTGGCATTCGCTACTTTGAATTTACTTTTTAGTCTAAATTATGTTCGCCCTTTGAGACCGTACATTCTGCCCGTACTGTAAAAGAACATCTGGTCAGTCCTTGCGAACAATGACAAGCAGGTACTTTGCCCCATTCCGACTAGCCAGTCACTTTCTTTTGTAATATATTCCTACGTGCTCAAGACAATACGTATATGGTTTAGCTCGAGTTCGAAGCCTGCGTGTTTTATCTTACATCTCAGACACCAGCGTGGGAAACCTGAACATCTGTGTGTATAAAAAATATAAACTGACCAACCAGGAATAATATAATTATTTCGAAGAGCCAATAAATTCACAGAAATAATATCACGTGACTAGAGAAAGCAAAATCAGAAACGAGAGAAGGGGAAAATCGTGTCATGGCGATTTTAGGTTTTTCTTGGTAACGGAACTCCACAAAAATATCTTCGCGGACCAAGACGTTGCACAGCAGAGAGAGACCCTCCGACGTAACAGTGTATTTAACCTCGAACAAATTACACACTAATGGAGGTCCGACTCACGGCGCGAGATCTTTCAGCAAATAGTAAATTATCGACACGGCGCGACACCGTGTAAGCCTCATCAACCTCATATCTGACGGCCACGGATCGACGAGCGAACATCTCATTACATCACGCGGTGGCGAGTGTTACGACAGATAAAGAATAAATCATATGATACAAAGGAACTACAAGTGTGTTCATGTAACTGAGCAGCCAACCATAGTCAGGGTACCCATTCCTGAGACCATTTGAAGAAAGCTCACGCAAAACCCAGGGAACCTCCCACGCCAAAGAACCTGTCGTAACCTCCTATCCCTCCCGTGTATCCTTAATAACCACAAATTGTGAGACGACGAATGCACCGCCTGACATTGCTGCTTTAATCCCTTCTTTAGTAACTCTACTTTATTACTAAAGTTTCTATCCCTTGGGACGGTAAGATTAGCAAATGGTATATGATATCATTCTGCATTATTCCGATTGTTTTCTAAATCGTATGTTTTTCAGACAGCATTAATTGATATTTACGGGAGTGATATCAGAACTGGCCCCCAAAAACGGGCCGACAAGAATTAAATCAACCAGTTATGGAAAGCGGAAACTCTTCTAAGGTTGCTAAAATTAATAGTAAATAATTTTAAAAAGACGCATATCGTCATGTCTTAAAAGCTGTAGTTTAAAAGCCTGTATACATACTGAGAAGACAGATATTCATTGGCCTTATTTAAATGCGAGAAAAATTGATATTACCAGGGTTGTTTCCAAACCTTCCGAAGCTTCTGAAATTCGTGGTAGCTGTTTAATGTAGGGCATTCAGAATGAAAATTAAGCACTAGCATAATGACGTAAGATTTAACATAAACCTAATGCGATAAAATGTTGTCATTCACATCGACAAATGCAAACATGAACAGCAGCAATCGCAAGTGAGTGTTAAACAGCTGAGCTAATACGGTGGCCTGCAAAGCGACCAACGACAAAAGAGATTATGTCAGGTATTATATATATATATATATATTCCAGTGGTTCTGGCCCGTGATCTTACACAGTTAGAATCAACACATGGCGAAGTAAAATCTTATGAGAGATAGCAGAATGATCACGTGATGAGAATTCTCTCTGTTTGGCTACCTCCTTATGTTTATGTGGACATAAACTTGAAAGGTTGGATCTTGTAAGCTTCTAAGTTTACGTTTAATCCAATGCTTATTTTTATGTTTACTTGATTCATTCAGAATAGTTCCATTACAATTTGCCGGCCCTCGTAGCCGTGGTCGCTGGCATGTACTCGTATAGCTCCGGCGCTCCGCCAAGCTGAGGGTAGCGGGTTTGAGTCCCACCATGGGCGTGGGTGTTTGTGTGTGTTGTGTAAATTCGGTAATGAAAACAGTAACAACATAGTAATCATAAACTGGGTGAAACAAGGGAACTAAAAAAATTACAATACATTTAAGTTTACATAATTCTTACGCTTAATGTCTGTGAATGAGACCCAACGCTATATTATTTTTATATTCATCGGTTTTTGGGGTAGTTAACCCATATAAACACATAAGGGGACACTCCAACAAAATAGTATCTTTAATCGAGGGGCATTTACACTGCTGACTGTAGAAACAGTGATCATGATCGCAGTGCTTGTACTATTGTCGCATGTGATGTTAGACGGACTCGTTTATTTTACATTAATTTGGATCTTAACATTAATATGGCTCATTCTTCTAAATTATAATAGAATCATATTTTACATTTTCTGCCTTAAGCAACTTTCTTAAGATGTGTACGTGACGGGATGTATGTGGGCTACCTCATTTGCGTCATTTCCCATGGAAATTCTTAGAATAATGTTGCCTTTTGCAACATAGAATCGATCACGTGTTTCCGCTCAATCCTACACAATTCCGCTCAATCATACTTATGTATGGCGTCGGCTTACCACAAACAGGATATAGACGTCATTAGGATTGAGTCGGTTCTTGCCTATTTAAGCAAGCGCCTGAGCGCTGCTCGGGGGAGACCGACACATGCTAGACAGGGTCGAATCGCTGCCCGTCAGCATCTTAATCTGCTATCTACAACAAGGAAATTCACGGCTTCATTTTCATCATGGGACGCACTGGACACTTAACGGCGTACGGGATGCACGATGATATTCAACTATAAGAAAACAATGGAATTCATATGAACAGTTCTCATCGCTGATAAAATGACTCTTCAGGTGCATTCTTCAATAGTTAACTGATTACGAGCGCGCACTATCTACGCGGTTTCCGCCGGATTTCCCTGCCGCTGCTGACTTTCTGTGAGGACACATGCACTCGTGTTCCTCTTCTCCTGGCAGTGCGGAAATTCTATAAACATTCCTTGCAGGCGCGTTCGACAAGCATAAACTTGCACTTTTTGGTCCGCCGTTGGACATAGTGCTACAGTGTGTCCTAGACTTACCAGACAATGCAGTGATGTTGTGCCGTGATGGGACTTGTCCTCGCTCGAGCTGGATCTGCGACTCACCTTGTAACCCTCCTTCCTTTTCCATTTCCCCCTATATAATCCTAACGTTTTCTTTTTTCTGCAGCCACGTAATGTATAGTGTTTATTACCTCCATGCAGGCAGGGCTATACTTCATTTTTATAATTGTTATCTGATTTAGCACCTAGCCAGTGTGCTGGGCTGCCTAAGTGCCCTGATGTAACTTTGTATTTCTTTATATCTAATTGTACTTCGCTTTTGTATTCGTTTGTTTTGCAATGTTGGGTACCCCTTTGAACTTCATTTCTGCTCTATTTGTTTTTATAGTTTTTAACGCCACCAGGTGGTGTCATCTTAGAGCAGGGGAGTATTGTCGCATGTGATGTTAGACGGACTCGTTTATTTTACATTAATTTGGATCTTAACATTAATATGGCTCATTCTTATAAATTATAATAGAATCATATTTTACATTTTCTGCCTTAAGCAACTTTCTTAAGATGTGTACGTGACGGGATGTATGTGGGCTACCTCATTTGCGTCATTTCCCATGGAAATTCTTAGAATAATGTTGCCTTTTGCAACATAGAATCGATCACGTGTTTCCGCTCAATCCTACACAATTCCGCTCAATCATACTTATGTATGGCGTCGGCTTACCACAAACAGGATATAGACGTCATTAGGATTGAGTCGGTTCTTGCCTATTTAAGCAAGCGCCTGAGCGCTGCTCGGGGGAGACCGACACATGCTAGACAGGGTCGAATCGCTGCCCGTCAGCATCTTAATCTGCTATCTACAACGATGGGTTCACAGGTCCGTCCACATCACACGACAGGTACTTTCAGGTAAGCTCTTACATGTACTATAGCTTTGTTCCCCCTTCAATGTAAACTCAACATTGCAGGTATCTGAATTTAAGAAACCAAGCAAGTAAGATTAAGCCAAGTTTGAGATGTTCTACCCTGATATCGCTATTCCCCCTATGTCCATCCAGTCATGGATGTGACACTATAGTGTGAGTAGAAGGAGAAGCGAGATCACTTCACTGCTCTTCCATAACATTTGTTTACAATAGCTATCAGGTACGTCCGCCAGATGGCAGGAAACTGTTAGTGTGGCTATTTACAGCGCTGTGTTAATGCTGGTATCTGTTTGTAAGGTGTTGCATTGGAGACTTGTTATGTGCATGGTCGCTGTGCTTGTTACAATGCGGTGAAGTTTAGTTGTTAATCTTAAATTAAATTGAATTTCATTTATGGACGCTCTTTAACTGCTGTGGTTCTTAGCGTCCCATTCTATATTTGGCGTGAAAGATCGGTAATTTTGTTCAGGCTTGAGGTTCTTTTACGTGTTGTAAATCTACAACACGGGACCACCGGCTTTCCTTCCCTTCCAAAGCAAGCCATGCTAAGGATATTTACTCCGAAACAATCCATCGCCCTCCGCCGGGTATGAGGCCGCGACCTCGGGAACTAGAAGCTAGCATGTTAACCACAAAGAACGACATTATCTTGTAGAACCTTTTAGTTTCTAGAAATGAACATGTTTGTGTTTCATGCCTGTTTGTATATCTGGATACGACAAACCTGTAACGTTTTATTAGACCTCAAAAGCAAAACTATTGTTTTCTAGTTGTAAGTGGGAAAGGGCTTTACCAAGAAAGAATATGAGTCTCCCTTACTATAGTCAGGTGTGTGATGCATATTATAACTATCAACACTGCTTCGTCCCCACGAATAGTTTGCAGGTACCTTAGGATTTACCTCGCTAACTCTGCAAATCTTAGAAATAATGGAAATCTATACCAATAGTATAAAGAGAGAAACATTCTATGTATGTATGTGTATGTGTGTATCTATATCTGTATGTGTATGTATGTCTGTATATATAAGTATATGTGTGTGTTTTCTAATGGGTACGCTCTGTAAAAGTACCTAATTCCAATTCATAATTACTAAAATGCTAAAAAGGATTTGCAAAGTGTATACACTAAAATATAAACGCATTGGAGTTATAAAAGAACAAACTTGCAAAGAGGATTTTGTTTTTCACACAGCAAAACAAAAGAGAATCGAATCATTTATACATGCGACACCAATGACAAAACATTTTAATAATCCCCATTCCTGTTATACTTTAGTTCCATTCTACTTATGGTGTAATTGATTCGTTAACACAACACGCTAATCGATTTAATATTATAAAGTGAGAAAATTGCTATGCATAATTATGTATGTATGTATGTATGTATGTATGTATGTATGTATGTATGTATGTATGTATGTATGTATGTATGTATGTATGTAGCGTAATATCAAATACCATTCCACTGATTTTGACAATTCTTTCACAACTGAAAGGCCCTAGTCTTTCTAACAGACTTGGACTAGAGAATAACTTCTAATTTCAATTCATAACTTACTAAAAGACTAGAAAGGACACAAATAGCTTTCGTTGGAGTAGAACATCATTGCTTTGCTACACAGAGAATGCGTATAGAAACTAAAGCCGGTTAATTGCTGTACTCCGCAGACAATGTGTGTAAAAACAAAAGCGGTTGCATTTTATTCCCAGCAATATGTGTACACGCCCAATCTAACGTTTAAGCAAACAGAAGCAGTCGAAAATTTTATAAGGATATGAATTATATGTTGTGTTTATTCCTTTAATTGCTATTTATCAAATACTCCAGATTTGTGTGTAATGAAACAATGCAAAATCCCTGAATAACCTTTATTCTAATGTTATAGATATATGTATTAAAGTTTCTGGATGCCAAAACCTTCCAATAACACCATATAAGATAGTTTTGCTTTATTTCCTTTGTACTTATGCTGTAATCAAGTTCGTCATCAGGACATTATAAATAATTTTATAAAGAGAGAAAAATTTCAACGTTAGAAATCAGTAAACCAATATTCTATAATTAACAACTGAGTGGTGCGGCCGTATCTCCTCCTGTCCGATGTTGTGGTGGTTTTTAAGGCCCGTTGCTCGCGGCTTACCTTGCTGCATCCTCCACCTTGGCTCCAGATGTTCGCAGTATGCTGGTTCTCTGCATTTTTTATCCTCGGCTAGCTGCAGTAATTTCTAAACTATGTGGGAGTATGGACTTTTCCTGGGTAGAAGAAACGTAGATCTCGGGTGGTAAAGGAGAAAATAGGTGTGCTTTCTTTACTAAAAGACGACAGTGCAGCTTCTTTTATTTAGCAACTTCTGATGGTACACAACGCTGATATTTTCGAAGTTAAAACACTGTCCACTGCTGTTGAAACACGGCGCGGATATGACGCGAAGTTTAAATATGCTTATTATATCTCTTTATGCGTAGCGATCCTTATGTGTGTTGGGAAAACTGTCTTAATTCACTTTTGACGCGATATCTCTCAAACATCCTGCAGCATCTCTCCCTGTCTGTAGTTTTGCAAAAGACCAAATGACAAAAGACCTCCAATTTGTTCCTAACAGATCCATTTATAGTCGCAGGCTTCTGGGGATGCTTCCTTTCCTATTCGTCCATTTTTAGCGCCATTCAACGCGTCTCACTATTTCATATCAACTTACAGGGATCTCATTGGTCCAAATTTAACATAAATCTCGGCTTTGCCTAAATTCACCGTTAAGCTTGTTGTCTCTCTCACTTGGTCACGGCGAATTATCGTATAAAGGAACAAAAACTCTACACCCTCGCTGTATGAACAATGCCCCTGCGACCAGAGAGACATCGTAAAACTAGACTTTCTGCCTTCGAAGACACTATTCCTGCAGCTAAGACATTTCGTCGAGGACAGTATTTTAACACAGCGCTTAAATTATTTACATTAAACAATTTTTAACTCCTCTAATATTAGTAACCTAAATACAGACATATCGTTAGATCACCCTTCTTAAACTATACAAGCAGTAAAAGAAAAAGATATGTACATAGCATGATTTAACATCAATAAAAATTAATAAATCAAATTATGTATAATTACATATCTCGGGCTCGGCCTAGAGTTGCCGTTTCAAATTGCCCTGTTCTGGAAAAGAATAAATTTTTCAGCACTTGATACAATTTTTTTTCCAGAATACTTCCTCTGAGTATACAATTTTGTTTGTTTGTTTTGTTTATAGAGAATCATTCGCTATACCTGTTCCTTCACAAGGGTTCTGACAAACCGGCGGTGTTTACACTTGGGTCATTCCCTCATGCTTTGTTGTGGGTTGTTCTTTCTCTCGAGAGTGAAAATCCTTTTAAAAACAGGTTTTCCGAGAGGCATTCTGTCGCACAATACACTTTCACTCACACGAATAACTTGTAGTGCAGACAAATACGCTAATACCCAAATTAAGTTCTAACAATTAAATCTATTTACATACATACAGATAAATAATAGTTATTATGTATTTAGTTATTTACTTATTTCTTTACTTATCGGGTGTATTACCTTTACTACTTGTTCATAGGGTTGGTACCTCCTTTCGAGTAGAACTAACCTGATTATTTTCATTACATTCCTCACCCTTCTCATTCTCTAAACATTTGTACGGTTTGAGCAACTGTTTATGATATCTGCCTACGATCTTCGAATTCTTTATTTCTTGTAACTCAAATGTATCCGAGCCAAAAATGTTAATCATCCGGTATGGACCTTTAAATAAATTTTCCATTCTATGATACCTTTTGTCCCGTACCAATACTAAGTCTCCCAGTTTGATCAACCAGTGCTTTCGGTTCTTTTGGTTAAATTTTTCCTTCCTTTTCTGCGCCTTCTTCGACATTCTTTCAAAAGCTTTCTTAAACATCTCTTCTTCCGTTAGTGTTTTCGGATCTTTAGTTTCTAGTGTCTGTGGTAGTTTCCCTTCAAGTGTTTCCATTAACTTCCCCTTCATCAGCTCAATGGGCTTATAACCGGTAGTAGGGCTCACACTTTCATTTAAAATATTTTCAATACGCTGGTAGTGATTTGCCCAATCGCTGTGTTTTTTATGGGCCTTAATTCTCAAATAAACAGAAATGTCCCGTATTATTCTTTCGCAGGGATTGCTTTGTGGATGGTATTTTGAGCAATGATACAATGTGATTTCGTTTTCTTTTAAGGTGTCTACAAATTTTCTGCTGGTAAATATTGAAGCATTATCACATAAAATTGCCTTCATCTTTCCAAATTGTGGAACATACGAACTTCATTATCTTCCTTAGGCATGCTTCACTTGTAATCTTCCTGACTGGGTAAATTTTCACGAATTTTGAAAATACATCTATTAGCAGTACTATATACCTAAATCCAAATTTACTACTAGGCATCTCAGCATGACAGTCCAAGGTCACTGACATGCCTGGTTTTCTCTTAGGATGGAGTTTGTCTCGTATTCATATTGTAGGTTTAATGGCTTTGCTTTTTGACATTGTAAGCATGTCGAAATTATTCTCCTTACTTTATGATGTAATTTTGGAACATACAGATTTTCTTATCATTAAAGCTGTGCGTTCTGAGCCAGCATGTGCTAAAGCTTAATGAAACGTGTTTATGAGTTCATTCTCCACGTTCTTAGGCATATACGTCTTCCATTTCGGTATTTCGCTGCTATGTAGTTTATATAACACGCCCCCTTTTACCCCTATGTTTCCCTTGATATTTTCAGCTATTTCTGGGGCCTTTTTTTATTAATTTATTTAATTTCTCATCTTGTCGCTGCTGCTCCCCTATTCCTTTTAATTCCTTTATCAGTCTTTTGCTCAAGGTATTTCGATGCTCATTAATGTTACTTCATTTTAGGGCGTTCTATTCTCTCCGGTATTTCACTGTTGTTATGTAACCTAGACAGCAAGTCTCTAAAAACATTTGTTTTTCCTGGAATGTGTTTCACTTCAACATCATACGAAAGAATCTCATGGATGTACCTAGATAATTTAGTGCTCGTAAGCCGACAACGTTTCATAAATGAAATACTCACATGATCTGTGTATATAGTAAACTTCTGTAGATGTATGTATGATCTAAATTTCTGTAGTGCGCAATACACAGCACAGATCTCTAATTCGGTGATCGAAGCATTTTTCTCTGTCTGACTTAAATGTTTTGACGCGGCACTTATCGCAATGATTATCCTCATCCGATTAATTCCTTTTTCTAATAATTTTGAATCTCAGCTATTAGTTCTTCTAGTATAAAATCATTTTTAAGCCCTGTTTCACATTTGCTATTTATTTGAGAATTTTGCGCGCTTAGAATCCGCACCGAGCTCTTGATTGGATCCTGTCTTAGTTTTCCGGGTTATCGACATTAATTGGTGCTCCGCTGGTCTCTTCTACATTTCCCTCTCTCTGGGTTTGCCTATAGTTTCCTCTGATTGCTCTAAAATGTCCCCGGGAAGGTCTCTCTCTCTCCTTTCGTCTCTCTCTGGGTAATTCTCGTCATACCTCTCTCCTACGTCGCTTTCCCTTCGGTCAGAAAAATAATGTTCCCTGGGTCTGTTTTCATTGTTGCTGCCTCTCCTATAGTTAAAACGGCCCCTGTATCTTGGTCTGGTTTGTATAGTATTGATGTGATACTGGTTATCACCTTCCCTCCTGAAGCGGTTATTTTCCCGGTTTCTGTTTCCAGATTGTGGTACGTCGTTCCAATATCTCTCTGGGGTTATAGTTCCCTCTCGCGTTTCCCGTCCAGTTCGCATTCCTTGCATTATCCAATAGTGGTCGAACTGTATATTTTTGTCCGTGGTTCCTACTACTTGTCTCGAATGATGATACCAACTCAATCAATTCGGGAATGGAATTTGGCTTCGCAATGAGTAGGTAATGGTGTATGCGCTTGGATAATGGGGTATAATCATGTTAATGAAATATGGGTGACTCGATTAATCTACTGCTTTTTTGCTTTAGTTAGTAGATAATCTACCACGCTCAGGTTTCCACGTTCGTCGTACTTGCCATTAACTAGGATAGATCTCACCTGGTTCTGAGTATAGTACTCCAATACTTATTCGAAAATGTCCTTCTGAAATACTCAAAATTATTATTCTCCCCCAAAGTCAATCTTACCCATTGAAGAACCCTTTAACGTAAACCTTTACGAACGATTAACATTTTTAGCTCGTCCGGAATTTGCTTTAAACGGAAATACTACTCTAGTTCATTTAGATATTGTTTTGGATTATCAGCCGAGTTTTCCTCGATAGTAGGTACCCCTATCTCATTTAACAAATGGTAGTTTGCATTACTTGCATGGTTCGATGTACATTGGTGCCCTGAATTGAAATTATATGGGTCGGCAGCTGGACTTTGACCTCCATTTGCCTCCCTAAAAGTGGTGCTAGTTTCACTGGGTGAACTATCGTCACTCTGTCTCACACCTATCCCAAGTCTACCAATAGAGCGTTTTAACTCCTTTACACAATTTTCATGTTCTTCAACCCTCTTCACAATTTCATGATGATTTGAGATCTGTTCAGTTATTTTTGACGAAAGTTCATTTATCTTTCCCTGATCCTTCTCTAACACTGTTCTAAATTCTCTGAGCTCCCTCTGGATGTTAGATTCTAAGGTACTTTGTTTTTTTTCTAAAGAAACATTTACAGCTCTTAAGTCATCATCCAATTGCTCCTTTATGGCTAAGCTGGTATCACTTAATTCCGTTTCTGCATCCTCCTTAGGTTTTCTACATCAGTTCTTAGACCTAATTGTCCTGCCTGAATTTCCTGCACTACTTTCCCTTGTTTGCTGAATTTAGAGTCCAGCTGACTTCGTAATCTGGCGACTTGTTCACCTAAATATTCCCTCATCTCCTGAGCTAGCTCCCCTCTCATTTTTCTGTTCTCCTCTCGGACATATTCCCCATTCTGGATTCTCTGCTCATTTAATTTCCCCTCTAAATTCTTATTTTGTGCACTTAAGTTTCTTTCTCAGTCCTTACTCTGTTCATTTAATTTCCCTTCTAAATTCTTATTTTGTTCACTTAATTAAAGTTTTTACTCTGCTCACCTAATTTTCTTTTTAAGTCCTTACTCGGTTCATTTAATTTCCCCTCTAACCTCTGACTTTGTTCGTCTATCTTTGTGCTCACATGTTGAAGGAATATTATCAGCTGGTTCTGACCTGGGTCAATGGCCTGCTTAATTGGTGGTTGCCCTTCCAGCCTAACTTCTAACTCTGCTTCCCCCATACTTCCTCCATCTATTGGTATACTGACAATGGCCTCCCTACTCAGTTCTTCCAAATCTTCCCTTGACCTACTCATGGTTCCGTTAGAAAGATCTACATCCCTAGTAATGACTTCACCCCCTCTCAATAACATGTGTTCACAAATACTGAGTAACTACTCTGCATGACTTTTTGTTTGTTTTGGTATAAATGTTCTAACCTGTAATGATGCGTCCCGGGTTCGAATCCTGGTGAATTTCTAGAAGCGATGTTCTCAGCTGTTTTGTTATCCCACGTAGGTAGACTAGAAGTTCGCGTTGTAATTTTGTTTTGCTGTGTCCCTTTCCTCTGAAGATTCTTCCTCTATGCGTTGTGTGGACTAGTGGTACCGTGCTAGCCTCTAGTTCCCAAGGTCGCGGGTTCAAACCCGGCGGATGGCGATGGATTTTTTCGGGCGTAAAAATCGTTAGCACGGCTTCCTTCGGAAGGGAAGTAAAGCCGGTGGTCCCGTGTCGTAGATTTACGGCACGTAAAAGAACCTCAAGCCTGATAAAGAGGCCTCTGAGCAAAATTACAGGTGTTTCACGCCCAATATAGAATGGGACGCTAAGAACCATAGTAGTTAAAGAGCGTCCATAAATAGAACTCAATTTTTTTTCTATGCGTTGTTTCCTAATCCTCCCTTCGTCTGGTCTTCCCTTCGTGCCCAACAACGTTGGGTGCCAGTTTGCGGCCGTATCTCAACCTGTCCGATGCTATGGTGGATTTTAAGGCCCGTTGCTCGCGGCTTACCTTGCTGCATCCTCCACGTTGGCTTCAGATGTTCGCAGTATGCTGGTTCTCTGCATTTTTTATCCTCGGCTAGCTGCAGTAATTTCTAAACTATGTGGGAGCATGGACTTTTCCTGGGTAGAGGAAACGTAGATCTCGGGTGGTAAAGGAGAAAATAGGTGTGCTTTCGTTACTAAAAGACGACAGTGCAGCTTCTTTTATTTAGCAACTTCTGATGGTACACAACGCTGATATTTTCGAAGTTAAAACACTGTCCACTGCTGTTGAAACACGGCGCGGATATGACGCGAAGTTTAAATATGCTTATTATATCTCTTTATGCGTAGCGATCCTTATGTGTGTTGGGAAAACTGTCTTAATTCACTTTTGACGCGATATCTCTCAAACATCCTGCAGCATCTCTCCCTGTCTGTAGTTTTGCAAAAGACCAAATGACAAAAGACCTCCAATTTGTTCCTAACAGATCCATTTATAGTCGCAGGCTTCTGGGGATGCTTCCTTTCCTATTCGTCCATTTTTAGCGCCATTCAAGGCGTCTCACTATTTCATATCAACTTACAGGGATCTCATTGGTCCAAATTTAACATAAATCTCGGCTTTGCCTAAATTCACCGTTAAGCTTGTTGTCTCTCTCACTTGGTCACGGCGAATTATCGTATAAAGGAACAAAAACTCTACACCCTCGCTGTATGAACAATGCCCCTGCGACCAGAGAGACATCGTAAAACTAGACTTTCTGCCTTCGAAGACACTATTCCTGCAGCTAAGACATTTCGTCGAGGACAGTATTTTAACACAGCGCTTAAATTATTTACATTAAACAATTTTTAACTCCTCTAATATTAGTAACCTAAATACAGACATATCGTTAGATCACCCTTCTTAAACTATACAAGCAGTAAAAGAAAAAGATATGTACATAGCATGATTTAACATCAATAAAAATTAATAAATCAAATTATGTATAATTACATATCTCGGGCTCGGCCTAGAGTTGCCGTTTCAAATTGCCCTGTTCTGGAAAAGAATAAATTTTTCAGCACTTGATACAATTTTTTTTCCAGAATACTTCCTCTGAGTATACAATTTTGTTTGTTTGTTTTGTTTATAGAGAATCATTCGCTATACCTGTTCCTTCACAAGGGTTCTGACAAACCGGCGGTGTTTACACTTGGGTCATTCCCTCATGCTTTATTGTGGGTTGTTCTTTCTCTCGAGATTGAAAATCCTTTTAAAAACAGGTTTTCCGAGAGGCATTCTGTCGCACAATACACTTTCACTCACACGAATAACTTGTAGTGCAGACAAATACGCTAATACCCAAATTAAGTTCTAACAATTAAATCTATTTACATACATACAGATAAATAATAGTTATTATGTATTTAGTTATTTACTTATTTCTTTACTTATCGGGTGTATTACCTTTACTACTTGTTCATAGGGTTGGTACCTCCTTTCGAGTAGAACTAACCTGATTATTTTCATTACATTCCTCACCCTTCTCATTCTCTAAACATTTGTACGGTTTGAGCAACTGTTTATGATATCTGCCTACGATCTTCGAATTCTTTATTTCTTGTAACTCAAATGTATCCGAGCCAAAAATGTTAATCATCCGGTATGGACCTTTAAATAAATTTTCCATTCTATGATACCTTTTGTCCCGTACCAATACTAAGTCTCCCAGTTTGATCAACCAGTGCTTTCGGTTCTTTTGGTTAAATTTTTCCTTCCTTTTCTGCGCCTTCTTCGACATTCTTTCAAAAGCTTTCTTAAACATCTCTTCTTCCGTTAGTGTTTTCGGATCTTTAGTTTCTAGTGTCTGTGGTAGTTTCCCTTCAAGTGTTTCCATTAACTTCCCCTTCATCAGCTCAATGGGCTTATAACCGGTAGTAGGGCTCACACTTTCATTTAAAATATTTTCAATACGCTGGTAGTGATTTGCCCAATCGCTGTGTTTTTTATGGGCCTTAATTCTCAAATAAACAGAAATGTCCCGTATTATTCTTTCGCAGGGATTGCTTTGTGGATGGTATTTTGAGCAATGATACAATGTGATTTCGTTTTCTTTTAAAGTGTCTACAAATTTTCTGCTGGTAAATATTGAAGCATTATCACATAAAATTGCCTTCATCTTTCCAAATTGTGGAACATACGAACTTCATTATCTTCCTTAGGCATGCTTCACTTGTAATCTTCCTGACTGGGTAAATTTTCACGAATTTTGAAAATACATCTATTAGCAGTACTATATACCTAAATCCAAATTTACTACTAGGCATCTCAGCATGACAGTCCAAGGTCACTGACATGCCTGGTTTTCTCTTAGGATGGAGTTTGTCTCGTATTCATATTGTAGGTTTAATGGCTTTGCTTTTTGACATTGTAAGCATGTCGAAATTATTCTCCTTACTTTATGATGTAATTTTGGAACATACAGATTTTCTTATCATTAAAGCTGTGCGTTCTGAGCCAGCATGTGCTAAAGCTTAATGAAACGTGTTTATGAGTTCATTCTCCCCGTTCTTAGGCATATACGTCTTCCATTTCGGTATTTCGCTGCTATGTAGTTTATATAACACGCCCCCTTTTACCCCTATGTTTCCCTTGATATTTTCAGCTACTTCTGGGGCCTTTTTTTATTAATTTATTTAATTTCTGATCTTGTCGCTGCTGCTCCCCTATTCCTTTTAATTCCTTTATCAGTCTTTTGCTCAAGGTATTTCGATGCTCATTAATGTTACTTCATTTTAGGGCGTTCTATTCTCTCCGGTATTTCACTGTTGTTATGTAACCTAGACAGCAAGTCTCTAAAAACATTTGTTTTTCCTGGAATGTGTTTCACTTCAACATCATACGAAAGAATCTCATGGATGTACCTAGATAATTTAGTGCTCGTAAGCCGACAACGTTTCATAAATGAAATACTCACATGATCTGTGTATATAGTAAACTTCTGTAGATGTATGTATGATCTAAATTTCTGTAGTGCGCAATACACAGCACAGATCTCTAATTCGGTGATCGAAGCATTTTTCTCTGTCTGACTTAAATGTTTTGACGCGGCACTTATCGCAATGATTATCCTCATCCGATTAATTCCTTTTTCTAATAATTTTGAATCTCAGCTATTAGTTCTTCTAGTATAAAATCATTTTTAAGCCCTGTTTCACATTTGCTATTTATTTGAGAATTTTGCGCGCTTAGAATCCGCACCGAGCTCTTGATTGGATCCTGTCTTAGTTTTCCGGGTTATCGACATTAATTGGTGCTCCGCTGGTCTCTTCTACATTTCCCTCTCTCTGGGTTTGCCTATAGTTTCCTCTGATTGCTCTAAAATGTCCCCGGGAAGGTCTCTCTCTCTCCTTTCGTCTCTCTCTGGGTAATTCTCGTCATACCTCTCTCCTACGTCGCTTTCCCTTCGGTCAGAAAAATAATGTTCCCTGGGTCTGTTTTCATTGTTGCTGCCTCTCCTATAGTTAAAACGGCCCCTGTATCTTGGTCTGGTTTGTATAGTATTGATGTGATACTGGTTATCACCTTCCCTCCTGAAGCGGTTATTTTCCCGGTTTCTGTTTCCAGATTGTGGTACGTCGTTCCAATATCTCTCTGGGGTTATAGTTCCCTCTCGCGTTTCCCGTCCAGTTCGCATTCCTTGCATTATCCAATAGTGGTCGAACTGTATATTTTTGTCCGTGGTTCCTACTACTTGTCTCGAATGATGATACCAACTCAATCAATTCGGGAATGGAATTTGGCTTCGCAATGAGTAGGTAATGGTGTATGCGCTTGGATAATGGGGTATAATCATGTTAATGAAATATGGGTGACTCGATTAATCTACTGCTTTTTTGCTTTAGTTAGTAGATAATCTACCACGCTCAGGTTTCCACGTTCGTCGTACTTGCCATTAACTAGGATAGATCTCACCTGGTTCTGAGTATAGTACTCCAATACTTATTCGAAAATGTCCTTCTGAAATACTCAAAATTATTATTCTCCCCCAAAGTCAATCTTACCCATTGAAGAACCCTTTAACGTAAACCTTTACGAACGATTAACATTTTTAGCTCGTCCGGAATTTGCTTTAAACGGAAATACTACTCTAGTTCATTTAGATATTGTTTTGGATTATCAGCCGAGTTTTCCTCGATAGTAGGTACCCCTATCTCATTTAACAAATGGTAGTTTGCATTACTTGCATGGTTCGATGTACATTGGTGCCCTGAATTGAAATTATATGGGTCGGCAGCTGGACTTTGACCTCCATTTGCCTCCCTAAAAGTGGTGCTAGTTTCACTGGGTGAACTATCGTCACTCTGTCTCACACCTATCCCAAGTCTACCAATAGAGCGTTTTAACTCCTTTACACAATTTTCATGTTCTTCAACCCTCTTCACAATTTCATGATGATTTGAGATCTGTTCAGTTATTTTTGACGAAAGTTCATTTATCTTTCCCTGATCCTTCTCTAACACTGTTCTAAATTCTCTGAGCTCCCTCTGGATGTTAGATTCTAAGGTACTTTGTTTTTTTTCTAAAGAAACATTTACAGCTCTTAAGTCATCATCCAATTGCTCCTTTATGGCTAAGCTGGTATCACTTAATTCCGTTTCTGCATCCTCCTTAGGTTTTCTACATCAGTTCTTAGACCTAATTGTCCTGCCTGAATTTCCTGCACTACTTTCCCTTGTTTGCTGAATTTAGAGTCCAGCTGACTTCGTAATCTGGCGACTTGTTCACCTAAATATTCCCTCATCTCCTGAGCTAGCTCCCCTCTCATTTTTCTGTTCTCCTCTCGGACATATTCCCCATTCTGGATTCTCTGCTCATTTAATTTCCCCTCTAAATTCTTATTTTGTGCACTTAAGTTTCTTTCTCAGTCCTTACTCTGTTCATTTAATTTCCCTTCTAAATTCTTATTTTGTTCACTTAATTAAAGTTTTTACTCTGCTCACCTAATTTTCTTTTTAAGTCCTTACTCGGTTCATTTAATTTCCCCTCTAACCTCTGACTTTGTTCGTCTATCTTTGTGCTCACATGTTGAAGGAATATTATCAGCTGGTTCTGACCTGGGTCAATGGCCTGCTTAATTGGTGGTTGCCCTTCCAGCCTAACTTCTAACTCTGCTTCCCCCATACTTCCTCCATCTATTGGTATACTGACAATGGCCTCCCTACTCAGTTCTTCCAAATCTTCCCTTGACCTACTCATGGTTCCGTTAGAAAGATCTACATCCCTAGTAATGACTTCACCCCCTCTCAATAACATGTGTTCACAAATACTGAGTAACTACTCTGCATGACTTTTTGTTTGTTTTGGTATAAATGTTCTAACCTGTAATGATGCGTCCCGGGTTCGAATCCTGGTGAATTTCTAGAAGCGATGTTCTCAGCTGTTTTGTTATCCCACGTAGGTAGACTAGAAGTTCGCGTTGTAATTTTGTTTTGCTGTGTCCCTTTCCTCTGAAGATTCTTCCTCTATGCGTTGTGTGGACTAGTGGTACCGTGCTAGCCTCTAGTTCCCAAGGTCGCGGGTTCAAACCCGGCGGATGGCGATGGATTTTTTCGGGCGTAAAAATCGTTAGCACGGCTTCCTTCGGAAGGGAAGTAAAGCCGGTGGTCCCGTGTCGTAGATTTACGGCACGTAAAAGAACCTCAAGCCTGATAAAGAGGCCTCTGAGCAAAATTACAGGTGTTTCACGCCCAATATAGAATGGGACGCTAAGAACCATAGTAGTTAAAGAGCGTCCATAAATAGAACTCAATTTTTTTTCTATGCGTTGTTTCCTAATCCTCCCTTCGTCTGGTCTTCCCTTCGTGCCCAACAACGTTGGGTGCCAGTTTGCGGCCGTATCTCAACCTGTCCGATGCTATGGTGGATTTTAAGGCCCGTTGCTCGCGGCTTACCTTGCTGCATCCTCCACGTTGGCTTCAGATGTTCGCAGTATGCTGGTTCTCTGCATTTTTTATCCTCGGCTAGCTGCAGTAATTTCTAAACTATGTGGGAGCATGGACTTTTCCTGGGTAGAGGAAACGTAGATCTCGGGTGGTAAAGGAGAAAATAGGTGTGCTTTCGTTACTAAAAGACGACAGTGCAGCTTCTTTTATTTAGCAACTTCTGATGGTACACAACGCTGATATTTTCGAAGTTAAAACACTGTCCACTGCTGTTGAAACACGGCGCGGATATGACGCGAAGTTTAAATATGCTTATTATATCTCTTTATGCGTAGCGATCCTTATGTGTGTTGGGAAAACTGTCTTAATTCACTTTTGACGCGATATCTCTCAAACATCCTGCAGCATCTCTCCCTGTCTGTAGTTTTGCAAAAGACCAAATGACAAAAGACCTCCAATTTGTTCCTAACAGATCCATTTATAGTCGCAGGCTTCTGGGGATGCTTCCTTTCCTATTCGTCCATTTTTAGCGCCATTCAACGCGTCTCACTATTTCATATCAACTTACAGGGATCTCATTGGTCCAAATTTAACATAAATCTCGGCTTTGCCTAAATTCACCGTTAAGCTTGTTGTCTCTCTCACTTGGTCACGGCGAATTATCGTATAAAGGAACAAAAACTCTACACCCTCGCTGTATGAACAATGCCCCTGCGACCAGAGAGACATCGTAAAACTAGACTTTCTGCCTTCGAAGACACTATTCCTGCAGCTAAGACATTTCGTCGAGGACAGTATTTTAACACAGCGCTTAAATTATTTACATTAAACAATTTTTAACTCCTCTAATATTAGTAACCTAAATACAGACATATCGTTAGATCACCCTTCTTAAACTATACAAGCAGTAAAAGAAAAAGATATGTACATAGCATGATTTAACATCAATAAAAATTAATAAATCAAATTATGTATAATTACATATCTCGGGCTCGGCCTAGAGTTGCCGTTTCAAATTGCCCTGTTCTGGAAAAGAATAAATTTTTCAGCACTTGATACAATTTTTTTTCCAGAATACTTCCTCTGAGTATACAATTTTGTTTGTTTGTTTTGTTTATAGAGAATCATTCGCTATACCTGTTCCTTCACAAGGGTTCTGACAAACCGGCGGTGTTTACACTTGGGTCATTCCCTCATGCTTTATTGTGGGTTGTTCTTTCTCTCGAGATTGAAAATCCTTTTAAAAACAGGTTTTCCGAGAGGCATTCTGTCGCACAATACACTTTCACTCACACGAATAACTTGTAGTGCAGACAAATACGCTAATACCCAAATTAAGTTCTAACAATTAAATCTATTTACATACATACAGATAAATAATAGTTATTATGTATTTAGTTATTTACTTATTTCTTTACTTATCGGGTGTATTACCTTTACTACTTGTTCATAGGGTTGGTACCTCCTTTCGAGTAGAACTAACCTGATTATTTTCATTACATTCCTCACCCTTCTCATCTCTAAACATTTGTACGGTTTGAGCAACTGTTTATGATATCTGCCTACGATCTTCGAATTCTTTATTTCTTGTAACTCAAATGTATCCGAGCCAAAAATGTTAATCATCCGGTATGGACCTTTAAATAAATTTTCCATTCTATGATACCTTTTGTCCCGTACCAATACTAAGTCTCCCAGTTTGATCAACCAGTGCTTTCGGTTCTTTTGGTTAAATTTTTCCTTCCTTTTCTGCGCCTTCTTCGACATTCTTTCAAAAGCTTTCTTAAACATCTCTTCTTCCGTTAGTGTTTTCGGATCTTTAGTTTCTAGTGTCTGTGGTAGTTTCCCTTCAAGTGTTTCCATTAACTTCCCCTTCATCAGCTAAATGGGCTTATAACCGGTAGTAGGGCTCACACTTTCATTTAAAATATTTTCAATACGCTGGTAGTGATTTGCCCAATCGCTGTGTTTTTTATGGGCCTTAATTCTCAAATAAACAGAAATGTCCCGTATTATTCTTTCGCAGGGATTGCTTTGTGGATGGTATTTTGAGCAATGATACAATGTGATTTCGTTTTCTTTTAAAGTGTCTACAAATTTTCTGCTGGTAAATATTGAAGCATTATCACATAAAATTGCCTTCATCTTTCCAAATTGTGGAACATACGAACTTCATTATCTTCCTTAGGCATGCTTCACTTGTAATCTTCCTGACTGGGTAAATTTTCACGAATTTTGAAAATACATCTATTAGCAGTACTATATACCTAAATCCAAATTTACTACTAGGCATCTCAGCATGACAGTCCAAGGTCACTGACATGCCTGGTTTTCTCTTAGGATGGAGTTTGTCTCGTATTCATATTGTAGGTTTAATGGCTTTGCTTTTTGACATTGTAAGCATGTCGAAATTATTCTCCTTACTTTATGATGTAATTTTGGAACATACAGATTTTCTTATCATTAAAGCTGTGCGTTCTGAGCCAGCATGTGCTAAAGCTTAATGAAACGTGTTTATGAGTTCATTCTCCACGTTCTTAGGCATATACGTCTTCCATTTCGGTATTTCGCTGCTATGTAGTTTATATAACACGCCCCCTTTTACCCCTATGTTTCCCTTGATATTTTCAGCTACTTCTGGGGCCTTTTTTTATTAATTTATTTAATTTCTGATCTTGTCGCTGCTGCTCCCCTATTCCTTTTAATTCCTTTATCAGTCTTTTGCTCAAGGTATTTCGATGCTCATTAATGTTACTTCATTTTAGGGCGTTCTATTCTCTCCGGTATTTCACTGTTGTTATGTAACCTAGACAGCAAGTCTCTAAAAACATTTGTTTTTCCTGGAATGTGTTTCACTTCAACATCATACGAAAGAATCTCATGGATGTACCTAGATAATTTAGTGCTCGTAAGCCGACAACGTTTCATAAATGAAATACTCACATGATCTGTGTATATAGTAAACTTCTGTAGATGTATGTATGATCTAAATTTCTGTAGTGCGCAATACACAGCACAGATCTCTAATTCGGTGATCGAAGCATTTTTCTCTGTCTGACTTAAATGTTTTGACGCGGCACTTATCGCAATGATTATCCTCATCCGATTAATTCCTTTTTCTAATAATTTTGAATCTCAGCTATTAGTTCTTCTAGTATAAAATCATTTTTAAGCCCTGTTTCACATTTGCTATTTATTTGAGAATTTTGCGCGCTTAGAATCCGCACCGAGCTCTTGATTGGATCCTGTCTTAGTTTTCCGGGTTATCGACATTAATTGGTGCTCCGCTGGTCTCTTCTACATTTCCCTCTCTCTGGGTTTGCCTATAGTTTCCTCTGATTGCTCTAAAATGTCCCCGGGAAGGTCTCTCTCTCTCCTTTCGTCTCTCTCTGGGTAATTCTCGTCATACCTCTCTCCTACGTCGCTTTCCCTTCGGTCAGAAAAATAATGTTCCCTGGGTCTGTTTTCATTGTTGCTGCCTCTCCTATAGTTAAAACGGCCCCTGTATCTTGGTCTGGTTTGTATAGTATTGATGTGATACTGGTTATCACCTTCCCTCCTGAAGCGGTTATTTTCCCGGTTTCTGTTTCCAGATTGTGGTACGTCGTTCCAATATCTCTCTGGGGTTATAGTTCCCTCTCGCGTTTCCCGTCCAGTTCGCATTCCTCGCATTATCCAACAGTGGTCGAACTGTATATTTTTGTCCGTGGTTCCTACTACTTGTCTCGAATGATGATACCAACTCAATCAATTCGGGAATGGAATTTGGCTTCGCAATGAGTAGGTAATGGTGTATGCGCTTGGATAATGGGGTATAATCATGTTAATGAAATATGGGTGACTCGATTAATCTACTGCTTTTTTGCTTTAGTTAGTAGATAATCTACCACGCTCAGGTTTCCACGTTCGTCGTACTTGCCATTAACTAGGATAGATCTCACCTGGTTCTGAGTATAGTACTCCAATACTTATTCGAAAATGTCCTTCTGAAATACTCAAAATTATTATTCTCCGCCAAAGTCAATCTTACCCATTGAAGAACCCTTTAACGTAAACCTTTACGAACGATTAGCATTTTTAGCTCGTCCGGAATTTGCTTTAAACGGAAATACTACTCTAGTTCATTTAGATATTGTTTTGGATTATCAGCCGAGTTTTCCTCGATAGTAGGTACCCCTATCTCATTTAACAAATGGTAGTTTGCATTACTTGCATGGTTCGATGTACATTGGTGCCCTGAATTGAAATTATATGGGTCGGCAGCTGGACTTTGACCTCCATTTGCCTCCCTAAAAGTGGTGCTAGTTTCACTGGGTGAACTATCGTCACTCTGTCTCACACCTATCCCAAGTCTACCAATAGAGCGTTTTAACTCCTTTACACAATTTTCATGTTCTTCAACCCTCTTCACAATTTCATGATGATTTGAGATCTGTTCAGTTATTTTTGACGAAAGTTCATTTATCTTTCCCTGATCCTTCTCTAACACTGTTCTAAATTCTCTGAGCTCCCTCTGGATGTTAGATTCTAAGGTACTTTGTTTTTTTCTAAAGAAACATTTACAGCTCTTAAGTCATCATCCAATTGCTCCTTTATGGCTAAGCTGGTATCACTTAATTCCGTTTCTGCATCCTCCTTAGGTTTTCTACATCAGTTCTTAGACCTAATTGTCCTGCCTGAATTTCCTGCACTACTTTCCCTTGTTTGCTGAATTTAGAGTCCAGCTGACTTCGTAATCTGGCGACTTGTTCACCTAAATATTCCCTCATCTCCTGAGCTAGCTCCCCTCTCATTTTTCTGTTCTCCTCTCGGACATATTCCCCATTCTGGATTCTCTGCTCATTTAATTTCCCCTCTAAATTCTTATTTTGTGCACTTAAGTTTCTTTCTCAGTCCTTACTCTGTTCATTTAATTTCCCTTCTAAATTCTTATTTTGTTCACTTAATTAAAGTTTTTACTCTGCTCACCTAATTTTCTTTTTAAGTCCTTACTCGGTTCATTTAATTTCCCCTCTAACCTCTGACTTTGTTCGTCTATCTTTGTGCTCACATGTTGAAGGAATATTATCAGCTGGTTCTGACCTGGGTCAATGGCCTGCTTAATTGGTGGTTGCCCTTCCAGCCTAACTTCTAACTCTGCTTCCCCCATACTTCCTCCATCTATTGGTATACTGACAATGGCCTCCCTACTCAGTTCTTCCAAATCTTCCCTTGACCTACTCATGGTTCCGTTAGAAAGATCTACATCCCTAGTAATGACTTCACCCCCTCTCAATAACATGTGTTCACAAATACTGAGTAACTACTCTGCATGACTTTTTGTTTGTTTTGGTATAAATGTTCTAACCTGTAATGATGCGTCCCGGGTTCGAATCCTGGTGAATTTCTAGAAGCGATGTTCTCAGCTGTTTTGTTATCCCACGTAGGTAGACTAGAAGTTCGCGTTGTAATTTTGTTTTGCTGTGTCCCTTTCCTCTGAAGATTCTTCCTCTATGCGTTGTGTGGACTAGTGGTACCGTGCTAGCCTCTAGTTCCCAAGGTCGCGGGTTCAAACCCGGCGGATGGCGATGGATTTTTTCGGGCGTAAAAATCGTTAGCACGGCTTCCTTCGGAAGGGAAGTAAAGCCGGTGGTCCCGTGTCGTAGATTTACGGCACGTAAAAGAACCTCAAGCCTGATAAAGAGGCCTCTGAGCAAAATTACAGGTGTTTCACGCCCAATATAGAATGGGACGCTAAGAACCATAGTAGTTAAAGAGCGTCCATAAATAGAACTCAATTTTTTTTCTATGCGTTGTTTCCTAATCCTCCCTTCGTCTGGTCTTCCCTTCGTGCCCAACAACGTTGGGTGCCAGTTTGCGGCCGTATCTCAACCTGTCCGATGCTATGGTGGATTTTAAGGCCCGTTGCTCGCGGCTTACCTTGCTGCATCCTCCACGTTGGCTTCAGATGTTCGCAGTATGCTGGTTCTCTGCATTTTTTATCCTCGGCTAGCTGCAGTAATTTCTAAACTATGTGGGAGCATGGACTTTTCCTGGGTAGAGGAAACGTAGATCTCGGGTGGTAAAGGAGAAAATAGGTGTGCTTTCGTTACTAAAAGACGACAGTGCAGCTTCTTTTATTTAGCAACTTCTGATGGTACACAACGCTGATATTTTCGAAGTTAAAACACTGTCCACTGCTGTTGAAACACGGCGCGGATATGACGCGAAGTTTAAATATGCTTATTATATCTCTTTATGCGTAGCGATCCTTATGTGTGTTGGGAAAACTGTCTTAATTCACTTTTGACGCGATATCTCTCAAACATCCTGCAGCATCTCTCCCTGTCTGTAGTTTTGCAAAAGACCAAATGACAAAAGACCTCCAATTTGTTCCTAACAGATCCATTTATAGTCGCAGGCTTCTGGGGATGCTTCCTTTCCTATTCGTCCATTTTTAGCGCCATTCAAGGCGTCTCACTATTTCATATCAACTTACAGGGATCTCATTGGTCCAAATTTAACATAAATCTCGGCTTTGCCTAAATTCACCGTTAAGCTTGTTGTCTCTCTCACTTGGTCACGGCGAATTATCGTATAAAGGAACAAAAACTCTACACCCTCGCTGTATGAACAATGCCCCTGCGACCAGAGAGACATCGTAAAACTAGACTTTCTGCCTTCGAAGACACTATTCCTGCAGCTAAGACATTTCGTCGAGGACAGTATTTTAACACAGCGCTTAAATTATTTACATTAAACAATTTTTAACTCCTCTAATATTAGTAACCTAAATACAGACATATCGTTAGATCACCCTTCTTAAACTATACAAGCAGTAAAAGAAAAAGATATGTACATAGCATGATTTAACATCAATAAAAATTAATAAATCAAATTATGTATAATTACATATCTCGGGCTCGGCCTAGAGTTGCCGTTTCAAATTGCCCTGTTCTGGAAAAGAATAAATTTTTCAGCACTTGATACAATTTTTTTTCCAGAATACTTCCTCTGAGTATACAATTTTGTTTGTTTGTTTTGTTTATAGAGAATCATTCGCTATACCTGTTCCTTCACAAGGGTTCTGACAAACCGGCGGTGTTTACACTTGGGTCATTCCCTCATGCTTTGTTGTGGGTTGTTCTTTCTCTCGAGAGTGAAAATCCTTTTAAAAACAGGTTTTCCGAGAGGCATTCTGTCGCACAATACACTTTCACTCACACGAATAACTTGTAGTGCAGACAAATACGCTAATACCCAAATTAAGTTCTAACAATTAAATCTATTTACATACATACAGATAAATAATAGTTATTATGTATTTAGTTATTTACTTATTTCTTTACTTATCGGGTGTATTACCTTTACTACTTGTTCATAGGGTTGGTACCTCCTTTCGAGTAGAACTAACCTGATTATTTTCATTACATTCCTCACCCTTCTCATTCTCTAAACATTTGTACGGTTTGAGCAACTGTTTATGATATCTGCCTACGATCTTCGAATTCCTTGTTTCTTGTAACTCAAATGTATCCGAGCCAAAAATGTTAATCATCCGGTATGGACCTTTAAATAAATTTTCCATTCTATGATACCTTTTGTCCCGTACCAATACTAAGTCTCCCAGTTTGATCAACCAGTGCTTTCGGTTCTTTTGGTTAAATTTTTCCTTCCTTTTCTGCGCCTTCTTCGACATTCTTTCAAAAGCTTTCTTAAACATCTCTTCTTCCGTTAGTGTTTTCGGATCTTTAGTTTCTAGTGTCTGTGGTAGTTTCCCTTCAAGTGTTTCCATTAACTTCCCCTTCATCAGCTCAATGGGCTTATAACCGGTAGTAGGGCTCACACTTTCATTTAAAATATTTTCAATACGCTGGTAGTGATTTGCCCAATCGCTGTGTTTTTTATGGGCCTTAATTCTCAAATAAACAGAAATGTCCCGTATTATTCTTTCGCAGGGATTGCTTTGTGGATGGTATTTTGAGCAATGATACAATGTGATTTCGTTTTCTTTTAAGGTGTCTACAAATTTTCTGCTGGTAAATATTGAAGCATTATCACATAAAATTGCCTTCATCTTTCCAAATTGTGGAACATACGAACTTCATTATCTTCCTTAGGCATGCTTCACTTGTAATCTTCCTGACTGGGTAAATTTTCACGAATTTTGAAAATACATCTATTAGCAGTACTATATACCTAAATCCAAATTTACTACTAGGCATCTCAGCATGACAGTCCAAGGTCACTGACATGCCTGGTTTTCTCTTAGGATGGAGTTTGTCTCGTATTCATATTGTAGGTTTAATGGCTTTGCTTTTTGACATTGTAAGCATGTCGAAATTATTCTCCTTACTTTATGATGTAATTTTGGAACATACAGATTTTCTTATCATTAAAGCTGTGCGTTCTGAGCCAGCATGTGCTAAAGCTTAATGAAACGTGTTTATGAGTTCATTCTCCATGTTCTTAGGCATATACGTCTTCCATTTCGGTATTTCGCTGCTATGTAGTTTATATAACACGCCCCCTTTTACCCCTATGTTTCCCTTGATATTTTCAGCTATTTCTGGGGCCTTTTTTTATTAATTTATTTAATTTCTCATCTTGTCGCTGCTGCTCCCCTATTCCTTTTAATTCCTTTATCAGTCTTTTGCTCAAGGTATTTCGATGCTCATTAATGTTACTTCATTTTAGGGCGTTCTATTCTCTCCGGTATTTCACTGTTGTTATGTAACCTAGACAGCAAGTCTCTAAAAACATTTGTTTTTCCTAGAATGTGTTTCACTTCAACATCATACGAAAGAATCTCATGGATGTACCTAGATAATTTAGTGCTCGTAAGCCGACAACGTTTCATAAATGAAATACTCACATGATCTGTGTATATAGTAACCTTCTGTAGATGTATGTATGATCTAAATTTCTGTAGTGCGTAATACACAGCACAGATCTCTAATTCGGTGATCGAAGCATTTTTCTCTGTCTGACTTAAATGTTTTGACGCGGCACTTATCGCAATGATTATCCTCATCCGATTAATTCCTTTTTCTAATAATTTTGAATCTCAGCTATTAGTTCTTCTAGTATAAAATCATTTTTAAGCCCTGTTTCACATTTGCTATTTATTTGAGAATTTTGCGCGCTTAGAATCCGCACCGAGCTCTTGATTGGATCCTGTCTTAGTTTTCCGGGTTATCGACATTAATTGGTGCTCCGCTGGTCTCTTCTACATTTCCCTCTCTCTGGGTTTGCCTATAGTTTCCTCTGCTTGCTCGAAAATGTCCCCGGGAAGGTCTCTCTCTCTCCTTTCGTCTCTCTCTGGGTAATTCTCGTCATACCTCTCTCCTACGTCGCTTTCCCTTCGGTCAGAAAAATAATGTTCCCTGGGTCTGTTTTCATTGTTGCTGCCTCTCCTATAGTTAAAACGGCCCCTGTATCTTGGTCTGGTTTGTATAGTATTGATGTGATACTGGTTATCACCTTCCCTCCTGAAGCGGTTATTTTCCCGGTTTCTGTTTCCAGATTGTGGTACGTCGTTCCAATATCTCTCTGGGGTTATAGTTCCCTCTCGCGTTTCCCGTCCAGTTCGCATTCCTTGCATTATCCAGTAGTGGTCGAACTGTGTATTTTTGTCCGTGGTTCCTACTACTTGTCTCGAATGATGATACCAACTCAATCAATTCGGGAATGGAATTTGGCTTCGCAATGAGTAGGTAATGGTGTATGCGCTTGGATAATGGGGTATAATCATGTTAATGAAATACCTCTCACTTATGGGTGACTCGATTAATCTACTGCTTTGTGCTTTAGTTAGTAGATAATCTACCATGCTCAGGTTTCCGCGTTCGTCGTACTTGCCATTAACTAGGATAGATCTCACCTGGTTCTGAGTATAGTACTCCAATACTTATTCGAAAATGTCCTTCTGAAATACTCAAAATTATTATTCTCCCCCAAAGTCAATCTTACCCATTGAAGAACCCTTTAACGTAAACCTTTACGAACGATTAACATTTTTAGCTCGTCCGGAATTTGCTTTAAACGGAAATACTACTCTAGTTCATTTAGATATTGTTTTGGATTATCAGCCGAGTTTTCCTCGATAGTAGGTACCCCTATCTCATTTAACAAATGGTAGTTTGCATTACTTGCATGGTTCGATGTACATTGGTGCCCTGAATTGAAATTATATGGGTCGGCAGCTGGACTTTGACCTCCATTTGCCTCCCTAAAAGTGGTGCTAGTTTCACTGGGTGAACTATCGTCACTCTGTCTCACACCTATCCCAAGTCTACCAATAGAGCGTTTTAACTCCTTTACACAATTTTCATGTTCTTCAACCCTCTTCACAATTTCATGATGATTTGAGATCTGTTCAGTTATTTTTGACGAAAGTTCATTTATCTTTCCCTGATCCTTCTCTAACACTGTTCTAAATTCTCTGAGCTCCCTCTGGATGTTAGATTCTAAGGTACTTTGTTTTTTTCTAAAGAAACATTTACAGCTCTTAAGTCATCATCCAATTGCTCCTTTATGGCTAAGCTGGTATCACTTAATTCCGTTTCTGCATCCTCCTTAGGTTTTCTACATCAGTTCTTAGACCTAATTGTCCTGCCTGAATTTCCTGCACTACTTTCCCTTGTTTGCTGAATTTAGAGTCCAGCTGACTTCGTAATCTGGCGACTTGTTCACCTAAATATTCCCTCATCTCCTGAGCTAGCTCCCCTCTCATTTTTCTGTTCTCCTCTCGGACATATTCCCCATTCTGGATTCTCTGCTCATTTAATTTCCCCTCTAAATTCTTATTTTGTGCACTTAAGTTTCTTTCTCAGTCCTTACTCTGTTCATTTAATTTCCCTTCTAAATTCTTATTTTGTTCACTTAATTAAAGTTTTTACTCTGCTCACCTAATTTTCTTTTTAAGTCCTTACTCGGTTCATTTAATTTCCCCTCTAACCTCTGACTTTGTTCGTCTATCTTTGTGCTCACATGTTGAAGAAATATTATCAGCTGGTTCTGACCTGGGTCAATGGCCTGCTTAATTGGTGGTTGCCCTTCCAGCCTAACTTCTAACTCTGCTTCCCCCATACTTCCTCCATCTATTGGTATACTGACAATGGCCTCCCTACTCAGTTCTTCCAAATCTTCCCTTGACCTACTCATGGTTCCGTTAGAAAGATCTACATCCCTAGTAATGACTTCACCCCCTCTCAATAACATGTGTTCACAAATACTGAGTAACTACTCTGCATGACTTTTTGTTTGTTTTGGTATAAATGTTCTAACCTGTAATGAAGCGTCCCGGGTTCGAATCCTGGTGAATTTCTAGAAGCGATGTTCTCAGCTGTTTTGTTATCCCACGTAGGTAGACTAGAAGTTCGCGTTGTAATTTTGTTTTGCTGTGTCCCTTTCCTCTGAAGATTCTTCCTCTATGCGTTGTGTGGACTAGTGGTACCGTGCTAGCCTCTAGTTCCCAAGGTCGCGGGTTCAAACCCGGCGGATGGCGATGGATTTTTTCGGGCGTAAAAATCGTTAGCACGGCTTCCTTCGGAAGGGAAGTAAAGCCGGTGGTCCCGTGTCGTAGATTTACGGCACGTAAAAGAACCTCAAGCCTGATAAAGAGGCCTCTGAGCAAAATTACAGGTGTTTCACGCCCAATATAGAATGGGACGCTAAGAACCATAGTAGTTAAAGAGCGTCCATAAATAGAACTCAATTTTTTTTCTATGCGTTGTTTCCTAATCCTCCCTTCGTCTGGTCTTCCCTTCGTGCCCAACAACGTTGGGTGCCAGTTTGCGGCCGTATCTCAACCTGTCCGATGCTATGGTGGATTTTAAGGCCCGTTGCTCGCGGCTTACCTTGCTGCATCCTCCACGTTGGCTTCAGATGTTCGCAGTATGCTGGTTCTCTGCATTTTTTATCCTCGGCTAGCTGCAGTAATTTCTAAACTATGTGGGAGCATGGACTTTTCCTGGGTAGAGGAAACGTAGATCTCGGGTGGTAAAGGAGAAAATAGGTGTGCTTTCGTTACTAAAAGACGACAGTGCAGCTTCTTTTATTTAGCAACTTCTGATGGTACACAACGCTGATATTTTCGAAGTTAAAACACTGTCCACTGCTGTTGAAACACGGCGCGGATATGACGCGAAGTTTAAATATGCTTATTATATCTCTTTATGCGTAGCGATCCTTATGTGTGTTGGGAAAACTGTCTTAATTCACTTTTGACGCGATATCTCTCAAACATCCTGCAGCATCTCTCCCTGTCTGTAGTTTTGCAAAAGACCAAATGACAAAAGACCTCCAATTTGTTCCTAACAGATCCATTTATAGTCGCAGGCTTCTGGGGATGCTTCCTTTCCTATTCGTCCATTTTTAGCGCCATTCAACGCGTCTCACTATTTCATATCAACTTACAGGGATCTCATTGGTCCAAATTTAACATAAATCTCGGCTTTGCCTAAATTCACCGTTAAGCTTGTTGTCTCTCTCACTTGGTCACGGCGAATTATCGTATAAAGGAACAAAAACTCTACACCCTCGCTGTATGAACAATGTCCCTGCGACCAGAGAGACATCGTAAAACTAGACTTTCTGCCTTCGAAGACACTATTCCTGCAGCTAAGACATTTCGTCGAGGACAGTATTTTAACACAGCGCTTAAATTATTTACATTAAACAATTTTTAACTCCTCTAATATTAGTAACCTAAATACAGACATATCGTTAGATCACCCTTCTTAAACTATACAAGCAGTAAAAGAAAAAGATATGTACATAGCATGATTTAACATCAATAAAAATTAATTAATCAAATTATCTATAATTACGTATCTCGGGCTCGGCCTAGAGTTGCCGTTTCAGTGGTAATAGACCATGTGTTTTTTTCAAACAGATTACCTTGATATTCCTGGGAGTGAAAAGTATTTATTTTTTCCAGCTTCACCTCTGTTTCGTTCTATATGTTTAAATGTTTCTGCATCGTGTGAAATCTATACCGGCTGAATGACCTAAAACTTGCACTGCAAATATTTTGGAAATAGAAACTGCTATTCATGAGGAGTTTTCACAGCATTGATTTGTAGTCAGGGGCTCGTACATTTAGCCTATAAACAGATTTTAATAATACTGGGAAAGTGTATTTTTTGAGCAAACATACAATTTTTAAATGGAACAATGCCTAGTTACATCAACAAAATAAAGGTAGGGTAAATTAGAATGTCAATGTCTTTGTTGCAGGATTCTAGTGCAAGTGGTTTACGAGAAATCGTATTTTGAAAAGTTTCCACCCCGAAAATTGTGTGTTCCATTCAACCTTCTTAGTTGCTAGGTACGATGTTGTTATGTTTGTTTGCATTGTGTTTTCTGTTCATTGATTGCATTGCGACTTTCTAGTCAGTTTTTGTGACAGTTCAATCAGCAAGTCGTGAGTGGAAGATGGGGTTTACTAATGCAGAATAAGCCGACATGCTCATGGTGTATGGAGAGTGTAGGAATAATGCAGTCCGTTCCTGTGCGGTGTATGCGGAAACATATCCCAATAGACGTCAACCATCTCGGCAATTATTTATCAACTTCTTCACCAATTACGTGAAACTGGTACTATAACACCAAAAAAACGTAACAGAAACAAACAAGTGACTGGAGAAGAGGCAGAAATTAACGTTTTGGCTGTCGTTGCAGTAAATCCGCAAATTAGTTGCCGCACAATCCCACGTGGAAGTGGCATAAGTCAGGCAAGTGTACTGCGCATTCTCCTTCGGCATAGGTTCCATCCATATCACATCTCTCTCCATCAAGAGGTGCATGGAAACGATTTTGAGAATCGTGTTAACTTGTACATGGGCATTAAGACATGATATTACAGATTAATCATGTATCTTGTTTAGTGATGTTGCAACATTTACTAATCATGGCCAGATAAACCGTTGAAACATGCACTATTGGTCTGTTGACAATCCCCCTTGGCTTCGTCAGTGGAACGTCAGTGTCCATGGAGTTTAAACGTGTGATAGGGGATAGTGAACCATCAGCTCATAGGCCCTTTGTTCATAGAACGAACAATGAACTCGCACAAGTATTGCAGCCTCCTGACAGACCATCCGCCACAGATGTTAGAAGACGTTCCCTTGTAGACTAGGAGGAACCTGTGGTACCAACATGATGGCTGTCCAGCCCATAATGCACGAAGTACTACAGCTTGTCTTAACGGATTATTTCCAAATCGTTGGACAAGACGAAGAAGACCTGTACCTTGGCCAGCCCGTTCACCGGAACTGATCCCTTTAGACTTTTTTCTGTGGGTAAGGCTGAAAGACACTGTCCCCCAGGATGTACCAAACTACACAAAACGATATGAAACGACGTATTATTGCTGCCTGCTCTGAAATTTCGGCTGAAATGCTAGAACGTGTGCAGCAGTCTTTCCATAGCAGACTGGAAGCATGTATTGAAGCTGCCGGTGGTCATATTGAACACAACCTTTAAAGAGCTATGTTCTCTTTACTTCTAAGAATCCACAGAAGTGTTGTAATTCCCTTTTGTTTTTCTTCAGTTTGTGCTACCACAGGTGCGTAAAAGCTTCAAAATAGGATTTCTCGTAAACCACTTGCACTAGAATCCTGCAACAAAGACCGCTGGAATTCTAATTTACCCTACCTTTATGCTGTTGATATAACTAGGAATTGTCCCATTTAAAAAGATGTATATTTGCTACAAAAAATACACTTTCTCAGTATTATTGAAATCAGTTTATAGACTAAATGTACGAGCCCCCGACTACCAACTGTGAAAACTGTAAATCAATAGCACTTTCCATTTCCTAAAGATTTGTGATTCATCCTGTATAACCTTTTTGTTATGGACCAAAGAGAAGGTACAAAGGTAACATTTCGCAAACTGCAATTATCCAACAATGGCTCTACCATTCTACTCGATGACTGTTCCGCCGCCAAGGGGCATTTTCAGAACTTTGCAGATTGACGGATGGAGGTTAAGGAACTTAAGACTTTCTGCAGATGTTCCACATCATTCTTGCATGAATATCAGAGGATTTTTCACCCGTCATTACGAATAGTCGGGGCAGTATGAAATTCCAATCATAAGAGGTAAACGGAAGGTTTCGCCACAAAAATCCTCTGTATTATTGTACAACAATACCATAATGAACGGGAAAGTAAATTAAACTAATTAATTGGTTATTCGACTTTAAAAAGGTAAACGTACAATGGGGTAAGCCAAATGGTTTTAAATAAAGTGATATCGTATACCACTAGGAATAAAATGACAGTTCAAAATCATTTAATATGAAGGAATGTGCAATTAATATGCTAATTAGGTCTCCTGCAACCCAGCCCCCTGGCACCTTTTGCTTGCAGCTGCGGTCAAAATCTTGTTGAGTATAATGGAAAGCTTGGCATGTAAGCAATTAAGGTTATCCATCACCTGTCAAAATGAAAAATGGGGATAATAAATTTTGCTTTTGTAACAAAGGCGGAGATGCCATTCTACCCATTCCATATCCGCACCTGTAAAGAGCCACCGCTAGCCGCACTGTTTAACGACTACGTGCAAAAGAACAAAGGTTGCCCTTCACCTGTCAAAATGAACAAAGGGTATAATAATTTACGCTTGTACCAATAGAGTAGGCTGGAGCCGCGTAAACAAAGGAGCAGAAGTTATTGTCTCAATTCTATTGAATTCCCGTACACGTGCACCTTTAGGAAGCCCACCTGCAACAACCCCGCACCTTTCAGCATTTTTTGACGAACACGTGTAAAATAACGATAGAACAGGATGGACCCGAGCTAACAAAACATTCAGTGACACAGGAAGCAGATTCTATTATCCTCCATTCCATTGTCCCGCACATGTGCACTTTAGGAACACTACACCTACAGTAACTCCCTCTCCATATACATGGCCCTGTCTTTGTTTTACTGTGGGAAAATAGAGAGAGTCCCGTTTCCCCCAAGGCAAGTTTCATCTACCTGATAGACCATAAATTCCACCACCACTCGACTCCGACATGATGGCGCCGGCACTGCCTGATGCTAGTTCTCTCAGAGAGCAGTAGTCTTCACGAAGGCCTACGGGTACAGTAGTCGCGGGCATCCTTTCCCCAACCGGCTACAAGGCGAACGAAAGTTTTGAGGCCTGACCACAAACCCATCTCTAAAAGATTAGTAGGGTCTTCCTATCCCTCAACTACAACACGTGATTCTGACCCTAGCTCCACCAAAGCAAAGCGTTGTTGCAATGTCATTTCTGTTGTCTCTTAGATTGGGATGAGAGGTAGAAATCCTCGTTTCTTCTTCGTGGATCCGGCGCCAACAGCTACCTTACCCTTCATAATTGCTGTTACTAATCGCGCTGCCAACTTTTCACCTAATGTAGCATCAGATGATTGCACGCCTTTTCAGCCAAGATCTTGTCTGCAATGTTTCTCGAGCTAGAGTCTTTATACTGAGCGTAGGCAATGGCATGAAGTTTGCACGCTTCGTCTAACAGATTGATTCGGGTTTCCTCTCTTTAATCTTCTTTCTAGCTTTGCCCCAGGTCCGCAATATCTGTATCCAGGCAAATGCGCTTCAAATAGCAGAAGGTTAATGTGAGAATTATAAAACCGGAACCACTTGCGACCCTAACCTTGTTAGTTCTCATGGTATACTATTTGATTTTATTAGTGTATTGTACTTTTATTACTTTTTCTCTGCTTACATTCATTAGCATATATACATTAAGGGCGATTAATTTTATCTTAGCTGGCAAGATGGAGCTGGTGAAGCAAGATGTTCGCTGTTGATTCAGGCACTAGACTTAGAAAGCGACTTTAGACGCGAACTTCATGGAAAGCTGTTTCCTGACAATGTTAGAACGCTAATTCTAGACATCTCCATTACGTATCCCTCTCATGCTAAAAAGGTAACCCACTCACGTAAAAAGGTGAAACACTCGCTCAAAAATGTGGCCCACTTACGCAAAATGGTGACCCACTCTCACAAAAAGGTGAAACACTCACGCAAAAAAGGTAACCCACTAACGCAAAAAGGTGACCCACTCACATAAAAAGGTGACCCGCTCCCGCAAAAATGTGACCCGCTGACGCTAAAAGGTGAGCCACTCACGCAAAAATGTGACCCGCTTACGCTAAAAGGTGACCCGCTCACGCATAAAGGTGACCCACTATAGCAAAAAGCTGACCCACTCACGCAAAAAGTTGACCAGCTCACGCAAGAAAGTGACCCGTTCACGCAAAAATTGGCCCACTCACACAAAAATGTGACCCACTCACGCAAAAGGTGACCCGCTCTTGCAAAAAGGTGACCCACTTACGCAAATAGGTGACACACTCACGCAAAAAGGTGACCCACTCACGCAAAAAGGTGACCCGCTCCCGCAAGAAAGGTGACCACTCGCGCAAAAAGGTGACCCACTCACGCAAAAAGGTGACCAACTCACGCAAAAAGGTGACCCGCTCACGCAAAAAGTTGACCCTCTCACGCGAAAAGGTGACTCACTCTCGCAAAAAGGTGACCCACTCACGTAAAAAGGTGACCCACTCACGCAAAAGATGACCCGCTCTCGCAAAAAAGGTGACCCACTCATGCAAAAAGGTGACCCACTCACGCAAAAAGGTGACCCACTCTCGCAAAAAGGTAACTTGCTCAAGCAAAAAGGTAACCCACTCACTCTAAAAGCTCTCAGATATGTGCAACATTTTCGCTAATGTAGGATGAATGAGCTTCAGACTCGGTCTAACTAGACCCGTATCTCACTCAGCTTGCACATTTTCAGTGCTAACTAGCAAGCAAAGTTGTACTCTTACCCCTATGAATCCATTTCATGCTACTTGAATCTACGTGTACTTAATGAAATAGTTATAATTAACAGAATTACAACATTAATGTGTGAATACTAAAATATCTCGTTTGGTCTAATTTGCTTATGACTTTATATGTACCAAAGCCTGAGATCGTATATAAATACGTAAATGTAGAATAATACTTCAGTCTCCTGTTGTCGTATACGGATTCAGCATCTATAGTATACATTGGCTAGTTGATATTTCATGCTTGAGCATGAATACTCATAAAGATGCTCAATTACAGCAATTTAAGAGAATCTTTATTTTTCGTATGTTTCCCAAGGGAGAAGGAATTGTTTTGTTAAGTGCTGCATATGCAATAGAACTTAAAAAAACAGAACTACTTCAAGACTCAAGCAACATAAGAGAAGATGCTGTAAAGAGATGACCAACTGTGTAGTGACTACAACCCACAAACGCCATCCTGAAATCTCTTCAAGTCCCGAAGTGAGGGATTCAAGATGTACAGTACTTGGAACTCATTCAAGTGATCCTGAAATAGCATCAAGAGCTAACATAAATGAATCAATGACAGCAGCTTCTTTGAATGAGCAAACTCAGAATAAACACACAAATGAAAACAAGCATTCTAGTGTTAACTCAACAAGAATAGAAGATATATCCAAAGAGAATATTGAGGATATGCTATACCGCTACACCAATCCTAATGACTTGGTGGACTTACTAGGGTTCCTAATGATGTTCCAACCACCAGGTAAAATGACTTTTCTGATGCGGTTAGCGAGATTATTCAGAAGATAAAGACGGGTGGTTTTATAGCATGATTAGCATCCGCGGAACCCTGAAACCAGCGAAAGGGTTAGAAAGATCCCTCATAGGTGGTAAGGTGCCGTGTAACACTACGAGGTTTCAGAGCTTCAGTTCAATCATATACGCTCACTTGCGATTGCAGCTTCTTACGCAATGAGTTACACTATTGCTGTCAGTGGCAACGATTCTGTTCTTACTACATACCAGAATCCTCCTCTTTAGATAGATCCAAAGGATCATTATTAGTTTGCTCTATTGAATTTTTAAACCTTCTGTTCCATTCCTAACGTTGATCACAGTAATAATCAAATTCATTGATGTTCTTTTTTCAATGATTGTTCTCATTCTGGGGCTTCAGAGACAAAGTTATTCCAGCTAATCAGCTGGCTGAATCTGATTACCTGTGCATATATTTAAGTTCAGCATCATACGAATCTAGCGCAATATTGCATCAGTCTCCTTCCTCAATGGTAAAAGTGGACACTCGATCTACGAGTTTTCCCATCTGTTGCGCTTGGATATCATATTTCACAAGAATCATCAAATCCGATTTGTCTGCTATTCATAAAAACCACTTCATAGAGCAAATAGCCTTCGTGTAGTGGACCAGAACAGTAATACCATTGACTTTAGAAACAAGGATATAAGCACAATGTCCATAGATTTTAGAAGAAGGAATCAGAGGCTATGTAGATATAATAACGGCTTGATTCAACGCCCACTCTATGCTCTGCCATTGACAACCAGTGTGCTAACGTCATTTAATCAAAAGTTCCTTCAGGTATTGAGTTTTAGAATCCTGTAATCATGGATATCACCAGTGTTACCGAGACGACGAGATTCGCGAGATCGCTAAAGAAGAGAAACATGTGTTTTTGCCGTATAATGCATCAACTCTGGACGTTAATGTCGAGATTAGAATCCATTGTCAAGCAGAGGATTTATATACTTTACCTATTTGAAGTTATCTATACATCAATGGAAGTATTACCAAATATAATAAAGCAGCTACTACTGCAAGCTCACACACATTTACCAGTCGGTGTTGGTACTGATTCGATCCAAGGACTCTGAAAAAAACTGTATTTTAACGACCCAGGATGAAGAGTATGCTACTGTTAAACCTGTACAAATCGAGTGGAGAATGTCTGTGATTCGACTTTCTGATGCTGAAATGTTTGAAATCTTTAAGACTACCAAGCTGGATAGGACTCACCCATTTCAACCATTTAGGACCATGCATCTGCATACTCAGCCTGCTGTGCCGCAAGCATTTACCTGGAAAGCCGTCATCACATCAAAAAATGTGGAAGTCGAGATTTGTCATTTTGGGTGCTCTGGCTTTAAGATCGAGTAATGCAACTAAAAACTGTTCCCTTTTTGTTAATTATAACTAGCTAATTAAGACTTTATCTTAATAGTGGATGTTATCCTATCACTATAGGATCTTTGACTTTGGAAACTCGAGACTTGCATCATTACTTGATATGTATTCAAGCTCTTATTATGAAAAAGAGAATTATCCTTTATTGGAGAGAAAAGAGTTTTTCTTAAATTTGCTGCTGTATTTGTTGTAGATTGCTCTCATCAACTAGAGGAAGATGTAAATGGCTGTGTCAACATCAGAATATAAATTCAAGCTAGTGCAAATATCCCTGCACAGACCTTATTATATTGCTTGATAATTCATGACAAAGTATTCACATCTTACTCATGTGACGCAGCTTATGTTTTAAACTAATCATTATAAGAATTTCTATTTTTGCATTAGGAATGTAAGGATTTTTAATGAATAAAAACATGATGTAAAGGCATAGCTTCATTCTTTTTATTATCATTCATCATGCATTTCCATCACTTTCCTACTCCTACTCCTACATATGACGTTTCACTTATAACGGATAGGTTATACACATTTCTTTATTATTTAGATGAAAGTCTCTTCATATTCATAATTTTTATTCCCGTACAGCAAACAGTCTTGATACTGTTAATGTATACAGGGATCAGTTCTTTTTAAGGTGCAAATTTCATCACTATTTAAAAGTACTTTCACAACCATTTAAATTACTGCTCACAATTCTTATTTTCGCCGAATATAGGGAGACTCGCTTGAGCTAAATCTCAGATATGTCTTCGATTTTATACAAAATTGTCAGTGTTTTTTCATTGTATGCCCTGGAGTACTACATAAGAATCCTGTCTTAACGTGTTTCGGTGATGTAGACGTCTCAGCACCCGCTTCTTACCGAAATGTTTCTTGGAGGTGTCGACATTAGCTATTCTAACCTCCAAAGGCGTCGCAGTCTTTCCTGAGCGACAATCTGTTCTTCTTCTTCCCCTTATTCCAAAATTACACAATAAAGTCTTAAAAAACATGCTTTTGTAAGTGAATGTAACCTGAAAGCCTTACATTTTGTGTTAGGATACATTTTACACTGACGATTTGTATAAATATTCGTATATCAGTGCTATTTCAATGTGATAGATACATATAACTGTATTCAAAACATGTAACGCTGTGATTTCATGATTTTTTATAAATTCTATAACATATATCTATTGTATCTTAATATGTAATATCAATGAGTCATCTGTTTTATTTATAAATCTTTTTCACAGTAAAATAGGAAAACATTGAAATACCTAAATTTGACATTCCTGCATACCTTTTCTGAGGGTGCAAAACACAATTTACATGTCTTAAATTTTCCCATCTCTGCCGTGCCCTTCTTTATATCATGTATATTTTTTCAGGAATTTCTGCAACCTCTTCGTTGGTTTATGAATTATAGTGTTCAGGCAAGAACAGTTGACAATCCTCCAGCGAAGATACGATCCTACTACCGTATCTTGCTTGAGCTTTCTTTAAGACCCTTATCTCATATTTAAGACCTATTTCGAGATCTTGAACTCGCCGAGCGGGAAGAAAACTACGCTCTTCAGCCATCTTGTTACGTCTATCTGCTAAACAGCCTATAACAGAAATTGATCATGAATTATTATTTTCAATGTATTCTTCAGATGGAATGACAAGTTACGCATTTCTGTAAATTAGAACTAAAGTGTGTGTTGAGCTACATTTTTGTAAGTATGCTTATGCATGCTTGTGTTCGGGTATACTCGTAGGTATTCATATAGGTTTGGGTTCTTGGTAGAAGCGCTAGTTTGTGACAATCATGTAGGCGGTGAAATCTGTGTGATGGTGAATGGAAGAAGAGCGTGTGTGGAAATTCCTGTTTTGGTGAAACAAAGAGTGGTAGAGAGAATCGTGTGAATGTGAATGGAAGAACAGTGTGTAGAGAAACAAAGAATGAGTAGAGAAAATCGTGTGAATGTTAATGGAAGATGAACCCGCAGAGAAACAAAGAATGAGTAGAAAAAATCGTATGAGTGTTTCTGTAAGAAGAACATGTAAAAGAAAATCTTGTGAATGTTAATAGAAGAAGAATGAGTAAAGAAAACCCTGTGAACGGGAGAAGAGGGCGCCGAAAAATCCATCTCAGCGTAAAGTACAGATTAAGAAATATGATACTCTTGCAACGGATCGTCTTTCATGCACTGCGTCTTTTAAACAAACTAAATGCATCGTAAAAGCCTTCACTGATTTGTATAGTTATGTAAAAACTCACTTACCTTGCATTTTTTCGTGTTGATGAATGCGTTCCTGTAGTAATGGATGACTCGCACCTCCTCTTAAATTAAAAAACACCTCGCGTTGCTTTTTGATGTTCTTTAAAATTTAAACGTTGAGTTAATAAGCTCACAACGGCTCTAGCATGTGTCCTTAGCTTTTTATATAGCAATCTAAATCCCCTTGGCTATGTCAGCACATTGTCAGGGTGGGGATGCTTATACGTCACGTGATTATTTCACACAGTGGAATTATCACCTGTTGCACATGCGCAGAGGCTCTCAGCACTTCTATCCCTACTTACTTCAATTCCTCTCTCTCTCTGTCTCTCCCACTCTCTCTCTCTCTCTCAGAGAGTACTCCCATAACGTCTTTACATGAGCTATCAAAAATGCGTTGCGATGAAAGTCATATGAATGTGGTAGCCTGAAAAGAATTACATTTTGATAGGTTACAGTGAAATGAGACAACGGTTTTTCAATTCTGTAAATGCATTCATTTCCAATGCTATCGTACGTGTGTGTGCGTGCACACGCGTGTGTGTACTGTGTGTATGTGTCTGCTTGCAGGCGTATGCGTGTATGTAAGTGTGTAACTGCACTGGTGAATGTATGTGCGTGTGTGTGCGTGAGTGCATATGTGTGTGCATGTGTGTATGTTTGCATAAGTGTGTGTGCGTGCGTAAGTGTCTGCATGCGTGCGTCTGTGTGTGCGTGCGTGACTGTGTGAGCGTGTAATTGCACTGGTGTATGTGTGTGTTTATGTTTATATACATATGAGGTGTGTGTGTCTGTGTATGCAAGCACTGGTGTATGTTTGTTGATATATGTGCATGTGCTCGTTTATATATGAATGCTTGGATGTATGCATGTCAAGAAGGAAGAGATAGAAAGAAAAAGGGAAAAGAAAGAAAGAAGAAGAAATAAAATAAAGAATCGTGTCTAGGCATCTGGATATCTAAGTATAAGTTTAATATAAATAATTATACGTGTTAAATACATTTTTAATCTGACCGCGCATACTCACATAGTTTAATATTTATTAAGCATTAGAGTTTCGCAGGGTAAGATTCGAACTAGGACCACTAGGTGCTAAGAATGCAGTTCATTAAAACTTCGTAATGTTATATAAAGAATTAAATTATATTTGTTAAGCACATGTTAATCTATCCGTACATGCTTCCATAATTTAATATTTATTAAGCATTGGAGTTTCGCAGGGTAAGATTCGAACTAGGACCGCTAGGTAACTGATAACGTCTTTCATTAATCAAGGTAATGATATAATATTCTACCCTATCAAAGTTTGAATTTGGGATACCTAAATATTCACCTGTATTTAATATAAATAATATTTGTTAAATCCATTCTCATTTGAACGCGCATACTCTCATAGTTTAGTATTTATTAAGCATTAGAGTTCCGCAGAGTAAGATTGGAGCTATGACCTCTGGGTACCCGAGAACGTATTTCGTTAATAACGGTAATGATATAATAATGTTTTACCCTATTAAAGTATCAATTTTCCATTAGCAACTAAAACATTACACTTTTTGACTGCAGTAAGATTTGAACACCGACCTATGTATATCTAAGTATACACACGGGGTTTAATATAGATAATGATATATTTAAACACATTTTAGATATCGCGTTTGAAAGAGCCAATAGAAGTATAAACAGAGAGCTTGTGTAACTATGTTCGGGTATATGGTTATCGCAGTCTATGGATCTCCAACCGGCGGTCTTTGTACAGTAGCCAAACACTTTTCCCCTACCTCCCCTAACCGTAACCACCATAAACATCTTAGTGACCTCCGTATGCACGTGCGTGTTGTTGTCAAAGTTTAAAATAGTATTTGAAAGCAAAACTTTGCTGCTGATTTCCACATGTACAAAATACAATATAGCAGTTTGTCTTGCTTACTTTACACACAAATGCAGTAAATAGCTATGCATTGCATAATAATTACATTTCTGTTACAAACGCTATAGAATACGGCTCAGCAAGAACTGAACTTACATTACGCTACAAAAATGGAAGTGCATGTTAACATATTCGAGAGACACTTAGAAACACGTCCCGAATAAACTGTACGTTCTTTGACTCTCATTAAACAATTAAAATGCATTAATATGAATTTATTTTGAAAGGAACGTTTACTTCCAAACAAATTTATGATTTTTATTGTTATTTACCGTAATAGTTAATTTTTATAAGTATGGGCTGTATATTTGCAATTCGGCTTATTGTAATTATTACTGTGCTATGGTAAAAGTATTCTTTATTTTGTCTGTCCTACAGCCACAGAATGTAGAAAAACCAAGTTCCAGAAGAGATAAATAGAAACGCTATATATGTAAAAGTTAAAAACGAAGAAACAGGTGAAAAAAGCAAAGCAAACGGAAGCTTTTGTGTCACTCTGTGGAGATAGGTGTTTTTTTAGTAGTTTTGAAATTTATAATAAATTTACATCACAACGATGTTTTATTAATATAAACTTTAAAAAACAGAAACTGTGTATTGTTTAAGATGCGTGAGATGTATTAGCATAGCACCTTCTGTTTAATTAAACTAATAACTTTGTTATAAAATGCAGAACAAGTAAGAATACGGAAGACAAAAGAAAGAAAATAAAAAATCTTATGTGTTATATCCACATGATTATCCCTACTCACTTTTCTATAACTACTTTTACAAGAGCTTATTCTTGTATCTACTTCTTAAACAAGATAAACCTTCATTGCATATTTGTAATTATAAGGGCACAGAGGCTAAAGCAATAGTTGGATTTTTAAAAATAGATGAATATACCATGACTTTGAAATTCCAGTACAGAATTGCTATTTGTAAAAAGTACAAGTATTTCAAAATTCAAACCCATAACAAAGAATTTCTCGGATACGATTAAGGCAATTTGACATAAACAGATTGCATTTTACTTACAGTAAGATTTTGTATATCTCATACGGTTTACCAGTTATACAGAAATTTGAGAATGAGAAATAGTTTACAGGTTATTTCCAGAAAATAAAATTCAAAATGCACATTTTATTTTTCATGCAAATATCTTAAACATGTAGTATTTTAATAAAAATCGTTATAGCTGTTTTTGAGAAATTCAAAACAATAACGAACATTTTTCCACGTAATGGGTAGTTTGCAATGGGGGGTTTTCCCGAAATCTTTGGGTCGCATCCTTCGAAGAAGCGAAACTTAAATACCAAGTTTGGTGTTTAAGCGATTTTAGTTTTTGTTATGCTGTTCATGGACAAACACATACAAGAGAGCTTTTAAAAATGCCTTTTTGGGTTCAATGAGCTAAAAACGTGTATTTGCGGTGAAATCTCGATATCAAACTTTTGCGCGGAACACAATACTTCCTCTACTTGCAATTAGGCAACAGGAAGTAAAACTTTATTGTTTTCAGACTACGAGTTAACTGGAACAAATTATGAGAGACAAGGAAAGGACTGCAAATTTATAGTTAAAAAACTAAGATTTTGAACTTACGTTTACTCGTCGTTGTCACTCTCTCCTACATGAATCACGAATGTCTCCTAGCGGCTGTCTGCATCGTTACCTACGTATTTGTTCTCAATTTTGATAGTATGTTGTACACAAGCTGACCAAATTTGGGAGCCATTTTTTTAGTTCACTCACGTAACAGCTCACATACACTGGCACTTAGAGTTGGTGTCACATTGTTTTTCCTAGCAAATCCTTTCAGCTGGGCCCATATTAGTTCTATAGGATTAAATATGGAGTGATAGGTTGGAAGACGCAAAACTTCATGGCCGCGAGAAGGTGCAAGTTCATCAACTACATTATTTTTGGCTATGTTTGCAGATCGGATTGTTTGTATAAGGACGGTTTTTATGGGAACGGGGTTCGGTACCGGTATATTCCGATCTTCCATGCAGGAAATAATATCATGAACCGTCGTGTTCATACTGGGAATTTTAAATAGCTGCCGTGAATGATAGCTTGCATTGTCCATTAATATTACACATTTTGTGTTATTTGGCAAAATTGCAAACAGACTATTCAAAAACCATTGTTCGAAAACTGCCGCTGTCATTTCATCATGACTGTCAGCTCTGCAGTCTCCAATGTTCTTGGCTGACAAAACAGGTAATTTGGCACCCACCCTTCACTGCCTCCAGTATGAAGCACCATAATACGTTTCCCTCGTGACGACGGTGACTTTAGTACGCAGTTGCAGGTCCGTCGTCCCATCCCATCCTAGAACGTCGTGAATATCGAACCAGGTCTTATCAAGTAGATGATCTTAAAACCCTGTGATCGCTATTACCGAAGCCTATGGAGGAATCGGTATCTCCAAGCCATTATTCTTGCAGATTCCATGACCACGCTCCTCTTCTTTAGACGACGAAAACGAAAACCCAGCTTCTTGAGCAGCTCGCGAAGTGTAGTTTCTTCGTAAGGAAAGTATACTACAATTTTCAAATGCTGCAATAGTTCACGAACCGTGAGCGACTGTCCTTTATTATAAAATAGGTAAACTTTGCGCCTGATAAAGTCAGAACCGAAATCGTCCACTTTATTAATCTTGGCCTTTTGTGTCTTGGCATTTTAGGAGTCAATGGACCTCTCTGGATAACATTCCGCACAGTTTTTCTGTCCAGCTTCAAGATTCTTGCGGTCTCCGATATTGAACCCTTACCTAAATGGTTCTCTTCTACATATTCGTGAACATTACACACAAACATCTAACTTTGCTTATTCAATGTTTTTGTAACTCTTTTCTTCGTGGTTCTGGCACTACAGGTACTCGGTTGGGGGTCATTTGCTGGTGCTGCCAGAGGGGCAGCAACTTGGTCATTTCCCAAGGTCTCCACATCTTAAGGAAGATATTAAATGCTAATTACTATTAACACTGCTAAATTTACAAAACTGCACTAAGTAAAACACTACATACCTTCACTGAAGATACAGATACAAGTTTAAACAAAAGACGGAAGACAAGCACGAGCGAACAGTCACAGCTGCTAAAACGTACTGAAATCGAAGAAACAACAGAAATGACATTACAACATCGCTTTGCTTTGGTGGAGCTAGAGTCAGATACGCGTGTTGTAGTTGGGAGATGGGAAGACCCTACTAGTCGTTTACAGATGGGTTTGTGGTCAGGCCTCAAAGCTTTCCGTTCGCTTTGTAGCCGGTTGGGGAAAGGATGCCCGCGACTACTGTACCTGTAGGTCTTCGTGAAGACTCCACTGCTCCCAGAGAGAACTAGCCTCAGGCAGTGCCGGCGCCATGATACCAGGGTTGAGCGTTGGTGGAATTTATGATCTATCAGGCGGATGAAGCTTGCCTCGGGGGAAATGGGACTCTTTCTATTTTCCCACAGTCAAACAAAGACAGGGCCAGGTATATGGTAAGAGGGTTACTGCAGGTGTAGTCTTCCGAAAGTGCACATGTAAGGGACAATGGAATGGAGGATAATAGAATCTGTTTCCTTTGTCATTCAATCTTTTGCTGGCTTGGGTCCATCCTGCTCTATTTTTATTTTGATCGTGTTCGTCAAACACTGCTGAGAGGTGTGGGGTTGTAGCAGGCGGGCTTCCTAAAAGTGCACGTTTACGGGAATTCAATAGAATTGAGACAATAACTTCTGCTCCTTTGTTTACGCGGCTTCAGCTTACTCTATTGTTACAAGCGTAATTTATTATACCCTTTGCTCATTTTGACAGGTGAAGGACAACCTTTGTTCTTTTGCACGTTGTCGTTAAACAATGCGGCTAGCGGTGGCTTGTTGCAGGTGCGGATATGGAATGGGTAGAATAGCATCTCTGCCTTTGTTAAAAAAGCAAAACTTATTATCCCCATTGCTCATTTTGACAGGTGATGGATAACCTTAATTGCTTACCTGTTAAGCTTTCCATTATACTCAACAATATTTATGACCGCAGCTGCAAGCAAAAGGTGCCAGGGAGCGGCGACAGGGGAAGGGGGAGACCTACTCAGCATATTAATTGCACATTCCGGCATATTAAGTGATTTTGAACTGTCATTTCTGTACTACTTATACCAATTGCCATGACTATCCGTGAAAGCGGCACACGGTGTCAATTTTGTTTTAAATGATTATTTAGATGTTATTACTGAATACTATGACAGTGGTAGCATTAAGTTCTGGTTGCGCTAACCTTCACAATTGTAAGAGTAAGGCAATTTCCTTTTTCTTGAGAAATTCACCCAGTATACGCGAAGTTCCATTTGCTGTATTTAATCACGGCGGGTCATTTAAGATTTTTTTTTCAGAAGTTTCCTCCTTTGGAGCCTACATGACAGGCATTGTTATCAAAATTGCATTTTGAGCTTTGCATAATCAACAATCTAGTTTAGCAACTGCGATAATAAATGAAAACCATAGTTTTATTTATTGCATTAAATATTGAAATAATTATTTCATTTTCAACTGCTTACTTAAAAAGTACATTAATTGCGAAGTTCTGAATTCTTAAGTGGTATTGAGTGTATTGACCATTACTCACTAGGATTTTCGTTAGACCTTTTCTGTTTATTTATATACCTTTTAGGTGATTCAGCGGTTGAATGCGAATATAGGATCTGAAACAGTCAAAGTGTATCAATGTAAAAGCCTTTGTGCCCTTTTTTATCTAGCTCTATTAAGGTGCATTGAAGCAGAGTTTTAGTTTATTATTAATTTATAATATATTATGACAACGTTACAGTGCTTCTGCTTAGTACAAGTTATCTGGTATGTGTTTTGATTACCCCTTTCACATCGATTCAGATACCTTAGAGTTAATGTTACACCTCCCTTAATTAGTTGTTAGCAGTTGGAGTTTAATTGGTTGTTTAATGATATAATAGGTTAGTAGCTGCTTCAAAACCCTGGTTTTTTTCATTATAATTATTAAATACCTCTTCATAATTTAAAGTTTAGATATTTACCCACCCGTGTACTGCGAATTGTACAGACAGTTTGTTTGGAATATATAAAATGAAAGTGTTATAGAATGATAATGGTTATGTTCATTTCTAGTTACACTTTCTTTTTTTATGTTATATCTAGAAACACGCAAATTTTCTTCAGGTGAACTACAATGTGCCCACCATAAAATTACACGCCACACCTATTCTTAACTATGGTTCATTCCTCTCATTAATTTTGATCTAGCATTTTAGGTGTAACTTCTCCAAGGGCTTCGAAAATATTATCTCTTTCTAAAATCATGAATACACACGTGTCGCTCTGCACGCACGATATTTATTACTAAACCATAGAGGAAAACTTCGGGTAGGATGAGATATGAATAACTTGGAGGTCACATATTTGTTCAACTTTAAGGCTCAGTTGTTGCCGAATGTGTCATTCAAATAATCATGGGCATATTTTGTCAATAATGCGTTATCCCACTAAGTTGAAACAGAATATCCATTTTACCTTCCTTTTATAAATAAGGTGAGAACATTTAACACAGCAGAATGCACATTTAGCTTGTTTCAAAACCGCAAAGAGCATTTCGCTTATTTATGCAGTATCGAAGATAATCCAAAACACTCCTCTTTCTAAAATATATTTGATTAGGTGAATCTCAGAGCTCTACTTTTTTCCAAAATTAAAAGTATGACACTTAACTGTCTAGTATGATTGAGAAGAACATGATCATCATATATTTCGAAATTTGCTCTTTCTTCTGTAAATGGTGGTAAGATATGCTCTCTCTTCTCAAAACTACTCTTTACCAAGACAATGTTTTCAACAAATCTTTGCTTTTCTACCTGAAATGCACGCATTTTCAAAGTTTTCCTTTTCCAGCATTATACTTAGAGAGATAAAATTTTATTACATAATTTACCTTATCCATATAAATATGTTTTAACATTACATTTCAATGTATTCCATTATATTAAGTTAGTTATTGTGCATTGGATTTCCAGAAATATGCAAGGAAATTTTCATTTGCGTTCGTTTATCATTGATTGTGTCTTCCTCCGTTTTTACCATTTGTTGTGGACATTGTGTTGCGATAAGTTTATCTATTTGTCCATATTTATTATTTCAGCAGAGCCTTTTTAATAAAAAAAACTGACAATACTTCTGCTCGTTCTACAGCACTGCAGATGAAGGGATAGAAAGAGAAAGACCTTAATGGAAGTTTAGACTTCTGAAAGACGAAGAAGAATGCCAGATCAGTTTGCGGCTTTTAAGCAGTTATATTCTATGTATTCCTGGAGCAATTAATTGGTTTAGGTTTTAATATTCAGGTCTCCATTGTTTTGGTGGTGTTGGTTCTGGAATACAAATCAAAGCCTTTACCCCGGATACCAGACTGCGGACAGGATTCAAGAACATTCCAGCGTTCCAGAACTAAGGCATAAGATGTCAGATCTTTTTTCAAGATTTTTATGCCAACCAAGGAAACGTGGCTCAAGAACATTCATTTTGAAATATACCTCACAAAACCGCAAAGAGCTTCGGAAGCTAATGCCCCTGGTAGTTCTCATAAAACATGTGCTAATGCCTATTTTGTGAAGACTTTGAATGGAAATCACAATTATGTGTCAAAACACTTCTTTCTTTATTGCGAATTCCAGTGTGGTGTCCAAAATCTATAACGCACGCATCTTACAACTGCACTTTCTCCTGAGAAACGCAGAGGATGAGAATTCTATGTTGAGACTATGTTGAGAACAATGTGTTCAATTTGTGACTAAACGACAATCATTTATTCAACAATGTAAGAACCTGAAGCCTGTTTAAGGGGTAAAACAAGCTGTCAATGCCTTCTACGTGGACTGAATGTAACAAAGGCATGGCGAAATAACAATCCATAGGTTGACAATATAACCCTCAAATTTAAATAGCAATTTATAGGAACTTCAAATCAACTTCATCATCAGTTTTAAGACACCAGCTACTGAAGCATGTTCTACATGCCTTAAACGAAAAGCTCACATTCAACAAGCTGGTACATTCTCAAATATGAAATATATTATTCTTATGTATTTGAACGTTTATAATATAAAATCAAATGCACTTTAAAAGCAATTTCATTAAAACAGACAGATAGAGCTCTTCAATATGTTAGACTCTGCTCAAATGGACAGAATAAAAGTGTAACCTTCATGGCAGCAGTGTTGAAATAGTTGGAAGAAGCAGCACCAAATATGAGCAGGGTCGACCTAATGTATCCCTTTTTAGGGTGTTCTTTCCTTCCTCCTGACAGAGTATTAGGAAGGATAAAGAAATGAATCAAAGGAGTGCAACACTTAAAAATTATGTCGTATGAAAATGCAGTTCAAATGTTCTATGAATAATTATAAATACAATGGTGAAAATCACATATCAATAACACAAATAGTTCTCGAGTTATTTTACTATGCACCTTTGAAAGTTAGGAGACCTGTGGTTAGGACGCTCTAAAGACTAGATATGCGCGCCCGCCATTTTGGTTCCATTCTGTCGCTCATTAGTATAGGCTGCAATGTTCCGTCGCTGCTTCTTTCTCTCTTCCCTCCGTTTGCTGCATTAATAATTGAGGAATATTTTAGTATAACTTTACAATAAACATTATTTGAATTCACAGCCTCACTATAATTAATGAATTTAATATGTTTTACTTTAATAACTGCTGAATTAAAAATTTATGTTTGTTTCTTCGAACATTTAGAAAACTTTTCTTTAAACGCTTCTTTGAGAAACAAAAAGAAATTGTTGATTTAAATCCATCGCAAGAATCGTTATAAAGTATACTATAAGTGTAATGTAGCTGGTTATTCATGTGTTTTCATGTAGCGCATTCGGTTTAAAGGGTATGCATATATGGCAACAAAGTCGTTGGATCTCTTTGCTGATTTTTAAAAACTTTTTTAAGAAGTTTCGTCTACCAGCAATTGCGTTATGTAAGTCTATAATTTATAAAATCATTGTAAGTATGTGTGTATTTTACTTATAGGCTTCTACACACTTGCAAGGATTTTAAACAAACTTGGCACACATATTCTTTAGGACAAGAGAAAAAATACTGTAGCGTGGTATCACGAAAGAACGACAGATATGGAAAATATTCGACAATAATAACATTTTGAGCTTTTTCAGCATGAGTAGATCTGTTTTCTCAATAGTTTAGGCGAACTGTACAACTATAGGTGCCTTCATTATTTTAGGGATGTTAATGTAATCAACAGGTCGTCTCCTTAGCGCCGGAACCTGCTTGGGAATTTCATATTTTATACCATGCTTACTATCATTATAGGAACGAGTGCTTTTACGTTTCTCAGTGTGTAGAATTCTATGGACACGACAAAAATTTCATATTTCATAATATTTTGGTAAAATCTTCATATTTCTTCATATTTTGTAAGTATTACGATTTTTCGCGTTTAAAATAATTTCCGTTAGCAATCAGACTGCTTTTCAGACATTTATCGCATCAGTTTGCTGCAAAAAAAAAATAATAAAATGACAGCCACTCATTCCAGGAAATGGAGCTAGAAATTGCCGCACAACCCTCTGCAACTCAGATAGCTTGAAAAATTTAATTTACTGCTTTTGTTCTAAAAATATTTCACCACTTCTCATTCTTGGAAAACACGAGACAACGAACTATTTGCACCCATAACTACGGTTCTGAGGAATTGAAATTTATTTTATTACATTTTCATACTTAATACACGTTTTCATCTAATTCAATAGAAGTTGTGTGGTCGATGTGCATACACAAATTTCGATAATACAGTAGAAGTTAGCACTCGCTAGCTATTCAAAACAATTCCGATATAGTAGCCATTTCTATGCAACAATAAAATATTTTATAGATATACTTTGAAAAAAATCAATGGGAATATCACATTCTATTCAACACAAATGTAACATTATATTCAAAGTTACTTAAAGCAACATAATACAACTTAACACAACACAACCAAACCAGTGCAGCACAGTACAACATTTTATTAATGATGCAATGTTTCATTTTATTATCTGTGTTTAAAATACAATTCCAAATCTTACCATATCCACTTGCCATTCAATTTTTCCACTTTTTTACAGAAGCTGTCCCATATATTTTACATCTCTTTCTTACATGTTTTATTAAAATCAACTACCATATATTGTCGTAACCTCTCTGAAAAATCAACACATTTATACAACAACTGTCGGGGCTACACTTTGGCACTTCCACCGAAGCTGACATCTCATCTCTTCTCATCTCATCTGTCACATTAGCACCGTCGGGGTTACTCTTACGCACATCCACCGAGGCAAATAGTGAATGTAATGAGAATAATTTTTTTCTGTTTATACAACAAGTTTAGTACCATCTTAGACAGCAAGTTTTAATACCACCTGTTTTCCAGCTTAATTTTGATTCGGAGGATGTGGATGCAACAGTATAATGTCATGTTATTTGTGTCATTCCTGAAATTTTAATGTGATTTCTTGAAGGTTATGCCTATGTTAGATGTTTTGAATTTGCAGCATGTTAAATGAGACACGTTTTGTTTTTGAAGAGAAAATTGAAAGTTGAGATAAAGATGATAATGACTGAAGTAATGATGCTGATTGAAATACTGATGATAATAATGAGATGAGGAAGATAGTAATGTAGACGAGAAATTGTATTAGTGACAAGAGTATGATAATTGTAGTTGAAAGCATGTTACGCGGTGTAGTTTGAAGATGTATTGTGGATGTATTTTGTAGTTTGTAGTAATGCATACAGTAGTTTTGAGTAACTAGTTAAGTGAGTGTTGTGTGTAATTTGGGCCATGGTCAGTGTGAATGAGTTCATTTCATTGTCATGTGTGATTGTCTTGTAAGTGCACTTATTTTCTTTTGTTAGTGATACCAGCTGGCCATTAAGAGTTAATATTGGGATCCCAAATAAGGTTATGTTTTTTCTATCATGTTATTGTATGAAAAAGTCACTGTTCTTGATATAATGTTAATGTATTCTGAGTCTGTTTTAATGTTTTATTTGGATTGTGAAGCATTGTGAGTTAAATTTTGGATGGCAACTCTCTATAAAATTTAGTTCTTATGCCAATTTGTACTTACTTTTTTTCTCTTTCTTTGCCCATGTCAAAAGAATTTTTAGTGCAAACTTTTCAACCTTTCAAATATTTGATTGTACATGACATACCGTTCTTTTTATGTGTGACTGTTTGTTGGAGCACCCTTTTTATTGTTTGGTGGTTTTGTTGTAGTATTTTGCTGTGGCGGAGCTCGAGAGGATATGGGAGCATCCCACGTGGCACACCAGAAGTTCAAGAAACACCACAGGGAAGCTGTCGGGCAGCCACTACACTGCCGTGGCATAAGGAGCCACTATTTTGGGGGGCAGTCCAAGCCAGCGAATGCCCACCCCGTTATCATCGCCAGAGACCTGCAGTAATAACAATTCTACAGACAAGACAAGTCGTCGTTGTGGGCACATTATAAACTCACCCACAAACAGTTTCAACGGACCATCAAGCTCAATTGCAGTGTAGTGTGCGTGTGAACTGAGGCAGCGTGGTGTGTGTGCGTGTGCGGGGTGCTCGAGCATTAGTGCTCTAACAATATTATCCGATAGCACTCAAGATTCTCGAGCCAGCCATCTAAAAACAAAAACAAAAAAAAAGCAAGATTGTCGTCGTCTCTGTGTTTATCACACATTTGTTTTGTTCCTTCTTCTTGTATGTCATTTTTGTTATTTTAATGTCTCTTATTGTGTTTGTTTACCTTGTGTCGACGAGGGCGTCGATCTCGGTGGCCAGGGGGAGATGTGGCGTATGCACAGATAATAGGACACACGACTCTCTGGGCACCGAGATCCGAGACGGCAGTTTGTCTGGGAGTAGGGGTAAGTCAGGGGGAACTAAGTCTTAGGGAAAGGGATACCGTCAGTGACGCTTGTGTGTTGGTGTGTGTTTGAGAGGGAGTCAGTAAGCGAGCCCCGAATAGGAAAGACGTACAACTGCTTTCTTCGTGCTAAAGCACGATGTCCTCGCCGACAGACATTGGGCTGATAATGTAAGTACTGTCATCCAACTTTATCTATTAAAGTTTAATTTATGGTAGTGTAGTGTCCTTTCCTTCCCGTAAGCCAGGTATTATTTTGGAATAGCCGTTATTTGTGTCTTTAACTTAGCTGCGTTCCCCGTCGTAGCCTCGCCATGTGCATATCTTGTTTAATTCACCGGTGCCTTTTGCTAAGCGAGTGCCTACCCTCCTGTTTCTGAGTAGTATTTTGTAGAGAGGCTACGACAATATGGCCTAACAGTAAAGAAGTGTGTAACAAAATTCTCTTTTAAATTACAGCACACAGGGAAAGACGGGCACATATGTTGCACATTTCCCTTTAAAAGTAATTTAGCATCATTATGTAAAATATATTGCTTATGTTGTCTATATAACACCTCACAGTTACAAATCAGGGTTATAACTGCGCTGTTACGTTTCTTTAGACCTCCCAGGTTTTAAAAATTTACAAATGTGTCATAGTCTTGATCTCTGTACTCTTCACGTAAAAACTGTTAGCATTTCTCACGTACAGTTCTCTTTAACAATGTATTTGCGGTACTACTACCTATATTAAATAAATTATTTCTGTCATATGTAGACAGCTGTAAATCTGTTTGAAGCTTTGATGCTGGAAATTTGCCACTGGAGGTAGAAATATAAGTAGAAGACATGACTAATGAAGAAGGTAAATTAAAATAATTCGATACAGAAGGCTCATTATCTTTTGCAGTTGATGTACAAAGTATGGCAACTTCTTTGTAAGAGGGCACAAGTAGGACATAAATCCCAGCATCTACTTCAAGGTCACATAGTTGTCTGTTACTTGTGAATAATTGGTAGAATGGGTTTCTAATTGGCTTTAATGGGTTTTAATTGGCTATAATTTGGTTTAATGTATATTTAACTGGTGTTACCGGACACGTGTTCATGATTACAGCAAGACCCGACCTAAACTACACGAGGGTTCAGCATCAAATTCAAGGTCACTGGTGTAGTTTGACAGTTTAATTACAATTCCCATCCACGTGGTGTCTTTTAGAGCAAAGACGACCTAAATGACATGAGTATTCAGCATCAAATACAAGGCCACTGGTGAAGTTAGATTAAGTAGCATTTTCGTCGACGTGGTATCTTTTAGAGCAAAGGAGACCTAAACGCTATGGGTACTCAACATCAACTGCAATGTCACTTGTGGAACGGCTAGAATTTCTAGCGTCACTTTCATTGTCATGCGATTGCTTTAGAAGAAGAAAACTTAAATGTTGCGTTCCTCCTCAACCAAGTACTGGCCTCGGGTGGGGGAGGTAATCAAAACAATGTCATCATTTCAGACAGCTAGTGAAAAATCACGACTGCACTTGCTATCTCCCCTTTTCTGTACATTTAAAAGGCGATTCCGTATGCTCTTCTGACAGAGACAAACCACGAAGGGACAATACTCTCACGCCTATGCCGGTGGCATACAATAATGACAAGGGATTACGGCTAACTAGTAAACACTGAGGGCTATCGCATCCTCTGAAGCCGCATAGCAAGCCAATGTGTTGTGAAATCCTTCTCTAATGAAAGCAATATCTGCAAACATTCGTTCACAGATTGTGAAACACTGTTTTAAGCAAAGAGATGAGTATGCTATTTTAACATGTATATGAAGCTAGGCAAGGGAGAGAATTTAAATGCAAGTGGTGTGCAATGTATTCCGGAAGAACATTCACTCTACTAGGGATAGTGTGAAGAGTAAAAGGGTATCGAAAATATGAATGCGGGATGTATTAATACCTGTTGGCAAAATATATCACCCTCTCTCTCACTCACACACACGCACACACATACAAACACATGCGCAAACATATACAAACGCACACAAATCTTCTTAAAATGCTCCAGAAATAATTATCAATATAGGTATACCAATTTTTCGGACAGTCTGTGACCCCTATAATGGAGGGTGAACAATGCTATTACAAGTCCGTCCCCTCTCTAGTTATGGTGTATGCAACTCTGCAGACTTCTCGTAATGCATATTGTCCCCTCCGTGTATAGACAACTGCTCTTGCTGTCTCTACTGTGTATTTAGGGTGGCTATGACAGCTGTACTGTTTTAAAGGGGATGTGAGTTCTCCAAACACCAACAAGCTTCAAGTAAATATTTTTAATAATGCCAAAACTCATATACGTGTCCTAAAGTACATACATACATATGCACAGCGAGAATAATACGCGTTAACTATTGCCATTTAGCTTGTGGTTAAAGCCTCCCTTCCAGACACACAAGGCAATTATGGCATAGGTTCCGTAAACATTGAGCGGCTATTGCACCCTCTGAATCCGCATAGCAGGCCAATGAATTGCCTATTAAAGCACATTGAAACTCCTTTTCTCGCAGAGGTCCCAGAGTACTTAAAGGCTACAATGCATTCATGACTTAAGACGGAGTACACATAATATTTTGCAGCATCTTTTAGAGAGGATAAGTTAAGAGACATTTCCGGACACGTGTTTGCTTTTATAGCAAGAAACGCTTAAACGACACACTCCTATTATAGTTTCAAGCTCAATTGTGGTGAGGCAATAAAAAGCAATGACATTTCCAGCTTGTGCGTGAATATGCGACACCACCTCCCTCCCTTTATCTCACCTCTCCCTCATATCACATATATGCACGTAACCACATTCAGGCCAGCCATAACAGCTTCTCTGAATAAAATAAATAAATTGACTGAGAGGCGAGTATACACCCTTTCTTAAACCTACTTCCATTGGTATCTACAATGAAATATGAAACAAAAATTAAAATGAATGCCCTTACAAATACCTAATAGAGCCCTGTGAAGGCTGAATCAGACCTTTTTCACAGAAATACATTATTCATAGTGTAGAAAGTAAAGAAGAATTCCAGATCTCTCACAAGCCTATGTTAACGCAAAATGTATCACATCCGGTATTCATACCATACAAGCGGTCGCCGAAGTTAAGCAGTATTGGGCTTAGTCACCACATGAACGCTAGTCCGCCCAGGTGGTATCACCGAGACCCAGCCAATGGCAGAGCTGAAAGCCAGACCCCGCCCTAAGACACAAATCAATAGCTTGTGAAAACTCTTTATACCTTCTTTATTGCACAGGTAAAGCCACAGCTGCGGCTAGGTACTGTGGCGATTACATCCCCCCAGGTGAACCTGGGCGACCTGTTCTCGATTGCTGGATTGAAGGAATTCTGGGGGAGGGGACAGCATGAGATATTTTCCAGCGTGTATTAATGAACCACCATAAGCTTGTATAAAATTCTTTTGCTTTCCTTAACCCACATGGAAGGGGAGTGATATTGAAGGACGCGCTATATAAACCGGTTACATTGCACACACTTCACAGTTTTCATATAGGTGACTCCTTATTTGTGTCAGCTGCTGAAGAGGAACTACTTACTGTTTTAAAAAAGTTATTAAAGTGCTTCATCACTATTTTGCGACAAGCGATCTTCATTTTTTCATTCACCAATTGGGTACATTCTTTGCAAGGTAAGAAATTACTAACGTTATCTTATTATTCAGCTATACAAGTGTTATGATCCTTTCATTGCAAGGGGTGAGATATTTCTCTTTAAGCAACAAATTTACCACTACTTAATTATCGAGAGTATTCCTTCTTCTACACCCGTCTGATGTTTGCAGCGCTTTCATAAATCTTCTAAAGAATAATACACTCAGATTTGATCATTTAATCGCTAATTCTATATAAGCAGGCTAGTTGCATACACTGAAGGAGCTGTATATTAATCATAAAACATCATATAGATTTCAGACATCACTAATATTATGTGGAGGTAATCGAGACTATTAAGAATCATATTTAAAGGATTATAAAGTGTAATACTCACAATGCTTCCATAAATCGTTTTTGAATTAGCATCTGTAGCTAAATTAAATTCAATTTTTTAGATTGTTACACATCTTGAAGTTTGAATTTTTTTAGCCAATTACATGCATTATCACATGAATAAACTAACGCATCTCAACGATTCCCTAATTCAGATGTTTCTCTTTATGTATAGGCTTAAAATGTAGATTACAGATTCAACGGTGCCATACAGCTCAGCAGTCGCTTGCGACATCTCTATCAAGGAGAAATTCCTCAAGTATGTAGTCCAGATAGTTCGATCATCGCATTAATTATTCACTATAAAAGACAGCACTCATAACAATATCATAATAACAATGAATATACGCAGACAGGGTAACCATATATACACGAAGACAGTACGCAGAACAGGAAAACACTATACACGCACAGACAATCCGCAGACAGGGAGACCCTATACGCGCGCAGACATCAGCAATCACTACAATAGACATATACAACACAATGTGACAGAAGTATCATAGAACAGTTCCCGATTGACGAAACCATCCACCAAAACATAAATCCATGGTGTTAATGACCAAATAACACAGACACCTGTGAATTGCAAACAAAACTACAACACACACTACTGCTACACGTCCTAGATCAATATCATCGCAAACCACAATTTACACCATAGCGCTTTCACCATCCACCATTAATCAGAAGAACATAGAAACCATTGATGTCACTCAACCGCCTCCGAAAAAAACAAAACAGAACCCAGCATTATCATCACAATCGCAACATACTTCACCACTATCAGGAGTTATACCATTAACATCAGCCTCGCATTACATAAATGTACACGCGATTCGAAGGCGTGTCACACGGAGAAAGCTAAACTTTGAACATATGCAACCTCTCCTTCATTCATTACCGCCATTAATCCGTATCTCCTCCTATGGTAAAAGAAAACACCTTAACAATCCACAATAAAAAACAAAATTCTCAGACACTCTAAACACAGCATTCAGCATACATACACACATACATGCATACATACACACATATACAGATACATTGTTATAAAAATCAAGTGCTACTAAACACGACCTACAATTTACATGCACACATAGGTACATGTCCATGCAGAGCCAGCAATGTACACCCACACACTTACATTCATACATGCATTTCTATTCCGGACAGCGCCAAACTATGGAAGGAAACAAGGTAACAATTAGCATTACTATTATTGTATTAAATATTAGCATCATATAACAATAAAAACATTACTGATAATCTTCAATATGATATCCCTCACATCTAGTTCTCTACAGGAGAACAGTTATTACAATGACAAATACAATTCTATCACCACAGTGTGTAATGTTCGGACTGCTATCAAAATTCAACTTTAACACAACAAAAGACCCAGCCCGAACCGCTCCTTGCCTACAATGAAGAATATATCCATCAGTTGTTGTCTCCATCCAGTAAATACAAAAAGGTGTGAATTTCTCTCACATTATTATGATTATTGCTCTTGTTATTGTTCTCTTAATAGCTGTAAGATTATTCACGCATAAAAAATACATTATCTTCTTTTCTCTTTAAGCATTTAACGATGTATTTCTTTCAGGATACCTAGCACTTAACAATCAAAACATGACAACTAATGTTTCATTCGTTATGTTTCAGAGTCCTAAAAAAGCACCAAAGAAGAACGCCAAGAATACAATAATGATCTCCCCTAAGGTCGCTTCTGAAAGAGCGAATTATCTACATCTTCACACACCGAGAGATGGAACCCCACATTACATGATCCATGAATCACATTGCAACAGTGACAAAATAAGATTACTCTATGAATGCTAAAGTGTTATTGATAAAAATGTAATAATAAAATCATATAAACATTATTATTTGAGTGGAAGCAAAGGTTCAGAGTATTCGAAGAATACCTGTTTATGAGAAAGCAAGGGGGCAGTTAATTTAGTGAACTTACTGCATAATCACATAATTTTATGAAACAAATAGACTTTTATCATGCTGAACGTTTCAATACAGTAAAAAGGCAATTTTATTTAATAAAACGAAGTGGCATTTATTGACAGGTATTGTATTTATTCATTCATAATGAATAAATGCATGCTAATAGTGATTTTGTTCGAATGAATGTCATGTATCCATCTACAAATCAATAAAGTGAAAAGAAAAGACTACACAACATTTCCAGGCTTAATTACCCACTACAGTACTTAAAATACACTCGAAAATGTTATAAAAATACATTAAAATTCCTGGCCCCCACACACACAGCCTAAAATTCAGTCGAAATACCTATACCAAGACCAGAAATACCCGCATAGGTGTAATAATACATAAATAAAAGAATCTGTGCTTATATCCTGAAATAGTATGCCACAGTTCTTCCTAAATTTCTCTGAAATGCCTGAAATTTTCATGCAAGTATACCAGAATGTCCTTAAAAACTGTACTCATATTTGATTCCATGGTCTCAAATAACTTTAAAGAGTCTCAAATTCGCATATGAAAACTTCGAAGAAATACTCTTGGAAGTGTCACAATACTTTAAAAGATCATAATATGGCTCAGGATAATCAAAAAAACCTCAGATATTCTAAAAACAATCAGCACACTTTAAACCCATGTGTCAATAGTATAAAAATAGCTACTACACTTCTTAAAAAGCCCTTCAGGATGCTCTAGTGGCATAAAAATAGCAGCTTGCTTTTGAAATTCCCCTGAAGTGCACCAGAAGATTCTGAAAGCCTACGTCCATATCTGAAATGCTCCAATATGACAAAAATTAACGTCCTATTCCGAAAAGTTTCCTAATGAATGCTAAAATGCTCCACAATACCTGTTCCAGGATTTAAAATACATTCGAAACGCCTACATCAATACCTCCCCTGATATACCTGCATATTTTAAAGATACTTTAAAAAACTACATAAAAATCATATTCAAAATGTTTTGAAAATCTTTAAAAAAAATGATGTATCAATATCCTGAAACTGAATTCTCGTATTTCCAGAAACACCTGAAATTCTCGTTCCACTGTAGCAGAATGTTCTAAAAGCCTATACACATTCCATAGTCTAAAATACCTTAACGAGCATCAAGTACTTCACAAGAGTACTTTAAATACAGCATATAATACCTCAAATTGCTAAAAAAAACTTGCTGAAATATCTGATGTAATTTTAACACCCCTCAGATACATAAATATCTCACTGGCAATACCATGAAGACACCTACACCTCACTACAAAAGCCATCAGAGTACCCTAAAGAACTGTACAATACCACTAAGATACACGGCACTCTTAACGAAAATCCATCAGAATACTCTAAACACCTGAACTGCCCTCATTAAAATACATCCTCTTACCTACAGAAACCACCATAGTCTAAAAATGGTCAAAAAACATATGTAATATACCTAAAATACCCTAAGATATAATCTGAAGATCAGATTTTATTCTGCAACCATGCAAATGGGGACAGGGAGTTGGATCGTAATAAGACCAAAAAAACACTAAGCCAATGATGAAAATATTTTTATTGATAATTTTAATAATTGATACACGATCTTGAAGAGATTTCAAGAGCACATAAGGACGTTCTAAAAAAATTCAGACAGCGATTCTAACATAATGGATTGAGTAGATTTCAGGCTTGATATCAGATTGAGTAGATATATGTAATACACATTTCAGTGATTCATTATTGCATATTTGGCAGCATTCTTTAAGACCTGAAATAGAGATGGCTTTCTTAAATCCCGAACCATATTCAGTACTTGACAGAAGATTCCTCCAACGGGAAATATGTGATAATTTAAGCTTCCCATTGCGGGACATTACAATTCACAAATTTCATTTTCATGGTGTGCTGATATGTTTTCCATGTATTTTTGTTGTTTTATATACATACAGCCAGTCACTTGTGTAGCCTGTTTTGGTTTATTTCCTTAGTTAACTCTTTCTCGTTCCCGTTTTTTCTCTATGTATTAGAGGGCGTGGTCGACGCTTTGTCTTAGGCGAGTGGTGGAAGGGGTTTTTACCGCATTGCAGATACGGTGCTGTTACCGGACAGATGTTCGTCCGAGAGCGGAGGATTTTCTTGAATTTTGGTGTTCACCAGTTTTGCTTATGTCCCGCAGTTTTGATTTGTTTTATCGACAAGGGTTTATTAATTAAAAGGAGGGTTCCTTTCCAATTTTTTTTCACGCCGTTAGTATTGCTAGACTTATGGGATTTCTCCATAAGCTAAAGTAGGTTCTGTCCTCAGTGTTTTTGTATTTTGGTTAGGGTGGATGGAGTTTAGGGCAGAAATCTAAAAGTATCGTTTTTCAGGTAACTCGCAAGTGACTGGTTATCATTATACATAGTTTTAAGTGTGTGCTTGTGCATTTTGTTAATTTTATACACGATAGTAGAAGGCACGGATTATTCGCGATAAATACAGGTACATTTCTGTACCTTATATTTCAACACTCCTCCCAAAATGTTTCTGTATCAGAAAAGTAAGCTGATAACTTGTGAACATATCACATTTGCTATGTTTATTTTTGAGTATTAGTTGATATAGATGCATCCATTGTACATGGAAGAATTGCGCATCATATTATTATAACACTAGTAAATTGTTATAAACTTCTACGGAAGACATTTTAGTACGCAAAATAATGTTTTCCTGGAATATCCGTTTTGTAACCTATGGAACTACAAAGGATATAGGAAAATGTAGAATTCTACTTCAAATGATAGCACTGAGGGTTGTTTTAAAGCTAAACAAAATTAATTGGTATTTAAAGTTTGCAGAATAAATATTTCTTTTTCTATTACCTTTGTTCTGAGCTTCCTAGTTTATATATTGTGTGATGCTATTTTTTATAAAAATGTCACTTTGCAAGCGATTATTGCACCTAAACGTAACGGTATGAATGAATCGTCCAAGGCAAAGAAAGACTCAACGATTTAATGCAACATAACAAAACAGCAACCGAGATCCCAAAGTCCAGCTGAGAGAAATTGATAAAGAGCAAATTCAAAACAAAATTTAAAAATATGCTTAAGAGAAAATGTTAAACAAGCCATCTTTGTTTTCGACTTTTTAATCTTAATTTTGTTTGCTATACTGTTTACTAAAGTATCTTTTGGAAATTTTGTATTATATTTATGAGGATTTGGGTTTAGTATTTATGCTTTGAAAGTTAAACTTCGTTTAATTTGATGTTTTATTAACATTCATTTTCCACTTTGAGACGTTTCGAGGTATTTTGGTGTTATTAGTTGATAAGATTTTTTTAATAACAAAACACTTTAGTGTGGGGTATTGATTATGTTCGTCATTTGGTGAAAATTGATGGTTAGTGGTTATGCGTTTAACTCAGGTAAATTGATAAAGGACAAATTTAAAACAAAATTTAAGAAATCCTTGAGAGGGAATGTTAAATAAGATATTTTTGTTTTCGCGCTTTTAATGTTAATCTTTCTTTTCCGTTTTGATAATTTAAGGTTTGCTTTACTGTGATCTTATATTATAATTTAAAGTTTTTCACTTAGTAGTATATTTATGGGGGATTGAGTTTAGTTTTTATGATTGGAATTAATGTTTAATTAATGTTTCCTTTTCCACTTTGAAACGTTTCGAGGTATTTTGTGTTATCAGTTGATAAGAATTGTGTGATAATAAAATACTTTAGTGTTTGCTTTTTATTATGTTCATTATTTGGTGAAAACTGATGGTTAATAGATATGGGTTTCATGGATTAAAGCCAGTGAAAGCAATCGTTTGAATTATATCACTGTTTATATTGGGACATATTTCCTGGGCCGTTCCATTCCTATCTTCTTTTCGGAGTTTTGGTTTGAATCTTAGAATTCCTGTCCCCTACAGCATTCGTAAGGCTTCTCTTTTCCTCTGGCCGGGGTTCCTTGCAGCAGACAGGTCTGCATAAGCGGCTGCTTGGCTTCGGTGGCCTCTCCACTCTTATTCGATTTTGGTGAGGCCAGTGGAGCCATATCAAATTACTAGTAGCAGAGCGTGGCTATTGATTTGTCTGTGTTGGTTAGAGAATATCCTTGGGTTTGTTGTTTTGTTTTGTATTCTCTGGATCTGATTTTCTTACTTGTACGGTATTGGTAGTATCAAGATGTCGGTATCGGTTACTAATGTGGACAGGCTGAGAAAAGGTGAACTGTGGATATAGCTGGTTGTACGGGGAGGTCAATGTTCTATGACTACTGAAGTGCCTATTATGTTGTATATATTTTTCGACAGGTTAAGGTTGTCCATTAATTACTGTATCTATTGATTATGTGCTGATGACTAAGTGTGAGTCCACTTGCGCGTTGGCCTTAGCAATGATTCAGGATAATTTATTGGATTTTTGACGCGAGGATTCTCCTCGCACAGTTGCTCCGGTGGTAATTTAGAATTTTACATTACTCGTTTTATTTATATTATGTCCTACAGAGATTCACTACCTTGCAGTCTTATTCAGGTTGCAAAAGTTAACGGATCAGAGTAAGGTATTAGCCCGTAAGGTGGAGAAAGGTTTTGGGACTACACAGGATGATATTGGGGCGTCTCCCTTGTACAATCAGGATTGTCAGATGTGGTTCAGCCTTAGGTTGCGGTGTCTGCATTTCGGCCACTTAGACTCTCTTGTTCCCTCCAGCTATTCGTGGAGGGCGTTCAGTTAAACAAAATTGTTGATGTACCATCGGCTTTACAGTTTCTCCATTTTCTTTTTCGATTCACGCTAATGGCTAAGCGTTATTCGGTACCCACTGCTCAAGAGATAGAATATTATCTGTCAAGGCATCTGGGATTGTTTTGGAACTGTTAATGCGGTGTTCTGGTTTGGCCGAGCCTGTGACTCGCTTTCATTGGCCCTATTAGACATGTTCATTCCGCGTAGGGAATGCTCGAAGATAATGCAAGACGTGTACTTTGGACCTGAGGGTCTAACGGAATCGTTTACATAATATCCGGCTCGGATTAGGGAAATCCCTTTAGTGTTCCCTGATACGGAAGCGAGGATTTGTGACGTCATTTTATCAGGACTCAATCCAGTCGTCAGATCGGCTTTGGTTTTAGGACCTCGGCCTTCAAACTTGCAGCAGCTGGAAGCATTGGTTCCTAAACTCAAGGAAGTTATGCTTGTTAATAGGCTGCGGGTATCAGCCTCCTTGCTCATTAGCAACTCCTAATACGACTTTATGAGCTCCTACACCCTCGGCCATGGTTCCGGTTTCGGGTCGTCTTCCCACTATTAAATGCTTTCAGTGTGATCAGGAAGGCCATGTTTGACGAAATTGTCCAAATACAAGGACCGTGAATCGGGTTTTATTCGTGTTTCTAATCAGGGGCGACAGCTTCGACCTTTATGAAGCCAGAAGTTTAAGTCGACCATTTGTTTGTCTCGGCGTATCTGTGGTTATCCCTTTTCGGGTAAACCATTTGTTCAAGTTTCTCTTGAGAAGTTGCCTTTATTTTCGTTATTTGATTCCGGAAGTTCGGTCTGTTTAATTCAACTTGAGTGGCTTAGGTTCAATTTACCATGTATTATGTCCGTGCCGCACGTGTCAAGTGGTTTGATTGATGGTTAATGGTCAGGCCTTTCAAGTTACACAAACCTTCTCATGTACTATACGTTTCCCACGTTTTACATGGAGACATAGTTTTTTCGATGTTCCCAGGCTTCCTTATGCATGTGTCCTAGTTGCCGGTTTTATGTCAAGGACTGTGATGACTATTGATTTTGCCATTAGGCAGACCGCTTTTCATTTCGCCCCCGGATAAAGTTGGACTTTGTGAGGGATTTTAAACCTATTGGTCCCCTCTAACTTTGGAAATAAAATTGAGTTTTATTTATGGACGCTCTTTAACCACCTTGGTTCTTAGCGTCCCATTCTATATTGGGCGTGAAAAACGGAAATTTTGCTCAGAGACCCCTTATCAGGCTTGAGGTTCTTTTACGTACCGTAAATCTACGACACGGGACCACTGGCTTTACTTCGCTTCCCAAGGAAGCCATGCTAAGAATTCTTACGCCCGAACAAATCCATCGACCTCCGCCGATTTTGAACCCGCGACCTCGGGAAGTAGAGGCTAGCACGGTACCACTAGTCCACGGAGGACGACCCTCTAACTTTGGGAGATATTAGCTTGGTAACCCAAAACTGTGCATCTTCATCATTGTCTCACTTTTACCCTGAACAGGGAAAGCAAACTGGGGAATTTTAGTTGAGGAATTTCAATCGTTGTTTACACAAGTTTTAGGGGTCACTCATTTGACTCAATATATAATTCAGTTAACCGATTCTACTCCGGTTACGTTATCGCCATATAAGCTCACACCACCGCAGATGGCCACATTAAAAGAGAAAATACAGAAGATGCTTGACCAAGCGGTTTTTAGACTGTCTACTTCAAATTACAGCAGCCCCATATTTTTAGTACCGAAGGGAAATAAGGATTTTAGACCTGTTCGTAGATTATCGTCTCTTGAATAAAAGAATACATATTGAAAGTACCCCTTTGCCCATACAGCTGCTCATCATTTTTCCAATGCTCGCGTTTTTACGACTTTGGATTTAAATAATGCTTATCATCAGATTTCTTTGGCAGAACATCCCAAGCATCTAACAGCTTTCGCTACCCTATGGCGCCTTTATGAATTCAATAGGGTCCCTTTTGATTTGTCTATGGGTACACAAGTTCTCATTCGTTAGCTGGATAATTTGTTTTCTGACATCAAATTTAAATACTTGTACCATTACTTAGATGATCTTGTACTATATTCTGAGGATTTTGACTCACATCTTATGCATTTACGTGGAATGTTTCTTCGCCTACAGAGCGCAAGGTTATGAGCAGCCTAAAGTTCATTTTCACACCTCTCAAATTTCATTTTTGAGGTATATGGTTTCCCCTTCTGGTATTACCATAGACCCTGGCAGTACTAAGGCTATCAGAAATTTTCTGGCCCCACAAATAAGCGTGAGGTGGATCTATTTTGGGAGTGGTTAACTTCTTCTCTAAACTTACTTCAAATTTTTCTACTCGAGCAGAACCTCTTAATTGCTTACGTAGGAAGGGGGTTACATTTCTGTGGGCCGAAGACCAGCAAGCGGCTTTTGTTGATCTAAAACAGGCCATTTCGAACCCTCCAGTCTTGGCTTTTCCGGATTTTACTGTGCTCTTCATCTTACAGACGGATGCTATTCCTAGCGCGCTAGCGGCGTTTTTTTGCAGGAACTTCCTAAAGGTCGTCGTCCCATTTATTACAGCTCGCGTACTTTATCTCCTGAGGAACTAAAATTTTCTACATATGAATTAGAAACTTTAGCAGTGCTTTTTGTGTTGGAGAAGTATAGGGTTACTTGGAACATGTGCATTTCTTTTTAGAGTGCGATAATCAGGCTTTAACGTGGGCGTTGGCCGTTCCAAGAAAGACAGGTCATCTTGCCCGTTGGGTGTCCGGATAGGAGCCTTTAAGTTAACTCCTTCCATTATCAGAGGTTCGGAAAATTGTATTGCGGTTGCTCTTGCCCGTGTATTTTCCAGAAGCCTACTGAGGAGTGTGTTTAGAGACCTTGAATGCTCCTACTGCGGATACTCAGATTAAGACCTTCTCATTTTCTGCATTTCGTTAAATGTTTGTCAGCATACCTGAACTTTCACTTTCTGATTCTGGGTTGGCGTCAGTTATTCAGCAACTTAAATCGGGAGTTTCACTGCAGGACTATAAGATTCATGACGGTGTTTTGATGGAGAGAGCTAGTTTTTATCGCCATTATAAATTCCTAGTTCCGAAGGCGGCTATTCCAATTATTGTTAGGTATTTTCATGATTCTCCTTTGGTGGGTCATTTAGGACTTGCTAAAACTAGAAATAGAATACGTCAACAGTTTATGCGGCGGGGCATGGATCTCGATATAAAAAAGCATGTTAAGCCTTATTGCATTTGCGCCTTGTCTAAACTCGCGCAAGCTACAAATTGGGAATACTTGACATCGGAGGTTCCCTCCGCGCCCATGGAGTAACTGTTTGTAGATTTTATCGACTGTTCCCTCGCTCTATTCAGGACAATAATTTGCATTGGTGGTTACAGATGCCTTCTCCAAGTTCGTATGGATGTCACCTCTGGGTGCTGCTACTGCTCGCCTCGCTATTCGGGAATTTGGTACAATATTTGGATCTTTTGGTGCTCCTCAATATCTCGTCTCTGATAGCAGTTCACAATTTAAATCGTGCCTCTTTCGTTCCTTTTGTTTGGATTGGAGTATTACGCATTTTACCACTACCACTTATTACCCTAACCTTTCATTAGCGGAGCGGGTTAACCGCAATCTTATGTCCACTTTAATGCTTATCATCACCATCAGCACAACTGTTGGACTAAATACTTGAAGCAGCTTCAGTTTTCTTTCAATTCAGCGAGACATGAGGTTCATAAAACGACGCCATTTTCATTGTTTTTTGCTTACCAACCTTCGTCTCCCTTAGCTAATTTGTGGGCATTAAATAATTTATTACCGGCAGATAATTCTCCGCATACCATTCGTGTTAACTCGAAGGCCGCCTTGAATAATTTGCGTAGAGGCTATTCTACAAGAAATCGTCGATATGATGCGGCCCGTAGACCCTGACATTTCAAAGTGGGAGATCTTGTAGTGTACCTAAACTATCCGCAGTCCTCGAAGGCAGATGCGTTTGCCGCCATGTTTGCTCTTCGTTATCTTGGCCCTTTTAAAATTCTCAGAATTTATAAGGGGGTATCTGTTCTTTTGCAGGAACTGTCGTCTTTCTGCAGACGCCGTGCTCACCTGTCGCAGCTTAAATTGTATCACTCGGACTAGTTTGTGTTTAGGTTAACTACTGGCTTTATTTCTAGAATTCGTAAATTTTGTTTTTGGGGCATGTATGGCTATGTTTCGTGTGCTTTTGCTATTTCTTGGTGAGTCACTTGCGAGAACCTGAATATTTTGAAGGAATTTATGAATTCATTTTCAGGTTAGTGTGCAAGTTAAATATGGTAACGTCTATGGTTACTTAAGACCGAAAGTTTTCCTCATTTCCATTCGCCCTTGCTGGTGTATTTAGCTTTTGGGCGGAGCCTACCTTTGCTGTTGAACCTGTGGTAATGAGTGATCGTTTTCTTAATTTATTTATATAATTTTGGTTTCTATTTTAAAATGCTTTGTTTTATTTTGGTTTGTGGAAAAATATTTTAGATATATTTAGATATATATGGTTACTTAATTTCACTGGGTGGAAGCTTAACTAAATTGTCCTTATTAGTTGAAACATTTTGCTTCCACACTGTTAATGCCATACCGGCCTCCTCTGTTCACTTGCCTTTCCCAGTTATAGTTTATATGGGGTCTGGGCAAGTGAATTAAAATTTTAATTGTAGATATTTGTTATATTGTGCAATATGTCTCATAATTGTCCCCTTTTATAACATACTTAGCTCATTTTCTGCAATTGTAATGATATACATGTCTATTTTAATAAGGAAAATGTTTGTTATCAAATTGAACATTTGTATCGGTACAATATTCTAATTACTTTTAGTTTGTATATCTAAGGTTATTTCTCTGCTTTGTGCGGCCGCTCTGCTGGTTTTGTTATTGTGTTTCTGATTTCCATCTTTCTCGGCTAATATTCTTTTTTCCTTCCCCGTGCTACTCTATGTGGACGTCTCGCCTCTGCTAAGTTTTGACATGCTAACGGCTGTTCAAGTTTCTTCTGCTCGTGTGATATGTACAACCGGGTTGTCCTACGTCGGATTATTGCCGTTGAATGCTAATTGGTTGCTTAAAATACTGCGCTTTTGCCTCTTCATCCGGAATCTGTCAGCTTTGTACATGTATAGGCCCGGCCCTGTTTCAGCCATAGCCTTATTCGTCTGCAGTGTCGGCTTAATAAGTGATGCAAAATCTATGCTCCTTGTTAGCTGCGTCTGCGCTTAGTTTTGTTGCCAAGATTATGAGTCAGCTATTTACCAGTAACTATTCCTGGGAAATACATTCTGCACTTTAAGCTTTATTATCACCTGGATGGCCGTCCGGTTGTTACGTCGTGAATTAAGTACTGATGGAGTTTGTCTGGCTTATTATTGACTACCCTATATGTGGTCAGTATAGGATGGGAACAGTATGTGTGGAGATTCCTTCTTAGTAAAACCTACCATGTAGCATGCTCTTCTCTGCTCCTAGTTCTTTCCCCTCTTGCTCTTTATTTATCCTTTTCCAAGGAGTTCCTATACATTGTTTTCCCCTTTTACTTTACTTCTCGTAAGCTCGCAGATTGTAAAGGCGGGCATTAAGCTGATATGTTTCGATGTATTTTTGTTGTTCTTATACACATACAGCCAGTCACTTATGTAGCCTTTTTTCGTTTATTTCCTTAGTTAACTCTTTGTCGTTCCCGTTGTTTTTCTTCTCTACGTATTGAGGGCGTAGTCGGCGATTTGCCTTATGCGAGTGATGGAAGGGTTTTTTACCGCATTGCAGATACGGTGCTGTTACCGGACAGATGTTCGTCCCAGAGTGGAAGCATTTCTTAAATTTGGGTGTTCGTCAGTTTTGCTAATGTTTAACAGTTTTGATTTCTTTTGTTAATTAAAAGGAGAGTTCCTTTTCCAAATTTTCCTGGCGGCGTTATTATTGCTGAGCGTCATTTGATGGATGCCTGGGATTTCTCCATAAGCTTTGTGGATGAAGTTTAGGGCAGAAACCGAAAAATATCGTTCTTCAGGTTACTCGCAAGTGACTGGCTATCATTATACATAGTTTTAAGTGTGTGCTTGTGCATTTTTTTTTAATTTTATACATCGTAGTTGAAGGCAGGTGCATTTATGTACCTCATATTTCAACACTCCTCTCAAACGTTTTCTGTATCAGAAAAGTAAGATGATAACTTGTGAACATATCACATTTGCTATGTTTATTTTTGAGTATTAGTTGATATAGATGCATCCATTGTACATGAAAGAAATGCGCATCACATTATTGTAACACTTAAATTGTTATAAATTTGTTGCTTCTACGGAAGACATTTTAGTACGCAAAATAATGTTTTCCTGGAATGCCAGTTTTTTAACTGTATGGAACTACAAAGGATATAGGAAAATGTAGAATTCGACTTCAAATGATATCACTGATGGTTGTTTTTATAGCCAAACAAAATTAATTGGTATTTAACGTTTGCAGGTAAAATATATCTTTTTCTATTACCTTTGTTCTGAGCTTCCAAGTTCATTTATTGTGTGATGCTAGTTTTTATAAAAATGCAACTTTGCAAGTGATTATTGCAGCTAAAAGTAACAGTAAGAATGAATCGTCCAAGGCAAAGACAGATTCACCGATTTAATGCAACATGACAAAACAGCAACCGAGATCCCAAAATCCAGCTGCAAGAAATTGATAAAGAGCAAATTCAAAACAAAATTTAAAAACATCCTTAAGGGGAAATGTTAAATAAGCCATCTTTGTTTTCGACTTTTTAATATTAATCTTGTTTTGATCAGTTAATGTTTGCTTTACTGATTATTAAAGTATCTTTTGGTAATTTTGTATTATATTTATGAGAATTTGGGTTTAGTATTTATGTTTCGAAAGCTAAATTCTGTTTAGTTTAATGTTTGATTACTTTTCCTTTTCCACTTTGAAACGTTTCGAGGTATTTTGGTGTTATTAGTTGATAAGATTTTTTTAATAAGAAAACACTTTAGTGTGGTGTTTTGATTGTGTTCGTTATTTGGTGAAAATTTATGGTTAATGGTTATGCGTTTAACTGAGATAATTGATAAAGAATAAATTTAAAACAAAATTTAAGAAATACTTGAGAGGGAATGCTAAATATGATACCTTTGTTTTCAAGTTTTTAATATTAATCTTCCTTTCCGTTTTGATCATTTAAGTTTCTTTACTGTGATCTTTAAGGTATATTTTCAAGTTTTTCTCTTAGTAGTATATTTATGGGGCTTGGATTTAGTTTTTATGATTTGAATTAATGGTTCCTTTCCACTTTGAAACGTTTCGAGGTATTTTGTGTTATTAGTTAATAAGAATTGTGTATTAAGAAATAACTTTAGTGTTTGCTTTTTTATTATGTTCGTTATTTGGTGAAAACAGATGGTTAATATTTATGGGTTTCATAGAATACAGCCAGTGAAAGTTATCTTTTGAATTATATCACTGTTCATATTGGGACATATTTCCTGGGCCGTTCCATTTCTATCTTCGTTTCGTAGTTTTGGTTTGAATCTTAGCATTCCTGTCCCCTACCGCATTCATAAAGTCTTCCCGTTTCGTCTGGCCGGGGTTCCCTACTGCAGACAGGTCTACGTAATCGAGTGCTTGGCTTCGGTGGCCTCCTCACTCTTAAAGGATTTTGATGAGGCCAGTGGAGCCATTGTAATACAGAGGCGCAGAAGTGCCTAACATTTCCAGACGCAATCACTCAATAGAAGCACATGAAGATAGAAGGTATTCACGCAATATAGTATTTGACCTCCAAATGCACCCAGTCCAATCATGCGATAGCAAAGCATTCACTATATATGCTAATCCATACTTAGCATCCTTCTCTACCCTGTAAACCGATTCCTCAATCAATATCTCTTCTCGATTCATTGAATCATGCAACAGGATATCAAATAGCAATTAAACAATTCTAACAAATACAATATTCGTCCTATGCAGTAGCTCACAGCTAAGTCTATGATTGATAGCAAGGGAGCAATGCGCATGGTTCTCCTAAGCAAACATTCATCAATCACCTGATCAAAAAAATATTACTGAATCCGGACTATAAATATAATATCGTCAAATATAAGCATATACATCCAAAATGAGGCGAGATGGCAAGGCCCTATTGCTTGTGATTCATATTCCACAGGTCCAGGGTTCAATATCAAAGACTTTGGATAGCACTGAATACATGAAGCAATTCCCATCACTATAGTTCAGGTTGTTTATACACGCTTCAACAGATTTAAGCAGTGGTATATAGCTACTTCCTCGTAGAGGGCTATACTTATTGGTATGAACTCGAAGTCTTTACACGATATGTAGGGTACCGTTAAGTTGCCACTCCTCCATTTCAGCGGGCAATATGTGAATTTCTTTTCCAACCTAGAGTATGAAACGGTGAAATGGCAATAGTTAAAGCATATTATTCTCGCTGTGCATATGTATGCGAAAGGAAGCTTTTTAGCTTTTTTAAAAACCTTTTTCACTCGTTAGGCGCGTTCGCAACACATTGTATGTATGTACTTTAGCACAGGTAAATGAGTGTTGGCATTATTAAAATATTTACTTGAAACATATTGGTGTTTGAGGAACTCACATCCCCTTTAAAACAGTACAGCTGCCACAGCCACCCTAAATACACAGGGGAGACAGTAAGAGCAGTCGTCTATACACGGAGGGGACAATATGCATTATGAGAAGCCTGCAGTGTCGCAGACACCCTAACTAGAGAGGGGACGGGCTTGTAATAGCATTGTTCACCCTCTATTATAGGGGTCACAGAATATCCAAAAAATTGGTATACCTACACTGATAATTAGTTTTGGAGCATTTTAAGATTGTTTGTGTATGTTTGTATGTAGGTGCGTATGTGTTTGTATGTGTGTGTGCGTGTGTGTGTGAGAGAGAGGGCGATATATTTTGCCTACAGACATTAATACATCCCGCATTCATGTCGATACCCTTGTACTCTTCACACTATTTCCAGTAGAGTGAATCTTCCTTCGGAATACATTGTACACCACTTGCATTTAAATTCTCTCCCTTGCCTAGCTCCTCATACATGTTAAAGAAATAGCACACTCATCTCTTTGCTTAAAACAGTGTTTCACAATCTGTGAATGAATGTTTGCAGATGTTGCTTTCCCTAGCGAAGGATTTCACAATACATTGGCTTGCTATGCGGCTTCAGAGGGTGCGATAGCCCTCAGTGTTTACTAGTTAGCCGTAACCCCTTGTAATCATTGAATGCCACCGGCATAGGTGTGAGAGCATTATCCGTTCGTGGTTTGTCTCTCTGTCAGTAGAGCAGACGGAATCGCCTTTTAAGCTGTACAGATGGGGGGAGACAGCAAGAGCAGTCGGATACACACAAGCCTTTACCTACTGAGGTGCGCTTGTTAACATTTAAAACTAGGAAATGCTCTAATACTTTTTCATTGCATGCCATTCTACTCTACGTGATTTCCCACTAACTGTATGAAATGCTGACATTGTTTTGATTACCTCCCTCACTCGAGGCCAGTACTTGGTTGAGGAGGAACGCGACATTTAAGTGTTTCTTGCTTTAAAGCAATCACGTGACCATGAAAGTGACGCTAGGAATTCTAGCCGTTCCACAACTGACCTTGGATTTGATTTTGAATAACCATGGCGTTTAGGTCTCTTTTGCTCTAAAAGCCACCACGTCGAGGGGAATGCTACTTAAACTGACAACTCCACCAGTGACCTTGAATTTGATGCTGAATACTCATGTCGTTTAGGTCGTCTTTGCTCTAAAAGACACCATGTGGACGGGAATGGCAATTAAGCTGTCAAACTACACCAGTGACCTTGAATTTGATGCTGAAATTCTCATGTAGTGTAGGTCGAGTCTTGCTCTAAACATGAACACGTGTCCAGTAACACCAATAAAATATACATTAAACCCAATTAAAACCCATTAAACCCATTCCACCAAATGTTCACAAGTAACAGATAACTGTGTGACCTTGAAAAAATGATGGTGATACCGATTTATACCCTACTGACACACTTGAGACAGGAACTGAAGTGGAAGTTGGTGCAGTAATTGTATTAGGTTCTGAGTCATCCGATGGAAATGATCCATCAAAAATATATCACTGTCATTGAAATAGGTTGATTTGTTTACATCAGAAATGAATGGGAAACTCTTATAAGTTTCAAAGCTTTCTGACACTGTAATGCAGAAGGACAAGAGCCTGTTTTCCTTCTAATTTGTGAAAAAATATTCTCCAAGGCATCTTGTGTAAATCTATGCAGTAATACAAATTTATAACCTTGGTTTAACAGCTGTTCTGTCATTGCACATAACGACAATGTAGACATGATCATACCTGTATTCAAAGGCTTCCAGCCATTGCCTATTGAAATGTTCTGGAAAATTTCTGCATATCTGAAAAGAAATTCAAATTTGGCAGATTCATTTTTTGCAGTGATAACTGCCTTTGAAATTTTACAACAACACATTGAGAACCATTGTTCAATGAGTCTACAGAAGTATGCTGTTGGAGGTAATTATTCTAGTTTCACAACCAGTTCCTGTGCTGCTGCTGTTTTTGCTGAAAAGAAACAAACAGCTGAGCCAACATTCATTTTGTCTGTCTTTGAATGGTGTAACAATCTTAGTTCTTTGTCTTTCTCAATTTCAGAATGCAAAGTTGTAGAATATATTTACCCAAGACAAAATTACTTGGAAGGTATTCATTTCCTAAAAGTGACTGAGTAAGGTAAAGACCAAAATTTAAGATGGTACTTTTCAGACTTTTAACCAAATGGCATAGATGTGGAACAATATAAACGTCGTTACTGTTGACAGTGAAGGGTATATTTCTTTGATCCTCTTTTCTTGTCACTTCGATACCAAAAGCACTCCACATAGCTCTGTTATTACTTCCCATATCTGTTGTGAGAGAGACAACACGAAAGTTACATAACTTAACACTTTTTTGATCAGTTGTTTCTGAAGGATCCCTTTTGTTGATGGACCAGTCATTTCACAGGCTATGGCCTATTTCCAGGCAGTTTTCACACCTCTAATTACTACTACAGTAATGTGATTGCCTACTGATTGTGAGTTGCCAAGTGCAATGTTTCCACAAAATGAGTTTTTGTGTTTGTCAAAAATCAATTGACCCACTCACTTCCATTTCATCAATTAAAATAGTACATATTCTGTCTAAAACATCAAGAGCTTGTACTTTACATTTTAATGGTTCAAAGATACTTTCAAAAACTACAAATGCCATTTCCAATTTTCCGTGTCTCTTATTCAGGGTACAGGCAATGGATAGTTTGTTTCGCGTAAATATTTGTATCCATGAATTCCCAGACTGAACCTCATTTTCAGAGCAAGAATAATGGATTCATTGCCCCAAGTTGTAGGTTTGGTTTTTAAAGCAGAAATCTGTTCTTCACTGAGCAAACTCCTCATTAATGCATTTGTTGTTCGAGTTGACACTTCAACAAATTTATTTCTTCTTTCAACTTAATTGTAGAAACAGTTACTTCTTGATTTGTTGGACAAGTTTCTATGGTCTGGAACATTGCTTGCAGCTTCAGATTTTTCACTTTGGCTATTGGTAAGCTGTAACTTACAATTACTAAATAGGAGACTTCAGAAACCTTGAAAGACCTGTAATTAAATTTAGGCATTCAAAATTACTTTCTCCATCTGGGAGAGAGAGAAACAGATGGAGGAAGAGACAGAGAGAGGTGGTGTGTGTGCGTGCACATGTGTATTATTGTTTATTGCATATATTGTTTAAAGTGGCAGAGAAGAAATAATACAAAATCTGCATATGCAGTCAGCTATATCAGTTATGTACATCTGCATATGTACATAAAATCATTTAGTTTTCATAAACTACCGAAATTATCATGCTGTACTGAAAGAGGTTTATGTGTCTAAAGCTACAAAAATATACTTTTCAATAACGAAAAACTACAATCAACATTAGCAAGTGGTTCATCATATCCTATTTTTATACTTATTTCAATGATATACATTTTTTTAATGTTTCTTCTTTTTTAATACAATAATTAAATTAGAACAGTATTGTTCTACTTCTTTGAGTGAACTTTATTTAATTTTAAGTTCTTTTGTGGAATATGATTTTAAAAGAAGAGTTGAATCCATAGGCTGTTTATGTTCTTAATCTTTCATTGGCACAAAAATGCAAACAAAATCATGTATATTACTACCTTTTAAATAAGGCTGTGTCTTATCTGCTTAAGGTGATGAATGCGCTGTGAAAAATTGTCAAAATCAGAAATTATTTTTACATTTCTTTAATTTTGCTACTTTTATGAAGTTCAGAGACGAAATTATCGTATCTCACTTTCATCTATTGTGCTATGGCCCTTTAAATGGGTCATGAGATTATTTAGAGGTATGTGTACTGGTGGACATGACAGGAATTTTAGAAAACTTAATCTTCTCAGCTTAAATTTGGTACATTAGGGTTTCATATATCTATCTGTAAAAACTTCAGTGTTTCCCTATCTGCAATGAACACATTAAAGTTATTAATTTTTTATGCATTTACTGTACCATTTAACCATTAAATATATTTATGTTTGTAGAAAAAAATTTAAAAGTTTCAATAATTGTACCAAATGAAATATTTTTAACAGATAACTGAAAATAAACCTTAAACACTCAATGCAATGCATTTATATAGTTACATGTAATGTGCAATAATACGTTTGTTGACTTTTGTTATGCACTTGTCGCATTCATAACAAATTTGTTAAATGTTTTATCCTGAGTATTTTCAATAAATAAGAATTAGTATATTGCAAACAAATAGTGGTGGATGTACCAAAACTAGTATGGAATAATTACTACATACTCCTAAACTATGGTAACATTTTCGGTTTGCTACAGTAAAAATTATCAATTCTAGCCAATTTCACAAATGCATTGCCTTAAGTTCATAACATGAAATCATGGCAGCATTATTAGAAGTGCACTTACTTTCTTGTGGATGTGAGCCTTCTAGGAGAATTTGGGATTTTGAACAATGTGGGTACTGCATTTGGCTTTGACCTTTTCCACCCATCTGCCCTTTGATGTTCCCACTGACTTTGTTCAAAGTGTACCTACAAAAAATGCTTTATTTTAATGGTGCATTGTATGATGACATATAATTTTAACAAGAAAATGCAATTAAGCACAGTCATTTTGCTACTTCCTATACCATATGTATCTGTTCATTGTTTAAACGCAATCTTTAATTATCTATCATGTAATTACAGGTACTATTGAAACATTTTGTGATATATTATCTAACTAGCTGATTTCGTCACCTGTGATGTGGTATTACTAAAAACAGTGAGGCAGCGTTTTTAACACTTAAATAGCATCAGTCTAATTATATCATATATAAATTCAATAACAGCCCGCCTTAAAGCAATATGTGTATAATATAATATATAAAATGTATGTAACAGTCATTGTATTATGCTTATTTTTATTATGCACATGTATAATAATGTTATGTGAGGCAAACATAAATATACAATATTTAAAGAAACATAAAAACACAAAGTTGATTCCTAAACTTGGGGCGAAGGCCACCAGAAACTTTGTACCATATGTGGGGATACAATACAACTCCTACTTCAAATTGGCACTTAAACGTGGTGCTAATAACGTAAAGACGATACTCCTTCAAATTGACGCCCAACGTGCGGCAAGAATAGGCAAGAATAGCACTACCAGAATTGACGAAACTACAAGACTTCATTTCAGAGAACTCCATATAACTCCAGAGAACTTCAAAATCACCATCACCCAAGGACAGGAAAGATCATCTGTAAATTCACAGTTAGGTATAAAATATCCCTCACACATCTAGCCAACAAGAGCAAGAAAACTTCTCACAACAACAATTTATGTGCCCTCTAAAAGCAATAACTGAAATGAGAGGAGAGGTAAAAGAAACTAATAATAAGATAACTGAAACTAATAATAAGTTAACTGAACAAAGTACAGACTTAAGTAATAAGATAACTGAATCTAATACAGAGCTGAGAAAAGACTTAAATAATAAGCTAACTGAAACTAATACAGAGCTATCTAGTATAAAAATGATCTAGCTAAGCAAATAGAAAATTGTATGAAAGAAAGTAAAGCTGAAAGTAGGAGATTAGAAACAAAAATAGAACAAAATTCTAAAGCACTTCAAAAAGGTATAGACTTAAAAGTAAATAAAGGTCGGTAATCAGCTAGAACAGAAATTGTCAAATCATATTGATAAAAATCTAACTGAAATGGAGTTGAAACTTACTAATACTAAACAAGGTATTTGTAATAAGTTAGATAAACAGGGTGAAGAATTCAAAACAATGGTAGAAAATACAAATGCAGATCTTGTGCAAGTACAAATAGATTTAACAGGGAAAATACGTAAAATGCATGAAATGGCAAAAACAAATGCAGATGCAATTAAAGAAGCAAATACAGGGCAAGGACAAGTAATGTCAATGATATATGAAATTAAAGATAAAGCACAGGAATGTAGCAAAGTAATACATAAACTTAGAAATAATTTTGAAAATTTAAGTACCAGTGTACCGAAGGTAAATGCAAATGTAACTAGTTCTGTAAATGCTAAACAAATGCATGACAATAATACAATTGCAGAAAGAAGTGTATCACCTTTGTTAACTAATAATACAAAAGACGGTACTGCTTTCTCCATAGCATCAGCCTCTCAAACACAAAACACCAATGATGACACACAAGTGCATGTACCAAAACAGATGTCAAACTATCACCTTATTTTAATGCTTCCTCAAGTCCAGTACAATTTATTAATGATTTAGTAGAACATTTTAAATTGAAAAATGTGCCTGAAGCATTAAAAATGATACTTGTTAGAAAATGCTTGGATAACAAAACCTTAGAATGGTTACATATGTCAGCAGATAGCGGAATGAATTTTGAAACATTTATGGTTTTATTTATGGATAAATTATGGAATACAACTGTGCAACATAAGATTAGGACAAGTCTAGAAAGTCTGTGCCATATGAAGAAAATAAAATAAGGTATGCAGGTTATAAGTGACACAAGAAGAAAAAGAAAATAAAGTAACTGGAACATAAAAGGGGAAAGCAATGTAATTTAAAAATGTATAATAATATCATTAATAAATGTACAAATTGTCAATATAACAAAAGAGACTTTAGATAAAAAGATGTTATAGAAGAAAATCCATTGTTAGTAAGAAAAACATGAATCTGAATAGCAACTGCATTTATATTTTATAAGGTATAAATTGTTAGAAATTGTAAGAAATATAAAAATGCTTAAGAAATAAGTTGTAAAGAAAGGATAACAAGTGTTAATATGCCTAATTAAGTATTAAATGTCTAGCAAATAAAATACTTAATAGTGGCTGTGTTAGTGAATAAACAAAATTTACTCAGGTCATTGAACACCAGATCACTGACCTTATACCAGGTCGTTGACCTTAAAACTGTCAAACATGTGGGCAGAAAACTAAACTATTCTGCTATGCCGAGTGTAGTGAAAATCAGTGAGTGTTAAATAAATAGTGACAGTGAGAAATAGCAAGTGTTATAATAAAAAGGTTATGTTTCTTTCTTTCAGGAGACTTTCAGAAAATATTTAAAAATTTAAAAGAACAAAACAAACAGAACAATCTTAAATATTTCTAAAAGGGGGCAATTTGAGGCAGTGTTTTTAACCCTTAAATAATATCAGTCTAATTGTATAATATATAAATTCAATAACAGCCCGCCTTAAAGCAATATGTGTGTAATATAATATATGTAACAGTCATCGTATTATGTTTATTTTTATTATGTGCATGTATAATAATGTTATGTGAATGTATTAAGTAATTTAATAATGTAGAAGCTGAGAGAATAGAGGTCGAAAATTGCTAACAATGAGGTAACCTTGAGGCAATATGAATTGGAAAGTTTAATAATGCTACTAGTAATTCTTGGAGCAATAATAATGTAATATTTAAACAGTTTATAAATAGCCAATCAACAACTAGAAATACCTTAGGTTAAATAAAAGTATTCTATTGGAGTAGGATTAGCCAACCAGGGACTTGAAATAGAAAAATTTAAAAATGTAAGCGATAAACCGCAGTCACTAGTAGACAGCGTTCCAAACCGGACGCTAGACGGCAAAGTTCCGAGCAGTTAAATACGTATTCAGTGGGAGACATATAAAATTCATTACGGCGAGAAAATTATAAAGTTTTCATGTTAAAAAGTGCAAGTAATTAATAAATAACCTCACAGCTCTCTATATCAGTGAAGTATTATTTAATCGTGTGAAGGATTAATAAAAGGAGTGAAGTAAAAGTTATAATTTGTGTAAGCCTACATTTTTTAGCCGCATCACCCCCTGCAAAGAGATACATGTTTCTACAAATTAATACTGACGCAGCCAAGGCAAACATAAATATATAATATTTAAAGAAACATAAAAATACAAAGTTGATTCCTAAACTTGGGGCGAAGGCCACCGGAAACTTTGTACCATACTTGGGGCAGTTACTTCATCAAGTTTGGCTTCCCAACAGTAGAACTACAATACTCCTCCAAAAATAAACCCTCTTCTTCAACAGGAATCCCTGTCTCCCAATAAGGCTGGTTTTTTGCACTATCAAGTCTAAAAGAATCTTATCTTTTCTTATCTTTTTAATTTTGAAAAAAAACGCACATGACGAAAAAAGGTCAAAATTGCCTCCTATCGTGCATTTTCCACTCACTCTTCTGATAGGGACAGTATTTTTACTTTTGTCCTAAATAGTATGTGACAATTTTGGTCAAAACTGGTGGAAGGGTGTAAGAGAGTATAATAATAAGCTACAAACAGAAATTCACTATATAAATGTGAGTAGGTTTAAACAATGTATTTACTGATGAACAAACATCCTTAGAAATACTTTAAAAAATAAAGTAAAAAAATATTGAAAATGTTCATTAGCAGTTCAAACCACCGAAGCGTGCATTACTAAACTTACGCCTCAGCCGATTAAGCCATACGCGATGATGTAACACAGAGGTGTCGAAAACGTGCTTCGCGAGTTATTTTGACTCGCAGGCGCCGTTCCCTCTCTGCAACCGTCCCTTTGTTTTTCACGTGCTATGAGTGATGCAGTGCGTGTTGCATATTTGGTGACTCGCGGAAGGAAGTCGTTTTCGCCACATTGCCTACATTTAAACTTATAATGGTAAGAATCCAGCGTTTACATTGTTTTTAATGAATAGTCTTGAGGGTAATCTTTATAAGTAAATTAGTCGCTTTGCATCACTATTTAGAAGAACTATTTGCAACCCAGCGATAAATTGGAAACAACTTACCTCACAAAGCCTTGAAGTAGATGTTGGATGCCATTTGTCACGCCTCCAGTTATGCAGCCAAATTGCTCTTCTGGACTTGTCAGAGGGGAATCGGAATAATCGATATCCTGCAATACTGTTGTTCGAACAATTTGGTGCAGAACAACACGCCATTGTTGGAAAAAAGCACGAGAAAACACAATTAGCAGCACATAGTAGGGAACCAAAATGCTGACGCACATACCCACTCTTTAGAGCGCCTTACCTGTGGTAATGGCGCGATCTTACCACACTAGAGCTTCAGTCCTAAGCGCAGTTGCAGTTCTTCAGCTTCCTCGTTACTTGGATAATGATTCAAGACTTTCTGGACAACCTTCTCTACCTGGAATGGTAAAGCTGATGCTTTTGTACTGTCAATTATTTTACAAATTATTTTTTGTCGCCAGTCTTTTCATTGTATTTTTATATACCCTTTCTTTCGATGCTTTTGAAAATTCCACCGTTGCAGATTTTAATTCCTTTTCATGGGCATTGCGGTTAAGAGCTGTGATCATAAACCTTACATACATTCCCAGAAAACTGAAGTTCAGCCTTTTAAGAATACATTTCAGTTTCTCGTTGTAGAAACATTCCAGACTGCCAGTATGTAAAGAATTATTTGTATAACTCATATCTTTCAGAAATCTTTTGTCACAAATTATCTCTTGTATATCAAAATACTGCTTCGATTTTTTTTTAATCCAAATATGGTTTCCAATCTGGTTGTCGTTCGCACAGGATATGAATTTCTTTCCATTTTCCCATTAATGGATTTGCATGCATGGTTTAGAGTTGAAGTAATTTTTTTTCCAACAAGCAGTTCAGAATCTTTTTCACATATAGCTGAGGACCAGTAAAAACGAAGTATGCATTGAGGTTTCTATCGGTTAAAAGCATAGTAATTGCTCCTGCAGGAACTGCTATAAATTTACTTTTTCCATTCATCGAATCTTTGTTTTACCTACTTGTTAAATTTTTTCATCAGTGATTTTCCTAGATGCCAAACGTTAACTTGTGTTGAATAGTTGGAAACGACCATTTCGTCACAGCCCTTACCCCTGTGTGTCTATCAGACAGAAAATTTTTCAGTGTAGTTTTTGACATTTTTTCGGAAGTAGTATTACACAAGCATGCTTTCATATGTCTCCTTGCGAAATGCCCCTTGAACAAAATTGAGTCCAGCATTTTAGACGTTCTGAGGTTCGTAATGGTACAAGTGACATATTAACCCATAACATGACATGTGTCATGTGGCATGAAACCCTGGATAATCGTATTGCCCATCACCTGCTAACCACAGTTTTCTTCTCCTACTGCTGCTGAAAACTTAACCATCTTTTCCTCAGCCCACGTAGGAATCAAATATCGTTTAGCCAATTTATGAAAGTAAGCCTCGCTAAAACAACACACACGTTCTGCAAATTATTTGAAAGTAATGAAAGTAAGTTCATACAAGTACAGTAATAATGCAATAAACGTTACAATTAATCCTTTTTCCCCGAGAATTGCCAAAAGCAATAGTGCAAGCAGTTTTCACATGAAAACATGCACCTGATTGCGTATCTGAATTTCGGTCACAGGCATTCCACACATACGACATAATTTAAATAACGACAAAAATGCACTGATAAATACTATAATTAACGAAGTTGGCTGTTTTTCTCTTTTATATATCATTTTTCACTTGTTTAATTTTCAGTCTGTACAATCGGAAGCAGATGTAGGAGTAGCCACTACGTTCTTCTGCCTCACTATACGTGTTAAATCCCAGTTCACTTCCGTTCTATATCTCACATTCTCATGTGGCACCAGAGCCAGGCCTATGGCTTTATAATATTGTGAAACTGTTTTCTCCCTTATGAAATAAATATCTTTTTTCGGGATTTTGTTGTGGCTGAGGATCTAGAACGTATTTTTGGAAAAAATAAAGGTACGGAAGAACGGAGGGGCCCCCAAAATCAGGACACAACACCGCACGCGGGCCAGTCGGCCCATTGTGCTTCTACCGTGAGGGAAGGATGAGGAAGAGAAGCAAGGGGTCCCTAATGTTTCCAGATTGAACGACTTCGAACCCACTCTATTGGTCCCCGAGCAGCTCCCACTCGCAGAGGCGGGTTCCAGCCGAGCAGTCCCTGGACGACGTCAGGATAAAATTTCCACAGAGCGCGCAGACAGCGTCCAACTGCAACCACCGAACACCGTAGTCTGGACCTACAACCCTGAAACAAATGAAAGGAAGATAATGGTTACAAGAGAGTTGTGTAGAAGATGAACCACTTCAACATTCCCTGCCGACCCGATGAAACCACGAAAATCACCCGTGTGCTAGAGTGGGTGGTTGGCGGGGATCGAACACCAGACCTCCCGAGTGCGAGTCACCCACGTCATCATTGCGCCACCTCGCTTGGTTATTTTTATAAAACAGCATCATCTTTGACTCGTGGATGTTTAAATTTACAATCGGACAGAAGCTTTTTTCATCGTATCTGACTCATTAAAAGCTCATTACGGAAATGTATGCCACAGATTACCGGAGAATGAAATGTTTCGCTTTGTACACGTAAGTCACTTCCTGTATACAATTGGACGTTTTTCCTTTTTTGAAAAACAACAATAATAATCAATACTTTTATTTTTCTCGGTAGTAGCTGTAAATACTGCAAGAAGGCATTGTTGCCGCAAATAAACACCAGTTTCGCTTTGTACATGTAAGTCACTTCCTGTATACAATTGGACGTTTTTCCTTTTTTGGAAAAGAACAATAATAATCAATACTTTTATTTTTCTCGGTAGTAGCTGTAAATACTGCAAGAAGGCATTGTTGCCGCAAATAAACACCAGTCAGTCAGGAATAATCACAAACCAGAAGACACTCTCAGCCACAACATTTAATAACACTGAACTTTTCTGCATGCGTTTGTAAAAGCCAAATCATTAACAAACAAAGCCATTGCACAGTTACGCCATCTTAGTGAACGGTTGCTGCTTTAGTGCCCTCTGGATTGAGAACCGTATCGAATTTCGATTTGCGGTCTTCAATACTCATCCTCAACATTATATGAATAATAGTAATTGAGTACAGTACTCCTTTAAGCATGAAGCATGAACTCCTGACAAGTGCAAGATAATTTTAAAGGATTTTATAATAGCAAAGAACCTAGGTTTAGACGTGCCTGTTCATGATTGGAAGTTCGCAATCTAAGAAGTAATCAAATTTACAGAGCAGTGGACCTTAGCATTCTGTAAAGTCTGCATGGAAGATTATTGATGCAAGGTGACATCAAGATCAATCCTGAGAAAAAACAAGACTAAGTAATATAATACCTTTTCAGTTGGACAACAAAATTCCTGTTAAACGTGTCGAATAAAATAATGCTGTTAGTCTTCCTGCAAAATACTTTGGAGTTGAATGGAGAGAACATAAGGATCTCGTCCACTATAAGGCTTTAATAGATGACAAAGAGAAGTGCGAAGCTCCAGAAGAAAATTACGATTTAAGAACTGATAATATCGATTAAGTGCCAAATATAGTTGTTTAAGATTTATAAGGTAAACTATCCTGTATTTTGTTAACATCTTTACACTCAGTACCATCTTAATAGTTTTTGTTTCAATTTTGTATACAACCCCTTAAATTATTTTGTGACAATGTGTTTGGAGCAATTTACTCCTACTTTAAATTCCATCTACTTACAGACTCTGTCTTTATTAGGTTGATGCTTTTTATATTTAAACTAAAATTACTTTGGTTTCATTTCATAGTAAAAAATATGGTTTTGTTTTTGTTCTTGGTTTTTTGGGGAGAGAACATTTTATTCAGCTTTATGTGCAGAAAACAATTAATATTTTCATTCATAACAACTGCAATTTTCGAGAAAAATTATTAGCAAAACTTGTTTCCAGAGTGAGTGAAATGTCGCCGCGGTAGTGTATGCGACTCGCATTTGGGAGTTCCCCGTCGACCGCCCACTCCGACCTATGGGCTTTTGTGATTATCCCGGAGGACGCTGGGGTGGTTTCTTCCCTCCACGATTTCCCTTTCAGTCCGTTCCCTTCTCATCTTTCAAGTGTGCTTCTAGGTTTCGTGGCGTATGGCGATGCAGGATAGATAGCGCTGATCTTGCTCAATGGAAAGAGTATTCCCCGTGGACACCAGAGGATGATTGGTGGGTGGTTCATTGCCCTCTCTAGCGGCACCAGCAGGAGGACGGGTCTGCGAGCTTGGAAATCTTAGGGACTTCCGCGCGCCTCTATGAATATCTGCCCACGACCTGTAGCCTCCTGGGGAATAAAATTAAACTGAGTTTTATTCATGGAAGCTCTTTAACTACTGTGGTCCTTAGCGCCCCATTCTTTATTTTAGCTTCATCTACTCATTGAAAATTTACCGAGCATAAGCAACACTAACTGTCACGTTGCTGTTTTAATTTGTGTATCCCTAAGCGGATACTAACGGATCCCTAAACTCCTAAACAGAGCTTTCTTTCCTATTATAGTAAATTTGTAATGAATAAGGAACAAGATAATCCAAAGCATGAAAAGCAGCAAACGCGGAGTCAACAAAATGTTTTCTTTTTTTAATTGCTTTTGCGCTCCAGAGACGAATCTTGTTTTGGCAAGTAATTTTCAATTTGCTAACAGACCTGTTAACATGCTAATTCAAGTTTGCTCCCGCGTAGGTGTTAATTCGGCGTTGCTGGGAGCTCTGTAGTTTGAAAGTCGTCTATATCGCAATTTCCTGTGGTGCGACGTAATACAATGTCTTCCTCTACTTCCGCTGAAAGTATTTTCGTCTCAAATACTGAAATCAAAGCATCAATATTCATACTTTCATGGCTTTTTTAACATTTGTTAACACTGAAAATTAAAAGCAATTTAATTATATATCATGTAGATCCACTCACAAGTTAACTCATCAAATCATATTTTTGTCTCCCTACGCTTATTTCTTTGGTTCGCAATTCAAGGCGCTGTCTAGTTCCAATCTCATCTGCAAGCATCAAATAAGTTTCCTACGCGGCGATTACACATGCAAACCTGCGATACAATTTCCAATTGAGAAGGTTAAAATGTGTCCCCTGATATTTATCTTTTGCAATAGTTGGCGTTCTGTTTCACTTTAAGCTTCTATGCGTGCACAAAGATACCATCAGCTTTCAAACGTTCTCATCTAGACGACGGAATTCTTAGATGCCGTCCTAGCAGATCTGCACCCTTCCGAGACAATCTAGAGGAGAGTGGTATCGTTCGTTCCTTCATAAGGCTTTGTCTGGTTATAAATTGCCATATGACAGCGCATGTGGTTCACGTGTGATGGATAATTGTTACTTCAGTCTTCATCTGCGTCACTATCTGAACTATTTTCATGGGTGAGAGTGGGCTTTCCCTATCTAGTTCATTTATTTCGCTGCTTGCTTTTGGCAAATATGCTCTAAAGTCAATACCGGAAACTACCCTAATTAACATTGCGGGCAGTGGTGAAAAGTAACGTGGTTGTCATTCTAGTGACATGAAAAGTTGACGACCTCCTGGCATACTGGAGGCTTGCTTGTCACAAATTCAGGTAATCATCATTTCAATAACAGGTTTAATTAATAGAATGACAAAACTAATACAGGAAAGTAGGTTATATAAGACAGAGATAAGCCACCAAATTGCGTTTATGCGGGAAGAGTTAGGAAAAACGAGGATAGATGCTAGGCGGGCTAGGTTGAAGCGGGTGTGTTTATATGTGAGAGATATTGAAAACGAGGAGAGATGCTAGGGAAGCCTGGGGTGAAGGTGTTCAGGACTATTTTACAGTGGTGTGGAGCAAATTTTAGGAGGCATTTTGAGCACTGGCGCAACTATAGCTATTTTCCAAAACACTTATAGACCATTTAGGGTTATTTGGAAAGCATCCTGAAGGTATTTTTGGGCGATGGAATAGACATTTAGCACGCTTTTACCGCCTTTTAGAACATTCCAGAACAATCGTAGGGACATTTCGGACACTTCATAACATTTCAATGGTATTTTGGAAACTGGTAAGGTATTTTCATGGTATTGGCACAGGGTTTAGGAAATATTGAGATATTTTAGAAAATGGAGCAGGTATTTTAGATATTAGCAGAGGTTTTGGGGATATTTTGCAGCGATTTGAAGGTGTTTTATGTTGCTTTAAAGTATTTTAACACTTCTGCAGTCATTTCCGAGGATTCTGATAGGAGTATTTGAGGCGCCTTGAAGGTATTCTAGGCTATGGATCAGGTATTAACATACGTTTTTAGGACATTTTGGGAAAAACGGAAAAATGAGGGTTATTACAAAGAAACAAATGAAGGCCACCTTTTTATACTATGCTCTGTTACCATTTGGTAGCCAGAGTGAAAAGTCAAAATATTCAAATACTATAATGTTTAAGTGCTGTGCCCATTTTATTCCAAATACTTCCTTTGGTGGAGTAACCTCAGAGGTCGTGAATTTCATCATAAATTAGGAAAGAAGTGTAACACAAAGTCCAAAGAAATGAATATCTGCACGAAACAAATGAGCTTTACATTTCTTGTAGCTATTTGAAATCAACATATTCTCTTTAGCTATAACAAATGAATTAACTTTACAAAGAAGAACTTGGATCTACTACATTCGGTCTTTGTTATCTCTCGCACTTTTGTAACACTTGAAATCCACTTTAAAAAATCTGATGTGTTACACTCACATGACTTTTTCTACTCTTGTACAAAGTATTTTTACAAACGCTTATTCTCCATCTAGTTCATGTTAATCGAGATAAACATTTGCAAACTCTATTTTATTGCTAATTTTCTTGTAGATGTAGGGGAAAATATATTTACAAGGGCAATATAGAAAAACAGTAGCCTTTAAGCACATACATATCTCTTAATAGCTGGTTGCTAGGTGCAGCACCATTCCCTTTGCCACAGATTATAACTCTTTACATATCCAAGACAAAAAAATGAATAACGAATTCCCATTTGAGAAAATAAGTATTGAAAAATTTAAGGGAATGACAAGCAATATCTCGAAAATGGTCCACTCAACAAAAAAAATGTATATGACATAAGTTGTGTATTTTAACGCGATCTACATTTTTTGTGTAGTAAAAGTTTGTCTATCTCTTATGGTTTACCAGTTATGCAAAAGTCGTTCACAATAAAGAATACTTTTGGAGACATTCCCAGGAAATTCAAGATATACACTTTATTTGCCATTAAAAATATCTTAAACATATGATACTTTAATCAAAATCGTTAGAGCCATTTTTGAGAAAATTAAAATTTTCGAAAAATCTTCCATGTAAAGGGTACTCTGGGGTGGGGGGATTTTCTTGAAAACCTTCGTGTCGCATTCTTGGAAGATACTGAACCCAAATACCAAGTTTGGTGTTTATCCGACTGTTCGTATCTGAGTAATGGTGTTCACAGACACACACACAGACAGACACAGACACACAGACACACACACGGACATGTTTCCGAAAATGCTTTTTTTGGATTCAGGGAGTCTCAAAACATGTATTTCCGGTGAAATCTCGGTATCGAAATTTTGGGTGGAATACAATACTTCCCCTACTTACTATACGTAGTAGAGAAAGTAAAAATCTGATGTGTTACACTAACATGACCTTTTCTACTCTTGTACAAACTATTTGTACAAACGCTTATTCTCGATCTACTTCATATTAATCGAGATAAACATTTGCGGAGTCTATCTTATTGCTAATGTTCTTGTAGATGTAAGGGGAATGTATATTTACAAGGGCAATTTGGAAATACAGTAGGCTTTAAGCACATACATATCCCTTAATAGCTGGTTGCTAGGTGCAGCACCATTCCCTTTCCCACAGATTAATACTCTTTGCATATCCAACACAAAAAATGAATAACGAATTCCCATTTGAGAAAATAAGTATTGAAAAATTTAAGGGAATAACAAGTAATATCTCGAAAATGATTCACTCAACAAAAAAAATGTATGACATAAATTGTGTATTTTAACGCGATCTACATGTTTTGTGTAGTAAACGTTTGTCTATCTCTTATGGTTTACCAGTTATGCAAAAGTCGTTCACAATAAAGAATACTTTTGGAGACATTACCAGGAAATTCAAGATATACATTTTATTTGGCATAAAAATATCTTAAACATATGATATTTTAATCAAAATCGTTAAGGCAATTTTTCAGAAAACTAAAATTTTCGAAACATCTACCATGTAAAGGGTACTCTGAGGTGGGAGGATTTTCTTGAAAACCTTCCTGTCGCATCCTTGGAAGATACTGAACCTAAATACCAAGTTTGATGTTTATCCGACTGTTCGTTTCTGAGTTATGCTGTTCACAGACAGACACACACACAGACATACACACAGACACACACACGGACATGTTTCCAAAAACGCTTTTTTGGATTCAGGGGGTCTCAAAACATGTATTTCCGGTGAAATTTCCGTATCGAATTTTTGGGTGGAATACAATACATCCCCTACTTACTATACGTAGTAGAGAAAGTAATAAGTATTGAAAATTGTAAGGGAATGACAAGCAATATCTCGAAAATGGTTCACCCAACAAAACAAATGTATATGACATAAATTGTGTATTTTAACGCGATCTACATTTTTTGTGTAGTAAAATGTTGTCTATCTCTTATGGATTACCAGTTATGCAAAAGTCGTTCACAATGAAGAATACTTTTGGAGACATTCCCAGAAAATTCAAGATATACATATACATATTTATTTGTCATTAAAATATCTTAAACATATGATATTCTAATCAAAATCGTTGAAATTAAAAATTTCCGAAAAATGTTCCATGTAAAGGGTAATCTGGGGTGGGGGAATTTTCTTGAAGACCTTCGTGTCGCATCTCTGGAAGATACTGAACCTAAATACCAAGTTTGGTGTTTATCCGACTGTTCGTTTCTGAGTTATGCTGTTCACTACACACAGACACACACAGACACACAGACACACACGGACATGTTTCCAACAATGCTGTTTTTTGGATTCAGGGGGTCTCAAAACATATATTTCCGGTGAAATCTCGGTATCGAATTTTTGGGTTGAATACAATACTTCCCCTACTTACTATACGTAGTAGAGAAAGTAAAAAGTTTTTTAATATAATAACTGCTCGCTCTATTCCGGTACATTGAACAAATACGTCACACGCACTAAATAATCGAATGTAGAGAAATCTGATGTGTTACACTCACATGACTTTCTCTACTCTTGTACAAACTATTTTTACAAACGCTTATTCTCCATATGCTTCATGTTAATCGAGATATCGAGATGTCAATCTTATTGCTAATTTTCTTGTAGATGATAGGGGAATATGGCAGGTTTTAAGCGATAGTCAAATATTTTAAGCGCTGGTTGCTATGTGGCGCATTCCAATCTCTCTGCATGTCCAGGACATAAAAAACATCTGATGTGTTACACTCACATGACTTTCTCTACTCTTGTACAATCTATTTTTACAAACGCCTATTCTCCATATGCTTCATATTAATCGAGATATCGAGATGTCAATCTTATTTGTAATTTTCTTGTAGATGCAAGGGGAATATGGTAGCTTTTAAGCGATAGTCAAATATTTTATCGCTGGTTGCTATGTGGCGCATTCCATTCTCTTTGCATGTCCAGGACATAAAAAAATCTGATGTGTTACACTCACATGACTTTCTCTACTCTTGTACAATCTATTTTTACAAACTCCTATTCTCCATATGCTTCATGTTAATCGAGATATCGAGATGTCAATCTTATTGGTAATTTTCTTGCAGAAGCAAGGGGAATATGGTAGCTTTTAAGCGATAGTCAAATATTTTAACGCTGGTTGCTTTGTGGCGCATTCCATTCTCTTTGCATGTCCAGGACATAAAAAAATGAATAACGAATTTGAGAAAAAGTGTAAGTATTGGAAAATTTAAGGAAATAACAAGCAATATCTCGAAAACGGTTCACTCAACAAAATAAATGTATATGGCATAAGTTGTGTATTTTAACGCGATCTACATTTTTTGTGTAGTAACATTTTGTCTATCTCTTATGGTTTACCAGTTATACAAAAGTCGTTCACAATGAAGAATACTTTTGGAGACATTCCCAGAAAATTTGAGATATACATTTCATTTCTCATGACATTATCTTAAACATATGATATTTTAATCAAAATCGTTAGAGCCATTTTTGAGAAAATTAAAATTTTCGAAAAATGTTCCATGTAAAGGGTAGTCTGGGGTGGGGGGATTTTCTCGAAAACCTTCGTGTCCCATCTCTGAAAGATACTGAACCTAAATACCAAGTTTGGTGTTTATCCGACTCTTCGTTTTTGAGTTATGCTGTTCACAGACACACAGACACACAGACACACAGACAGACAGACACACACACGGACATGTTTCCAAAAAGGCTTTTTTTGGATTCAGTGAGTCTCAAAACATGTATTTCCGGTGAAATCTCGGTATCGAAATTTTGGGTGGAATACAATACTTCCCCTACTTACTATACGTAGTAGAGAAAGTAAAAATGAATAACGAATTTGAGAAAAAGTATAAGTATTGGAAAATTTAAGGAAATAACAAGCAATATCTCGAAAACGGTTCACTCAACAAAAAAAATGTATATGATATAAGTTGTGTATTTTAACGCGTTCTACATTTTTTGTGTAGTAAAATTTTGTCTATCTATTATGGTTTACCAGTTATGCATAAGTCGTTCATAATGAAGAATGCTTTTGGAGACATTCCCAGAAATTTCGAGATATACATTTCATTTCTCATGACATCTTAAACGTATGGTATTTTCATGAAAATCGTTAGAGCCATTTTTGAGAAAATTAAAATTTTCGAAAAATGTTCCATGTAAAGGGTAGTCCGGGGTGGGGGGATTTTCTTGAAAATCTTCGTGTCGCATCTCTGGAAGATACTGAACGCAAATACCAAGTTTGGTGTTTATCCGACTGTTAGTTTTTGAGTTATGCTGTTCACAGACACACACACAGACACACACACACACACACACACACACACACACCCACACAGACACACACACGGACATGTTTCCAAAAATGCTTTTTTTGGATTCAGGAGGTCTCAAAACATGTATTTCCGGTGAAATCTCGGTATCGAATTTTTGGGTGGGATGCAATACTTCCCCTACTTACTATACGTAGTAGAGAAAGTAAAAATGAATAACGAATTTGAGAAAAAGTATAAGTATTGGAAAATTTAAGGGAATAACAAGCAATATCTCGAAAACGGTTCACTCAACAAAAGAAACGTATATGACATACATTGTGTATTTTCACGCGATCTACATTTTTCGTGTAGTAAAATTTTGTCTATCTCTTAAAGTTTACCAGTTATGCAAAAGTCGTTCACAATGAAGAATACTTTTGGAGACATTCCCAGAAAATTCGAGATATACATTTCATTTCTCATGACAATATCTTAAACATATGATATTTTAATCAAAATCGTTAGAGCCATTTTTGAGAAAATTAAAATTTTCGAAAAATGTTCCATGTAAAGGGTAGTCGGGGGTGGGGGGATTTTTTTTGAAAACCTTCGTGTCGCATCTCTGGAAGATACTGAACCTAAATACAAAGTTTGGTGCTTATCCGACTGTTCGTTTCTGAGTTATGCTGTTTACAGACAGACAGACACAGACACACACGGACACGTTTCCAAAAATGCTTTTTTTGGATTCAGGGGTTCTCAAAACATGTATATCCGGTGAAATCTTGGTATCGAATTTTTGAGTGGAATACAATACTTCCCCTACTTACTATACTTAGTAGAGAAAGTAAAAATTACTTCCACCGAAAATGTTTAGCTATGAAATTTAGAATAAGCCGAATGGCGTGTGCGAACCCGCTTTCCTAAACACGGAATTAATGTTTCTTCCTCGAGGCTCGGCGAAAGATGATTTTTTTTTCTTTTCTTTTTGTTTTTTTTTTCCTCGTGTCTTTCCGTCGCCAGGGGTCGATCCTAGTCAGGCGATCACGTGTGTTGACGTCAGTCGTCCGCTGCAGCGCTCCCATAAACTCTTCGACCTGTCCTCTGTCGACTCACATAATAAGAAGCGCTGGCCGGTAGTGGGGATAGTGTCGCGTTGGTAGCATCTTGGTTCGGCCAGGCGGAATGTAATGCATAGCATTGGCGGGGAATACAATTGCTGAGGCCAGACGGTAGAGCTTCAATCAGGCTTGGAGGATATTCTTTGAGGAAAAGGGACATAACTGGCTCAACGGTATTTCAGATATTTCAAAGGTATTTTTGAAGCTGGAGCAGATATTTTCATGGTATTGGTACAGGTTTTAGGACATTTCAGAGCATCTTGAAATTACTTTGGATGGTTTCATAGATAATTCTGGTATTAACACGGGTATTTGGGTATAATTTCAGGAATAATGCAGGTGTTATCACCGCTACTTTGGTGTAATTTAATGGGTAATCCTAGTATCTTTAGATATTTTAGACAAGTTCATAGATTATTCCGGTATAAACACAGGTATTGTGTGACTATGAAAGCTGTTGGACGCTGTGCGACTCCCTGGTTGTCAGGAACGGTGTACCGATGAGAGTATGCGAGTTCGTAGCCAGAAGGAGTAGGGTGGAACAGTTGGTGCTCCCGAAGAAAACTGTGAAGGAAGTACTCGATAAAACCCATGCTAGCACTACCGGGAGACACCTGGGTTGAATAACACCTTGACGAAGCTACGTCGCCGATTGCATCGGTTGCGTCTTCGAAACGACGTGGAGATAGGGTGACCGCAATGCAACATCCATACCACAGGTGAGCCCTCGTTGCACCTTCGGTGTCGGCCCGGGGGGGAGGAGCTGGGGTGGTTCGTTGTGATCGTCCTGCTGCAGATCGTAGAGCTATCCAGGACGAACAGCTCTGTGGAGGGGCTGGTGGTGGTTCGTTGTGATCGTGCTGCTGCAGATCGTAGAGCTATCCAGAACGAACAGCTCTGAGGAGGGGCTGATGGTGGTTCGTTGTGATCGTCCTGCTGCAGATCGTAGAGCTATCCAAGACGAACAGCTTTGTAGAGGGACTGGTGGTGGTTCGTTGTGATCGTGCTGCTGCAGATCGTAGAGCTATCCAAGACGAACAGCTTTGTAGAGGGGCTGGTGGTGGTTCGTTGTGATCGTCCTGCTGCAGATCGTAGAACTATCCAGGATGAACAGCTCTGTGGAGGGGCTTGTGGTGGTTCGTTGTGATCGTGCTGCTGCAGATCGTAGAACTATCCAGGATGAACAGCTCTGTGGAGGAACTTGTGGTGGTTCGTTGTGATCGTGCTGCTGCAGATCATAGAACTATCCAGGATGAACAGCTCTATGGAAGGGCTGTTTGACGCAGCGGCTATGGCCCAAGGTTATCGGGAGATCGGCGCCGTGCGGTCGAGTAAACAACGACAACTGCCGCTTGCCAGCGTAAACACCGAGCACGTTATCGGAAGATAACTGGGCTTTCTGGAAGCTTCCTCCTCCCCTCCTCTAAGAGACGTGTCAAAATAGTTATAGAACATTCGAGAACCTTGTGAAAATTATTCCACCGACTATGTAAGCAAGGACTCTCACGGAAGTTGAGTGAGGGCGAGGTGATCAGCGGATATGCGAGGAGAGTTGTTGTGTCAGTCACTGAGCGAGCGAGTTTGCGAGCGTGTCTCTGTTGCGACACAAAGAGCGACTTGGTGACGTGCAACGAGTGCTGCTGCGAACGATTGGTTATGGAGATCTTGTATTAGACTCCCGAGTGAAGTGAACCTTGCGGTGTGAAGAGGCTACGTCACAAAGGATATTCACCTTGGTGAAGTGACATTAGTGAGCTCCCAGTGAAGGTGAGCTTCATAAAAAGCGAATCAGTGAGAGATGAAAAAGAAATAGCGGCAGTGTGGACTAAGAAAAGTGAGAGTTGAAAAACTGGACAGAATTACAATATCAATGCACTGCGTGCCTGAAATGCATACAAAACTCACATGCAGCATATGTACACTCAACTCCATTATATGCCTGGCTAACAACGTTTCCATCCTCAGAATCCACAAAGGGTTTCAGGGGAATCTTGTCCATTAAAAGAGGAACTATTCTATACTCTTCGCTTAATAATTCAGCGTTTTTAGCTGAATAACCCAGAAAATGGCAGCCTGCTTACTTATAGGTCTTGTGGAAAGGCTATCGCATACTCGAGATAAAGTAACTGGACATAGAATTGTTAGCAAAGCACTGCTACTAACACAATTTAACAGTGAGGTCAAATGTAATGTGCCATAGGCCAGAAAACCACAGCTACCCACGAATAGTTTGCCTTCGACTTGATACGGTTAAGCAAAGAAACCTGTTCCTTCATAAATTACATTACTTATTTTTTCTCTTCTAATTTAACAGACAACTTGTTAAAGCATCTTCTACAAGTCTAGTGGGTGGATTTTGACTTGTTGAAATTCTATCAAAGCTGATGAAGAAGAAAAGAACCCTACTTGATCAATGTTAAACACTGTTGCTGGCAGCTTCATATTTCCCACTTGATGCAATTCAACATAATTTATCAAACCTTATAAAGCCAAGTACTTTTCAAGTATGGAACTTCTGGCACTGGACTATCTCTGAAATAAAATACATGTGCTTTCTTTCCTAATAACCCATTCACAATTTATTTCGCAGCAAGCAATCTTCTCAATAGTTCCTCTACACTGCGAAATCTGGTTTTCTTCATAAACTAATAAATGAACTGCAGAATTTATGGAGCCATTTTCTAAGCGCTCCTCCCTCGAAGTACAGGGTTTTGACAACTACAAAAGACAACGAAGCACATGAGAAGTAATTGCTCCTGTAACAGTTAATGAATATACTTTATTAACGAAAATCTTTAATGGCATATAAGTATTAACGAAATTAATTACACTTGAAGATTCACAGCAAACCACAACAAACACGACATATCATTATCTCATTTTAGATTATTATTACTATTATTATTTATGATGATGATAATGATATAATCTAGATTATTTTAACAACGAGAATTATGTTTGCAGCTCAGAGTAGTGTATATGAGTAAAAATAACTTAGGAAAGCGGAAAGTTTAATAATGCACATGATAAAATCTGCAAATAGTTTGATTGGTTCTGCATTTTGTTGGTGTTCTTTAGCATCTCTTGGTCAATAGCATCCCGTTCTACAAAGGACGTAGAACTGCTGTCAGCTTTTTCTCACGGGCTTTTTTTTCTTTCTTTTTCTATCAGCCTTAAGGGATCTTACTGTCTTAAATGTATGGAGCCCGCAGTTTTACTCTGCTTTCAAATGGTTCTAAGCACCAGCTTGCTTAAGTCCACAAATTATTTTAGGGATAAGTAAGCGTATGTTTCAAACATTTGTATTCATATCACGTTTATCTTATTAACAATATAATGTCCAAATGTTGACCCTGCTTGCTACCTTTGTGTGATTTTTATGCCACTGTTACTCTCACAAAATTAACTTCGTTAATTTGAGACGCTTGACCATCCACGAAGAAGCTTAAATGTAACCCGCAAGAAAGCAAGTTCTAGTATCTAAATGCACTTGGAGCTTTCGAAGCAAACAAAGTAGTATAGAACCAGAAGGTGACACCTTCTATACCACACAGATGCAAAATACCCCACAGTTCACACTCAATGAGTTTCATTAATTATGCTTGCATGCATCAGGCATCCTAAATATGTTTTATAGTACTTCATGATCAATAAAATGTAACCCAATATAACCTTTGCCAGAACGCAGAGCTTTCTGTGTAACGTGTATCAGGCACGCCTAACCGTTTCCGGTAGGCAATTATAGCTATGAGCACAAACCGGTTTTCATTGAAAATATTCGCAGTGCTTCATGCACACTATCTATAATCCAGTAACAGTTACCAGAAAATAAAGAAGTGCAAGTACCCTTCTTTAAATAATATGCTTTAAATTCTTCATGAAACCTAATTATATAATCCAATAATAATCAGCAAAAGGTGAAGCCTTCTCTGCAATATGAATTAGAAATGCATAACTGTCGACAGCTGGCAATTAGTGCTACAACCATACTTGGTTTTCATTAAGATGATTGTAAGTGCATAATGCACATTAACCATAATCCAGTAATATTCACCAGAAAAGAAAAGGATGTAAATCCCTTTCATTAATCATGCTTTAAATGCTTAATTCCAGCTAATTGTATAATCCAATAATCAGCTGAAGGTGAAGGCTTCTCTGCAATATCACTTACAAATGCATAACTATTCACAGCTGACAATTAATGGTACGAGCACCAATCAACTTTCATTGAATACATTCCAAATACATAACACACACTAAATATAATTCAGCAACATTCACCAGCAAATGAAAAGCATCAAGATACGCTTCGTTAAGTATGCTTTAAAACCTTTATGCACGCTAATTATATAATCCAATAGGAATCAGTAGAAGTTTTAGCCTTCTCTGTAATATGGCTTCAAAATACACAAATATTGATAGCTGAAAATTAATGCTCAATCATGATTGGTTTTCTTTAGAAATATTGCAAGGGCGTAATGTACATTAATTTTGTTATAAGCCTGAGACAATTAGCAGAAAACGAAAAGCATGATGCTAGCCTGCACTGAATTAGCTTAGCTTCTGCTCTCCAATTATACATTCGAGTGACCATTATCAAAATCCCAAGCTTTTTATAAAATATACATTGAAATTGCCCAACCGTCCACTGTTGGAATTAATCTCATATACAAAAAGAAAGTTTCAAGAATAATGTTAATCATGTTTTCAGTGCTCATACACCCACTTACACAACCCTATAATCATCGGAAAGTGAATTCTTCAGCACTTGTGTAACTAAATGCACTCACCGTTCACGGCTGGCATTTAAGCTACATATATTACCAGATCTAACAGAATAAAATATAGCTGAAATACACAAGGAAAATATTCATCACCCCAACAATATAGTGAAATCGGCACGGGTTATACGCCCTATATATAAAGAAAAGGAAGTTCGAAAATTAAGTTTCATTAACCTCAGCAAGCACCTAGCGGGAGTCAAATGGCGCATATGGCATGGAAAGAGATCCTCAGCCAAAACCCGCTCATATGGCAACATGTGACATAATATTTACTGGAAAGGCGAATAGAGCTATAAAACGGGGCATTACATACACCTGAATAACCTACAAGGCAGGCTAACCTAAATCACAATATATTACCCTTAGAACGGTGCTAGCAAATGAGAGATCACTTAAACACGGCAAATTCAATAAAGAATAAAACAGTTTCAACGGGAAAGGAATGACTTTACACTCATCCAGCGTGAGCCTTTAAATCCCAGCCTGAAGAGAGTCATTTCATGAGTTGATAAACTTTCGAGGTTTCCCAGAAGCCCGCACGTGCCCACATCCCCAAATCCAAGCCAACTCTCATGAACTGCCGACCAACCCATCCACCCGGCCGCTCACACACGAAACAAAACATCGAGCGGCGAACTAGAAACAGGCCGGCAATCTAACTTAAGGCAAAGAATAAAGCACACCAAAGAGAATAAGGCAGAGATAACCTCAGCCCACCAATACAATACTCCCCAAACCTCAGGAAAGCAGGAATTCGCCGTGGGAAGAGGACGCCAAGGAAAGGATAGAGGGTGTAAGGAACAAAGGAGCGCCACAGTATTGAAGGTATATCTTCCATGATACTCAGAACGGCGAAGGGTCAAAGGACGCTGGTCTCTCCCAAAGATATTCCGTAGGTGTTCATCGCCAGCTGGCAGCGCGAATAAACCCTATAACGGGGTGCCGAGATATACCTCCCAGGAACAAATGAACATATAATCAAAATTATCTTCACTCGAAAAGGAGGGCGCGGCCACTGCCATAAATTGTTTCCGACTCGGCCCAGCATCCCTCCAACCGAAGCAGCAGTATCCTCAAGAAACAAAAGCATCTTATCCAGAGGGATAGAAGGGCAGGCCCCAACAAGAGCTAAACAGGAAAGGCAAGCGGTACGAGCGACGAACAGGGCCCATAAAGTCCTGAAATCCGACGATGAAAGGGAGAGACACAACGTTACCGTGTCGCGACGCAGCCAGAAACACCAACCAGAGCTCAAGCAGCGAGGCCCTAAATAACATGTCCGTGGACCGTCCCAAATTGGAAGAAGGCAAGACGTAGTAGGCGGAATAAGGGCAGCGTAACAGAAAGGCGATGAAGGAAAGTCCCTGAAATAATCCAGATTTGGGGCAACATCAAGTTGATACTTGTATAACACATAGTTTAAAACACACCATACACAGGTAATTAACTGAGAGTACTAAATGATATGCAAAAACTGCTGAAAACAAATACAATTTAGTCTATTATATAACCCTTCCCTTTCTAAGCAAATTGCGGAACATTAAGGACCGAGACACGGCGCGCTCTACACCATCCCCGCCGGTCCAATGTCTGAGGAGCAGGTTTGATGTGATAGATATGAGTCCTCCGGGGATCTTGGGAATCACATGTATCAATTTGAAAGAAATTACCTTGGTTATGTGCAGGATTTTGTAACCAACCAAATAACGCGGAGCAAACTTAGCAGCGAAGCCCAGCACTCTAGAACTCAGTGGATAAATCCTGAACATCACAAGCTGACCAGTTTTAAAAGGCGAAGGCCTACGCTGGGTCTCGTAATGCCTGCTCATGGAGTCATGAGCTCTCTTTAAGGCATTTAAGGCTTTAGTCCAATTATCTCTCATAACTTGTGGGGTGATCTACTCAGGCAGCAAATTCCCAATCGCCCACAAATTGAATAATGGGGAATTAGCAACATAGGCAAATAATAATAAAACACTGGTAGCTGCATGAGCCTCATTCCGCATGATAATAATTGAACCTGCAACTGATACAAATGAGTATCCCAGGCATTGTGCCGGAGATAGTGAAACGCTATTAGCTCCGACTTATGTTTTTTATTAACCCATTTGGCATGCGAGGGCTTAGGATAGCATGAGGTAGTAGAAATGTGCTTGACCCCCAGCTAAAACAAGAACAACGAATAGCATTGGCCGTAAAATAGGACCCTTCTCTGTAACCAGGATACTAGGGGGACAAGAAGAGACGAATATATTGCTCAATGTATTAATGACAGTCAAGGCAGTAGCATTAGGCACAGGTATTAACCAACAAAATTTTGAGAAAGCATCCGTCAAGAACCACACCATAGGTATTATCTGCCAAGATCGCCGAAAAGGGCCTATAAAATTTATAAACAGTTTTGCCAACGACTGAATGGAAGGTTCGAAAAGCAAAGAACCCAAGTTGTTCGGTGGACATGCTTCGTTAGAGCACACAGATGATACGCCCTCATACGCAGAGAAATATAATCCGATCCATAGCTTTCCGAAAAAAGGAATGGCGGATATTCTCCCTAGTTTCGTAAACGCTAAGGTGGCCACCAAATGGGAATCGTGAAAGAATTGAGAAATTGTAGAGACTAGAAGCTTAATCAGCACAATTTTAAATTTTCCATCACACCGAGTAGCCGTGAGGGCCCCTACCTTAAAAGAAGGGGAAAGCCTCCTCACCATCCTTTAAACGACGGATGAGTTATCGAAACTTGGTGTCACTCCACTGATGTTTGACATCAGCAAAAAAACGGGGAAGGTTCTCGCAAAGTGCAACCTCGCGGCGGAACCAATCTTAACCTGTTGGGAGTCTTCTCCATTACATATACGGATAAGAGCGTCAGCAACACCATTCGAAAATGTGCTGGGGTGAACTTTTAGGATGATATTCCAACCCCCCAACGTGCAAACCAACCCGCTTTCCTGGCGGTAGCGGGAGCTCCAAGTGAGGGCTGGTTATCTCATTCCAGAAAAAGGCGAAATCCTCGAGGTACTTCCGGAACTCCTTCAGGGCAAAAACAACCGCCAGTGCTTCAAGATCATAAATACAGAGCTTTCTCTCTGCTTCCGAGAGGGTACGCGAAGAATAGAACATTGGAAGGCGACCCTGAGAAAAATCTTGTGAAAGGGCCACCCCAATAGCGTAAGTCGAAATGTCCCTCTGAGCTACAAGCTTCCGAGCTAAGTCAGGAAGGGCTAAAACCGGAAGATTTGGGGCGGTGTCCTTGAGGTCCTGAAACGCCCTCTGTTGTTCCATCCCCCATGTAAACTAAACCCTCTTTCCACGCAGGGTATTTAAGGACTCCACTCCATTGGTAAAGCAGGGAATGCTTCGAGATTAGAAAAGAAATTAACCGTCACCATATAACGAGCAAACCCCTTTAGGCTACGCAGAAGGCGAGAATTGCGTAAAGCCGCGGTTCGGTCAAGGTCGGCCGCTATCCCGTTAGACGAAATGAAATGCCCAATTAAGGCCAATGTACAGTGCCACACATAACTTTGGAGAGTTTAACAGTCAAATCGACCTTGGCTAAACGAGTAAACACCACTCTAATGTCGAAAATATAGGTGTCAAAATCTGGTGAATAAAGCACTATATCATACAAATAATGATGAGAGGTACTTCAATTTCAGGTCAAAGAACAAATCATCCAAAATGCGCGAAAGAACCTGAGTGCCAGCATCAATCCCAAAGGGTGTATGCTTAAACTTCTACGGCCTCACACGGTCTGGCAAAGGCCGTGAGATGTTTACTACCCTCACACAATGGGATCTGGTAGTAGCCATTATTCAATTCTAACGATGTAACAGCAGCGCCGTCAAAATAATGGGTAGCGTTGTGCAAATCCGGTAAGGTGATAGGTTCGAAATGGATGCGTTGGTTCAGCATACGATAACCAATGACTAGTCTGATGTCGTCCAGACTCTCAGGAAACAAAAAAATTGGGCTGCTGTAAGCTGACTGTTAAGGTCTAGTTAGGCCCTCTTGGAACACTATCCGTAATCTTGGCTTTCAACACAGCCATTTTAGGCGGAGTTAAACGATATGGTGACAAATAAACTAGTGTAGAATCGATCAACCTGATCCCATAGCTAACTAGTTAATAAACCGGGACAGTCCGAGTCCTCTGCTGTGGTATAGGGTTAGCATGCTAACCAATAGTTCCCAAAATCGCGGGTTCAAACTCGGCGGAGTGTAATGGATTTTTTTTCGGGCGTAAATATATATAACATGGCTTCCTTCGGAAGGGAGGTGAAGCAAAGCTGGTGGTCCCTGTCATAGATTTACGGCACGTAAAATAACCTGAGGTCAAATAAAGATACCTCAGCGTAAAACTGATGTCTTTCATGCCCAATATAGAACGGAAGGCTAGGAACCATAGTAGTTAAAGCACGCATAAATAAAGCTCAATTCAATTGGGACGTCCGAGAAAGGAAGTTCCAATTCCGAAGTAAAGCCCGAATCTGTCCGGCCTGATCCCCCGAGAGATGACGAAGGGGATCCTGCTTCTTGACCGCCCTTAAAGGAGAGACGTCACGCAGCTGAAACCAGGCCGAGGGCGGTCGTGTGTCCCGTTGAAAAGGATACCAAATTTCCGGGTCAAAAGAAAAACACATCCAGTTGTTCCTAAAATCGAAGCACAAAATCGTACATGCTATAAAATGCATGCTGAGTATGATCGGACAAGACAAACTCCAACGTAATAAACAAAGATGATTCTAAGTAAACCATAAGAGCTCGCGTGAGCACTAACCTGTTACGATTGACCGTTAGTAGTTCAACAGCGCAAGCTACAACTCATTACATAGCCATTTTGAGCCTTTAAATTGGCTTCAGAAATCTCAAAATCAACCGGAACACGGGAGATTCGCGATCTTGCCAGCCATGTTACGATGAGCCGGCCTCTCCTTATGTCCCTCGCGTCAGCTACGATCTGTCTTCGATGTGACAGAAGGCTTCCCGAATTTGAGTTGCGGGGGACAGACAGAGCCAAATGGCCGAGCTGCCTTCAACGGAACCGGAAGCCGGTTTCGGAGCTAGCACCCGTGCCCGATCCTAGTCTACGTCCTCTCTCGAAGAGGCGTCAGGGAGGGAATCCTGAACACCAACTACGTCACGGCTATGCCTATTCTCTAACGCCAAAATGCATTTAATAGCGGGACTGAAGCTTCCAATTCGAGCACACTCTTATGTCTATGCTGAAATACCAAATTGGTGTGGTTTGCAGTGTTCAACCCTGTACTAATCATATCAACCACGTCAGCCTCAATATCGGCAGTCCGTACGATGCGGGTAAAACTCTTAACGCCTGTAATACAGGTCCAAACTGGCTCCTATCCAGCTTGGGGCTTAAGATATTCCCGGAGCTCTCACACGGCGCGTTCACGCAGCGGCAAGAAACAATGCAGCAAATCCAATCGGAAACTTCCCAGGGTATCGGCCGCAGACGATGCCTCCCACAACAACTTTAGGACAGATCCTCTAAATCGTGTACTAATGAGCTCAATAACAATACGTGTTTCCACGCCCTAACCTCTGGCCATATCACCCAAGTCCACCAACAGCCTAAAAATTCTATTAGGTTTCGCCATTGCTAAATCGTGTAGGGACTCAACAAATACTTGCAACGGGGAGCAAACCTTAATGGCTTTTAATGCTCACGTAGGCGCCAACGAGCCACTATTTACATGACCCAAATCCTGCCCCGAAACTATAACCTTCCCAGACCAACTTGAAGGAAAATTTTCGTCAATAACACCTTTAGTGTAAGAATCCGCTACCGAAATTTCAACAAGTCCCAGAATGGTGGCAAAGACGGGAAGAGTTTAGCCAAATAATCCATCCACTAAGCTAATGATTAATGCGAGCCACCAACCGTTCAGTTGTTTGGGGTGGGCTGTCCCTCTTTATCGAAATCTTCAGCAATCTCTTGGAACTAGATACCAGCCCGGGGACATGTATTCACCGCCCAAGTGATCCACTCATTATCCTGGGAGAGGACAACCTGAGTATGACCCTTGTACGCTCTAATCGCAGATATTATAGTCGACACCTCTGCACTGCGGGAAACAGTACCCCTGAACGCCAACTCAAGCAAGAGTTAGGACTTCCGCAAGTAATCCATCAATTCGTAGTGCTAAACCCCACTCCCAATAGATCTCCAACTGAGGCGTTAAGTGTAGCACCCTCGAGCCAGAAGGAATCGTAACCACGTTCTACTACCAAAAATGAGCCCAAAACGTGCATGTGTCACTTCCACCTGCCCCCAGGTTTCCTAATGCTCCGGAAGGGGAATCTATGGATACTAAGGAATACCATAATTGACACCTTTTAATTATTTATCAAAATGAGCGCACAATCAATGGGTATACATTAGTCTCACAAGAAATTTCCATCTACTTATGTATTCTATTAGCCTCTCATGTTGACCTTCGAGCGATGTTTACACGTGCTGCCTAAGCATAGCTTCAAATTCGCCCATACGCTGATATGAAGTCTTTTCGGTGAACGTCTGCATTCAATGCCCAACGACAGTCGTCAGCGTATTAATATAGGGTTTAGTCTTTGTATCATCGTCTTCTCAGGGATACTGAACGTTGCATAGTCGCTTTTTCTTGAACTGGTAGTTTCCCGTGTCATCTCGATTGATGCTATAACGATTAAGCACACCCCTGGACAGGATGACACTCCGTGGTCCGAATCTGTCGATACTCATAGCTGGAATGGTAAGTACTCTTTATTTATTCACTCTGATAAAGGCGTCGAAACTATTTCTGTACCGTCCTTCATTAAGCGGGAATTCAGGTACTATCACGAGACAAAGGTTCTCCCGTCACTCTCCCACACTTGCTTGCACAGCTCTTTGAATTCCGATTAAGACATTTGAATATTTGCGTAACCGTCATATATATATATATATATATATATATATATATATATATATATATATGTTTTAAGTTGAGATTATCTTCTCTGAAGAGCACAGTCATATTTGCATTGTCTCTAAATAGATGTTTGGGTATCTTTACATGTGATTGTGCCAGGTATATGGTATCGACTTTGCGGTGTCCAGCCACGTTGTAATACGAAGCTATCCTACACGGTTTCTCATTGATGACCTCATCGAATACGCATATAGAATTTTCTCTGAGTTTAGAGGTTTGCAATACTTTTTCACCGTGTTCGAACATGTATACTCCTATATCAGGTATGGTTTTCAACACTTTGAGCAGGTACTGATACTTAGGTTGATGCAGCGATTTCGAGTAAATGTAAACATTCTCGAACCTTAGACCATCCTCGTGGATTAGTAGGTTGAATACCGAATGAGCGCTCTGACCTTGCTCGGGAAGAGCGAGCCGTGCCTTCCTTCGCGAATGTCATTGTCGCAATCTAGAACTTGTATAGCTAGCGAACACTTTTGCTTCAATACTTACATCTTGCGACTAAGATTATAAGGTATACAATTTGCTTTTTATTTCCTAGTGTACCATGGACTCTGGACCTGTTCGGAAATCTGCCAAGAATTCTCTACCGTTTGAGTCTCATTTACCTGGCTAAAGGTACTGCGATCCTGTAACTAAGCTACATAAACTGTTGCAGAGAGGGGATCCGCCTATAAACGGATTGGACACCACGTGTCGACATGTTATCACCTACTCTACGCATCAGGACGCCGGTTCGACGCATTTGGCTGACAACGCTCTTGTGGAAAAGGCCTGGAATCGGGCACGGTCTCCTGATGCTACTTTTGGCGAGAAGCTTGCCACTAGAGTTGTAGCAAAGATGATAAAGCGAGAGCTGGCAATGGGCGCTAGATTGCGCATGCGGTGGAATAGAATACCGACACCACCCGCTAAAGGAGGGAGGTTACATTTGATACCGCTTTTGGCGGCATTAGGTGCTGCGGGTAACTTAGCGGGAGGAGCCGCGCATATCGGTGAATAACAAACGTGCTGCCTAGAAGCACCTGAACGAGCTGGTTTGTCACAATCAGCAGCCTTAGCTATGGGTAAGGCAGATGTCTTAAGAGAGGAGGAGGAGGAGGACAACGCAGGAAGCGGAAGGAAATTGGGGCTTGTATCTGAGTCCAAAAGAACTCGGGACGAGGTCTTACATATCCCGGAAAAAGCATTAAGCGGTACGGAATTGAAGCTTACGCTAAACATCCACGCATTCCCGATTTTAGAGGTGTATACATGTTAGGCAAACCACCTCTAAGACCTAGACGTGCAGAGAGGATCGTCGTCAACTTGGATAGCTCGCAGAATCCGGGTACTCATTGGTTTATTATACGCAAGGATAGAAATTTAGCGTTTTATTTTGATAGGTTCGAAAATCTGATATTTCAAAAGGAGATCGAATCATATCGCGAAGGTATTAAAGTCTTGTATAACATACACCGGTATCAGAATTTCGATCCTGTGATTTGTGGTCATCTATGCTTGCGCTTTCTGTTATAAAACACTTTCGATAGAATGTTTGAATAGCCAAAATGCGTTACACTACCACTGTGAGCGGTTCTGATTCGATCTTCTTTAGCTATCTGAGTCCGCCACTCCGTCTGGATCCGAATGGCGTTTACGAGATTGCTCTACTGAATTTCGAAACATTCTACTTGATACCAAATGTTGATCTGAACAATAACTTTTCCATTACGTGCGTGATGTAAAACTTGAAACCATTCAAATTCCAACTGGTACTTATGAAATAGAAGATATCAACATTTTACTCAAGCTTAGATTCTAAGCCGGCGATGAATTTTTTCTCCGTCCCAATAATAACACTATGAAGGCGGAGGTTCAGTACACCGACGCTATCGATTTTACTCGAGAGAGGTCGGTTGGTCCTCTTCTCGGTTTCACGGCGAGCGCATGCTGAACAGACCGAGTCTGACGAACTGGTGAACATTTTTAAGGTCGGTATCATACGCGTGGAGTGCAGCCCTGCCACTGGATCCTTCATCAACGGTAAAAGCGGGCATTCTCTCTACGATTTGTTTCCTTCGGTTCCTCCGGGCTATAATATCTCGCAGGAACCGCTTAATCCTGTATATTTACCCATCATCGACCCGAATCTCATTGATCATCCCAGCATTCGAGTGGTACACCAGAACGGGTCGCTCGACTTTAGAAACGAAACTATTACAGTGAGACTCAAGTAAGACGGAATGAGAATAAATTTTAAAAGACATTACTATAATAAAAAGCTTCTCTCGAGACTGAGAATACTCACGCAAACTGCTAACATCATCTAATCGAAACTTTTTCAAGTAATTTGGCTTCAAGGTTCTGTAATAGATGTTTTAGATGTGACCAGAGCTCCAACGTTGGAAGACAAAATTACTAAGGAGGAGGAAAACATCTCCCTACCTTATAATACGTATGCTCTTGATGTGAATGATGAAATTAGAATACCGTGCCAGGTCGAGGATTTGTACACACTTCCTAGCAGAAGTTACCTCTACATATAAGCGTCTATTACAAAACCCACTGGTGAAGTTTCATCTGCACAGCTGACCGAAATTACCATGGCGTTTCTGTTTGTTGAAGTTCGTTTAGATATGAATTGTGCTACAATTGATAGAACGAGAAATCCGGGAATTTCTTCGATTATGCGCAAGCGCCTCTCAACACTTTGGATTTCAATCGCCTGCAGAACGCTGGCTGGACTTATCCCGGGGAAAATTTAGACATCCTGAACGCGTCGAATGGGGTCTTCAACGCTATAGTTCCTCGTTCGATGGTTCTGGGTTTCGCGGACGATCACAAGGAGCTCATACTTAATAGCAAGTTTCAACTTGCTCTAATTGGACTTAAAATTTCTAATAATTGTCTGATGGGTAACGATCCGACTATTATTTAACTAAACAGCATCGAAAGGAGGATGGCCGTGCTTCGACTTTCCGATGCCGAGAGGGTGGAAAAACTTAAACTCGTCAAATCAAATCGCCCGCTGCACGTTGCCTTTTGAACCCTGCAGTACCGCAGACTAAAGCGTTCACATGGTACGTTGCAATGACATCGAAGCTTGAGAAACCGCGTGTTGTCATAATGGATGCACAGACCGACAGATTGAACTACCTTGCTAAAGATAACTCTATCTTTGATCAATGCAATATCACCAATCTGAAGCTTTATCTCAACAGCGAATGTTATCCATACCATGACATGAATTTGGATGTTGAAAATTAGTTTGCATCTCTGTATGACCAGTATTCTAAACTTCAGTACTCTTATTATGGCAAAGATACTTGCCCTCTTTTGAAGAGAAGCGATTTTCTGAAATAAGCACCAATGTTCATCGACTGTTCTCATCAACCCGAAGAGACTGTGACTGAAGCCGTTAACATCAGATTGGAAGTTCAAGCATCGGAGAATTTTCTTGCACAGACATCTTTATTTTGTTTAATTATTCATGATAAATTGTTCGCCTATAAACCCTTAACTCATGTTGTTCAATCTATTATATAGGAAATTTAATGTATTTTGTTTATATCAATAAGGAATGGCATGCAAATTATATTACGCTTTATTGATTTTAGCATACATCCCCTTAACCTTTGTTCTGACACGCCTACCTCCAGCATCGTATGAACACATATTGATTTATGAACGCTATGCAATAAATAACTTTCAATGTATGGAATTAGTCTCTTCAGACCTGCTATTGCAACATCTTTCAGATTTATGACATTTTCGTTTAGACACTTACTTACAAAGGCTATTTCATTGACTTTATTCACATGCTATCTATATTATGTACATGGATTATATTCTCACGGTAAGATACAGGAGGAAGCTTACCGTCTTTCACATACGTTTCAGTCACGGCTACATTTCGAACTATTATCAATCAATCCTCTTTTAGTATGTATACGAAAGTTTCGTCACCTGTTTTGATGTAAAGGGATGGGCTTTCGTAATTTAGTCCCATATTCTGACGATGCTTGGAGCTGATGGAGATGTCGTCGAGAATAAACACACTATTTTGATACATCTTTTCTGGAATGGGATCAAAGATGGGTACTACAATGTTCTCTAGAGCGGCTTCTAATATCTTATTTGTTCACAGCCTTTGCCTTGTTCCTGTTCTTCTCAGGCTTTTTTCGGACCTGTGGACACACACACACACACACACACACACACACACACACTATCGTTGTTTTACCAATCGAGTCACTTAAATAATAGAACTCTTGTTCTATTGATAATGTTTGTGCTTACCTTTCTTCTTCTACGCGTTCTTTCTCCTCCACGGGCTCGGACGACCGATACACGTCGCGTTGTGGAGGCACATCTTCTTCTTCAGCAATCAGTAAATACACAATTTTTTAAAAGTTTCCCCTTACTATCTATTCCGTCGCGTAATTCCCATAATATTTACTTATTTACCCCTTTGACTTGCGATACACCTTACAGTACTCTCCATAGCGGAAGAATGACATCATTGGTTATTCCTGCGATGGTCCCTTACAGATGATGTTATGCGTGTCGCCATCGCATATTTTCTCATGCTTATCGAGACAGTGCTACTTCATTTGTTCGTATACCTCTAGGTTTACCCAGCAACAGTTGTCGCCATCGTTCGCGATTCTGATATTTTCACTATTCATCGTGCTGGTTAACAATCAACTGTGAGCGCAGATCCGTTCTCGTGCTTTGAGGAGTGGGGTGGCGGTTATGAACATGTTCATACTTGCACTGGAGAGGTGTGTCCTCGTTTTATACCGTTATACACGTGCACACACTAAGCCTTCCTCTGATATCCTTTTAGGGCCTACCTTTTTAACTTTCTTTCCTGCCTTACACGCTACCTATTCTGCGGTACTTTTCGGTTCGTCGTTCGATATCATTATGTCCCATCCTCCAAACTATGTGTTGTGAAAAATACGACACGTATACCATGTCTTACTAGGTGGGAGCGGTACATAACGGTTCATATCATTTAGTTAACTACATATACGCCTGCTGAGACGCGCGCGCGCGCGCGCGCGCACACACACACACACACACACACACAAAACTCTTACCGTGAGGGGGCTTCCAAATCATTGCTCACAACTTCGATCACTACGTGCACCCACGTTATACACACACACACACACACACACACACACACAAACACAACTCTTACCGCGAGGGTATTCCAAATCACTGGCCGCACCTTCCAATACTACGTATCACACACCCGTTACACACATACACAATTTTTAATGCTGCTGTTCACATTGACGTTTCTACATCATCATGGGACTGTGCTGAAAGCCGTCAAGCCTCACTACTGCAGAATTTAGTAAATTTAATATATGGGATTCGCTACTTGATGTTTGTATACTGTCAGTAATGTCAAAATGTGTTTTTAAATAGTAAATGAATAAATTATTGTGTCTGTTTCAATGTTTATCATTACTGGCAGCGCCTATATTGAACTTCTTGTAACGCCTATTTGCCTGTCTATTTTAAGTTGTTAGCGCCTATTGCGCAGAGCTTTTGCAATGTTAACACGGCTGCAGCGTGATTGGGCACCTCGCAAGAGGATAGCCAAGAGAGAGAGAGAGAGAAAGAAAGAGAAGGCATGAACGCACGTGATACATGACCTCGCACATTGCGAAAGAGGATTAATGACGTTCAGTCTATTTTTAATCAGTGAGACAATTTCAGTTATGTTTGGGCTTTGATATAAATGTAACGTAATGGGTACCTACTTCATAAGGTTTACAAACCCATAATTCCGGAGAAATTGCATTTAAAAATTATTTATTAGAAATGTTAATCAGACTGGTGTAAAAATACTTACATTCTCTTAAATTTGACAAATAAATCTTTCAATCCATTTTGAGGTAAATTATCCCTAATTCCTAAACATCGCAACTCTGCTTAAACCTCTATGCAACGGCAGAGTAGTAAACCCACTATCGTACGTTTGTTCATTTCCGGCTGGTATTTGTTTTAATTTTGTTTACAAAATATTGCTGAGACACCTAAACTAGGCAAATAAACTATCAATTAAAATACTTTTGCATGAAATGCACATGAAATTTCATTTACATTTGTACTCTCCCTGCTTCAATTTTGAATGAGGTCAATGCAGCCAACAAAGATGACAAAACAGTTGGCAAGTACAAATTCGGCATCAATTATCTGTTGTGTACATTGGTTGTAGAAATAACGGACACTGAATAAAAAGGAATTTCAACATAGTTTACAGTTGTTTACGTAGTTATAGCGAATATTCGAATACTGCACATTTTATAAAGGGAAACACAAAGTGTAATTTCTGATTTTGTTTTTTTTTTATACTCGTTGCCACGCTTGAACATTTCGCTTCTGATTTGTTTTGGTTAGTAGTCGGGAGAGAATGTGAACGTTGATTTGAGGAATATCTAATCTGAAATTGAGCTGTAACATATTTTGAATGCCTGAACAATTAACCTATTTCAATAAAGCGTCACTAGCTGTTCAGCAGTAGGACTAATAGCAAGTGTTTAAAGAGAATTAAACAGCGACATGGAAGAAGTGATAAGGAAGCATGTTGAAATGAGATCCCAAAAGAACACCTTTACCTTTGAAGATTTGCTACAGGACAGAGAAACTGTGGCACTAATTGTGTCTGCTTTGGTTGTAGTGTTTACTATTGGTAAGAGTCACATTGTACAGTAATGTTAGAAAGATGCATGTGGTTGTCAGGTGAAACATATGGTGTAGAGGTTAGGGGTGTACCAGAGTCTGGCCACCGGCATTTGTTATGGGGCAAACTTAAATTTACAATGAATTTCGGAATGTGCGTTTGGGATACCATTTTAGCAATAATGTTATGTGCGTTTCCACTGCTAGAAGAATCGACGGCTAAATTGTCATACTGTTTCCCCGCATTTATACGTGAAGTAAACTGAGGATTCACGAAAGTAAATACCTTACTTGTGGAAGTAGTTGTATATGAAGTCGGTGGTGCATAAATCTAAGGTTGGAACGCGAATTGTTTGTGCATCACTGAAATGGTGTAATTAGCAAAGTTACTAGAGTAAACGCGGTCATCTTCACGGTAAGACTGCTGCAGATTCGGAAGTGCCAACTGCAGTACGAATTAGGTAATCCGCTAAGTGAAGAAGGTGTTGGTATGCTGGTTGTTGTTAATTTCACAGCCGCTTAAAATAAGAGCGCGAATGATTCAGAGTCAGCTGAGAATACAGAAGAGAAGAAAATGGCTTGCAGAGGGTGTCAAATATGCAAGCGGAATTGGTAGGCTTTTAATTGTTCAACAAAATGTTCCGTGCAAGGGGTAATCTTGCGTGGGAGGATTTCATTGAAAACCTTTGTGTCGCATCTCTGGGAGATACATAACCAAAATACCAAGTTTCGTGTTTATCGGACTGTTCGTTTCCGAGTTATGCTGTTCACAGATGGACATGTTTCCCATTTTTTTCTTTTTAATGTTTAACAAAATGTTCAGTGCAAAGGGTAATCTGGGGTGGGAGGATGTCATTGAAAACCTTTGTGTCGCATCTCTGGGAGATACATAACCAAAATACCAAGTTTCGTGTTTATCCGACTGTTCGTTTCCGAGTTATGCTGCTCACAGATGGACATGTTTCCCAAGATAAATGGCTGACGTTTACGTTCCGTGAATTCAGATACGTAAGGTTATACACCAAAAAACCCCAAAGGGAATAAGTTGGGGATGTATCTGTGCGATTGGCGGCATTAATTTTTCTGATGTTGGTTGCATTGCGTTGAAGTCAGAGAATGACAGACAGTGCCATCTGTATGAGACACAGTGCCATCTGTTGTATTTTTAAGATACAACCGCAGTCGCTAATGCGGGCAAAAGTGACACAAACGAGGGAAACAGTATGACAATTTACCCGAATCGACAATAAGTGAGTAAACGTGTGCAAGATCTATTTCCTGACATTTTTTTTTATATGATCCAACAAATACATATAAAGAAAGTATACATTTCAAATAACCAATGCAGCTAATAGATATTTTATCATTTTTTAATCTGAGGGTCTTCTTTCTAACAGTTATTCTATTCCAAATTGTTTCAACTTTTGGGCTTTTCTGCATTACTTTGTTTTTCATTGAAAATGTTAATAATAACAGCTAAATGAAGCAAAACTACACAAACCAGATGCAAAATTAAGTTCAAAGCACACTTTGGTCAAAGGCACATATCACCGTTTTCACAGCATGTATTGGAAACTCTGTAAACGGTAGATATTCTTGTGCTATCATTAGTGATGAACTCTATCACAACTATGCTGTGCATACCCTCTCAGTTAAAATTGTGAAACAAGTTATATCTGTCAATCTAGCCTAGAAACACTAACTAACTTTCATGAACAATGTTGCTGCCATCAATTTAAACAGCATTTATTATTTTTCAATTTGACAATTTTCAAGGAATGCTATAGAGTGACAGTTTCTTGGCACTTACTTGCCAATTCCCATGGCAAAGGAATTATCAAGATTGGTGGAACCATAGTATTCAGTATGGACAGCCTACAAAGCAGGTAAATCATACTGTTAGTAATGCTTTACAAGTTTGCAGTTACTGCACTTGAACGGTGCTTGGTATAATGTTTTATACTTCTGTCCTGAAATTTCAGAATATAAGGATCATTTGAGGCAAATATTGACTAAAAATTTCAGTTGAACAGACCAAACCATCCGTGCTATCATACTTAAAGTAGCGCTTACTTTGTCACCTCAGATGTTTGTTCATAATGTCCTAACGCAATGCTCATCACATGAACTTGAAGGCCATTGTGCTTTATTTCAAGAATTATTCTCCTAACCTGGCAAAAGAATTATCAGAGTTTTTGCAACTGAAGTGATTTTTCTTAGATAAATAGAATTGATCAAATTTTAATTTGCCAGAGAAAATGATTATTGCATTTCCCATAAAAGAAAAAATGCTGGGTTGAAGATCAGATAGTACAGAAACTTAAGCACTTTTTTGTAGTTTAACATCCTTTAACTGGGTAGGTATATCTAACAATGAATGAACGAAATGGCTGAAATGTTGCTCAAGTGAGCCAGGAGACAATGTGTTGGGCTTTTGGAGGACATGTCTTCCTTTTTAGGGCTTGTCCTCTTGGCATTTGAAAATATATAAAAATGTCCAGCATTTTAAATTATATGACTATTGGAAGTTAAACCTTCATAAAAACACATATTGTTACTTATATGAGAAATGTTGAAGGAATTTTCTCTATGATGAGTGTACATTGGTCAAATGAAAGAAATAGATTACCTCCTTCTTTGAAGGGAATACTACTTTAAGGATATGGCATGCAAAAATGTTCATAATTACTTGAAAAACTGCCCACTTCTCCTGAAACAAATTGCATCTAATGAAAAATATTATTCTGAATGAAAAAAGCAGTGTTTGTTAATTATTTCTCTAATTTTCTGTGTTCCAGTTTGAAAATTAAAGAGAAACATAAGATAAAACCACTCTTTTAAGATCACATCACAAATCAATTGATTTATCATACTATATAAGCTTGATGTTCATAATTAGGTTCAATGTTGTTTATTTTATCATTCAGAATAGCTAGTATATATTGTGTAATATATTAGTGTGTGGGTCTAATATAATATTTACATATTAAAAGTAATAATAAACTCGAAAACTATAGTCTCAATGCATAGAACCGTTGTTAATTATATTTCATGAAATTACTAATAATAATTGTCCACCTTTTACATCATTTTGTCCTTCAAAGTCACTTAGCATCTGTTCATCCTGCCTGGGATCCATAGAACTAAAGTTATTCAACATTTTCCTTTCCAGGATAAAGGAAAACACTTTGGGGGGGGGATGTTATCCAAGTAACTCACCCTATCCAGGGTTTAAATTCAGGACCTTTTGAAAGTGAGGCAGATGTGCTGTCCTAACACCGTGAAGTTGGGCTACCCACCTACTCTTAATCAGAGGAACAAATGCCATTTTTCTTATTATCACCAAAACAGAATGTATGTTTCATTGTGTTACCATTGCAGTGACATTCTGTTACTAACATAAATACATATTTTTAGTCTGTAATGCTAAGTACAATGCCTTATTTCTGATTCCTGACCGGCTGCTTTGCGGCCCACTGCTGCCGGCCGAGTTGAATATTCACAGACCCTGAACTCAACCGCATAGATTTACATGCATATAATGGCAACATACCTTTATCACAGAAGGTGTTGGAAATGATGCCCCTGTACTGCCACAATCTCTTCAGTTTTAAGAAAATTTCCATTAACATGCATTAATTCTGAAATTGCAGTAATTTCTCTTCTGGTATTGTCTTTCAGTTCTTCCAACATATGCGGGTTTTTCCGATACACCTTGTTTTTTTAAACTCCCCCGTAAATAAAAGTTGTATACTGCAAGGTCTAGGGAGTGCGGTGGCCGTAGTCCTTTACCGATGACTTCAAAAATTTCGGCAATTAATTTAAACGAGAGATCAGCTGTAGCAAGGCTTGTTGAAAATATACCTGTGTGCATAATTCTAAAAGAGTCTTCCAGGCTGATTTGCCGTGGTCTGGTAATTACTCCAGCAGACCACGGCAAATCAGCCCGGAAGACTCTTTTAGAATTACGAACACCGGCCGTGAAAGCCTACGCTTACTCATACCTGTGTGCATTCCATGCCACATAAATATTCCAGGTATGGTTTGATTATTGTATCCCTGTACCTCTGTCCATTAACTGTAACCTCAGAGAATATAGGCTTTATAATTCAGTACACATTCAAGCACATCAAACACCAATTTTCTGGTCATGCAATGGATTTCATGTACAAAACCAGGTTTTTCTGCACTCAGTATCTGTTGTTTTGTGTCAATACAGAGTCATTTAAAGAAAACCATGCTTCGTCTGTGAAAAAAATTAACTTTAGGTCTAGAGCCATCATTAACTTTACCAGACACCCAATTGCAGAAATTTACTCTACTCACAGTATCACATGGTTTCAGTTCCTGAACTATGGTTATCTTATAAGGTTTAAAAAGTTTAGTGGGTTTCCAAGCCGGGAAGTGTGAAACTCCGGTTTTCTGTGATAATCTACTCAGAGATTTTTTTGGGCTATGTTCTAACCTTTGTCCTATCTCATCAAGTTTTTCCTCTATAAGAACACTTTTGATTTCATGTCAAGAATAGAATCCGTTTCTCTAAATTGGTTTACAAGACTATGAGCTGTCTCTCTGGATTCCGCATCATCTTGCTGGATTAAAATCTTCATATTGTTGTCTTCAAGTTGTGGCAACAGAAACAGCTGGAACATATCCAAATAAGATCCTTAAGGTACTGTCTTTTCTGCCAAGAAGAATGGTCCATACACTTTATTGCATCTCACTCCACACAATAGCACTCCGTTGTCTAGGAGTACCATGCTAGCCTCTGGTTCCCAAGATTGCTAGCGGAGGGCAATGAATTTTTTCAGGTGTAAACATCCTTAGCATGGCTTCCTTCAGAATGGAAGTAAAACCGGTGGTCCTGTGTCATAGATTTACAGCATGTAAAACAACTTCAAGCCTGATAAAGAGGCCTCTGAGCAAAATTTATGGTGTTTCATGCCCAATATAGAATGGGATGCTAAGAACCATAGTAGTCAAAGAGCGTCTATAAATAAATAAAAAAACACTGCTTTTGAACTTCATCTTTCAAGTTTGTAGGAGGCATGTGGACTTTCCCTTGCTTAAATAATGCAGTAGTGTGTTTACTCTTCTGCTGGCATGAAAAGTCACTTCATCTGTAAGTAAACATTTGTTTAAAAAGCAGTCATCTTCAGTCCATTGCCATATCACTGATGCAGAATTAAAACAAACTTCATGATCCTTATCACATTGTAAGTGATATGGTACAGTTTCAGGTACTTTAAAACAATACACTTAACAGAATGTATATGGTACAATGCTTCATAAAAAGAATCTAGAACCATAATCTGATTCATCCTTAGCTAGGGGAATGAGGAGCCATAAGCTTGTGTGGTTTCAGGGCACTTATCCACCAAAACCATAGACAATCGACTGGTCTTTTACATCTGTGTTCTACATTACTATTTTTATGCCGTTACTCCATAGGATAGTAGTCTGCACTATAGAAATTTGATTTATGAAACAATGTTTTTCTATAAATAATCACTTGTTTTCATAATTTGAATGGGGATCAAGGAAAAAAACAACAATGCACTTATAGCACAGGGCATTTATGCAAGTGAAATATGTCAGACGGTATGTTTGCTAATTTAATTAAGGATGCTGCTAGGATGCATTTCTTAGCAATTCTTAAAACTAAATTGTGTTTAAATGGTATAAAATTAAATGATACAGTGGTCATATTGACTTTTCGCTCTTGACAAAACAAATGTTATCAATAAAACTTATGGTAGTAATGGAAGTAGTTTAAGAGCACACAACTCCAGCATTTAATAGCACCCTAACAGGTTAATAACAGCATAAAAGTACTTTCTAAGCTTGCATCATTGGAAATAATTTAAAGTATATGACGGACGTAAAAGCAATATTTTGCTTATTTTTTATTATAATCAGCTAATTAATCACGAATAAATATTTGGCTCATGCCTGTAAAATTATAGAACTTGTTAACCTAATAATTATATTGTATACTTTTCCAATATTGTTAAACACTGAAGATCTGATATAAGCTTCTTCATTTAGGTAGAATCCAAGGGGAAAAAAAAGAAAACGGTGAAATATGTGTCAGTATTTGAACCTCTGTATTTCAATTTTAAAAGCCAGTGCTCTACCAAAGGGCTATTGTGGCATCGACCTCTGAACTTTTGCAGTAATACATTTGATTTTATTTAAAGGTGAGTTGGAATTGTTACACAAACATCACTTAAGTTTACTCACTTAACATGTTTCAGGAAACGGTTGTTCCTATCCTCAGAAGCTAATCCGACTGGCCCATGTTGTTGGTGTTTCCGTTTTGTTGACTGGATACTGTGGTGGTGAAATGTACTTCCAGAGGAGACTTGGTGGTGGCAAATCAAAATTCATTAGATGTGTGTTGTGTTTTAGAATGGTGATCTTCTCCCATGCATCTAATTTAGCTGCAAATTTGACTACTAATGTAATATTGGGTTAGATGTTGTGATTAGTGATCCAAAAATGGTGTGAAACTGCAGATTTGTCCATTTGTTTGTATTTGATACATCTCATGTGCTCCTTTAGCCTAGTTTCTAGGTTTCTTTTTGTCTTACCTATGTATACTTTATTGCAATCCGAACAATTGATTTTGTAGATTGCAGCTTTTTTGTCTTGTGGAATGCGGTCTTTTAACTTGTTACAAAGTAATTTCTCTATGTTAAATTTGTTCTGTGGGGCTAGGCTGATGTTGTGTTTCATGAAAATCTTCTTAAAGATCTTTGTGATATGTTCCTGGGTGGTGTGTGAATTTCTTGAACTTTACTTGTTTAACTTGCTGGCTGAGATTTGTTGTGTAATTGATGTGTTTCTGTCGTTTGAATTTTGCAATTTTTTGGTCAATTGTTGTTTTGTTGTACCCATTATTTATTGCTGTGTCTACTATGTGCTGGTATTCGAACTGGTATTCTTGTTTATTTAAGGGGGTATATACCAGTCTATGTGTTAGGCTGTTTAGTACTGCATGGTTGCTTGTGGTTGGGTTGAAACTCTTATTTTTTATGTAATTAGTAGTGTGTGTTGGCTTCCTGTATATGCCAAAGGTTAGGTTCTTTTGTTCCCTGATGATTTTTAGAAAATGGTAGCATGCCTTCTTTTTCTATATCTATGGTGAATTTCACACCACTTTTGGATCACTAATCACAACATCAAACCCAATATTACATTTGTCAAACCAGTCAAATTTGCAGCTGAATTAGATGCATGGGAGAAGATCACCATTTTAAAACATAACACACATCTAATGAATTTTGATTTGCCGCCACCAAGTCCCCTCTAGAAGTACATTTCACCACCACAGGATGCCACCACAGTAAACTGAAACACCAACAACATGGGCCAGTCAGATTAGCTTCTGAGGATGGGAACAACCGTTTCCTGAAACATGTTAAGTGAGTAAACTTAAGTGATGTTAGTGTAACAATTCCAACTCACCTTTAAATAAATTCAATAACACATTACTGTTTCAATGTAATACATTTGATGCTTAGGAGACTTGCTTTTAGGCTATCTCAGGTGTTTGAAATTCACAAGGAGCACTACAAACATCCTATTGTCTTTTATCTACAACTAAATCCATCTACAAGGAAGGCCGGGGATCCATGAATCGAATATTTGGGATGTTCCCCCTACTTTATCTTGTGCATTGAGAGCTTACAAGCAATATCACCAAATTACACTCTATAGTGCTTGTTCTCAGTCAAATTAAGGAATCAACATAGTTTACTCTTTGTTCAACCAGAAATGATTTATACTTGCATTTAATTCTTTCATACTCTCCGGAGAATTTTAAATAAACATAATTAAAGGTTAAAAAAGTTATCCTTCAGTGAGGAACCGGACCCGGAATCCTAATTTCATAAGCCAACATATTAACTGTTACTCCAAGAAGTAACCACACTAGTTATTCTGAATGCCTTATGGTTTGTGTTATACTGATAGGGTGAAATCAGAGGACCATGACATCACTTTGTATTGGCTAGCAATCACCAATTGGGGATGGGGCATGTTAAGCACAATATACGTGGACAGTATTGGAAGCTCACACTACTAAGACTTCTTATTCCATGCCATATATAAGTGAAGTAACCAGAGGCTGCATTGTAGGAATGTGGCCACACAGAGGCTCAAATATACCAAGCAGTTGGGCATGCAGAAGAAACTGTGAGGTTATGGGTGAATAGGGCCTTAAGACAAAGCAAAAATAAGGAAGGCCAAAGAAGATCATGGTAAAGGATAGCAGAGTTATTCTAGAGGTTCACAATGAGAATCCCTTCCAGCGACACAAGTACCAAGAAGTCTAAATCTCCCAGTGGGTACTGAGATGGTCCATTGATGACTCCATGCAGGTCTGTGAGAAAGAACACAGGGAACACATTCTTGCCACTTAGCTGTTTGGGGCTAGATGAGCACTGGTGTAGTAGGGGAGCTTGTTGAAATTTCCTCTAACATGGACTCCCAGAAATATGTTGCAGTCCTGAATGAAACAATGGAGTAAGAGGAAATGCCTGTTATACATTTCCTGCACGACAACAGTATGCACACCAAGGCTTGGCATCAGTAGCATCCAGATATTTTGGTTTTGGAATGGCCTGTGAAGTCTGTAGGACTTAATCATTGAGAACATCTGGGCATTAATGGTGCGTGAACACACCAAAGAGGCATTGAGAGAACATGTCTGGGAGAGTATGAGGAGACTACCTCAAATCTCAGGTCTTTGGTTTCCTCAATGCCTCAGAGACTAAATGAGGTCATTGAAAATCAAAGTTGGTAGTCTTCCTATTAAGGAAATAAAAACAAAGGCACTAAAAAAGTTTTGAATTATTATTATTATTATTATTATTATTATTATTATTATTATTATTATTATTATTATTGCATTTCACATTTGTGGATTTGTGTTAAGGAAAATATGTTTAATTTCTATAAATATATATAATTATATTTTTGTGTTAGTTACTAGTGCTACTAAGTGATATCCTTGATGTTAATCTTTGTATTTGACAATTCTACCATCTCAGTAAGCTAGTGTAATGAAAAGGAACATTACAAGCAATAAATAAATAAATAAATAGGAGTTTTAATTTTTATTTAATTCACAATTATGATGATAATAATACTAATAGGAACTTTATTATATTAGTATGGAAAACATTCTAGATCAATGCCTGAACTCGAGCTACAGATCTTTGGCTTTCCATGCCATGTTTTGTTACTGACCTGTCATGGTTGCCTGCACAACCAAATCTGATGCATCAGGTTCTACCTCTAACTCTTGTTTACACACCAATAAATTATTTCCACTTTTCCAAGAAGGGATTACCAAATGTGACAAAGCATAATAAACAAACTGTGTTTAAGTCTAACTACAATTTAAATGGAAAAAAAAGTATAATCAGTAGTGACAGAATGGTGAAGTGAAAGTGACAAAAGTAAAACGAAATGATAAGAGTGAAAAATTGAAGTAAAATAAATACAAATATTACAACTATAATTATTATATAGGTGTGTGCAAATAGTTAAACATTGAACCTATTGACAGGAGCAACTGCCATGCTATAAACATTTGCAGAATTTTACAAAGAAAAAATATGCCTCTCATGCCCTCATCAGCCAAATAACTTCAGTGAAAGCCAGGTTGTGTTTTTTGTATAAAAAAAGGTATTATTATTATTATTATTATTATTTGTTATCATTAACAGAAGCATACACTGAACTTGTTTTCTGTATACAATAATAATAAATAATAATACTCATAACAGGGCATTGATATGTCAAATTACTTATGTAACAAAAGCATGTAAAACTAGCAAATATATACTTCTAAAAAGCATGGAAGCAGCTGAAAAAGAAATAAAAATCCTATCTCTGGACTTGAACATGCGATGCCAAGCCATAACACTTCCCTTTCTATCAAGGTGGACAGTACTAAAACTGTGCTTATTTTTGCATTTGATATCTGGCACCCCCTCTCTGTTGAAAAGGTGAACAAAGTACCTGGAACAGCTGTGTGTGTTATGGCCCACAGATACATTTGAGAAACAGTCTACATTCATTTCTGCTGACTTTGTCCTAAACTTTTCTAAGGACTCCTTGTCATGGCTTCAGAGATAGCTGCTTCTCTTATTGGGTTTTGCCTGCAACTTCCTCCATGCTTTTTTTTAACACAGAATTGTTTCTACAAATGTTTGATACCACATTATCAATTTTACTTAGGTACATTATGCACAACATACTCTTGTCAAAATTCTCGTTCAATTTGTTTAACACTGAAATTTAGCATACCAAAACAATGCACTGCACACTTGCTGTTGATTTGTAGTAGCCATTTTCATTTCTCATTATGCATTGTTGATCGTCATCCTTGCTATGTACAGCAACTCCCATCTTTTAAGCAAAATATTAACAAGAAATGTCTCCTGCTATCGTATTAGCTTTTACAATATCTATATTATCTATACCAAAATGGATTACCCTGTACAATGTTTTCTGTTTTGATTTGCTATTTCATCTACAACTTAATAGGTGAGCAGTTAAAAAACCGGACCGAATTGTTTACTCATTTCCTACCACTTTAAGGACAAAGAGTGGGTTAGGTCATTGACCTGTGACCAGTGTTAAAAGTGTCTGGGCTCCATCAGAATAATGCTGAATGCTAAAGTAGAATGTGTTAACATAAAATTCCTTGCAAAACTTGGGAAATCTACCACAGAAACTTATAAATTGCTGACAGAAGTTTTTGATGATCAGTCTTTGCTTCAAGTTTTTGAGTGGTTTAGGATATTTAAGGAGTGTAGGGAGGACATTAGGAATGATGCAAAAGCAGGCTGTCCTTCCACAATGTAAACAAGAGAATGTTGAGAAAGTCATTAAAATTATTTAACCCTCTGTCAGGCACGTGCTGTGGTAGAATACTGTTGGTTGTGCGGGGCCTAGTAGTCCCACAGTGTAGTTTTTGTTGTTATTGTTTGTATTTATTTTTTCTTTGGCTTATTTTCCTATGTTTATCTTTATTTAGGTTAAGTATACATGGCTTTCATTAATAGGTATTATCTTACAACATAAAAAGACAAGATAAAATATGAGTACATATACATTATAAATTGAATTCCAATAAGTATAATGAAATACATACAACTTGTTATTTCAAATGTTCAGTTACTCAGAACCATCTACTACCTCTCCTGTGTTTTCCCTGACTAAGCAACTATCGCCAATAGTTTTAGCATGTTTGCTCAAACAGGGGGAGTGTTGCATTTCCCACATGCATATTTAGTTTGCAGTTCTTTTTGTCTTTGTTGCAGGGTTCAATCGTTTCTTTTCAATGTAGATAGCGGTGTATTTGACAATTCATCTATAGTGGATTCTTCAGGTTTATATTTTGTCAAAAGGCGTTTAAAATCACTGGGTAGATTTGCTACTGTTGCTCTCCTTTATAGCTGTTGTGATAGTAAAGCTAAAGATGGTGCTTTCGAATACTCCTGCCTTGTGGAATATTGATTTTGGTTTCCAAGGAAGATAACCCTAAAATTAATACCTGCAATGTTCAAGATGTAAAAAATTACCAGGGCCACCTTCTCATTGTTCTGGTTACATTGTATGTAGCACACAATTTATCTATTACATCAACTCCAGATTTAGCATGATTATAATGCAGGATATTTCAGGCTTTTACTCAGCACCTTGTGATAACTGTTTGGATGAAAATTGTAGACTTGAGAGCAACTACTGTTCTACCCTTTTTGGGACATATGAAATAAGTGTTTCGTTTTTGTAAAGCCAAGTATGTTTTCGTACTGACTGCAACCTTTTGGAGAAGTGAAATTAGTGGGTAATACTTTTTTGTTCCAGGCTTTTACTCAGCACCTTGTGATAACTGTTTGGATGAAAATTGTAGACTTGAGAGCAACTACTGTTCTACCCTTTTTGGGACATATGAAATAAGTGTTTCGTTTTTGTAAAGCCAAGTATGCTTTCGTACTGACTGCAACCTTTTGGAGAAGTGAAGTTAGTGGGTAATACTTTTTTGTTCTTTTGCACTGTACCGACGAAAGAAATTTGTCTTTTGCGCAATTCATTCACAGATGATACACTGGTAAACCAATTATCTGCAGTAACGTTTCGTCCAGTACAGAGATCGGTTCAGTTAGTCTCAGCACTACAGCCTCTGCCGAATTAGTTTGCAAATATGGTCCATCCGGCTGCTGTCCACAATAAATCTCCATATTAGTGGTATTAAACAGCTTTGCATCACTCAAACAGAATACTTTTATGCCCTACTTGTTTGGCTTGGTTGGTGTACATTGTCTAAAACAACATCGACCACAAAATGCCGGCAACTGTTCATAAACAGTGACATTTTGTGCAAGAGAATAACACTTCTGACGGTTGTTCAAAAACAATGTAAACATTTCTCTAACAGCAGCCAATTTATCCAATCTTCGTCACTGCAGTCTTGAGCTTTGTCATCAAAGCGAATACAGCGTATTAGAAAACTGAATCATTTTTCGGACATAGCCATTCGAAATACAGGAATTCCAGGATCATCGGTTTTCCAAAAATCGTGAATATTCTGGCATCCACCATGGAAAATTCCTGCCAGGTACAATGAGCCTAGGAAAGCTTTTATTTCTATTACATCTGTAGGTCTACCATCTCTTTCACAATCAAATTTGTGCTGCACCCTGGTAATGTAAGTATTTGAGCTTTCAACAATAAATCAACTATATCTTCGCTAAAAAAAAGCTACCAACAATCCATTTTCTTTTTCTAATTTTTGGCAGCTCCTATTGCACCAGGAAGTTTGGTCAATATATTGTGAGCCCGTGTCTGTGCTATTTTCGATGGTAATTTATTTTTTTTTTTCCATTTTGTTCCATCTCTTCCTGTAAATAATAGCAGAATGTATTATCGATGATAATAAGCATATGATGTTACCCATAAAATACATATCACACAAGCTGCTTTCATCTTATTCCTCTTCATCTTCATGATCAGTTTCTGAATCTAAAGATCTTGTTTCGAGTTTATCTTCAGAATCAGAATCATCTGATTCATATAAGTTGTCATCCATGGCAAGCATCATCATCACAAAGTAGGCAATGTACTTCTTCCAAATCATTCGGATTTTGTAGATTGTACCTTCATAACGAAGCCGTAACAGCTCCTTGCAATGGCACAGCTAATGAGGAACAAATCTGTCAGCAATATGTAATGAGAGCAGGCGCATGGGATCTGGTTGGTCTGTGCAACGCATAACTGCTTGATGTAGGTCGAGTCACACTTTTTTACACTCACCTTCACTAATTAATAGTTATATACAACAGAAACGTTTTCGAGGGCATTCGTCCTCATCGTCAGCGACTGGGTGACTAAGGGTCGCTTTCTCCCGTATCCTCTTCTTCCTTATCCTGCGGATTCTGACCCTGTTGCCATCTGGTGTTGGGGGCACAAAGTTTTAACACATTGCTTACAGGCAGGATTTCAAAATTAATGACGTTGTTGCTGTTTTTGACGATGTGTATTTTTTCCCAGATGTTCAATTCTATTGGTGTGGTGAGGGGTTTTAACAACTTTATACTTTGGCCAATGTTGTGATTTTCCGTCCAAAAATGGTGTGATACAGTGGATTTTTCTATTTGTTTTAGTTTTGTTTCTTTGGTGTTCCATAAGTCTGGTTTCCAAGTTTCTTTTAGTTTTTCCTATGTAGTATTTCTCACATTCCTCGCAACTAATCTGGTAAATTCCAGATTTTAATGTGTTTGGGATGGTATTTTTGAGAGGTGTGTTTAGTAAGTTCTTCAAGCTGAATTTGTTCTGTGGAGCTAGTCTAATGTTAAATTTGTTGAAGATTCGTTCAAATTTTCTAAAGGCCCAAAGATGGTATGTGAATTTCTGGTATTTCCAATTTGTGTTTGAGAGGGGCGTTAGAGTGGTGGAATGTGAAATTGCCTTGAGTTTTTTCTTCTTGTATATCATGTTGCTTATGGGATCTGAGTTGAATCCATTAGTTATTGCTATTTTTTTCTATATTATGATGTTCTTTTAAAAATTCTTCTTTGCTCAAGGGGACGCTATGCAACCGGTGGATTAAACTTCTAAAGGTGGCTAGTTGGTGCGAAGTTGGGTTGCAACCATTTTTCTTTATGTAGTTGTCCACATGTGTGGGTTTTCTATGTATACCGAATTTAAAGCTATTTTGATTTCTGGTTATAATAAGGTCCAGGAAGGGTAAGGTGGTGGTCTCTTCAATTTCGATTGTGAATTTAATGCTGTTGTCCTGAAGGTTCAACAGTTTCAAAGCATCTTCTGTTAGTTTCTGTGGTATGATGGAAAAAATATCATCAACATATCTCCGCCAAAATTTATATATGTGGGTGAAAGCTTTCACTATGTGGACTTCAAGGTAGCTCATATATAGTTCTGCCAGAATGGGGGACAGTGGGCTTCCCATTCCTAGTCCTTTTGATTGTTTGTAGAATTTATGATTAAATCAAAATCAAAAGGACTAGGAATGGGAAACCCATTGTCCCCCATTCTGGCAGAACTATATATGAGCCACCTTGAAGTCCACATAGTGAAAGCTTTCCCCCACATATATAAATTTTGGCAGAGATATGTTGATATTTTTTCCATCATACCACAGAAACTAACAGAAGACGCTTTGAAACTGTTGAACCTTCAGGACAACAGCATTAAATTCACAATCGAAATTGAAGAGAACAACGCCTTACCCTTCCTGGACCTTATTATAACCAGAGATCAAAATAGCTTTAAATTCGGTATACATAGAAAACCCACACATGTGGACAACTACATAAAGAAAAATGGTTGCAACCCAACTTCGCACCAACTAGCCGCCTTTAGAAGTTTAATCCACCGGTTGCATAGCATCCCCTTGAGCAAAGAAGAATTTTTAAAAGAACAACATCATATAGAAAAAATATCAATAACTAATGGATTCAACTCAGATCTCATAAGCAACATGATATACAAGAAGAAAAAACTCAAGGCAATTTCACATTACACCACTCTTAACACCCCTCTCAAACACAAATTGGAAATACCAGAAATTCACATACCACCCTCGGGCCTTTAGAAAATTTGAATGAATCTTCAACAAATTTAACATTAGACTAGCTCCACAGAACAAATTCAGGTTGAAGAACTTCTAAACACACCTCTCAAAAATACCATCCCAAACACATTAAAATCCGGAATTTACCAGATTAGTTGTGAGGAATGTGAGAAATACTACATAGGAAAAACTAAAAGAAACTTGGAAACCAGACTTAAGGAACACCAACGAAACATAAAACTAAAACAAATAGAAAAATCCGCTGTATCACACCATTTTTGGACAGAAAACCACAACATTGGCCAAAGTATAAGTTGTTAAAACCCCTCACCACACCAATAGAATTGAACATCTGGGAAAAAATACACATCGTCAAAAACAGCAACAACGTCATTAATTTTGAAATCCTGCCTGTAAGCAATGTGTTAAAACTTTGTGCCCCCAACACCAGATGGCAACAGGGTCAGAATCCGCAGGATGAGGAAGAAGAGGATACGGGAGAAAGCGACCCTTAGTCACCCAGTCGCTGACGATGAGGACGAATGCCCTCGAAAACGTTTCTGTTGTATATAACTATTAATTAGTGAAGGTGAGTGTAAAAAAGTGTGATTCAACCTACATCATGATGAATACTTCACTGTTATTAATGCTTCTGTTTTTAATCTTTAACATAACTGCATATTAGTCATTGTTCCAGCCAAACAAACAAACAGATAAGGTTGTTGCTGCAGCAAATAATCAAGCAAGGTGTAATTTTAGATGTCCTAGTCAGGCAATTGCATAGGTGTGTTTATTAAAAAATTATAACATTTAAATAATGCCAGGGGTCTCTCAGGCCTGTAGCGACTAACAGAGGGTTAAGGAGACTGTCAATTGAGCATGCAGTTGCTGAACTTACCAACATCAATAAGGAAAGTGACAGAATTTTACATGATGATCTAAGCATGACAAAGGTGTGTGCCAGAAGTCCTCACACATGCGCAAAAGGAGCATCGAGATAATTGCTGTATTGACATTTTTTAAAACATTGAAAATAATCCTGATTGTTTCAAAAACATATTTATATGTAACAATACTTTGATTTTCCAATATGGTCCAGAGACTAAGAGGCAATCCATGCATTGGAAGAGCCTCCAACACCTGGGGGGGGGGCCTTTGCAAAAAAGACCCAGAGGAAAGTCCTTTTCAGTTTCTTTTAAACTGTTTGTCTACTAAGTACATTGTGATTGTAAAAGCATGATAGACCAATACAGGCGCCTCCTTATAGTTTATCTAGCGGTCAAATAAAAAATCTGATTATTGCATTCACACAACATTCAACCTACTATCATTTTATCATTGGGTATACAAACTAATCTTTAAAAAAATTTCTATCAAATTCACTTTGAGATAACCCTTTGTAGAAATAGCTACATTGCACATTTCATTGTAAGTACAAAGGGAATAGCAATACTCAAATGTTTAAGAACTGGATGCTATGTGTTGGTCTTAGAATTCCATGCCCATTGCACGCAGCCATGAGCAAAGCTGAATATGAAAAGGACCTGAACAGAACGATAAAGTATTGAATAATTCATACTATTAATAATGGATATCTTGGAAATGACTTACACCACAAAAAAAGTTATTTAAAATAAAACAATTTTTGTAGTAACATTTTTGTCTGTCGCTTGACATTTACCACTTACACAAGATTATACAAAATTCCTTCCAAATGAAGAGGACTTCGCAGTTTATTCCCAGAAAATTCAAGATATACATTTTATTTGCCATGTAAATATTTTAAGCATGTGGCATTTTAATCAAAATCATCAGCCATTTTTTAAAAAAATCAAACATTTTGAAAATCTTCTATGAAAGGGGGGTTGGGAATTTTCTTCACCACTTACTTGTTGATATGTTTGCCCCTTCTACCTGTACGTACTCATCTAAATTTAATAATTTTGTTTTTCAGTACTATATCTAATACTTCAAAGAAAGAAGCATGCACGCCGCAGTATACTGATAACTGGTCTCAGTGATTCAGGGAAAACGTTGCTATATGCCCGTTTGTTGAGTGGAAAGTTCAAACACACTCACACATCCGTTAAAGAGAATGCTGGTGATGTGCAGCTTAGAAAGGTTTGTTTTACTGCAATTATTAATGCTCTGTAGTTAAATGACAAGCTAAAAAGAAACACTGTATTATGATGGGACATTTTCTTATGTGTAGTTGTTGGTTAATTAACTAGTGTACTCTCTTCACAAACTATACTATTAAAGTTGACACTACCAGGTTGAAAATACTGGTAACTAAATATAAGGACCAATTGTAAATAGTTAAGTACCTCGAAAATAGTTACGTACTTTGTAAATTGTTAAGAACTTTGTAGATAGTTAAGTAAATTGAGAATAGTTAAGTAAATTGGGAATAGTTAAGTAAATTGTGAATAGTGAAGTAAATGGTGAATAGTTAAGTAATTGTGAATAGTTAAGTAAATTATAAATGGTTCAGTAATTAGGGTTTTTAAAAGCTTTGTTAATATTTAAAATTAATCATTTTGTACTGTTAGCCTTGTTTATTATTATTATTATTGTAAGCTAGTCATGGTGATGTAAATTTTGTACGGTTTAATTCTGCCACCGGGAAGTACCCAATTGCAGAATAAATAAATAAATACATACATACATGTACAGAAGCTTTGTTAGTAGTTAAAGATGTTTGAAAAATAATGTAACTTTTGATAAATGCTATATGACCCAATATTATAGCCGAGTATTTTATGCATAAAGAAGTTAGTAATGATTTTTTTTTAGACCATATTATTTTGTACATCATCCATAGAGTTGAGTATCTTGTAATTTATGGTCAGGTAATGCTGACAAATACTTAAAATAACCATGTTTTCTGTTTCAAATTCCGAAACTCCTACATTTTTGCACCGCTCATGAAAGGAATTCTTTCCGGACCAAAATGAAAATACTAAACTGAACCTTATTGCAGGCTACCTTAAACACATATGGTTCTACTTTCCTACTACCTATTCTGTTCTGACCTTTTACCCTAACTTATTGCTCTACAGTGCTTTCTTACCCTGTTCTATAGGCATTAAAAGCTATTATATGCCGCTTACTTGTTCTGGAGCTTTCGTTTCGGCATGTTCTCTTGGGTTCCTCTTTGAGAAGATTCTGCTGTGTATACGGGATGTATATAAGGGGCTGCTCTGGCAGGACAGAGTGAGTGGAGAATTGAATTGAGTCGAGTTGAGTTCTGTAAAAACTGACATGCAAGTGGTCAGTGCAGTTTGTGAGTTGTAACTCGGCAGTCATTGTGATTGGATTCGATGGATAAGGAATAATTAGTTGAGTTTTATTTATGGACACACTTTAACTACTATGGTCCTTAGCGTCCCATTCTATATTGGGCATTAAAGACCCGAAATTTTGCCCAGAGGCCTCTTCATCAGCCTTGAAGTTCTTTTACGTGCCGTAAATGTACGACAGGGGACCACAGGCTTTACTTCCCTTCTGAAGGAAGTCATGCTAGGGATTTTTACGTCCAAAAAAATCCATTGCTCTCCGCCAGGTCTGAACCTCGGGAACTAGAGGTATCGCTGGAACAGTTGTGTTGTATTCCGAGTGTGTGCCAAAGTGACTCAGGCATAATGTTTGTAGTACGTTGAGTGCTTTGCAGTAACTGGTGTTCTTATTTGTTACAATATCTATGCTTTGGTTATCTTTCTTAATAAACCTGTTTGAGACAACTCCCATATGCCAGTGCCTTCTGAAGAGGACTATATACAGCCACTGTTGTGTGTAACACAAAGCTGCAGGACAAACTTGGCAGTACAACCCATTTTATAGTAAAACGTCTCTGAAATGGCGAATGTTTCCCTTCTTAAAGGAGATATGCCACTGGATATCACTCCCTGAAGATCATAGGCTTGTCAACCATCATGGCATGATATCACCATTGGAAGTTGTTTACAAGGTTGAAAGTGAAAATATTGACATTAAAGTGCAAGTGTATGTGGTGTGCAATTTGAAGAACAGAAGAAAGAAAAGATGTTATTCAATATTTTACTATGTTGTTACCAACATACTGCCATTGAGTCTGTGACATCAATTTTTTCTTGTTAGCTAATATTTGTCAGGTGTTTGCAGATGATATTAAAAGTGTGAGTGCATACACGAATGCTCATATGTGACTCACGCTTATTCAGTTACCTTATTTAATATCAGGCATTGCAAACTTTGATGTAACTACAAGAGAGATTAAAAAGTGATTTTGTTGATTTATATTGGGTACATTCAGCGATGCAAGTTTTGTTGTATGCACCATTGCAAGAGGAAGTTGGAATTTCATTATTTGATTTCAGGACCACTTATGCCTTGAATGTGTCAAAAGCATGTGGAAATATGTAGAATATGGATCAGGAAAAAGTTTTGTAATTTGTGGTTGCAGATTTTGTAGAAGATGACGATGTTGTTGAAGTTATTACAATTGTGAAAGCCAACATTTTAACCATTTGCTTATGAAAAAGAAAAACAGTGAAGGAGATAGGGCAGTTCCTATAAGAAACTTGCATTATTTTGAGAAAACAGCACAGTAAGGTTCTTTAGATTGAGTTTCGGAATTTTTTCGCATGTCATCAGCTCAGATAGGTTCAAATTATGATTATTTTTTTAATAAAATTCCATTAATTTTTGCGTTTGTTGAATATAACCTGCCATATGTGTTAACTGAAGTTGCAACCATGTGTAATAGTATTGCTTTCTCTACCACATACTTAGTATTGGTATGTACTGTAGTAATTTAATTAAGTGGTAAGTAAGTAAGTTAATTAAAGCCAGGGCTAAACATGGGAAATATAATAAGCACAGCAAAATTTAAAGTGAGTGATAAAGTATATCTTGGGAATAATCCTGTGAGCAGGGCAAATCAAAGCGAAGCTAGCTCCTAGGTATATTGGTCTATTTCAAATTGAAACATTTATTACACCAGTTTCCGTATTACTCAGCGCCACTGATACCCATAAAACTATCAGAGCTCACGTTTCTCAATTAAGAGCACAAAGTGTTAATGACATGTTAATTGTGCACATATTTTAATGCATTTTAGTTTGTGAATTTTATATCATGTATTCGTGAACGATATCAATTTCTGCTTAGAAGTATTGCATAGTGAAATGCATGAGAATTCATATAAGTAATTAATAGTTAAATGAGGACAGTAAAACCCAAAGTTAAACAAGCAGGAATGAAAAGCATGATCAGATTTCACTGTTTGATAATTGTGCTGGTAGATATATAAGTATCCCGACCAGCAACAAAGAAATTTCACAGTTCAATGTCACAATGAAAATCTGCCATCTAAATGAAATTTTGTTTATTATGAGGGGTGTACTTGCAGATTGGAGGGCAGGAACAATATTTTGTTCCAAATCAAATAATTCAGTATCTGTCCATTGAAAATAGCATTAAAATAACAAGCAAAATAGGAATGGTTGCTGATTCTTTGCTTTGAATCTTCAGGCAAGGAGAAGAAGCGAGAGAGAGAAGTGGTGTATGCATCATAAGTCATGGGAGAATGTCCAAGAACCTTCGATGTGAGAGGAAAATAAGAATAGGGGAACTAGAGCTGACGTCACAAAATGAAGTGGGTTAACCAGTATGAAGAAAAAGTTAAAAACTAGTAGTTGAATTGTGCACATGTTTTAAAAACAAGGCAACTCCACATCACATAGCTTAACACTCCTGCATAAAATCCAGTTTTGTACCGTCATCTAAGATCTGCTCGTTCAAATATGGCGAATCAAGATACCTGATTAACATGGAGGCGAAAGGGCTGTAATTGTTTTACACTTGATGGTCGACCAACTAACAGCATGAAGAAAAAACTACGCAGCAGCCAATGCGACTCCATTGGTGAACATACCATGAGGGACTAGATGGTTAATGCGGAAATCACCATCTTTAAGTTATATTGGTGAAACTCTAACCAACCATCAGATTAAATGGGTGAGATCTGCCCTTATTCTAAATATTTAAAGTGTTACATTTCGGCTAAAATAGCCATAGTAAATTTAAATTCATTTATAACTGTGCAATGTTATTTAAGAAGCAATTGAAAATCCAAGCGTGCAAGTTCATTATAGTGCGTTATATTCAATCAAAATGTGTCATTATTTTAATATCAATTCAGTGTTAGTCAGTAAGTTAAATTTAAATCAGTGCAAGTGATTAATAAATTCAGATATTTTTGAGAGAGTGCATGTGACTTTTCACAAGAAATAAGACTGGATTATGAAAAAGATTATGGCATGATGGTACTTTAAATTAATTGTAAATTTAGTTTCAGAATTTTAATGTGACTTTCAGAATCCTATTTGTATTGGTTGCATTACTGAAACAGTACTGAGTAATCATGCATGTTGGAATTATTAATATTTTAAATCACAAAATAAACACATGTTTCTTAGCAGCTTGTTATTATGTTTGAATACATTATTGTATATTCTTTCCTGGTCATATTCTCTAAGTTATTAGAGGTACAAAGGAATGCATTACACTCAGATTGCAAATGGTAGAACCATATTGTAGCAGAGATCATAAGGTAATATAGAATAATAACAATAAAGAGTCTGAGGTAACAAGAGGTATGATTCGGAATAGAAGTGTTGGAGTGGCACCGTAGCAGTTACCCATGGCAGTTAAGGTGAGGCATCTGTGAAAATTGCTAAAATCCATAGTTTTGGTCATAATGATGTGAAATTTTGTGTGTATTTGTGCCAAAGGGTATCTAGTAGATATACTAAATTTCACGTTTTCATCTAAGATAGTTTTGCAAAAATAAAATATTTATTGCTTTTTTTGCCACAGTTTTAGTGTAGTATAACAAGTGCTCCATGCATAACATTATTAGTTGTAAATAAACTAAACTCTGGCTATATGTTTCTTTTGATTATGTCTACAAAACTTGGTATTCTTTTTTAGATGTGTCAAATAGTTTTGGAGAAAAAAATTATTGAATACATAGATTACCTTTTTTCCAAATTATTAATAATTTTCAAAATAAAAATTCAATAACAATTAAACTGCTCCATATAGATCATTTAAAATATCAAGTTTTATTTAGCAGTTATCTAAGAACATGTGTGTAAAATTTCAAAGGAATCCATTAAAAACTGCATTGCAAGGAGCATTTTGAACATTAAAAAATGTAGAAAAACAGAAAGTGAAGAAAAATGACTTTAAAGTTTTAAATGTATAACAACACATATGCTTTAGAATTCTCCTGAACCATATGAAGGTCCTTGAGATAACTGTTTAGCTTCCTCTTCTTTAAGTTTTAACACTTTTAACTGCTTCTTCGCTGATTTGAATGTACTTAGTGCACTCTGCTTTAATCGTCGCCTATCCCTGACACTACTAATTCTTTTGCTGACTGGACTTGCTTTACTAGCTGTGACACTTTCCTTTGCACACAGAGTACTCTCACAACCCATATTGAATTCACTGATAGTTGAAGTCACAGCAATTTGTATTCTTTCTAGAAACAAAAACTTCTTTGTGATATTTACTGCATATTAAACTATGCAAACTCTCATTTACATTTTGAGTTTTTGCTTTTGTACACCTCTAATAAATTAGTATTGGTTAATCTTTGATGTACTGGCATAATTGCACTGATTACATTGGATGAAAGAAATGTTCTGTTCCCTTCAGGTTTAGGGATTTCCTCACTTTTAGCAACAGACAATTATAAAAGTACCAAGATGATTCACCTCCAGGACATTTAAAGTGCTATGGCTTCTCATCAGTTGACATACAGTGATAGAGAGTTGCAAATATAGCAGATTTCATCTGATCTACATTTGGAAAATTGCTTTTAATTGCATATCTATAATAATTTTGAAGCTTTACAATGGTTTCAGCTTTCAAATTGCCTGGTGAAATGAATCAACCATTTTGCTATTTACATCAAAAAGTGCTTATTGGTAACTCTAGGACTAGTGTATGTATCCACATAGCTTTTATGACAAGAAGAGGATTGTACAATTACTTTACTGGCAAATCCTTTTGTACCACAATTTTGCTTCTAAACCTTGCAATCCACAATCTGTGCATGTTAACTGCTAAATATTTTACTCCAAACTTCACTGAGCACAAGTATATAATCTGGATTTGGTAGTTCCACATTCATTTCATTTCATCATCCTTGAAGAAATGTTGAAATTTTTTACCACTTGAACTTGCTTCTTCAAGATCTACTGTAGTTCTAACTTTGTTTGTTTCCCCCCTCAGATTTGCCATCTAGACATATTTTATCTTACTGCAAGAGATTTCTTTGTCTTCGCTTACTAGGCCTACCAATTTTGTAATAATGTTATACCAATTAATAACAAGAAATTTATGGAAAGTTAGTCCACCTAACGTACAATTTTTACAACCTTATAGTAGATTCTGACAGTGAAAAGAGAATTAGGTGCTTGCATGTTTACAAACAACAAACCAGATTTTCTTTACAATAAGACACTTATTTGATATTCCCTGCCTTATTTTCTACTATATTATACCTATTCTTATTCTAAATTGTACTTATCTATTTGTAGGTCACTATAAAAAAGACTTCTGTGTTGTACAAGGTATATATCATGTCTAAAGTTTTCAAAAACATGAGCACGTGTTCACCAACTGACAATAAACAAACGAACTGAAGCCATGTTTTCCTGGGGTGAATGTTTGCACAAAATCCCAGAAGATGTCTCTGCTATCATTTACCAGCACTGAATGTGACCGCCTGATTTAAACTTCAAAATTGTACGCGATTTTGCTGCAACGGGGTAATGAGTGCATTTCAGGGGCCACGCCCATCCGCACATGGGCATTTAAATTATGACATAGAAGCCTTTTAAATGGTGATGCGGCGTAAACTACAATAGATTCTGAAAGTACAAAATATAAACATAATTTTAAGGCAAAAAACGAAAAATTGGATTTTTCATCATTTTTGCCTGAATTTCACCGATGCCTCTATGCTGCGCATAGAGTATTAGCTAGTTGTTCTCCAAGCAGAATTGTGTCCATTTAAATTCTGAGCTGCTACTACAGATGTTAAACTAAAAGTGGCCTATATACATGCCTAATTATATGTTTTAGTAGCTAAATGAAATTGATTAATTAATAACTCATTTAAAATTGGTTTGAAGTAAATAAGATTAAATATTATTTCAATAATTTAAAACTGCAAACATCAACCCCTTTGTAGACAAACAACACTTATATACATGCACCCCTTTGCAATGCACCTTTATATCTCCGCAATATTAATGGCAATGAAATTCGTTACTTTAGGGTATTAAAAACCGGAATAAAATCTGCTATACTTAAGTAAAATAAATAAAATAATTTCTGCAAAATTATTATGGTACTCACCCCTAAAATATTTACATCCCTGCCACCATTGCAGCGAAGATATTGCAGCATGTCCATAACATGTTAGCTAGACTATTCTCTTGCACCATACAAATGTTATATATACACATAAGATTAATGGTTGCATATGTACACCCTTGTATTAGTTTTGAATTTCCCCCTTTTCCTCATGATAATTGAGGAAGCACCCAATTCTAAATAACGCATTGTCACACCGTTTGCACTTGTGTTGTGACTGTATGCCACGACCTGATGGTGTTTTCCTTTTCTTCACTATGCACTGAGCACACGATTTCACCCGGCCTTGAATTTTTACGAGGGTGTGAAGAGAACTTGGTGCAGGAGTAGCAGAAGGTAGGCTACGCTGAAATCCCACTCGCTTACGCGACGTGAAGTCTGCGATTAACTGTTGCACTAAGTTTTTCCTGTAGTAAAGAAGCCTATTGCCATGAGCTGTAGAAGTAGGTCTGTTCGAAATGTCGTATATAATAAAACTATTAACGATAGCAACATTCACTACAAAATTTAACAGATATTTCCACCCTTTTTTAGGGTCGGCCGACACCGTAATACTCCCTCCTTTGGTCTGCCAGATCAATCCCTGCCATATTACGAGTTTGTAGATAATAAAAGAACGTCCCTGTTATCATGCCAAACAACCGCAGTTACGCCTTCATGTTGCAGTTTGCGAGATTAGCCCCTTTTCAATTTCAGTTGTTTTGGCTTTGAAAATTGTTTTGGGCAGTCTTTCCTTCCAGCATGAGTTGTACCACACGCATACATTTTACTGTCCAAAAGTAATTTCATTAGTCGCATCGAAGTAAAAAAATTATCAAAATATACGTGATGCCAAAACCGTGTATATTTTTAACACATGTCTAAAACAACCTGTTCCCCAAGTAGAAGATCGCTGTTTCTCGCCTCCTTTTTTCTCAGATAGATTTTACATTTCAATAAATACCCACTTTTACTGTCTGCAATACCTCATGCCTTTATCCCCCATTTTGTACATTTAGCAGGCATATATTGTTTTAGAAAGACGCGTCATTTGAAGCCTATCATCGCTTCGTCAACAGAAAGTTCATGATTTGGTTTGTAGACACTCGCAAACTTTTTGATTATGTCTAAAGCAGGTCGTACTTTATACAGATAATCGCAAGAATCTACCCTTAATCGTGGCCTTGCAGATTCGTCATTCAGGTGAAGGTACCGCAATATCTTTTGAAAGTGGAGCAACGTCATTGCTTGTCTTACAATTGGACAAATGCAGAAATCCCCTAAAAAGTAATCTCTGCTTTTAGGTAAATACATCATCCTCATATATATCAAAATACCTAAATAAACCTGTATCTCCCTTGAACTTGTAACTTCCCATTTTGGATCCGCCTTTTTAGCTTGAATCTGAGCTGCCTATCTTTTGGTTTCCTCCGCGATTTTTCCGCAAAAATTGGAATCTATAAAAAGTTCAAGATAATCTATTTCTGGACTTCCTGTAGGAATAGAATGATTTGCACCTGTAGGGGATGAAAATGTTTCTAACTTATTGAAAGTCAAATTAGAGGTCCACGTGCCGGTACGGCTTTAGTTTTAATTTGTCTTTCACTAGCTTTAGCCCCCTGTTCTGCTGCCTGTCTCTCAGCACTCTCACTGTCACTTTGTTCCTTATCACTGTCTTGCACTAACCAAACCAGGATTCATCGGAGCTACCTTCGCGATCTAATTCCTCGTAAACTGCTGCAAGTATTTGCTCGTCTATTACCAATACCTTTTCACTACAGCGTTTTCTAGACCGTGCTGAACTTGGAACAGCCTCCATGGTACTGATATGGCTATAAATGCGACAGGAAACTGCTTACTTACACAACTGCACCCTGCTGTAAACAGTGCTATTTATGGTTTGCTATTACATTCTGGCTTGCGAAATCGCTGGAACAATGCAGCAAGAGTACGTTTACATCGACACAGCTCCTAAAAGCTGAGGTCAGCATAAGCAGAACCTATATGAAACGATAAACACATTTACTACGTTCTACTACGCTATGCGCAGCAGGGCGTTTATCATTTCACTACGCTTTACTACGCTATGCGTCGCAAAGGGTTAAAGCCTAAATTGTATTGCAGTGGAAGTATGCATTTAATATATTTTATTCTGCATCTTTAAAACAATTTATTTTGCCCTACCAATATCATCAATGTTTAGTTGTATTATTTTCGATCTCAAGGGGTAGAGGAAACCTTTGAGCATTTCGTTACAGATATTAAGTTAGTTGCTAAAGTATTATCGGTGCCTTATACAGAGTTTGAAATAGTGCAAAATATATTGTCTTGTGCTAAAGATGCCGAGGTTCGAGCATTATCTTTATCACTTCCGAATGTTTGTTCACTTCGATCTTTAGATGGTATAACTGAAGTGTGCCAGTTATCTGTAGTTGAGGTATCAGAACTTGTTCATAGTACTCAAGTAACTTACGAGAGGTCTAGGAATCCCAAATTTGTTCTAGTTCCAAATAGTAAGCGGGATGCTTAAAAAGGCAATGTTTTGGGCATTTAGCATTGCAAGAAGCAAAAGCTTCATTGGATGTAAAATCTAAATTGCCGTTAGGACCACAAAGGTTGAGTTTTGGGAACCTTACAAAGGAACACATACAAAGTAAAAGTTCAATATAATTGCCATTTTTTGGATGTGTATCTTGGTAAGCAGACAGTGTCTGCATTATTAGATTCTGGCAGTGTTGTTACCTTGATTCATGCTAATATAATTTAAAATTTAAAAGAGAAGGTATAACTGTATCAACTTGATTGCTTAATTGTCAATGGGATTCCTTTCAATGTTTGGTACGGGTTAAGTTACCCATAAAGGTTGTTAAATTTCATTGGAACTTTGATTGTTTTGTAGTACCACAGCTACCTGTTACACTTCTTTTAGGGATAGATTTTTTTCACTATTATGAAGTTGGTGTTAGATATACCCAACAAATTGCTTTGGTTTAACTTTTGATCATTTCATAAATTTCCTGTGAAATTTTGTTCTTATACACAGAGTACATACTTATTTTCTGCAGTTTCTGATTTTTCAGCTATTCCCCATAATTTATCTTCTGAATGGGAGAATTGGAGCATTTAACTCCTTTACAGCAGATGCAAATGATAAAAATTACTAACAATTTTTGAAGATGTACTTACACCAAGGTTACGTTTCACTAGAGTCCATAATAATCTAATTAAAGCCAGGGCTTTATTCCATATTCCAAAAATTCCATACAGAGATTTCACCAGAAACATGTGCTTTTAAGACCCCTTGCATGCATGTGTGTGTCTGTGTGTGCATGTGGTGTGTGTCAGAGACAGAGAGCAGGTAACTGAAAAACAAAGAGTCGGATGAATACCAAACTTGTATTTAAGTGCAGTATCTTCCAAAACTGCGATCCAAAGATTTCCAAGAAGATCCTCCAACCCCAAACTACCCTTTAAGTGGAATATTTTTTCTAAATTTTCGATTTTCATTAAAATATTGTATATTAAAGATGACAAATTCTTGAATTTTCTGGGAATAGCCTGTGAAGTCCTCTTCATTCTGAAGGAATTTTATATTATATATAATTTTATATAATCTGGTAAACGTTAAGTGATAGACAAAAACAACTACTCAAAACATTTAAATCTCTTTAAAACACAATTTATTTCAAATAACTTTTTTGTGCGAGTAGGCATTTCCAAGATATCTGTTATTAATTGTTCCATACCTTTGTCATCCTTTTAAAAATCCTGTCAACATTCAGTTATTTCTCGCAATTGCATGGAAAGAATATGGAATTTTAAGACCAGCTACTCCTGTCCAGTTCTGAACGTTTTGCTATTGTTATTCCCCATTGCATCCATAATCAAATATGTAATGTAGCTATTCCTGCAAAGGTTTATCTAAATTAAAGTAAAGTGGATAGAAAAATAAACATTCATACAAATAGTATAAATTACCCACTAGGAAATGATAAGAGGGTAGAGAAACTCATGTGACTTTAACACCTCAGATTTTTCATTCATTTATTTATTTATTTACTTGCAATTAATGCAAACCAAAGGAACACATCTACTTAGCAATTTATCAAAGAATTCAGAACATAAAAGTGCAAAAGGGTAAAAAATTTATACTCTGTAGGATGAATTTAAATACACTGTTGCGCAAAAAAAGGTAACACTTGCAACAAATTTTGTTACAGTTGAAATGTGTTGTCATTTAACATTGCTAGAATTTGTTTTCATGTGTGCTTAGTAAAGAACCATATAAAAACTTTTGGCTGAGATATTCTCTGGTACATTTAGAAGGTCCTTGCCTGCTTTGCAACATTGTTGCAATTGCAAACAAATCATATCATGCATATGAATGTTCATTATTCTCTATTCTAGTGTTGAGATATTGTGCTCTGAAAGTTGAAGCCGGAATTATAAAGGCAATAATTATCATAATAATCTGAGAAGGATAGTGATATAAAATAAGTAATAATATATTTAAAATCAGTGTATGTATAAAAAGGAGAAGCATTGTGAAAATTGTTGACTATAAAAGCGACAGAAAGACAAGACGGCACAGTTTTGTTAATTAGGGACCAGCCTCAGGTAGAAAGGGTAAATACCATTGAAGTAAGTTTTTCCTGGTACCAGCCGAGTGTAGCTGCACTTAGCCTGGTGAAGGCCGCTCTAAGTATCATGGTGCCAAGTTTGAGGAAAGCGTTTGAGGGGAGAGAGGGGAAGTTTAGGCATTTGTTTTCCTTGTAATAGCGTGGGCAGATCAGTCTGCCTGAGTGCCTGGGGAGTGTAGGACGACTTTCTTGTCGTGTGGAGAAGATTGGCAGCGAACATGCTAGGGGGTAGAACGCTTAGCCGTAGTTAATAATTCTTCGGTCTTGGTAAAGACAAAGTAACTTCGTATGTATTTAATAGTGATCGGCAAACTGCAGTATTATTTTAAATAGTGAATAAAAGTGTTCCAAGACAGCGTTTGTGTGTTTCTCTGTACACACCCACGCATACCCTGAGGTTAAGATTTCATGCTGGAGCAGCCGTGGCAAAAGAAGAACCAACTGGGAGGAGACAAGCAGCAACCCTGAGGCAAAGGTATTGCTTCATTGTTGGAGGACGGAGCGTGGCTGTGTCATATTGCGCCTAAACGTGGGGCAGAAAGAATTACCTGCGTCATATGGCATGCTAAGCGTGGGGCCCGAACAACGGAGAAGCTGTACAATGGAGAAACCAAGGAGACCGGGACAACGCGGAGGACAACAGGAGCAGCAGTTGCAGGCAGCAGATATACAGATACTGAGTGTAAAGTTTATTTACGTGTTCCAGTGGTGAATGCAGTTAAGGAACGGCAAAATGTTTGAGCAATCAGATTCAAATATGGATATTCAGGACGGTGATAGTAGAACTGTGCAGAATGCAATTAATAGTGTAAATAAGGTAGTAGAAACAGTAGATGATAGAAATTTACCAAAGCAGGTAGAACAGCCAGGCGGAAGTATGGAAAATAATGACATGTTAAAATTAATGATGTCGATACAGGGTCAGAAAGAATTAAGGGGTGTAACAGAACACTTGAGAGAAGAATTAACAGGAAAGATGATACAGGTTCAGAAAGAATTAACAGGAAAGATGATACAGGTTCAGAAAGAATTAACAGGAAAGATGATACAGGTTCAGAAAGAATTAACAGGAAAAAAGAACAGGGTCAGAAAGAATTAACAGGAAAGATGATACAGGTTCAGAAAGAATTAACAGGAAAGATGATACAGGTTCAGAAAGAATTAACAGGAAAAATAGAACAGGGTCAGAAAGAATAACAGGAAAAATAGAACAGGGTCAGAAAGAATTAAGGGGTGTAACAGAACACTTGAGAGAAGAATTAACAGGAAAGATGATACAGGTTCAGAAAGAATTAAGGGGTGTAACAGAACACTTGAGAGAAGAATTAACAGGAAAGATGATACAGGTTCAGAAAGAATTAAGGGGTGTAACAGAACACTTGAGAGAAGAATTAACAGGAAAGATGATACAGGGTCAGAAAGAATTAAGGGGTGTAACAGAACACTTGAGAGAAGAATTAACAGGAAAGATGATACAGGGTCAGAAAGAATTAAGGGGTGTAACAGAACACTTGAGAGAAGAATTAACAGGAAAGATGATACAGGTTCAGAAAGAATTAACAGGAAAGATGATACAAGTTCAGAAAGAATTAACAGGAAGGATGATACAGGTTCAGAAAGAATTAACAGGAAAAATAGAACAGGGTCAGAAAGAATAACAGGAAAAATAGAACAGGGTCAGAAAGAATTAAGGGGTGTAACAGAACACTTGAGAGAAGAATTAACAGGAAAGATGATACAGGTTCAGAAAGAATTAAGGGGTGTAACAGAACACTTGAGAGAAGAATTAACAGGAAAGATGATACAGGTTCAGAAAGAATTAAGGGGTGTAACAGAACACTTGAGAGAAGAATTAACAGGAAAGATGATACAGGGTCAGAAAGAATTAAGGGGTGTAACAGAACACTTGAGAGAAGAATTAACAGGAAAGATGATACAGGTTCAGAAAGAATTAACAGGAAAGATGATACAGGTTCAGAAAGAATTAACAGGAAAGAGTATACAGGTTCAGAAAGAATTAACAGGAAAAATAGAACAGGGTCAGAAAGAATTAACAGGAAAAATAGAACAGGGTCAGAAAGAATTAAGGAGTTTAAGGGAGGATTTAACAAACAACTTAACTGAAATTCAGAATAAAATTAAGAACCAGCAGAAAGTACCAGAAAATTTCAAGGAGGAGGCTAGAAATGAAATAGAAAATGTGAGAATTGAGGTTAGGGAAAATCAAGAACAGATTAGAGAAGAAGTCAAAATTTTAAGACAAGAGATTAGCGAAAAAGTAGAAAAAGAAAACAGAAAATTCAGGGAAGAATTAAGTCAGGAATTAGTTAGAGAGAGGGAAGCTACTAGCAAAAACTAGAAATATACAGAAACAGGTCGGAACAGTCTGAAAGAGAAAGTCGGAGACTTGCTGTAGGAATAGATGATGTAAATGATAGACTTAAGGAAGGATTAGAAAAAATGTGCATATCAGACAATATTGGTAGTTCAGCATGTAGCAATGTAAGCAGTGCAACAGTAAGAAACGATGCAGCGCAGAATGCGTCAGCTGACCTTACGATGCTGAATTTAGGTCCAAGTACCTCCAGCAACAGTAATAGTATAAATGAAAATAGAAATGGCGGCCCAACTTTTCAATGGTCTAACCATGTTCTCAGTGAAATTTCACCACCGATTTTTGAAGATGAATCAGATAATCCGAAGGCATTCATAAATAGCATGCAGGAATATTTTAATGTTAAGGGTATACCAGAGGAATACAAGATGACTGTAGTACGAAAATGTTTTAAAGGTAATGCTTTCAGTTGGCTAGAATTATCTGTAGGGCTAGATAACAATTACGGAGCTTTTAAAGAGCTATTTCTGAACAGATATTGGGGTGCAAGCAGGCAAGTGAATATAAGATTAGAACTCAGTAATGGCAAATACAATTCCCGTAAGGACCAATCTATGGTGAATTATTTCATGTTAGTGGCCAGAAAATCTAAGATGCTAGATCACCGATGGGAGAAAATGAATTAGTAAATCTAGTAACCGTGCACTTTCCGGAGACAATACAAAATTACATAATTATTGCAAAACCGGTTACGATAGCAGCCATGATAGATTTGTTGATCGCTTTGGAAAGGAAGAGAAATCAAGATGGCGCGCTTAAGGATAGGAATTTCACGCAGAAAGAAAGAAGTCCTACAAAATTTTTCGGGCAGGGGGCATATCCAGGAAATGATAGAATTTTTGATGTGAGAGATAGATACCATGGGCCTGTACCGAAAAATAATTACTATGATAACAGAAGGAGAAATAACTTCGAAAACAATTATAGGGCAAGAGGCGAAAACTACCGAAGACGGAACACACAAATAAATTATGTACATACTCACAGATGTAATTATGATAGAATGGAAAGGTATCCTAGAAACAGACTCTATTCTGGAGATGATTGTAGCAATAACTATGAAAATAGCTATAGACCAAATTCACCAAGACAGGATGCGAGAGGTAGAAGTGGTAGGAATTCACCAGTTCAAGAAGATAGGATTGACGCAATAAACTCTACAAGACAAATAATGGGAAATAATTACCGTCATGAAACGAAAACAGGACATTCGCATAACGGTATTGGGACAGGAGCAATTAGTAAAGTGTCGGAAAAGTCCAAACCCAGTCAACTTCGCCTTCAGTGAAGATTGGGAACTACAATTCCTATAATGAGCGGTACACGAAAAGTAGGAATAATGGAAGGCAACTAATGATAGAGAAACATCAGCAAAGGAGAGATAGGCCAGAAGAAAGTAAAATTTTAACTGATCCACCAAGGATAAATATTCGCATTAATGGCAAACAATTTCGTGCAATAATATACACTGGCAGCAACACTACAGTTTGTTCACAAAATTTTTATGAAGAATTAATAAACAGTGGTTTAAAATTGATGTCTTTACCAGTACATGGGATATATTGTTCAGTAGCAGTGGGCAAAAGAAAAGAAAGAGTAAAATTTCAGGCTATGATGAATATTGAAATCGGAAAGCAAATTATTGAGATGTTATTTTTAATAGTACCTAGGCTTGTAACAGACATAATAATAGGTTGTGATAGTCTATACGCATGGAACTCCATTATAGAGCTTGAAAACAAAATTTTGAAGCTCGAAACAGAACAAGACACCATAATCGTACCATTGTTGGACGACAGTAATTCAGGAATAATTGCCCAGGATCAGGTAGAGGAAGAAATAAAAGGGGAAACATTCTTTGTGGAAGTTATAAACATTGGAGCTATGAAATTAGCCAAAGTAAGGTTAGAGGATTGCCATCAAATTAATGAAGAAAATATAATCTACGCAGAACATGAGAAATTTTGTATTAATAACGGCGAAGAGAAACCCCAAGAAAATCCCAGATTAGGCTTGAATGATAAGAATGTAACTAAGTACAATAAAGTGGATGACTGTGTCAAAATAGAAAATTTGTTGAAAAATAAGGTGAACCAGGCTAGTAGACTGAATGAGAAACAAAAGAAGGAATTATGGGAAATTTTAATGGATAATGAGGAAGTGTTTTCAGAAAAACCGGGAAGGTGCATAAATTACACTCATTCTTTTGAAATGACTGATATTAAACCATATGCTCATAAGGCTAGGCCAATTCCATGTGCTATTAGGAAAGAAGTAGACAAAGTTATACAATCAATGTTAGAAGACGGCGTGATTAAAATATCAACTTCTGAATATGCAACTCCACATCGCAGTAAGATATTCCGGGAAACTTTAAAGAATCAGAATATAAAACTCTTATCATTGTTCCTCTTATTTTCCATCTGGGAATCCCGCAGAACGCATATTGGGCATTGGAATCTATTTTCGTGTACTGACTCATAATAATCACAGAAATTGGGTAAGGTGTTGTAATGTGATAGAAAAGATAATAAATAACACCATCAATACGACGACAGGATTCGCACCAATACAATTAATGCAAGGAATTGAACCTGAACCTATTTTTAAAGGAATACCCAAAACGATTGAAGGAAACCAATCACCATTATCTGAAGAACAAAGGGCTAAACTTGTTGTTGACAGGTTAAAAGAAAAAGCAGAAAAAAGGAAAGCTAAAGTGAAGAAGCAAAAGCATAAGTGGGAACCAAACATAGGAGACCTTGTGCTTGCCAGAGATCACAAATTATCCAGTGCATTAAAAGGAAGAAATCATAGGTTAGAGCCCTTATATAAAGGTCCAGTAGTTATTACTGCTAAATTTGGGGAACATACTTTTGAGTTAGTAGATGTAAAAACTAATAAATCTTTTGGTAAATGGCACAAACAACTTATGAGACCTTATAGAAAATCATTGAATGTTCCTGATAAAATACAAACGGTGTGAATTTTCTGAGAAACATTAACATGAATGTAGAAATGTCATTAGGTTATGAAAATTGTAAAATAAATATAAGAGAAACAGTGAAGTGATAGTGATCAGTGAACAATGTGAAAGTGAAGTGAGAAAGAGAATATATTCTGAAAGAAACAAAAACAAAACAAAAACAGATACTCCAATCAGAATAACAGAAAACAAAATATAATAATTGTTTAAATTCGAATACTGTAAATTATTGAGTGTAAATTTTGTATAATAATGTTTAATTTAAATGATAATGTTAGTGAATGTAAATTTTGTATAATAATGGTTAAGGTGAATCATGTGAAGGGTAAGTCATATGTATGACCAACAGAATTGTAGAAGGAACATAATGGTAAACAGTGTAAAGAAAGTTATATGTTGACGAATTGTAAAAGAATCATGTAACCAATTCAAGGTTTGCCGATCGATCACGAAATTACTGAGAGAAAATTGTTTCGGGCAAGACATACACATTGTAATATTATTGTATAATATGAAATGTATATGGGGGGCATTTGAAGCTGGAATTATAAAGGCAATAATTATCATAATAATCTGAGAAGGATAGTGATATAAAATAAGTAATAATATTTTTAAAATCAGTGTATGTATAAAAAGGAGAAGCATTGTGAAAATTGTTGACTGTAAAAGCGACAGAAAGACAAGAGAGGCACAGTTTTGTTAATTAGGGACCCGCCTCAGGTAGAAAGGGTAAATACCATGGAAGCAAGTTTTTCCTGGTTCCAGCCAAGTGCAGCTGCACTTAGCCTGGTGAAAGCCACTCTTAAGTATCATGACACCAAGTTTGAGGAAAGCGTTTGAGGGGAGAGAGGGGAAGTTTAGGCGTTGGTTTTCCTTGTAGTAGCATGGGCAGATCAGTCTGCCTGAGTGCCTGGGGAGTGTAGGACGACTTTCTTGTCGTGTGGAGAAGATTGGCGGCAAACATGCTAGGGGGTAGAACACTTAGCCATAGTTAATAATTCTTGGTCTTGGTAAAGACAAAGTAACTTCGTATGCATTTAATAGTGATCGGCAAACTGCAGTATTATTTTAAATAGTGAATAAAAGTGTTCCAAGACAGCGTTTGTGTGTTTCTCTGTACACACCCACGCATACCCTGAGGTTAAGATTTCATGCTGGAGCAGCCGTGGCAAAAGAAGAACCAACTGGGAGGAGACAAGCAGCAACCCTGAGGCAAAGGTATTGCTTCATTGTTGGAGGACGGAGCGTGGCTGCATCATATTGCGCCTATACGTGGGGCAGAAAGAATTACCTGCGTCAAAGTTGCCTTGAATCCTGTTGACTCCGCAAACACTATGTAGCAAGAGTTTAGGAACAACTCCCACAAGTATTTTGCAAACGTAACACCTACGACAGGCTTCCTGAATCAGGTTCATCTGAGATGTACATCAGAAATGGATGATTGTTTTTAACTGGAGCAATTTTAAGAGATTGTTACATTTTACAAGGAAATTCTAAGTGTTATGCTTTTTTTGCCCAGCAATGTATTAAAATGTATCGCAGTGTTTATGACAATCAGTAACAGAAACTGATCCCTATTAGTATTCTGCAGTATCTACATATGGTCTTGCTTATTTCTGCATAAATACCATAGATAATGAGATTTAATAGTCCTAAGACTAAAACAAAGCTCTGTCTTCCTCCATTTATCCCAGGATACATCCCCTATTAAATATTGTCTGCCATTTTTATTCATTTATGCTGCCTGTACTAACAAGTATTTCATTTGCTGCTCCAGCAGTGCAGGGCTCCTAAATGGGATATTGCATTTAGCACCAGTAAATTTAAATATTATGCTATATTTGAATATATATCATCTGGTTGTGTATATACTTTTAACTGAAGTTTAAAATTCTGAGAGGATTGTTTTTGTAATATTTTTAGTTTGCTAAACTTCACATTAACTTGTCGTTATGTGAAGTATAAAGTTAGCTTTTGAAATTCATGTAAACTAACTCTATTGTTTGTAAATTTGAGCATATATTTTTGTTATTTGTTATATTTATTATTTCAATATATGTATATAATTATTTGTTAATTTTAAGAGTTTAAGGTGCATTTTTAATCACATATTGCAGATTTAAACCTTTATTATAACCTATTTAATTGTTTAATAATCATCATTATGTAAATTCTGTTAGCGATTACTTCTCTGTATAATACTGGAGGAATCCTCTCTTAACAACTTCCTAAACAAATAAAACTCATGCAACAGCTGAAAAGAGGAGAGAAATTAAAATACTGTATAAGCGTTAATGCCTCACATTGGTTTTCATTTGGTGCATGTTGCATGTTTTATGAAATTTTGTGCCGTTTCTTAGTGTTCTGATGACATCACTAAAAATGGTTTATAATTAATAAGCAGTGCTTTTGTATAATACATAAATAGCTGATGCATATTCATTCCTGATTATTCCAATGCTAAAGAATAATATTCAGGTCATGGAGAATTAAGTGTATAATTTTGCTCTCAATGAATATTTGCAGTATCCTATGATACTATACTGTCACTAAGTTTTTAAAAGTTTATGCCTGTATTAGCATCTTAAAGCATATATTTTAAACAGAGATAAATATCCAGCTTTCCCAGATTAAATAATGTACGTGCATTTTATTAATTAATTTTACTGTAATATAGTTTCTTTGATATTGTATGTTTACATAGTTCTTGTTTTATTCTTCTAGGACACACTGAAGATCCTAGATATCCCTGGACATGAAAGGCTGCGAGGGAAGTTTTTTGATAGTTATAAGCAAACAGCAAGGGGTATAATCTATGTCATTGACTCTGTCACATTCCAGAAGGACATTAGAGATGTTGCAGAGTAAGTATTAAACCATGAGTCTACATTAAATGGTAAGGAAGCTAGTAACAGCATTGTGTTGATCAATTGAAATTGAAGAGTTGGTAGGTTGAGACTGGTGGTTTTGGTTCCTGTTTGGAGATTGCTGAAGAAATGCATTGGCCGTGGAACCATATGGTGACAGTGTGAGACTGTGCTGAAGATGGGAGCAAATCCCATTCCTGAAGTTCATTCAAGTAAGTACATAAGTTGGCGATGTCAGTGACTCAATCCAACTCTTCAATTTCAGTAAATGTGCATTTTAAACCTTTTCTCAGATAATTTCTTAAAATGTTCTGTTCTTGTCTCAGTTTTTATGTTGTTCCTGAAAGTATTTCCATTGCAATGCTTCTTATGCACTATATATAATGTACAAAATAACTGTGCAATAGTAAATATAATAGTACCATAGAAAATTAATATTTCTACTCATGGTGTAACTAAACCTTCTGCATATTCCAGCATTGTTTCAAAGCTGCTGAGTGACTAGATTTTTTAATTTGGATCTGCTCTAGAGAGTTTTCAGCAACAGATCAAGTGGCAGTGCAAGTGTCTTTCTACCTTATCCTCAAGTTGTTGCACTGTAGCTGACGTAATGTAGTTTCATTAAAACATCTATTTGAAGTAGAGACCTGTCTTGTGGAAAAGTTCTTAAAATTTGCTTTATAACACATGGTAGGAAGTAAGGTATTTTGGCTCAGTACTAGCTGTTGATTCAGAGTGTTTTAGCCCCAGGTACAAATTTTCTCTTACTGCTTAAACTCCACCACTCCTGCTTTTGTCAAATGGTCTGTCTGTCTACGTTTTATGAATTATAAATAGCCTGTTCAACTTGTTCCCTTTCGTTCACAACTTTAAACTCTCAATATAATAATCCCAAACTTTTATAACATTAAACTTCACATTTACTACTGAGAAACTTCTTCAGGCACTGCATAATGTTAGTCTTCACATAGTGTCTGGTGTACTGATTTGGTTGACCTTGTGAAGTGGACCCTATCAACACAAACATTGATAAGTTAAGCATTTTCTATACATGTATGTATTTATTAATTTTGTAAACATATTAGCATCTTTCAGAAAGTAAAATAATATATAACTTATTTCACAATAGTAAAGTGCAAATGACTGCAGTGCATGTGAAAAAGCATTATTAATTTTTCCTTATTACATTTCCCTCAAAAGTTCCTCTATTATGGTAAACTTGTTTATTAAGATTCTTATTGCATCATACAAAGAAATTGCAACTGTAAACAATTCTAACACTGATAATATGAGCTGAAAGACAAGCAACCTATTTATAGACTGCTGGTATTTGTGTTATATTTATGTCAGCACATGGAAAACTTCGTGTGGCACTATAGCCAGTTGTTTCTGTAATAGAAAGCAAGCATCTTGTGTTATTTGCTTTCTTGTTTGGTAGTATTGTACGTGTTATTAATTGAAGAGAGGATAACATCCAAGTACATTGCCACAGAGTAATTCAATTTTCGAATGTTTTACATGGATAGTTTTGCAAATCTAAGCACAGAAAATGAGAGCAATAATACATAAGGTGTGTTAATTATTTCTTTTTTCTTTACTTTATTTTAGCATACATTCCAAGGTATGACATGTAACAATTAAGACATGGTATTCAAAGAAATTACACTAAAAGAAGCACTGGATATTGTAGGTGACGATTACTTTGCCAATAGATTTATGATGATTGTGATACCTCTGAACAACAACAATAATAACAGTAATAATATTTAGCGACAGTTTACTTGATACACAAGTTTTTAGCATAGTCAATTACTTTGCTTTTTTTATGTTCTCAGATTGAGTCCATTTCTAGGAATGTTTTGGTATAGCTTTGAAGATATATGTCACTTTTGCACCTTGTGTGGTACAACTGTTAATATGGAATTTCATTTAAAATAATTTCTCCATGAATGTCTGGAGTCCTTTTTTTTTTTTTTTGCAGAATCAATACTCTTTCCATGCGTGCCTTGTCTGTTAAACTCCAAAGCTCAATCCCTTATAATAAGTTGTGCAAATATCACTCCAAAATAAATTTTGTTCCTTAGGCCTATATTATGAAATCTAGAGAAGTATCTTAATAGGTAGATCCCTTTTCTGACATTTTTGCACACATGCTCAATATGCTCTCCCAGTTTAGATGTTCATTGATACTTAATCCTAGAAACATATTCTTACTACTTTAATTTGCAATTTGTTTGCCTATCTGAGTGACTAGTTTTCTAATTTGTCTGTAAGTCCATTGATGCTATTTTCCCAACATATAACAATGGTATTGTCAGCATATGATGCTTAAGTGAAAAGTGTAAATGAGTTTTTCTGCTCCTCGTTCATTTTCATTTGAAATACTTCACTATCAACCGCTTCTACCTTATTACTTATAAATATGATAAGCATTTAAACTTTTGCATGTTTGACACATCATTAATGTTTAGTGAAAACAGTAATGGTGGGCCTAGCACTGAACCCTGTGGTATCCCATATCTCACTTTTCCTATGTCTGAGTGATAGTTTTCCCTAGATTTATTAATTACAAAATAAATTTCTCTTTTTCGGATCATGTCTTTCAGAAAAGTGGATATTAATTCATTTGTTATGCCCCTAATCCCATAATGTTGCAATTTTTTGAATAATTTATTGTGGTCCACGCAGTCAGAAATGTTTGAAAGGTCTAGAAATATACCTTTACTTTATCATTACTATCCAATTTGTTAACCACATCTACTATAAATTCTGATATTGCAGTAATACTTGGGTTGTTTTCTTAAAACCACGTTGAGTTCTCCTTAGAAGGTTATTTTTTTCTATGAATGCTTTTAATCTAATAAGTATGATGTTTTTCAAAGAGTTTAGTTATGGTTGACATTAGAGCAGTAGGTGTGTAATTTATGTCCGTTTTTTCACCCTTAGTGAAAATTGGTCTTTAAGTGTTGGTTTTTAAACATCATGGGAATGTTCCATTTACCAGAGAATAGTTTATTAGGTGCTCTGAACAAGGACTTCCTTATACTGTTTCAGTAGTTTTGGAGTTGTTCCATCCCACCCATTTGATTACCTGTTGCTGTAGGAGTTAAAATGATACATGTTGGTGTATGATATAAGTAAATCGAATGTATGTTATGAGAAATTATATTTGTTACACTGCATGGCAATTTCCATCGCAAAATCCATCCACAATGAGAAATTCCCATATCTATATTCGTAGAATTCATTATGGCTAACTTCTCCATTAATATTCTTTACTTACAAGTTCATTATTAATAATTCTTTATCCTGTCGAAGAAAAACAAATTCCCATTATTCTTTTTCTTGCTTTATGTCAAATTACCATAATTTTATGTGACAGCAATTATATTATGATGTACATACTATATGATCACTAAATTTATTTCTGATTGTTGTTCTTCAATTATATTTTGCTCTTCATTAAGTATTATGTTTATGAGATTACGTATGATATTATTTTTTAAAAATTGATGAGTATACAGTACAACCGCGTTTTTATACTTTTCAAGGGAAAGGTGCAAAAAAGTGTAAATGGCAGGAAATGGTAAAACAAAGAAAAATTTTAAAACATGAATTAATTTACTATTAGGCTGTAATCCTATATATTGTAAGAGAGTGCTAAGCAAGCAGTGGAAGAGAGTGGATGTGAGAGGAGGAAGATCCTGGAGTGGAAGAAAGAAGGGCTCAAGTAACCATGGGAATTACTATTGAGGTGTATAGAGCAAGAATTGGAGCATATAATAAGTTAAAATGGAAGGATTTTAAAACAAACAAAGGTGTAGAAGAGATGGCAAACATGTTTCTTCTCACATGTGTAATAGGTATACTATTAGTAATTGGTGGAGTTGAAATCAACCCTGGGCCAAAAGGGGAACGAAACGTCATGGAGCAAACGTTGAGAGATGAGAGATTAGGAAATAAACTCAATGGAATGGAAAAGGAACTAATAGATATCAAGGGAGAGATCAAAAATGAAATGCAAGATATACGAAATGAGGTACAGAAAGTTAAAAGAAGAGTAGAGCTGCTGGAAGAGAGACATCACAGATTTAATTTGGTTATAGAGGAGTGAAAGAAAGGAATGGAGTATGGCCTGTAGATGAGGTCAGAGAGATTATAGAAGGAAAGCTTGGTTTGAAGCTTCAGGGCTGGGAGATTAGAGAAGCATTTAAAGTGGGGAGATCAAGAGGAGCCAGAATGATAGTTGCAAGATTTACATCAGCGCAGTTTGTTTATGAAGTATTGAAGAAATCAAAGCAACTAAAAGGAACAAATATCTTTATAAAAAGAGATTTATCGGTGGAACAACGGGCCTTGAAGAAGGATTTAATACAACAAATGACGCTGGCAAGAATGGAAGGGAAACAGGCCTTCTTAAAGAATCTACGATTGTGGGTCGATGGGCACATGGTGACAGGATACAAAAGTGACACAAGGAACAGCAGATCACAGGAGCAGGATATGATACGGCAAAATACATCCGAGACCAGAGAGGAAGTCCAAAGAGCGATCGGAGACCAGAGGATAAGGATCGATACATGGAAGTTACGTCACCGGCACGTGGGGCTGGCAGAAAGAAGATGACGGTGTTAGAGAGTAGGCGTGGCGATGATGCACTCAGATCGTCAGATCAGAGTGACGCAAGAGCATCATCTGGCGAAACAAGGAAAATGGAAGTTACATTACTGCTACGTGGGGCTGGCGGGAAGAAGATGGCTGAGTCAGAGAGGGGATTAGGAGCTGAGGCAGTGACGTCAGATCAGAGTGATGTATGGACAACAGCTGGCAAAGTTAGGAAAGTGGTATCATCGAGGAGGGAGTTCAATCACCACATGATATGGTTGTGGGCAGGGCAGAGGCGTGGTTTCAGTGTGGCGAATTGGTGGAAGAAGAAAGCATTGTGTTGACACCCAATGGGAGTTTACGGATTTTGGACAGAAACAAAGCAGGACTGTTAAGGGAGCCAACAGATATAGATTTATGGAGTAGGAAAGTGTGTCATACTTACAGAAATAATGTAGGCTCTGTGAGAAGTATGGGAGAACAGAAGCAGTAATAATGGGGGAGTTAATAGAATAGGGAGGGAGAGTGATTGTAGAATGAATAGAAGGGAACAAATTAGACAAAGTAAAGACAAGTATATTGATAAGCAAGTGATAGATTTATATGAAATCGTGAAGTGAATGATTTAGATATAAAGGAGGGTAAACATGGAGAGGGCTATGAGGGAGAGGCACATTTCTTAGTATGAACGAGCAAGTGTTGTTATGGACGATCAGTATGGGGTACAAATAAGCATTCTCTAAATTACATCTAATAGTTCCCATTTCCCGCTGATAGTGGAGTTTTCAAGACGATCGGAGGAAGTAAGGGAAGAAGATGGGAAGGGGAGAAGAACACTAAGCAGCACTTTAAATGAGAAACTGTTAGCGATATGAAGCTAACTCAACACACATGTTTTGTAAATGCGGAAGCTTGGGTATGATCGGCAATAGGAGCCAGGTCTCGACACTGATCATGCCCAAATGTTTTGTATTAGTTCCACCTGCCTCTCCACAGCATATAGAGCATCAAATGCCACATCCTCTCCTGAGGTTCTTGCAATCACTGCCTCAAAACAGCTAATGGCTTCTTTGATGGTGGGGATTTTGGATTCTTAGTCAGAGTCTTCGTCAGCTACTTCTTCTTCCTCCTCTTCTTCAAGGTGGCTGGAAACAATGTCTTCTAATGTAGGCACCACTGATGTTATTACATCGGCATCTATGGTGATGTAATCTTGAAATGAAGAATGCTCGTCCATCATAGGCCACTGGCTGGGTTCTGACAACTCCTCTTCCTTGGACAGCCTATCAGCCTCTTCTTTCATGAACTTGAATCCTCCCTTCCAGAAACAGTTAGATATGGTGACAGGTGCAGTGGTGTTAATGTTACAATGTGTTTAACATTATTATAGCACCACGTTTGGAAGCCAATTTGATGCGGTATTAAGGTTGTGTGACTTCATGTATTGCCATCTTGTGACGTCATTCTTTGTTTGGTTCGTAGCTCCCTCTGGCGTTAGCAATTTGCATCAATTTTGAAATAATTCACTTTAAATGTTCTCCGGCTAGCTATTTGGGTCGAGAATGTATCTCTTGCAGGGTGTGAATCGGAAAGGAATCTTTTATCCAGAAATTATACTTAATGAAGAAATTGGTTTTATAACTTTTATTGCTGAACACGTTCACAAACACTTTTACATATTGATCTGGATACTCGCCAAACTGAAACTGTTTGCAATAACTTCTTATTTATCACTTTTAACTCGAGTACTTCAACTTTGTGTATTTTTTTAACTGTATAATACTTTATAATAATTCTCGTTATTCTGCTGCGCGTAACTTGACGAAATGAAGGACTGACTGACGATGAACTGAGAGACCGACGTGTAGAGTATTGAGAATTCTGTTGAACAGGGGACAAGCTACCTCGAACCTACACTATTTATAGGCCTGCATCAAGATACACCTAAAGATTATAAATGAACTGCTATTGGCTAATAAAACGCGCCAACATTAGCGTCTATTTTAATATCCAATGAAAACCACGAATACATATGCTTTAGGAAATATTCTAGAAGCTTCTACCGAAAGCGCGCGAAACATTACGTAACTTCCTTGTTCCCGGTAATGATAAACAACTCACCCCATCGCTGCATTATTGCGTTATTATTGACAGTTTCAGTAAAGCCGTATATTATTATTTACCAATAATAATTACAATTAATAAACCTCTGAAATCAATGTCACATAAAAATACATATTCATATTACAATCATTATTTACATTTGAGTAATTTGTGATACAAATTACCGTATCATATGCCCCACTAGAAACATAATTATAAATATTTATAACTTGTTTGGAAATTTTAAAATTGTGTTTTTAGTCTCCTAAATCTTGGAACACACGCTATCACTTTCACTTAACACTTCACACGCATTTAACACACGACATATGTTTTCTTTATTATCTCGCCACTACTTACTGGCTCTGGTTTAATTAATTTAGATATTAATTTGACATCACAAATTTTTGATAGCAAATACTGTACCCTGAATTATTTAATTAATGTTACCAAATTGTTTACTTTCTTAAGTTATTGACAAAAATTTATACATTTAAGATTTTTGTAATTATTACACATATTTACCAAAATATTCACCCTTTACATAAATATATTTTATATCTTTTAAATCTAGACAATTTTTCACCTTTTCTGTTTGCTACATAAGTATTTGTTTTGAATTATTTTTACCATTTTTGTTATTATGTACTTATTTTAACAATACTCTTGGAATTGTATTCATGTATTATTTTTTTTTATTTTAATATCATATTAAGTTTCAATCTTTACATTCTTAAATTCAAATACTGTTACAGTTACAAAAAAATGTTATTTTTTTCTTTTAAATTTTATTTCTTTTTATTTTTTTTTTTTTTTTTTTTTTTGAATTTATTTCTGTTTTCTCATGACATATATATATATATATATATATATATATATATATATATATATATATATATATATATTTAGTTAACCCTCTTACGTTCCAATACATTTCTCTGCAAGTCATCTTTAACTATCCAGCATTTACTTTACATCTCATTGCTATTTACCCTCCTGGATCAAATTGTGTGTGGCTAAACATTACTCGTAGCCGTAACCTAACCTTCAAATTTTTGTTCATGAATAACCTCTTGTATTCATATGACATTTCGTTCCCTGATAACATTTGAAAACAATCTAAAGTTTCTTGAACAATACATCTTTTGACAACTTTCATTTTCAATTCTTCTGCTATCTTTATAATCTGAGAATACTCTGACAAATCTGTACTAAACTGTACTGGACTGGAGTTTTCATTCTGAACATCTTGGTACAATTTATTTCTTTGCATTACTGTCTCATTCTGTATTTCTGATATTTCCCCTCTGAAATTAACTTGCGCCTGATTTACATCTACATTCATAACCTCTTTCATCTCTCTTAACTCACTTGAAATACTACTCATTTGACTTCCTAATTCTGTGCATTCTACATTAACCTCACTTTTAGTATTAACCTCACTTTCTTTGTTACCTATTTCCATGCTCATGTCTAGCATTTTCTTTGAAATTTCTCCTGTCTCACTTGCTATTACTTCCTCATTTTCATCTCTCATTTCTGGCATACTACTATCTAGCTTCGTAACTTTCTTTTCAATTTCTTCACTGCTTTGATCTACTTTTTGCTCTAATATCTCATTCTTCCTACCAATACTTTCTATTAATTCCCTACGATCTTTTCTTATATCTTCTCTCAATTCATTAAAACTCTGATCTAGTTTTTGTTCTAAACTCCTATCAATATCTTCTCTTATTTTCCTATTTCTATTTTCCATATCTTCCCTTATTTTCCTATGACATTCTAATTGATCTGCAATAATCTTATTTATCATATCCATAATCATTCTAGTATCAGAATTAATATTTCCTGCTATTATATTCTCACTTCCTGCACTAACATTTCCTCCCTCCAATACTATATTGTTTGAGCTTTTTTTTGTAACCTGTATTGAATTACAGCTAACTGTTACACTATCCCCTTACATCATTATTTCTTCTGTATTATTGGTAGCCATTGTTTTTTTTATCCTACCACTCCTCAGTAACATTTATTTACCCTTTTTTTTCTACAAAAAAAATTAAGATACTCTAACCTTACTGATGCTGTCTGTTGATGTTACTTTGATGTCCAGCTTTTTGCCCCATTCTCCTAGATTTGTATGTCGCTTCTGCGTTGTATTATGATGAATCTACGTTGTCTCGATGTTTTTGTAGTTGAATTACTTGTTGCCTTGTAGTCTCGGAATTACGATGTCCAATCTGCGTCTTGTAGATCATTTAACTGCTCCATTCATTCTACTTTCCTGGTTAATTCTGCTACTTCCTGGTTATTCTTGTTCCTTTCCTGGTCATCTTGCCCCACGTTCTGGGTGCCAATATGCGACGGAATGATGCTCACGTAATTTGTGTTTTTGTATTTGTTAGCCCCACGTTGTGGAAGCCAATTTGCGAGAGAAATTGCTTTACGTAATGTTGTTTACATCAGTGTTGAAGCCATCTTGTGACGTCATTCTTTGTTTGGTTCGTAGCTCCCTCTGGCGTTAGCAATTTGCATCAATTTTGAAATAATTCACTTTAAATGTTCTCCGGCTAGCTATTTGGGTCGAGAATGTATCTCTTGCAGGGTGTGAATCGGAAAGGAATCTTTTATCCAGAAATTATACTTAATGAAGAAATTGGTTTTATAACTTTTATTGCTGAACACGTTCACAAACACTTTTACATATTGATCTGGATACTCGCCAAACTGAAACTGTTTGCAATAACTTCTTATTTATCACTTTTAACTCGAGTACTTCAACTTTGTGTATTTTTTTAACTGTATAATACTTTATAATAATTCTCGTTATTCTGCTGCGCGTAACTTGACGAAATGAAGGACTGACTGACGATGAACTGAGAGACCGACGTGTAGAGTATTGAGAATTCTGTTGAACAGGGGACAAGCTACCTCGAACCTACACTATTTATAGGCCTGCATCAAGATACACCTAAAGATTATAAATGAACTGCTATTGGCTAATAAAACGCGCCAACATTAGCGTCTATTTTAATATCCAATGAAAACCACGAATACATATGCTTTAGGAAATATTCTAGAAGCTTCTACCGAAAGCGCGCGAAACATTACGTAACTTCCTTGTTCCCGGTAATGATAAACAACTCACCCCATCGCTGCATTATTGCGTTATTATTGACAGTTTCAGTAAAGCCGTATATTATTATTTACCAATAATAATTACAATTAATAAACCTCTGAAATCAATGTCACATAAAAATACATATTCATATTACAATCATTATTTACATTTGAGTAATTTGTGATACAAATTACCGTATCACAGGACTAATACTTGACCATGCTTTGGCCACATAATGCATGGCATCTAGAACTGTTATGGTCATTCGCTTTGGACCCATACCCCTATCATGCATAAAGACAGCTTTCTTTACTAGCATCTACCTATACTTAAATTTAAGGTAGTGAATGATGCCCAAATTCAGTGGCTGAAGTTTACTTGTACAATTCGTGAGAGAAACACAAGTTTGAAGTTTCATAGCTGCAGAGCTTCAGGGTGGGCAGCACATCTGTTCAAGATCAACAATATTTTCCAATGATTTGCCCCCATTTTAGCATGCAGAGTGGATGTGAAGATGCTACCAGTCATCCATGCTGTGACATTAGCATCATACTTTGTTGGCAAATTCTTGAAACACCTGGGCTTCTTGAATTTACCAATTTCTAGGGGGAGCAATTTTCCTGATCCATCAGCAGTGGCCATTAGCAAAACAGTTACCCTTTGCTTGCTGAGTTTTCCACCATAACACTTTTCCCTCTTAAAACACAAAGTTTTGCTTGGCAAAATGTTGTAAAACTAACCTGTTTCGTCAACATTAAAAATATCCTTCAGTTCGTAACCTTGAAGAATACCCTGCAAATATTGCTTCCCCTCTTGTACAGTGTCGACATTGATGCTTTTGCCACACAGTTGATTGTACACAATGTTATGACAATTCTTGAACCCATCTATCTACCTGTTTGAGGCAGTAAAATCTGTAATTCCCAACTTTGCAGCAAACTGAACGGCTTTCGTTCTTAGTATGGTTCCATCAACCACAATTCCTGCTGCTCTCGTAGAAAAAAACTGCTGTGCCACAAGTTTGTCCATCTCATCATACGTTGAAGCGCGCATATATTTGCATTTTTTGGGTATCGCACGACTTTGTTGACAATGAAGTTCAAATTTCGATCTATTTTTCACAATTGTATTCACAGTTGAGACAGATGATCCGAGCTCTATCGCCAGCTTAACACATGTTCCAACATGTAAATCAACACTACGCAAAATTTCAGATTTCTCTTGTAAAGAAATACATTTTCTGTTGGCTTTCTTCACATCCATGATACCACAACACAAAAACACTAGTTTTGCTGCAAATCACGATACAAATAATTTGCTACAAATAATTACGATACAATGCAGTAAATCGCAGGCTTCCACACAAATACCACATGAACTAACACAAAGTAGCAACTGAGAGCTGGCAACTTAGCGGAAAATGGAGATAAGTGAAAGCAATTCAACGAAAATCAATGCTGCCAACGTGGAAAAGGCAGGAAATACAGCCAACAGAAGTTGTAAATGGCGGCAACATTATGTATTGCCATACAGGACAAATGACAAGACCTGAAAAATTACATAAATGGCAGGGGATGTAAAAACAGGGTTTTGCTGTATGTATTTTCTGTTTCATTTATATTAAATTTCAAGTTATTAGGCTTACCTTATATATTCCTACCTTAATTTTTGTTGAAAATAACTTCCATTTATTTCACATGCATGGTTACCATGCATACGTATTCCAAAAATTTTGAAGAAAAAAAACACACACACACGCACACCCAAGCCCAATCCCCCCACCCCCCCCCCCACACACACACGCACGTGCACACACTCACCCACCCACCCCCCCTCCGTGGTGTAGTGTTTACCATGCTATCCTCTAGTTCCCGGTGGAGGGCAATGGATTTTTTCGTGCATAAAAATCCTGAAGTAAACCCAGTGGTCCCATGTCGTAGATTCACGGCAGATAAAATAACCTCAAGCCTGATAAAGAGGCCTCTAAGCAAAATTACCAGTTTTTCACGCCCAATATAGAATGAAATGCTAAGGACCTCAGCAGTTAAAGAGTGTCCATAAATAAAACTCAATTTAATTTTCACACACACATATATATGTGCATATATATAAAATAAAATTTATATTTCTTTGAAGGATTTTAGTTTGTTTTTATGAAATCTTCCCACGGTCTTTCCATTCAAATTTTGTAGTTCAAACATGCGACCTCTGACCTGTTTTATAATTACCAACAGTTGTATATACAATAACTCCATTTTATAATTTCTTTTTTGTTGAGGAGGCTTTCGAAATATTGTGCTCTTTAGAAGGATTTTATCGGCTTTTTCACATAACCTTTGGAATACAGTTGGCATTTTTCTTTTTCAGCCAATTCTCTCTGCACTGCCATGGTTGTAGAAAAGCCAATGATTAAATTTTTAGGTTTTTCATTTAACAGCAATTCTACTGGAGTAAATTTGGTAGTGGTATTATTTATAATTTCTTCAATATTTTCACATTGGTCTACCCAAAGTTGCTTTGTGCACTGTGCATGTTATTTATACCTACTACCTGAGGCTTCACGTTTATTTATCTGTGGACAAAGGAGGAACTACACATGTTGTGAGTGATGGCCAGCAGCAGCACCAAACCAAGTGCAAAGAGTAATATGTTGATAGCATTTCCTTGTGTCCAGGTTCGTTCTGTATATCCAGATTTCCCTTTCCCATCGTGTTTTGTGCCAACTTTTATATCTCTTGTTCCTTGTGTTTACTATTTGCAGAATATCTATTTAATTGTACTGAAGCAATTGCCTTGCATCGCCAATTGTAACTAAGAAAGATGATGTTGCTCTTCATTTAAAGCATTATTTTGGGGTCTATCACACACAATAACAGTACACACGTAAGTTTAGGCACACAGATTTTCAGCAAAAGCTCTTATTGGTGACTAAATGATTTTGTAAGCATTATGCTGTTACAACTGCTAGGGGACTTAAATCTGATTTCCTGCGCAGTTGAGTAGGCATTTAAATCTGATGTGATTGGGTTAATAAGTATATTTATAAACAAATAATCAGAACAACATCTTCAAAATTGTTCACACAACACAATATATGAATGCATTAATGTTAAAAGAAATGACTGATCCATCCAATGCAGTTGATCATATTGATTGATGATCTAGAATTCAAATGCATCTTTTATCTTATTTCTAAGATTAATTCTATCTACAGTTAGTTTTATATTATTAGCCCTACTTTTAGGTATATTTCTTACACAGCATTGAAATGGAGGTTAACGATCTTGTAGAACTCTTCCCCTTCTTGCTCTACACCCTCTGTAACATACACTGCTGTCCATGTTTCCTGCGCCAGAGAATTTTTCAACTCTCTTACACTTTCATTGTTTAAATTTCTATATCTCATTAAGACCTGATTGCTTTTATTCATTATTTTAGTTTGGGAGAATTGGATAACTTGTGCAGATAAGTATCCATGCACGTTATGGTCATTAATGTTGGTGGCTATATGGTGTATAATTGTAGCTGAATGTTCGGTTACCCTAGTAGGTACAAAAATCTTGTCCTTCGTGTTATGCGAATCTTTTGTAATCTGTGTTTGCTGTATATTTGGATCACAGAGTAGTACAATATATAATCCATTTAATTTTCATAAATCATTATCTAAATAATATAAGTGTCATTAACACACTCTGAGGGCTAGCGATAAACTCCTAATATCACTCTAGGTATTAACTTTTATAGCACAGTTTTCAAATATTTTTTCAACATTATACTCTTTTACATGGTGGAGTTCTATTGTACTTATGTCCTCTATGACATATATGCAATTGTTGTACAGTAGCTGCTAACTAGGATATAACTGTTGATTTTCTACAGTTTCAATTTCTCATACATTGAACCATGTTCAGTTAGTATTAAGACATGTGGTTTAATATCATTAACAAAAATATCAAGGGATTCTAACATATTTTATAAATTCTGATGCATAACTTTAGAAGTTGATACATTGTGCCTGATAGATTTATTTACTCCTGAAATGCTCTTATTGTGCCTATTCTCTGAGTTTGGTGTACAAGTCCGCATCCACTGTGTCACGTTTCCCTTGATTGTTGAGAAATTAGTATGTTTATGAGCTCCCTGAACCTGTGTGACCCCCTTGGATTCAAGTGGGTCCCAAAGCCACTATCATACACCCAATAATTGCCGTCTACCATTATGTAGTTTTCAGTGCTCCATATCCAATCCAGTTTTTGATTAATTCTTCTAGTGTTTAAATCCTGCCTGCATAGAACTCCACTGATTTTTGTATCGCATGTTTGAGATCTAATATTGTTCACCAAGCTTCTGGTTTCTTTCATTATATCTTCAGCTCATAACGCCAAAACATATATTGTTCATACCGGCATCTCTTCTTTTAAATTCATTCTCTCCGCTTTATTCTGCAACTTACTGTGATACCCGGGAAACTTTTTGTTTACACGCTTCACCCACAAACTTCAGAAGTGAGTCTCTGAGCACTAACATATGCTTTTTCTTCCTATTTATTTACTCAGCATGCTAAATATTCTGCATGATGCATTCATCACTGTCATTTACTTACTTTAGAGGTTTAAACCTGTTTCTACTGGCGAAATCCTTTGGTAGGCATTCCCTCAGCTTTCGCTCCAAATGTTTTTTTTTACAACTGTTGAGTATGTCTTCTTTTCACTCTCGTTCAGCTTCCTTTTTATATCCATGTTTTCCATTTTTAATACCTTTATTTCAACCTGTGCGTGTCAAGACCATGTTAAGTGATGCTATCGTTTCCAATTTCCTCATCTCCAGTTGTGGCCCATTTGAGTTTTATACATTAGTTTTCTCAATATCATCTACATATGCAGAGTTGCCTTCATTCTCTCTTCTTTCTCCAGTGGTATTATTCGAATATCCAGGTTTGTTTTACCATTTTCACCTTCCTCACTATCGTTTAGTAACAAAACTTGCTTGCTAAATCTAGTGAGTACACCTACTGTTGCCATCTTGAAGCCATAGTCCAACTGATAAAGATGAAGCAACTGGTGATGGAACAGGAAGTACATTTCACTTCCTGCATTTCACACATGCTCCTGGACCAGTTGAAGTACATTTCACTTCCTCTGAAAGGGTGAACTTACCAGAAACAACTAGCACTAGACCTAAAAAATCAACTAAAAAACCAGAAAACACTGCACCAAAACAGCAAGATACGAAAAATGTGCATCCAAGTACCTGAAAATTCCAGAAAAAGACTGGGCTTCAAAAGAAATATGGAAAGAAACAAAAAAGGTTTGAATGATTGCTCGCCATTTGAGATTGGAGAGTAAAATCTAAATAATGGTATGTTTGAATTTATTGTTCAAGAAACTGTATTTAATGCAGCCTTGCATTAAAAACATCTTTCAATCCTGATGAGCTCAGAGTTTTCTTAGGCATATTACTACTTTCAGGATACCATACACTTCTTTCTGAGAGGCACGATCAGAGGATCCACATTTTGGATTACACATAAAACATGGCATGTATTGAAATCAATTTTAAAGGCTTTATTCATTTTATGCTGTTGCTAATGATTGAAAGCAAGATAAAGGATTCAAGGTGAGGCCACTTGTATCTATGCTGAATGCTTCCTTCCAGCAGTTTGGTATATTTTCAGAACACCTTGCCATAGATGAGATGATTGTAAAATATTATGGTGACAATACACTCACATAATGCATTTGAGGGGAACCTATCTGATTTGGTTACAAGCTGTGAGCTCTTCATGACTAATCATTCAGAAGCTGTAAAGGCAGACCACTAACATTCTGCCAAAGATGTTTGGAACCTTACCACAGTTGATAAATAACTTTTTACAAATATATCTGTATGTAAATGTTCTGTAATTGCTTTAAGGAATAACGTTTAAACATAAAATGCACTGAATAAGTAGAAATGTTCATTATTACAGTATGTTTAAAATAAAGAGAGTTGATGGTTGTTGTATTTTAAATTATGACACATCACTGTTACTAGCTTCTAAATCTTCAAAATTAGTCAACAATTACATTATGTTTTGATAACATTAACGCTCAGCAATCTATTTATAGATCAGGTGATTTTGGACTACTGGGTATCGGACAAGGAGAACAAAAATATTGTTGCCATACTGTAGACTGAAGTAATATATTTTTTATGAAAAACATAAGTTGGGTTTCAATGAGTTAATTGCATAAATGATAATGAACATACCTTGTAGAATCCAGGAGGAAATACGCTCTATGGTGAGTTTGTTAATGCCACCTCCTTTTGTAAGTTCAAAGGAACAGGATGGTGTCCATTCCCCATTAAAATTGGCACAGGTGACTTTTGGATGGTTAGTTAAATGAGACATCAATTGGCTGTAAAACTGATATAAGCCTGCCTGGTGTTTGTTGAAATGAGACATTTCATTTTTCACTGACGCTGTTTAATGGCCCCAAAACTGACATGGTAAGAACAGGCATGGCTTGTTTACTAAGTAAAACTCCAGTGCATTGATCCCTTATGACACTTTTGTCAAAGCAGGTGTCACCCACCCTTTCTCATGAACTTGGGTACAAAATGTCAGCAGGAAGACATTGGTGAAGGTTTCCTTGTAATAAAAAATGGTAGCAGCTTTCTACATCAACATTATGGTACAGCAAAGTTTTTTTCATGCTGGTTGTTTGAATATACTGGATGTGCTCTTTGCACCACTGTATTTGGCTATTTATCAAAAGACACAAGAGTGTAGTCCTGTTTCAGATTGCAAACAGAAACTTTCTGTAATTCTTCTTTCTGGGCACTCCAATAACAAATTAATTTCAGCTCCACACCAAAGTACTTCACTTTATTTCTGTATGCAAAATTAACCCTTTGCCACTTAAACATCATAGTATAGCTATGATTCTTTTACCCCAAATCATCTCTCTCTCTCATGGCTGCCTTGAAAAGGGGAGGAGCAATGTTGATGCCAAGCCTCTGTTCAAGAAGGTTGGAATGGATAGATGGAATAAGTTGCAGGGTAGGTTTTCCATTCCTATTTATATGATTCAAAATTCACCAGATACTTTGAAGTGCAAGGGTTGTTCATTTTCTTCAAGCAAAATATTCAAGAAAAATAAGATTCAGAAAATATGTTCAAAAATCTTTTGGGGAAAATTATATAAGGGAGAAACTTCTGTGAATAAATATGGTACGTCTGTGTTTCCAAGTTTCACTTCATAATAAGCTCTCTTCCCAATCAGGTATCTGTGATGTCTGTTCTTTGCTTAAAGCACAGAATATTTGCTCAAGTGTAATACAGTGGTGGCAAAATCGATACTTGCGAGGCGCCGTTCCTTTTCTAGCTGTCTATTCATTTGTTTTCCATGTGCTGCTGAGTGCGTATTTGACGACTCGAGGGAGAAAGGCATTTTCGCCACCCTTGCATTAGTACATCATGGATGGTGTTTAACAATAAGATTTTATGAAACTTAATTAAAGTACCTATTTAAATTTATTGCTTAAGTAGGAGTAGTAACAAACAACCCTGCAGTCATCCTACATTCAAGGAATGGTAACATTTTGGAGATTATGATATAATTGTATAATGATTGTATCAGATACTGAATCTCATGTTTTCCAAATGTACTTGTATATCGCCATTGTGTTGCAAAACCTGATATGTTAATATTTGATCATCTAGATAAAATCATTTATGTAAAAGAAGCAGAAAGTTGCCCGGAACAGACTGAGAAGCAGATATGTGCACATTGAATGATTCTCATAATGTTAAGGAAAAATTGTAAAATGTAAAAATGTCTCTTGAAATTTCACCTCCAAAACCAGATTTATCAGTCTTCATTTTGTGCTTCTCAAAACATATAACACATTGTGCTAGCAGCCGTAACTAAACAAATTGCTGCCTGGCATCTTTTAATGTGCACAGCAATAGCCTCCTAAGGTGCAGGTTTGTCGCACATGAGATCCTGAGCCAGTCAGTGTGGGCCCTCTTTGTGATGATGCAGCCAATCAAAATATCCATCCACGTTTAGGTCTTGGTACTTGTGGGAGATCTACCAGACCTCCATGACTTGTTCCAGGGAAGGAACATCCTAAAATCTATGAATACAGCGCTTTGGTTTCTCAATTATTGCTAAACAGAAGGATAGGGGACTAACCCAGCCCTAGTCTTCAGTTCAGGATAAGGCTTTCAACCAAGTTCCAGGGTGTTATTGCAGTGGGATGACCCCTTGTTGGCTGAATGGTGAGTGGGGATCATGGGGTACGAAATTATGATTATCACTAAAATAAAATGAGATAGGATGCGTACCTACACTCAAGTGCACTCTCTGTGAAGAAGATGTCATCCTCAACAAACAACATGTCGCCAAGTGCAAAGGCCTTACAGACTTTATGATGCAGATCAAATAATGCCCAGTGTCATTGGTAAACAGCAACGACGACTAAAATAAAATGTGAACAACACATTCAAAATGCAACATAGCATCATCTGCTCATTACCTAACTGTTGGTAGAATAGAAAAAGCTCAAGTTTTCAACCCATTCATAATTCTGTTAAGTCTGGATAAATTCTGTACTTGACACATCCAAGGTGCTGCTTGCCTAATGATTAGCAGAATGGAAAGTGAACCCATTCATAATTCAATCTGATCTTGATAAAATGGCTGGTCCTGTAAACGTTGCTGTTCAGTTTGATAAGTTGCCTAAGGTCAGACTACTTGAAACACTAGAAATACTGCAGCCTAACTTTTTAGGGGGTGTAATCAACACTCATATGTTGGTTGGTTGGTTGGTATCTAATATTGGGCAGTTGGCAACGAAGCCATTTGCACTCCAGTATCTTGATGAGAGGTTAGTATGTTGATCAAAAGCTGGGCATTGGAGTAGGTGGTTTCTCTCAATATCTTCAAGTTCAAGGAAAGGATGTACTGGAGATTGTGCTATGCCAATCCTTTGTAGATTTTTGTTGAGGCAGTCATGGCCTGTTAATTATCTAAAAACTGCTACATAGGATTTTCTTGGTAGTGTAGTCATTCTAATCAATTTATTATGTCAATTTTTGCATTGTCTTCCTTTTGTTTCTGATACATATTCTTCTTTAACTTTTTTATTGTGTATTGATGTAATTATTCTTTTGATAGAGTTATAGTGGACCAGATGATTTTGATTTAATTTTACTCCTTTCTTGGCCAGAAAATGAGCTGTTTAATTACCTTGTATTCGAGTGTGCTGATATCCATTGAAGTACTGTTCATTTATTTAAATTGTTTTATTAGGTTGTCTCATAAGTAATGTCTGTGTTTTATTTGGGTTTATAATGTACATATATATGCTTTTATTTTTGTCAATACTATTTACAGGGTGCTATGGTTATTGTTAACATATTGGCAGCCAGCACTTGGTAATACAAGATTTTAAAATGGAAACAACAGAGTTTGAGGTTAGAGCCCTGCTGGAAACAAGATACTGACGCATCTTGAAGAATATGTGAAATCAAAGGTGAAGAGGTCGTTAGTGAGCGAGTAGCACAACGCTCGTTTCAATAATGGAGATGAAAACATTAAAGATTTACAATGTTCTGGAAGAACCAAGTTATGGAATATTGAGAATATGCGCAGAGCTTTGGAGACAAGCACTTGGAAGAACTTGGTGCTTCAAAAGATACCATACATCACCATATTAGGACACTTAAAAAATTGTTCAGAAGTTGTAAACTTGTACCACAGGAATTCAACTTGATCAAGTTCAATGTAGAGTGGATATCTGTCGTCAGCTTATCGCCAGTCCCTGGGATGGTATATTTATCGGGAGAACTGTCACATGTGATGAAAAGTGGGTGTATTACCGCAACTCTGACACCTCAAAACTGTGGCTCGATACCCGTCAGCTTGCAAACATCGTTAAAAGAAGTCGGTTTGGCTCCAAAATAATATATGTCTGGTGGAATTTTGAAGATGTGGTTCACTGGGAATCCAAATGGACATGCAGTCAATGCAGATGTTTATTCTCAACAACTGGAACAAGTTCAAGTTTTGAGACAGAGGTACCCAGCATTAGTTCTCTTGCAGCAGGACAATGCAAGACCTCATACAGCTCAAAGAAAATTAGCAAAATTCAGGAATTGGAAGGAATCGAATTGCTACCGCATGCAGCATATAGCCCTGATCTTGCGCCATCTGTTTAGATCCATGGCCCATTTCCTACGTGGAAGAAATTTTGAAAACATTGAAGCAGTTGAAATTGTATCAATGAATTCTTGGCATCAAAAACCAAAAACTGGTACTGTTGCTGGATAGCAAATCTCACTGAAAGGTGGCTCAGGACTATAGAATGGTAATAGTCTTTACTTTGAAGATTAGAATCATTTCTGTAACAATACATTTGAAATAAAGTTTTTCTTAAAAATTGACATGTATGAGACATAATCTATATAATTTTTTGGCATTTTAGGACCTTTAGGCTTTTGGTGCTGTATCACATGTTATCAATTTTACAGCTGCTTTAAGAGTCAGATAATATTATAACTGTCTTAAATTTGTTTATTTGATTTACAAGATTTTGTAAGCTGAAAAGAATGTTGCCATAAAAATTTGTAGAATTTGAACTTAATCTTCTATTAAAAATTGGGCATACTATGCCAGCACCAGTGCCACCATTATTTGTTAAGCTGGAACCATCAGTGTAAAATGTAGTCACTCATTTTACATTCATTATTTCTAGTGACATTTGTTTCAAAACACACACAGAGGTTTCAGAATTTTTAAATTCTTCTGCTAACTGCAGATAGTGTTCAATAACAAATAGGTCTAAAGGGTTGATTTCTTTTTGTAAGTTTCCTTTTAAGAATGGGAGTTTTAATTTCTGTTTGATTTCTTGGACTTAGTTAAGTTCACCTGTGTTTTTTTTTTCTTTTCTTTTCTTTCTATTTTCCCCAATTGCTATAGGGTAATCTGATTAATTTTTCATGTTGTATGATAGCTGCTTTTTCAATGCCATGTAAGCCTTGAGTTATTGATTAAACTTTGTGGAGCAAATACTGTGGTCGTTTTAACAGCTCCAGTTACTAAACAAAAAATCGGGTTTTGTAGAATATTTAGTTTTTCTACATTTGCAATTATGAGGGCAGTCCCAGAAGTACTCGATCTGACGTATATAGTTATATACAGTTGTTGTTTCAAACAAATGACTATGGTAAAAAGTACCACCCTTATAAGCCTAAGTTTGAAGGTTGACGATGCTTCATTGTTTAGTAATTGTTTGGCAGCCATTAATAGTGAACACACTCAGCGAATTTGTAAACATTTATCCATGAACTAGCCATCATTATGTGATACAATACTTTCATTTGAAAGGTCTTAGTCCAACTAATATTAAAACTGAGCTAGATTCTACTCTGGGGAGTCTGCTCCTTCGTTTACAACACTAAACTATTGGGTGGCGGAGTTTAAGCAAGGCCATACGAGCTGCCAAGATGAACATCACAGTGGTTGACCAAATGAGGTGACCATGCCACAAATTGTGAAGAATATCCGCAAAATGATATTGAATGACTGTCGACTGAAAGTGCGTAAGCTAGCAGACATTGCAGGCATTTCAAAAAGTGCTGTACATCGCATACTGACTGAAAATTTAGACATGAGAAAGCTGTGCGCAAGATGGGTGCTGCGTTTACACACAATGGAACAAAAGCAGCATCGTGAGAATGTTTCAGTCGAGTGTTTGGCAATGTTTCGCTGCAATAAAGCCGAGTTTTTGTGTTGATTCATAACTATGAGTCCATCACTTCACATCTGAGACAAAAGAACAGTAAAACAGTCGATTGAAAGGGGAGAATCGGCTCCAAGGAAGACAAAGACAGTTCCATCTGCAGGCAAGGTCATGGCGTCAGATTTTTGGGATAGCGTGGGATAATTTTCATTGATTATCTTCAGAAAGGAAAAAAAAATCAATGGTGAGTATTATACAAACTTATTGCAGCATTTGAATGATGTAATCAAGCAAAAACGGCCACATTTAACAAAAAAGAAAGTCTTGTTTCATCAAGACAATGCTCAGTTCACACATCCATTATCACCATGGCCAAATTCAATAAGTTAAAGTTCGAATTGCTTCCTCATGCACCGTATTCGCAGATTTAGCCCCCTCTGATTATTTTCTGTTTCCAAAGTTGAAGAAATGGTTTAGTGGTAAAAGATTTGCCAACAATGAAGAGGTGGAGTCTGCAGTTGATGGCTATTTTGCAGAACTTGACGATTCTCACTATAAACAGGGTATCGAAGCTATTGAACATCGCTGAGAAAAGTGTATCAAGCTGAAAGGTAAGAGAGGTAAACATGTTTTTTCTCAAAATTTTTGTGTTTTCTTTGTTAGGTCAGGACTGCCCTCGTATTAATATGTATCTGTTCACAGTATTTGAAACTTGGTTTAATATATATCTCATAAAAAGTGCTCAAAGTTTGTGTAGTACTTCCCCATTTTTTCCTGCTCATCTTTTTAATATGGTAGCTTTTTCTCAGCTTTTTACATATACCTATATTATCAAAATGCTTTCTCTGTGTTAATTTTGTATCAAAAACAATACCTAAATATTTGGCTTCACATATTTCTGTAATGTTTTCTCTTCTAATCGTCATAAAATATTTAATGGCTTAGTGAGAAGAGTTATAATTTGTTTTCATCACTATATGTTATATTAGAATATTTGAGGCCTAGGGGATCATTTCATTTTCTTTCCTGTCCATAACTCCCTCTCCTTAGGGTGATGTGACCGCAAACATGGTGCCCATTCTTAAACAGTTATAACATGTTTGAAACACTCATGATATGTTGGAGATATACAGGAGGAAGATACTTTAGTTACCTATTGGAACAGAGTGTTATTTCAGTTAATCGTGAGAACTTTCCTAGGAGCCTATGGAGTTGGAGTATTCTCCCAAAAGCTCCATGCTAGTCTCCACAAGCACCAAAAAGGGTAAGTTGAATTGATACCTGCCAGTGACCAATGAAATTGTTAACGAGCTTCTTCCATTTGTTTCAAGATGTCCGTATTTCAATACAATACACATCACATTCACTCACACAGAGCAGAACTGCAATTACTTATTAGGTCACAATCTTCCCATATCTTGCAATTTCACCTTTCACTAGAATCTGTACTACATATGCGGCTGTCTTGCTCCAGATTCATGACACTGTATGTTACCAGTCTCTCGCACTGCAAGCTTCGATTTTACACTGACTTGTACATAACCTTTCAGGGGCATTGCAACCTACTGCTGCCTCCTTGTGTTGGGAATTTTCCCTTTGAAGTTTACCTAGGGCTTGCATGAGGGGACAGATCTTGCAGATTTCTTCACACAGAACCATTTTAAATGCTAGTGAATCAACTTTTGTTTCCAATTCTTCCGGTATTCTCTCACACATGGATTTATCTATTTGATCTGGACAGATTGCAGGCCGTTTTAAGTGAAACGTCTCAGATTTACTCCAATGATCATTTTCCTTGTATCAACCGCTTGCTTTCTCACCATGTTGCACCATCACATGTGCCCAACTGACAAAAGAACAAGGTGAATGGAATCTTTATTGCAACCTCACAGTTTTTGAGAACCACCTTTTCAGGTTTCTGTTCAATGCTTAAATGTAAACACACATTCTTTTCAATAACAAATTAAACACAAATAAACCATATTGAACTACACCAAAATTGAATGCTTGTGCAAGCCGTTAACACTTGTTATAAACTACAATGCTTTTGGAATGTGGATTAACTACATAGAATAATTTAGAGTTGGGGAAAAAGAACATTGCCAATTGTTGCAACAAGATTGCCAGTGCCAATTTGAGCATATCGTATTTTTTTGTGCATTCTTTCTCACCTTTTCCTGCTTCTTCCTCTGTAATTTTGGTTAAATACCGTTCTATTTAGCAGGGTTTTACTGTATTCTCTCTATGATTTTGCATCCTCTTTTTCCCCATTCTTTCTCTAAAAATAACTGTTAAGTCAGCAACTGCAATTTTCAAGTGTTCATTTAATGGTTGCTTTCTTGTTCCAGGTACTTATACATTATCCTGTCAGATGATATAATTAATTCTAATTGCCCATCCATTCTTATTCTCTGCAACAAGCAAGATGAAGCAATGGCAAAGGGATGTAAAGTTATCCAGACTTTACTTGAGAAAGAAATGTAAGTTTAGTATTAATTTAGATAGATACTTCACCGTTGTTTTCAATAATTTTTATGTAATATTTGTGAGCATTTACAGGTAGAAGGAATACTTCTAATTTGCTGTAAGTAATAGTTTGAGTGTTTTTTGTTGGTATCTAATTATTTACCTACTTAGTTTCTTAAAGCTTTATTATTCTAGACTACACTATACAACAAATAGTACTAAAGTACATAATTGCATTAAACAAATAAATAGAGCAAACCAACAAAATCAGCCATTAAATGTCAATAATAAAGAAATACACAAGGATAACCTTATAGCAGAAAAATTACCAACATACTATAAAACTAGCACTACATTAAAAAATAAAAACAAAAAACAGAATAAATACTTAAGAAATGGCAATCTCGAAGATACATCTAACTTTCAAAATATCTTCAATGAACCATTCACACTCCCAGAAATAAAGCAAGCAATAAGGACACTAAAAATAAAAAGAGCCCTGGTCCTGATAACATACATCCAGAGCTGCTCAAGAATTTAGAACATGAAGCACTCCATACTTTATTAACAATTTTCTGGACAACCAGAAATAACATACCAACACTGTGGAAAAAAGCAAAAATTATACCCATTAAGAAGAAAGGAAAACCAACTTAAATGGACCGATATCCTTAACATCAAACATAGCAAAACTCATAGAAGGAATGGTAGCTACAAGACTGACATACTATCTAGAAACACAAAATCTATTAGTCCCTGAACAAGCTGGATTTAATAAAGACAGCTCAGCAATACACCAGATTTAAGACTCACACAGGACATTAAAGAAAATTTCAATAATAATAAGACTACTCTAGCACTGTTTGTTGACTTCAACGATGCATTTAGCACAGTATGGCGAGAAATGCTACTATACAAAATGAAGACATATACATATCAGGCCACATGCTAAACTGGTTTCAAACCTTCCTATCCCAAAGATGGTTTGCAGTACAATATAAAACAGCCACATCTAAATGGAAATAAACGAAAGTTAGACTACCTCAAGGGTCTGTTACAAGTGCTATTCTGTTCAATATATATATTAAGATCTTGGAAACATTACAAAAAACTACAAACAACAATGGAGAATACAATCATAACCCTAGAACAGTGGACTAATAATAACAATGTGGAAATAAATACAGGAAAAACTCAATATTAGCTATTCACAATGCAGCACAAAACAGAAAATATATGCCTACAAATCAACAACAAAAAAGCTACAAGAAACAACTACAACAATGTATCTAGGGATAGAATTAGATAAAAAAACTATCACTGAAAGAACATGTACACAATGTAACGAATAAAATCAACAAAAAGAACAACATTCTAAAACGTTTAGCAGGAATAAAATGGGGTGGAAACATGGACCTCCTTAATAATACATATAAAACATACATAAAACCTAACCTATTGTATGGAGGAGAACTACTAGCAACAGTAAACAAGAGACTTAAAAGTAAACTATAAATTTCAGAAAATAATTCACTAAGAATAATAACAGGAGCTGTATAAACAACACCAATCACAGTACTACAAAGCTTCACTAAAAACATGGCTATAGAATTGGAACATGAGTTGAAAGCAATTACTCTAGCACAAAAACTGCAAGTCAATAGAAACAGATACAAGTGAAACCACACAGCAGATACTATAAGTAATTTAAAAACTCAAATAAGCTTCAGAACATATATTAATAACTTAAACTACAAGAATATAATTACAACAAATATAATTGCAACAGAGGTAACGCGTCCAATAGAATACATTGATATACAATATCAGAATGACCTGATATATACAATACACAAACAAAACAATATACCAGATGAAATGAGAGCCATAGCAATAGCTACGGAAAATGAAAGATACCCAGAAAAAGAATGGCTCCGAATATGTACAGATGGATCCCTCATCAATAAGAAAAATGCCGGTGCAGGAGTATACTGTAAACATTTTGCACAGTATCTAACAGATGAAACGTCTAACCACTATGATGGAGAATTAACAGCTATAAAAGCAGCATTACAGAACATTTTATATAGACCATACATAAAACAAAAACTAGTCATCTTATCAGACTCAAAATCAGCCATAGATGGAATAGTAAATTACAATAATAAAACAACAAGAAATATTGAAGAAATAAGAAGCCTAATTGAAGCAGTTGAAACTAGAAATCATGTCACTCTACAATATTAAACAATGGCACACCTAGAGCACTAACAGAAGATTACCTAAAACTAACTAAATTATGTCTGGACCAAAATTACTTTTCATTCCATCACAAAATCTTTAAACAAACCTCAGGCCTAACTATGGGAAACCCCCTTTCACCATTTTTAGCAGAACTATATATGAGCCATTTTGAATGCCACATTACTAAATCTTTCCCACATCTATTCAAAACCTGGTATAAGTATGTAGATGATATTTTTGCTATTGTTCCAAAAAAACTTTCAGAAGATGCTTTGAAATTATTAAATTTACAAAAAAGATCTATTAAATTCACAATAGAAAAAGAAGAAAATGGCCAATTACCTTACCTAGACATCAGGATCATCAGAAATAATGCACACAACAAACTAACGTTTGGCATTTACAGAAAACCAACGCACACAGAAAATTATATTAAAAACAATAGCTACAATCCTTACAAGCCACAAACATGCAATTTTAAATAGTATTATAAACAGGTTAGTACATATACCAATGGAGAAAGAGGAATACCATAAAGAATACCAACACATTATCAACATAGCCACTATGAATGGATACCAGAAAAAAACAATAGATAAGAAGATAAAAAGGTTTGAAAGACAGAAATACATCCAACAAATGACTACGTTACTCAGACAACAAAAACCACAAGCATATAGAAAATTCACTTATCACCCTTGGACACATCATAAATTTCAAAGGATTTTCAAAAAATACATCACCACCCTGTGTCCACAGAATAACCACAACATACAGAAACTACTATGCAACAGAACAAAAGATCCTATCCCCAACGATAAATCAGCTGGTATATATCAAATTGATTGTAATGAATGTAACCTGGTATATGTAGGAAGAACAAAAAGAAATCTTGAAATAAGACTTAAAGAGCATATGAGATGCATTTACCAAAAGCAGCCAGATAAATCAGCAGTAGCACATCATTTCTGGTCTTCAAACCGTGATATCACTCCAAACATAAAACTCTTAAAACCGATCAACAGCAGTAATGAATTGGACATCTGGGAAAAAATACATATTGTCAAAAACAGGAATCACCTAATGAATTTCGAACTGCCGCCACCCAACAGCCTTTGGAGGTTCATCAGCCCAGCACCAGAGAACACCACTAACCACACACATCCCCCAGACGATGACCGGCAAAATCAGATGAGGACATGCTAACGATGGGAACAAACCGTCTCCCGAAACGCGTTCAAGTAAGAATATCATAGTGATGTAGTGTAACAACCCTCAACTCTCTTTATTTTAAATTATGACACATCACTGTTACTAGCTTCTAAATCTTCAAAATTAGACAACAAATAAAACCTGTAGGACAAATAGAAATAAATAATTACATAACATTAAACAACATTTCAAAATACAGCAGAGACTTGATGAAGAAGATAAATTAAAAGATAAAGATTATAAGAATATTAAAGATAGAGTTGGTATACTAAAAGTGCCAAGGAAGACTGCAGTGGCCTTATTTAGGATGGCAACTGGCCATGATTGCCTCGCAGAACACCTCTACAAGATAGGATGCCTACCTACACCCAAGTGCACTGTCTGTGAAGATGATGTCATCCTGAACAAACAACATCTCACCAAATGCAAAGGCCTTAAAAGTGATAACTTACAGACTTTATATTGGGAAGGCAGAGGGAAAATGATGCAGATCAATTAATTCCTAGTGCCATTGGTGGTGAACAACAACAACAGCCTTATTGTTCTGTTTTATGTAATAATTAATTTTAATTTACTATATATTGGTCATGCATTCACATAAATATTACTTATTATTTTGTACTGCCTTGAACAGCACTATACACAATAGTTCCTCTGCGGAAATCTGACTTTGAAAAACACAGTGTGGTAACCAAAGAGTTGATATTGCTGGCTATGTTTACTAATGATGAACACACTGTATCCACAAGTGTTATTGTGCAGATTTAAGTGATTTCTGATACTTAATTTTCAATAATTCTCTAAAACAAAACAAAAAATTATTGATACAAGATGCAGCCTTTACTAAAATATATGAGCTAACAGAATACACTAAAACCTTGTTAATGTGATTGAAAATGAATGTGGGTTGTCCAAGGTAGCAAAATCCCAGGAATAAAGAATAAAGATGATTTCATGTCTAAGAGCAGTTGAATCTTATTTTGCCACATGTTCAGTTGCAGTTTGAAATGCTGCTTCACTAACATAAAATTGGCTTTAGCACATGTGAAGCAATCTGTTAAGTGGTTCCAGATTCCATGTAGCAGTAGCACCATTTTGAAGAAGTTGTGTAACAAAAGAGATTGTTTGCTGAATGGCATTCTCCACTTTATTTAATTGAACTGAAGATTGAATCAAGAGTTAAATAGAGAAACTAAGGTTGCAGACAAAAGGGACAATGTGTGTTGTAAACCATTTTGGCATTTACATAGAAAATTCTTGACACCTTGTTCAGAATAATTAAATGAGCCTCACAGCACAGAGGAATCCAAAACTAAGCATTCAACGGTGTGCTTTTGTAAGTGTTAGCTGGTGAAATAACTTTATTACAATAACCAGCCTGAAACAAGGACCCTCTTACGCAGGTGCTTGTTTTGAACATGAGTCTAGGAGAAAAATATATGGAATGACAAAGTTCATGATTAACAAGCAGCTCACTAGAGCCTGGTGAGAGACTTGCTGAAGTAGCATATTGAGTTTGTATGAGTAGCTCTCATTATGATAAAAATTACTCAGTTGTCTGTTCTAATAAATACCACAAATGATGACTAAATTTCCTTATAGTTGCTTTTGAAATCCTGAAATCTATCCCTTCATATGATTTCATATCTTTTAAGAAGTAGAGATCCAGATGAGGAGCTTTTTACAGCTCCACTGCACTGAAGCCACAGTTTGACATAAACAGATACAATGAAAAGTGAGACAACTCTCAATGGATAGTTCAAGTTGTGATCTTAGCAGAAACGTTTTTGAGTAATAAACTGCTCTTGCCTGATGCATTGCCCCTGGAGGGTATATTTTCAGTTTTTTTCCAAAATCTCCTCCCAAAAATATTACACAGATCTGTATGAGTTTGCGGCAATCACCTCTAACTGTTGGTTTATCTAATTCACTTTCATAAAAGTTTAACATCTCTTTAATTTCTGACTCATTAAAAAGCAATTTCATAATCTTTTTACCACTGTGAAAATTACTGGCATTGATACTTTTCCAGTTTTCTCTCAAGTGCCTTAAAACTAGTATGTCAGGACTACTTGTTGCGTCATGTACTTTACATTCAAATACACTTTTTAAAATAAGTTCACATATGTGATGACGGCATGGGAAAAACAACTCCCTGTCCAATTTGTGTTCAAGTAAGATACATGCCCCATTTAAGATGGCCGGTGTTTGAGGCAGTTGTGTCGCTGCAGAGAATTTGTACATTGTCTTCAGTACTCCAATACATTAATGCATTCCAAAATAGCATTCGCTTGCTCTTTACCAGAACCACTCTGTAATTTTGGAATGCCAATGAGCTGTCCACTGTCCCTAAATGTTGCAATGATTGGAAGTCTCTTGTTCTTTTGTGTCACTGACATTTAATGCTGGCAACAGTTTACCATTGCAATGAACAATAAGAGCTGCACGGATATCATTCTTGAAAGCTGATTTTATCGTTTCAGACCATTCTCTTCTGTCCAAGTCTATGAAGAGAAGAGTTATTGATACAGAGCTCTTCAGTATTGTGACCTAGTGCTTCTGCTGTTGCCTGAAGAATCTGTAACACTCAGCTGGCATCTGTCCAAGGCAGCCCCTAATTTTTCAGTAATAAAATCTTTGTTACCTCGCCTTGTAGCATTCTCCAATGAACCACTCTCAGAAGTCTGTTCTGAAAACTCACCATCACCAACATCAATTTCATCTGAACTTGAAAATGCCTTATCTGATTCTTCAGATGAAGAAAAAGGAGGTACAGCAGAAGATGTAGAAGTAAATGCTGGGCACTTCTGTTTCCCTTGCCTTTTCTCTTCTTCCAATTTTCTTTGCCTTTTGATTTCTTCTTTATCCGCAAATTTTCGGTCTACTCTTGCAAGGTAGCCTTTACGCCCTGGCTCTGTCAAAGTAAAACTATATCTGTCTTTTTTGTAGAGCATTGGCATGTGCGATATCAAAGAAATTGTTCAAATTATTTATAAACTTCTCTTGATGGAGCTTAAAAACATGTTGACACTTTTTTGGTTTTATGGGAGGGGGGGACAATTTTGGAATGCAAGTTAGTAAGTTTTGTTAACAATTCTTACTTTCTCCCAAAATAAAATACACTTGCGAACCACAAGATTAGCACTTTCACTAACAGTTAATTTTACTTCCCGTATGTTGTAAAATAAAACTTCCAGCACTTGTCTATTTGATGGTAATTTGTGTTCAGTTATTTGGTGTTTTATACTCCTATTAAAAAAACACGTTCCTTGTCACTGTATAATTGAATGTGACATCTTAGAGTAGTGACTGAAAATACGTGCAACACAATTGGTAACAAATAAACCATTGACTGTACTGCACGTGCATGTACTGATAAGCTTGGGTGACGTCAGCGCAACATCTGTGAAAGATCATGTTCCTCATGGGAGTTCATGCTCAAGTGCCTGGCATGGGCTTACTTAAAAAATATTGAAGTCAAAAAAATAAGGAATACCCTTATCATTCATGTCTTTTTTACATTCTATTCTCATTATTCTGGTTCCCATTCCCAATTTATTATAAACCAGCCTTTACAGACTTTGCTGTATTGGAATTGCCATTAGTGGAGGCCTATGCACATTATTTAATAAAGGAATGTGTTCAGGAACTATTATACATTTTCCATATTTCTGCACCAGATAGTTTCACTTTTCTTTAGAGAGCTGAATATTTCTCTATATTATTTTAAGGTGGGTAATAGACAAAAATGTACTTTAGAATAGGCAGAATTCCAAGGTATTTGGGTTTTGTAGCAGTATAGTTTTAGACTTTTCAAAACTATATTGAGATCTACTTTACCATGCTGCATGTATTTAATTTTCCACCACTACCTAACAGAGTCATCTGAATGCGATACTGGCTGCATTAATTTCTCAAAAAATATGAATTGCTTATACAGTTAATATATAAGGTTCCCTGTTTTGAGAGGTGCTTATCAAAACAAATAAGAAAATTCATTTCATTGGAACCTCTGTCTTCCAAGAAAACACACTTTATTGAGATTGTCAATTAAACCAGCAGAAATTTACTGGCCAGCTACAGAGAATCAAAGACAAATATTTTCTGTTCAGATCATATCATTGAAATCAATAAACAACACTCAAATGAACCTGGGGTCCATTTTGAGTTACCCTCCAAACATCATCTCAGGATAAGAGTACTAGCTTTCTTTGCCTAAAGTTGTAGTTTTAACATGTCTACACCAGGGACGGCGAACCCTAGGTTTGCAGGTCAAGTAATGACCATAAGACATTTTGATGCTACAAATGTGTCTTACTGAGGAAGAGTATATAATATATATATATAATTTGCCAGAGCTAAGTCATTGAACTTTTTCCCAAAATTGTGCCTGTCTTTTAATTTTGAGTTAACTTTATTATACCCAAGTCATCATATATATATACACATCACTTACAGAATATTTACTAAATACATAGCTGCATAGGGTTAATTTTATCTTATTAATATAACCTCAAAATTTGCATTATTGTACTTAGGTTAATTTAAAATAATGTAATGTGATCATAGAACTATTTTAATAATGCATAATTAATGTATAGTTATAAAGCATAACATATGTAATGTTTGAATTACAAAACTGTCATTGATGTAGCAGTTATTAACGTTTAAATAAGATCAGGAATGGGAAGCCAATGACCAACCTGTCATACCTTAGCTTCCCTTCCTGACACTTCTATTAGCATGGTCATTGCTTGCTAGATACAAATACTATACAGTACTACTATAGGAAACTCGGCCTAAAAAGTGTACAAGGGAGCACTAGCGCTCCTAGTGCAGCGGTCTGTACTTGTATCGGCTGTGTAGAGAATTAGCCGCTCAGATTCGCTTTTATTGAGTTTTAAACAGTGACTACCTCTAGGTCATGTGTGAGGTATTTTGTTGCCAGAAGTATAGCTGGCAAAGAAATGCTTCTTTGTTTCACTGATTCAGCTTCACTGTTCTCGAGCAATCTATTTGAACTACATCAAATGTAGTTGAGAACTATAATTTTTTAGGTGAAAGAGAATATCTTAATACATAATAATTATTAATGGGAAACAGCACTTCACAATTGTCAAAATTACAAATTTACTTTATGCAGGGAAATTAATTCTGAGTAATTTGTGACCTGTTAATACAATCATTACATTATGTTGTAAAACACTTAGTCATTTGATATTTGTGGCTGAACGTTTTTGCTTTGCAGCTTCATTAAATAAGCCCCAGTGTTTTTCAGATGGTTATTATTACTGTTTGAAATAACTACACACAGTCGCACACAAAAACAAATCAGTGGTGCATCACAAACTTAAATTAATGCATGTGTCTGGACAATACCTGAAAAGTGGTATACCTTTAAGGTAGCTATTAAAAACAAGCACTATGAAGTTCTTCATGTTGAATTAGGAATGAGCCACACTCTTTTTACACAAAACCTTCACTTACTAAGTTAATAAAACTGGAGGTTTTTGAGGGCATTCATCCTCATCAGCAGCAGTTTGGTAACTGAAGCATGTTCCTCTTCCTTCTCTCTTGGGTGGGTTGGATCCTACTGGTGGAGGAACAAAGCTGTAACAACTTACTCATTGGTGGGATTTTCTTCATTCTTGACAATGAATATTTTCTTCCAAATATGTCAGTTCTAGTGAAGAGGAAACTGCTTTTAACAATTTTATGGTTTGACCAATGTTGTTCTCAGACCAAAAGTTGTGTGTTACAGCAGATTAGTCTGTTTTGTATTTCTCTGGTGTTCTTTCAATCTGATGCTCAAATTTCTCTTGCTTTTGCCTATGCAAAATGTTTCACAATCTTCACAGTTGATGTGGTAGATTTCTAGTGGAATTTAGGTAGCTCACTGATCACACGATTGTGAACCCACAGAATAGCTTTCAGTGCACATATTGAGAAAATGTATAGGCAAGTAAAGGTGCATCCCAAGTATCAATCTTTATGATGGTGAGACTTATGCTCTTATGACTGTCACAGCTTCAGCAGCATATCTGGCCACAAGATGTCTTCAGCACTTGCACAAAATGAAGTACACTTCCTTAGAGCTGTATCCGTACTAAAACATGACTTTTATGTAGGTACGGACTTCTCTGGAGGAAGCTCTACAGTTGCACACAGATTTGCAAAATCTCTTCCAATGTAGTAGATTCCATTTGCGGAAATGGTGCACAAACAATTCAGTACTTCTGGAATCAATCCCAGAAGACTTGAGAGAAGCAAACCACTCTCAAATCAGCTGCTGTATAGACTCACATCCAACTGAAATTGAAAATGAAATCTATACAAAGCGAATGGTGCCATCCATAATAGCTTCAATATTCATGTCGTCCTCCGTGATCTAGTGGTACCATGCTAGCCTCTAGTTCCCGAGGTTGTGGGTTCAAATCTGGCAGAGGGTGATGGATTTTTTTTGGGGGCATAAAAATTTAGCATGGCTTCCTTCGGAAGGGAAGTGGTGGTCCTGTGTCATAGATTTATGACACATAAGAGAACTTCAAGCCTGATATAGAGGCCTCTCAGCAAACATGTGCAGCCTTTCATACTTAATATAGAATGGATGCTAAGAATCATAGCAGTTAAAGAGTGTCCATGAATAAAGCTCAATTTAATTTTTTCTATATTCGATCCACTTGATTAGTCCTTGATTATTCTTTTCAAGATCTTCATGCAACACTTTTGGCAAGAAGGAATGGGCTGGAATGATTGATTGTCAGAAAGCCTTACCAGCAGATCCCCTTGCTAAACAAATTCAGAGTGCCACAATATATTCTTTGTGAAGAGAGCACCGTGTTGATTGAAATACATGGCTTCTCAAACTGCCTATGGGGCTTTTCATCTATGTAAGATCTACGAATCACAAGGGCAAGGTACTTGCACGTGAAGAGTGTCAAGTGTTGATTCCTTGTCTCGAGCTGTGCGGTGCTCTACTGCTTGCACGTCTTATCAAGAAAATACTTAGTATTCTACACTTCACTGTTACCAGAATACAGCTCTCGACTGCTTCAGAGATTGTACTGGCATGTCCTATAAAGTGGAAAACATTTGTGGCGGATAGTTTCAGAAATATAGGAAATGGTTCCAATAGTCCATTGCGGATAACCCGCAGACCTTTGTCTTAAGGTATGCAACCAATATTACTCTGCAACTGGACCCATTATATTGGCCAACTAAAACAACTACCAATAACTCTACCAACATCCCAGAACAAAAGATCATGATGTTATTTTATGTCACCCAATCTGATGATTCATTTCTGAATACTTTTTCATTGACTCTGCCTCTAAGGACAATCAGCTCTTGTCGCAGATTCATCTCCAACTGCAAGAAAGGCTGCAATAATTGAGATGATTGCCACGGCCCTAGGAGCTCAACAAATGTCTTGAAGTTGTATATTCCAGCTGCTACCATAGGGAGGTAGAATATGTTAATGCAAAAAGGGATATACACACTACCAGCTATTTAAGGAGTTTGAGGTACTAGACCAAAATGTCATCTTTGCATTGGAGGATGAATGCAAAATGTATCTGTACCATTCGAAGCTAACTACCAACTCAGATTGTGCCCTCAGCATCACTTCACCAAATTTATTATCTTAAATGAGCACCATGCAGGACCTCAACTGCTTAAGCATCGCTTAGTTAAAGATACTGGATCCCAAGGATTTGCCAGACTGTGAAAAACCATTCATTCATATCTAATTTGCTTCAAGCTGAGAGCAATACCTAGAAATCAGAAAATGGGAAATGTCCCGCAGACCATTCTTTAATACAGGGGTGGACTATGCTGGCCCCTTCTTTGCTACTCAAAGGAGTAAACAAACAAAATATATACTGTATAGCAGTCTTCATTTACCTCGTAATCAGAGCTGTCCATCTTGAAGTTGTATTCGGCCTATCCACACTTCAGCACTTCGCTGTTTTGCAGCATACCTAGGTTATCCTACAGCAACAGTGGAACCAATTTTATTAGTGCTGCAAGAGAGCCTAGGGAGCTTCAGAAGTTCTTGAATGACAACAAAGAAATGTTTTAGAGACTGCATCAAGGCAAGAAATCAACTGGCACTTTATCCCCCCATCAGCATCACACTTTGGAGGAGCCTGGTTAGCAATGGTAAAGAGCTTCAAATATCATCTGTGAAGAACCATGAGCAACACAATTTGCCTTTGAGGAATTAACAACGCTATCCTCTAAATAGAAGCTTGTCTAAATTCTCTCTCAAGACTCAGTAATGATCCTTCTGATTCATCCTATCTAAAACCTCATTTCCTTGTTGGTGAACCCCTCACAGCCATTCTCTGAATCGCCTGTTGCGATTGCATCATATTCAAAAAATGATGCAGGACTTTTGGCAGCGTTGCTACAAGGAGTACCTAAACACACATCCAAATCTCTGCTCTGGCGATATTGTGTTCATAAAGGACAACCTATGCAGTGGTGAAAGGGAGTGATAGAAATCTGGCGAGAGTAGCCAGTATTAGAACTGGCTCAGGAAATTGTGTGTTCTTCCTAAAGATTGCATGTTAAATATGTAAAACTACATTGTACTGCATAATGACATTCAGAATTGTGTTTATGTATGAAAAGCAAACTTTTGTTTTCCTTTCTCTCAACTTTTCATATATTTTCTTAATCAGAAGGCAATGCCTTCTGGTGGGGTGGCATGCTAGAGAAATGTTGCTCACACTAGAGATATTTCATTGTTCATTTCTTGTATATTGGCTACATGTTAAATGAAGAATCAAACATATCATAAGATGGCGAAACATGTGAGTTGTTTTTATCATATGCATTTAAAACAACCTACAACATGGCCTGTTTTGGAGAAGAAAAAAAGCTAGCAGCCTCTTCTTACCAGCACTGCAAATTAATCAGACTTTTGTAGCCTTAGATTCTGTTCGAAAAACCCATTGAGCTGATTGACTTTTCTTTTCAGGATCATAACAATAAATCCAATATTCATCACCGGTAAAGATATTCCAAACCAAATTTGAAGTGCCGCCTTGAAATTTTTCCAGAATTTTTGTGCACCAATCAATATGCTTTCGGGATTCTGTTTGTGTGGAATCCATTGACAAAGTTTTCTCATGTCAAACTGTTGATGTAAAATGTTTTGGACTTGACTCATACCAATTCCTAATGTCACCCAAATAAATTCATCAGATGTCCGTCAATCTTCTTCAAGCATTGTTCCAACAACAGCAATATTTTCCTCCATATCAGCAGTTCTTGGGCATCCTTGACATAATTTATCACTAAAAAAAAATCTCTCTTGAATTCTTTGTGTCAATTATAAATTGTTGCCTTAAATGGGGTGTCAAATGCATTTCTAAGCTGATCTTCAAATTGTGTAGGCATTAATGACAATTTAAAATGGTTAAAATGTCAAATCCAGAAATATTCTGTAGTCAAATTAATTTTTGGGTGAACACAAAATCTTCAAATGGTGATAATTAACAAACTATTACAGCAAATCAAACAAACCACACAGTAATCAACTTACAAAACATTAGAAAGTAGCTGTCAAATATAAAGAAATTTAATTTAGTTTTAGAAACATGGCATTCTAAAAATTTTGAGTATTTCCCTCGTATTATATTTTTTCTTTCCTCTTTTCCCCTTCACATTCTAAAATGAATATGAAATGAAGGCCTAACAGCACTTCATTCAGAAACTGGCAGATTGACAAATAGCTCAGTAAAGTAAAAAGAAATCTTGGTCTTATGTTTTAAGCATAGTTTGAAGAGTAGAGACATTTAATTTCATTTTTTCTAAGCTTTGATAGATTCTTTGGATCATAATCAGTTTTTCTCATAAATACATCTTGGCAACTCTTGATATTCATATTTAGGTGCAAAACAGTTATGTTAAAATTAGATTTATTCAGCAGCATTATAAACATAATGATCGTACATAACTCGTACATAACTCATAATTATTGCAGTTCTGTTCTCAAAGTAGTCCTAAATGAAGGATGATATAAACAATTATATTGTATGGCCTGTAAAGGTTAATTCAATCCACACATGCAATGTAAAGGTTGCATCCGTGTTTGTGTCCTCCATTGAAAAGGAAATACATAAATTGACATATTTATCCTCCTTTTATAGCAATCATGATTTGTATCACAGCAATATTTCCATTTAGTTAAATCAGCTGAAGCGCATTCTCTGTACCACTGCACTGCTGGCCATTCCCATGTTAAATCGTCCAAGTTTCCTGTATTGGTACTGTATGGTAGGTATTTGATAGAAGCTGGTGCAGCAGCTTCAAAAATGGCAGTGAAACAGGTTCCTGCATAACGCCAACTGTTCCTAATAGAGATACTGAACATGCTAAGGAATTGCAATGTGTTCAGTGATGTCTGTAAACTTCTGCAGACAGCTTAGCAATGAAGTCTTGTTGACTTCTTTAAAATATTGTTTATATATTGCATGTTTATGATGCTCTATAACGATTACAAAACACTTTCATTGGTTCTAGATTCATATTATATAAAAAATAAATTGTTGAAGCTTCTGTGGTTGAAGTGTTGCATACATACAAGGATCCTTCCCAAACACCTTGACCTTTTTCTTCTGCTATACTGTCTCAATATTATACATATGTATATCACAAATCATTGAAATGACAGGAAATGCATTGTTTGGGTTTTCCATTGAGCATTACAAGCAAAACTTTTCAGTTAATAGTGTATTTATTGTGTGGGTGTGAGTCTCTCTTTCTCTCTCTGAAATGAAATGTGCAATATGATACTGTAATTATTGGCAGGAAGGTATAAAGAAATAATTGCAATAAATAATTTCTGTATATTAAATCAATGTATAAACCTAAGTTGAAGGATTTGTCTGGAGAAAAAGGTCATTAGCAAATCATTTCATTAATAACAGCTAAGTAGCGAACGCATTAGCATCAAAATTCCTGGAATGCGGTTAGAGGCCGAGTTCACTATCTTTGCAAAGTCACATAGGCAGGAATTCTATAAATTAGAAAGTGAATGAATAAGTGTCAGATATGCATATGTCGAGTTTTAGGATTGGATACATAATTAGGAATGTTATGGGCGGAGCTTAAGTTAAGAAAAGAGCATGCACTCTAAATCAGACTTACATGACCTACTTACTACCTCATGTGATGATATTTAGTTTTATTAAGTTGTGATGCGTTTGAGTCAGAAAGATTTAGCGATTATTGCAAGAGATCTTTGCAAATAACATTTCTGCAACTTATGTCAACTGATGCTTTACTTCATTGTTGTTATAGAAACAATGTAATTCTTTAATTCAACAGTCGGTGACTGTTTTTAAACAGCATATTTGAGTTAACATTAAAATTTATCAGCTACGTAAACTGGTGTTAGCCTTTCACATTACCCTGAGACAAAAAACTCACTGTAGCAACAGACACAGAGTGAGCTGGGAGATGATGACATTGTAGAACTCTACAATAAAGCAGGTAACATTATGTAAATTGATGCAGCTTAGAGAAACAGCACAAAAATTTGGAGCAAAGGGTATGGCACCCAGCATGAGGCTTGGAATTGAGGACCACACTGGAACTCAAATCCAGTAAAGAACAGCTTGAGAAGGAAAGAAGACGATCTACAACAGTGATAGGCGATCAAAAATAAGACAAGGTGCTAGGTGTACAATATTGATTAGAGTTGACTTATGTAGATGTTGTTAAGGAGTAGAAGAATGTTAGGTAAAAATAATTTAGTGGAAACAAACTATTGAAGCTCAGGAAGGAGAAAGTAGTAGTGGTGGTGGTGGTGGCGGCGGCGGCGGTGGTGGCGGCGGTAGAAGACAAGAAATTTACAAAATAGAGTAACAAAAATGGAAAAAAAAAAGGTCAAAATATGCAGAATAGCTCAGAAACAGGAAACAGTAGCATTCAGGAATGGGGGTAAGTAATTTCAGGGCAGATGTTAGAAAGTATGAGGGAGGATAGTCAGAAAAGAATACAAGAACTAGGAAATGGGGCAACAGGAGCTGGGAAATAAGTAACCAGCATGTGGTAGGATTATTCAAGGAGGAAATTAAATAAGTAATGTTAAAAGTGAAGTCAAAGAAAATAAAGAACAGGTTAGGGAAGAAATAGAAAATGTTATAGAACCAGCACAGTGGGAAAACAGGAACAAAAATTGTTTTGATAGCAATCATCAAACTAGAGATTCAGACAATACAAGGTTTGTCCAGTAAGTATTGGGACTGAACTACAAAAATAAGTCCATTGAGATATTAGTACAGCGAGTTAATATCCTTCTAATATGACCCTCTTGTATCAATACACTACTGCACTCTTTGTGCTGGCAACAGCAAGCCTTTTCAGGTTCTCCATTGAGCCATTGACTGTCATCTTCAAACAGGTTCCTTTTGATCCAGCGGAACACAAAGAAGTCTGGGGGAGGCATATTTGGGTGGTTGCCACTTTCCCTTACATGTGACCAGGATCATTGTCATGATGAAGGATCCAGGAATTAGCAATCTGCCATGTTTTCATTGGTTCACGTCAGACATTCGTCTTTGTCTTCCTGCCAGTGTTTGGATTTTTTATGCCATTCAAAAACATGATTTTGGTTATGGCTCTGCTCTTGTTACCGTCATGAATCATATCAAAAGTCTCCACAGCAGATTTTTTCAGTTTATCACAAAATCTGAAGGAACAGTGCTGCTCGATGGTTCGTTGCAGCACATTAAACACACTTTAATTTCAGGTGTAGTCTACACAGTCCAAAGGCTCGGAGGCCTCCCACCATCGACCCGACTAAACAGCCTTCCTCTTTGCATTGGCCGGAAAAGATTAGTCCTGATACTAATTGGACAAATGCTGTAGAGGTACTCAGGTTAATTATATGAATATGGGAATTCAACAGTTTAAAGGGAGGCGTAACTCAAGTAATGAATATTGACACCTGAGATTAACTACAAATTGTAACCTAGATTGCATAGACAAGAGGATAGGAATAGAAGTGGGAGCAATTCACCAACAGAAAAAGATAGGGCAGAAGCAGTTGAAATGTCAAGAAAAATTATAGGAAATAACGAATGAGATGAGTGAAAATAGAAATGTGAATAATAGTTTATCGGGACAGGGTCAATTAGCAGGATACAGGGATGGTCCCAGTCACACATACCTTCAGTAAATGCTGGGAATAAGAATGAGATTTTCGATTGTGTTACGGTTTCCAGAGGGCAAACATTGATGATTAAGAAAGCGAAATTTCAAATAGGCACAAAGAAAATGAAAAGTATTGGATAAACCAAGGATAAAAATAGGAATCAATGGGAAAGAATACAATGCAATAATAGATACTGGTGCAAACAGTACAGTCTGTTCACAAAACCTTTATGAGAAATTGATAAAAACTGTATGAAAATGATGTCATTACCAGTAAGTGGAATATTTTGTTCAGTTGCAGTTTGGAAGAGGAAAGGAGGAGTGAAATTTCAAATGAAGTTATATGTAGAAGTGAATGGAATTGCTTTCGAAATTCTGTTTCTTATAGTACCAAGATTAATAAATAAAGAAATAATAGTAAGATAGAGAAATAATTGAAATAAATAATTTTCACATATTAAATCAATGTATAATGTAATAAATTTAAGTTGAAACATTTGTCCACAGAAAAAGGTCATTAGTGAGTCATGTCATTAGCAACAGCCAAGTAGCAAATGAATTAGCGTCATGATTCCTGAAATGCAGTTAAAGTTTGGGTTCAGTACGTTTGCAAAGTCATGTAGGCAGGAATTCTGTAAATTAGAAAGGGAATAAAATCCTCAGATTCGAGTGTGATACCGCATAGCAACAGTGTTAATGTGCATATATAGAGTTTTAAGATTGGACCGCATAACTAGGAATGTTGGTAGGTGTAGCAATAGTTAGGCAGAGCTTAAGTTAAGAAAACCGTAAATCAGATGCACTTAATCTGACTTACTTACTAAATCATGTGGTATTTAGTTTTATTTCTAAGTTGTGACACGTTTGAGTCAGAAAAATGTAGTGTTTATTGTGAGGGAAGTCAACATTAAAATTTATCAGCTAACTAAACCAAGGTTATTCTTTCACATTACCCTCATGCATACCCTGAGACAAAGAAGTCCTAGCTATACCACAGTAGCAGCTGACAGACTAGACATTGCAGAATGAGCTAGGAGATGACATCGTAGAACTCCACAACAAGCAAGTAACATAAGACATTATCTAAATTGATGCAACTTTGAGAAAGCAGTATCAAAATTAGAAGCAAAGGGCACAGCTTCAAAATTGTCACACTACGAATGGCTTCAATATTTGCATCTTATCCTATAATTAAATAAAATTGGTTTATGCTGTGTAACTTACTGAAACACAAAGCAGAAGAAAGGGTATGGCTTATCATTTAATTTATTTCTAAGAAACAGTGAACATTAGGGGTGTAAACACAAAATTTATTAAATCTTATTTGAGCAATAGACAACAGATGGTTGTTATTGCGGACAAGTGTTCCGAGGTTCAGGATATTAAAAATGGAGTCCCTCAAGGGTCTGTTTTATGGCCTTTTCATTTTCTTTTACTAATCAACGATTTGGCATATAACTTACTGGAAGATCTTATTGTGTATGCCGATGATACAACCTTAAGTACATCTCATTCAGATTGTAACCAGTTAAAATCACTAGAATTAAATAATTTTAATATAGCAAAGAACTGGTTTGCTGCTAATAAGCTAAGGCTAAATGAACAAAAAATGCAGCATTTTACTTTTGGTTTATCGGATATGAGGGTAAATGAATTACCATTTATTAAACTCTTGGGATTTTGCTTAGATTCAAAACCTGGATGGAAAAATCAGGTGGAAAACGTGTGCACTAAATTATCTTGTATTATTTTTCTTTTTAGAAAACTGAAGTCACTTATGTCGCTGGACACTCTCAGACAGATATACAAAATGAAATTGAATTTTATTTATGGACGCTCTTTAACTGCTCTGGTCCTTAGCGTCCCATTCTATATTGGGCATGAAAGATCGGTAATTTTGCTCAGAGGCCTCTTTATCAAGACAGATATACTTCGCACTATTTGAGACGCACATAAACTATGGAATATTTTATGGGGACACTCAATTGAGGTTAATAATATCCTTTTATTACAGAAAAAAATACTCAAAATACTTTTAAATAAAAATACTAGAGAACCTTGTAAACTTTTATTTATCAAGTTGAAGGTCTTAACCATATATAATTTATATATATATATACACAGATCTTTAACTTACTTCAGAATGAACATTCATCAATATCCTCTTCGACTGATCTCCACAAAAATAAACATAAACTTGATTATCCGGGATGCAGACTAGCTCTAAGTGCAAATAGCTGTTTTTATAATGATGATCAATAAGTTACCAGATGCAACAAGAATAGTTCCAATTAATAGACTGAAAGCACATATTCATAATTGGTTAATAAATAGGCCATTTTATTCAATTGGTGAATTTATGGATACTTCTTTTGATGTAATTCTGTAATCTTGTTAATGTATACATGACAATGTCATATATTCTGGTCTAAATTATTATTATTATTATTATTATTATTATTATTATTATTATTATTATTATTATTATTCTGAAATGATGAAAAGAAGGCAATCAGGAATGCTGGAATTGGGCACATAAATGTTCTTTAAGTCGTAAATCAACAGTTAAAGCTGAAGCAAAGTTTATTAAGGAACGTGCTAGTGAACTCAGCATTTTTATGGCATCTTGAGAGATCCAAGGTTTCTATTTTTGACTTATATGCAATGCTAAACAACTTTGAACAAAGTATCAAGTTGATCAACCAGGATGTTTTCAAAGTGAAACCAGGAAACTTTTAGAGGGGTTGGCAACCAGTTTCTTCAAGCAGAAGTAAAAACATTTTCTGATGTAAGTAGGCATCAAAATAAACTCTCAGAACTTTGGAGATCTGATTTCTTAAATCTTGTGTTCACATTGCTGAACAAATCTTTTAATTCTAAGAACATTTTTATAAATGCTGTGAATTAAGGTCTTGCAAAGACACTGTCAACTGCTGCTTCAAGAGTGTAATTACTCAGCATCCAAAATTTTTAAAACTTACTAACAGCTTGCAACTTTCAACCACGACATCATGAAATGTCTACATTCAACAAAAGTAGACAGCAGCAATTCTACAAGCAATATGAACCTTGTTCCAACATGGACAGTGAATGAATATTTGGACAGTACAGTGAGATTCTGACTGACAAAAGACACACTCTAAGGGCAGCGTGCACCATGTTGGAGTAAATTGCTTCAGAAGTAATGTTTACTAAAGAAGTCCGTACTAAGGAAGTAGGTTACTATGGGAGCAATTTACTCCGGAAGTAATGTTGGAGAACTCAATTATAATTTACTCCTAGTTATGACTACAAAAGTAAGAGCTCATTACTCCCAGAGGTACTGTTTTGCTTGCGCAATTTACTTGACGCAATCATGGATAAGGTTATGTGTAATATGAAAAGGCAGGGGAAACATCAGCGAAAGAGATAAATGTTTGTGTTAGAGATAAAGAAAATACATTTAAACAACATGAGTGTAAAAAACGTGTTATAAAGATGCTAGAAGAGAAATGCTGAAAAGTCGTGACAGACGAGTGACAGGAAACGTACTGAAGAGCAGCTTAAAATTCTGGAAACAATGTCTGTAATTTTCATCTTGCATTACAGATCGCTTGCATGTTGTTGGAGAAACACCCTTTCCGATTTCAAAAAAGTTCACCATATTCATGAATGGGCACAAAATAGTAACATGTGTGCAGTCAATTCCACCCACAATGTGTGGGAAATCTGGAAAAGTGAAGAATTGCCTTTTATTTTCTGAACTCATGTACATATGTACCTTGCTCTTACCTCAAAAATACTCTAACAACGCAATGAAATACATGACCAGCAAATCTGTGGTGAATGTTTATTTATAAGATTGCCTGTAATACCGGGATTATGAGAACTTTACTTAACGTGACATGAAATTAAGAAATGCTGTAATGTAACATAAAGGTCTAATTGGCATGCACTTAGATTACTCTTGATTGATAGCCCGGGTCAAATGGACACCAGGATAGCTGTCAACACATTTGTCTTAAGCACAAATCAAAATCACAGACATCTAATACTTTGGATAATGATATAAGATAATACGAAAACTTTCATGAAACATTGAAACCTTAATTCATGAGGGCATAACATCTAATGTGTGCAGGGAGGATTTATTCCTCAAGTTAACAAGTAGCTGAATAAAAATCTTAAGTCTGCACACTTGTGGAGTTTATTGTATGCTTGCAATTGGCAAATAAGGCAATGAGTAAAACATCAAATTATGTTTATAGTATCTGTGTAAAAGTTTAGCTGCGAGATGATGAAGAAGAAGAACCCTGAAATTGCCTCTTTTTAGAGACCTGCACATAGACAAGAATCCTTTGTACCTCTTATCCTGGGCATTAATCAAGTCGAATAGTATGAATAAAATGGACAATGTCCTTGATATCTGCCCTTCTTATAACCTCAGGTTCCAAAAAGAAAGACCATATAGAGTTATGAGGGAGTGTCAAATGAAAACCTTAAAAATGTAATTAAAAATCAACATTTTGCGCCATTATTCTGTAAGTTGACAGTATACTGTTACCAATGATGTAAAGAATCCCTAACAGGTGGCAGAATAGTGCAGACAAGCGAAACACTGGCTGCCGTGCACCAAGGAAGAATGTCATATGTTTTCTGAGCAGTGAAGGTATGAAACTCATTGGCGAATGAACTTCCAGTGTGGTGATGCATGTGTATCACTGCAGCAAATGTAGTAGAAAGTTTGGAAATGGTGTGACTTCTGTGACAAACACTGTGCACCCGGGTCAGGTACTCCACATTGTGACACTAGAATCTACTGTAGCAGTTGTGATGCAAAATCGCCATCTGATGGTGGATGAAATAGCTGCACATCACATGATGTGCTTAAGTTTCGCAAAGTGTCTGCAAGATGGGTGGCACAGCATCTCACTCCAGAACTGAAGGAGGATGCGTGAAAGTTCTGTGAAGAACTTTTGCGGTACTTTGAAGCAGAAGGTGATGGCTTCTTTGTGAGAATCGCTAGAGGAGACAAAACCTTTGTACACTACCACCAACCCGAAACAAAAGAGCAAACAAGGAATGGCATCACCAAAACCCAAGAAGTTCCGGATGCAGCCATCTGCAGGGCTGACTATGTTTTGGGATGAACGAGGCATTGTCTTGGAAGGCTTCATGACTAGTGTAGTAAACACCATCACCAGTGCATCATATTCCGATATATTAAAAAATCATCTTTAGCCTGCAATCAGATCAAATGGATGTGGATTTCTGACTACAGATGTCTTTTTGAACATGTCAACGCTCAGCCTCATACATATTGTGTAACTGTTGCAACCATCAATGACTTTCGCTTCGATACTCTACCACATCTGCCATACTCACCAGACCTCACATTGAGTGATTATCACATGCTTGGACAACTCAAAGAGGCGTTGGGAGGATAGAAATTTTGTTCCGATGAAGAGGTGCATGAGTGGCTGTGCACATCACCAAAACTTTTTTTTTCTTTTTTTCAGAGGACTCTGTGCAATTCCTTGACAGAGGAAGTGTGTTGAATGTCATGGATACTATGTCAAAAATAATACACTGCTGTTCCACTTTTGTTCAATAAATTAAATTAAAAAACATATTTAAGGTTTTCATTTGACTCCCCGTCGTATACAAAGCAAATCCTTTGCATCCACTTGGTGTATGGTGTGAGGTTTCAAAATCCCTCGCATAAAGCGTCTTGAGTAAGTCCTATCATGCACAAAGTGATGTGGCCTGTAAGATAGCCAACAACTCCTCTGAGCTTCATCTAGTTAAATTCAATAGCAACTCACTAAATTTCCTGCCAGATTTGCATCACAGTAGCTTGTTTACTCCAGATCTCAAGATGAACCCTTGCGAAAGCTGGGTTATCTCATACTTGAAACTTCTGGGAGATGCACCACAAAATGGCTCAGAACCAAGAAAATCAAGCCCCAATCCCCTGTTTGCAAGAGTGTCCGCCATCTCATTTCCTCCAATCCAGCATGCCTGGGAACCCAAAGAAGAGTAACTGGACAGAGTCTTTCCAACAACCTTTGGCATTGCCACACCAATCTGGATGTAGTTTTGACCGCTCTTAAGGGCTTTCAAAGCTGTTTTATCTGTGAGGTATTCTTAATGGTCGTTCCCAGGCTCATTTCAGACTTAATACTAGGTTGCGACTACTTAAATATGTGATAATCCATTATTGATTTTAAAGCAAAATATACATAACCAGAAAGAAATAATGCTTTAATCATCATACCTTTTATCTCCACTCCTGAGGAAGTAAATGCTAATAGTTATAATGAAAATAGTGAACTTTTAGATGAGATTTTCTTTGTCAAATATATAGTAGTGAAGGATGTAAGACTGCAGAATTAAATATTAATAAAGATGATGAGTATGTCAACAATGTTATAAAAATGTGCATTACAGTATATAGCATTTATGAGTTAGGGCTCTCAAAACACCAGGTATAATCGTTTACCATTTTTTTTCAAAACCACTCCAATTTCCATAGCTGTCCGTTAATACAAACCTTTATTTTTCTCTCTGCCCCCAAATCAAAATAAACAAACACAACTAATTTAACCCTCCGTCAGTCGCTAGAGGCCTGAGAGACCCCTGGCATTATATAAATGTTATAATTTTCGAACGAAACGCACTTATGCAATTGCCTGACTAGGACATCTAACATTACACCTTGCGCGATTATTTGCTGCAGCGATAACCTTATCTGTTTATTTGTTTGGCTGGAGGAATGAATAATCAGCAGTTATGTGTCGCACAGGTCAACCAGGCCCCGCGCGCCTGCTCTCGTTACATATTGTTGACAGATTTGTTTCTCATTAGTTTTTGTGCAATATTGCTTTACTATTGCAAGGAGCTGTTACTGCTTCGTCATGAATACGAGTAAAAGGTACAATCTACAAAATCCGAATGATTTGGAAGAAGTACATCACCTACTTTGCGATGATGATGCCTTGACAGTGGATGACAACTTATATGAATAAGATGACTCTGATTCAGAAGATAAACTCGATACGAGATCTTTAGATTCAGAAACTGACCATGAAGATGAAGAGGAAGACGATGAAAGCAGCTTGTGTGATAACATGTATTTTATAGGTAACATTATATGCGTATATAGTAATTCTTCTTATTTTTCTTCTTCTTATTATTATTATTGTTATTATTATTGATAATACATTCTGTTGTTATTCACAGGAAGAGATGGAACAAAATGAAAAAAAAACACCTTTGAAAATAACACAGACAAGAGCTCACAATATATTGACAATACTTCCTGGTGCGGTAGGAGCTGCCAAAAATGCGAAAATGGAAATTGATTGTTGGAACCTTTTTGTTACCGAAGATATAGTTGATTTGATTGTTGAAAGCTCAAATACTTACATTAGCAGTGTGCAGCACAAATTTGATGTGAAAGAGACAGCAGACCTACAGATGTAATAGAAATAAAAGCTTTCCTAGGCTTATTGTACCTGGCAGGAATTTTTCGTGGTGGACGCCAGAATATTCACGAGTTTTGGAGAACCGATCTTGGAATTCCTCTATTCCGAATGGCTATGTCAGAAAAACGATTCAGTTTTCTAATACGCTGTATTCGCTTTGATGACAAAAGCTCAAGGCTGGAGCGACGAAGATTGGATAAATTAGCTTTTGTTAGAGAAATGTTTACATTGTTTCTGAACAACTGTCAGAACCATTATTCTCTTGGACAAAATGTCACTGTCGACGAACAGTTGCCGGCATTTCGTGGTCGATGTGCTTTTAGACAATATATACCATCCAAGCCAAACAAGTATGGCATAAAGATATTCTGTTTGAGTGATGCAAAACTGTGTTATACAACTAACATGGAGATTTATTGTGCACAGCAGCCGGACGGACCATATTTGCAAACTAACTCGGCAGAGGCTGTAGTGCTGAGACTAACTGAACCAATCTCTGGCACTGGACGAAACGTTACTGCAGATAATTGGTTTACCAGTGTATCGCTGGTGAATGAGTTGCGCAAAAGACAACTTTCTTTCGTCGGTACAGTGCGAAAGAACAAAAAAGAGTTACCCACTAATTTCACTTCTCCAAAAGATCGCAGACAGTACCAAAGCATATTTGGCTTCACAAAAAATGAAACACTTGTTTCATATGTTCCAAAAAAGGGTAAAACAGTAGTTTTGCTCTCAAGTCTACAGGTTTCCATCCACACAGTTATCAGAAGGTGCTGAGAAAAAGCCTGAAATAATCCTGCATTACGACACTAAATGTGGAGTTGATGCAGTAGATAAATTGTGTGTTACATACAATGTAGCCAGAACAACGAGAAGGTGGACCGTGGTAATTTTTGACCATATCTTGAACATTGCAGGTATTAATTCTAGGGTTATCTTCCTTGGAAACCAAAATAAATATTCCACAAGGCAGGAGTATTTGAAATCACTATCTTTAGCTTTACTGTTGCAACAGCTACAAAGGACAGCAACAGCATCAAATCTATCCGATGATTTGAAAGGCCTTCTGACAAAATATAAACCTGAAGAATCCGGCGTAGATGAATTGTCAAATACACCACTATGCACATTGAAAAGGAAACGATGTGAACCCAACAACAAAGACAAAATGAACTGCAAAACTAAATATGCATGTGGGAAATGCAACATCCCCCTGTATTTGAGCAAACATGCTAAAATTATTTGCGATAGTTGCTTAGTCGGGGAAAACACGGGTGAAATAGTAGATGATTCTGAGTAACTGAACATTTGAAATTACAAGTTGTATGTATACCTGGAAATGGCAATGTATTTCTTTATACTTACCGTAATACAATTTATAACGTATATGTACTCATATTTTAGCTTGTATTTTTATGTTGTAAGATAATACCTATTAATGAAAGCCTTGTACGCTTAATCTAAATAAAGGTAAAAACAGGAAAAAAAGAAAATAAATGAAAGAAAACAAAAATACAACAATAACAACAAAAATATAGCGCAGATCTACTAGGCCCCGCGCGACTAACGGCGTTCTACCAAAGCGCGCACCTGGGGGTTAATCATAGTTCCTTTACATTTCCTCTACAAACAGTTGTTGCTTTATTACCATTTAGCATTAAATGCTACAGCGAATTCACTGACAATTCTGTTTTTGCTCACAGAAAAGATGTAATATCAAAGAAAGTTGTTTCAGCCACAGTAAATCTGAATGCAAATTTTGAAAGCTTGCGTTTTTTATGTATTGAATTCATTGCATTTATAAGTCTATATCTCACACTTCAAAATTTGCTAAGATTTGAACAAAGTTATATAAAGAGGTTTTTTCAGGAGACCAAGAAATGCATGAGAGAAGGAACTAATTAAGAGCTCTCCATAGCATTTACAGCATGCTAATTTACACTTGCAAAACTGTTTGAGCTAAAAGTGAAACAGCTGCGAATTAATTTAAAAATTCCCATTTTAAGATTTTAATGAAGCTTGCATTACTGCTGAAATTCCATAAAGCGAGATAATAATGAAAATGAGCATGGTTTCTTGCATAACTTTTTGTTTCTTTGCAATTACACCTCCATACATTTTAGATCTCTTTGTTGCATTTTCATTGAAATCCACCAGCATATGATCTAAGGAAGTGCCTAACAGTGTTTCCTTTTAAGCTAGAGCATAAGGAGAACCAATATTAACATCATCTAGAATTATCTTTATAAGAATTCCCATATTATTGAGCATAAAAAATGTTGCATATTGTGTACAGTGTGTATAGAAAAAACACTGACAATTAGTATGTTTGGCAGGACATCAGAGTGAACATTTTTCAATAGGGAACCCATGTCTGGAAATACATGGTGTGGATGCTATGGGGCATCAAAGTTTCATTGTAATGTTGTTGGTTTCCTACTGTATTTATGCAACCCTTTCACCTTCAGCATAAGGTGGATGGATAAACTTTGCCTTAACTTTCCTGCACAAGCATATATCCGCCCATAGTCCAAGGTTCACACCCTAATGGAGTAATTTGTGTTGTGTATCAGTATAGCAATGCTGTTGATAGTATTATGACTTGTAACAGTACACAAATATCGAAATGACCAATATGCTACTTGCATATGACCGATTTGATGGCATTGGCAGAACTGCTGCACAATTGTATGTAGAAAGGTTTCCCAACAGGCATATCTGCATCATATCGCAGCAATTGTTAGAAGACTAAGAGAAACCAGGAAGATGCTTGTAGGTACCAATGTTCTACCATCGCACTGTGGGCCAGATATCAAATCTGGAGGGAAAAAATGTTGAAATTGTAAGTTTATCGAAATACTTCCAGTTTGAGTGTACTTACCTAACACATGTGTAGGTTTGTCAGTCTCTGTTTATTTTCATTACAACCTTCATATGGGGAGATAAAAACATCTGTCAAGCTACGAGTGAGTGAGACATTCAGCTTATTTCTTTTCCGGTGCATCAGCGTAGATTCTCTTAGCAATTACTCGATACAGAAGAAGCCTATTCTCTTCATCCTGATATCAAATTGTGGCAATGGGTAAGTGTTATTACTTTTGATATTTAGAATTACTGCATCACAACTCTTTCATGTATTATAAGAGGTTTATTACAACCTATGCAAAAGTAATTGCGACTTTAATTTTTATTAAAATTCAGTAGAGTTTTAAAAAGAATAGTTCATACCTGACTCTTCTTTCTGCTGCTATCTTGTGGCCCTAAGTTTATACTTTTATCTGCATTTGTTAGACACTGTGCATATTTATGCCTTTTTCAGAAATAAATACATTTTTTTTGTACAGACGTCATACCCAAGAAGTGGTGCAGGCGCTTGGTTGTCAGGAGATGAAAGCTCTATCAAGAAGTATTGTCCATTAAACCTGGCTAAACTATTAGTACAAAAACAATCTATAAAAGTGTTCTAACGACTTATCCTTAGAATTAAAAAAAACTAAGTGTTTTCAAGTGTAAATTTGACAAAAGATTTGACAATACAACAGAACAAAAAAACAAGATTTCTAGCAAACTGAAGGTTTGTTTTAGCGGAGAAGTCATGTTGTGTGATAGAGTTAGGGAATCCCCATTTACAGAACCTGGAGCTTCAAAACTAGGAAGACCAAAAAAACAAGAAGGAAGGAAGGAAGACTGAGTCGAGTTCACTCATTTCTTGAAGAAAACAAGCACAAAGAACTTATATTAGCAGCAGAGAAGTTCCAGAAAAAGAGATGCTGCAGGAATACTGAGAGAAGCATCGCCGAGGAGAGCTACAAAATACAAAAAAGCATTCAGATCACCCATAGCTGCACCAATGCAATACAGTGCAGAAGAAGCCTTGCGACTTTATCAAGATAAATGGTTTATCAAAAATACAATATTTTAATATTTTTTACTCAGTGTTGAGCTTTTACAATTCATTTGGGATAATCAGTGTCGAGCCCTGGCGCCTTTGCTGATCATACTCAAGCTTATAATATTTAACAATCATTAGCATTTGGTTTGCTTTTTGCTAACAGACTGTCATTGTTGGCCTTAGCATCTTGCTACTTATGGTACTGTTGAATATATTCCCGAGGTCACGGGTTCAAACCCAGGAGGGCAGTGGATTTTTTTGAGGTGTAAAAATCCTTTGTTTGTCTTCCTTTGGAAGGGAAGTAAAGCTGGTGGTCCTGTGTCAAAGATTTGTGGCATGTAAAAGAACCTCAAGCCTGATAAAGAGGCCTCTGAACAAAATTACTGGTCTTTCACGCCCAATATAGAATGGGGTGCTAAGGAGCGTCCATAAATAAAACTTAGTTTTATTTTCACAGTCACATAGAAGTTGCATCACTTTACTATTGGGTCGTTTAAGGTCACCTAATTTCAAAAATGTCAAAAACTTGTCTGAGAAGGCTCTGAATTCCTGTCATTTAACAACTTCTTGCAAATTTCACAAGTGTTTTTCTTAGCAATGCTGATATTGTATTTCCTCAAGTATTAAACAATATATTTCTATCAAATGTAGGCAATGTTGGTTCCAAATCACAAAATACCAAAGTTTGAAATCCAGATGCAGGAAGTTTGCTATCGGAAGCTTAAGCTTGAAAAACTTGGTATTTTATGTGGCAATAGCTTACAATGTAGTGCCAGCAGGTGTGGAGGAGTAAGAAGGCGAATATATCTTGCATATAGTATTTTCAGCAATATATGGCATGTGATCAATTAAAAGTAAATTATGACATATTAGGATATTCTATTCACATCAAAGATGAACTTAGGAAGCGGTTATCAGTTTCAGTGCTTATAAACTTTGTAGAGCAGAGGCACAAGGTCCTGCTTTTCCTCTAATTTGAAAATACCTATTGGATAATTTATGCTACTAGAATGCATTCGATGGTATGTTTGAAGGACAGCATTATGAAGGCATGTAAGTGCATTGCTGGTTGCAACATGCCTTTTGGATAATTTATGCTACTACAATGCATTAGGTGGTATGTTTGAAGGACACCATTATGAAGGCATGTAAGTGCATTGCTGGTTGCAACATGCCTATTGGATAATTTATGCTACTACAATGCATTAGGTGGTATGTTTGAAGGACAGCATTCTGAAGGCATGTATGTGCATTGCTGCTTGCAACATGCACAAATAAAGCCAATTGGATAATTTATGCTACTACAATGCATTAGGTGGTATGTTTGAAGGACAGCATTCTGAAGGCATGTATGTGCATTGCTGGTTGCAACATGCACATATAACGCCTATTGGAAAATTTATGCTACTACAATGCATTAGGTGGTATGTTTGAAGGACAGCATTATGAACGCATGTAAGTGCATTGCTGGTTGCAACATGCCTATTGGATAATTTATGCTACTACAATGCATTAGGTGGTATGTTTGAAGGACAGCATTCTGAAGGCATGTATGTGCATTGCTGGTTGCAACATGCACATATAACGCCTATTGGATAATTTATGCTACTACAATGCATTAGGTGGTATGTTTGAAGGACAGCGTTATGAAGTGCATTGCTGGTTGCAACATGCACATACAATGCCTATTGGATAATTTATGCTACTGCACTGCATTAGGTGGTATGTTTCAAGGACAGCGTTATGAAGTGCATTGCTGGTTGCAACATGCACATATAATGCGTATTGGATAATTTATGCTACTACAATGCATAAAGTGGTATGTTTGACGGACAGCGTTATGAAGTGCATTGCTGGTTGCAACATGCACATATAACACCTATTGGATAATTTATGCTACTACAATGCATTAGGTGGTATGTTTGAAGGACAGCATTATGAAGGCATGTATGTGCATTGCTGGTTGAAACATGCACATATATCGCCTATTGGATAATTTATGCTACTAGAATGCATTAGGTGGTATGTTTGAAGGAAAGCATTATGAAGGCATGTAAGTGCATTGCTGGTTTCAACATGCACATATAATGCCTATTGGATAATTTATGCTACTGCAATGCATATGTGGTATGTTTGAAGGACAGCGTTATGAAGTGCATTGCAGGTTGCAACATGCACATATAATGCCTATTGGATAATTTATGCTACTACAATGCATTAGTAGATGGTATGTTTGAAGGACAGCGTTATGAAGTGCATTGCTGGTTGCAACATGCACATATAATGCCTATTGGATAATTTATGCTACTACAATGCATTAGTAGATTGTATGTTTGAAGGACAGCGTTATGAAGTGCATTGCTGGTTGCAACATGCACATATAATGCCTATTGGATAATTTATGCTACTACAATGCATTAGGTGGTATGTTTGACGGACAGCATTATGAAGGCATGTAAGTGCACTGCTGGTTACAACATGCACATATAATGCGTATTGGATAATTTATGCTACTACAATGCATTAGGTGGTATGTTTGAAGGACAGCATTATGAAGGCATGTAAGTGCACTGCTGGTTGCAACATGCACATATAATGTGTATTGGATAATTTATGCTACTACAATGCATAAGGTGGTATGTTTGAAGGATAGCATTATGAAATGCATTGCTGCTTGCAACATGCACATATAACGCCTATTGGATAATTTAGGCTACTGTAATGCATTACGTGGTATGTTTGAAGGACAGCGTTATAAAGTGCATTGCTGGTTGCAACATGCACATATAATGCCTATTGGATAATTTATGCTACTAGAATGCATTAGGTGGTATGTTTGAAGGACAGCATTATGAAGGCATGTAACGGCATTGCTGGTTTCAACATGCACATATAACGCCTATTGCATAATTTATGCTACTACAATGCATTAGGTGGTATGTTTGAAGGACAGCATTATGAAGGCATGTATGTGCATTGCTGGTTGCAACATGCACATATATTGCCTATTGGATAATTTATGCTACTAGAATGCATTAGGTGGTATGTTTGAAGGAAAGCATTATGAAGGCATGTAAGTGCATTGCTGGTTTCAACATGCACATATAATGCCTATTGGATAATTTATGCTACTGCAATGCATATGTGGTATGTTTGAAGGACAGCGTTATGAAGTGCATTGCAGGTTGCAACATGTACATATAATGCCTATTGGATAATTTATGCTACTACAATGCATTAGTAGATGGTATGTTTGAAGGACAGCGTTATGAAGTGCATTGCTGGTTGCAACATGCACATATAATGCCTATTGGATAATTTATGCTACTACAATGCATTAGTAGATGGTATGTTTGAAGGACAGCGTTATGAAGTGCATTGCTGATTGCAACATGCACATATAATGCCTATTGGATAATTTATGCTACTACAATGCATTAGTAGATGGTATGTTTGAAGGACAGCGTTATGAAGTGTATTGCTGGTTGCAACATGCACATATAATGCCTATTGGAGAATTTATGCTACTACAATGCATTAGTAGATGGTATGTTTGAAGGACAGCATTATGAAGTGCATTGCTGGTTGCAACATGCACATATAATGCCTATTGGATAATTTATGCTACTGCAATGCATTAGGAGGTATGTTTGACGGACAGCATTATGAAGGCATTTAAGTGCACTGCTGGTTACAACATGCACATATAACGCCTATTGGATAATTTAGGCTACTGCAATGCATTACGTGGTATGTTTGAAGGACAGCGTTATAAAGTGCATTGCTGGTTGCAACATGCACATATAATGCCTATTGGATAATTTATGCTACTACAATGCATTAGGTGGTATGTTTGAAGGACAGCATTATGAAGGCATGTAACGGCATTGCTGGTTTCAACATGCACATATAACGCCTGTTGGATAATTTATGCTACTACAGTGCATTAGGTAGTATGTTTGAAGGACAGCATTAATAAGGCATGTAAGTGCATTGCTGGTTGCAACATGCACATATAACGCCTATTGCATAATTTATGCTACTACAATACATTAGGTGGTATGTTTGACGCACAGCTTTACGAAGGCATGTAAGTGCATTGCTGGTTGCAACATGCACATATAACGCCTATTGGATAATTTATGCTACTGCAATGCATTGGGTGGTATGTTTGAAGGACAGCATTATGAAGTGCATTGCTGGCTGCAACATGCACATATAATGCCCACTGGATAATTTATGCTACTGCAGGGCATTAGTAGATGGTATGTTTGAAGGGCAGCGTTATGAAGTGCATTGCTGTTTGCAACATGCACAAATAACGCCTATTGGATAATTTATGCTACTGCACTGCATTAGGTGGTATGTTTGAAGGACAGCGTTATGAAGTGCATTGCTGGTTGCAACATGCATATATAATGCGTATTGGATAATTTATGCTACTACAATGCATTAGGTGGTATGTTTGAAGGACAGCATTATGAAATGCATTGCTGGTTGCAACATGCACATATTATGCGTATTGGATAATTTATGCTGCTACAATGCATTAGGTGGTATGTTTGAAAGACAGCATTATGAAGGTATGTATGTACATTTCTGGTTGCAACATGCACATATAATGCCTATTGGATAATTTATGCTGCTACAATGCCTTAGGTGGTATGTTTGACGGACAGCATTATGAAGGCATGTATGTGCATTGCTGGTTGCAACATGCACATATAATGCGTATTGGATAATTTATGCTACTAGAATGCATTAGATGGTATGTTTGAAGGACAGCATTATGAAGACATGTAAGTGCATTGCTGGTTGCAACATGCCTATTGGATAATTTATGCTACTACAATGCATTAGGTGGTATGTTTGAAGGACAGCATTATGAAGGCATGTAAGTGCATTGCTGGTTGCAACATGCCTATTGGATAATTTATGCTACTACAATGCATTAGGTGGTATGTTTGAAGGACAGCATTCTGAAGCCATGTATGTGCATTGCTGGTTGCAACATGCACATATAACGCCTATTGGAAAATTTATGCTACTACAATGCATTAGGTGGTATGTTTGAAGGACAGCATTATGAAGCCATGTAAGTGCATTGCTGGTTGCAACATGCCTATTGGATAATTTATGCTACTACAATGCATTAGGTGGTATGTTTGAAGGACAGCATTCTGAAGGCATGTAAGTGCAGTGCTGGTTGCAACATGCCTATTGGATAATTTATGCTACTACAATGTATTAGGTGGTATGTTTGAAGGACAGCGTTATGAAGTGCATTGCTGGTTGCAACATGCACATACAATGCCTATTGGATAATTTGTGCTACTGCACTGCATTAGGTGTTATGTTTGAAGGACTGCGTTAGGAAGATCATTGCTGGTTGCAACATGCACATATAATGCGTATTGGATAATTTATTCTACTACAATGCATTAGGTGGTATGTTTGACGGACAGCGTTATGAAGTGCATTGCTGGTTGCAAAATGCACATATAACGCCTATTGGATAATTTATGCTACTACAATGCATTAGGTGGTATGTTTGAAGGACAGCATTATGAAGGCATGTAAGTGCATTGCTGGTTTCAACATGCACATATAATGCCTATTGGATAATTTATGCTACTGCAATGCATATGTGGTATGTTTGAAGGACAGCGTTATGAAGTGCATTGCAGGTTGCAACATGCACATATAATGCCTATTGGATAATTTATGCTACTACAATGCATTAGTAGATGGTATGTTTGAAGGACAGCGTTATGAAGTGCATTGCTGGTTGCAACTAGCACATATAATGCCTATTGGAAAATTTATGCTACTACAATGCATTAGTAGATGGTATGTTTGAAGGACAGCGTTATGAAGTGTATTGCTGGTTGCAACATGCACATATAATGCCTATTGGAGAATTTATGCTACTACAATGCATTAGTAGATGGTATGTTTGAAGGACAGCGTTATGAAGTGCATTGCTGGTTGCAACATGCACATATAATGCCTATTGGATAATTTATGCTACTACAATGCATTAGTAGATGTATGTGTGAAGGACACCGTTATGAAGTGCATTGCTGGTTGCAACATGCACATATAATGCCTATTGTATAATTTATGCTACTGCAATGCATTAGGTGGTATGTTTGAAGGACAGCATTATGAAGGCATGTAAGTGCACTGCTGGTTGCAACATGCACATATAATGCGTATTGGATAATTTATGCTACTACAATGCATTAGGTGGTATGTCTGACGGACAGCATTATGAAGGCATGTAAGTGAACTGCTGGTTACAACATGCACATATAATGCATATTGGATAATTTATGCTACTACAATGCATTAGGTGGTATGTATGAAGGACAGCATTATGAAGGCATGTAAGTGCACTGCTGGTTGCAACATGCACATATAATGTGTATTGGATAATTTATGCTACTACAATGCATTAGGTGGTATGTTTGAAGGATAGCATTATGAAATGCATTGCTGCTTGCAACATACACATATAACGCCTATTGGATAATTTAGGCTACTGCAATGCATTACGTGGTATGTTTGAAGGACAGCGTTATAAAGTGCATTGCTGGTTGCAACATGCACATATAATGCCTATTGGATAATTTATGCTACTGCAATGCATTAGGTGGTATGTTTGAAGGACAGCATTATGAAGGCATGTAACGGCATTGCTGGTTTCAACATGCACATATAACGCCTGTTGGATAATTTATGCTACTACAGTGCATTAGGTGGTATGTTTGAAGGACAGCATTAATAAGGCATGTAAGTGCATTGCTGGTTGCAACATGCACATATAACGCCTATTGCATAATTTATGCTTCTACAATGCATTAGGTGGTATGTTTGAAGGACAGCATTATGAAGGCATGTATGTGCATTGCTGGTTGCAACATGCACATATATCGCCTATTGGATAATTTATGCTACTAGAATGCATTAAGTGTATGTTTGAAGGAAAGCATTATGAAGGCATGTAAGTGCATTGCTGGTTTCAACATGCACATATAATGCCTATTGGATAATTTATGCTACTGCAATGCATATGTGGTATGTTTGATGGACAGCGTTATGAAGTGCATTGCAATTTGCAACATGCACATATAATGCCTATTGGATAATTTATGCTACTACAATGCATTAGTAGATGGTATGTTTGAAGGACAGCGTTATGAAGTGCATTGCTGGTTGCAACATACACATATAATGCCTATTGGATAATTTATGCTACTACAATGCATTAGTAGATGGTATGTTTGAAGGACAGCGTTATGAAGTGCATTGCTGGTTGCAACATGCACATATAATGCCTATTGGATAATTTATGCTACTACAATGCATTAGTAGATGGTATGTTTGAAGGACAGCATTATGAAGTGTATTGCTGGTTGCAACATGCACATATAATGCCTATTGGAGAATTTATGCTACTACAATGCATTAGTAGATGGTATGTTTGAAGGACAGCGTTATGAAGTGCATTGCTGGTTGCAACATGCACATATAATGCCTATTGGATAATTTATGCTACTACAATGCATTAGTAGATGTATGTGTGAAGGACACCGTTATGAAGTGCATTGCTGGTTGCAACATGCACATATAATGCCTATTGGATAATTTATGCTACTGCAATGCATTAGGTGGTATGTTTGAAGGACAGCATTATGAAGGCATGTAAGTGCACTGCTGGTTGCAACATGCACATATAATGTGTATTGGATAATTTATGCTACTACAATGCATTAGGTGGTATGTTTGACGGACAGCATTATGAAGGCATGTAAGTGCACTGCTGGTTACAACATGCACATATAATGCGTATTGGATAATTTATGCTACTACAATGCATTAGGTGGTGTGTTTGAAGGACAGCATTATGAAGGCATGTAAGTGCACTGCTGGTTGCAACATGCACATATAATGTGTATTGGATAATTTATGCTACTACAATGCATTAGGTGGTATGTTTGAAGGATAGCATTATGAAATGCATTGCTGCTTGCAGCATGCACATATAACGCCTATTGGATAATTTAGGCTACTGCAATGCATTACGTGGTATGTTTGAAGGACAGCGTTATAAAGTGCATTGCTGGTTGCAACATGCACATATAATGCCTATTGGATAATTTATGCTACTACAATGCATTAGGTGGTATGTTTGAAGGACAGCATTATGAAGGCATGTAACGGCATTGCTGGTTTCAACATGCACATATAACGCCTGTTGGATAATTTATGCTACTACAGTGCATTAGGTGGTATGTTTGAAGGACAGCATTAATAAGGCATGTAAGTGCATTGCTGGTTGCAACATGCACATATAAAGCCTATTGCATAATTTATGCTACTACAATGCATTAGGTGGTATGTTTGAAGGACAGCATTATGAAGGCATGTAAGTGCATTGCTGGTTGCAACATGCACATATAACGCCTATTGGATAATTTATGCTACTGCAATGCATTGGGTGGTATGTTTGAAGGACAGCATTATGAAGTGCATTGCTGGCTGCAACATGCACATATAATGCCTACTGGATAATTTATGCTACTGCACTGCATTAGGTGGTATGTTTGAAGGACAGCGTTATGAAGTGCATTGCTGGTTGCAACATGCACATATAATGCGTATTGGATAATTTATGCTACTACAATGCATTAGGTGGTATGTTTGAAGGTCAGCATTATGAAGTGCATTGCTGGTTGCAACATGCACATATTATGCGTATTGGATAATTTATGCTGCTACAATGCATTAGGTGGTATGTTTGAAGGACAGCATTATGAAGGTATGTAAGTACATTGCTGGTTGCAACATGCACATATAATGCCTATTGGATAATTTATGCTGCTACAATGCATTAGGTGGTATGTTTGACGGACAGCATTATGAAGGCATGTATGTGCATTGCTGGTTGCAACATGCACATATAATGCGTATTGGATAATTTATGCTACTACAATGCATTAGGTGGTATGTTTGAAGGACACCATTATGAAGGTATGTATGTACATTGCTGGTTGCAACATGTACATATAATGCCTATTGGATAATTTATGCTGCTGCAATGCATTAGTTGATGGTATGTTTGAAGGACAGCGTTATGAAGTGCATTGCTGGTTGCAACATGCACATATAACGCCTATTGGATAATTTATGCTACTGCAATGCATTAGGTGGTATGTTTGAAGGACAGCATTATGAAGGCATGTAAGTGCATTGCTGGTTGCAACATGCACATGTAACGTCTATTGGATAATTTAGGCTACTGCAATGCATTAGGTGGTATGTTTGAAGGACAGCATTATGAAGGCATGTAAGTGCATTGCTTTGAAATTTTGAAACTCGAGCCACTTTGAAATATACTGATGCTTATGATAAAATGGGAAAAAACTATATCCTTGGTGAGGAAGACATTTATGTAACAAGGAGAGAGAAATTCACCTCCTTTTGTTAATTCAAGTGTTGTGAATTTTCCAAGGAACTGCAGTATGCTGGGTTCGAAAAGCTACTGCATATCAATACAGTACAAACAGATGACAATAGACAATAGATAAAAAAAATATCTTGAAGAAAAGCATGGGGAAGAACAATATTACTCACTGAAATTCATGTGAATGTGGTGATTTCCTTTCTTCCATTCTTGTAGAAAAAAGTATAAACCGAAGCAGTTTTGCCACCACAACAAAAGAAAATATAAGCAGCATGGCTCCCATATACCTGGTAAACAAAATGTTTTCCAACCCAGCTGCTAGATAGTTTTTCTCTCTCCAACAGCAATGTATTTTCAGAAATTTCTCATATTATTTTCATAAATAATTTTATGATACTTTTATCACCAGAATCTCACTAGAGGTTTTGATTTGTTTAGAGGAAATCAAAACCCAAATGGGATTTAATTACTATCTCATAATTAAACGAAAGTTAATAAAATGTACAAGAAATAAATACAATAAAATATTAACTTACTAAACTAATTGATCCAACTGCTTCCTATACTGTTGTTGTTTCTCTTTGTGTTGTTTGGAATATTGTTTTGGTGTGGTTAACTCTGAATATCTATGCGGAAAACAAACAATCGTAAACAAATTAATAGATGCTAGAGAAGTGGTAAAAACAGGCAAATGCTAGGGAGGTGATAAAAATGTGGGATAAACAGCCATGATTGGTTGAAACTTATTTCGTAGCATCTTATTGCTCAAAAGCAGTATGACATACAAGAGTATAATAGTCGTGGAAAATATCTAATGGCATCCACTTAGGAACAGCCCATTGAAAACCTTTCGAATGAATACACATTCTATTTCTGTACACTGAGTCACTTAGCAACATTAACTTCACTTACTTAAAATTTGGTATTGAAAATCCACGTGTTGCTGAACCTCATATAATTAGCACTTCTGGAACCTTGTAGGCTTTTACTAATTAATTTGGAAGTTAGAAGAGTAAAGTAAAATAATAACTTGAAAGATTGTTGTGTTGGTTAATTAGACTAACTTCACTTAAAATTTTATTTTGGAACATGTTTCCAATGCAGTTGCTTCCATCGTCAACCTTAGTCCAACCAAAACCAAATTTTAAGTAAGTGAAGTTAGTATCCTAACTGACTCAAAATCTATGTAGCTTGTCTATTTATAACTGAAAAAACAAATCTTAGTTAAGGTGTTCGAGGTATTCAGGAAACTGATAATGTATGTCAAACATTCACACATTAATTTGTCATTTATGTTACAGAACCACCCTGCGTGTAACCAAGTCAAGCCAGCTGGAAAGTACTAATGAGACTGGCAAACAGATTAACTTTCTTGGAAGAGAAGAAAAGGATTTTGAATTTTCTCATTTATCACATCTTAAAATAATATTTGCTGAAAGCAGTGGCCGCTCTGCAAAGAATGAAAATGAGTGCGATTTGGAGGCAGTAAAAAACTGGCTACAGGAATTGGCCTAGCCTTACATTCTTAGACGTAATTTATTTTCCAGTTCATTTATGGCAAAAGTATTTTCAATCTTATGTACTGGAATTTCTTGCAGATTAACTTTGGCTTTCTTAATATGCTGCTAATTTTAATATGGAAAATTGTATGTTTCTTTTACTTACTGTTGTGAAAGTAATCCAAGTTCATTGAATGACTAAGGTTTCTAAATAAAATTATTTGGTTTATAATATGAAATTCTGTTCATCTCACTGATGTGTATACGAAATGGGGAACACAAAAATCTTTTGAGAACATAAGTAAAAGTGTCTCATTTCATTACTTTAAGTTGTTGCTTTTGCATTCCATAACTTAAAGCAGCTTTACCAGGAGAATGAAAGGCAGATGTGTCTTATCTGTCTATACCTCTTTGTTTTCCCTGACTGCACTTTTGGAAGTAATTTGAAAAAGGTAATCTTGTGATTTCTAAAAATAAAAATTAGTACTTGTAATCATAATGTGGTTTTGCTTTGTTCATTTTTTCCTTTCCATAGTTTCTTCTTCTAGTGTTATTGTATTCAGTAGCATCAACTTAGTGACCCAAAGAGTACAGTTTCAAAAAAGTCTGGAAACTGAGAATACTCTTCAAGAGATTATAATCTAAAAGCATAATAAGTGGGATAGCACTGCACAAGTATTTTATGTCAGTTCATAGAATATATATTTTATTCTTTAATGACTATTATAGCAAAAAAATACAAATGCAAGCTCATTTCATCCAACATACACATAATTTCTAATCTCCCCCTACAGAAGGAAGTTTCTGCTTTGGCATTTTACACTATCACAACCTACATTACAGTGCAGAATTCAGAGAAAAGCTAAATTTTAAAAAGAACAAAAAATTGAGAGGGAGGCTTTTGAGTGTTATATTTTTCTCTCATATAAGGAAAAGTCATTAAGGACAAATTCCAGATACTGATAGGGGTTGATACTGAGGTAAAGGCACAATTCCAATGTGGTCCACATTCCTACTTGGACCTCAATATTCAGTCACAGTAATGTATTATGCTACAGTTTTCATAATTCCTACAGGAGTTGTGCTCATTTTCAGGCTGGAAAAAAAAAATTGATTCTATTGAGATTTGAGAGCATTATAAAAGAGCAAAATCATGCAGAATGCCCAAAGAAACATATGCCCATTACTGCTTCATAGAAATTCGATGGTGTTATTACTTAAAAGTATACCTTTTTATAACTACTTCCAGTTGATCATATCCATATGAAATTCTTTCACTTGGTTAAAATAAGAGTAATATACATTTCTGTAAATAGGAGGTTGAAACAACTTTTAGCTGCTTAAAAACCTTATTGATGTATGCTCTCAAGGAGAAACAAAACAGTGGTTGCTTAAAATTTAAAAATGCAGTACTTGAAATATAGGAAATTAAAGGAACTACAGTTTAATGCTACTGCATTTTTTTATTTGTCATAAATCGTACATTCATCAGACCTGCTTTTCCCTTATGTGATTGATTTATAGCTTTCATGGTTTTCTTTATATGAAATTCAATGAGTGAAAAATTCTTTGATGCCCATTTGCAAAAACTTCCTCTGAGGTACAGGGGAGAGTAATATTAATTTGTGTCCTTGCACAGTGCTGTCATCTGTTTACAGACATAAGGCTACTTGAATCATATAGTGTTTTAGTACTCCTGTGAGTTGCATTTGGGGTAGTATACAGTGTGTATACAGCAAACTGTTCATACTGAAACATGAGAAGTTAAAGCAATTATTATTAAAGTGACATAACAACCTAGCCAAGGTCCTCTGACCCGTGCTGCATATTGTACAAGAGTATCTATTTATTTGCTTAAAAGTATCTGACACCAGGTAAAAGACTGAAGAAGCTTCATATCTTTTGCATGCATCTGGGAAACATTGACGAAGACCAAGTGATTGAAATGCCACCATGTGTGATTTTGACGTATGGAACTATCTAGGAGTTCTATACTGCAAAAAAAGTATTACCTACATGCCAAAAACTACTACCAGCAATAAGAGAAAAAAATATTTGTTCCATAGTTTGCTGAGAAATTGTAAAAACTTGTGTATAACAGAATTTTCAATGGAAGAAGTACAGAAGTAAATGAAAAGTTTTCATCCAGAGACATATTGTATTTTGATATTCTCAATACTTTAGTAAAATCAAAGAGCTTCTTAATGAGGGAAAGCCAATAATTTATCTGGATGAAATACGGGTAAATAGCAACTTTACTTTTAGAGATGTTGGCAGACTGATAATGGTATTGATGGAAATGCTGGTAACAGATTAATAATAATTTCTGCAGTTTCCCAAGCAAGGTTTTTGAAAGAAGCACAATTGGTTTACAAAACCGCATCTGTAGTATTTGATTATCTTGGACAAGTAAACACTGCTAATTTTGAAAAAAGAAAGTACCACAAAATGCTATGTTCGGTGTATGATGTTTCAATCATTGTCACTGTCTCATGGCTTAGAGAACTAGCCAGACAGGACTTGAAGTTGTGACAATTCAGGACTGGGAACTTTACTGTAGAGGAAGTAGATAGTATTGTGTTAGATATGATAGAACAAGTATAGTTGAATCTTAATAATGACACAAGTGAAGAGAAATCCAGTGAAAGGAAGAGGACTCCTTCAATTCTGAATTTGTTGAACTCCTATAAGGCAGTGCCATTTTTGTATCTGATTTTGGTGTTTGGTAGAACCATTACTTTTCAATATATTTAAAATTTACTGTACAGTTGTGAACATGTGTTTCCTCCTTGACATATCCTGCACTGATGTACTCCTCAAATGTAATCTGCTCTCTAGCACATTTTCCAACAGAACAGTTTAACAGGCATATTTCTCTCATGGCTTTTCACCTGGTTGGAAATCATGGATTTTATTTTTTATGTCATATTAGAAGAGAACCATATTTGAGAAAATATCATTGTCTATTAGATCACAAAATCTGTTCTGGCTTCAGCATATTAACTCCCATCTTTTCCAAGGTCTTCCCACAACTGTTATTGCTTTAGGCCTACATTACAGAATTCATTTTGGATATGTGCGTTGCTCCATTTCCACCTGTTAGGAGGAAAGAAAAAGTGACAACTTTTATTTGAAGGGTTATTATTGCCAGGCATACAAATGATATCTGACTGAAACCTTAAATTATTGTTTGTAGAGGAACCTAACACAGAGCAGATGATTAAAATTCACTTGAAATTAATGCTTCAAACTTGAACATTTGTTATTGTGCTTTATTTACCAATTTTCTTTAAAATGTTTTGTAGGCCTTTTTGCACAGCTGAGAATTTCATCATGGCCTATGAGCTATACAATAAGAAAAAATTAATGGCCTGGTTCTAATACCACAAGTGACTTTGACAAGTATAGGATTAAGGTATATACTGAAGCAAAATTTTGCTCCGTTATACTGTGACGTAAGTCCGGTGACGATGCCATCAGCGCCTTCACCAGACGTAGCTCAGGATGCCCTCAAGAGGATTGCAGGTTGCGGTAGGTGGAAGGGTTTTCTTATTCCTTTAATTCGTATGTTTCAAGAAGAAAGAATTAAGTAGCTGGTGGATTTACCTGCGTGGCAGAGGAGGTCCGGCGGTCCATCTTCGGTCCTAGCGCCTACTCGAGATTGCAAATTGACACTAAATAAATTTAATGAACTGACCAGCAGAGTGTCCAGATAGGCATGTGGTTGATCATGAGAGTGCCGTTAGAAATCCCCAAGTTTAAGTACCTGACCAAATACTGATAAGTATATACTAGTAACTGACGCAAGCGTGTCAGCAGATATTACGTAACTCACCCACGTGTCGAACATGAAGTGATCTTTTATCCTAAATCGCGTGTAACTCTGCTAACTTCAAAATCCGGGAAATGACGCGCAAGAAATCCAGAGCCAATTTCCCAAAGTTACTTGTTTGTCCTGAATATCTGAAATTTTCTAAAGTCATGTTTATCACAATCTGTTAAAGTAAATTTATAACCACCACAATCTCCGCCGCGCCAGGAAAACCCACCTGTCCACAGCTGTGATAAAACCTACTAAGAAAGAAAGGGAAAAAAAGTAAGGGTGCCTAATGGGGGAGAAGAAAAAATTAACAATACCTAAGTATAGTGGCATTACATTTTATAGGCCGGGCAAGAACAGCGACGGGAGGGGGCAGAAGAATGGCTATCGACAGAGGAAAACACACATGAACACAGTAGTACTTGCAATGGTAAAGTGAGGACAATTCAGGCGCTGCTACGGCAAGCATATGTCCTGAGGAGCACACCTAAACCTGGCAACACCGTATATGAGCAAGGGTGAGGCTAGGTTTGTAGCTTCTGCTGCAGTCACTGTCCATCTATGATTTTCTCACAAAAGCAATAAATAAGTCCTTCGTGAAGACACTGGATACAACATAAGATAAATGTAAAGTTTCTGAGATTACACCTCATACTTAACAGGCGAGTAAAAAAAAAAAAAAAATAGGCGTAATCATTGAAGCGGCTGTGCAGGCAGGAAGACTAGATGAGGTAGACCTGATAAGTCTGATCAGATGGTACGGGCCTAACCTCACCACAGAGAGGCCCACACTCCATCGACGACGGCCACTGGGCGCGCACATACCATCGCGCCCAATAATGTCCAAGAGGGAAGGCAGTCCTCTCGGCGCATGACCGAAGGCAAAAACATTGCCGAAGTGGCTTCCGGGTGTGTCCTCGATAAAAGCTCACTATTGGCAGCGTGCACCACGTTGGAGTAAATTGCTTCGAAAGTAACGTTTACTAAGGAAGTAAGTTACTACGGGAACAATTTACTCCTGAAGTAACGTTGAAGAGCTCGATTACATTTTACTAAAAAGTTACGACTACGGAAGTAAGAGCTCATTACTCCCGGAGGTATTGTTTTTCTTGCACGATCATGGATAAGGTTATGTGCGATAGGAAAAAGCTGTGGAAACGTCAATGAAAGAGATAAATGTTTGTTGATAGAGATAAAGAAACTGCATTTAAACAATATGAGTGTAAAAAAAACGTTATAAAGATGCTGAAAAATCGTTTCGGACAAGTTTAATTCCTCGAGCGACGGGAAACTTACTGAAGAGCAGCTTAAAATTCTGGAAACAATGTTTCTAATCTTCATTTTACAACGCAGATCACTTGCGTGTTGATGAAGAAATACCTCTTCCGATTTCGGGAAACTTCACCGTACTCACGGTCGGGCACAAAATAGTAACTTGCGTGCAGTCATTTCCACCCACAATGTGTGGGAAATCTGCAAAAGTGAAGAATTGCCTTTTATTTTTTGAACACACATGTATATTTATATGTGTAGATATGTTCCTTACTCTTAACCTCAAAAGTACTCTAACAACGCGGTAAAATACATGACCAGCAGACCATGGTGAATGTTTGATTATAAGGTCGCCTGTAATGCAAGGATTACGATGAACTTAACGCGAGATGAAGTTAAGAAATGCTGTAATGTAAAATGAAAGGTCTAATTGGCATGCACTTAACGTAATGGGAATGACTCTTGATTGATAGCTATTTTATTACTTCGAACTAGTGCTACCCGCCGATTGGTCCTAATTACCATGTGACATCAAACTTGACGTAACCGGAGGGAAACGTTTGATATTGCCAAACTCTTTAAGTTACGTCGCGTAAGTCAAACCTAAATATAATTTAATATCATTTAAACTGCTGTCACATTACGTTAAATTCATTGTAATGCCGGCTTAAGTATCTGAAATGTACCAGTACGAAACACTCGGAGGACGCATAACAATAATTGTAGTTTGGGTTATAGAACTGAATTCCTGTCTAAGCTTTGTTGTAAATGCTCTCCAAGCGGGTTAAAAAGGCGTGTAAAAGATTCTTTCCTAATACTGAAACGTTCGTTGAACACTCTCTCTCTCTCTCTCTCTCTCTCTCTCTCTCTCTCTATGTATAAGTGTCATGTTTTGGCCTACTACTATAGCACTCCCGTTTTCTTCGTCAAAATCATCAACGTAACCTAAGCAATCCCTGTTTTCTTCATCGAGATCATTATTGAAATCTAAGTAATATATGAAGACGTCAAAATATCTTCCTCCAAATACGATACGGCATTCTATTTCAATCGACAGGTTAGTTTCTCCATCCACGTCGCAAAAGTAAATTTTAAAGTATATTTTTGCTCTATTTAATTCCGTAGTAGCATACTGCATGACGGTGCTCTCCGACATTTACTTCTGCGGTAATTTAATCTGAGAGTATCTGAAAGGAGTAAAATGCTTCGGAAGTAGTTTACTCTCGTATGGAAGACGCCGAATGTTGACTTTAATAGTAGACTACTACGAAAGTAGAGCTTAGACGTTGGCTGGTGCACGCCGCCCTATAAGGTGCATTGAGTGGGCGGATCCAGTGTCAGCGAGTACACGTGCGTCATAGGGATGTAGTCCACGACCTAGGGATAGCTCGGGAAAAAACAGATTGGTAAAAGGTAGTAGGAATAAAGGAGGTTGGGACGAGCAGTAGCAAGAGGCTTGGGCCCAACAAAGACAAAATGAATACAAATACAACGCATAAGTAGCAAGGGAACAACTGAGTTGACACCTTAAAACTAATTGAAAAGTCTGGGCGGCCTCCTAGAGCTGAATAGGAACCAGAACCGATAGTAAGAAAAAACAAAATCGTAAAAGCCTGATAGAACAAAAAACAAACCATAAAACGGTAACGCAGATTTTGAAGAGAACAAACAAATGGCAAGAGTCAATCATGCTCTAGTTAACTTAAAGCAATTGTGGCAAAAACGGTTGCTTAGCCATAAGTTGCATGACAAGATACATGGGTTGTGTTTTTCCACTTTGGTAACGAAGCTATTGAGCTGTACAATCAAATTGTGCCAAACAGAAAAAAAATGGAGCCACCAAACAAAGTGTGAATTACAATGCCAGTACATATATTAATAATAAGAGATAGCATCCCAAATTATTACAAATCCATAAGTTGACCTCCATAACAATAAACGTAATTGAGCGTGAGCTGAACATGGCACATCTTTGAGTAATACTTCATGTATAAAACAAAATTATTTAGTAAAACCAGGGCTCACAGGCCCTTACATGGCCACATAACCAACGGGAATCTATCAGATACGCTAGCATATACACTCGCAAACTAAACAACGGCAAAGAGTCAGAATACAATAACACCTCAACATCAGATCAAAAACAAACAAGACCCTGAGGTTTTAACTTGAGTGAACTGAAAACAAGAACAAAGTAGCATCGCTTCTTGAACACTACCAGTAGAGGCGTCATTTCTGGCTACAGGAGGTAAATCCCCCCCCCCACAGTTATGAAAAATAATTAGACTACTGGTTATTATTGCTCTACCAAAAGCAAAACTACGAGAACTGTACTTTTAATATAAATAGTTCACCTTTAAGAAATAAAAGATTACTTTCTCTTAAGCTAAATGTGTTTCTAAAATTCACATGAAAACTTGGACAACTGCTTCAGGCAATCTTGCCCCCCACGCAGAAACTGAAATAACGCTCCTGACTACAAGAATCCGCGTACTCAACATCATCACAAAACTTACTACAATAATAAATACATCACCAGAGACCGTTAGGTTTCTGCGAACAATGTCCAAAATTACAGCTTCTCAATAACGAAATATACACGGGCCGTAAGGCTGTTCAAGCACAAAAAACACAAAAAAAAAATACTGTCAAGAAGAGAAAAGTAATATAAGATGGAGTAATACACAAAATGCATAACCCTAGAAAAGTGACGTGTGTATGAAACACGCAAAACCAACGAAAATAAATTCGAAAAAGTATGGAAAGCGTAACTTATAAAGTGTACCATCTGTATACTTGCTTTCTGTTTTAGCTCTGGTTTTGTTTTGTTTTTGTTAATATTATAATGTTATATAAGGTGTCACGTTCGTAGACTGAGCACATGTTCAGTTCTCAAAGCATTTCGTCAGGGGGCCAACCTCATGTTGCAAGTTTGTTTAGAATGACAAATTCGGATTGGCTTGCTGGATTCTGAAGACGACACCCGTCGCTAGGTTTGAGAAGGGCTTTCGTTCGCTAGGTGCCATAGACTAAATTAAAATGATGTTGCAGGATACTTTTCACTGCTGAAGAATGAACCTTGAGACTTTATTTAGAGAAGAAAACATTATTTTATCTGTAATGCCGACGAGTCTGTTTGTCAAATAAACAACAAACTAAACAAAAAAGTGTTTGCTGAAAAAGGTTCCATTTTCTCCAATAAGGAGAAAAGTTCCGCATCAAATTTCCAATGGACTTCCAAACAAATTCTTGGTAACGACAACAGATGGATCAACAACGATGGCTTCTTGTTTTGGGTGCGTCACTTCCTGGAGCACATCTGCTTCTTGTAGATGGCCATGCATCCCATAAAAGCTTACAAGCTCTAACATTCTGCGAACAAAATGTCATTCATATGGTGTGCTTACCGAATTATACGACTTGGTGACTACACTATTGGAAAGGACATTTTTCAAGCCCCTAAAGTTATATGATAATTATGGCAATAAATTCTTTATAAATACAGAAAGGGGAGAAAAATAAACAAAATCTTGTTCAACAGGAATTTAAAGAAGCTTGCTTAAAAGCAGCAATATCTGCAATTGCTGTAAATGTATTCAGACCTACAGGGAATTATCCTTTGTATCAAGATTTCTTAAAGGAAAACTATTTCTCCCAGATGTAAACAAAAGACATTTTACGAACCCGAAACATCTAATAGTCCCTGCAGATGTTTCTAAATCAAATGAATATGACCCTGCTATTGTAACCACAAATTCTAAAGAAAAAACCGAGTCCGAAAGTGACAGATGTTCACACATTTCTTTTGCATATCCTGCTGTCTTCTCTTATAAAAAGGGATAGGTCAGACCTTCAGCAAGAAAACAAAATGCCGTTCTCTTGATACCCCCGGAGCATATTATTCAAGAAAGAGCTTTGGCCCAAAAACGTAACGAATGGAATGAAACTACCAAGCAGTGGTGCATAAGAAACGTCTTCGTCTTCGATGAAGAAGGGCAGAAGAACAACAAAATGACACAATCTGCTGCTTTTGTAATGTTACGAGCAGTGATCCTCGATTAATTAGGCGACTGGATTCGTGCCAAGGAAAACTAAAATAATTTTATTGTACTACGCAAGATGAATTGGAAAAGAAACGAAATATTTATTATTGGGAAATACGATAACCTGTTAAATTAAACATATACATTATTGATACCAAAGTTCTGTGTATTAATATAGAGGGGATAAATTGGCCCGATTTCCCCTGAACAATGACCCCATTTATCCTTACATAGGAAGGTAAAAAGGGTCAGTGTAGTGCAGTGGCAGCTGGTAATATAGAAAGATGGTGGTGCACAATGTGGTATCAAAGTGGTTAAACATGGTTCTGTTTCAAAATTATGTACTATTTGAGGCAGTACTTTATATCACAACACTGTGAATGCCAGAGTGATTGTAGTGTAAATTAGCATTATTGTATGACAATGATTTGAGATGTTTGTTAATTATAAGCATTGTTAGGAAATAAGTTTACACGGCCTCACTGAAACTGACAATAGGAGTTGATAACAATGAAGCGTGGGGGTGAGTTGTTCATTAATTAGAAGAGGCAAACAAATGACGTCAGAGTAGCGTGCCTTTCTTTAAAAATGGAGGGAATATCTTCCCTAGAGTATATATGTTCGTAATTTTGATTGGATAAAAAAATAGACGCTAATGTTGGCGCGCTTTATTTACCAATAGCAGCTCGGTTATAATGTTTAGGCATATCGGGGTGAGGGAGTATAAATTCTGAAGCCAGAGACAGGTAAAGCCGTATACGCGGCTAGGTACTGTGGCGATTATATTCCGCCCAGGTAAACCTGGGCGACCTGTTCTCGATTGCTGGATTGCTGGTATCGCGCAGTTCAACAGAATCATTCACGAGTTACACGTCGCGCAATTCAACAGAATCATTCACGAGTTACACGTCGCGCAGTTCAACAGAATCATTCACGAGTTACACGTCGCGCAGTTCTACAGAATCATTCACGAGTTACACGTCGCTCAGTTCAACAGATGCATTCACGAAGTACACGTTGCGCAATTCTACAGAATCTCTCGCGTCGTAAAGTTAGTTACAAAAATGTGAAATACGTGAATTAATAATGCGCGGCAATAGTTACATTTGAAAATATAACAGTTTCAGTCGGGCGTGTATCAAGATTAAATATATGAAATTAATTCAGTGTGATGGCAATAAAGGCGTAAAAACAAATTCTTTTATCAGTGTTATCTTTTAGTAACAACTCCTTTTCGTTTACACACCCTGCTCAAGGGATTTGCTCGACTGAGTAATAATAGCTAGCCGGAGGACAAAGAACCCAAAATTCAAAATAATAAAACAATAACAAGCGCTCAGCAAAAAAAGATAACACGTACAATACTGCGACATATTATACGAGTATAAGGATATATATATCACGCTTTTGCTATTTAAATACAGTGCTGTAGGTTAGTAAAACAAAAAATACCTATTGGTAGAGGAAATCCATCCGCCTATCCTTGCTACTTGCAAACTTCTCAATACCCCTGTGATTGAAACCTGGTACATTCACAATGAACTCCCGTTCTATGGAAAGCATAGCTAGAGCTGAAAGTCCTTGAGACATCGTATTTCTTAAGAATGATTTTATACGTTTCTGGAGCAGAAAAACATCTTTCTGCCTCTGATATTGTCAGGGGCATTACGATCAGCAAGATCAATAATTTATAACATTCATCAGCTCTTCCAATAAGATTATTTTGCCGTATGAAGTCTAAGAGACGCAAAGCATAAGACATCCTGAATTGTTCATTCCATAGAGCACTGTTCTTAATTTCTTTGTATCCAGAAATGCGTAACATTCGGTGGAGTACTGAAATAATCTTTCAGGAAAATCGACATAAAAGTCTGAGAATCTGTCTGACTGGAACAAAGATGTAAATTGTCCTCTAAATTGGAAACGTTCCTTCACTTCACAAATTATTATACCGCACACTGCTTTAGTCTCTCTATGTCTGGTAGATATTTCATTTTCTTCATATTTTATCCTTTTCTATTGATGTACTGAAATGTTATGGCATAGAGCATAGACCATCTACTAATTCTCTATTTTTTGTTAGTTTTCCCTCCCTTATTTGCTCTTAAACCCACACTGTAAACTTTGCAATTGGTTATATAGCACATCAACAAGCGGCATTATTTTGTGGAAAATGTCAGCGAAACAACAAAATTAGGACTCTTAAGCATTTCTAAATATCCAGAGGCTTGAACTATGGTGTTGTTGCTGCCTATTTCATCACTGTCTCATACATTCAGTCAATGCTTATCTGTGCTCACTCACTGTATTTACAAATCTAGATTGGAAATTCCATCTATTCCGACTGAATGGTTAAGCGTTTCTTTACGATTTCCCCAAGAACAGCTGTTCTTTACGTTGAATTTGAAAAAAAAAGAACAAATTCCTTGAAAATCTACAAACAATATCTCCTCATTCCTAATTACGGAAGTTGCATGCAGCAGAATGAGATTCAGTTGATGTGCGTGGCACTGCATGCAAGAAGCATTTAGAAATGTTGCTTTAGCAATGGCTTGCACACCATGAGAAGATCCTCTCATAACGTTTGCTCTATCGTATGCCTGTGCTACACAATTATTGTGAATCCCTTCGAGATGGCGATTAATTTCAGTGATAAGGCACGCTGCTAGGGATTTAGCGTCATGATTACGCGGAGTCTGAAAATTAAAAAAAAAAATTAACTGGCTTTCTATTAATTAGGTATCTATAAACAATGGACATTTGAAATCAGCTGTCTCATCTACAATTACAGAAATATAATCTGAATTACTTATTTCCGCAGATATTTCAACAGGGCTTACTTCTAGAACAGACTGCAACAATTAATTTTGTATTGTGTTTGATTTCCCTTTAAACATTGTTGCTTTTTCCAGGTACGATTTGAGGGCGCCGTCCAGTTCAGCACTAATGTTAATTAGGGCTTGAAATAATCCTCGCTTTCAGCATGACCCCTAAGGGCTAGTTCTAGAGCACTACAGAAGCTTATGCAATTTATTGTCACATTTAAAATGAATCTTTTATTGTTACTTTCTGGTTGTGAAGCTCGACTGCTCTTCTGCAGCTTGAATCTAACTGATAGAAGTAATATTTTCCAGAATACTGAGGTGCAGGGCCATTATAATGTGGATGGAAGAATTTTCATGGGTTTTTTTCATCCGATCATGAAGGTGGTTGATATCATTCATGCCCTTCTTAGTCCAGATATCTTCTTTGCTACCTTCGAATAACAAGCAGGGAAAACAAAAAAAAAAGTATTTTCTTCATTGCAGCCACATATCCAGTAATTTTTTCTTATAAATTACACGGTTAAATTTTCTAACAAAATTTCTTGTCTTGGTTTTAATTGCTTGGGAGATATTTAATGAAGGCATAGGCCACCCTAACCTCTTTATTTGTAATGTCTCCTCCAAGCTTAAAGAAGTAAACGTTGTTGAGATCAGTGATGCTACGCCGTTCATATTTAGTTCTCCCCTATTGAAATAAATATCGTAAAATTATCCATTACATTTAATTTAATACTTAAAACATGGCCATGTTGACAACTTAGGCGTACGTACCGAAGACACAGCAGAAAGTAATTTACGTAAAATACGACGCACAGAACAAAAATAGACAATACTCAGCACATACGGAAAGCGGAAACTAAAAAAAGTCCACTCAGACTCGCTTTCATAGGTTGCCAGAAGAGTACAGCACCACCCAGTCTCACTATTGTCGACTACTAGCATAAAAAACTCATGAAAATCGCGTTATTTTATATCAGTGGCGGCCGGTAGTAAAATAAAGGGGTGAAGCGATGGCACGTTGCACAACAAAAATTAATATTATACTTTATTTTAATATTAATAAAAGTATATTACTATTATTATGATTATTATTATTGCTATTACTACTGCTACAACTACTGCTAATACTACTACTACTACTACTACTACTACTACTACTACTACTACTACTGCTGCTGCTGCTGCTGCTGCTGCTGCTGCTACTCCTTTATTTCTTCTACAAAACAATATTAAATACTACCACAATTTAAAATACTTCAATAAAATTATCTAAACTGATCCTATTTCTTGTAAATTAAATCTAACCTCCAGTCCTTCAGGCTGACATATTTATCAATCTTCGTAAAAAGTTTGGCTCTCAATAAGTTTGGAACTTCGGAGAACTGGTGTATTGAAATCCTAGTCAATGAAGAAAGCCGACGATGTGATATTGTACTGCGCGAAAATAATTTCAGGAAAGGGAAACTAGGTTTCACAGATGCACTTGAAGGTAATAGTCAACACCAAACTAAAATTTCAAATCCCCATAGTTTACAGATGAAACTCTCTCTTAATGGCCTCTAAATGGAAGTTCTTGAACGCTTAAGTGTAGCATCTGTATTATCAAACTTAGTAACTATCAAACTACCAAAGAATGTCGAATGGAAGCTATACGAGTTAATCTTTACCCCTACGCGTGGGACAACTCCATCTGTTCCATTATACATGACGCCGTCTACATAGTGATGAATGGGAAAACGGTGCGTCCCATTACCGGAATGGCGTTAAAGGAATGTGACGCGTATAATTTCACGCATGTTACATAGCGATATACTAATGGTTTTTTATTTATCCCCATGTGCGCAACTAGATGCTGCAGGTAATGGCGGCACAAATATTAAATGAATTTGGCCCTTTTCAATGCCACGCGGCAATAAATCCTGTAGTAACCGAAGTAGAAGTGGACGAATACGGATAACCCACCCTGTAAGCCCAGTAAAAGCATCCTGCGGTGAAACGAGGCACCAAATACCAATGCCCCCGGCAGGAATCCCAGGAACAGCAAAAGTTAGCCTGCCTTGCTCGTGCACTCTAGAAATAGGACACGCCGTGTCCATCCTGGAAAAAATGCTATGCACACGAGACACCCATGTAACACCAAAACATTTAATACCCACGGGATGGTCGACTCTGGGAAACTGAAAGTCTATCCCCAAAGGGCACCGAATCAGTATTTACAAATCTTACCCGGTGTCTAAATGCTAATTGGTCGTTAGAAATACCACACTTAAATTTATCTCAGGAAACCACAAACGATAATAGCGCACAGAGCACGACAAGAAGCAACATTAACGTTACCAGTGCTGATGACACTGTATGCTTGGTCAACCCTGTTAACGTTATTAGTAGGTCACATGTTGATAAGACGCCCAGGGTTAATTATAGCTGCAACAATTCCAATCACCATTGCAGATTAAACGATATGAGAAGAGGCAACGGAAATAATCGAAAGAGTTTTGTAATACTATGCATAAAAATAATGGCTGCGTACGATTATAAGGTTTTGAAAAGCAATGCCGTAAATATCCAAATGCAAACAATAACCCCCGGAACCACAAGGATTACAGACAAGAACAAATGGAATTTTGATTCTAACAACGCGAACGGACAGCGCAAGAGGAGGCGAGGAAGCCTAAAGGCGGTCGAAAAAAGTGGAAATATCCTAATTACTTAAATAAACACGAAAATACTCGCTGAAAGCCACGAGGTATAGTAAACTCTTAGATAACACACATACACCGGAACAGTATGGGAAGTAACAAGTAACACTGAACACCCCACACGCGATCTTACACAATTTACGATACATGAAAGCAAAGCGGAAATACCCGCCTGCTAAGAGCAGAATTACACCTGACTATACTTCAAGGATCGGCAGAGAAAAGTGTCAGGAAACAATTAATTAAGCGTGCAGGCTGAACTTTGGCCGAACAGAAGCAGCTCATGCATTAGCTACAACTTAGAGATCAGTGTTTGTAAGGTAAAAATGGGAAAATAAAATTGGTTGTTCACATTTCGATGCACATAAATATATGATTATGTATATGAGTTTATTTTATATATATATATACTCATATCTATTTAATATACTTATATATAACTATGAATAAGCCAAGCATTTATGGCGTATGTGTCACTACATCACACATGAAGTAGGACAACAAATTAATGTATGAGTGATGTACATGTTTTGCAGGAGTGAAACATGCCGAGAAAAGCCGGATAAGGGTAGCAGTCCTTAGGAAAGATAAAGAAAGGTAGCCCGGCGGGAAGGATAAGTACAAAACTGATATGAGGACATGTAAAATTTCTGAAGGTTTTTTTTATGAAATAATCAGTTTGTCCTCGGAAAATTTTATCGTCTCTCACAATGCTCAAAGTTAAAATTAACCAGGGGCTCCCAGCAAATGCTTTAAAGTTGTTTTGTTTCTCACAACAAGTATATACAGGTTATAGATACTATCAAAGTACAATTCAGGGTACTCCGAGTTTGCGATCCCAATAGACAACTGCAGATATAAAATATTGCGAAAACGCCCTTTAAAGAAATCATGTACTATGAACACTAGGAGGAGAAGAGGACGATGGTTCAAAAGCCGAGGCAAGGTGATTTTCCCTTCCTGAGTCTTAAAGGCCAAAAGTAAGCATTAAAAAGAAGAAAGCATAAGTTGTGTTCTCAGAGTCAAGGAGAATTCTCGGTTGAGCCTATATGCACCCCCCGGAATCAACTTCCAATAGATAACAAGCGAGAATCGCCGACCATAGTTATAATATTCCGTTTCTACAGCTAGTGACTCTTTTTCAAACAGTGATATCTAAAACGTGTTTAACATATATCATTACATATATTAAACCTCTGTGCATACCTAGACATCCTTAGGTCTGTGTTCGAATCTTACTACAGACAAAAGTTTAACGTTTTTAATTTCTAATGAAAAAATTGATACTTTGATAGGGTAAAGCATTATTATATCATTATTCCGATTAATGAAAGGCGTTCACGTCTATCCAGAGGTCCGAGTTCGAATCTTACCCTGCGAAACTCTAATGCTTAATAAATATTAAATTATGGAGGCATGCACAGGCAGATTAAAATGTAGTTAACAAATATAATTTAATTTTATATGACATTATGATGTTTTAACGCGTGCTACGCTTAGGTACCCAGAGGTCCTATTTCGCATCTTGCCCTAGGGAAGTCTAATTCTTAATAATATTAAACGGGGTGAGTTTGCGTGGTCAGTTTAAAAATGTATTTAATAAATATAAATATTTATATTAAACCCTTGCGTATACTTAGATATCCCGATGCCTAGATACGACTCTTTATTTTCTTTCTTTTTCTCTCTTTTTCTTACTTTTCCCCTTTCTATCTATATCTTTCTTTCTTCTCGACTTGCACACATCCAAGCGTTCACATATACACGAGCACGCGCACATACATAAACAAACATACACCAATGCACGCACTCATATACCTCTGCACACATACGTGCGCGCACACGCACACGTACACAAACATAAGTATACATTCACCAGTACAATTACACACTCACCCACCCACATACGCATACAAACATAGCCACATACACCAGTGCACTCACGCATGTGCACGCACTCACATACACACATGATAGCATTGGAAATTATTGCCTTTACAGAATTCAAAAATCTTTGTTTCATTTCACTGTAACCTAGCAAAATGTAATTCTTTTCAGGCTACCGCATTCACATGAGTTTCATCCCAACGCATTTTTTAAAGATCATGTAAAGACATTATGTAGGTACTCTCTGAGAGAGAGAGAGAGAGAGAGAGAGAGAGAGAGAGGAATTTAACCAAGCGGAGATAGAAGTGCTAAGAGCCTCTGCGCATGCGCAACAGGTGATAATTCTATTGCGTACAATAATCACGTGACGTGTAAGCATCCCAACAATGCCGATGTGCTGACATGGCCAGAGGGGATTTAGATTGCTATACAAACAGCTAACGACGCATGCTAGAACCGTAGTGAGCTTATTAACTCTACATTTAAATTTTAAAGAACTTCGAAATGCAGCGCGAGGTGTTTCCAATTTAAGAAGAGGTGCGAGTCTTCGACTCTACACGCATAGCATTCATCAACACGGAACTATGCAAGGTGAGTGAGCTTTTACATAACTATACAAATCAGTGGTGGCTTTTACGATGCGTTTATTTTTGTTTAAACGATGCAGTGCATGAAAGACGATCCGTTGCAAGAGTATCATATTTTTTTAATCTGAACTTTACACTCACATGGATTTCTCGGCGCACTCTTCTTCAGTTCACACGATTTTCTCTACTCATTCTTCTATTAACATTCACACGATTTCCTCTACATGTTCATCCATAAACACTCTTACGATTTTCTCTACTCATTCTTTGTTTCTCTGCAGGTTCATCTTCCATTAACTTTCACACGATTTTCTCTAGCCATTCTTTGTTTCCCTACACGTTCATCCTCAATTAACATTCTACGATTTTCTCTACTCATTCTTTGTTTCTCTACACACTCTTCTTCCATTCACATTCACACGATTTTCTCTACGACTCTTTGTTTCACCATCACAGGAATTTCCACACACGCTCTTCTTCCATTCACCATCATACAGATTTCACCATCTACATGACTGTCACAAACTAGCGCTTCTACCAAGCACTCGAACCTATACGAATACCTAAGGGTATACCCGAACACAAGCATGTATAAGCATACTTACAAAAACTGTGGTCATGTAGCACAACACAAACTTTAGTTCTAATATAAAGAAATGCATAACCTGTCATTCCATCTGAATAATACATTGAGAATAATAATTCATAATCAATTTCTGTTACAGACTATTTAGCAGATAGACTTAATAGGATGGCTGAATAGCGTAGTTTCCCACCGAATCGGCGAGGTCAAGATCTCGAATTAGGTCTTAAATATGAGATAAAGGTCTTAAAGGGAGCTCAAATAAGATACGGTACCAGGATCGTATCTTCGCTGGAGGATTGTCAAGTGTTCTTGCCTCAACATTATAATTCGTTAACCAAAGAAGAGCTTGCAGAAATGCCTGGAAAAATATACATGATATATAAGGGCATGGCAGAGATGGGGAAATTTAAGACATTGAAATTGTCTTTTGTTCCCTCAGCAAAGGTATGCGGAAATGTCAAACTTAAGTATTTAATTTTTTCCTATTTTACTATGAAAAATGTTCATAAATTAAACAGATAGGTCATTGATATTACATATAAAAATACAAAAATATATGTTATAGAATTTATAAAAAAGATCATGAAATCACAGTGTCACATGCTTTGAATACAGTTATATATATTAAATTGAAATAGCTTCTAATACCTGTATGTTTATACAAATCTTTTGTGTTTCATTTTACATGTATCCTAAGAAAAAATGTAATTCTTTCAGCTTCCCTTCACTTAAAAAAGTATGTTTTTAAGACTTTCATTGTGTAATGTTTCAGACGGAATAAGGGGAAGAACAGATTTGCAGCTCAGGAAAGGCTGCTGACGCTCTTGGAGGTTAGAATAACCAGCGTCGACACCTCCAAGAAACATTTCGTTAAGAAGCGGGTGCTGAGACGTCTACATCACCGAAGCACGTTAAGACAGGATTCTTATATAACACTCGAAATAGCATACGATTAAAATACACGAACAATTTTGTATACAATCCAACACATAACTGAGAGTTAGCTCTTGTGAGTCTCCCTATATTCGGTGAAAATAAAATTGAGAGCAGTAATTTAAATGATTGTGAAAATACTTTTAAATAGTGTTGAAATTTGTACCCTAAAAAGACCTGAATTTTGTATACATTAACAGTATCAAGAATGTTTGCTGTGTGGGAATAAAAATTTTGAAAATAAAGAGACTTTCATTTAAATAATAAAGCAATTTGCATAACCTATCCGTCACAAGTGAAACTTCATATATAGGAAAGTAATGGAGCAGGAAAGTAATGGAAATGCATTATAAATAATAATAAAATGTTTGAACCTTGGTTTTACATCGTGTTTTTTATTCATTAAAAATCCTTACATTCCTAATGCAAAAATAAATCCTTACAATGATTAGTTTAAAATATAAGCTGCATGCGTCAGAGGCTTAAATTAAATACTTTATCATCAATTATTAAACAATACAAGGAGGTCGTGCAGGAATATTTGCACTAGCTTGAATTTCTATTCTGATGTTGACACAGCCATTTACAACTTCCTCTGGTTGATGAAAGCAATCTATAGCAAATATAGGAGCAAATTTAAGGAAAAATCTTTTCTCTTCAATAAAGGATAATTCCCTTTATCATAACAAGAGCTTGAGTACATATCATGTAATGATGCAAATCTCGAGTTTCGAAAGCCAAAGCTCCTATCGTATTTGGGATAACATTCACTATTAAGATAAAGTCTCAAATTATATACTTACAATGATCAAAAAGGGAACAGTCTTTAGTTGATTTACTCTATCTTAAAGTCAGAGCACCAAAAATGACAAATCTCGACTTCTCCATTTTAGATATGGTGGCGGCATTCCAGGTAAATGCTTGCGGCTCAGCAGGTTGAGCATGCAGATCCATGGTGCTAAATGGGTGAAACAGAGTCTTATCCAGCTTGGCAGTCTTCAGGATTTCAAACATTTTAGCATCAGGAAGTCGAATCACAGGCATTCTCCACTCGATTAGCAGCGGTTAAATTTCCTTATTAACCTTTACTTATTTAAACTCTTAAAACAAAACTTTTAAGCCCATTCTCTTCACTCCAAGGCGGTATAATACAGTTTTTAGAGTCCTTGGATCGAATCAGTACCAACACCGACTAGCTATTGTGTATAAGCTTTGCAGTAGCAGCTGCTCCATTAGGTTTAGTAATACTTCCATTGATGTATAGATAACTTCAACTAGGTAAAGTATATAAATGCTCAGCTTGACAGGGGATTCTAATCTCGTCATTACGTCCAGAGATGATGTATTATACGGCAAAAACATATGTTCCTCTTGTTTAGTGATATCGTCGTCGAATCTCGGTCTCTCGGTAACATTGAAGATGTCCATGATTATAGGATTCTAAAGCCGAATACCTGGAGGAACTGTCGATTAAATGACGTTAAGCACTGGGTGTCAAGTTCAGAGTATGGAGTGGGCGTCGAATCAAGCCGTTATTATATCCTCGAAGCCTCTGATTTCATCTTCTAAAATCAATGGGCATTGTGCTTATATCCTCTAAAGTCAATGATATTACCGCTCTGGTCCACTACACGAAGGCAATTTGCTCTATGAAGTGGGTGTTTATGAATAGCAGGTAAATCGGATTTGATGATTCTTGTGAAATATGATATCCAAGCGCAACAGATGGGAAAACTCATAGATCGAGTGTCCACGTTTACCATCGAGGAAGGAGACTGATGCAATACTGCGCTAGATTCGTATGATGCTCAACTTCAATATATTCAACAGAAAATCAGATTCAGCCAGCTGATTAGCCGGAATAACTTTGTCATTGAAGTCACAAAACGTTCCTATAGAACAATCATTGGAAAAATCAACAGTGAAAGGACGTTTAATTTCAGGCTTCATGATATTATTATTAATTGACATACAGTCTAAAATGAGGAATCTTTAAACGTTGGGCATACAAGTCGGGATCGATGTTACTCAATGCTTTTCCGAGACAAGCATAGCCCTCTGCCAGAGGTTTTTGAATTCCCTTTCTTGATCTGTCCCCTCTTCGTTTCGGTGTTCCTCCCCTTATTCTTCTCCACTCGAAGATCTCTCCGTCTTGCTTCAATTTCTCTGTTATGTCTCATCATTTCGGCAAGTTATTTATCTGCAGGCATTTTCTTATTTATGACTGTAGCAATTTGTGATGCACCCCAGCGACAGCGCCTAGACTGCAATAATTGGGATGGGAGATAGAAATCCTCCTGGTTTCTTCTTCCTGGATCCAGTGCCAACAGGTACCTTACCCTTACCTTGCTGTTACTAGTCGCGCTGCCAACTTTTCACCTAATGTAGCATCAGATGATTGCACTCGTTTCCACTCCTTTTCAGCTAAGATCTTGTCTGCAATGTTTCTCGAGCTAGAGTCCTTATACTGAGCGTAGGCAATGTCATAAAGTTTGCACACTTCGTCTAACGGATTGATTCCAGGGTCTCCTCTCTTTAATCTTTTTTCTAGCTTTGTCCCATGTCAGCAGTATCTGTATCCAGGCAAATGCGCTTCAAATGGCAGCGGGTTAATGAGAGAGTTAAATTAAACCGGAACCTCTTGCGAACTTAACCTTGTTATTTCTCATTGTATACTAACGATTTTTATTAGCGTATTTTTCTTTTATACTCTGTCATTGTTTACGAGCATTAGTATCTATACATTAAGAGTTATTTATTTTATTTTTAGCTGCTACGATGTAGCTGGTGAAGGAAAGTTGTTCGCTATCTATTCAGGTGCTAGACATTGAAAGCGACTTTAGACGCAATCGTCACGCAAAGCTGTATGCTGGAAATGTTAGTTGTTTCATTGTATTTAAGGCCAATAGAGTAGTATCGCATATGTTCGTGAAAATTTCAATCAGTGACTTTGATCACTGTTATTTAATGTAATTTCAGATAATTCATGTAGTATCAAAGATATTCAAGCCCATTTTTAAAAAATAATTTAGTTTCATAGATGTGGCTACTGAATCTGCAACTGGTGGATTAGCTGCCGCTGTACCCGTGGGACGTCTTGTTGCTACTTCGGCTAATGCTGTGACCGCGGCTGATGCTACTGCTATTATTGTAGCAGATATTGCTACAGCTGTAGAATCTGTTACAGCTATTGTTGTACAGCTGCTGTATCTCCTACGATAGCTGCTGTATTTACTTTGCTACAGCTATTGCGCTGACTGTGTCTAAATGTTGCTGCAGCTACCGGATCTGTTGCTGCTATTTTTGTAGCTGATGTTGTTGCAGCGATGTATCTACTACTACAGCTCTCGCATTTGCTGTTGCTGTTCTCGTGATGACTGCTGTTGCTGGGGGTGGGTGAATTTACAGCTGTTGGATTATCATTGCTGTGATGCTGGCCGTTGCTGAGGCTGCTGAATCTATAGCCGTTGGATTAGCTGCTGTTGTTGCTACAGCTGTAATGTAACCGGTTGTAGTTGTTGCTATTATTGTAACAGATGTTGTACATCTGTAGGATCTGTTACAACTATTGTTGTACAGCTGCTGTATTTGTTACGGTAGCTGTTGTATTTGCTTCTGCTACAGCTATTGTGCTGGCTGTGCTTGGTGTTTCTGTAACTGCAGGATCTGTTGCTGTTATTGTTGTAGCTGCTGTTGCTATATATGTTGTATCTACCACAACAGCTGTCGTATTTGCTGTTGCTGTTGTTGTGATGTTTGCTGTACCTGAGGCTGCTGAAGCTTCAGCTGTCGGATTAGCTGTTGCTGTTGTTACAGCTGTTATGTAACCGGTTGTTTCTGGTGTAGCTATTGTTGCAGTGGATGTTGCTGCAGCTGTCGAATATGTTTTCGCAACTCGTGCTTGAACCAATCACGAGCGATTATTACTGAAAATTTATCGAAATGATACTTCACATAATTCAGATAGTATCACAGGTTACGCTACCCTTAGTTAGTTTCTAAATCGTACAAGCTTTTATATGTTAAACAGTTACCGGGTGAGACGGTAAGGGTGAAACAGTGAGGGTGTATAGAAGTAGCATAACTAGCGCATCCGCATGGTTGAGGAGATATAACATTTTAGACAGCTTTATTGCTTTATATGCTTACATTTTTTGTTCAAGTCTAGCAGTTTTATTAGTTAAATAATTGCTTCATTAAACAAGGATTGTAAGGGTAGACGTCTCTCTCTTTAGTTAGGCTTGAGACTAACACTAGCATTTGCTCCTAATGGCAGGGTTACCACCTCCCCTTTCATCTTCTCCTTTCTTCGCCATTTGTCTGATATGCGCATACACAGCACATGAGCAACTTCAATTTTTAAGATTGTAGACTCGCGGAGAAAATCCTCATCTTCGGGTTAAATTCTCTTAAGAACTGTTTGTAATACTGTAATGTCCATACGCATAGGTAGTTATTCCATCCTCAGCAATAGCTCTTTTATCATCAAAGGGATTGAATGTAATTTTATTCACTTGCACTGTAGTAACAAGTGTGCTTTCGCGATAGGATTAGATTCATGGGTGCTCTGATGATTTCACAGGTTTTAAGACAGTCTGTATAGCTGTCAAACGTAATGTGCTGCTTAATAGCGCTACGTTTTATCCCTTTAATCTTTTTTATCATCGAGCCTTGAATATCTAAGGCATACACCTTCGGTCGTAGTCCAACAAAGCGTAGGATAATTTTGCCATTAACCTCATCTTTAAATTTCCCCAACACCTTTTTGTTCTGAGTAAAGCTGCATATTTGATTGATAGGATAATTGACTGCATCGAGATGCTCAAGAAAACGTGTCCATATACATACATAAGCTTCAGGTTTTCAGCTCCGTAATACGGCAACAACACGTAATGATAGCGATACATTAATGTTTTGAAGATGTATAATACGCTCATACCAATGTATATAGGCTTGCTGAATACAATCTGACGAGAGGCCATACGCACAGCAGCTAGATTAGCGGCATATATCGTCTTATCGATGAACGTAGTCTTGGCTATCATCTTCTCCAGAGTCTTCTCATTTAAAACCAGTCGTATATCCGTACGATTACGTAGATTCTCCATAGTTTTTCGAAACATGGCATTGTTGAACAGTTTGTAGAGATCCTTCTCAAAATCATTTGCAGCTTTTTGTCGTAGCCTGTTGTTAAATTCAACATAACGTTTTAGCCACCGAAACTGTCGGAATCGTAGAATACGATGGATTTTTGTTAGCCGTAACCCATGATTAAGAGCTTGCTTTAAAGTTATGTAATGTACAACGTACTTCTTTCGAGGTCCAAGATGAGGTATCAGTTTCTTTGTAGATGATTCCAATGGTTTCATGCACTCAGGCAGGAAAGGTAGATCGTTCTGTAGATCATGAAGTTCTGCCGGATACTCGATGTCGACTTCTAATATGTAGCCATGAGGATCATCTTCTTGTAGTCTTTCTAAATCAATTTCTTCAGGTGACACACGCACAATCCACCATAAGGAAGGGCGTGACACATTGCCCAACCATATTGCTTATTGGCGCCCTCGTATGTAACAAATTGGGTTGGTCTCGACGGATCAAACTTCTCCATATGCGTGTCATTAGCCTCTCCATAGCGATAGGAAACTTGGCATAAACCTCCTCTTATACCTGATTCCACCGTGAATAGTTGATCATAATCTTGTAACAGTTCCAGCTGAATTCCTGTATACAGTAATATAGTATCCCATGTAAGTCCTGGAGAGGTAAAATAATCTGCTGGATCAACTCTGTGTGTTTTGAGGGTTTGCTTTCTGAACGACTCAAAGATGTCAGCTAGAAGAAATACATCCGAAAATAAATAGAGATCATTGTACTCTCCCAGGTTTCTCACATTAAACAGCTCGCATAAATTTCTAGCATGATCGTAGTCAGTATCAGTAATTTCTTATTCATTTAATGTATTGTAGAAGGAGTCCTTAGAAGGCAAGCAGGTCTCGTTCAAAACATCCAATGACGTGACAAAATCATATGGAAATACACCCTTACGAGTCATCAACTTCAATTTGTCTTCCCCGAAGTACTTTAGTGTTTCAGGGTATGAGGTTAGATTTTTTACCAACTTATCCAAGGAGGAATCGAAAGCTATCTACAAACCGAAACTTTATATATCCTACATAGTTGGTGAATGAGATACACTCGTAGCTTTCTTCAGAGCTAGGAATGACCTCCACCCTCTCACTTGTACAATCCAGCTCCTTGACAATGAAATGGAAGTCATACCCACTGAGGTTGTGCATGAAGACTGGAATATATTTTGGTGTTTTGCAGGCTAAACTACATCCATTATGTAGACTTCCAGGATATTCACCAATAATGTGATCATGGTCACGTACTTTGTAGTTATCTCCTGTAAAGGCTTTTCCACATGCTGTAGAACAGTCAAAATCCTTTTGCTGTTGATCTGTTAGTTTCAGAGGCTTGGTAGATTTGTATACATTATTAATTTCCTTTCTAAGGAATGACAGGTATTCCATAAACTTCGGGGCAGCATCAACACCCATATATACATAGGGATGCTTAGGAAGGCCAGTTTCGATGTGTTCAACACTTGATGACGGTTTCACGTAAACTGCCGAAGCTCATTGGTGTGTGCTCTTCATAAGGGATTGTATAGGAAGTTTCAGGATTGGGTAAACACGTATGACATTGAGTGAAAATACTCTCAAAATACGCATAGATGACATAAGGTACGTTCAGCACCTTCTCAAAATTTTTAAACTGTACAATTAATTTCTCCTTGGTAGGCATAACTACCCTTGCAACACCGTAAAATCAAATTGAGTTTTATTTATGGATGCTCTTTAACTACTATGGTTCTTAGCGTCCCATTCTATATTGGGCGTGAAAGACCTGTAATTTTGTTGAGAGGCCTCTTTATCAGGCTTGAGGTTATTTTACGTGCCGTAAATCTACGACACGGGACCACCGGCTTTACTTCCCTTCCGAAGGAAGCCATGCTAAGTATTTTTACGCCCGAAAAAAACACATCGATCTCCGCGGGGTTTGAACCCGCGACCTTGGGAACTAGAGGCTAGCACGGTACCACTAGTCCACGGAGGACGACTTGCAACACCGTGTTGATTAGAGATGGCTGCATGTTTTTGTATCTTTTTCAGCCCACTTCGCCCACTTTGATCAAAAAAATGTGTAAAACAGCGCTTGCATGTATAAACACGTCCATTACACTTAGTTTTCTGGCGTCGAACGAGCTTCTCGAAATTCTTTATATACACGTTGTGTTGTTCTCCACTACTGTAACTCAATAGCAACAGGTCGCAGTGTTCAGGTAGTTCAGTCTCAACAATCTTTATCGGATACACTGCGTGCTTCTCATCCAGCCGAAAACGCTGATAGACATCCTGTTATGCTTCTCAAATTTAGGTATTTGAGAAAGTGGATTAGGGTAAGAAACACAGCTGAAATCGTACTTATCTTGAAGCTGCTTGCATTTGCTAACGCGTTGAGGCTTGGTGCTGACGAATTTAGCTAGTACAGAATGCATGAAACATTTCTCATCGCTAAAGTTCTGGATGTTTATACGCGCTTCTTTAGTTCCGACATATGACGGTAATGCTATGTAGCCACTTCTTCGTAACGGATCGTACTTGTTGATACGAAGTCGAACCCCTTCCACGGCAAGCAGGGCCCAGTTGCTACCCTTAAGCTGCGAGTCCTCCATTTCAGTAACCAATTTCTTGTATTTCGCTTCCAGCGCTGAGTCCAGATCCGTTTCTAAAAATAAAGGCTGATTCCGTGTTTTAAATGTTTTGTCACAGGTTTCTCCGATACTGTTTACAGATCGGCACTCAGCTAACAGATTAATTTTTACGCACTTGTGAATGCCAAGCTCTTTGTGTACAGCCTGGATTATACGTTGTTTTGCTTCATTCAGATACACATTCAGGTCCTTCTTTGAATTGCACCGTATAAAATACGATTTCAATCATCCTTCGAATGATGTCTCGTATTCTTTTTTTCACATTCCCCTAGTGTTTGATAATAGCTGATGTTTAGTAGGCTCCAATCTGCTTTTCTTCTGAGGACTGCGTATTTCACATACATCCGCGTGCCGTTGACTCTTATAACCATCATTGAAGGTTACATTACATTGCTTGCATTTGAAGAGCTTCTTGCTGCTCATCTGATGCCTTCTCTTGTCATAACCTCAGAGGAATTTCTTCCTGCATTTAATACAAGAGTATCCCGATGCGCTAGTAATTATATCCTTATATGCAGAGTTATTCATCCTTATTCTTGAGGTAATAACGTATTAATCTCTGTTCAATGAAATGTAGCCCTCTTCACCTAGATAACACTTTAGAGAGCTGATTATTCTAGGAGAGAACACGATGCTAACACATCTGGACCCATTAGCACAATAAAGACTAGTGACTGACGGTGTCCTAACAGACGTTTTTAGAACAATCATATACTGAATTCTTAATAATAAAACTATTATTAATGGCGATATCTCCTATATTGAAAAGCACGTCGTCATGGTGGGGGATTTATACACGTCACGTGATTATTGCATGCAATGGAATTATCACCTGTTGCGCATGCGTAGAGGCTCTCAGCACTTCTATCCCCACTTAGTTTAATTCCTTTCTCTCTCTCTCTCTCTCTCTCTCTCTCAGAGAGTACCTCCACAATGTCTTTACACGAGCTATAAAATGCGTTGGGATGAAAGTCATTTGAATGTGGTAGCCTGAAAGAATTACATTTTGCTAGGTTACAGTGAAGTGAGACAAAGATTTTTGAATTCTGTAAAGGCAATAATTTCCAATGCTATCGTGTGTGTATGCGTGCACATGCGTGCGTTCACTGGTGTATGGTCTGTTTTTAGGCGTATGTGGGTGTACGTGCGTGTGTGCGCACGTGAGTGTGTATGTGTGTATACGTGAATGTGTATGTGTGTAAGTGCACTGGTACATGTATGTGTGCGTGCACTGCTGTGTGTGCGTGCACTGTTTTAAAAACATAGTTTCATCTCCCAAAGTTTAACATCCATGAAATTGCTATTAATAAACTAACATCCCGTGCGTTGGTGTATGTGCACTGATGTATGTGCATGCACTGGTGTATGCGAGCGTACAGACGTGTATGTGAGTGCGTGTGTGTATGTGCAAGTTTACTGGTGTATGTGTGTAAGGGCTATGTACATATGTATATATGAATGTGTAATGGCTCTGGCATGTGCTCGTGCATATATGAATGCTTGGGTGTATGCATGTCAAGAAGAAAGAAAGAGATAGAAAGAAAAAGGAAAATGAAAGAAAATAAAGAATCGTGTCTAGGCATCGGGATATCTAGGTATACTCCAGGGTTTAATATAAATAATTATATTTGTTAAATACATTTTTAATCTGGCCGCCCACACTACCGTAGGTTAATATTTATTAAGTATTAGAGTTTCACAGGATAAGATTCGATGTAAGACCTCTGGGTACCTAAGAATACCGTGCATTAAAACATCGTAATTATATATAAAAATTAAATTATATTTGTTAAATACATTTTAATCTCTCCGTGCATGCTTCCATAAATTAATCATTATTAAGTATTTGGTTTACGCAGGGTAACATTTGAACTAGGACCTCCGGATACCCGATAAGGTCTTTCATTAATTGGGGTAATGATATAATAATGTTTTACCCCATCAAAGTATAAATTTTTTCATTACGAACTAAAAACATTAAACTTTTGCCTGCAGTAAGATTCCAACACAGACCTAAGGATATCTAAGTATACACAGAGGTTTAATATAGGCACTATTTATGTTAAACACATTTTGATATCACTGTTTGAAAATGAGTTAATGGTTGCAGAAACAGAACATAATAACTATGCTCGGTGATTCTCGTTGGTTATCGTGCAGATTCGTGTACTTGGTAGATATGTTAGACTTGCCACGAACGTGTATATCTATGTTCGAGTATACCCGTAGGTCTTCGTGAAGACACTGCTGCTCTCGGAGAGAACTGGCCTCGGGGAAAAGTCAACGCCATGATGTCGGGGTGGAATTTATGCTCTGGCAGGTAAAATGACCTCTCTTTTCCCTCGGTCAAACAAAGACAGGGCCATTCACCGTACGTGTACGAAAATTCAATAGAGTTGGGATAATGAGGTCCCTTTGTTAGCTCAGGTCCAGCCCGTCCTTTTGATATGGCTGTGGAAGCGGAATGCTACACGGATGGTCTTTCTAATGAACTCTTGCTCTGGACAATGGAATGGAGGACAATAGAATCTGCTCGCTTTGTTAGCAAGGTTTCAGCCGCTTTTTGTTCATTTCGACAGGTGAAGGACAACCTTTGTTCTTTTGCACGCAGTCGTCAAACAATGCGACTGGGGGTGGGTTGTTTCAGTTGCAGAAGTGCACACGTGTGCGGATATGGAGTGGGTAGAATAGCGTCTCCGCCTTTGTTACAAAAGCATAGTTTATTATCCATTGTTCATTTTGACAGGTGATAGACAACCTTAATTGCTTACCTGTCAAGCTTTCCATTATACTCAACAACATTTATGACCGTCAGCTGCAAGCAGAAAGTACCAGGGGGCGGGGCAGCGGGTGGGGGGAGACCTAATTAGCATATGAATACACATTCCTGCATATTAATGGCCCAGAAATCCTAAATCCCCCCTAATGGGACTTGGGGGGTTTTCAACAAAGACCGTACCGTACAAATGAGCTATACTTGGGTCTTTTTGTTGTTTATTAAGCTCCTGAATAATGAGTTTCTTTGTATTACAGTTTCTTTAACCAGGATCCCTAACACCTGTCATCGTTTTCGCTGCCTCTCCCATATAAACGTGTACTCTATTTGACCTCTGATTAGCCCAGCTTTTTTCCCGTATTCCCTTACCTCTCCCGTATAAGCCTATATTCCCCCCTTCAATCCCTGTCTAGCATAGCACTAGCCTCGTATTCCCTATCTCTCCTGTATAAACGCATTTCACCTTTAACATTCGTCTATCTTGGCACCTTCCCTCGTATTCCCTATCTCACCATCCTTCAGTATCTGTCTAGCCTAGCACCTCTCCACGTATTCCCTATCTCTCTCTCATATAAAGCGCATTCCGCTTCTTCTACAATTGTCTAGCCTAGCATCAGCCCTCGTATTCCCTATCTCTCCCAAATAAACGCATTTTCCTGCTTCAACCCCTGTCTAGCCTAGCATCAGACCCCGTATTCCCTATCTCTCCCATTTTCCTCCGTGAACCGTCGCATCTAGCCTCGTTTTCCCTATCCTTTCCCATATAATGCAAAACACTGTTCTTGAATTCCTCTATATATCCTACTAAGGCTTATCTGGATTAATATGAAGTAAATAGAAGAATAAGCTTTCATAAGAATAGTTTGTATACCTAGTAATCTACAATAGAGCATATAGAAATGCATGTGAATATTACGCATCCGATTTCTTTACTGTGAAGTCCTGGTTGGATACGCCTTATGGCAACTGAACCTCCCAGCTGGTATGATCTAGCTCAGCACAATGCCTGTTCAAATATTTCTAATTTTCTTGCTGAACCTTGAGAATTTGCTGTTTTGCATAACACCTCAGAGTTCTCTTTGCCTCAAATTCTTCCACTAGGTTTTCATGGATGACATTAGGGATCTCTAACTCGGTCTTATGTTTTATTCTGACTCCTGTCGATAGTTCAAATGATAATGGACTTGTACTTTAGCAGCCTCAGCGCACAAACTATTTGTTGGTAAATTACCAATTCTAGCAGAACTCGTACTGCACTAGTTGGGGCTACGCCATCCAATGGGGACCCTTCCAACTTCAGTATGTACGTCAGGTTGGGTGGTAAAGCAGCACTTCTCTGGCAGCAAACACCTTGCAAAAGAATAACATAGTAGCGATTGTAACAAAACGGTTCAGGCTGCCACAGGAATAAATTGCCACAAACGGCAACAACATTAAATGCACCTTAATATTTAAGTCCTTTAGAAAGTAATAAATGAAACATATTAATGAATCATCTTACATAGCAATTCAATAAACCGGCAAGTGGCTTCCTAAATATTAAAGTAGTTCGAGTGTAGAACTTTAGTCCTCCAGACAGATATTTTTCGTAAATTTTTTCGTAAACATTACGTGCTCCTCAGAAAAAATGAAGTGAAATTTTTTTCATCAGCGAACAATAACATGCCTATGGTGCTATTAGACGACTAATCATCTCAAAAACTGGATTTAGAGAGTCTACTCTTCACATAACATCTTCGGATTAGTCATTCCCAAATTCTCCTTTTTTCTTTCTTTGTCGTCCTCCGTGGTGTAGCGGTTATCATTACCTCTGATTCCTGACGTCGTGGGTTCAAACCCGGCTGGGGGCGATGGTTATTTTTGGGCGTAAAGGTCCTTAGCCTGGCTTCCTTGGGAAGGGAAGTAAAGCCGGTGGTGCCGTGTCGTAGATTTACGGCACGTAAAAGAACCTTAGGTCTGATAAAGAGGTCTCTGAGCAAAATTACTGGTCTTTACACGCCCAATATAGAATGAGACGCTAAGAACCATAGTAGTTAAAGAGTGTCCATAAATAAAACTCAATTTAATTGCTTCCTTCTTGTCTTTGTTTACAGTGGTGTTTAGTGCGCGTACCAAACTTTAAAAAGCGAGAGTATATGCAATTTGTCGAACTATGTAAATCAGGTTTAGACCTTCACACATTACGCATTCAATTGAGGTAGCTACCAAATGCATATGACGATTATGTTGCTGTCCAAAGTAAGCTGAAGTTAAACGACGACGATGAATGCAGTGATGATCATATACAGGACAGCGGCCAATTTGAGGAAATTATTATGCATTAGAGGTGAAAATAGACACACTACTCGAAGACGCCATTCCTAAGAGTAATATTGACACTGCATCCCAGAATTTGTGCTGTGCATCTCATTCTTCCGCAGAAGCATAACTCTCGGTCATTTAGCTTCCAAATTTCCATAACCATTATGGTACTTGGAAGCTCTTTACCTTTGAGGGGATAATAGTGATCAACGACAGATTTTCCAAAATTCAGCGATTTCATTGCCTACTCTCTTCACTTAAGAGAGAGCCTCTTTAGTTAATTCCAAAATTGCGATAACTTTCCAATGACATGGGATGCTTGGTGCGACGGATGCTAGGAATTTAATTGCAATTCAATACGTAAAGGCGAGTGTCAGTTTACTTACTCGCAATAAAGCTGAAGCTACTAAGGAGAAAAAGAGATCCGGGATTTGTTGCAAGTGATGCGACAACAAGTCTGTCCCTCTCAATTTTTACATAGCAACTAATCATAAATGAGATTTTTGCAATTAAGACCGTCCGTCGTACAAATAGATACTTTCATGAGGTTCAGACATTAAGGAAAGGTTGCGGTTGTCAAGAAAACTGATTGTGCTGTGGTTGATTTAGACATCACAAGGTTAATTTATGTTGATTAGCAAATACAAGCTATATGATCATATGGATGTTACACCGCTACACTTAGATAATTCATCGCCAAAAGCTCAATAGCACTAGCACTCCTGGGTATTTTAAGTTATTGTTCTCTAAAGTATAAACTTTAGATCATAAGGGTTGTTATCCACGGCACTTGTTCAAGTTCCCGATAGTGGTTGCCGAGTATATCCGTACCGTGCACTGTTGGACTGGGATTGCAATGTAACTTAACCAGGGAGGTTTCGGCCAAGATTCTCAGATTAAAGTGTCACAAGAACACCATTCCGTCAGTGGTATTAGTACAAAAGCGGTGACTACATCACAGATATTCAACATACTCATTCTTTCCAATATCTCAAAATAGGCCAGTATTATGTGTTTCATAATTCCCAATAAAGGGCAACGTTCCCATACTCAGTTTGGATACAAGCTCTTGCAATCTGACAAAGGACATAAAAATCGCCGATCCTAATCAACAAACCCAGTCCCACAGACATGCTTATAAGGGCTGAATTGTTCAGGTGTCTATTAACGGATGAATGAAAGAAGACAATTTGTTCATAATAAAAGAACACAACTATGCTGTTAGTACTGTCTGAATCAATAAGAACTTCCTGTTTGAAGTGCGTAATTGAGCACATTGAAGGTGCAATCCAACTTCCTCCCATGTAAGAAGACTGTGACATAGGTCGCAAAATGAAACGATTTTGAAACGTTGAAGAGTTAACTAGAATTTAACCTCTAATGCTCAGTATTGCGAGTATCATTTCCATTACACACACAACAAAGGAGTGATTTACACGTGAAAAAATGTGTCGCTAGCGGAGCCTCTGAGATATATGGCGACCGGGCGCTCTGTCTGAGCAGACCTGAGATAGCTGTGGGAACAGTTGCAGAATTTAGTTCTACTAAACCGGAGGGCTTCTTATTAGGGGACCCCGAGAGCTCTAATACTAAATTTGAGGTGCCTGGGCCCTCGAAAGAGAACTTTGCCACCGAGACTAAAGTAAAGGATACATGAACTGCAACGGATGTGGAGATGTGGAGAAGCAGGCCCTGCACCCAAAACCGGACGCCCCGCAAAGGAACACCGGAATGATCACAACTATAAACGCGATGGCTGGGGCCCCATTAGGGAACCCGGTCTCGCGAGGTGAACAAAAGGAGATGGGAACTACGATTCTCGAATATTTTAAGATACAAGACTTACCTCCTAAGAAATATAGTAATATTGACGTTTGGGGGGGGAACTGAACATAGAGGTTGGCGTCCTAAAAGTGAAGCTCAAGAATGTTATTGGGGCAGAGAAGAAAAGCAGGAAAAGGGCTAAGCTACTGGCCGGGAATATAGGGGTAGCGCATGTCCTAGCAACAGAGACCATGTAGAAGCCACGACCGGGCTGGAGCCTGGCCTATCTGGAACCTTCAAAAGAAAGCGGACGGACTAAGCTCCGCCAAAGGAAAAAGAGAGGCCAAAAAGGCGAGGATATATCGACCTTTCAGTTATGCCAGAACAGTTCAGTCTGGGTTTATGGTGGGGATCGTAGATATTGTATTCTTCTGACACAGGAAAATGGTAACCAGGTCCCTGTTGCGATCGATCGTTCATGGACAAGCTTTCCAAATGGGGAACGTCCTGAGGTTCGACTACTCTTGCCCCCAAATGGAACCCTAATATTAGTATGTCACAATGAGGTTCCCTCGGAGTGGCTGAAATCAAGCATACCAAATTTGCAGGCATGGGAGTGGTTCAGGATCAAGACAGTGGTAATGGAGGCGCCGAATGTGAAGAACGAGGTTCTCTTTCAAAGGCTTGAGATGCAGAACTCACAAAATTAATTTCAAACAGAACGCAAGGCGGAACCAAAAGGTTTATGTCTTGTGGTCAGCGTGGACAATTACTCTGCTGATACTATCCTTAAAAGAGGATTTAACTCTTCTGCTGCTTGGCCCAGGCTACCTATTCCCTGATCGAGACTACTGCTCAAGATAGTAAGCAGTTGGTGCGAAAACAATGATAGATTTCCGGATGAACACGTATTGGAGATTTCCGGACAGGAAGGGAGATTTGTATCCCTCAGACATCCCAAAAGCGTATCTGGAATCTTAGGGGAACTGGACTCTAAGGAACAACCTTCAAGTGAGGGAGCGTAAGTCAAGATGATTTCGTTCATTCAGGCTAACCTACAACCAGCATTACTGTCTCGCGAGCTCTCTCGAGTAACGTAACGAGTATAAACGGCTGTCGCCACGATACAAGAACCCCAGTTTCAGCAGAATCTTATCGTGGGTATAAATATAAAAGCTTTTATCATCTTCAGCGCTTCCTGAAGTAAAACCTAGAGCATGCTTCCTTACAAGACTCAGCAATACTTGGGCCCTGCCGGTCTTTCCTACCAAAGACCTGGCATGAGGTATGAGGAGGGCGGAGTGCCACAAGTGACTTGGAGGAACTATCACCTCTTTAGGAGCTCAAGGACATTTTGATTTAAGGATAGAAAACCCAACTGGCTGACTCCAACCCCCATCATAGCATTTGGAGTAGCACGGACATCAGTAGCGGAGGAGAGAAGCTGCTCAAATATCTGAGTTCTACAGATCCCGATATACAGATCTACTCCTCAACCTCTGTCTAGCCTAGCACTTCTCCTCGTATTCCCTACCTCACACATATAAACGTATTCTACCTTTAACATTTGTCTAGCTTAGCACCTCCCCTCGTATTCCTTACCTTCCATATATAAAGCGTATCCCTTCCTTCAGCATCTGTCTAGCCTACAATCTCTCCTTGGTTTCCTATCTCACCGGTATAAACCTACATTCCCCCTCCTTTCAGCCTCTGTCTAGCCTAGCATATAAAGGGCATTCCCCCTCCTTCAGCCCCTGTTCTACCTCGGATCTCTCCTCGTTTTCCCTATCTCTTCCATATACACACATTTCCCTGCTTGAACGCTCCTCCAGCCTGGCTACTCCCAACGTTTTCCTCTCTCTCCATATAAACGCATACTCTACCATTCAAACTCTCCTAGCCTAATACCTCTCCTCGGTTTGCTATCTTTCCCATATAAAAGCCATATTCTACCCTTCAAGCCCTTATAGTCTAGCACCTCTCCTCATATTCCCTATCTCTCCCGTATAAGCCTATATTCCCCCTCCCCCTTCAGCATCTGTGTAGCCCATTATCTCTCCCCGTTTTCGCCTATTTTTTCCCATATAAACGCATACTCCGCACCTCTAACTCTGTCTAGCCTAACACTTCTCCTCGTATTCCCTACCTCCATATAAAACGCATATTCCCCTTCTTCAGTATCTGTTTAACCTGTCATCTCTCCACGTTTTCCCTATATTTCCCATATAAACGCATTCTCTAATCCTCAACCTCTGTCTAGCCTAGCACTTCTCCTCGTATTCCCTACCTCTACATATAAAGCGTATTCCCATCCTTCTGCCCATGCTTAGCCTAGCATCTCTCCTTGGTTTCCTATCTAACCCATATAAAACACATTGCACCTGTCTAGCCTAGCATTTCTCTCTCCGTTTTACTATCCTCCCATATAAAACACATTTCGCTCCTTCACCCATGTTCCACGTAGCTACTCTCCCCGTTTTCCCTATCATTTCCCTATAAATGCAAAAAGTGAGGCATCTTCCCTCTATATATTCTACTCCCCTTGTTAACGAAATGTGCAATCAAACTATTTTTGTAAAGGTGTATTTCGTTTATCATAAGTGATAGAAAGATAGCATTTATTAGAATAGTTTATAAAAGTCGTATAAATATAAACGATAGTGGGTAGAGAAATTCAAGTGAGTGCAATACATCATATTTGTTTAGTATTGTTTAACGCCCGTTCTTATTACATATGGTACCACAGCCGTTGAAACAGGTCAAGTGATATTATTGGGAAAGGAAATTTGTAAGGAAAGGGTTTAGGCCAAAGTTTAGGGTACATAATTTGTCAATTATGACAGAAATAACAGCAAAAAAGCCTCAGCCAGTGACGGCGGTCCTGGCGAGAATAGAACCATAGACCTCCCGTTCACGAGTCCGAGCCATAACATACGTCATAAAAACAGCTGTAACTCCGAGGTCAATAATATATATATTTCTTCCTAGAATATTACCAAGAACAAAAACCACTTTCAACCCATAATGTACCATTTCCCCTAAGGGTGAGGCAATATCTCAATGAAAACATCTGTATTTCTACAACAGTATCAACTAAATGCCACCATGGGAGGATAAAGACTCTGCAAATTAAAACAGAATTAATAAATTATCCTAAAACTTCAACTTTCAGAACCGCATATCAACTATTTTTCAAAAAAACCTGTGCTAAACAATCAGATCAAATACATATTCACACTGGTAACTCCAAAAATAAAACTGGTTGTGCCTGAGCAGTTTTTATTTCCTAAACATACCGTTACATTATCCACGTTACCAAAATCTTAAACAATTTTCTCGTCTGAACTTGTGCTATCAAAGGGGCACTTGAAAAAATTAAAAATAATCAAATGACTCCCATTTTTTAGAATTAATTAATTCCCAAATGGCTCTCAAAACCAAAATATCATAAACCTAATAATAGAAGAAATTGAAAACTAATACACCCAAATACGGAGCGAAGCTGGAACCCGTTGCATGAAGGCATTCCCGGAAACGAACAAGACAAGGTTGCAGTAAAAGAAGCAAGAAACAGACGGCAGTTCTCTCATGTCAGTAAAACACACACACACACACACACACACACACACACACACACACACACACACACACACACACACACACACACACACACACACACACCATATAACACTGATTGTGTACACATTTCAAATCAATGCTTCATGTGTACACAAATGGTGTAACTATGCACATTTATTGCGATCGCCATTTCAAGCATGTTGCAACCGCCTTTGAGGTATCTTAAGTTCTCATTTCGGCTTCTTTAATTTCAGTGAAAAATTTTACGTTTAATCCAAACACTTAATTGAGATTTTAAAATAAAACTATAATTTTTAATAATTATGATATGTAGTTTAAGAATAATTCCCACAACTTTACTTTCTGCACCACTTGCATGTGGTAGATAAAGACAGTATTGTCTGCGGCCCAAAAATTCGATATGCAGATTTCACCAGAAATACATGTGTGTGCTCCCCTTAAACTCCCCAAACAGTAAATTTTAGAAAATGTTCGTTTGTGTATGTGTGTGCGCGCGAGCGTGCGCGTGTGTTCAAGGAAATCCCCTCGCCCCCCCTTTATGTGGAAAATGTTTGAAATGTTTGTTTTGCTAAAAAACGACAGTTTTTATTTAACTACCGTACATGTCGTATGTGTAAGACAAACAACATGTATGTTGCGAATAGCTTGTGAAATATTCTTCATTCTGAATGCATTTTGTGTAATTGTCTATTACTGGTAGAACATAAGGAGTAGAGAAAAGCTTACTTTGTATAAAATAAATGTGTTAAAGCACAAAATTTCTGTAAACTTTTGTTTGTTGTTATAACCATTTCCGACACCTGCATTACTTTTGGTTTCAATTTTCCATTATTTCACACATTATTTGAAGTGACTGACCTCTTGGGTTTACTGCTTGGTAAAGCACTTGCATGCTTTATCAAGGGTCTGGGTGCGATTCCCGACTAGGCTCGAGGATTTTTTTTTTGATAAAGATTCCTCGATAACAAGTCTAGCGAGAAAATATGTTTGCTTGTGTGTTCCGGTTATTTAATAACCAATTCGCCAATCGCTGTCTCACTGTCGCTGGACAGATGCCTGAATACATGTTCAACAGTCATAGGTATATGACTAGAGGGCGGATACTTACATATTCCCAAGATAATTTCTTCCTTGAAAGTTAAAGGTATGTTGCAAGAGATAAACGTTTCATGGCATGAAGAATCGATTGAAGAAGTTTATAGTTCCATATAACGGCTAATTCACAATAACTGAGAACGGTAACGAGAAAACGAGAACGATAAAGTTAAAATACATGTATTGCAATGGGAGTGTTCACAATTAACGGGAAGCTTTCCCGGATGCCGGAAACGGGAATAAACATTTGGCCTTCTCGTTCTCATTCCCGAGCATGGCATATTAGATCCATATTGTGTCGCGGTATCTCGTGTTATCTTATTTGCTGAGCGCCTGTTATTGTATTACTAGTTTGAATTTTGAGTTCTTTGTCCTCCGGCTAGCTATTATTATTCAGTCGAGCAAATCTCTTAAACAGGGTGTGTAAACGGAAAGGAGTTGTTACTAAAGATAACACTGATAAAATAATTTGTTTTTACACTTTTATTGCCGTCACATTTTATTGATTTCACATATTTACTCTTGATACACGCCGAACTGAAACTGTTATATTTTAGAATGTAACTATAATCACTTATTTGCCGTACATTATTTATTCGCGTATTTCACATCTTTTAACCAACTTTACGACGTGAGAGACTTTGTAGAACTGCGCGACGTTTAACGCGTGAATGATTCTGATGAACTGTGCGACGTATTACCCGCGAGTGCTTCTGTTGGACTGAGCGACGTGTAATGCGTGAATGATCCTGTTGAACTGGATAATACTTGCCCCTGGCTTTAGCTTTTTATACTCCCTCACCCCGATATGCCTAAACATTATAACAGAACTGCTATTGGTTAATAAAGCGCGCCGACATTAGCGTCCATTTTTATATCCAATCAAAATTACGAACACAAATGTTCTAGGGAAAATATTCCCTCCATTTCTACAGAAAAGCGCGCTACTCTGACGTCATTTGCTTGTCTCATCTAATTAATAAACAACTCACCCCATCGTTACATTGTTACCCGCTCCTATTGTCAGTTTCAATGAGGCCGTGTAAACTTATTTCCTAACAATGCTTATAATTAACAAACATCTCAAATCAATGTCATACAATAATGCTTATTTACACTATAATCACTCTGGCATTTACATTGTTGTGATATAAAATACTGCCACAATTGTCATATTAGACTCTTCACTGTAGAATTTATTCAAGATGGTTGTGACATGAAACAGCCGCTAAAGCTCTCTCTCTCTCTCTCCCTCTCTCTCTCTCTAGGCGCAATCTGCAAACATCTGATGTGTCATATTCACATAACTTTCTATAACCTCTATCGTTTATTAATGGGTGTACAAATTATTCTTAAGTTTATTTTTCTAACTACTTCATTTTAATCGAGATAAACCTTTGCACATTCCGTTAGGGTACAAGGTGAACAACGATATTCATATGTTTAAGAACTGGACTTGTGTACTGGCCTGAAAATTATACATTGTTTCATGCAATCAAGAGAAACAACTGAAAATCGATGGGACTTAAAAATTACAAAGCATTGAACAAATTGAACCATTAATAACGGATATCTCCGAAATGGCTATTGTCACAACATTTTTATTGGAATTAAATTGTGTGTTTTAAAGAGATCTACATTATTTTGCGAAGTACGTTTTTATCTGTTGCTTAACGTTTACCAGTTAGCTATACAAGATTATACAACATTGCTTCCGAATGAAAAGGACTTCACAGGTATTCTCAGAAACCTCAAGATATACATTTTATTTGTCATGTATGTATCTTTAAAATACGATATTTTAATCAAAATATCTTAGAGCCGTTTTTAAAATAAGTCAAAATTTTCGAAAAATGTTCCATGTAAAGGGTAGTTTGGGGTAGGGGAGTTTCTTGAAAATCTTCGTGTCACATCTTTGGGAGGTACTGAATCAGACACACACGGATCTTTTTCTAAAAGTGCTTTTTTAGACTAAGGAGCCTCAAAACGTGTATTTCTGATGAAATCTCGGTATGTAATTTTTGAGTGGAATGCAATACCTACTGTGTACGCGGTAGAGAAAGTAAAAATGAAAGTGGAAGAAATTCTGCGTCCTAACTCAGATTCTCACTCCTATAGATCCATTGTGGTTTGGTTCATCTTCCGAAAGTTTGTTCATATACAGCTCAAAACTGAATATTGCCTTAAAAACTAGAAAGAACAACAAAAAACCGGTAAAAATTAACAACAAACAACTTTAATGCACGCCATCAATAAAGGAATGAAGTTTGGTACGATTAGAGGAATCGAAATAGTAATGAATGTGCATTTAGACAATTTTTGCACTATCGAATTTTGACTTTGGCTAATCCGTATTATGTTGGCTGAATTGGTAAGCTGGTGAAAAATAGCATTGGTTAGTTAGAAACAAATGAAATCCTAATGCATAGAATCGACTTTCCACCTTGTTATGGATATATGGCCATCGATATGCATTCCCGTTCTCGTTATCAGCTGTTGTGAACCAAAATGTTGTATGCTGTTTTGCTCCCCGTTCTCGGTTTATTGTGAACGAGCCTTAAATATAATATAATATTCAAGAGATTAGAGTATATTTCACGAGTATTTGCATATTAATTTTTTCCTACTTGTTATCGAAATATTGATTTTGTTTTCATAAACGGGCGAGCTTCTCCTTGCTGCCACGTTTTTGCGGACGAAGGCAACTGATTGTGTTATCACTAGGGCTGAGTTTGTTTAGAGGCGTGCTGTTTACCTGCGCAGTTGAGTCACGCCTAACACCGTACCATATGCTAAAGGAAAGGGTACCACAACGTTGGAAAACTCTTTTCTCTATTATTAATGAAAACCTTTATTACAAACCGTGTAGTAGCACAATTGCTTCTGCACATAGTAGGTCGAGTAATTTGCGAAGACATGTCAACACAGAAACATACAAGCGTTGTATTGCAAAGTGTCACCTCCATCAAATCAAACGTTTAATGAAGAACTACGCGCGGCATTGCCAATATTCCGTTGTATAAACTACAGGATACAAAGTTCTGGGTTTATTCATTGCAATAAACTGACATGGAATCTTATCCATGTGCACATTGTGACTTAGTGTTTTACATAAATGATTAATAAAGATATATCAGCTGTATATGTTATAAATAATATTGCAGAAATAAAGTAAATGTTTGACGAGACATGTATGGACTGTGCGGTATACTCGTGGAGGGCGAGTATAACTCGCAGTATGTCCGATATATTAATATATGATTTAATATATGAACTCTGGTGATACTGATAATTATCTTGTGTTTTAGTTGTTACTCTTAAAGTTTATCTTTATTTCTTGCCACGGCTGCTGTTATTTGGGTTTCTGGTAGAGCTTGTATAACTTTGCAGGGTGTAATACGGGAAGGAAGGTAATAAGTAACAACTCTAACAATAGATTAAGTTATTGAAGAACACTATGCTTTAATGGCACACGCATTTACTGTCTTAGTAATAATCTACACATTTCTTAAGTTAGTTGGAGCTGTAGAACTGTCGAGCCCTACCACGTTCGTAAGCCAAACTTGCGGTCGCTGAGCAATCAAGTATTTTATACATGCTCTAGAAATAATTGCAATCTTTATCACACGTTCCTATAGACCTTTAAATCGATAACCTTTCACCGTTCCTACTACATTATAAGAAGTAAATAATATCGCCTGCTTCTGAGAGGTTATATGTATCTTATTCACATGCAGCACTTTATACCCAACCGCCCTGGCTGATGGAGAACTAACCTTTCTCCCCTTAAAGATTTTAAACATATTCTTCCTTAAAATTTCATTGTCTGTCTTTGTTCAGCTTGGAACCTTCCAGAAGACTTACCCGGCTATTGTTCGACGTTTGCAAGCATGTGGCCTCTCTACAAACATATGTTCTGTTCGCTTGTCGCATTTTCTATTTCACAAAGACACAAGGTCTGGCTTTTATGACCTTCCCGTACAAGTCCGTTTTTGCCTGGGCCCTAATTCTAACACAAAGATATGTTTGTCGGCTTTTAACAAGGGTTCCACAGCTCCAGCTACACTTGCACATACATAAAACTTATGCCTTAACTTCTATTTATACAACAAGTATTTTCTTATTAATACCGTTTCACATTATAATTCAAATTATTATATATATATATATATATATATATATGGCATATATAACCATAGTTACTGTCTCAACTGTACCGCGCGGGGTCAATGTCACCCTTGCCTCCATGTACTGACTCCAGTGTCGCAGCCCTATCACATAGCCCAACCGGCATTCATGTTTGTATTTCCTTTGCTGTCCGTAGTGACAATGCCCCGTGGGTTAGGTATATTCTGCTGCTGTAAAACTGTCTCCCACTTTTGTTTCTCGGAAGGCTTTCAGCTGTTTCTAATTCCACGTGAAGTGAAACTGTTTGTTTTCTTTCTTTCACTCGCTGAAGTGACACGTTGAAACATCAGCTACGTATTGTTTAGTCTAGGAACTCGCTGAGAAGTCTTCAAACTAATTACTGTTTATTAGAAGCTATTTTAGCAAACTACCAGCGACAATAGCACGTCTGAAGGAAAGACGGGTGCAACAGTGTAAAACTGCTAGCGCCGAAAATGCACCTGGAGAAATTGGAAAGTGCCTTCGTTACAAAAGAAAAAAAATCGAAGTCAGGAATCCAGGACTAACATTTCTTTGGGATACTAACAATATGTTGCAAGGTCAATTTGAAAAACAGTTTTTCACCTTCTTGAGCAACATAGCCTGTTTGCGGCACACTGTCCTCTGACTCGTGTGAAGTGAACAGGACATTTTCTTCGCACAAAATGATTTTTAGACAGCATGGCCTAAAAGTAGAACTTCTAACACAGTGCACACGAGCTAAAAGCACTAGTGCGATAATCTTCATTGTGACCAACCTTGATTTCAAGTCCAATCACGTGGCAGTCACCCTTTGTATTTGCACATGTTTAATAACTCGACTTGGTTTGATTAGGTTTTGCTTTGCATTATGTCTTTTTACTTGATTAATTTCTCATGGCGTTCGTATTATCTGTTCACCATACAAATTGTCATACTTTAATTTATCGCAATTCGTTGTACAGTTAACCTATATGTTCTACAGGCAGCCTTGTGCTTTCTTTCATCTAAAACGTTATTCTTTTATCTAATATAACCTATCGCACATCAATTTTAAATAGGGGAAATTATGAATTCAGAAGAAACTGCAATGAAAGAGCCAGGTGAAATTACAGAAGCAGCATAAAGAATAACATTAGACGTACTTACCCAAAACAATCCAGAAAGCAATGTGATATAGCATTTAATCCCTTCATTGGCAAAACATATTGAAAATAATTTCACTGAAAGTGACTGTTAGAGTCAGCAAAACATAAAAACATCTGACATGTCGCTTTTTTTAACGTCATTTCTCTGGTTTCAAGAAAGTGTTAGCTCCCTTAGTTTCAGGAATCAATGTACCAACTACTGATGTTTTACAAATTCGAGCGCTGTTTAAAAAATAGCATAATTATGCCATACGTGTTAAAAGTGGTTTTATTTTGCTCATAAGATTGCAAGCCTCCGGCCTTCGTTTCGCAAAATAAAACCCTACTTTTACCTCTTGTATCATAATCTACTATTACGTGACAGAAGGAGAAGTTTCCTGGTTATTGTAATAAAAGCAATTAATAAAGTTACTGAGTAATATTTCATGCTAGATTGTTCACTAATGTAATAGATTTACAATTACTATTTTCAATAACCGATAAATAATGCATTCGTTAGAAATTAATTGTTTTTTCACACAAGTCGTGTGTAGGACAAGCTTGGAAAGGTAGAATCAGGCTGAAAAACAATGTCATAGCCGGGATTGAACTGCGGATATTCCGGCTTCCCTCCAGTTACTCTAACCAACTGAGTTATCATGGCAACATGACTACGGTATTAAATTGTTCTTTCTTTTGAGCAAATACCCGCGACATCTGTCGGCACGCCATACACCACGAAACCTAGAAGCACATTTGAAAGATCAGAAGGAAACGGAATGAAAGGGAAATGGTGGAAAATTAAATCATAGTAGATGACAAACCACCCCAGCATTCGCCTACCCACCAGGGAAAACCACGAAAAACCCAAGGTCAGAGACAGTGGTCAACGGGAATCGAACCCGGGACCTCCAGAGCCTTACATGTTACCGCGGAGCTATCTCGCTCGATAATAAATTTATGTGAGAACATTTTCTTGTTCATTATGCTATTAAAATATTTTGGTGCACATTTTTTCGCTTTTAGAGCATATTTTCAACCTTTTTACTGCGTAAACGCACACACTTATTCATGATTTTGGTGCATTAAATCCAATATATATATATATATATATATATATATATATATATATATATCTGTGTGTGTCACAAAATTAAAATGAAAATAGTGTAAAATTCATTACACTTTTGTTTCTCTTATTTTCATACAAATAGTGGAATTCGAACGCTAGCTTACAGCAACCTGGTTTTTAATACTTGACTATCATTTTAGCCTCGTGTATTCCCCTTGTACCTACAGCGAAATATGAAATGAAACCATTTCTGTAAGGGATTACCCGAATTAATATGAAGGAATTATAAAAACAATCTGTTTTAAGAATGGTTTATAGAAGAGATATACAAAATAAACGATGGTGGGCAGAGAAAGCCATTTGAATGAAACAAATGTATTTTGTAATGAGTGTTTTTAAATTGAAGCTTTCTCTGAATAAGTCTCATACTTTTGCTTGTTTTAACATCTCATGCCTGTTAAGAAACAAAGCCGAGAAAAAACCGTAAGAAACATCTAGTGCGTTAAGGCAATAACTTCTGAAAACAAAATACCTTCTACTGCCCTAAGTAATAGTCAGGTTTGGGAACTCTAAGTGTTGAAAAAGGAGACTGATTGGCAAATATTCATGTACACATTCCGGATGAATCTCTTAGCGAGAAGTTTATAAATACACAATTTTCGTTGTGCTCTCAAGGAATGTGTTAGCACACGCATGGACAGTGAACTTACTTGTTCAAGAAAGATAAATGCATATTGTTTGCACATGATCTCATTAGCCTGCAGAACATATTCTATCATTCTGGCTGGAGCAATGCAGCACTGGAGTGGGCGATGCCAACTGGAAGACGCTTGAGTTGGAGGGGAGGGTCTGCAGTGAGGGGAAATGGAAAAGCATCTCGTCAGCAGGCAGCGACTAACCAGTCGGCAAACTTGGGCAGTTCAAGTTTTATTGTGCTAGTGTTGAGGTGTCAAGAGGTGCGCCAACGGGTCATCATGAGTGCAAATCGCAAGTCAACTACCGATATCACCAACGACCCCATTATGAACATGCGTCCACCGAAACTTGGTTGTTGGGAACAGTTCTGTTTGCTTCTGCACAACAAAGAGAAGGGGACTTACCTCAATAGGACATGCCTCAGCTGGGGTAAGTCGGTCGCAGCAAACACACCTATTTGGAAACGTTTAATTTCGTTTGCTAATCATGTTATTATTATGTCATCGCAGTGAAAATTTATTGCTAGCGTTAAAACGTAGTAGCGTGTGCAGTAGGCATCCCAAAGGATTGAAGAACTTAATTATCAACTGCATTTTCGAATTAGATGCATTATCGGTTTATACTTGGTAGAAATAGTTGTTATGCAATTTTGAAAAACCCAGCATAATTTTGTTTGAATAAGTATGTACCTACAACGTGCTAATGTCAAAACGCAGCAGCATGTGGATTCTGAAAGGATTCGCAATTTAATTATCAACTGTATTCATTGGCCTGTTCATACTTGAGAGAAGTTACCGGTACGTTTCCGAAGAGGTCTGCCCAAGTTGCTAAGCAGGACAATCCACTTAAATTCCTAGTCCCTTGAAACCAGGTTAGCCAGCGGTAGAGACCAAGAAACCTTTATGCAGCATTAAATATGCGAATGCGTTTTAAATAGTTGTTTCATCGAGCTTCCAGTAATACACGGCAGGTGTTTCCCCGGCGTCATTATAAATTTGTCTTGTTGTGTTAAATCTACATTAATATTATAAATAGCCCACCTCTGCGGTGTCTGTCACACATTCAAGAGGTCCCGAGCTAGAATCTCGGTTAGAGTGAGCTACTCTGATCAGGTTTCTTTCCGCATTTTCCCTTATCCTGAAAAATAAAGTACTCTGTGGACCACGGGTTCATTTGAGCATATTTTCACTCATTTCATTTATCGTCCGATATGACCTAACCGGTAGGACGTTCAAGTTAAAAGAAAATATTATAAAGGGAGAAAATGTGTGCGTGTGTGCGTGCGCGCGCGTGCGTGCGTGCGTGCGTGGAAGTTGAGATTGAGTTTTTTATTTATGGACGCTCTTTAACTACTATGGTTCTTAGTGTCCCATTCCATATTGGGCGTGAAAGACCGGTAATTTTGCTCAGAGGCCTCTTTATGAAGCTTGAGGTTCTTTTACGTGCCGTAAATCTATGACACGGGACCACCGGCTTTACTTCCCTTCCGAAGGAAGCTATGCTAAGGATTTTTACGCCCGAAAAAATCCATCGCCCTCCGCCCGGTTTAAACCCGCGAGCCTATCACGGTTGGAAGTGTAGGGTAAACTCATAAACCTCCCAACCGATTTTCATAATTCCTTCACCATTGAAAACTCCAATTCATTACGACGGACACGGGGCTATAAGACTAGAAGGTCCAGTTTCATTTCATAAATTACTGAAAGTTTAAACATAATTTACAATTTTATTATATAAGCGGACGGAAAGAGAGAAAAGAAACACTGGGTAAGATAAAACAATTAGTTAGCATCAGTGAAATCAGCTTCGCAAACCCAAACATACGCTGTTGCATTCATTGTCTTTCAACTACTTCCTGGAACAATGTCAAGTTAGGTACATTAACTCTGGCGCACGTTGGCCCGATATTTGGAAAATGTGGGACATTAGGCCCTAACCAGCGAATCGCATTATATTTCGGTTTTCAGATTCTGCGTGAGTAGGTATTTCGCTGGAAAACCTACGTTTTGAAGTTACTTGCACTCTTACGAGATTTGCTGGAAGTGTGTGTGTGTGTGTGTGTGTGTGTGTGTGTGTGTGTGTGTGTGTGTGTGTGTGTGTGTGTGTGTGGAGCGCGCGAGAGCTTTTTTTATTTGTTAATGGATACCAGGAGCAGGAGAGAGGAAGTCTGGTTTGTTACCTCCACATGACTTTTTCTACCGGAGCTTCTACAACTATTCTTACAAAGGCTTATTTTTCTATTTACGCATGATAATCGAGGTAAACTTTTACAGAAATGGCTTCATTTTACATTTCGTTGTAGGTACAAGAGGGATTACAGGAGACCGAAGCGGTAATCAGATGTTTAAAAAGTGGGTCGCTGTATGCCAGCTTTGAAGTTCCTTACTCTTCATGTCATACCACTGGAAGCAAAACAATCGTTATTTAGAACTTCAAAACAATGTATGATAAACCGTTGGAAAACTCTAACCAAAAGCAACGAATATCTTCGAAACGGTTAATGCCACAAAAAATGGACATAAATTGTGTGTGCCTATCAATATCTATATTTTTGCGTAATAAGATTTTGTTGATCTCTTAGGTTTACTAATTATACAGAAGTCATTCAGAATTAAGACCACTTCAAGGCTGTTCCTAGAAAATTCAAAGTATACATATTATTTGTCATGTAAACATCTTAAGAATGGTATTTTAATCAAAATCATTATAGCTATTTCCAAAAAAAAAAAAAAAAATTGAAAACAACGAAAAATGTTAAATGTAAAGGATAGTTTGAGGTGGGGGAATTTTCGCACATAGACGTACTTTTTACTGAACTGCTTACTTGATTCAGGAGACTTCAAAAGGTGTAATTGCATAAAGAGAGAAAATTGCTAACGTTAGAAATCAATGAACCGATAACTTTTAATTAACAAGTGAGAATATTGTTTTTCTCGATAGTCACAGGCTCCCAAAGACATTCGGTGGCCTGGGAGTGCGGATTCTACGTATTCACCAGCTTCTCTCCGTTTAGTTGTACATGTTAAGATTTCCGTATTATGTAAAAACTATCTATACTTATGTTTTTAAATAAGTACAGGACCAAAAAAAATCTTAATATTTCACCTACTGTAATTACCTGACAAGTTACTTGACCATTGCGATCGATGATTGCTCCACAGGCATAAGCTATGCAGAAGTTTCAACACTTGGAAGACTATCGGGGGAGGTTAAAGAAGTCGGGTGTTCCCTGGATGTTTCACATTCTTTTGTATGAATATCAGGGAATGTTTCATCATTTATTAGCAATCGAATTCCATCTAATTTTGTTTGTTATCTATCGACCATTCCGGCCGATGATTGTTCTACTGCCAAAGAGTACTTATGGATCATGCAGCATTTCCAGAACTTGGAAGACTTTCGCAGGTAGGTTAAGAAAATCAGACGTTCCGCCAATGTTTCACATTGTGAATATCGGGATTTTTGGTTCATTATTAGGTATAGCCGGAGCTGTACTAAATTACAATAATAAGTGGGTGAAGTGGAGGATTAAACATAAGAATCCTCTAGACCATTGTGCAATAATTTTATAAAGAACGGGAGGAGGTAAGTAAAATTAATTAAAATGTCATTAGAATTTAAAAAGCTACCCGTAAAAAGTTCAGTAAAAGGCTAGTGAAAGATATGTTATCACCTCATAGTTGGCCATTATATTTACATGTCCAAAAAGGTATATCTTCTGTCCTTCGGTCCTTTCTTTTAACGTAACCGGGAATTGTAGTTCTTCAGGAATGAATTTCAGTCCATTATTAATCTAAACTCTTGTGGTAGGCTACATCAAATCGTCTTTCAGTTGCAGATGCGTTTATGAACTATGTTCCTTTCAACTTACAATGATAAAACGTGTACGTTTTATTTAATAATGATGATGATGATAATAATAATAATAGTAATAATAATAATGAACGAAGGAATATTTTCGGAATATTTTCTTCACAGCTACCTTGAGTTAAAAGAAAAATACTTGATCATACGTTTTCTTATCTCAATTCTATATTGAATAACATTATTTTTTATGCAAATCTCCTCAAAGATTTCGTTTAAAATATGTCCATATGCATAAAAGTTACTAAATTTCGGCTTAAATCTTGAAAAAGAAATAGAAGTAGTTCGAAAATGATAATTCTAAAAGTACAATACTGATTCTGTGTCAACAGCTGAATTGCTAAAATAGGTGGATAAAATTTCAGCTTTATATCTGTAATAGCTCCAAACCAAAGAATAGTTTTCCTTGGCACACAAGTATTAGTTTTCGTGAAAATTTGCTTTGTATTGTCGAATATAATTAGCCCTTTTGTAACTATTCTGTTAGTGAAAAATGCCGCATCGTCACATGAATCATATGCACATATAAAACTCGGATTTAATTTTGTATAGTATTAGCTGACTGCTCGACGTTGCACAGGTAGCCTCTAAACACGAATAACGATTTAATTAATTTCATTTATTTTCCCGCGTTCCTTATAAAGTTATTATACAATGATGTGTGGTGAATCTTCTCCTTTACTCTTATTAATTTTAATTTCGCACAGCCCCGGCTATTGCTAATAATGGACGAAGATTTGCTGATATTCATGCAAAAGGATGTGAAATATCGGCCGAATGTCTAATTTTCTGAACCTACCCCAAAAGTCTTCTAGGTTCTAGAAATGGTGCATAGCCTAGTTAACTTTGGTGGTAAATCAATCATGGTCGGAATAGTGAGTAATATTTTAGACATTCACATTAGGGATATTCAAAACCTGTGTACCTTCTCTTTGGTCTCATACTTGTCTAAAAGCATAAATACTATATACTTTTCTAATAATACATAGACCCTTAACATGTGCAACGAAATAGAGATGAAACTGTTGAATATAAGATTCCTCACCCCCAGGCCACCAAACCATCGAGGAAAATAATATCCTGAGTTGTTAATTATAAAATATCGTTGATTGATTTCTAATTAAATAGTCAGCATCTATCTATATATTTCTTGGAATAAATTATCTTATTTTACATGCACATTCTATGAAGAACAACAACTAGTTGCTCCTCTATTGCATTTTCAATTAAAAGCTAAAGCCTTGTTTACATGCAGTTCTTTTATAACTCCAACGTGTTCGTAATGCCTTTTAATCCTTTAGTAATGTACGAAATTAAATTATAAGGTATTTTGTGGACCATATCCATCAGAAAGAATTGGACTTTTCAATGGCAAAAGAATTATCAAACTCGGCTTTGTGGTTTTCAGAGATATACAAAATTTCTCTCTTTTTAATGTTAGGATAACGTGTAGGGATCTATTTGAGTGTTTTCGCATATGGATCGTCATGTTATTGAGCTTTAGGGGACTGAAATTATTAATTAGTGATTTCCTTTTGAAATACACATTACGCTGTCAGTGTTATGGGTTATTTTAAAACGACTTTAGCTTAGACTAGCATTTTTAAATTATACATAGTAATTACTTTCTTCAGGAGGGGTTTATAGGTGGGCTTAAACTAGGTTTTTGTGGGTTACAGCCCAACGAAGGCCTAGTGGGCGCCGCCCAAGTAGATAATTCCCAATAACTCACTCCCTCATGTGATTATTTGGTGATATGAAATGTCAGATAAATGAAGCTACAAATTACGAGTATATCGCTTTGTTTATCACAAACATAATTGAAAATACTCAGGAACATTACAAAGCATAAAGTAAAGTTTGGAAGATGGTTTTGCTACTTCGGAATGGCTATTTGCATACCTTTGAACATGTGACTGTTTACACGTATAAAATAACTGATAAACCACTGAACGCTAAAATTATTCAGCATGGAATTTGGTTGATATATTTACGATTTGGTTATAATCAGGAGAAAACTAGGGATAACTTATGTAGAAACCTATATAACATTTACAATTCTCCATAACAGTAACAGAAACGATTGTTAAAAGGTGAAGTAATTTTGGGGTGTTAGATAGGCTGGATAGCCATGTTGACACCTTGTGCCTGTGACGGGTTGAAATCCTGAATTGCAGAGATTACATTTGTTGTACTTCGCATTTGTCAAGCTTTAAAACATGTGACTTGTTTTGGGTTGTTATGTTGGTGTTATAAAACATCATTATGAACCAAAAAGGGATATGTATAATAAGTTTGATAATAAATTCATTGTTTTAAGAGATATCCAAAGGTTTTTTTTAAAAGGAACACATTCTAACTCCTTCCAACCTATTAAAACACCTATTATTAACACACTGGCACACTTTTTTGCGTTTATATGGGAAAGGATAGGGAAAACGAGGGTAGATACTAGGTTGAGACAGTCTTCAAGGAGGAATATGCGTTTATATGGGAGAGATAGGGAATACGAGGGCTGATACTAGGCTAGACAGGGGTTGAAGGAGGGAGATGCGTTTATATGGGAGGGATAGTAAAACAGAGAGAGATGTTACAAGTAAAATGTGTTGTATATGGATTAGATAGAAAACCAAGGAGAGATGATCGGCTAGACAGGGGCAGAAGGAGGATGAATGCGCTTTGGGAATACGAGGAGAAGTGCTAGGCTAGACAGAGTTTGGGGAATAGAGTATGGCTAGACAGGGATGAAGGATAGAGTATGTCTTTTATACGGGAGAGATAGAGAATACGAGGGGAGGTGATAGACTAGACAGGGCTTGAAGAGTAGAATATGGCCTTTACATGTGAGAGATAGCAAACCGAGCAGAGGTATTAGGCTAGGAGTGTTTGAATGCCAGAGTATGCGTTTATATGGAGAGACAGAGAAAACGGAGAGAGATCCTATACTAGGAGATAGTTGAAAGAGAGGAAATGTGTTTATATGGGAGAGATAGGGAATACGAGGGTCGATGCTAGGCCACACAGGGGTTGAAGGAGGGGAATGCGATTTATATGAGAGAGGTAGGAATAGAGAATTGCTAGACTAGCCAGAGATTGGAGAGTAGAGTATGATACAATATGTCTTTTATACGGGAGAGATAGAGAATACGAGGGGAGGTGATAGACTAGACAGGGCTTGAAGAGTAGAATATGGCCTTTACATGTGAGAGATAGCAAACCGAGCAGAGGTATTAGGCTAGGAGTGTTTGAGTGCCAGAGTATGCGTTTATATGGAGAGACAGAGAAAACGGAGAGAGATCCTATACTAGGAGATAGTTGAAAGAGAGGAAATGTGTTTATATGGGAGAGATAGGGAATACGAGGGCCGATGCTAGGCCACACAGGGGTTGAAGGAGGGGAATGCGATTTATATGAGAGAGGTAGGAATAGAGAATTGCTAGACTAGCCAGAGATTGGGGAGTAGAGTATGATAGAATATAGGGTATCATAGGGATTAAGATAGGGAACACAAGGAGAAGTGCTAGGCTAGACAGAAGTTGAGGAGTAGAGTATGAGTTTATATGGGAAGGATAGGGAAAACGTGGAGAGATACTAGACAAGACAGAATCTGAAGGAGGGGAATGCGCTTTATACGAGACAGGTAGGGAATACGTGGTGAGATGCTAGGCTAGGCCAGGCCGGGTTAAAGGAAGAATTTGTTTTATATGAGAGATTGGAAACTGAGCAGAGGTATTAGTCTAGGAAGGGTTGAATGGTAGAGTATGCGTTTATATGGGAGAGACAGGGAATACGATGATAGGTGTTAGGGAGGTTAGTGTTGATGCATGTGTAATGTCGAGTCTTCTGGAGGGTGGTGCCATCAGGCATTCAGCGAGCAGATTCCATGAAGATAAGTGCAGCATATTTGTGTACGATTTCACAGGGAATTCAGACAGTATCGGGGAGGGGGTATTTAGGATAATTCAGGCAGTATGACAAGGGGACAGATTCCAGGGGTTAGATGTAGCATAGGTTCGTATGATTCAACAGGTAATTCAGCTAGTATCGTTGGTATTTAGGGTAATTCAATTGGTATCACAGGTAGACAGATTCCAGGATTGGGCGTAGCATAGTTTCGTATTTCACAGTTAGTTCAGTTAATATCGTAGGTATTTAGGATAACTCGGATAGTATCAAAGACAGACAGATTTCAAGAGTTGGGTGTGGCATAGTTCCGTTTGATTTCACAGGTAATTCAGCTTGTACTTTTGGTATTTAGGGTAATCTGAATCGTATCACAGGTGTGTAATTTAGATCAGTGATTTGTATCACAGCTATTTAATGTAATTTCAAGTGATTCAGCTAGTATCAAAGGTATTTTAGCCATTTTAACAAGTAATTCAGTTAGTATCTTTGATATTTAGGATAAACCGGTTAGTATCACAGGTGTTCATGGTAATTCAGAGAAGCGATTCGTACCAGGGCTTTTTAAGTTGATTTTCACTTGACTCGGCTAGTGTGACAGGTATTTAGGTCACTTTAACAGGTAATTAAGATAGTATCCCAGGTATTTACTGCAATATAGGGAGTAATTAGATTATGCACATTTGTTATCGAATGTTACAACACATTTATATACCTTTTTTTCTAAATCTTATAAACTTTTTATAAGTTAAACAGTTGGTGTGTGAGACGGAGAGGGTTAAACAGTGTATAGGCTTACAGTGAAGGTATATAGAAGTTGTATTATCCGCATAGGTGAGGAGATATAATGTTTTAATCAGCTTTTTTGTTTTATATGGTTACAGATTTATCTAAGTGTAGCAGCTATATCAATTAATCATTGCTTCATTAGATAAGGATTGTAAGGGTAGACGTCCCTCCCCTTTATCTAGGCTTGACACTAGCTCTAAGATTTGCTCCTATAGGCAAGGCTAACGCCTCCCCTTACATCTTGTTCACCAGGTGTCTGCTAGGTGTATACACAACACATAGATCAGCTTCCATTTATAAGATTGTAGACTCGCTGAGAAAATATTCATCTTGAGATCCAGGTTACATTCTGTAAGTATTGCTTGTAACACGATAATGTCCATACGCATATTTAGTTATTCCATCCTCGGCAATAAGTCTTTTATCATCAAAAGGAGTCAATGTTATTCTATTCATTTGCACGGTGGTAACAGCATGCTCTCGTGATAGGATCAGATTGATGGGCGTGCTTATGACTTCTTGGGTTATAAGAGAGACTGTATAGCTGTCAAATGTAATGTACTGCTTAATAGCACTACGTTTTATACCTTTAATTTTTTATCATCGATCCTTAAATACCTAAGGCGAACATCTTTGGTCATAGAAAAGAGCAGGATGATTTTGCCATTGGGCTCATCTTTAAATTTTCCCAGCAGCTTTTTATTCTGAGTAGAGTGGCATATATGATTGACAGGGTAATCAGCTGTATCCAGATGCTCAAGAAAACGTAGCTTGTCCTGGGACACATTTTCAGTTGTCACGCGATGAATGAATGAAGCAGTGTCCATATACATAAACTTCAGGTTTTCAGTTTCATAATATGGCAACAACACGTCTCAATGATAGTGGTACATTAATGTCTTGGAAATGTCCAATACATTCATAACGATGTATACAGGCTTGTTTAATACAATCTGGCGAGAGGCCATATGCACAGAAGCTAGATTAGCAGCATATATTGTCCTATCGATAAACGTAGGCTTGATAATAAACTTTTCCAGCGTCTTCTGATTTGTAACCATAGTATATCCATACGATTACGCAGGTACTCCATAGGTCTACCAAACATGGCGTTGTTAAAGAACTTGTAGAGATCCTTCTCGAAATCATTTGCAGCTTGTTATCGCAACCTGTTGTTAAATTCAACATAAGGTTTTAACCACTGTGACTGCCGAAATTATAGCACACGTTGGATTTTACTCAAACGTAACCCATGCTTAAGAGTCTGCTTCAAAGCCATGTAATATACTACACACTTCTTTCGAGATCCAAGATGAGGTATCAGTTTCTTTGTAGATGATTCCTTGGGCTTCATATACTCAGACAGGAAAGGTAGATCGTTGTGTAGATCGTGAAGTTCTGCAGGATACTCGATGTCAACTTCTAATATGTATACATGAGGATCATCCTCCTGTAGTCTTTCTAAGTCTATTTCTTCAGGTGAAACCCACTCAAATCCGCAATAAGGGAGGAAGTGGCTAATTGCCCACCCATATTGGTTATTGGCCTCCTCGTATGTAATACGTTGGGTTGGTTCCGACGGATCATACTTATCTATGTAGGCGTTGCTTGCTTCGCCATACCGGTGGGAAACTTGGCATAAACCTCCTCTTATACCAGATTCTATCATGAGTAATTGATCATAATTCTGCAACAATTCCAGCTGAATTCCAGTATAAGTAGTAACATGGCATCCCATGTAGGTCCTGGAGAGGTGAAATAATGAGAGGGGTCGTCTTTGTGTGTTTTGAGGGTTTGATATCTAAAGGTCTCAAAAACATCAGCTAGAAGAAGTATATCTGAGGTTAAGTACAGATCGCTGAATTCTCCCAGGTTTCTCACATTAAACAGTCTCCATAGATTTCTAGCATGGTCGTAGTCGACATCATTAATTTATTTTTCATTTAATCTATTGTAGAAGGAGTCCTTAGGAGGCAGGCAGGTCAGGCTCAAAACATCCCATGATGTAACGTAATCATAGGGAAACATTCCTTTACGAGTCATCAACTTCTATTTGTCTTCTCCGATGTATTTCAACGTTTCAGGATATGAGGTTAGATTTTTTATCAACTTATCCAAGCTTGTACACAGAAATCGAAGGCAGTCCACAAACCGGAACTTTATATCTCCGACATATTTGTTGAATGAGATATAGCTTTCTTCAGAGTTAGGAATTACCTCCAAACGTTCTCTTGTACATTCCAGCTCCTTAACAATGAAATGAGTCATATCAATTAGGTTATGCATGTAAAGGGTTGAGCATGCATATCCTTCTGTAAAGGGCTTTCCACACAAGTGGCATACTATAGAAGACTCAAAATCCTTTTGCTGTTGATCCGTAAGTTTCAGAGGCTTGGTGGATTTGTGTATGTTATCAATCTTCTTAGCAAGGGATGACAGGTATCTCATAAACCTCTGAGCAGCATCAACACAACGATATACTTAGGGTTGCTTAGGAAGTCCAGTTTCGAAGTGCTCAACAATGGATGATGGCTTCACGTAAACACAGAAGCTCATTGGGGTGTGCTCTTGATAAGAGGCTGTATAGGAAATTTCAGGATTGGGAATACACGTATGACTTGGAGTGAGACTACTCTCAAAATCCGCATAGATTACATAAGGTACTTTCAGCATCCTTTCAAAATTTTTAAACTGTACAATTGATTTCTCCTTGGTAGGCATAACTACCCTTGCAACATCATGTTGATTACAAATGGCTATATGTTCTTGTAGTTTTTCAAGTCCACTTCGTCCATACTGATCATCAAAATCTGTAAAACAGCGCTTACAGGTATAAACACGTTCTTTATGCTTAGTTTTCTGACCTCGAGAAAGTTTTTCAAAGTTCTTTATATGTATAGGTAATTGTGTTTTCCACTACTGTCACTCAGTACTAACAAGTCACGGTGTTCAGGTAGTTCAATGTCAGCAACCTTTATTGGATACACTTCATGCTTGTCATCCAGCCCGTAAACGTAGATAAACATCCTGTTAAGCTTCTGAAATTTAGGTATTTGAGAAAGTGGAGTACGGTAAAAACGCAGCTGAAGTCGTACTTATCTTGAAGCTGTTTGTATTGGCTCACACGTTGCGCATTCTTCTCTATGAATTTGGATAGTACAGAATACATGAAGCATTTCTTGTCGATATAGTTCTGGATGTGTACGCAGGCTTTTCTTGCTTCAACAGATGGTGGTATGTAGCTATTTACTCGTAACGGACTGTATGTTTCCATGCATGCTGTGTGTGCGCGCGTGTGTGTGTGCGCGTGTGTGCATGCGTGTGCTGTGTGTGAACGCGTCTGCTTTGTGTGTTTGTGTGTGTAAGTTCGATGTCTGTATACGTGCGTGGGCATGCGAGTGAGATTGCATGTGTGTGTGTGTGTCTTCGTGTGCATGCGTGTAAAGCGACCCCTAATTATGGAGAAGGCGTGGACCTCTCACATAACATGGAAACATACAGACTTTCTTCTTTATTGTTTGCCTTCTGTCTTTCTTTCTGGTTTGTTTTCTTATTCTTGATTTTTGCGGACTCCCAAACACATAGCTACACACGCACAACACGTTCTAGCGCTTCAACCAGCACATGAACCTGCACGAGACCTACGAATACTTCCGAACACATAGATATGCACGCTCAACACATTCTAGCACTTCCTCCAAGTTCACGAACCGGTACACGCCCTATGGACATGCCCGAATACCTGTGTAACGTACTGTAATATAAGAGTCACCATTTTATTGATAAAATTCAGTTTATAATTGATCTAAAATGTCCGTGCTCTCTCTATAAACAAGGGGAATCGGGAATCGGACTTCATTGTGCTAATTAGTCTTGAGGTGTTAACGTCGTGTTCTCTGCAAGAATAATCAGCTTTCTAAAGTGTTAACAAGGTAAAGAGGTCTGCATTTCCCTTGAAGAAGGATTAATGCGTTATTACATAAAGAATAAGGATGAATAACTCTGCATATTATATAAGGATATAATTCCTAGTGCATCAGGATACGCTTGTAGTAAACGCGGGAAGAAATCCCTCCGAGGTTATGACAAGAGAAGGCATGAGATGGGCTGTAAGAAGCTCTTCAAATGCAAACATTGGAATGCAACCTTCAATGGTGGTTATAACGCCAGCGGCACGAAGATGTATGTGAAATAAGAAGTCCTCAGAAGAAAGTAGATTGGAGCCTACTAATCATCAGTTATGTTGCATGAAAGAATACGAGATATCGTTCGAAGGACTATAGAAATCGTATTATATACGATGCGTTTCATCTAAGGACCTCAATATATATATATATATATATATATATATATATACCTGCATAGGCAAAACAACTAATAATCTAGTCAGTGCATAAAGAGCTTGGTATTCACAAGAGTGTGAAAACAAATATGCTGGTTGAGGGCCGATTTGTAAACAGTATCGGAGAAACCTGTGACAAAGCATTTAAAATACGGAATCAGCCTGTGTGTCTAGAAACGGATCTGGACTCAACGTTGGAAGCGAAATTCAAGAAATTGACCACTGAAATGGAGGATTCTCAGGTTAAGGGTAGCAACTGGGCTCTATTTGCTATGGAAGGAGTTCGACTTCGTATCAAAGGTGCAATCCGTTACGAGGAAGTAGCTACATATTACTACCGCCATCTGTTGAAGCAAGAAAAGCCTGCGTAAACATCCAGAACTATGTCGACGAGAAATGCTTCATGTATGCTGTATTATCCAAATTCATAGGGAAGAATGAACAACGTGTGAGCCAATACAAACAGCTTCAAGATAAGTGCGACTTCAGATGCGTTTCCTACCGTACTCCACTTTCTCAAATACCTAAAATTTGAGAAGTTTAACAGGATGTTTGTCTACGTTTACGGGCTGGATTAGAAGGATGAAGTGTATCCAATAATGGTTGCTGACATTGAACTACCTGAACACCGTGACCTGTTAGTATTGAGTGACAGTAGTTGTAAAAATCTCTACCTATATATATAGGTAGCGATATAGGTGATATAGGTAGCGATATATATATATATATATATATATATAAAGAATTTTGAAGAACGTATTCGAGGTCAGAAAACCTGTAAGCGTTGGTTTACAGATTTTGATGATCAGTATGGACAAACTGGACTTGAAAAACTACAAGATCATGTAGCCATCTGTAACCAACATGATGTTGCAAGGGTAGTTATGCCTACCAAGGAGAAATCAATTGTACAGTTTAAAAGTTTTGAAAGGATGCTGAAAGTGCCTTATGTTATCTATGAGGATTTTGAGAGTATTCTCACTCCATGTCATACGTGTATTCCCAATCCTGAAACTTCCTATGCAACCCATTATCAAGAGCACACCCCAATGAGCTTCTGTGTTTACGTGAAGCCGTCAACCAGTGTTGAACACTTCGAAACTGGTCTTCCTAAGCGACCCTAAGTATGTCGTGGTGTTGATGCTGCTCAGAAGTTTATGGAATACCTGTCATCCATTGCAAAGGAGATTGATAACATACACAAATCTACCAAGCCTCTGAAACTTACGGATCAACAGCAAAAGGATTTTCAGTCTTCTATAGTATCTACTTGTGCGGAAAACCCTTTACAGAAGAGAACTACAAAGTACGCGATCATGATCACATCAGTGGTGAAAATCGTGGAAGTCTTCATAATGAATACAACTTAGCCTACAAAACACCTAAATATATTCCGTCTTTATGCATAAGCTTAGCGGACATGACTCTCATTTCATTGTTTAAGGAGTTGGTATGTGCAAGTGAACGTTTGGAGGTAATTCCTAACTCTGTAGAAAGCTATATCTCATTCTCCAAGTACGTCGGAGATATAAAACTTCGGTTTGTGGATAGCTTTCGATACCTGAGTACAAGCTTGGATAAGCTGATAAAATATCTAACTATATCCTGCAACGTTGAAATACTTCGGAGAAGTAAATTGAAGTTGATGAGTCGTAAAGGAGTATTTCCCTATGATTACGTTACATCATGGAATGATTTGAACGAGAAATGCCTACCTCCTAAGGAATCCTACAATAGATTAAATAAAGAAGAAATTAATGATGTCGACTCTGATCATGTTAGAAATGTATGGAGACTGTTTAATGTGAGAAACCTGGGAGAATTCAGCGACCTGTACTTAACCTCAGATGTACATGTTCTAGCTGATATTTTGAGACCTTTAGAGTTCAAAACCTCAAAAAACACAAAGACGATCCCTCTCATTATTTCACCTCTCCAGGACCTACATGGGATGCCATGTTACTACTTATACTGGAATTCAGCTGGAATTGTTGCAGAATTATGATCAATTACTCATGATAGAATCTGGTATAAGAGGAGGTTTATGTTAATTTTCTCACCGGTATGTCGAAGCAAACAACGCCTACATAGATAAGTATGATCTGTCGAGACCAATCCAATTTATTACATACGAGGACGCCAATAACCAATATGGGTGGGCAATTAGCCCCTGCCTCCCTTATTGCGGATTCGAGTGGGTTTTACACCTGAAGAAATAGACTTCGAAAGACTACAGGAAGATGATCCTTGTGGATGCATATTAGAAGTTGACATCGAGTATCCTGCAGAACTTCACGATCTACACAACGATCTACCTTTCCTGCCTGAGTGTATGAAGCCCAAGGAATAATCTACAAAGAAACTGATACCTCATCTTGGATCTCGAAAGAAGTGCGTAGTACATTACATGGCTTTGAAGAAGGCTCTTAGTTATGGGATACACTTGAGTAAACTCCAACGTGTGCTACAATTCCGGCAGTCACAGTGGTTAAAACCCTATGTTGAATTTAACAACAGATTGCGACAACAAGTGCAAATGATTTCGAGAAGGATTTCTACAAGTTCTTTAACAACGCCATGTTTGGAAATTCTATGGAGAATTTGTGTAATCGTATGCATATACGACTGGTTACAAATCAGAAACGCTGGAAAAGGTTATTATCAAGCTTACGTTTATCGATAGGACAATATATGATGCTAATCTAGCGGCGTGCATAGGCCCTCTCGTCAGATTGTATTCAACAAGTCTATATACATCGTTATGAGCGTGTTAGACATATCCAGGACATCAATGTACCACTATCACTACGACGTGTTGTTGCCATATTATGGAGCTGAAAACCGAAACCAGGACAAGCTACGTTTTCTCGAGTATCTGTATACAGCTGATTACCGTATCAATCATATATGCCACTCTACTCAGAACAAAAAGGTGCTGGGAAAATTTAAAGATGAGCCCAATAGCAAAATCATCCAGCGATATGTTGGTCTACGGCCAAAGATGTATGCCTTAGGTATTCAAGGATCGATTATAAAAAAATTAAAGATCTAAAACGTAGTTGCTATTAAGCAGTACATTACATTTGAAAGCTATACAGACTGTCTTAAAACCCAACAAATAATAAGAACGACCTTGAAGCTGATCCTATCACGACAGCATGCTGTTACCACCGTGCAAGTAAATAAAATTACATTGACTTCCTTTTGATGATAAACGAGTTATTGCTGAGGATGGAATAACTACATATGCGTATGTACATTATCGTATTACAAGCAATACTTAAAGAATGTAACCTGGATCTAAAGATGAATATTTTCTCAGCGAGTCACAATCTTGAAAATGGAAGTTTATCTATGTGTTGTGTATACACCTAGCAGATGCCTAGTGAAGAAGAAAGAAGAAGAAGATGTAAAGGGACGCGTTAACCCTCCCTTTAGGAGCAAATCCTAGTGCTAATCTCAAGCCTAGATAAAGGGGAGGCACGTTTACCCTTACAATTCTTATCTAATGAAGCAATGATTATCTGATAAAGCTGCTACACTTGGATAAATTTGTAACAATAAAGCTGATTAAAACAGAATATCTTCACAACTATTCGAATTATACTACTTCTATATACTTCACAGTAACCATATAAGTAGGTTATTAAGGAGAGAGTGAGGCCACTGTTTTGCGTTTATATGGGAAAGGATAGGAAAAACGAGGGTGGATGACAGGTTGAAAGCCTTCAAGAAGGAAAATGCGTTTATATAGGCGAGATAGGGAATACGAGGACTGACGCTAGGCTAGACAGTGTTAGGAGGGGGAGTGCGCTTTATATGAGACAGATAGGGAATACGTGGAGAGGTGTTATGCTAGACTGAGGCTGAGTAAAGTATGGTTTATATGAGCCGTATAGGAAAACGATGAGAGGTGTTAGACTAGACAGAGGTTGAGGAGTAGAGTATAGTTCATATGAGGGTATAGGAAAACGAGGAAAGGTGTTAGGCTAGACAGAGGTCGAGGAGTATAGTATGGTTTATATGAGAAGTATAGGAAAACGAGGAGAGGTACTAGGTTGGGGGAGTTTGAGTATGCGTTTATAAGGAGAGACGAGAAAACGGAGAGAGATCCTCTGCTAGGATAGACAGGTGTTAAAGTTAGGTTAGATAGGAAACCAATGAGTGATACTCAGCTAGAGGGGGGGCAGGAGGGAATGCGCTTTATGAGAGGTAGGGGATACGGGGAGTGGTGTTAGGCTAGACAGAGGTTGAGAGTAGAGTATGCGTTTATATGTATGAGAAGTATAGAACAGGAGGAGAGGTGTTAGGCTAGACAGAGGTCGAGGAGTAGAGTATGGTTTATATGAGAGGTACAGGGAAACGAGGAGAGGAGTTAGGCTAGGCAGAAGTCGAGGAGTAGAGTATGGTTTATATGAGAGGTATAGGGAAACGAGGAGAGTCGGTAGGCTAGACAGATAGTGAAGCAGTAGGAATATGGACTTATATACAGGAGAGATAGGGAATAGGAGGGGAGGTGCTAGACCTTGAAAGCGACTTAGACGTGAACTTTGCGGAAAACTGTTTCATATCAATGTTAGAACGCTAATTCTATACATGCCCATCACGTAACCCATTCAGGCAAAAAGGTGACCAGCAAAGGGAAAAAGGTGACCAGCAAAGGGAAAAAGGTGACCAGCAAAGGGAAAAAGGTGACCAGCAAAGGGAAAAATGTGACCAGCAAAGGGAAAAAGGTGAACAGTAAAGGGAAAAAGGTGACCAGCAAAGGGAAAAAGCTGACCAGCAAAGGGAAAAAGGTTACTAGCAAAGGGAAAAAAAGTGACCAGCAAAGGGAAAAAGGTGACCAGTAAAGGGAAAAAGGTGACCAGCAAAGGGTAGAAGGTGACGAGCAAAGGGAGAAAGGTGACCAGGAAAGGGAAAAAGGTGACCAGCAAAGGGAAAAAGGTGACCAGTAAAGGGAAAAAGGTGTCCAGCAAAGGGAAAAAGGTGACCAGCAAAGGGAAAAAGGTAACCAGTAAAGGGAAAAAGGTGACCAGCAAAGGGAAAAAGGTGATCCACAAAGGGAAAACGGTAGGGAAAAATGTGACCCTCTCACGGGAAAAGCTAACCCACTCACACTAACAGGTAAGTAATTCAGTTAGTATCACAGGGTAGGACAGATTCCGGGAAGCGGATATAGCATAGTTCCGTATGTTGTTACAGGTAATTCAGAGAGTATCGTAGGTATTTAGGATAATTCAAGTAACATAGGTGTTTAGAGTCACTCAGCTAGTATCACAGGAGGCTAGTTTCCTGGAGCAGGACGTATCATAGCTGCATATTTTTCACAGGCAATTCAGCTAGTATCGGGGGGCATTTAAGCTAATTCAGATAGTATTACAAGAGGCTGACTGCATCATAGCAGTGTATGATCTCACAGGTAATTCAGTTAGTATCGTAGGTATTTAGGCTAATTAATCTAGTATCACAGGAGGATAGATTCCAGGGGTTGGGTATAGCATAGCTTCGTATTTCACAGGTAATGCAGCTAGTATCGTAGGCATTTAGCATAATTCAAGTATCATAGGTGTTTAGAGTAATTAAGCTAGCATTACAGGAGGGTAGCTTCCAGGGGTTGGTTATAACGTAGTTTCATATTTCACAGATAGTTCAGGTAATATCGTAAGTATTTGGGTAATCAGCATAGTTTCACAGATACTGCTGATAATTTCGATCAGAGATTTGTATCACAGCTATTTAAGGTAAATGCAGGTGATTCAGGCTGTATCAATGGTATTTGAGTCATTTTAACAGGTAATTCATGTAGTGTCATTGATATTTAGGGCAAACCAGATAGTATCACAGGTGCTCGTGCTAATTTAGAGCAGGAATTCGTATCAGAGCTAGTTAAGGTAATTTTACATGATTCGGGTAGTATCACAGGTATTTAAGTCATAGCAGCAGCAGCAGCCTCATTACATAACAGCTGTAGCAGAAACAGCAGCAAATCCAACAACTTAAGATTCAGCATCCTCAGCAACAGGAAGCATCACAACAGCAAATACGACAGATGTAGTAGCAGATACAGCATCTATAGCAACAGCAGCTACAATGATAGCAGCAATATACAGCAGCTACAGAAACATCAGCCGCAGCCTGTACAATAGCCGTATCAGAAGCAAATACAACAGCTACCATAGCAGATACAGCAGCTATACATCAATAGATGTAACAGGTCCTACAGCTGTAGCAACTTCTGCTACAATAAGAGCAGTGACATCAACTGGTTACATAACAGTTCTAACAACATCAGTCATCACGGCAGCTGTAACATCAAATACGAGAGCTGTAGTAGTAGATACAAGGCTGTAACATCAGCTACAAAAATAACAGCATCAGATCAGGTAGATGTAGCAGCATTAGACACAGTCAGCACAATATCTGTAGCAGAAGCAAATACAGCAGCTACCGTAGCAGATACAGCAGCTGTAAAGCAGTAGATGTAACAGATCTTACAGCTGTAGCAACTTCTGCTACAATAATAGCAGCAATAACAACCAGTTACATAACAGTTGTAGCAGCAGCAGCTAATCTAACAGCTGTAGATTTAGCAACCTTAGCAATAGCAAGCATCACAGCAATGATATTCCAGCTGTAGATTCACCCACCACAGCAACAGCAGTCATCAAATACGAGAGCTGTAGTAGTAGATACAATGCTGTACCATCGACTACAACTATAACAGCAATAGATCCTGCAGCTGTAGCACATTAGACACAGTCAGCACAATAGCTGTAGCAGAAGCAAATACAGCAGCTTTCTTAGCAGACACAGAGCCTGTAAAACAATAGCTGTAACAGATCCTACATCTGTAGCATCTACTACAACAATAACAGCAGCAGTTGCATTACATAACAGCTGTAGCGGCAGCAGCAGCAGCAAGCATTACAAAAACAGCAAATACGACAGATGTAGTAAAACATACAACATCTATAGCAACAGCAGCTACAATGATAGCAGCAATAGATCCTGCAGCTACAGAAACATCAGCCGCAGCCTGCACAATAGCTGTAACAGAAGCAAATACAATAGCTACCGTAGCAGATACAGCAGCTGTACGACAATAGATGTAACAGATCTTACAGCTGTAGCAACAATTCTACAATAATAGCAGCGACAACAACCAGTTACATAACAGCTGTAGGAACAGCAGTTAATCCAGCAGCTATAGATTTAGCACTCTTAGCAATAACAGGCATGACAGCAATGATATTCCAGCGGTAGATTCAGCAACAGCGACCATCACGGTAGCTGTAACATCAAATATGAGAGCTGAAGTAGTAGATACATCACTGTAACATCAGCTACAACAATAACAGTATCAGATCAGGTAGCTGTAACAGCATTAGACATAGTCACCACTATAGCTGTAGCAGAAGCAAACATGGCAGTTATCGTAGCAGATACAGAGACTGTACAACAATAGCTGTAACAGATCCTACAGCTGTAGCAGCATCTGCTATAACAATAGCAGCAGCAGTCGCATTACATAACACCTGCAGCAGCAGCTAGAGATTTAGCAGTGTTAATAATAGCAAGCATCACATCAATGATATTCCAGCTGTAGATTCACCTACCACAGCAACAGCAGTCATCAAAACAACATCAATAGTAAATACGACAGATGTAGTAGCAGATACAGCATCTATAGCAACAGCAGCTACAACGATAGCAGCAATAGATCCTGCAGCTGTAGCAGCATTAGACACATTCAGCACAATAGCTGTAGCAAAAGCAAATACAATTGCTATCGCACAGATACAGCATCTGTACAACAATAGATGTAACAGATCCCACAGCTGTAGCAACATCTGATACAATAATAGCAGCGACAACAACCGGTTACATTACAGCTGTAGCAGCAGCTAATCCATTTTTTGTTCAAATGTAGCAGCTTTATCAGTTAAACCATTGCTTCGTTAATCAAGGATTGTAGGGGTAGACGTCTGTTCCCTTTATATAGGCCTGAGTCTAGCACTAGTATTTGCTCCTAATGACAATGGTTACCGCCTCCCCTTCCATCTTCTCCTTTCTTCACCATTTGTCTGCTATGTGCATACACAGCACATGAGTAAGCTTTAATTTTTTTATCATTGTAGACTCGCGGACATCATCAAAGGGATTCAATGTAGTTTTATTCACTTGCACAGTCGTAACAGCGTGCTTTCGTGATAAGATTAGATTCATAGGCGTTCTGATGATTTCACAGGTTTTAAGGCAGTCTGTATAGATGTCAAACGTAATGTACTACTTAATAGCACTACGTTTTATATCCTTAATCTTTTTTACCATTGAGCCATGGATATCTAAGGCATACATCTTAGCTCGTAGTCCGACAAAGCGCGGGAAGATTAGCCATTAGCCTCATCTTTAGATTTCCCAAGCACTTTGTTTAGATCTGAATAGCATATATAGTTGTAGGATAATCAGCAGTATCCAGATGCTCAAGTAAACGTAACTTGTCATGATACACATCTCCAGTTGTTACACGATGAATGAATGAATAAGTATCCATGTACATAAGCTTCAGGTTTCCAGCTCCGTAATATGGTAACAGCACATCATAGTGATGGTGATACATTGTCTTGGAGATGTCCTACACACTCACACCAATGTATATGGGCTTATTGAATGCAATCTGTCGAGAGGTCATATGTACAACAGCTAGAATAGCAGCATATATTGTCCTTATCGATAAATGTAGGCTTGGCGATCAGCTTCTCTAGAGTCTTCTCATTTATCACCAGTCGTATATCTATACGATCAGGCAGATTCTCCATAGTTTTTCCAAACATGGCGTTGTTAAAGAGCTTGTAGAGGTCCTTCTCGAAATCATTTGCAGCTTATTGTATTAGCCTGTTGTTAAATTCCAAATAAGGTTTTGACCAATGTGACTGTTGGAATTGCAGCACACGATGGATTTTTTTAGTCGTAATCCATGATTAAGAGCTTGCTTCAAAGCCATGTAATGTACTACAACATGGTATAGGTTCAAGACGAGGTATCAGTTTCTTTGTATATGATTTCAATGGTTTCATACACTCAGGCAGGAAAGGTAGATCGTTGCGTAGATCGTGAAGTTCTATAGGATGCTCGATGTCTATGACTTCACACCCATAGACAGGATGTTTGGCAGTATCAAACACGTTTAAACTCGTCTCGTAACTACCTGTATATGCTGTCACACCAACAAGAGAAGTATTCTCACACGCTCATTCAGTCAGATTTTCCATTCAAAGCCTACCACCACGCATTACACCAAAGCTAGCACAATCTCTATTATCACAATACTTAAAAGTAAAGGCTTAAAAGGTAACTTAGACGATTTTCTCCATTGTGTAGTTAAATGTGTTTAAATACAACATTATTTCATGTTTTCATTCCCTTTTCAATTCTTCCTTTCCATCTTCCCACAGAAAAACCATTACATTTCAATGCAATCACGAGCAAAGCAATTTTTCCAGAGTTACAGAGATTCTAAGCTTCTAGAATCGAACTCGGTAATACTTTTAATAAATGTATTTTAATAATTTAGCTCCCCCCATCAGCATCTACCATTTAATCTTTACTCGAACCTGATATGATCTATAGGCTTGAAGATATATGAAATCACCCCTTTGAGATTCGATCTAAGTACTTTAAAGTAATTTTTGGAATGATAACGATATATAGGAACAAGGTACTCTGTTTACGTTTTATTTGACGTCTCTATCTAAATTAGATTACGAGTTAATTATATTTGTAAGTAAATTTCATTGAATCGGTATTCGAACTCAGGACACCAGGAACAAAATTATTTATAATATTAGTTTGGTATGTTAAGCAAAGCTGTATGCAGTTACAGCATCAATCTAAGTGACATATCCTAGAGTAAAGAGGAAAATTAAGGAAATGATTAAAAGATCGGGATTCGAACTAAGGACAACTGATTGACAATTATATACAGCATTAGTTATATATCATAGGATCTATCAAGCATGCTTTAATCCACTCCTCTACCTCGGTTAATTTCCGAGATAATGGAGATTTAAGAATTAAGGATTGAACCCATTACGTCAGATATCTATTTGCACATCCGCAAGATACTACCTAATAGCATAAATGTAATAAAGTTTATTTGACGTTCTTATGTTAAGTAGTTTAGGAGTTATTAAATTTATAAGTAAAAATTACGATAAGGACGCCAAATAAACTTTATTGCATTGACATCATTAGGTAGTTTCTGGCGAACGTATACTTGTGTACCTGTTGTCCTGAGTTCGATCCTTAATTTTTTAATCTCCATTATCTCGGAAACTAAGAAAGGTAGAGGGGTGGACCAAAGCATGATTGTTAGTTCCTGTGATGGGCAATTAATACTGTATATAATTTTCAATCAGTTGTCCTTAGTTCGAATCCCGATCTTTCAATGACTTCCTTAATTTTTCTCTATGCTCTAGAATATAACACTTAGATTGATGCTGTAACTGCATACAGCTCTTTTAACATATCAAACTAATATCGTAAATAATTTTGTTTCCGGTGTTCTGGGTTAGAATACCGATAAAATGTATTTTACTTATAAATTTAATAACTCCTAAACTACTTAAGATAAGAAAGTCAAATAAACTTTATTACATTTATGTTATTAGGTAGTATCTTGTGGATGTGTAATTAGATACCTGACGTCCTGGGTTCAATCCTTAATTTTTAAATATCCATTATCTCGGAAACTAAGCGAGGTATAGGAGTGGATTAAAGCATGCTTGATAGATCCTATGATAGATAATTAATGCTGTATATAATTGTCAATCAGTTGTCCTTAGTTCGAATCCCGATCTTTTAATGATTTCCTTAATTTTCCTCTATACTCTAGGATATGTCACTTAGATTGATGCTGTAACTGCATACAGCTTTGCTTAACATACCAAACTAATATTATAAATAATTTTGTTCCTGGTGTTCTGAGTTCGAATACCGATTCAATGAAATTTACTTACAAATATAATTAACTCGTAATCTAATTTAGATAGAGACGCCAAATAAAACGTAAACAGAGTACCTTGTTCCTAAATATCGTTATCGTTCCAAAAATTACTTTAAAGTACTTAGATCGAATCTCAAAGGGGTGATTTCATATATCTTCAAGCCTATAGATCATATCAGGTTCCAGTAAAGATTGAATGGTAGATGCTGATGGGGGGAGCTAAATTACTAAAAATACATTTATTAGAAGTATTACCGAGTTCGATTCTAGAAGCTTAGAATCTCTGTAACTCTGGAAAAATTGCTTTGCTCGTGATTGCAGTGAAATGTAATGGTATTTCTGTGGGAAGATGGAAAGCAAGAATTGAAAAGGGAATGAAAACATGAAAAAATGTAGTATATAAACACATTTAACCACACAATGGAGAAAATCTTCTAAGTTACCTTTTAAGCCTTTACTTTTAAGTATTGTGATAATAGAGATTGTGCTAGCTTTGGTGTAATGGGTGGTGATAGGCTTTGAATGGAACATCTGACTGAATGAGCGTGTGGGAATACTTCTCTTGTTGGTGTGACAGCATATACAGGTAGTTACGAGACGAGTTTAAACGTGTTTGATACTGCCAAACATCCTGTCTATGTGTGTGACGTCATAGACATCGAGCATCCTATAGAACTTCACGATCTACGAAACGATCTACCTTTCCTGCCTGAGTATATGAAACCATTGAAATCATATACAAAGAAACTGATACCTCGTCTTGAACCTATACCATGTTGTAGTACATTACATGGCTTTGAAGCAAGCTCTTAATCATGGGTTACGACTAAAAAAATCCTTCGTGTGCTGCAATTCCAACAGTCACAGTGGTCAAAACCTTATGTGGAATTTAACAACAGGCTACTACAATAAGCTGCAAATGATTTCGAGAAGGACCTCTACAAGCTCTTTAACAACGCCATGTTTGGAAAAGCTATGGAGAATCTGCCTGATCGTATGGATATACGACTGGTGAAAAATGAGAAGACTCTAGAGAAGCTGATCGCCAAGCCTACGTTTATCGATAAGGACAATACATGCTGCTATTCTAGCTGTTGTACATATGACCTCTCGACAGATTGCATTCAATAAGCCCATATACATTGGCGTGAGTGTGTAGGACATCTCCAAGACAATGTATCACCATCACTATGATGTGCTGTTACCATATTACGGAGCTGGAAACCTGAAGCTTATGTACATGGATACTTATTCATTCATTCATCGTGTAACAACTGGAGATGTGTATCATGACAAGTTACGTTTACTTTAGCATCTGGATACTGCTGATTAACCTACAACTATATATGCTATTCAGGTCTAAACAAAGTGCTTGGGAAATCTAAAGATGAGGCTAATGGTGAAATCTTCCCGCTCTTTGTCGGACTACGACCTAAGATGTATGCCTTAGATATCCATGGCTCAATGGTAAAAAAGATTAAGGATATAAAACGTAGTGCTATTAAGTAGTACATTACGTTTGACATCTATACAGACTGCCTTAAAACCTGTGAAATCATCAGAACGCCTATGAATCTAATCTTATCACGAAAGCACGCTGTTACGACTGTGCAAGTGAATAAAATTACATTGAATCCCTTTGATGATCTACGCGAGTCTACAATGTTAAAAAAATTAACGCTTACTGATGTGCTGTGTATGCACATAGCAGAAAATGGTGAAGAAAGGAGAAGATGGAAGGGGAGGCGATAAGCATTGTCATTAGGAGCAAATACTAGTGCCAGTCTCAGGGCTATATAAAGGGAAGAGACGTCTACCCTTACAATCCTTGTTTAATGAAGCAATGATTTAACTGATAAAGCTGCTACATTTGAACAAGAAATGGATTAGCTGCTGCTACAGCTGTAATGTAACCGGTTGTTGTCGCTGCTATTATTGTATCAGATGTTGCTACAGCTGTAGGATCTGTTACATCTATTGTTGTGCAGCTGCTGTATCTGTGCGATAGCAATTGTATTTGCTTTTGCTACAGCTATTGTGCTGACTGTGTCTAATGCTGCTACAGCTGCAGGATCTATTGCTGCTATCGTTGTAGCTGCTGTTGCTATAGATGCTGTATCTGCTACTACATCTGTCGTATTTACTATTGATGTTGTTGTGATGACTGCTGTTGCTGTGGTAGGTGAATCTACAGCTGGAATATCATTGATGTGATGCTTGCTATTGCTAACACTGCTAAATCTCTAGCTGCTGCTGCAGGTGTTATCTAATGCGACTGCTGCTGCTATTGCTATAGCAGATGCTGCTACAGCTGTAGGATCTGTTACAGCTATTGTTGTACAGTCTCTGTATCTGCTACGATAACTGCCATGTTTGCTTCTGCTACAGCTATTGTGCTGACTATGTCTAATGCTGTTACAGCTACCTGATCTGATACTGTTATTGTTGTAGCTGATGTTACAGTGATGTATCTACCACTTCAGCTCTCATATTTGATGTTACAGCTACCGTGATGGTCACTGTTGCTGAATCTACAGCTGGAATATCATTGCTGTCATGCCTGTTATTGCTAAGAGTGCTAAATCTATAGCTGCTGGATTAACTGCTGCTCCTACAGCTGTTATGTAACTGGTTGTTGTCGCTGCTATTATTGTAGCAGATGTTGCTACAGCTGTAAGATCTGTTACATCTATTGTCGTACAGCTGCTGTATCTGCTACGGTAGCTATTGTATTTGCTTCTGTTACATCTATTGTGCAGGCTGCGGCTGATGTTTCTGTAGCTGCAGGATCTATTGCTGCTATCATTGTAGCTGCTGTTGCTATAGATGTTGTATGTGTTACTACATCTGTCGTATTTCTGTTTTTGTGATGCTTGCTGTTGCTGCTGCTGCTACAGCTGTTATGTAATGCAACTGCTGCTGTTATTGTTGTAGTAGATGCTACAGATGTAGGATCTGTTACAGCTATTGTTGTACAGGCTCTGTATCTGTTACGAAAGCTGCTGTATTGGCTTCTGCTATAGCTATTGTGCTGACTATGTCTAATGCTGTTACAGCTACTTGATCTGATACTGTGATTGTTGTAGCTGTTATTACAGTGCTGTATCTACTACTTCAGCTCTCATATTTGATGTTACAGCTACCGTGATGGTCGCTGTTGCTGAATCTACAGCTGGAATATCATTGCTGTCATGCCTGTTATTGCTAAGAGTGCTACATCTATAGCTGTAGGATTAACTGCTGCTCCTACAGCTGTTATGTACCTGGTTGTTGTCGCTGCTATTATTGTAGCAGATGTTGCTACAGCTGTAAGATCTGTTACATCTATTGTCGTACAGCTGCTGTATCTGCTACGGTAGCTATTGTATTTGCTTCTGTTACAGCCATTGTGCAGGCTGCGGCTGATGTTTCTGTAGCTTCAGGATCTATTGCTGCTATCATTGTAGCTGCTGTTGCTATAGATGTTGTATCTGTTACTACATCTGTCGTATTTGCTGTTTTTGTGATGCTTGCTGTTGCTGCTGCTGCTACAGCTGTTATGTAATGCAACTGCTGCTGTTATTGTTGTAGTAGATGCTACAGATGTAGGATCTGTTACAGCTATTGTTCTACAGGCTCTGTATCTGTTACGAAAGCTGCTGTGTTTGCTTCTGCTATAGCTATTGTGCTGACTATGTCTAATGCTGTTACAGCTACCTGAGCTGATACTGTTATTGGTGTAGCTGATATTACAGTGCTGTATCTACTACTTCAGCTCTCATATTTGATGTTACAGCTATCGTGATGGTCGCTGTTGCTGAATCTACAGCTGGAATATCATTGCTGTCATGTCTGTTATTGCTAAGAGTGCTAAATCTATAGCTGTAGGATTAACTGCTGCTCCTACAGCTGTTATGTAACTGGTTGTTGTCGCTGCTATTATTGTAGCAGATGTTGCTACAGCTGTAAGATCTGTTACATCTATTGTCGTACAGCTGCTGTATCTGCTACGGTAGCTAATGTATTTGCTTCTGTTACAGCTATTGTGCAGGCTGCGGCTGATGTTTCTGTAGCTGTAGGATCTATTGCTGCTATCATTATAGCTGCTGTTGCTACAGATGTTGTATCTGTTACTACATCTGTCGTATTTGCTGTTGTTGTAATGCTTGCTGTTGCTGCTGCTGCTACAGCTGTTATGTAATGCAACTGCTGCTGTTATTGTTGTAGTAGATGCTACAGATGTAGGATCTGTTACAGCTATTGTTGTACAGGCTCTGTATCTGCTACGAAAGCTGCTGTATTTGCTTCTGCTACAGCTATTGTGCTGACTGTGTCTAATGCTGCTACAGCTGCAGGATCTATTGCTGTTATAGTTGTAGTCGATGGTACAGCATTGTATCTACTACTACAGCTCTCGTATTTGATGACTGCTGTTGCTGTGGTGGGTCAATCTACAGCTGGAATATCATTGCTGTGATGCATACTATTGCTAAGATTACTAAATCTATAGCTGTTAGATTTGCTGCTGCTGCTACAACTGTTATGTAACTGGTTGTTGTTGCTGCTATTATTTTAGCAGAAGTTGCTACAGCTGTAAGATCTGTTACATCTATTGTTGTACAGGCTCTGTATCTGCTACGAAAGCTGCTGTATTTGCTTCTGCTACAGCTATTGTGCTGACTGTGTCTAATGCTGCTACAGCTGCAGGATCTATTGCTGTTATAGTTGTAGTCGATGGTACAGCATTGTATCTACTACTACAGCTCTCGTATTTGATGACTGCTGTTGCTGTGGTGGGTCAATCTACAGCTGGAATATCATTGCTGTGATGCATACTATTGCTAAGATTACTAAATCTATAGCTGTTAGATTAGCTGCTGCTGCTACAACTGTTATGTAACTGGTTGTTGTTGCTGCTATTATTTTAGCAGAAGTTGCTACAGCTGTAAGATCTGTTACATCTATTGTTGTACAGCTGCTGTATCTGCTACGGTAGTTGCTGTATTTGCTTCTGCTACAGCTATTGTGTTGACTGTGTCTAATGCTGCTACAGCTACCTGATCTGATGCTGTTATTTTTGTAGCTGATGTTACAGCCTTGTATCTACTACTACAGCTCTCGTATTTGATGTTACAGCTGCCGTGATGACTGCTGTTGTTACAGCTGTTATGTAACCAGTTGATGTCACTGCTATTATTGTAGCAGATGTTGCTACAGCTGTAGGACCTGTTACATCTATTGATGTATAGCTGCTGTATCTGCTATGGTAGCTGTTGTATTTGCTTCTGATACGGCTATTGTACAGGCTGCGACTGATGTTTCTGTAGCTGTAGGATCTATTGCTGCTATCATTGTAGCTGCTGTTGCTATAGATGCTGTATCTGCTACTACATCTGTCGTATTTGCTGTTGTGATGCTTCCTGTTGCTGAGGATGCTGAATCTTAAGTTGTTGGATTTGCTGCTGTTTCTGCTACAGCTGTTATGTAATGAGGCTGCTGCTGCTGCTGCTATGACTTAAATACCTGTGATACTACCCGAATCATGTAAAATTACCTTAACTAGCTCTGATACGAATTCCTGCTCTAAATTAGCACGAGCACCTGTGATACTATCTGGTTTGCCCTAAATATCAATGATACTACATGAATTACCTGTTAAAATGACTCAAATACCATTGATACAGCCTGAATCACCTGCATTTACCTTAAATAGCTGTGATACAAATCTCTGATCGAAATTATCACCAGTATCTGTGAGACTATGCTGATTACCCAAATACTTACGATATTACCTGAACTATCTGTGAAATATGAAACTACGTTATAACCAACCCCTAGAAGCTTCCCTCCTGTAATGCTAGCTTAATTACTCTATACACCTATGATACTTGAATTATGCTAAATACCTACGATACTAGCTGAATTACCTGTGAAATACGAAGCTATGCTATACCCAACCCCTGGAATCTATCCTCCTGTGATACTAGATGAATTAGCCTAAATACCTACGATACTAACTGATTTACCTGTGAAATCATACACTGCTATGATGCAGTCAGCCTCTTGTAATACTATCTGAATTAGCTTAAATGCCCCCCGATACTAGCTGAATTGCCTGTGAAAAATATGCAGCTATGATACGTCCTGCTCCAGGAAACTAGCCTCCTGTGATACTAGCTGAGTGACTCTAAACACCTATGTTACTTGAATTATCCTAAATACCTACGATACTCTCTGAATTACCTGTAACAACATACGGAACTATGCTATATCCGCTTCCCGGAATCTGTCCTACCCTGTGATACTAACTGAATTACTTACCTGTTAGTGTGAGTGGGTTAGCTTTTCCCGTGAGAGGGTCACATTTTTCCCTACCGTTTTCCCTTTGTGGATCACCTTTTTCCCTTTGCTGGTCACCTTTTTCCCTTTACTGGTTACCTTTTTCCCTTTGCTGGTCACCTTTTTCCCTTTGCTGGACACCTTTTTCCCTTTACTGGTCACCTTTTTCCCTTTGCTGGTCACCTTTTTCCCTTTCCTGGTCACCTTTCTCCCTTTGCTCGTCACCTTTTTCCCTTTGCTGGTCACCTTTTTCCCTTTACTAGTCACCTTCTTCCCTTTGCTGGTCACATTTTTCCCTTTGCTGGTCACATTTGTCCCTTTGCTGGTCACCTTTTTCCCTTTGCTGGTCACTTTTTTCCCTTTGCTGGTACCCTTTTACCCTTTGCTGGTCACCTTTTTCCCTTTGCTTGTCACCTTTTTCCATTTACTGGTCACCTTTTTCCCTTTGCTGGTCACCTTTTTCCCTTTGCTGGTCACCTTTTTGCCTAAGCGAGTCACCTTTTCCCTGAATGGGTTACGTGATGGGCATGTATAGAATTAGCGTTCTAACATTGATATGAAACAGTTTTCCGGGAAGTTCACGTCTAAGTCGCTTTCAAGGTCTAGCACCTCCCCTCCTATTCCCTATCTCTCCTGTATATAAGTCCATATTCCTACTGCTTCACTATCTGTCTAGCCTACCGACTCTCCTCGTTTCCCTATACCTCTCATATAAACCATACTCTACTCCTCGACTTCTGCCTAGCCTAACTCCTCTCCTCGTTTCCCTGTACCTCTCATATAAACCATACTCTACTCCTCGACCTCTGTCTAGCCTAACACCTCTCCGCGTTTTCCTATACCCTCATATAAACTATACTCTACTCCTCAACCTCTGTCTAGCCTAACACCCCTCCTCCTGTTCTATACTTCTCATACATATAAACGCATACTCTACTCTCAACCTCTGTCTAGCCTAACACCACTCCCCGTATCCCCTACCTCTCATAAAGCGCATTCCCTCCTGCCCCCCCTCTAGCTGAGTATCACTCATTGGTTTCCTATCTAACCTAACTTTAACACCTGTCTATCCTAGCAGAGGATCTCTCTCCGTTTTCTCGTCTCTCCTTATAAACGCATACTCAAACTCCCCCAACCTAGTACCTCTCCTCGTTTTCCTATACTTCTCATATAAACCATACTCTACTCCTCGACCTCTGTCTAGCCTAACACCTTTCCTCGTTTTCCTATACCCCTCATATGAACTATACTCTACTCCTCAACCTCTGTCTAGTCTAACACCTCTCATCGTTTTCCTATACCGCTCATATAAACCATACTTTACTCAGCCTCTGTCTAGCATAACACCTCTCCACGTATTCCCTATCTGTCTCATATAAAGCGCACTCCCCCTCCTACCACTGTCTAGCCTAGCGTCAGTTCTCGTATTCCCTATCTCGCCATATAAACGCATTTTCCTCCTTGAAGTCTCTTTCAACCTGTCATCCACCCTCGTTTTTCCTATCCTTTCCCATATAAACGCAAAACAGTGGCCTCGCTCTCCCCTTAATAACCTACTCGTATACACCGTTTAACCCTCTCCGTCTCACACACCAACTGTTTAACTTAAAAAAAGTTATAAGATTTAAAAAAGCTATATAAATGCGTTGTAACATTGGATAACAAATATGTATAATCTAATTATTCCTTATATTACCGTGAACACCTGACATACTATCTGAATTAACTGTTAAAATGGCTTAAATACCCGTCATACTAACCGAGTCATATGAACATTAACTTAAATAGCCCTGGTACGAATCGCTTCTCTGAATTACCATGAGCACCTGTGATGCTAACCGGTTTATCCTAAATATCAATAACACTAACTGAATTACTTGTTTAAATGACTCAAATATCTATGATACTAGCTGTATCACTTGAAATTACATTAAATAGCTGTGATACAAATCGCTGATCTAAATTATCGCCAACACCTGTGATACTACTCAGATTACCCTAAATACCAAAGCTACCAGCTGAATTACCTGTGAAATCAAACGGAACTATGCCACACTCAACTCTTGAAATCTGTCTGGCTTTGATACTATCCGAGTTATCCTAAATACCTACGATATTACCTGAACTAACTGCGAAATACAAAACTATGCTATACCCAACCCTGGAATCTGTCTACCTTTGATACTCCCTGAATTACCCTAAATATCAAGGATACTAGCTGAATTACCTGTTAAATCATACGAAGCTATGCTGCATATAAGCCCTGGAATCCGTCCAGCTGGTTATACTGCCGGAATTATCCTAAACGCCCCCCCCCGCACCCGATACTGTCTGAATTACCTGTTAAATCATACGAAGCTATGCTACATATAACCCCTGGAATCCGTCCAGATGGTTATACTGCCGGAATTATCCTAAACGCCCCCCCCCGCACCCCATACTGTCTGAATTACCTGTTAAATCATACGAAGCTATGCTACATATAACCCCTGGAATCCGTCCAGCTGGTTATACTGCCGGAATTATCCTAAACGCCCCTCCCCGCACCCCATACTGTCTGAATTACCTGTTAAATCATACGAAGCTATGCTACATATAACCCCTGGAATCCGTCCAGCTGGTTATACTGCCGGAATTATCCTAAACGCCCCCCCCGCACCCGATACTGTCTGAATTACCTGTTAAATCATACGAAGCTATGCTACATATAACCCCTGGAATCCGTCCAGCTGGTTATACTGCCGGAATTATCCTAAACGCCCCCCCGCACCCCATACTGTCTGAATTACCTGTTAAATCATACGAAGCTATGCTACATATAACCCCTGGAATCCGTCCAGCTGGTTATACTGCCGGAATTATCCTAAACGCCCCCCCCTGCACCCCATACTGTCTGAATTACCTGTTAAATCATACGAAGCTATGCTACATATAACCCCTGGAATCCGTCCAGCTGGTTATACTGCCGGAATTATCCTAAACGCCCCCCCCCGCACCCGATACTGTCTGAATTACCTGTTAAATCATACGAAGCTATGCTACATATAACCCCTGGAATCCGTCCAGCTGGTTATACTGCCGGAATTATCCTAAACGCCCCCCCCCGCACCCCATACTGTCTGAATTACCTGTTAAATCATACGAAGCTATGCTACATATAACCCCTGGAATCCGTCCAGCTGGTTATACTGCCGGAATTATCCTAAACGCCCCCCCCCCGCACCCCATACTGTCTGAATTACCTGTTAAATCATACGAAGCTATGCTACATATAACCCCTGGAATCCGTCCAGCTGGTTATACTGCCGGAATTATCCTAAACGCCCCCCCGTACCCCATACTGTCTGAATTACCTGTTAAATCATACGAAGCTATGCTACATATAACCCCGGGAATCCGTCCAGCTGGTTATACTGCCGGAATTATCCTAAACCCCCCCCCCCGCACCCGATACTGTCTGAATTACCTGTGAAATCGGACACAACTATGCTGCACTAACCTCCATGGAATCTGCTCGTCTGCTGAATGCCTGATGGTACTACCCTGGAGGAGACTGGGCATTACACATGCATCAACACTAACCTCCCTAACACCTATCATCGTATTCCCTATCTCTCCCATATAAACGCATACTCTACCATTCAACCCTTTCTGGAGTAATACCTCTCCTCAGTTTCCTATCTCTCATATAAAACAAATTCTACTTTTAACCCTGCCTCACCTAGCATCTGACCACGTATTCTCTACCTCTCTCGTATAAAGCGCATTCCCCTTCGTCAGCCTCTGTCTTGCCTAGCATCTCTCCACATTTTCCCGAATCTTTCCCATATAAACGCACACTCTACTCTGTCTAGCCTAGCACTTCTCCTTGTATTCCCTGTCTTAATCCCTATGATTCCTATGATTTTTGAGTTATGCACTACATTGTACAGGGAGAGCCAAAAGACTACGAATCTGCTGCGCGGTGTTTTTCCTGTCCGCGTCGGCGCTCGTTGCCGTCTGCCCCTTATCATAGAAAGGGGCGGATAAAACCATACAACATTTCTAAAACTACTTTTAAATGCTTTATTTAACAACTTTATGAAAGTGTCTTTGAGGACAGAATTATTAGTAGAGATTGGTGGCCTCCTCGGTCCCCCAACCTAGCCCCCTGCGATTTCTATCTCTGGGGTAACTTAAAACAGAACGTATAAGACAAACCCACACACCCTGGAAGAATTAAAACAAAATATACGCAGGAAATTGCCAGCATTTCTCTTCGTGAACTACGGCCAGTGATGGATAGTTTCCTAAAGAGTTGCAAAAAATGTATGGGCAATGACGGTGATCAGTTTCAGCATCTCCTTTCATAAAGTTGGTAAGTAAAGCCTTTAAAGGTAGTTTTAAAAATGTTCTATGGTTTCATCTGCGCCTTTCTATGATAGCGGCAGACGGCAACGAGGCCGAGGATGCGGACAGGAAAAACGCCGCGCAGCCGGTTCGTAGGTTTTTGGCTCTCTCTCTCTGTATTAGTATACATGGTGCATAACTTAATCCCATAAATATTGTTTCATCCTGTGGGATAGCCTAACAGGTTATATAGTGCAATATATGATTTTAAAACCTATTTTATGCACTTTATTGTGTTATTAGAATTACGTTTTCTGTACTGACGTAATACTCCCGGGGATATTATTAAACATGGCACATTTCCTAAATTTGCCTTACAGCTTTTTAACTAAGATCAACTAATTCCCCGCTTAACTGTCGGTTTATGGATTTGTCAGTTCGAAGTTTTCAGTTAGTGACGGACTGGTATCAAATTAAGTTATTTATCAATGTGATTTCCATTGTAAATTTGAAGATATCAGAGTGATTAATTATTATGTCTTGTTCTTAAATCATAGCACTTGCTTTTTATGAAGTATTTACAAAATGATATCACAGAAACAGCATCCACGTAATTTACGCACAATGGAGTTTTTTTAACTAAATGGCAGATTTTACTCTTAAAAGTGAATTTGGAGGGTTGAAAGTTAAAAGAGGACTTGCTGACGATTATTTGAATGAAAATAATTGGTGCCACACAAGTCAGAAATAACAATCCTGACTGTAATTGGCGGTAAAGGTTTGTCATCACTGCTCTATTCATTCAGGTTAATAACATAACAAACAGCAAAGAAAAGATTGACAACTATATATTCTTAAGTTGTATGTTAGATATCACCTGTCAGACGTTATTGCCATCACGTCAACTTCAACTGAAATGAAATGAGGTACTTCATTCTGTCTTGAGGAAAATATACGGTCCTATCTCCACATCACTCTCAAGCAAGTTTCGCTTCGTTACAGTTGTGTTGAGAGTGTTAGAGAAGAAGCTAGTAGTTACCAATGTTATTTAGTCCTTCAAGAGCCCTTAAGAATCTGCCGATAGCAGAACTTGAACCAAAATAGTCGAAAAGCATCCCTCAATAAAACGTAATGCTCTTAGGCCATTTCCAATGCTCGGCAATAAGTAGGTACATGTGCCATAGCTACACTCTTATTAAGTTTAACAGATGAAGGTTACCTTAAATTTTTTGTGGGATATGAAAGGAAATGAGTCTGCAAATGAGCTCAGGAGGGCTAAGGCTAAACAATAACTTATCTAAATAAATGAGGAAAACCTCAGAATAAAACCCCCCTCCCTACAAAAAATGGTATGAAATGTCAGTTTTGAAATCAAATCTAGAAAAGTGGGTCTGCCTTTAATCCGGGGGATTTGAATTTGAATCTTGGTAGGAGCGAGTTTTCCCTTGTCCTCTCGAGACAACTCTTTCTGAACTATATGAACCGTCTCTATGGGTACGAGGTGCGCTAAACACTTCAAAACACCACCTCTGCAGATTTGAATAGTTAACATGGAAGTTGCATAACTACCTAGAAACCGATATATCTCATTTTCGAAGTTCCTCTCACTGCCATTTATACGTCTAATGGCAAAAATACTCAGCTTTGCCTGTGTTGTTAATTGTATTGCTAAAATATCAATTTTCCAAATATTTGCTGATCTATACTTAAATGCATTAGAACAATTACGACATTGCTGGTATTTAAATACTTTAATTTGATTACCTCGGCTTCATTGTCCCAAATTTCCCATTGGTACCGAAAATTCTCCAAATTGCATTCCATCCAACATTTTTCAACCCCATCTCCATAAACGGATGAAGATAGCAACATTTTCCTTTTATTTTTGAGAAAACAGGCCCATTTGTGCTGAAATATCCTCACACTTTCTCCCGCCAGATAGTTTCCAGCCCCAATCTTGTTGGTGAATTTTGCTGCATTACCCGTAAAAGAATGAAATTAGTATTTTTATTTCACAAAAGTATTAAAAAATCTGGCCCGTTGATGCTGAAACTACTCAAAGTTGATTTCTCCCAAACATTTTCGCCCCCTCTTCTGTTAGGGGTGTTTTGTGATAGCACCTGCACAGTATTTTTACTCTTGTCCTAAAGTATATATGTATCAAATTTTCCATTCGCACTGAAAATTCTCCAAAATACCTCCCACCGAAAACTCTTCAACTCCATCTGCCATTAGGGGTGTTATTTTTATAAATGAATGAAGGGCGCAATATATATCTTTTTATTCAGCAAAAATATAGAGAATCTACAAAAATGCCTCCCGCCGAACATTTTGGAGCGCTTCTTTCGTTGTAATTTTTTTTTTTTACTTTCTCTACAACGTATAGTAAATAGGGGAAGTATTGTATTTCACCCAAAAATTCCATACCGAGATTTCACAGGAAATATATGTTTTTAGGCCCCCTGAATAAAAAAAAACATTTTTGGAAACATGTCCGTGTGTGTGCTTGTGTGTCTCTCTGTGTGTCTGTGAACAGCATCACTCAGAAACGAACAGCCGGATAAATACCAAACTTGGTATTTAGGTCCAGTATCTTTTAGAGATGCGACACGAAAGTTTTCAAGAAAATCCCCACCTCAGATTACCCTTTATATGGAAAAGTTTTCGAAAATTTTAATTTTCTCAAAAATGATTTTGATTAAAATATCATGTTTAAAATATTTGCATGACAAATGAAATGTATATCTCGAATTTTCTGGGAATGTCTCCAAAAGCATTCTTCATTGTGAACGACTTTTGCGTAACTGGTAAACCATAAGAGATAGACAAAATGTTACTACACAAAAAATGTAGATCGCGTTAAAGTACACAATTTATGTCATGTACATTTTGTTTGTTGAGTGAACCATTTTCGAGATATTGCTTGTTATTCCCTTAAATTTTCCAAAACTTCTTCTCAAATGGGAATTCGTTATTCATTTTTTTTGTCCTGGTAATGCAAAGAGAATGGAATGCGCCACATAGCAACTAGCTCTTAAAATATTTGACTATAGCTTAAAGCCTACCAATTCCCCTTGCATCTACAAGAAAATTAGCAATAAGATTAACATCTCAGTATCTCGATTAACATGAAGCATATGGAGAATAAGCATTTGTAAAAATAGTTTGTACAAGAGTAGAGAAAGCCATGTGAGTGTAACACATCAGCATTTTTCTTTTTGTGGTACCACCACCATCACCTTTGTCCTAAAGAATATGTGTTTCGAATTTGAGCGAACTCGGTGCAAGAATTTAGATATGCCTAGGCCTGCACAGACGTGCATTCATCATATTACTTCATTTGTTTCGATCAGAGTGAAGTGGAAGTGGTGGTTCACTCCCAGGCACTTTTATTTTGGAATTCGTTTTCAGTACCTGAAGAATGTGAAGGGATTGCAGTTACTCGTGTGTAACCACTACTGCATTCTTTTAGGGAAGAGAAGGATTATTAGATCCTAGGAATGAGGGAAACTCCACCTAGTAGGGTGGAAAGCAGCTATCCTTCCTGACTTATGAACATTTAATAACTGATAATATAAAACATTCGAAACGTAGAAATTATCCTTGAACTCAAGATTAATATTGTATTAGCAAAATTTCCTAACAAATATTTTGCTTACTCTTTAAGATGTTTCTAATATTCCAAAACTTAGAATATTTTAAATGCAGAACAAGGATCACCAGAGAGATCCCAAGGTGAATTTATTCCACTCTGTAATTAGCAATTTGCGATAACTGTTTGCGGATTCTGACGGGACTACATATACGCATGTAACAGATGTCTTCTGTACTCGAGCAACGGAATATACTATCACATTGCAGCAAGCATTCTTCCTGCGCACTGCTTTTTTGCCGGTTTCATGTTGTGTAAAATAATATATTAAAATGGGTTTTTCTATGACGGAAATAAATGTGCTAGCATTGATAAATTTATTATGAACAAATTAAATACTTCCTAAGAATCCTAAATCCTTAAGAGGCTCTCCACATAAACTAACCATAATTTGGTACCGACATGGAATAAATTTGATGGGTGCGGATAACGTTTTTTGTAATTCGTTTAAATTAGACTTCAACTTTATAAATGCTGCACTTCGCCTACATTTTTGTGAGTTTTGTGAAAGAAACAAGAATAGTAGGAGAATATGTATTACAACGAAAATTTGTTACAGCCTTCTGGACTAATGCACAAAAAAGACTAGGCCACATTTAGAAGTATATGAGCATCAGTACGTACATACAACAGAAACCGAGCAAGATGACGCCGATTCTCATTCGGGAGGTCCCGGGTTCGATCCCCGGCGACTGCCCACTTTGATCCATGGGATTTAGTGGTTTCCCTGGGGTAAGCAGGCGAATGCTGGGGTCATTTCGCTTTGATTCCGTTTCCTTCTCATCTTTCAAGTATGCTTCTAGGTTTCGTGGCGTATGGCGGTGCCAGACAAATGGCGCGGGTGTATCTTCAATGAAAACAGTACTACCCGTGAACAGCAGAAGACTGCTTGATCCCTGTGGGACGGGTCTGTGAGCTTGGAAATGTTAGGAACTTCCGCGCGTTTGTGTGGCCTGTCTGCCTACAATCTGTGGCCTCCCGTGGTTGTCCTGTTGTAAGGCAAAACCCCTTCCTATTAAACGAGTCCCTTTTGGTTTGGTATGCCATGGCATTGGAGGATTCTTGATACTGTTTTGGTTTCAATTTTTCTTCAACTTCTACAAGATCTCTAACGGAGCCACCGCCGAAGCACCCCAAAATCATCAAGAAACTCTTAATGCACTGGGAAATCATATGCTCCCCTTTTCAGCGACGAACAAATGTCGAACGCTTTGAACCAAACAACCGGAACTGAATTTCATCTGTAAACAAAATCTTTTTATGCCCTTCAGATGTCCAATTCCTGTGTTGTTTTGCCCAAGCTAGGCGTTTCTTTTTGTTAGTAGGACGTTACAGTGGTTTCTTTGCTACCACACGTCTGTTTAGGCCCACAATGCAGATTCGTCGCTTAATGGTTGAAGCCGATATTTGCATATCGGTCGTTTCCATCAACCCATACCGAGTTTCAGACACCGTTTTGAATTTGTCTCGTTCACATATGAATATGATATACTTATCTGTTTGAACTGAGGTCTTTCTGGGTGCCCAGGCCTTGAAAGGTCCTTCTGCATATCTGGAAACTGTGTATTGCACACCAGAGATACTTTCTGCATTTGAGCTATTACAGTCAAGGTGGACATACATGAATGTCGCGTTTTTCTATTAATATTTCTTTGCTTGGAGCCATTCTACTGTGGTCGTTACTCACTGTTTACGCTATAGTCTCAGGCAACCTCTGTGCGCATATCACTGCTTGTTGTGATCTGCACCAACTTTCAAATGATTATATGCACCGACAGTTAACACCAGCTCATCTCTAATGCCATACCCCTGTTAATTAGTGCAGTGACTGAAAGCGAACTTCTTGCTTTTTTTATTTTTTATTTTCTAATTTCGAAAGTACGTGGTTTGCTTTGACTGGTATTTATTTGTTAATGCCAAACGTGTTTATCTAAAATAAAACTAGTTTCATTTACCTTACCTTTAATTGTAAATATTACGCATTTATTGAAATTAATGAGCGGTAGTGTATGACAAACTTAAATCAGTACTTCCCGAAGCAAACTTCAAAGTTGAAAAGGCTACTTCATTACCATATACCCATAATTGTAAGTTAAATATTATTTATTAATATTGCACAACTGCATGCGTCCGACCTCGATTTGTAAAATGTAATGATTTTTCATTTACTTATTGCGCTCCCAGCCTCACGTGCTAAGGGAGGCGTACTTATGCAACAAATAGCTTAAGGCGTGTTTTCGTAGTAGCGCACTTATTATGTCGCGCGCAGCTTAAAACGCGGACCTTAAACGCATCACGTAATGCGTTGTGTATTATGTTTTCCTACAAACGGATAAAACGTGGCTTGTCGCAGTAACTCTCCAGTTGAGAACAGATTAACAAATGATTTGTGTGTCAAAACAGAAAAAAAGAATGTGCTTATTGTGGCTGTTAGAAGACTGTGAAGTTACAGAAGACGAAATTGATGTGGTTGATCATTATTGCATAGTAAGTCTGTTATTGAAGTGTTTTCTTTTAGAGAAAACGAGGGAGTTTTTAAAATACTAATTGAGAAACACCTATTAGAAGACGATGTGAAATTTAAAGCATACTTTAGATTCACCCGAGAACAGTTTAGTTTCCTGGTTACCTAATTCAAGATGATTTGTATACAATCGAATGAAAATGCCCATTTCACCAGCAAAAAAACTTGCACTAACTCTGAGGTATATATTAGGAAGGAAAGTTGCATTTCTTAATTAATTAAGAATTTAATGAACAAATGGTTTGTCTATTTGTTATACTGGTACACAAAAAGTACGAAATGACAGAAATTATCGTAGCTTTCTTCATTGTTAGCCGTGGTGCCAGATGAATGTTCCCAATGCTGCAGTAGTGAATCCTTCTTTAAAGTGTTTTTGAAGTCTGCAACCGCCATATTCCACAAAATGGAGTGTTCGGCAACCAATTCAATTACCTGCTCGTCTTCTACAGCTAAAAATCTAATAGTAGGAGGTGTCATTTTGTAACGCACGATGTGTATCAAATGCAACTCCACACAGAAGTCTCTATCACGCATTAGACTCCTCTTGATGCAGTAGTCTCATGCAGGCGCAAAACGAACTGTGTAGTTTAGGAAAACATTTCAATTATTTTTCATTTAAAATAAAGAGAGTTGAAGGTTGTTACACTACATCGCTAAAATGTTCTTACTTGAACGCGTTTCGGGAGACGGTTTGCTCCCATCGTCATGTGTCGACATCGTTTATATTGAAACACAGTTATAGCTAACCGTTACTGGTAAACATTAATGTAATGTAAATGCGAACGTGATAACCATAAAAACAAATAACTTAATAGTTACTGGTAACCGTTACATATAACCATTAACGCACTGTAGCTGCAACAGTTACAACCGTTACACAAAAATAATTGTTTGTCAGATCCCCAATAGACACTACTGATTTAACTCAAATAAAGTGAAATGTGCATAATTCGCTGGGAAAGAAATATTCTGAGTTTCCCGTTGATCGAAATAAAACTAATGGCAAGATTCCGACTCTACAGATTAAGACAAACTTAGATGAGCAATATGTAATGCATAACAACAAAGACAGCGGAATTGTAATTTTCAGCTGTCGCACGAATTTGAACTTTTTAATAACGTGCCCTTTGGTGTTTGTTGACGGAGTATTTGACTATTGCGTAAAGTTCTTTTCTCAAATGTTTACAATTCACAGTTTTAAGAATGGTTTGTATGTGCCTTTGGTATTCTGTTTCCTTACAAATAAAAGCAGAAAGTCATATGAAACAGTCTGTCATCTGTCGCTAGTGTGATGAACAGTTAAACAAGGCGTTCGAGCCCAAAGCTATAATTTCGATGTAGAAGTAGCTATTCACAATTCCGTGCATATTGTGTGGCCGAATATTGAAGTCATTCTATGGAGATTTCGCACGTGTAGTGCCTCAAACTGCCTGCCAGCCAGTCACTACTGTGTTTGGTGCGGCAGTTATTGTAAGTTCAACGGCCACGATTGTGACGTCAACTGGTGGTTGGTGTATATTTTATGAAATTAGAATACCAGGGAGGGGTTTGAGGGTATAACTTTGATTTTCTATTTAGTGTTAACAAATTATATAACCACCTGAGGTAGACTTAAATCTTTCCGCTTGCATACATACACACACACACATATATATATATATATATATTTAATGAAATAAGTCCTTTCCAACCGAGAATTAGAATAAGTAGATCGGCACCAAAAGTGGATGGGAAAAATTATAAAGATGTTGAAGGAAAGAAGAAAGAACGGTAACAGAAAAAATGCAAGCAGTATCCAGTTATACATACAGAGAAGCAAATATTAAAGAAGGTAGTGAAATGGAAATAGCAAAGAAGAATAACATTGATGACGTGATATATGACTAAATTCCACTGTGGGTAATGACCTCACAAAAACAGCAAAAAATAAAGATAACATATTTCAACTACTTCAAGAGGTGCAAAAAATTCACCACAATACCATTATACAAAAAGAAACAGCTGAATATGAAGCAGTTATATGGAGAGAAATAAGTGAAAAGAAATTCAAGCTCCAATCAAGACTTTTGCGCATGCAGTAAGTCAACCAATACCAACAGGAAAAGAAATATTAATTCAGAAAGCAGTGGAATATAAGAAAGATGCCCTGTTCATTTCTTCTACAAATAATGCAGGTATGAGAGACTTGCAGAAAACATTAACCACCAACCTGAACCCAATCAAAGAGAAAATACGAATTTGTAAGTTACGATCAGCAGGAAACAGCCTAATTATGGAAATGGAAATAGAAGATCTAAAACAGGTATGAATTGTCAAGTTTTGAAAGATAAGCAAGTTAAAATTGAGTTGCCAAGGAAACGAAACTCACTGGTTATTTTATATGACCATATATCTTGTGTTACAGAAGAAGAATTAAAAGATAATGTTTAGAAGGAGAGTCTTTCAGCAAAAATGACAGTAGGTTAAATAGAACAGTTTGAGAACACTGTTTTGCATTTATATGAGAAAGGATAGGGAAAACGAGGCTAGATGCGACGGTTCACGGAGGAACCTGCATTTATAAGGGAGAGATAGGTAATACGAGGGCTGATGTTAGGCTAGACAGATGCCGAAGGAGGAGAATATAAGCTTATACGGGAGAGATAGGAATATGAGGAGGTGCTAAGTTAGATGTTAAAGGTGGCATGCGTTTTTATGAGAGAGGTAGGAAATCGAGGAGAGGTATTAGAATAGCACGGTTGAATGAGTATGCGTTTATATGGGACGGATAGTAAAACGGAGAGAGACAGATCCTATGCCAGGAGATAGTTGAAAGAGGGGGAAATGTGTTTATATGGGAGAGGTAGGGAAAACGAAGATAGGTTTTAGGGATTTTTGTGAAAAACTGCTACACAAAGAACCGCATTATTCAAGAACTTTAACAATAAAAGGTCTAAGTATACATCGCTTGTACTGTATTCGAGGAGGGGTCTTTAGTAGAAAAAACCCCCTAAGTCCGTAGAGAGTATTTACGGGAGCCAGCGCACTTAATATGCAGGAATGTGTATTCATATGCTAATTAGTCTCCCCCTCACCCTTCCACGCCTCCTAGTACCTTTTTGGTTGCAGCTTAGGTCATAAATTTTGTTGAGTATAATGGAAAGGTTGACAGGCATGCAACTAAAGTTGTCCATCACCTGTCAAAATGGACAATGGTGTAATAAATTATGGTTTCTAACAAAAGAGGAGAGGCTATTCTCCCCATCCCATTGCCCGCACACATGCACTATAGGAAAGCACACCTGCAACAACCTCCTCCCATCTGCATTCCATTGTCTGGTTTTTATACCTGGCTGCTCTTTCAAGCACCTTCGTAATAACAAAGAGTCAGACTGCCGTCATACCACACCCCCCTGGGCAAGCTTCATTAACAGAGAATACCCGAGCGCAATAAATTTTCCTGCTCGACAGAGAGGCTGACCATACAGCAGTACCGGAAAAGGAGTAATAAATTACGCTTCACACATTATGGTACCATTCATGACCGCAGGCAATCTTCATTAGATTAAAATGTATTTAAAAATATAATTATTTATATTAAAACCTGGTGTATCACTACTGTTTAATCGCTTATATCTCCTGAATGAAAAGAGATAAAACGATGCAATAGAAACTAATTATAACCATGGAATGTACCGCGCCATTGACGCATTGTTCCAAGTTGATTGGGATGCCCGGGTTCGAATCATAGGAGTGATTACAAGTTCATCTGCAAATAACTCCGGAACTAATTAAGATAAAGACGTCGAATATTACGTTTATGTCATTAGGTAGTTTCTTGTGAATGTATATTTGAAGTTGATTGGGATGCCCGGGTTCGAATCCTAGGAGTAATTACAAATTCATCTTCCCATAACTCCGGAACTAATTAAGATAAAGACGTCAAGTAACCTTTATTACGTTTATGTCATTAGGTAGTTTCTTGTGAATATATACTAGGGTACCTGGCGTCTTTGGTTCGAACCTTAATTTTAAATCTCCATTATCCCAGAAACTAACAGAGATAGAGGGGTTGGACCAAAGCATGATTGTTAGCCCTATGATGGACAATAGATACTGCATATAATTGACACTCAGTAGTCCTTAGTTCAAATCCCGATCTTTCATTGATTTCCTTAATTTTTTTCTATACTCTAGGATATACCACTCGGGTTTCATGCGGTAACTACATGGAGCTCCTTTTTAACAATGTCAAACTAATATTATAAATAATTTTGCTGCCGATGTTCTGGTTTCGAACACTGATTAAATTAAATTTACTTACAAATTTAATAGCTCATGACATAATTTAGTTAGATACGTCAAATAAAAAGTAAACAGAGCACCTAGTTCCGAAATATAGTTATCATGACAAAAATTACTTAAAATACTCCGATAGAATCCCGAAGGGGTGTTTTCATATATCTTCAAGACTATGAATTGATAGAATTATATGATAGATGCTGATGCGGGGGAGCTAAATTACTAAAATACATTTATTAAGGCATTATCAGGTTTGGTTCTAGAAGCTTAAAATCTGTGTAACTCTGGAAACATTACTTTGCTCGTGCTTGTAGTGAAATGTAATGGTTTTTCTGCGATAACTGAATATTAAGCGCAAAGGAATGTCATATTGTATACTGATTCTTTGGAGAATAAAGGAAGTTGGAAAGGAAGAACTGAAATGGGAATGGGAATGGTAGGCTTTGAATGGAAACATCTGACGGAATGAGCGTGTGAGAATACTTCTCTTGTTGGTGTGACAGCATATACAGTTAGTTATGGTATGAGTTTAAACGTGTTTGAATCCAGTCTCTGGGTGTGAGGTTATATGGTTGAGGTTAATATGCGCAGAGCATTAAAATGAGTGATATACAACAAGCCAGTTTTCATGGTTTAGAGTTGAATTAAATGTTTGATCAACGCTCATGTTACATCATTAAAAGACATTCATATGAGTGAAATATCAGTTTTAACCGCTTAATCGATATTTAATTGCTTAAGTCATCTCACGACTGGTTTGAAAGTATATAAAACGATATAGCATATGGAGAAATAAGGAAGAAAGGATGTTTAATATATAATTTTTTTAAAACATCTAAAACATAAAATATAGGGGTGTAAGTCGAACAGGAAAGTAATAAAAGCATTACAGCATCATATCTGAAATGTAATGTTATTTGAGAGGTTCGTACCTTCTCCACAATTAGGCGTTCCTTCACATGCAATGCATACACAGACACTCACACATACAATCTCACTCACATACCCCCACACGCACAGTCCCATACGTATACAAACACAAACGAACACAGCGGAACAAGCAGCTACACACCCTCGTACAGAAACAGACACATACACACATAAACAATCGCCCTCACCTTTACACACAGCAGATACGTGGTCACGCACACACATATACCAGAGCACTTACACATAAACATGCACACGCACACAAACAAAATAACTTAAACATCCACGAACACCACGGAACAAAAAGTAGCTGCACACGCGTAACACATTCTAACGCATCCTCTAAGCACACGATCCTGCACGAACATCAACGGACTCGACCGAACATTGATATAAACGCTCAGCACATTCAAAAATCTTGCTCTGAGCACCCGAAACTTCACGAAAACCTGTGAACATACCCGAACGCCTGTTTAAACATATATTTCTATATAAGAGATATCGCCATTAATCACCGTTTTATTATTAAAATTCACTATATGATTGCTCTAAAAAGGCCCGTGTCACCACTATAATAAGCATACTTTCAGTCACTAGTCTTTATTGTGCTAATGAACGTAGAGGTGTTTGGATTAGGGCAAAATAAGATTTTGAACACTGACTTAAATGATTGTATAATACTTTTAAATAGTGACGAAATTTGCACCCTAAAAAGTCTTGAATCCTGTATATATTAACAATATCGAAACCATGTGGGGCGTGGGAATAAAAATATGAAAATAAAGAGACTTTCATTTAAATAATAAAGAAAATTTGCATAACCTAACCATTGCAAGTGTAATGCCATATGCTGGAACGAGGAGTTGAATGAGGAATTAATGGAATTGTATGATAAAAATAACAAAAAAGAATGAATGTATGCTTTTACATCTTGTTTTATTCATTAAAAAGATCCTTACATTCCTATTGAAAAAATAAATCCTTAAATTACAATGATTAGTTTAAAATATAACCTGCATCAAGTGAGTAAGACGTTTGTATGTGAATACTTTGTCATGAATTATTAAGCAATACAATAAGGTCTGTGCAGGGATATTTGCGCTAGCCTGAATTTCTATTCTGATGTTGACAGCGCCATTTACAACTTCCTCTGGTTGATGCGAGCAATCTATAACAAATATAAGAGCAAATTTAAGAAAATCTTTTCTCTTCAATAAAGGATAATTCTCTTTTTCATAATAAGAGTTTTGAAACTTTGAGTACATATTATACAACGATGCAAATCTCGAGTTTTCAAAGTCCAAATTCATGTCATGGTAGGGATAACATTCGCTATTAAGATAAAATCCCAAATTAGTTATGTCACAATGATAAAAAAGGGAACAGTCTTTAGATGCATTACTCGATCTGAAAGTCTAAGAACCCAAAATAACAGATCTCGGCTTTTCCATTCTTGATGTGGTGGCGATATATCGGGTGAATGATTTAGTTTGCGACACAGTAGGCTGAGTATGCAGATCCATGGTCCTAAATGGGAGATACAGCGCCTTGTCTGACTTAGCAATCTTGAGGATTTTAACCTTTTCAGCATCAGGAAGTCGAATCACAGGCACTCTCCACTCGATTCGTACAAGTTTAAAAGTGGCATTTTCTAACCCTGAGGCGCTATAATACAGTTTTAGAGTCCTTGGGTCGAATCAAAACCAACTCAAACTTGCTACTGAGTATGAGTTCCTTGTGGTCATCTGCAAATCCCAGAAACATCGAAAGCGGTACTAAAGCATTGAAGGCTCCATTTGTTGCATGCACAATGTCTATATCTTCTCCAGGATAGCACCATTCAGCAGACGATCAGATTCCATTGTGTTGAGAGCAGCATAATTGCGTAAAGTTGATGCATCCCGGGGTCCCTGGTTCGATCAATAGTTGAGCCGTTCATATCCAGTCGAATCTTCTCAAACATGAATGCAATACCGTTATTGGTAAGTAGCTGCTTGATGTGGTTTAGTAATACTCCCCTCTATGTATAGATGAATTCGATTAGCTAATGTCTATAATTCGTCAGCTTGACAAGGGATTCTAATATCGTCATTAGAGTCCAGAGCTGATATATTATACGGCAGAAAACACATGTTCCTCTTCTTTAGTGATCTTGTCAACGAATCTCGGTAACATTGAAAATGCCCGGGATTATAGGATTCTGAAGGTCAATGCATGGAGGAACTGATGTTAACCCGCTGGGTGTCAAAGATAGAGTATGACGCGGACGTCGAATCACTCCAGTATTATATGCTCAACGTCGCTGACCTCTTCTAAAAGCTATTGCCATTGCAACGTATGTGAAGTCTTATGCTTATATCCTCGTTTCTAAAGTCAATGTCATTACCGTTCTGGTTCACTACGACTAATTTTCTCTATGACATTGGTGTTTATGATTTGAAGGTAAATTGGATTTGATGGCTTTTGAGAAATATGATATCCAGGCGGAACAGATGGGAAAAACACATAGATCGAATGTCCACTTTTACCGTTGATGAAAGAGCCTGTTGCAATACTGCACTCGATCCGTATGACGCTCACCTTAAATATATTCACCAGGAAATCGGATTCAGCCTGATGATTAGCTTTGTCACTGAAGCCCAAGAGCGATCCTATAGAACGATCATTAGAAAAATCAACGGTGAAAGGACATTTAATATCGGCCTTCATGGTGTTATAATTAGGTCTAACAAAAAGACATTTTCATCCATCCCTAGCTTATCTCTCATGCATTCATTAATATCACCAAACTCGTTAGTTCCTTCGGGTATATGAATGATCTTAATTTCATCATTGTGAATGTAATGAAATTGATTATTACTGTAATAAACATTGGGAATGGATTAGAAGGTTTCAAAATTCAATAGAACAATGTCATAATGTCCCTTCGGATCTATCTGAGAGGGGGATTCAGGTATGTAGTAAGAACAGATTTGTTGCCACTGACAGCAATAGTGTAACTCATTGCCATAGAAATTGCAAGCACAAGTGACCGCAGATGACTGAGCTGAAACTCTGAAACCTCTTAGTGCTATACAGTACCTTAACGCCTCTCAGGTACCCTTCTATCTCTTTTGGAGGCTTAAAGTTTCCAAAGCTATCGAAATAAAATGACACGATGCCATCCTTCTTTATAGCAACCCAATGAGTGCTTCCATTCTCTGAATTATCAAGATTGACAATAATTCTCTCTATGTAACGAGGTCTTGAGGGTAGCTGATCCATCATGTGTACACCTATAAAATGAGGAAACAATAAACGTTGGGCATACAAGTCGAGATCTATGTTACTCAATGCATTTTCCGGGACAAGTATAGATCTCTGCTGGAGTTTTTTTGAATTCCCTTTCTTGCTCTGCCTCGTCTTCCTTTCGGTGTTCCTCGCTTTATTCTTCACTCGAATGCTTCAATTTCACTGTTATGTCTCATCATTTCGGCAAGTTGCTTATCTGCAGTCTTTTTCTTATTTACGGTTGTAGCAATTTGTGATGCAGCTCCAGCTCCAGCACCTACGGCTGCAGTAATTGGTAAGAGAGGTAGAAATCTTCCACGTTTCTTCTTTTTGGATCCAGCACTAACCGTCACCTTTCCCTCAATTTCACTGTTATATCTCATAATTTCGGCCAGGTTTTTTATCTGCAGCCCTTTTTTTCTTATTTACAGTTGTAGCAATGTGCCCTGCACCTCCACCGGCGGCACCTAGAACTGCAATAATTGTTATGAGAGCCAGAAATCCTCCTCGTTTCTTCTTCTTGGATCTAGCACCAACAACTACCTTTCCCTTCATAATCGTTGTTACTAGTCGTGCTGCCAACTTTTCGTCTAATGTAGCATCAGATGATTGCACTCTTTTCCACGCCCTTTCAGCCAAGATCGTGTCTGCAGTGTTTCTCGAACCAGAATCCTTATGTTAGCCGTATGCAATGTCATGAAGTTTGCACGTGTCGTCTAATGGGTTGATTCCGCGGTTTCCTCTCTTTAATCTTTTTTCTAGCTTTGTCCCACGTCCGCAGTATCTGTATCCAGGCAAATGCGCTCCAAATGGCAGTCGGTTAATTAGAGAGTTAATTAAAACGCAACTTGCGTTCTTAACCTACTTAGCTCTATAGTATACTAATTGATTTTATTGATGCATAGTTCTTTTATACTCTGTCATTGCTTACATTCATTAGCGTATATACATTAAGTATGATTTATTTTATTCTTAGCTGTTACGATGGAGCTGGTGAACCAAGATTATTCACTGACTATTCAGGTACTAGACTTTGAAATGACTTAAGACGCGAAGTTCATGTAAAGCTGTTTCCTATCAATGTTAGAACACTAATTCTAGACAGCTCCATCACGTACCTCCTCTCGCTAAAAATGTAGCCCACTATCGTTAAAAGGTAACTCGCTCATGCTAAAAGTTAACCCTTAACGCTAAAAAGCTAACCCGCTCACGCAAAAGGGTAACCCATTCACGCTAAAAAGGTAACCCACACACGCAAAAAGTTAACCCACTCATGCAAACAGGTAACCCAGTCACGCAAACAGGTAACCCAGTCACGCAAAAAGATAACCCAATCACGTAAAAATGTAACCCATGCACACAAAAACGTAACCCACTTACCCATATAGGTAACTCACTCACGCTAAAAAAGTAACCCACTTGCGCAAAAAGGTAACTCAATGACGCTAAAAGGTAACCCACTCATGCAAAAAGGTAACCCATTCCCGCTATAAAGGTAACCCACACACGCAAAAAGGTAACCCACTCACGCAAAAAGTTAACCCCCTCACGTAAAAAGGTAAGTCACTCACGCTAAAAAGGTAATCCCCTCACGCAAAAAGGTAACTTGCTCACGCTATAAACGTGGCCACTCTTCTCCTGGATAACATGGGTGATTCAGATAGTATCAAGGGTATTTAGGTTAATTTAGATAGTATCACAATGAGGATAGATTACATGGTTAAAAGACGGCGTAGTTGAGCACGAATTGCACGGATAATTCTGCTAGTGTCATAGACAGACAGATTTCAGGAGTTGAGTGCAGCATAGCTCCGTATGATTTCACAGAAAATTCAGTGGTATTGTTGATATTTAGAGTGATCGGAGTAGTATCACAGGTATTCGTCATAATTTTGCTCAGAGATTTGTACCTAGCTATTTAAGTTAATTTTCAGTGATTCGGGGAGTATGACAGGTATTTAACTCATTTTAACAGGTAATTCAGATAGTATCACTGATTACACTCCTTTATATACTTTTTTTTCTAAACCTTACAAGCTTTTATGTTAAACAGCTAGTATGCGAGACGGTAGGGTTTAAACAGTGAGGTTATATAGAAGTAGCATAAACTAGCGAATCTGCATGGTTCAGTAGATATTATAACGTTTTAGTCAGCCTTACTGTTTTATAAGCTTACATTCTTGTCTAAGTGTAGCAGCTTTGTCAGTTAAATAATTGCTTCATTAAACATATATTTGTTAGGGTAAACGTCGCTCCCCTTTATCTAGGCTTGAGACCAACACTAGGATTTGCTCCTAATGGCAGGGTTACCGCCTCCCCTTCCATCTTCTTTCTTCACCAGGTTATGCTAGGCATATACACAACAAGCGAGTAACTTCATTTTTTTTAAGATTGTAGACTCGCGGAAAAAATCTGCATCTTCGGGTTACATTCCTTTAAGCATTGTTTGTAACACTGTAATGTCCACACCCATATGTAGTTACTACATCCTCTGGAATAGCTCTTTTATCATAAAAAGTGTCAATGTGATTTTATTCACTTGCACGTTGGTAACAGCGTGCTCGCGTGACAGGCTTAGATTTAGAGGCGTTCTGACGATTTTACGGGTTTCAGCACAGTCCGTATAGCTGTCAAATGTAATGTACTGCTTAATAGCACTACTTTTTATACCTTTAATTTTTTTATAATCGAGCCCTGAATATCTAGTGCATACATCTTAGGTCGTAGTCCAACGAAAAGTAGGATGATTTTGCTATTTGCCTCATCTTTAAATTTCCCCAGCACCTTTTTATTCGGAGTAGAGTGGCATATATGTTTGACATTGTAATCAGCTGTATCCAGATGCTCAAGAAAACGTAGCTTGTCTTGGTACACATCTTCAGTTGTTACTCGATGAATGAATGAATCAGTATCCATATACATAAGCTTCAGGTTTTCATCTCCGTAACATGACAACAACACATCATAATGATAGTGATACATTAATGTCTTGGAGATGTCCAACACACTTGTACCAATGCATATAGGCTTGCTGAATACAATCTGACGAGAGGCTATATGTACAGCAGCTAGATTAGCAGCATATATTGCCCTATCGATAAACGTAGGCTTGGGGACCAACTTCTCCAGAGTCTTCGTATTTGTTACCAGTCGTATATCCATACGGTTACATAGATTCTCCATAGTTTTTCCAAACATGGCATTGTTGAACAGTTTGTAGAGATCCTTCTCGAAATCATTTGCAGCTTGTTGTCGTAGTCTGTTGTTAAATACAACATAAGCTTTTAACCACTGTGACTGTCGGAATTATAGCACACGATTGATATTTGTCAGCCGTAGCCCATGATTAAGAGCTTGCTTCAAAGTCATGTAATGTACTACATACTTCTTTCGGGATCCGAGATGAGGTATCGGCTTCTTTGTACTCGTGTCCTTGGGCTTCATACACTCAGGGAGGAAAGATAGATCGTTGTGTAGGTCATGAAGTTCTGCAGGATACTCAATGTCAACTTCTAATATATAACCCTGAGGATCATCTTCGTGTAGTGCTTCTAAGTCAGTTTCTTCAGGTGAAACCCACTCAAATCCATATTGGTTATTGGCGTCCTCATATGTAATAAATTGGGTTGATCTCAACGGATCATACTTATCCATATAAGCTTCTGCATACCGATGGGAAACTTGACATAAACCTACTCTTATACCTGATTACACCATGAGTAGTTGATCATAATCTTGTAACAGTTCTAGCTCGATTCCAGTATATAGTATCACGGCATTCCATGTAAGTCCTGGAGAGGTGAAATAATGTGCTTTGTGTGTTTTGAGGGTTTGTTCTCTAAATGTCTCAAAGACACCGGCTGGAAAAAGTACATCTAAGATTAAGTCGAGCTCGCTGTATTCTACCAGGTTTCTTACATTAAACAGCTTCCATAGATTTCTAACATTATTGTAGAAGGACTCTTTAGGAGGCAAGCAAGTCTGGTTCAAAACATCCCATGACGTGTCGTAATCATAGGGAAATACTCCTTTTCGAGTCATCAACTTCAATTTGTCTTCTCCGAAGTACTTTAGTGTTTCAGGATACGAGGTTAGGTTTTTTACCAACTTATCCAAGCTTATACTGAGGAATCGAAATGTATCTACAAACCGAAGCTTTATATCTCTTAAATACTTAGTGAATTAGATATAGCTTTCTTCAGAGCTAGGAATTACCTCCACCCGCTCACTTGTACATCTCAGCTCCTTGACAATGAAGTGGGAGTCATATGCACCGAGATTCTGCATGAACACTGGAACATATATAGGTGTTGTGCACGCTAAATTACATCCATTATGTAGACTTCTACGATATTTACCACTGATATGATCACGGTCGCATACTTTGTAGTTCTCTTCTGTAAAGGATTTTGCATGACGTAGAAGACTCAAAATTCTTTTGCTGTTGGGGCGTATGTTTCAGCGGCTTGGTATATTTGTATATGTTATCAATCTTCTTTGCAAAAGATGACAGGTATTCCATAAATTCCGAGCAGCATCATAACCCGATATACATAGGGTTGCTTAGGAAGAACAGTTTCAATGTATTCAACACTGGATAATGTCTTCACGTAAACACAGAAGCTCATAGGTATATGCTCTTGATTAGGGGTTGTAAAGTAAGTTTCAGGATTTGGTATACACGTATGACATGGAGTGAGAATACTCTCAACATCCACATAGATGACATAAGGTACTTTCAGCATCCTTTAAAATTTTTTAAACTGTGCAATTGATTTCTCCTTGGTAGGCATAACCACCCTTACAATACCATGTTGATTACAGATGGCTACATGTTCTTGTAGTTTTTCCAACCCACTTCGTCCATATCGATCATCAAAATGTGTAAAGCAGCGCTTACAGGTTTAAACATGTCCATTAGATTTAGCTTTCTGACATCGAACGAGCTTCTCAAAATTTTTTATATATACGTAGTCATGCTTTCCACTACTGTCACTCAGTAGTAGCAAGCCACGGTGTTCAGGTAGTTCAGTCTCAGCAACCTTTATTGGATACGCTGCATGCTTCTCATCCAGCCCGAAAACGTTGATAGACATCCTGTTAAGCTTCTCAAATTTAGGTATTTGAGAAAGTGGAGTAGGGCAAAAAACACAGCTGAAGTCGTACTTATCTTGAAGTTGCTCGTATTTGCTTACACGATGTGCATTCTTCCCTATGAATTTAGCTAATACTTGATACGTGAAACATTTCTCGTCGGTATAGTTCTGGATGCTTATGCAGGTTTCTTTAGCTCCGACAGATAGTGGTAGTTGTATGTAGCTACTTCCTCGTAACGGATTGTACTTGTTGATACGAAGTCGAACTCTTTCCACAGCAAGCAAAGCCCAGTTGCTACCCTTAAGCTGCGACTCCTCCATTTCAGTGACCAACTGCTTGTATTTGGCTTCCAACGTTGAGTCCAGATCCGTTTCTAGAAACATAGGCTGATTGCGTGTTTTAAATGTTTTGCCACAGGTTTCTCCGGTGTTAAAAATCGGCATTCAGCTATCAGATTAATTTTCACACTCTTGTGAATACCAAGGTCTTTATGTATAGCCTGGATTATCAGTTGTTTAGTTCGTGTATATACATATTCAGATCCTTAGATGAATCGCATGGTATAAAATACGATTTCAATCGTTCTTCGAACGATGTCTCCTATTCTTTTATGTGACAGTCCTCCATTTTTGAAAATAACTGATGTTTAGTAGGCTCCAATCTGCTTTTCTTCTAAGGACTGCTTATTTCACATACATCTTCATGCCGCGGTCCCTTATAAGCATCATTGAACGTTACATTACAATGCCTGCATTTGAAGAGCTTATTGCAGCTCATCTGATGCTTTCTCTGGTCATAACCTCGGAGCAATTTCTTTCCGCATTTGCTACAAGAGTATCCTGCAGCAGTAGGAATTATATCCCTATATGCAGAGTTATTCATCCTTATTCTTGAGGTAAATACGTATTAATCCTTCTTCAACGTAATGTAAACCTCTTCACCTTAATAACACTTTAGAAAGCAGATTTTTTGGGAGAGAACACGATGTTAAAACATCTAGACTCATTAGCACAATAAAGACTAGTGACTGAAGTATCCTAATTATAGAGGCGACACGAACCTTTTTAGAACAATAAGTTTCTGAATTTTAATAATAAAACGTTGATTAATGGATATATCTGTTATATTGAAATACATGTTTAAACAGGTGTTCGGGTATGTTCACAGGTTTTCGTGAAGGCTTGGGTGTTCAGAGCAAGTATTTTGAATGCCTTGAGCATTTATATCAGTGTTCGTTCCTGTCCGTAGATATTCGTACAGGTTCGTGTGCTTGGAGGATGCGTTAGGATGTGTTACGTGTGTGTAGCTACTTTTTGTTCCGTGGTGTTCTTGTATGTTTATGTGTAAGTGCTGTGGTATATGTGTGTGCGTGCACATGTATTTGCTCTGTGTAGGAGTGAGAGTCTGTTTCTGTAGGAGGGTTTGTAGCTGCTTGTTCCGCTGTGTTCGTGTATATTTGTATACGAATGACATCTGTGTATGTGTGCGTGTGGGGGTATGTGAGTGAGATTGTGTGTGTGTGTGTGTCTGTGTATACATTGCCTGTGAAGGAACCCCTACTTATGGAGAAGGAACGAACCTCTCAAATAACATTATATTTCAGATCTGATGCTGTAACGCTTTTATTACTTTCTTGTTCGACGTATACACCTATATTTTGCTGTATTTAGAGGTTTTAAAAAGATAATTATATACTTTCAAACCAATCGTGAGATGACTTAAGCAATTAAATATCGATTAAGCGGTTAATAACTGACATTTCACTCATATGAATGTCTTTTAATGATGTAACATGAGCATTGATGAAACATTTAATTCAACTCTAAACCATAGCATGAAAACTGGCTTGTTGTGTACCACTCATTTTAATGTTCTGCGTATATTAACTTCAAGCATATAACCTCACATCCAGAGACTGGATTCAAACACGTTTAAACTCGTACCATAACTACCTGTATATGCTATCACACCAAAGAGAGGAGTATTCTCACACGCTCATTCCGTCAGATGTTTCCATTCAAAGCCTACCACCACCATCACCCACTCCATCTCTATTACGACAATACTTTTGAAGTATACGCTTAAAAGGTTGCGTAGAAGATTTTCTCACTTATTTAGTTAAATGCATGTATATACTCCAATATTTCATGTTTGCATTCCTATTTCAGTTCTTCCTTTCCAACTTCCTTTATTCTCCAAAGAATCAGTATACAATATGACATTTCTATGCGCTTAATATTCAGTTATCGCAGAAAAACCATTACATTTCACTACAAGCACGAGCAAAGTAATGTTTCCAGATTTACACAGACTTTAAACTTCTAGAATCAAACCTGATAATGCTTTAATAAATTTATTTTAGTAATTTAGCTCCTCCGCATCAGCATCTATCATATAATTCTATGAATTCATAGTCTTGAAGATATATGAAAACACCCCTTCGGGATTCTATCGGAGTATTTTAAGTAATTTTTGTCATGATAACTATATTTCGGAACTAGGTACTCTGTTTACTTTTTATTTGACGTGTCTATCTAAATTATGTCATGCGCTATTAAATTTGTAAGTAAATGTAATTTAATCAGTATTCGAACCCAGAACACCAGGAACAAAATTATTTATAATGTTAGTTTAGCATGTTAAAAAAGAGCTGAATGTAGTTACGGCATCGACCCGATTGATATATCCTAAAGTATAGAGGAAAGTTAAGGATGTCAATGAAAGATCGGGATTCGAACTAAGGACTACTGACTGTCACTTATATGTAGTATTAATTGTCCATCATAGGAGCTATCCCCCTTTATCTCTGTTAGTTTCTGAGAAAATGGAGATTTAAAATCAAGTATTGAAACCAGGACGCCAGGTACCCTAGTATGCATTTAAAAAAACTACCTAATGACATAAACGTAATGATGTTAATTTGACGTCTTTATCTTAATTAGTTCTGGAGTTACTTGAAGATGAATTTGTAATCACTCCTATGATTCGAACCCGGGCATCCCAGTCAACTTGGAACAATGCGTCAATGGCGCGGCACATTCCATGGTTATAATTAGTTTTTATTGCATGGTTTTATCTCTTTTCATTCAGCAAACACAAGCGATTAAACAGTAGTGATACACCAGGTTTTAATATAAATAATTATATTTTTTAAATACATTTTAATCTAATGAAGCTTTCCTGCGGACATAAATTGTACCACAATGTGTGAGGCGTAATTTATTACTCCTTTTCCGGTACTGCTGTATGGTCAACCTCTCTGTCGAGCAGGAACATTTATTGCGCTCGGGTATTCTCTGTTAATGAAGCTTGCCCATGGAGGTGTGGTATGACGGCAGTCTGACTGTTTGTTATTACGAAGGTGCTTGAAAGAGCAGCCAGGTATAAAAACCGGACAATGGAATGCCGATGGGAGGAGTTTGTTGCAAGGGTGCTTTCCTAAAATGCACGTGTGCGGGCAATGGGATGGGGAGAATAGCGTCTCCTCTTTTGTTAGAAAGCGTAATTTATTACACCATTGTTCATTTTTACAGTGATGGGCAACCTTAATTGCATGACTGTCAACTTTTCCATTATACTCAACAAAATTTATGACCTCAGCTGCAACTAAAAAGGTACCAGGGGGCATGGCAGGGGGAGGCGGAGACCTAATTAGCATATGAATGTACATTCCTGCATATTAAGTGCGTTGGCTACGGCAAATACTCGTACTGTCTTAGGGGCTTTTCTACTAAATATCCCTGCTCGAATACCGTACAAACGACCTATCATCGTTTTCCCTACCTGTCTCATATAAACGCATTTCCCCCTCCTTTAACTATCTCCTGGCATAGAATCTCTCTCTCTCTCTCTCTCTCTCTCTCTCTCTCTGTTTTACTATCCCTCCCATATAAACGCATACTCTAACATTCAACCCTTGCTAGCCTAATACCTCTCCTCGGTTTCCTACGTCTCTCATATAAACGCATGCCATCTTCAACGTCTAACTTAGCACCTCCCTCGTATTCCTATCTCTCCCGTGTAAACTTATATTCCCATTCTTCGACATCTGTCTAGTTTAGCTTCAGCCCTCGTATCTCTACCATATAATCGCATGTTACTCCGTGAACCGTCGCATCTAGCCTCGTTTTCCCTATGCTTTCCCATATAAACGCTAAACAGTGTTCTCGATCTCTTCTATTTAGTCTACTAATTAAAGAGAAGATTTTGAAAATAACTTTAAACTACGTTTTAAGACAGAATCAAGAAACAAGGCAACCGTACATCGTTTAGCGGTAGTATCAAGTAAAGTAAGAGAAATCTTTGTTGAAAGTAACAGAATATGTATAGGATTTCAGGCAATTTCGGTAAAGAACTATGTATCTGTAGCCAAATGTCTTAAATGTTATGATTATAGACATGTGGCGAAGTATTGTAATAAGAAAAGATGTTTGTGGACACTGTGGTGAAGAAGATCACGCATGGAAAGATTGCAATAAAAAGATCAACAAGCTACGTGCATACCGTGTGCAGGAAAGAAGGGGGGTAAGGTAAATTGTCCGTCATACAAATTAATGTTGGATAGAATTATAGAAAGGGCAGATTATGGCGAATACTTTGTATGAAGATAGTTGGAGACAAAATTAAAGAAAAAGAAATACCCCGTCTAGAATTCGTAGAAATCTAAAACGTGTTATTGTGGATAAACTCTCAAAACAAATTGTAAGTAAGGAGGTTAATACAAACGACTCTATAACACAAACGGAAGATATTGATAGTAATATGAGTGGAGGCGTTAATACACCAAACCAAAGATGAAAATAATCAAAATAATGGAATTTATTAATATTAATGAGAAGACGCCGGAATTACCACTAAAAAGAAGAATACATAAAATTGAGCAAGAGATGGGAATTAATATAACAAATAAAATTTCTGTGGATTATGATGCTGTCTTTGAGAATAATTCAAGTAGAGAGGAAGAACTAGGAAAAGGAAATAATATAAGAAATACAGAAATTAAATTTTTAGAAAACGTCTGGAACAGAAGAGAGTTGAAAAAGACAGTATGTGGGTTAAAAGGCAGGAATGAGAATAAAAAGAATATAATAAAGAGGAGATGGCAAATATTACATTTTGCGAGGAAGATTTAAATGATACAGCGACGGTAGAAAATCACATGCATGAAACAGCTGAGACGGTGTCAATGTTGCAACCTGCGGTTAATGCTCCTGGAGTATATGAACATTTTGAAGTGACACTGCAATTATCCAGGCTTTAGGAAACAAAAACTCTGATTGCGGCATTGAGACATGTAATTAGGACGACATATGAGAATGGAGAAAAAATATTGTTTCCTTTACCGGACGCTGTTGATAGAATTGAGCTCAAATCTAAAAATATACCAAACAAACCGGGAATATTGTTAAATTTACTGGAACAAGCATATGCAAGGAGGGGTGAAGAATTTAGTTTAGATGAAATTTTTAAAGATTCTGTTCTTTGTTATGGTAGAGCAGTTCTTGATCCGAATCAAAACTGGCCGCATTGCTATGTGCAGGTTAGGTATGAGAGATCAACCTATAAAAAACACTGCAAACAAACAACAAAAGAAATTAACAAAAGAAAGAAATTCCAGTTATTAGACAAAATACTACAGTGTTTAAACCCAAAATTGAAATTCGAAAAATAAACAGGTACAAGGTGCCAAAGAGGGTAATATTATAAGTGTATTTTTAAATGAGTTAAATAAAGGTAACAAGGAAACCAAATAAAAAGTTAACAAACATGCAAATAAGAAAACAAGAGCTAAAACGCAGTCCTTTAATAAGAATATGGCATCGGAGGTAAATAAAATAAGGCAATTTTTTCGAAGATGAGAAGGGAGAAATTTAATACCTAAGTAAGAAGAAGAAAATGACATTTTTAAGAATTGCGTAAATAAATGGTCAAAGGAGTAAATTAGTTATGATGGAATTAAGGAAGATATTTGAGGACCTGAATATTGATGTAATATGCATCCAGGAACCGTATATAATAATTGGCTGTATAGCACACATGCCAATTTTAGCGAGACAAATTGTATTAGGTAAAAACGCCATGGCTGCAATAGTTGTAATAAACCCAGAGCTACAATTAACTAATTTAGCGCAATATTTGAATAGTCATGTAAACTGTTTTGGAAATAACACACAAAAATGGGAAAATTATATTAGCAAATTATTATTTTCAATACAGTCTACCCATAGAGCCCATTTTATCCCAAATGAATGATATCCATAATAAATACAAAAAAAGAGATTATTCAATTTGTGTGACTGTAATGCCAAATCGAAATGGTGGAATAGTAAAGTAACGGATGAGAAGGGTGAAAAATTAGAAGTAATTTCCGAATTGGATTTAGTAGTTTTAAATCAAATGAACAACTCCCCACATTCCAGAACAGAGCAGGTGCAAGTGAAAATATTGACATTATACTGTGTTCAAGGAAAGCAGGATATAAAATAAAAATTGGAAAGTGGTTCAGTACCCGACAAGTGGCCATAATATAATATATTTTGATTATAGCATTATAGAAACTAAAGCAAAATATAATAGAAAAGGAGATTTGTTATATAATTATAAGCAAGCAAATTGGCAACAAATGAAGGAGTTTCAAAACCTAAATCTTAAGTATAGTGGGCATTCAGTCGATGAGGATGCAAATATCTTAACCGAGACCATTAAGACAGTAGTTAAGAGCACAGTTGCAAAAATAAGATCTAAAACATTCTTCGAAAAAGTATAGACGGATAAACTGCAAAAGATTAGATCATTAATAACGAAATTAAGAAGAATTTACCAAAAAATCGGTTATTTTTACAGAAAGGGAATTTAATTTACGAAGATACCGAGAGGCTAAACAAAAATACAAGGAACTATTAGAAGAAACTAGAGGGAGGCATTGGGAGTCTTTTGCTGAAGACAAAATTACACAAGATGTATGGGATCTTCCATATAAAATTATTATGAATAGAATAAGAAAACCAAAAATTATAATAACCCTAGATCGAGGTGACGGTACTATGACTGATAATTGGGAAGAATCTACTAAATTATTATTGAATACCTTATTACCAGATGATGAAGTTGATACGGACGAAAAAATAAACACCAGAAGTAGAGTGGAATTAGAAATACCCTGCAGTAATGAAAGAATTATATTTCCAATAGATATATCGGAGATACAAATTATATGTAATACTTTAAAGGTCAAAAAGGCAGCAGGACCAGATGGGATTATGAATGAAGTGTTACTTTATTTAAATTATGAAATAATCCCCTTGTTGCATATGATTTTTAATGATTGTTTATGGAAAGGGAGATTTCCAGACATTTGGAAAGAGGCACGAGACTTAAATAAAAAATACTTAAAAAAGGAAATGATAAGGATTTAAAACAACCAAAATCATATAGACCCATTCGTTTACTAAATACCATGGGGAACATTTTAGAACAATTAATCTATAAAAGAATTGTGGAATTTAGAGAAATGATTGGGAAAAATAATAAACAATTCGGATTGAAAAGGATTTTCAACGGAAGATGTCATTATGAAGTTATTAGGAACTATTGGGAAAAGTAAAAAACAGTATGTAGTTGGGGTATTAATTGACATATCTGAAGCATTTGATAACTTGTGGTGGCCTTATCTTTTCGGCAGACTTAACGAAAATAGTTATTCACAGACTCTTTCTGAAATTTTGAAGGATTATTGCACAAATAAAAAAGTGTATATTAAAGGTATTAATCAGATAATTTGTAAAGATATCGCAAAAGGGTGTCCACAAGGCTCAGTCCTGGGGCCCCTTTTTTGGGACATTGTGGTGAAAACTTTAATAGAGGAAATGGAAAATGATAACATATTAAATGCAGTTACATATGCAGATGACTTGATCTTTATAATTGAAGATAAAAATAGAAGGGAATTGGAAACCAAGGCAAATAAATTGACAGAGAAATTAAGTAATTGGTGTAAGAAATCTAAACTTACAATTTCATCCAATAAATCGTGTCATATGTTGTTTAAAGGACATTTGAAAAGAGATCCGATTATTAAGATAAATAATAAAAATATAAGAAGGAAAAAAGATTCCAAATATTTGGCCGTTATGCTGGATGAAAAATTAAATTTTAAAAAAACATACAGAATATTTTCGTCAAAAATGAAATCTAATTGAAGATGCAGTCTAGTCCCTACAGTCAGTCCGAAAACATTCAGCAGACTTCCCCAGTGCAATCTACATCCCGAACTCAAGTTCCAGTGCAGCTCACACTGTAAGTACAAAAACATAGAGTGCTATTTGTATACATGCATATCTTTTAAGGATACAGTGAAATTTACATAGTGGATTCAAGATCTTCAGTGCAAACTACAATGCGAATACACCGCACCGAAATGACTGTTTTCCTACTCGGTTCCCCTTTCTCTCTCAAGTAAACGATTAATTCGCGAAACTAATTCTTCCAGGAACTCTCAGCCCTATCGCTTACACATCCCCTCGCTTCCGTTCTCGGAAACCATTATGTCACTGATGACAATATCAGAACAACAATAAAATTAGTAACGGAAACATTATAATATCGTGAGCTTTCCTTATTTGCTAACCAGTTAATCACTATCCCAATGCCGGTGTGTTCAGTGGCAGTTGATGTTTATGCGCCGGAGATAATGCATCAGAACGTTCTGACTATTATTACAGCAAAAAACTATAATACATGGATTCTAGCATCACCCTTAAAAGAGAAACTCTCTTGCTCCTGGGTGGATTGCTCAAATAAAGCTAAGTACAAACGTGCATGTTTCAATAACGAATTAACTTACCATAAAACTATAAACTAGTAGAAACGTATGCCATTTAATTATATTGAATTAATTACATTTAACATTAACAATTAACATACCTATTAAAATCTTATTAATAGGTATGTTATGCAATGGTTACTGTATATAATTTTCAGATAACGGTAGATAATATTGAATTTTAGTTTGACTTAAATTTAGAAGACAACTTTTTGTTAGAAACATTCATTTTCTTCATACTGTTTGAATTGTATTTTTTAATTTAAAAATGTTAAAACTTCTGCAAATCTGGATACTTCTTTATAATAGTGTTATATAAAATTTACCAAGAATGGTACTATATATTTTCTAGGCCGCAGTTGTTAAACTTTAAACATATAAAGTCAGAGCGTTTATTTTATAATTCTGAGAGAACAATGGAAACATATTACGATTTTGTGGGTGTAATTTACTAATACATGTAAAGTTGGTGGATTTTCAATGCATTGAATTCAGAATGTAGGAATACTGATGGATAGTCGACGGACGTTTTCAGGCATATTTTAATTACCCTTTTTGTACTAATATTAACGGTAAAATAGTACTGATGTGCCCCACCCTATAATATTGCATTGAAAAACGGATTGGACTAAAGACAAGATGCTCACGCATGGCATCATTAGGCAAACAATAGGTTTTCAATGTGACAAAAAAGCGCATTGTTTTATGATGTCTATTGCATGTATATAATACGTGTTTGTCCCATCATAAGTGCTGGTCAGTAATGATTCCCAAGTTTAGGAGAATTCACTAAAAATAGGTCACTTGCATTTATTAAGGTGGCAATGGCAATCTGTATTTTATGTGAAGTGAAGAATTGCGATGTTTGAGACCAGTAGACAATAAAGAAAATGGGATGCCTATTGTTGTTTTGCTGGTAGGTATTTAAAGACACAAAAATGCTATCAAGACAACTTTAATTATTTTCATTCAGTTATTCACATTAGTGTATGTGTCATATTAGGTTTTTCCCAAAGAATAGTATGGCAATATTGCCGCGTATGAAAATAAAGATCCATTATAATTGCCTTGGTTTGTTTTTAATAGATCATGTATGTAAATCAGAAATAAAATGGGTCCGAGGACGCCAATATGAATATTTTGAACGTCACTGAATTCGTTATCAATTTTAGTTTGCTGCTTTCAACCGTTCAGATAAATTTTAAGTAACTTCCAAGCATTCCCACTGATTCCTTACCTATATAATTTGTTTAGATTAACAGTATTGAATGCTTCTTTTAGGTCGAGGAAAACTTCTTAACATTTATTCCCAATATCTATCCGAAATAAGTTTTTTAGTTACATGGAACATAGTATCATCGGTGCTACAGTTACTTCAGAAACCAAATTGATTGCAAGATGAAATGTTGTCTTTTTCTAAATAACTGGACATGCGGAATTTAGGCACACTTTCAGGAGTTTAGACATATAGGAAAGTAAGGAACATTGATCTGTAGCTATTGATACTTTTAATGTCACCAAATTTATGTACAGGGATTTACTATCGCATGCTTTAATTTTATTGAAAATGTGCCATTTAAAAAACAGAGATTTAAGTTGTGAACAAGCGGTTTAGAAATATATTTTTTATCTATTTCCTTTTCATCTCTTATTAGTACTCCATCTGTTTGTTATAAATTCCATTAATTTTCAAATTTTAGCATTTTCTAATGTGTTGCTTCTTTAACAGATTGTCAATCTTCGAGGCTAAATTAGATTACATTCAAATTTATGGGAATAGAATTTAAATTTATATAGACTTCCTGTTTTATAATGTACAAACACTTTTCAGATATCAAAGAGTGCAGATTTTATCACTTTATTATCAGTTTTCTCCATTCTTGCCTGTTGGACCATAAGTCTTGCTCAATTTCCCAATCTCTCATTGCCCCTCGAATTGCTTTTCCTTTTCTCCTCCTTCCTGGTGGTGTCTACTTCATTATTCTTTTGGGTTATCTTCCATTCCTTTAGCATGGCCATACCATTCTAATTGCTTCTGTTGAATAAAATTTTGAATTTAATTTTGAACATTCACATTTTCTTTTATAAGAACATTTCTATTTTTTTCTCTTTTAGATATCCTAGCAGATCTCCTGCAATAATCTATTTTTATTATTAATAGTTTTCTTTTCAACTAATAGTTCAGGGTCCACATGTCGGAGCCATAGGCTATGATACTTCTATTGTTTTAAAAACTGTAGTTTTAGATTCTTTTGAGACCTTTTTTATTCCACAATATACCATTCAAGGTGGATATGGCATACTTTCCCGGGTATCTTTAGTCTTATTTCGCAAACTTGTTTCCCATCTTGTGTAATCTTTATTCCCTGTATGCTTAATTATTTCGATTTCGACATCCAGTACCAATCGTGGTGAAATCTCCAATGACCATATATTCGATTTTATCCATATTTAATTTAAGCCACGTTTGTTGTATTCTTGAATCAATTTCCTTGTAGGATATTCTACATCTTCATATTGTTAGGCCAGGGTTAACTAATCATCCGCAAGTAGTGTATTGTTGACTCATCACCTAATGGAATTCCCATATTTTTACGCTTACTTTTCCAACGCTTGTTTGTGTAATGTGGGAGATACACAGCATCTCTATCGCAATGCTTTATTAACATGAAATCCACTTGACAAATATTTCCCCATATTTACTTTTACATATGCATTTTTGTATAAGTTTTGAGTTTCCCTTATCAAAATAGGTTTAATTTCCGTCAATTTGAAGCTAATCATAATGGCACATTATTGTAGGCTTTTCTATATCAATGAACACTAAGTGGAGGGGTTGTTTCTGTTTTCTTCTCTATTATCTGTTGTATACAAAGTATATATAGTTGATCTGCCTGCTATAAAGCCTGACTTCTCTTCTGCTTCCAAATCACTCTACTTAATGTGCTATTTATTGTAACGCCTTACTTTCATCTTTTCTCCCGTTTTATGTATTGTGAAAATATATCGTATTTTTCAATCTTCCCGCAGATCCTCATCATTCAGGCATTTTTAAAATAAATCGCTCAGTTCGTACAGTTTATCTGTTCCATGCCTTAGCAATTCAGCCGGGATATCGCCAATCCCTGGCGCTTTTCCACATTTTAACGATTTTATTGCTTCCTTTACCATTTCTAATTCTAAGTGTGTATACTTATTAAATTTTTCATTCAATTCTTCCTCCGTTGTACTTGTATATTGCTATCTGCTTTCTATTAATAAGCCTTAAAACACTTTTCCATGATTGAGAATTAATATATTTGCAAAACACCACTTTATGATTTCTTCTCATATTTTTTAAAGCTTTCCAAGCTTCTGTACTGCTTGAAGCTTCTATCTTTTGACATGTTTCTTTCCCAACTGTTGTTTTTTGCTTCTGATATTTTCTTCCTAATCTTTGCTTGCTTCCTAAATTCTATTTTATCTTCTATGCTCTTTGTGTTTAGCCATTTTATATAAAGATCTCTCTTTAATTGTACTTCCTTTCCTATTTTCTCATTCCAATAATTCTCCCTTTGACCGTCAAAACTTTCAACAATAGCTTCTTTTACAGCTTCATGTATTTTATTCAAAATGTACTTGTAGTGAATCTCCGTAGAATCAAATGTTGTTTCTGTTAACTTCTCATTCAATCCTTTCTTATGCAGTTAACGGTGCTTTCATCTTCTAAACTTGTCAAATTATATTTATTAGCGCTTATGTTTGTTTTTTCTTGCTTATCACCTAAATTTTTTCTCCAATATTCATTGTTATAAAAGGAAATAGGATTTGGGAATTGGTTAAGGAATGGTCACCAAATGCTATCCCTCTATATGCTCTGACATCTTGCACCTTTAATTTCGTTTGTTGTTTAACTATAATGTAAACAATATTTGATTTTTGTTTAACTGTATCCTGGTACCTTGTAAATGTATGTATATCCTTATGCTCATAGTAATATCCATTTAATATCTCTAAGGAATCCTGTTCACATGTCAATTCATCTATTGCCATTGTCATTTACTGTGTCTTCTCCATATTGACCTACAATTTTACTCTGTTTTTCCTTACCTGTCTTATTATTAAAATCTCCTGCAATTTTAATTTCCCTTTCGCTTCCAATTTCTTCTATTACTCCATTTAGTTTATTGTAAAATTCATCTTTTTAGCATTATTCTCGTCATTGTTATGTAAGCTCCTATTGTCATAACTTTATGTCCATATTATGTTAATTCTTATTCAAATTTTCAGCCATGGGCTCCCAATCTGTAACATATTTTCTAAATTTATTTTTTATTAATATAGATACCCCAGGTTAGGTTCTTTGATTTTCAGGCATTCCACTGTAAAAATGAATGAAAAATCCTTTATTTTCAGCGCCATTTCCTTTCTTTTATTTGTTTCTAATCTCTAATACTTTACATATATTTCCAAATTTATTACTTGTTGCCGGTACGTTCCATGTTCCGATTGTCATTTTCACAGCCTTTTTAAAATATTCTTAAAACTGTCCGGTTGTAATTCCTTGGGTATTTTTAATATTTTCTTTTTTCCCCAATGAACGAGGAGTTAGCCTATTGCATCAACCCCAACCTGGAGGATCAGGTGAACCTTAGTCAAGGTTTTCTTCCTTTAGCCAATGATAATCCAATATCTCTCTACAAGACAGTAGATGCTAGTTTTGGTCCACCTGGAGAATTTTATTTCCCCGGTACCCATCAAATCCGGCGAGCGTACCCTATCCGACACCCTGGGACAACAGTATCTCCTCTCGGAGTTATTTAATGGTGTTGGTTAATTTTTCCTAACATTTTGACTCTCGTACGTACTATCTTTCAAGAAAGTTAATGTACACTTTTCGCGGGTCAGGACCATTCAGGCGTTCCGTGAGTAAAATCGGCCGTGGTCGTAGATGTGGTCGACATTTTAACCCTGAAACTTCGAAAGTTTCTATGGCTATATTATTAACCCAGTATAGCGAGACATGGACTAAATGTCACAAAACAAGTTGCAATGCTTTTGCTGCTGAGCCATTAACTACGTGGCATTGGCAAGAAGACTGAAAACACGTGGAATGATGATTTTAATAGAATCAACATTTATGTTATATATAACCCGCACACTAACATCTGTTGCCGTAGCTTATTGGTAAACAGCATGCTATTTCTAAGTGTGCCGAGGGTTCATGGTTCGAACCCCAGCATGTGATTATGCTTTTTATTCCAACTTTTTTAGCTTGTAAGACGCAGTAATAAACAAATTTACAGTTCTCTTGCAGCTAAGTTATTACTACATGATTTCGAAGAAAATGCTAGTAGGTGGAATGATTTTAGTGTAGCCAACTTCTAAATGTTGTATACAATGCGTTGGATCACAACAATAAGCAAATACATAAAATAACAAGAAACTAATAAACTGAGAAAAGCAAACAAATATAATTGTGTATAATTCGATGGAGTATAGTTCATGAAACTGAAAATATATTCTGTGTAACTGCTGGTTACAATATAGCAACTCCACGGGAATTAGATGCGCGCTTCAGCACGTCGTTCGAGCAGAACATTCGGGAAGAATAGCAGCATATTTCTGAGACTATCAGGTCCAGGGTAGTTAACTGAAGTGTCCGAAAGAATGCAGATATTCTGGAAACACTTTGCTGCTATTCCTTCGTGCTATGTTCCCAGAACAAGCAGAATATGTATTTATGCACGACAATAGTGGTCTGCATACCGCATATATCACCCAGGATTGGTTAATGAGGCATCCAGAAATAATCTGCATGCACTGGCCTCCACAATATCCTGGTCTGAACCCCATTGAACAAGTATGGACCTTCATGTAAAGGAATGGAAAGAACATCGACTAGACAGGTTGCGAGTGAATCTGGTTGCTCACATGATGGAGCTATGGCAACATAATCAGCAGAACCCAAACCGGTGTTCTGTGCTGGTTGCTCACGTGATGGAGCTATGGCAACATAATCAGCAGAACCCAAACCGGTGTTCTGTACTGGTTGCTCACGTGATGGAGCTGTGGCAACATAATCAGCAGAACCCAAACCGGTGTTCTGTGCTGGTTGCTCACGTGATGGACCTATGGCAACATAATCAGCAGATCCCAAACCGGTGTTCTGTACTGGTTGCTCACGTGATGGAACTATGGCAACATAATCAGCAGAAACCAAACCGGTGTTCTGTAATGCTTGCTCACATGCTGGAGCTATGACAACATAATCAGCAGAACCCAAACCGGTGTTCTGTGCTGGTTGCTCACGTGCTGGAGCTATGACAACGTAATCAGCAGAACCCAAACCGGTGTTCTGTACTGGTTGCTCACGTGCTGGAGCTATGGCAACATAATCAGCAGAACCCAAACCGGTGTTCTGTGCTGGTTGCTCACGTGATGGAGCATGGCAACATAATCAGCAGAACCCAAACCGGTGTTCTGTACTGGTTGCTCAAGTGATGGAGCTATGGCAACATAATCAGCAGAACCCAAACCGGTGTTCTGTGCTGGTTGCTCACGTGATGGAGCTATGGCAACATAATCAGCAGAACCCAAACCGGTGTTCTGTGCTGGTTACTCACGTGATGGAGCTATGGCAAAATAATCAGCAGAACCCAAACCGGTGTTCTGTATTGGTTGCTCACGTGATGGCGCTATGGCAACATAATCAGCAGAACCCAAACCGGTGTTCTGTACCGGTTGCTCACGTGATGGAGCATTGACAACATAATCAGCCGAACCCAAACCGGTGTTCTGTGCTGGTTGCTCACGTGATGGAGCTATGGCAACATAATCAGCAGAACCCAAACCGGTGTTCTGTACTGGTTGTTCACGTGATGGAGCTATGGCAACATAATCACCAGAAACCAAACCGGTGTTCTGTAATGGTTGCTCACGTGATGGAGCTATGGCAACATAATCAGCAGAACCCAAACCGGTGTTCTGTGCTGGTTAATCACGTGATGGAGCTATGGCAACAAAATCAACAGAACCCAAACCGGTGTTCTGTGCTGGTTACTCACGTGAAGGAGCTATGGCAACATAATCAGCAGAACCCAAACCGGTGTTCTGTACTGGTTGCTCACGTGCTGGAGCTATGGCAACATAATCAGCAGAACCCAAACCGGTGTTCTGTACTGGTTGCTCACGTGCTGGAGCTATGGCAACATAATAAGCAGAACTCAAACCGGTGTTCTGTACTTGTTGCTCACGTGCTGGAGCTGTGACAACATAATCAGCAGAACCCAAACCGGTGTTCTGTGCTAGTTACTCACGTGCTGGAACTATGGCAACATAATAAGCAGAACTCAAACCGGTGTTCTGTACTGGTTCCTTACGTGCTGGAGCTATGGCAACATAATAAGCAGAACTCAAACCGGTGTTCTGTACTGGTTGCTCACGTGCTGGAGCTGTGACAACATAATCAGCAGAACCCAAACCGGTGTTCTGTGCTAGTTACTCACGTGCTGGAACTATGGCAACATAATAAGCAGAACTCAAACCGGTGTTCTGTACTGGTTGCTCACGTGCTGGAGCTATGGCAACATAATCAGCAGAACCCAAACCGGTGTTCTGTGCTGGTTGCTCACATGCTGGAGCTATGGCAACATAATCAGCAGAACCCAAACCGGTGTTCTGTGCTGGTTGCTCACATGCTGGAGCTATGGCAACATAATCAGCAGAACCCAAACCGGTGTTCTGTGCTGGTTACTCACATGATGGAGCTATGGCAACATAATCAGCAGAACCCAAACCGGTGTTCTGTGCTAGTTACTCATGCTGGAGCTATGGCAACATAATCAGCAGAACCCAAACCGGTGTTCTGTACTGGTTGCTCACGTGCTGGAGCTATGGCAACATAATAAGCAGAACTCAAACCGGTGTTCTGTACTGGTTGCTCACGTGCTGGAGCTGTGACAACATAATCAGCAGAACCCAAACCGGTGTTCTGTGCTAGTTACTCACGTGCTGGAACTATGGCAACATAATAAGCAGAACTCAAACCGGTGTTCTGTACTGGTTGCTCACGTGCTGGAGCTGTGACAACATAATCAGCAGAACCCAAACCGGTGTTCTGTGCTAGTTACTCACGTGATGGAGCTATGGCAACATAATCAGCAGAACCCAAACCGGTGTTCTGTACTGGTTACTCACGTGATGGAGCTATGGCAACATAATCAGCAGAACCCAAAGCGGTGTTCTGTGCTGGTTGCTCACATGATGGAGCTATGGCAACATAATCAGCAGAACCCAAACCGGTGTTCTGTGCTGGTTACTCACGTGCTGGAGCTATGCCAACATAATCAGCAGAACCCAAACAGGTGTTCTGTACTGGTTGCTCACGTGCTGGAGCTATGGCAACATAATCAGCAGAACCCAAACCGGTGTTCTGTGCTACTTGCTCACGTGCTGGAGCTATGACAACATAATCAGCAGAACCCAACCGGTGTTCTGTACTGGTTACTCACGTGCTGGAGCTATGGCAACATAATCAGCAGAACCCAAACCGGTGTTCTGTACTGGTTGCTCACATGATGGAGCTATGGCAACATAATCAGCAGAACCCAAACCGGTGTTCTGTACTGGTTGCTCACGTGCTGGAGCTATGGCAACATAATCAGCAGAACCCAAACCGGTGTTCTGTGCTGGTTACTCACGTGATGGAGCTATGGCAACATAATCAGCAGAACCCAATCCGGTGTTCTGTACTGGTTGCTCACGTGCTGGAGCTATGGCAACATAATCAGCAGAACCCAAACCGGTGTTCTGTGCTGGGTGCTCACATGCTGGAGCTATGGCAACATAATCAGCAGAACCCAAACCAGTGTTCTGTGCTGGTTACTCACATGATGGAGCTATGGCAACATAATCAGCAGATACCAAACCGGTGTTCTGTGCTGGTTGCTCACGTGATGGAGCTATGGCAACATAATTAGCAGAACCCAAACCGGTGTTCTGTACTGGTTGCTCACATGATGGAGCTATGGCAACATAATCAGCAGAACCCAAACCGGTGTTCTGTGCTGGTTGCTCACGTGCTGGAGCTATGGCAAAATAATCAGCAGAACCCAAACCGGTGTTCTGTACTGGTTGCTCACGTGCTGGAGCTATGGCAACATAATTAGCAGAACCCAAACCGGTGTTCTGTACTGGTTGCTCACATGATGGAGCTATGGCAACATAATCAGCAGAACCCAAACCGGTGTTCTGTGCTAGTTACTCACGTGCTGGAGCTATGGCAACATAATCAGCAGAACCCAAACCGGTGTTCTGTACTGGTTGCTCACGTGCTGGAGCTATGGCAACATAATCAGCAGAACCCAAACCGGTGTTCTGTACTGTGTGCAAACATGCTGGAGCTATGGCAACATAATCAGCAGAACCCAAACCGGTGTTCTGTACTGGTTGCTCACATGCTGGAGCTATGGCAACATAATCAGTAGAACCCAAACCGGTGTTCTGTACTGGTTGCAAACATGCACGAAAGAATAAGCGATGTAGCTGGGGGTGATTATACCAGGTTCTAAAACACAAGATTTCATTTTTCTTTTCCATTCGTTATTTCAATAAGTTACTTGTTCCAGGAAAAATACATTATCCATAAATCTGAAATGGTTCAGAAATTAATTTATTTGTTCAGCTTCAGCTTGCTCAGATCGCTTTTTAAGCACCATTATACTTAGCCATCGCATTCTTTTTGTTATTTATAATAAGTAACTATATTGTAACTAGCAGTTACACAGAATATACCTTTTCAGTTTTATGCATTATACTCCATCGAATTATACACATATTTGCAGCTCCAAGTTTGCTTTTCTCAAGATGAGAATTTATCAGTTTCTTGATATTTTATGTATTAGCTTATTCTTATGAACAAATAGATTGTATACAGCATTTAGAAGTTGGCTCCACTAAAATTACCATTCAACCTCCTCGCATTTTATTCGAAATCATGTAGTAATAATTTAGCTGCAAGAGAACTGTAAATGTGTTTATTGCTGCGTCTTATAAGGTGAAAAAATTGGAATAAAAAGCATGATAACATGCTCGGGCTCGAACCGTGAACGCTGGGCATACTTGAATCAGCATGCGTTTTACCAACGAGCTACGACAACAAACGTTAATAAGTGCATCATATTTAACATAAATGTTGGTTCTATTAAAATCATCATTCCACGTGTTTTCCGTCTTTTGCCAATGCCACGTAGTTAATGGCTCAGCAGCAAGAGGATTGCAACTTGTTTTGTGATATTTAGTCCATGTTTCGCCATGCTGGGTTAATATAGCCATAGAAACCTTCGAAGTGAGTGACAGTTAAAATGGCGACCATGACAGTATAAATCTACGACCACGGTCGATTTAGTTTTCATATCCTCTACTCACGGAACGCCTGAATGATACTGATCCGCGAAAAATGTTCATTTATTTTCTTGAAAAGTAGTACGTATTGGTTTCACAACACCATTTCTAATCCAAGGTTTAATTTTAGTAATTTACTGTGTCGTTTAAAGTATTGAAGCATATTTTTCTGTTAAATAACTTAGTGTTGTAAAGCACATTAAGGCAGTTATCAGATTTTTCACAATTAATAACATATTTTTTCATTCTGCATATCAGTTGCCAAAGCTTGGTAACTAATTATATATTTACACATGAAATAATCATTTTGCTTGTGATTAACTTTGCCGCGTTCATTTAAGTTAGTTTTGTTATCTTTATTTGTCGGGTGCCTATTGTTTAATCATTTTAAATTTGGGTTCTTTGTCCTCCGCCTAACTATTACTACTTAGCCGAGCACGTATGTATCTCTTAGCAGGTGTGTAAACAGAAAGGAGTCGGAAAGGTAGAACCTTTCCAACCCTGTCCAACACACGGCTTGTGTGAAAGAACAATTAATTCCAGAAAAGAGTCGTTTCTAAAAGATAACGCTAGTTTAGAATACTTGAGTATTAGACGTAATAGATTAGGCTTTCACGTTTACATTCACACAATCCTCTATATTATATTCAATTTCTTTACATGCCTGACTTAAATTGTTTAGATATATAAACGTAACTCCAATATGCAGAATTACCGCGCACAGCTTACTTTATTGTTCTTCACATTTTTATCTAACCTTACGATGTGTACAGAACTGTGTGATGCTAACTCGTGACTCTTTCAACTTAAATTGCCTAACTATTGGCTACTGCATTGCGAAAACTTTAGCGTCTCTATCGTCAGTCAATCATGATATGGTCTATGAAAGATACTTCCTCCATTTCAAAGAAAGAAAGAAAGAAAGAAAGAAAGAAAGAAAGAAAGAAAGAAAGAAAGAAAGAAAAGAAAAAAGCGCATACACGCTACCTTGTGACCTTTACAATTTTGTGTTCTCTGGTGACAAGCAACTCACCCCCCCCCGTTTATTGTTCCCTGTCAACTTTCTCTCCCAGTTTCATTTATGCTGCATTGCCATATCCGTATAACTAACAATCATCGTCTAAAACTGTATATGCAGCATTACAGAAATAAAGTTGGTTACATAATTAATTTGTAATTTGCACAATAATGGCTCTGGGGTTCGCAGCATATTGTTATATAAACGGCTGTATCATATATCTCACTAGGAACATAATTATAAGTATTTACAATCTCTTGTTTGAATTTTATAATTGGGTTTTTATTCTCCTTTATCACTTTCACGAGAAACTGCACACGTATCTGACGCACGTTATATACTTCTTCCCTTCTCGCCACTATTCAGTGGCATGGGTCTAATGCTCTGTACCTGCGTCGGACCGTACAATTTTTCCTTTCATACAACAAATATCGTGACTCTGAACTATTTGGGCCACTGTTACAGTTTGGTTCTAACCGCTCAGGATACTGGGAAAAACTTCTACGGTCAAGTTTCTTATCCTTGTTCATTTTGGTATAACTTGTCATTATTCACCATGACAACAAACTATTCATCCTCCATACAAACATATTTACATATCATAATACTAATATACAGTTTCACTTAACATATTGATTATCTGCATTCTACATAAATTTGGCCCTAATTAGCCTTACCATTTTTCAATTGTTTAGTATACTTATGTTAAAACATCTTTTGAATTATATTTACTATTTTACAACCTTTTACTTTCATATGGCTTTCTTATTGCATAACTTCATTTCAAATAATAATGCAGGTTATTTAGAAATTGTTTAACATCTTCTACGCTTATTTACCCTTCCTTATGACATACTACATAGCTAACCCTCTTGCATTCCAATACTTTAATTTGCATTATAGCTTGTCGAGCTTTTACTCATCCCCAATTTAATTTTCATCTCTATCTTCTATATTATATGGTTTCGAATCTCGATATGAAATTTTCTATGTGTTTCTCGGGTTGCTAGGTTACATAATTCATATGTGTTCGCTCAATATACTTCAATGACTTCTTAAGGTCCATGATATTTTAAAAACATTCGCTAATAAAGTTTGTTTGCCTTATCGGACAATTTCTTGGTTTTAAGCAGAACTGAATCTCCTATTCTAATCTTCCATTATTTTCTTTTTCCTCTGTTCATGTTTCCTTTTACTTTTCATGAATTTTTACTTCAACCGGATTGACGGAACATTTCCGCTTCCGTTTGTGGTATTGAGTTCTCATCCGGACTGGCTTCGGCAGTGTTCCTGGATATTGTATTTATCTACTTTCCTGTCTTGAGTTTACATGGTTTGTATCCTGTCACACTATGTATTGTTTCATTCAGTAGGTTCTGGACGAAACTTACGTTTCCATACCATTGTATTTGTTTTTGATTAAAATTAAATTAAACAGAGTTTTATTTACGGAAGTTCTTTAACTGCTATAGATCTTAGTGTCTCATTCTATATTGGGCATGAAAGCCCGGTAATTTTGCTCAGTGGTCTCATTATCAGGTTGAGGTTCTTTTATTTCAAATCTACGACACGGGACCACCGGCTTTACTTCCCTTCCGAAGGAAGCCATGCTAAGGATTTTTATGCCCGAAAAGATCCATCGCCCTCCTCCGGGTTTGTTTTCAATGACACAACACCCTGCTTAACTTCCCTCTCCACGGTTAGGAGCTCGGTCTGTATCTTGAGGGAAAATATTGTTTTAATTCCATTTTCTTTTAGTTTCTTCATAAACCTTTTTCCTGTGAAGGTAATAGCATTACCACTTAATACTGCTTGGGTTTGACCTTCCTCTGGTATATAGGACTTGAGCAACCTTCAAACATGCTAAACTGGTAGCTTTTCTTAAGGGTTAAATTCTCACATATTTACTGAATATATCATAACAAATATATATATATATATGCTTCCAAACTAACTTGAAGGATAGGTCTGTGACCTAATTGGTCTGAAATGCATATGCTGCATTTATTTGCTTTGCCTTCTGATATACGTCGCAGCACGAGATAAATTTCCGAACCTTTTTACACAATTTTTAATATGTATAAACGTTCTAAAACCATAGAAGTCGTCCGGTCCGTCTCTGAGTTGCTAATCCTTCGTGAAGTTCTTAATTAGCTTCTTCTCCATGCTTTTCGGAACCATTAGCTTCCAACCAGGCACTCCTTTTCTATGCTTTTTGTATGCGTTCCATTCCGAATTGCTACATTCTTTCCTTCGCCTCTTCAGGTAATGGCGCCTTTCTTTTAAGTTTAAATAATTTTGCGTCCTCATTTTGAAATTTCTCCATATTTAAAATATTTTTTTTATAATTTCTTTGCTTAATGGAATTAAATTATCAGTATTTTGACACAGTTTCTTTGTCTTTCAATATTCCCGTACATTTGTGGGTTGTAGTTTAATCTTGACAGAAAATAGCTGAAGATGTTATTCTTGCCAGGAATGTGTATAATGTCGGTATCAAATGCTGGTATTGCATGTATCTTAGCAAGCTTTCCACTACACAACCTACACCTTTGAATGAAAGTTAGACTTGTATGATTCGAAAATACATTTTCCTTTTGCTGATAAATATAGTCTTGAACCGAATTAATGAAAAATATAGTGCTCCAATTTCTAGCTGAGTCACTGAAGAATTTCGCTCAATATTTGTGAGAAGCTGTACGAATGACGTCTCGCTGTCCTAAAATTCCGGCAAATCTTTGATCTGATGCGTCGACATAAATTTCGTTACTTTAAAGTCTCTCTGGGTCTCTCGAGCAATATGGGTTTAGCAAAACGTTCTTTGACCCTCTCAACACAACAATTTTTTGAAGCTCTTCCGAACATCTCCACTTGATATTCTTTTGAAGTAGATGCCGTAGTGGTTCTATTTCAGCCGCGTGCATTGGTACGAGCAGGCTCTACAGGTTCAACATCCCTAACAATCGGCTAATTTGCTTTACATTCCTTGGTGGTGGAATTTTCATGATAGCTTCTGTTCTCTTCTGAATAGGTGTGTGTGTGTTGTGTGTGTGTTGTGTGTGTGTGTTGTATGTGTTGTGTGTTTTGTGTGTGTTGTATGTGTGTTGTGTGAGTGTTGTGTGTGTGTTGTGTGTGTTGTGCGTGTGTTGTGTGTGTTGTGTGTTTTGTGTGTGTTGTATGTGTGTTGTGTGTGTTGTGTTGTGTATTGTGCGTTGTGGTGTTGTGTGTGCGTGTGTGTGTTGTGTGTTTGTGTGGGTATGTTGTGCGTATTGTGTTGTGTGTGCGTGTGTGTTGTGTGTGTTGTGTGTGCGTGTGTGTGTTGTGTGGTGTTGTGTTGTGTGTGTGCGTGCTGTGTTGTGTTGTGTGCATGTTGTGTGTGTTATAATGTGTTGTGTGTGCGTGTGTGTTGTGTGTGTTGTGTGTGTGCGTGTTGTGTGTGTGTTGTGTTGTGTTTGTTGTGCATGTGTTGTGTTGTGTGGTGTTGTGTGTGCGTGTGTTATGTGTTGTGTGTGTTGTGTGCGTGTTGTGTGTGTTGTGTGTGCGTGTGTTATAGTGTATTGTGTGCGTGTGTTATAATGTGTTGTGTGTGCGTGTGTGTTGTGTGTGTTATAATGTGTTGTGTGTGCGTGTGTGTTGTGTGTGTTATGTGTGTGCGTGTTGTGTTGTGTGTGCGTGTGTGTGCGTGTTGTGTTGTGTGTGTGTTGTGTTTGTTGTGTTGTGTGGTGTTCTGTGTGTGTTGTGTGTGCGTGTGTGTGTGCCTGTTGTGTTGTGTGTGTTGTGTGCGTGTTGGGTGTGTAGTGTTGTGTGTTGTGTGCGTGTTGTGTTTGTTGTGTGTGCGTGTGTGTTGTGTTGTGTGTGCGTGTGTGTTGTGTGTGTGCATGTTGTGTTGTGTGTGTTGTGTTTATTGTGCATGTGTTGTGTTGTGTGTGTGTTGTGTTTGTTGTGCATGTGTTGTGTTGTGTTGTGTGTGTTGTGTGCGTGTTGTGTGCGTGTTGTGTGTGTGTGTTGTGTGTGCGTGTTGTGTTGTGTGTGTTGTGTGTGTTATAATGTGTTGTGTGTGCGTGTGTGTTGTGTGTGCGTGTGTGTGCGTTGTGTGTGCGTGTGTGTTGTGTTGTGTGTGTGTGTTGTGTGCGTGTTGTGTGTGCGTGTGTGTGTTGTGTGTGTGCGTGTTGTGTTGTGTTGCATGTGTGTTGTGTGTGTATGTGTTGTGTGTGTATGTGTTGTGTGTGTGTGTTGTGTGTGCGTGTTGTGTTTGCTGTGCATGTGTTGTGTTGTGTGGTGTTGTGTGTGTGCGTGTGCGTGTTGTGTGTGCGTGTTGTGTTGTGTGTGTGCGTGTTGTGTTGTGTGTGTGCGTATTGTGTTGTGTGTGTGTGTTGTGTGCGTGTTGTGTGTGTTGTGTGTTATAATGTGTTGTGTGTGCGTGTGTGTGTTGTGTGTGTGCGTGTTGTGTTGTGTGTGTGTTGTGTTGTGTTTGTTGTGCATGTGTTGTGTTGTGTGGTGTTGTGTGTGTGCGTGTGCACGCATATTGTTTATTCTAGCAATGGATACTGAATTACTGTAGACTTCCTCAGAACCTACCCCAAAGAAGTCCACTGACAGTTTCCCTGGTTATTTTCCTGTTCATATGTGGGTCTATTCTGTGCTAAAGTTATCTTGTTTTCCTTTCTATTATTTTTATGTCCCCTTCCCCGAGCTCTTAATCCTCAATTTCTGAAATTATTTCCTCTTGGCACGTAATTTTCAATCGCTTCCTCGGATCTTTCCCGGTTTGCGTTTTCCCTCCAATGAGTGGAACATTCTCGTTGCCTGAAATTACGTCTTGCTTGATCTTGCCCCCTTTCCGGAGTCTTTCTGTTGTGATGTAGTTTATTTATTCCTGCCGACCTGATCTTTCATCTCCTCGGTCTTTCCAAATTCGGAACGTTTGACTGGTAACGTTGTCTTGCATTAAATTCATGATTTATTTCTTGCCCTCTGCTTTGCCGGTAATTTTTAAACTGATAGTTTTGCCTATCTCGCGCATCTGAACATCTGTTTTCCCACTCTAGAGATAGGGGTACAGCACAGGTACACTAAGCCCACTGCGTTATTTTTCCATTACTCGGGACTCGAATTGTAAAGCTAGTTTTAGTGATGGGGAGTTCAAACAAAAAAGGGGAAGTTGTCATGTAATTTAATTTGAACTGCATTATAATGCGCAGTGCAACGCATAAGATGTTATTAAATGATAGTTTGTTTCTGAGGCGTTCATGAACATTAAAACACGTGTATATAAATTGTGCTTTTCCTGTGCTTATTTTGCGATCGAAGCTGTTAAGATCTTTATTTTTATAACAAAAAAAGATAATGAAATCGGCTGACGTACACAAATACATAATAAAGAACGCTTTATGCAGCGTTCTAAGCATTATCCTACCGTAAGTTTTAAATAGCAATACATGGCGAAGAGTTCCAATTTCACTATGGAATTCATTTTTAAATAAATTGTGTCTTTTTGTTTTTTTTGTTTTTTTTATTTCAGTGTGGCCCCTTACTTTGGGGAATTTGCTAAAATGCCACATGGCTTTTTCTCAATGTGGGGCAAAAATATGTCAATGTATGTAGTTTCATAGCAAAGGATAGAGAAAATATTTTAAAAAAGGGAAATGTTGTCTTCCTGTAAAATCAGTTATTTATCCAAAACTAATTAAACAAGTTTCTGTTATACGTTTCTTGCATGTTATACTCACCTTCATAGCAAAGGCATACCATAGAAAAAGCTCAAGGCAACTATTGCTGTCAGAGATGAATTCTTCGTGTTAAGAAAATAGAAAGCATGATAAAGGGAAACGAATTGCTATTAAAGGTATAATTATAAAATTAGGCATATTTAAATTACAGTGATAATAACATTTTATTTATTTGAAAAAAAATCAGCAACTACGTACGTTTGTGGACTGTCATGGTGGAGAAAATATGATACTCCACAGAGATGAATTTGTTTCTAAACAAACTAAAAATGGTTGTGATCGTATTAAAATCATATGAGGAAGAAACCTCTGCATAGTATGACAATTTAAAAGAGTTTCTTTGAAATTTTAGAAGAGAATGACTGTATATAATTTTTTTATCGAAACGGTTGCAAGTTACCAACTATTTATTTATTTGTCTAGCTCATAAATGAGCTTACCTAGTGACACAGAATAAACATACAAATTTAGTGACTTTAAACGAAAATATTATAACTGTGAAGCAGTATTTCATTGCTCATAATAAATTTAGATTCTGAGCGAGGCTAACTGCGGATTTCCGCGAATTCGGAAGCGGTAAGTCGAGCTCTTGGACACCCTTGGCGAGGTCATCACCCCCTATACAAAAGAGAGCCAAGCCCTGTATAGCGTCTATTGGCTGGGTTGGAGCCTAACTGTAAACCCCGTAGCGCGTGGGTAAAAATTTGTATAAATTGGAGAGAAAGGACCAATGGACCGGCGCCCTTGCCCAAGCCCCCCACTCCTCTCCCGAGAAGAGCCCCAACCCCTCCTCCTGCACCACAGGTTTCCGATGTGCTGGGGTGGTTGCAGCAGCTGCTGCAGAACCACGGTCAGCGCATCTGCGACCTGCTGGTCAGGTTCCTATCAACATCTGACCAAGCCGCAAAGATGGTAATTGCCATGGAGGGGCTCACACTCCTGACCACTGTCATCCAGACGGCCCGAAATGGCGAATCGAACTAGGTCACGTACCTCGTTTCGGTTCGCGTTTTGGAACGCGTGTGGAATGGCCGATCAGGGGAATGAGCTCCAGCACTTTGCTGGCTCATATGCCTTGGACCTCATTTTAGTCGGGGAAACACATTTGAAACCCAACACCCGATTCCATCTACCGGGCTTCAGCTGCCTCAGGACTGACCGTTTGGGCCGCCGAGGAGGTGGCACCGCGGTTCTCGTGAGGAACAGTGTTGTCCAACGCCCAATCCCTCTCCCGCCACTTCAAACCCCGGAGGCCACGGCCGTCTGTATTGATCTCGGCGGTACGGAAGTCATGGTGGTGTCTGTTTACCACCCTCCACGAAGGCTGTTCGTACTTAACGATTACCTATCCATCCTCGCCCTTCATCCTAACGTTATCATGGCTGGGGACTTCAATGCCAAACATATGCGTTGGCATTGCTGCCCCCCGTCGTGTAGACGAGGCAATGAAATTATACGTATGATAGATGCGGACCCTCAACTCAGAGCAGAGGGTCCCTGGCAACCTACACATCATCCACGAGGTCGAGGACGGGCTACTGTTATCGACTTCGCGATCATCAAGCATTTCCCCTTTCATATCTCACTCACATTCATCAACGCGCTACATTCAGACCATAATCCTGTGTTAGCCGAGGTTAACACCCAGGTTGCCAGTCACGGCGTCCCGGTTCAACACCGGGAATTCGACTGGGAATGCGTCAAGGTTTGCCTCAACGACTCCCTTCCACCCAACCCGAGAATCGTAGACGTCCCAACCCTGGAGGCGGCTGTCTCCTCCTTCACTTCCATCGTGGTACGAACGGTTCATAACCTCACCGTCAACACCCCAGCTCCCTTGCACCCTGACGTCCTTCCTCTTGAACTCCATCTGCTAATCCGCCGCTCCTGGGCGGCACGCAGACTCTACCAGCGTCACCGCACGCCACATAATCGAGTGCTTCATAGGCGCCTGCGCCGAGAGGTTCGTCGCCGACTACGCGAGCACAGAGTGCGAGCGTGGAAGGAGACGATGAACCGCATGAACCTCGAAGATGGTGACGTGTGGAGGATTGCCAAACGCCTCCGCAACCAAAGAGATCAATACTCTTCCCCTCTCCACGGCACCCAAGGCCTGGCTTACCTCCCCCAAGCCAAAGCAAATGTGTTTGCCGACTACCTTGAGAGGACCATGAGGCCTCGAGATGACCCCCAGGACGATGCCTTTTCCGAACGTACTCGGAGGGAGGTACGCCGATTCCTTCGACGTCCCCCCGACGATGCGGATCGATATCCCGTCATAAGACCTTCAGAAATCCAGGGCGCACTCTGGTGTCTCAACCCCAAAAGGGCACCGGGGCCTGACGGGCTTACACCCGCCATGCTACGACGCCTTCCCTTCCGGGCTGTGCTCTTTCTCACCAGGGTCTTCAATATGTGCTTTGCCCTAAGTCACTTTCCACGCGAGCGGAGAGAGGCTCGGGTTATCTGCATATTGAAGCCGGGGAAAGATCCGGTACATCCTGCCAATTACAGATCCATTAGTCTCCCCTCTGTCCTTTCAAAAGTGTTTGAAAGGACCATTCTTACCCGCTTGTCTCCCACTTTAGGGGACATTCGAGCCATCCCACCACATCAGTTCGGCTTCCGTCCTGGGCACTCGACCTCCCAGCAATTGCTGCGCGTGGTGGAAGCGGCTGCCCTGGGCTTCCAGGACAGGGCTTACACCGCCGCAGTTTCACTGGATGTCGAGAAGGCCTTCTCGACGACCTGGCATGCGGGTCTTCTTAAAAAGCTCATCCAACTGGAGCTCCCTACACACATAATACACCTACTACACACATATCTAAAGCACCGCACGTTTGTAATTTCGGTTGCGGGACACAAATCTACACTAAGGCCAATACGAGGCGGAGTCCCCGAAGGTTCTGTGTTATCCCCCACACTCTTTAGTGTATATGTGGCCGACCTACCCACAGAGCAGCACGTCAATATGGCACAGTACGCTGATGACGTGCTCCTGTACTGTACAAGCAAAAACCCAAACAGAGCCTTCAACCCCATTCAGAAACACCTCCGCCTCCTCCAAGAGTGGTGCAGGCGTTGGCGATTATCCATCAACCCGGCAAAAAGCCACGCCATTCTCTTCACCAAGCGCCGCTTTCCCGCAATCTTCCGCACATTCAGCTATCTCGGAAGAAGGATAGAATGGACAAATGCCATCACCTACCTGGGGGTTAAGTTAGATAAGGGCCTAACTTTTCGGGGACACGTCGGGGACGTCGCGCGTCGGGGGCATGGGGCTGCGGCTTCATTGTACCCGATGCTGAGGTCTGAGATGCCTGTCCCTTTAAAGTTACACCTTTTTCGAGCGCTGATAATCCCCTTCCTGCTTTATGCCTGCGAGATCTGGGGCATGGCCGCAGATTCCAACCTGCTGCTCCTGCAACGGGTACAGAATAGGTGCCTTCGGGCCATCTATTGTGTAAACCGCTCCTTTCCCGTGAGACTGCTTCACGAAGCCTCATCTCTTCCTTACGTGGAGGATGAAATTAGGCTCCGGGCCGCAAAATTTTACGACCAGTTGTCATACCATCAGAGCGCCCTAGTTAGGTCTCTTGGGGATTATAACCCCAGAACACGCCGCTTGAGGCATCACCGGCTTCCCCGCATGGCTTGCGGGCATATCCGGTAACAGCGGAGTAATTCCAACAGCAGCTAAAGCTGAACTCCAATACAATCCCTTCAAGAGTAGCTTGGATTTCAAAATTAAAATCCCAACATGTTTAAAATTACAAAATTCATATCATCAGCGGTGCACAAGGGCAGTTGCACCATGACCGGCTACCGTTGAGGAACAAGTTTTGTTACCTCCTTTCTCTCCCCTACCTAAAGAACAACCGCCATCCTGTAACCCCCATATCCCGTCACTACGTGGTAAAGCCCTAATTAGGGAAGGTACACGCCTAAACACACCATCGGGTTGCCCTCAACCTGCCATCTGACGCACGCACGCTCGTTCTCTAGTATTTTGTTGACTTCGGCGAGTAGACATATTCATCGACGCTCCCACGAGCACGTGCTCGAGATGTGAGCGTAAGTTAAAGATACTAATATTCCGGGAGCATTTAAGTATTTTATATATCGCCGTGATAATCGGGAGCGAGTTTTGCTTTTATTTAGTGAAGGGGAAAATAAGTTTACGCCATTATTCCCGTAAAGCTCTCAGTTAGCCTTGCTCCGAGAACATTCTTGTTTGTAAAATGAATCGTCAATAAACTGTGAATCAACGCAAATCGTAGTCTTCATTCCAACGTGGTAAACCTAGTTACCCTGCAGATAAGAGCTACTCATTGGGCATTTGAGCAGACAGCCTCAACTGTATATACAAAAAAGAATATTTTACCAAAAATTATAACAGCTACATAAAAATTAAGCTAGCGAAAAAATTGTAACAATGATTACAAAAAAAATGTGAGACAACAATAAAAGTTATAACAATAAAAAGAGAATAATTTGTAAAAGTAAACTGTTTTCTAAACGATAATATATTTTACATGCTGTTTAAACCATACACGTGATTTCAGATGTTAGCTACAGAACATTTTATAATGTTGTGTGTAATTGCAACTTCCCGGGTCCACAACTGTTACTTTTTGAGCTTGTTATTTATTTGTTGCTACTGGATTTACTTAAAATAAATACGAAGGAGAAAAATAACCAACTCTTACATGAAGTAGATGTGGACACTTCAATCATCCAATACAATATTTTTAATAAACGTTTATAAACAATAAATTATTAAATGCACTTCAGGTTAAAATAATGTGCAATTTGACTAGAGTAATATATACTTGGAAGATAATTCACTGGGTGTTCCCTTCTGTATTGAAAATCTCATTTTAAAAACGTTCAAACTACCGTCTTCTACATCTGTATTTAATGCTAAAACATTTGTTATTATACAGGCTATTCTTTATACAATTCAGCATTTTCTAAAGAATTTGGTAATTTTAACCAACTGTCCTTCGTCTTTAGAATCACCAAAATCGGTTTAGTACATTCCAAATGTAACTGGCACTTACGGAACTTAAAGTACTTAATATTTAAAAACAAACATAACACACCTGTTAAATTCTTTTGGATTTCTGGACATAAGAACATTGAAGGGAATGGAATGGTAAATAAATTAGCAAAATTAGGCAGACAAAAAGACAATTCTTTGACTAATGTGCCATATTCTTATATTTTAAGACATACAAGTAAATTAGTAGATGACAAATGGCAAGAAAATGGGATAAACTAAATTCCAGAATATTCAGGAAATTATACCGAGTATTCCTGGTTCTATCATGTTAAATTTCCTTGAAAGGTAACAGTTATTGTTCTTAGAATCAGATCAGGGCAAATATCTACATCTGAACGCTCACACAGAATTAAAATTAAAAATTATTCCTATTGTGATTGTGGAGAGCAGGGTTCAGTAAATCATTAGTGTTTTGGCTGTGCTTATATGAAAAGTTAGCTCCATTTTGAGTTAATTTGTCCAATTTTGTAACCCCCAATAAGTATGCAATCTTTGTTAAGCAAACTATCTACAAAAGTTCATAATTTATTGTTTATATTCTTTCAAAATGTAAAATGAAAATTGTATGTAACATTTATTTATTTATTTATTTATTACAAAAAAGTTTACAATCAAAGTAGGATTGCCTACTGAACCTGCCTGACCACTCATTCAGTAGATATTGAGGCTGCATCGGTGTTGTATAGTGGAGGGGGTTATTGTTGCAGCATTGTATGAGACTTTGGTTTCTACAGGGCGTGGGTACATTCTGATCTTGGGTTGCTTTTTATGGATGACCGGTACAACGCTTTGATACACTTTATTACAGCGCTCCACTATAAGAACTGCCAACCTCATAGTGTGTTGTTAGCTTCATGGCAATCGACGACACGATGTTCGCATTATGCCTTTATTACGGAAAATGTAATTACGTGTTACACGTTACAACTCGTCAGTTGTCTGCCCAATAGTGAGTGATCACGTCTCCTCTTTTATTTTCTTACAAAAGTCCCCTTTAGTTTCTCAGTACTTTAAGAATAACACGCACATCTGCGTAAACAGCATGGGTCCACGTTCGAACAATATGTTATTCTAGTTGTCTCCTACGGTCGCCGCCCGTCGGGGTACCCCTATTATTCTGGACAGTGAATTACATATTTAGGCCTTCAAAGTTTCTGAAAAATGGCCATTTCTTGCACATGTGTATCGCAGCTGTGTGACAAACCCTGTTTAACTATGTTCTTCAATACAATACCTGATTTTAACCCTAAGTTGCCTTTGCGTCTCTTGCTTAATACTTACGCCGCTACTAATTTGTTCTTCTGTAAACATTTAATTTAATATGACTGAAAGCTTATCGGTCATATGGACTGCCACAACATCCACTCCACATACAAAAATTAGTATACTATTTATCTATTAATTTTGTTCTTCTATGTTCAGTCTCCAGCTCCACTTCTTTCTAACTCTAAATAAATACTGTTCCACACTCCTGCTCCCCTTTATGAATATTTTGTTCAACATTGTCCTTTTGTCCCTTTTAAATTTCAGCTTAATGAATTCATTTCTCCAGTTTTTTCTTACAATCAAACACTATATGTTCCAAGTCTTCTTTCCCTCCACATAATGGACATTCCCCTTGAGTAAAGCCTTTTCCTTCACCTTTTAACTTCCACACATCTGTTCCAACCAATGCTACCCTCTCTATTCTCCCTATTAGCTTTGTCAATTTAATTTTATCTTCTTTCCAATTTCATTCTGACATGAAATTTCAGTGGTCTTCCCAGTTAAGTTACTAAATAATTTTTGTTTTTCTATCTTCGAAACGTCTTTTTGCCTCTGTCCAAAATCCTCTAACCTTTTTTTCTCTTTTCCTTTATACAAACCCTAATCCATTACTCTCTAAAGTATTTCTTAGATAGTCAGCTTAGTTCGACGTGATTCTTGATATATTAAGCATTGTTTAACTAGGCTGCCATCATTTGGGTTTAAAATCCTGCACCGATGTTTTAAAACTGTCTCCATAATCAAACCTTTTCTTGTAACTCTTTCCATTTATATTTGAGCAACTTCGTTTAAAGCCACAATTGGTAAACTGGGAATTTCTTTGCAAAATGATGTATGTGCCTACTACATCCACAATTTCCCACCAGTTTTCTATTCCCCAAATTTCAGTATCATAAAGCATTCTTACTTCGACCATTGTATTATATACTATTCTTTCTAGCCATTTAACTTTAACTGGTATGATTGACATAGCTGCTTTCCCTTTTGCAAGTGCCAATCTGTTTTGCTTTTCCTGTTTCCCCCTCCAACCATCTTTATACCTAAATGCATGTGCTCATGTGCCACCTTATATTCCTTATTTCTTTTCTTCTCTTTCTTATATTTACTCAACCTTACTCCTTTTTGCATATTACAATTTGTATCCTGTCTTGGTTCACCTTTAGACCCCATTCTGAAGAATAATTTTCAATTTTGTGCAAAGCTAATTTTAGGCAATTACCGTAATAGGATCAACTACCAGATCATCTGCAAATAATAGACCAGGGATTTTATAGTGTTCGTAATGCATAAAGTTGTTGCTTTTCTTGATATTTTGCAGTGTATCATCAATATATAAATTACACAGACCTGGACTTAACTTCACCCTTGCCTTAACCACTTTTCTTGTCTTACCTTTCTAGTTATTGACCCTTCCTAAAAATGTAGGTATGCAAAAAGTATTTTCCTTATATAGAGCTTTTAAAACTTCTATCATATGCCTACTGACCCTTGTTTTCTAAAAGCATTTAAATTTTATCAAAAGTTTTTCCAAATCCACAAAATCCAAGTATAAATTTCCCCCATCTTATTTTTAAAATATTTATCAATTAAGGTTTTTAAAATGAAAATGTTGTTAGTAATATTTCTTTCTTTTCGAAACCCCACTTGGTGTTCAGACAGTATGTTGTATTGTTCTACCCATATATGTAATTACTCACACTCTATACACATTAGTACACCGTTCCTTTAGAAATGCTGTTGGTATATCGGCTATTCGAACTGCTTTCTTTACTTTCAGTAGTTTAAACCTGTTCTATTACTTCCTCCTTTTTTATGTCATTGTCCAAAATTTCTACAAAATTATTACGAATTCCTGTAATATTACTAGCTCTCATGCATCGTGATATTTCATGAAGTTTTTTAAAAATATTCTAACCTTTCCCCTGTGATATATTGGATAGCTATATTTGCTATATGTGGATACTCGAGATAAAGTAACGGAACATGGCACTACTCCTTAACAACTTGTAACAATGAGGTGAGATGGAATGTGTCAGAGACCAGAAAGCTATGGCTTCCCACAAATACCTTACCTGTGACTTGTGACAGTTAAGCAAAGAAACCTGCTCTTTCATAAATGAAATTGATTTTTTTTTCTCTGCTAACTTAATGGACAAATTTGTTAAACTCTATCAGTCCAATGCTGAAAGTTGAAATTCAGACAAAGATCATGATGAAGTGATCTTACTTTATCAGGGTTCTCAATATTGCTGTACCTTTATGTTTCCATCCCGGTACAATTGAGCAACATTTATAAAAGCTGATAAAACCAAGCTCTTGTCAAGTGTAGCGTAACATGCAACTTTTGGCACTGAACTATCTCTCACTAAAATAAAATGCATGCCACTGTCTTTTTTCTAATAATCTACTCATCATTTAGTTCACAGCAAGCAATATTCTGAAGTAGTTACTATGTGATTTCCTTGACATGATACGCTGTTTCTCAGCACTCATGATCTCTGCAATTCAAGTGCCTGTGCTCTTCAGGATCCTCTCTTGAAGTAAAGGCTTTTAACAAATAGGAAGAAAACCCTGGCAACAGAGAAGCAATTGCATCTGTAACAAGATTATTAATGCAAGTCTTTAAAGGCTTCTTTAAAGACAACACTGCCGCATCACTTTGGGACATTCCTGGGGTAACGAGAAAATCAAATTCTCTGTTAATATATTCGCTATTTTATCAAACATTAAAATCTTGCATCAACCATTTTTGCTTCGGTCTTGAGCTACATGATAACCTCTTCTTTCTGTGTTTTGGTAATACTTTTTGAATTTCCATTGTTTGCTAATGCATTCCATTTTTATGAAATTACAAGGTATGAAGAGCCTTTACTTATTGGAAAAATGCTTCGCATAATGTGACGTGCTGAATTTCTTTAAGCGGAACAGCGGTCACTGGGGTGGAATTCTCAAACATACGCTCTTAAGGCTTCCTTCGTTAAGGACGTAATAAAGAATGTCCCTCCCTTAAATGTGAAATCGTATTCTTGAAGCTTCCTTGCGGTTACCTTAACGAAAGAAAGAACCAAAGGTCTCCTTCTACTGCCGGAAATAAAGATAAATATTCCCACGTGTTAATCGTAAAATTAATACAATGCATAAATAATTACTTTGGTATAATAAATACATTCATAGTTTGACGCCATTATGCATTCTAATTAAAATTTGTTTCTAATAGCACACTGCATTTCGGTAGAATAGGAATGGAAGTTTAAAGGAAAATTAGTTTATGTTGGCGACAAAAGCAACGAGCTAGCAAGGCCCGCGCTTCTCGCGTATCTGTAATCAGCATGTACTTGTAATTGTGTTGGAAATGGAAAAGAAGCTATTTTCAGAACAAGAAAAGAACTTTCTATTGCACCTTATAAACAAATACAAGAGTGTAGTGGAGAATAAAGAAACAGATGGTGCAACCCTTCAAGAAAAACGCAAAGCTTGGACCGAGATACATGAACGGTTCAATTGCGAATCGGACCATTTGGAGGTTAGTTACCCATTCCTGCTTTTTAATACCACATTAAACAGTTCTTGGTTTCTTTTGTTTCGTTTTTTTCGTTAATGTGACGAGTCATTTATTACCTTCTGTTGCAGAGAACCGTTACCCAACTTCAAAAATGTTGGGACAACATTAAAACCAAAAGAAAGCGACAGTTGGCCGCTGCCAAACGGGCCAGATTGGCAACAGGAGGTGGTCCGATGCAAATATCAAAAGATGATGACAGTCCAGCGGATGCTATCATCCTAAATGTAACAAATGTAGAGCTGGAGGATGCCTTGGATAGCGATACGGTTATGTTGCTTACATGTAAGTTGATAAAAGAAATCAATTTTTATATTATTTTATGAAATTTATTTTGGATAGAATATAATATGCATTAGCACCGAAACCTTAATCTTTGACATATTCTTGTATTTTTATTAATCAGTTTCTGCTCTGAATAATCTCTCTGCTATAATCTCTCCTCCACACTAAATTAAATGTAACTTATAAATGCTGCAGGTTTAAATTAATTTAAGTCCACAATTAACTGAAATTTATCCCATTTTTTTGTAAAAAAATGTATTATTGTTTTAGGTGTATCTGAACAGAATCAAAACTATGAACTCCCTAGTGAAGTGTTTGTGCCTGCACAACCATTAGCCACAGTAGAAGAGTCTGCTTCTGCAGAAAATGAAGTCCCACAAATTGATCTAAATGATTAGTTACATTATTATTATTATTATTATTATTATTATTATTATTATTATTATTAATCAAAGGCATTTGTAGATAATTACAGTAACTAATAAATGAAAAGTATGAATATTCTAGCATGCATATGTTACCCCACCAGATCTGTTATTAGCATAAACTGCACAGAAATGTCCAGTAAAGTAAACATTTAAAAACCTGCATATGGTTTAGCTTCCAGTGTGTATTAAAACTCTGAACCAAAGCCATCACAAATATTTGAATTAAATGAATGCAAGCTGCAGTAAACTCTTCATCAACCATCTCCAAGTGGTTGTTAAAATTCCCTGAATAGGTTAGATCTACTTACACATCTCAATTTGTATATTACACCTGAGATTGCAGTAGGTTATTGCGCGCGCGCGCAAACACACACACACACGCGCGCGCACACGCACACGCACACGCACGCACGCACAACACACAGCTATCACTAATCGAAATGTGAAATAAACCTATCCAGTGACAATGCTTAACACCCATGTGTAAATGTTAGGGTATGTTAACTGACATAGGTTCTTTTAAATACAATTTTGAGAGTTGTGTTTGAGTAGTATGGATTTGGGGTTTCTGCCACAGTAAATTTATGCATGGAATGTCAATTAATATGCTAATTAGCCCCTCCCCCACTTCCCCCCACCCCACCCCCACCTCCATGGTAGTTTTACTTGCACCTGAGGGTCATAAATCTTATTGAGTACAATGGAAGCTTGACAGTTAAGCAATTAAGGCTGTCAATCAACTGTCAAAACGAACAAAGGGGTCATAAATTTAAGGTTCTGTAACAAAGGCGAGATGTTTTTCCCACCCATTCCACATCCGACCACTTCTGCACTTGTTTCAGTTACCCACTCCACTCCTATTGTTCTCGAACACGTGGCATACTCATTCCACAACCCTATAACAAAGCCTGGCCCTTTACATTGTGTAAGAGATTCTATTGTGTGTGCCTTTCTATTGTCCCGGTGCAAGCATTCTTTAGAAAGACCATCTGGCATACTCATTCCACAACCCAATAACAAAGCCTGACCCTTTCCATTGTGTAAGAGATTCTATTGTGTGCCTTTCTATTGTCCTGGGCAAGACTAGTTTAGAAAGACACCTGTGGCGTTCCCATCCCACTGCTCCATAACAAAGCCTGACCCTTTCCATTGTTCGAGCTTAACAAAAAGAATCTGAAGGTTGCCTTATACTCGTGCTGTCCTTGTTTGAGGGAAAGAGAGAGACGTCTGTTTACCAACTCTGCGTAACAACGTCAAGAGTCGGCCATCATGATTTTGCCTGAGGGACTGTTCTCTCCGATGTTTTACGACATCCTACGAATATACCCGAGCATAGTTAACAAACATTCTGTTTGGTAATCAAAAGTTTATTGCTAATGAGAAATTAATGATTTATATTATTATATCATTACCCTAATTAATAAAAAAGGCGTTCAGAGAATTCTAGCTCGACTCTTACCAAGTGAAACTCTAATGCGTAATAACTATTAAACTATGCACCACAAGATTAAAAGATGTATTTAACAAATATAATTTAATTTTTTATACATTATTACCCTAATTAATGAAAGACCGTTCAGAGGAACCCTAGTTCGAATCTTACCCAACGAAACTCTAATGCTTAATAAATATTAAACTATGCAAGGTCAGATTAAAACGCACTTAACAAATATAATTTAATTTTTATATATCATTACAATAACTAATAAAAGGGTGTTCAGGGGGTTCTAGATCGAATCTTACCCAGCGAATCTCTAATGCTTAATAAATATTAAACTATGTGAGTATTGCGCGGCCAGATTAAAACGTGTTTAACAAATATAATTTAATTTATACAACATTACGCTGTGTAACGAGCTGTATTCTTAGGAACCAGAAGCCCATAGTTCGAATCCTGCCCTGCGAAACGCTATAATAACTATTAAAATATTGAAGCAGGGGGTGCTCAGATTAAAGTTGCATTTAACAACTATAATTATTTATATTAAACCCTGATGCATACTTAGATATCACAATGCCTAGAACCCTTCTTTCTTCTCCTCTCTTTTTCTTTCTATCTATCTCTTTCTTTCTCCACGACTTGTACACATTCAGGCGTTCGCATATACACGAGCACTTGTACACAAATCAGCAAACATACACAGGTGCACGCATGCACACACACGCACACACACACTCACATACATACAACAGTACACACACACACATACACGCATTCACGCACCTCATGCGTATACATACATACACCAGTGCTCTTACACTCTCACATACATATACATGGACACACACGAATACACACACGCATACACGCACACACACTCACGTACATGCATACACCGTTACACTTGCACATACGAACACGACCACACACACATACACACACACACACTCACGTGCAAGCACATATGCCTGTTCACTTAAACCCAACAGCGCCAACCCACACACGCACACGCCAACTCACACGCATGTCCTGAATGAAAAGAGACAAAATGATGCAATAAAAACTAATTATAGCACGGGATGCGACACGTCATTTACGAATTGTTCGAAACCGGTCTGGAGGCATGGGTTCGAATCCTAGGAGGGATTACACATTCATCTTCTAATAACTCCAAAACTAATTAAAATAAAGACAGTAAATAAACTTTATTACTTTTATGTCATTAGTTCCTTTCTTGTGCATGTATATTAGCGTCCAGGTGTCATGGGTTCGATCCTTAACTTTAAAATCTCAATTATCTCAGAAACTAGCAGGGATTAAGGTGCGGACCAAAGCACGATTTTTAGTTCCTATGATGAACAATTAATGCTTTATATAATTTCCAATCAGTGTCCCTAGCTCGAATCCCGATCTTTCAGTGACTTCCTTAATTTTCCACTGTGTTCTAGAATATATCACTTAGATCGATGCTGTAACTGCATACAGGTCTTTTAAACACAAGGTAATATTATAAATAATTTTGTTCCTGGCGTTCTGAGTTCGAATACCGATTCAATGAAGTTTACTTATAAATTTAATAACATAGTAAATAATTAAGACAAAGGCACCAAATAAACCTATTACGTTAATAATATCCAGCGGGTGTATATTAGGGTACCTGACGTCCTGGGTTCGATCCTTATGTTTAAATCTCAATTATTGCAGAAACTAACAGAGATAGAGCTGTAGACGAAAGCATGTTTGATAGCTCATACAATGAACAATTAATGCTGTATATAATTTCCAGTCAGTTGCCCCTAGTTCGAATTCCGATCTTTCAATGACTTCAGTGATTTTCCTCTGTACTCTAGAATACATCACTTAGATTGATGCTTTAACTGTATGCAGCTTTGTGTAACGACATTATGGATGTACTCTGTGTGAGAGAGAGCGAGAGAGGGAGAGAGAGAGAGCGAGAGGAAGTGAAACAAGTAGCGATAGAAGTGCTGAGAGCCTCTGCGCATGCGCAGCAAGAGATGATGTCATTGGCTGCAATAATCACGTGACGTGTAAGCATCACAGCCATGATGACGTGCCTGCATCGCCTGGAGGGGGTTTAGATCCCTATATAAACAGATATCTACCCATGTTAGAACTGTTGTGTACTTATTAACTTTACATTCAAGCTTTAAAGAGCATTAAAAGCAACGTGAGGCGCAGGCCGTCTACACATTCAGCACATATCAAAACGTGGCAATGCAAGGTGAGTTTTACATAACTATACAAAATCACTGTTGGTTTTTACAATACATTTAATTTTGTTTAAACGTTACAGTACATGAAAGACGATTCGTTGCAAAGAGCATCATATTTTCTAATCTGTGCTTTACATTCACATGGATTTCACTGCATACTCTTCTCCAGTTCACATGATTTTCGCCACACATTCTTCTTACATAAACATTCATACGATTTCCCGCCCCATTCTTTGTTTCACTATACACTCACATGATTTCCTCCACTCATTCTTTGTTCCCCTGCAGGTTCATGCTTTGTTAACATTCACACGACTTTCTCTGCACAGTCTTTGCTTCCATTAACATTCACATGATCTTCTCAACACATTCTTCTTACATAAACATTCATACGATTTTCCCCACTCATTCTTTGTTTCACTATACATTCGCATACGATTTCCTCTACTCATTCTTTGGTTCTCTGCTGGCTCATCTTCAATGAACATTCACACGATTTTCTATACTTATTCTTTGTTTCCCTACACTTTCATAGGCATACTTACAAAGCATACACACACCCTAGTTCTAATATAAAGAAGTGTATAACATGTTCTTCAACTTGAATAATGTAGTGAAAATAATTCATGACAATGTCTGTTACAGGTTGTTTAGCTGATAGACTTAACAAGATGGTTGAAGAGCGTAGTTTCCTACCGACTCGTCGAGTTCAAGATCTCGAAATAGGTCTTAACTATGAGATAAAGTCCTTAAAGAGACTTCAAACTAGATATGGTACCAGGATCGTATCTTCGCTGGAGGATTGTCAAGTGTTCTTACCAGAGCGCTATAATTCGTTAACCGATCAAGAGATTGCAGAAATACCTGGGAACGTATACCTCCAGTATAACGGTATGGCAGAGATGGGGAAATTTAAGACATGTAAATTGTCTTTTTTTACATGCAAAGAAGGTGCGTAGAAGTGTCAAACTTAAGTATCGAATGTTCTTCTATTTCACAATGAAAAATTCATAAATAAAACAACTGACTCATTGATATTACATATAAAGATACAAAAGATGCATATTATAGAATTTCATAAAAAAATTACGAAATCACAATATCACATGCTTTGAGTTTAATTATATCTAGCGCATTGAAATAACTCTAAATATCCGAATGTTTATACAAATCTTTGTGCTTCATTTTACATGTATCATATGCTTCATTTTACATGTATCATAACAAAAAATGTAATTCTTTTCAGGTTCCCTTTACTTGACCAAGATAGTTTTCTAAGACTTTCATTGTGCAATGTTTCAGGCTGTGCAATAAGAGGAAGAATAAGAGCAACAGCTTTGCAACCATGCAAAGGATGCTGACGCTATTGGAGGGTAGAATAAGCACCATCGGCACCTACAAGAAACATTTCGGCAAGAAGCGGGTGCTGAGACATCTACATCACCGAAACACGTTAAGACAGGATCCTTATATAACATTACAGGGTATACGATGAAAAAATACGGACAATTTTGTATACAATTCAATGCATAGCTGAGAGTTAGCTCGAGCGAGTCTACCTATATTCAGTGAAAATAAGAATTGTGTGCAATAATTTAAATGATTGTGAAAATACTTTAAATAATGGTGAAATTTATATACCTAAAAAGACTTGAATCCTATATACATTAACAATATCAAAAAGCTGTTTGCTGTGTTGGAATACAAATTATGAAAATAAAGAGACTTTCGTTTAAATAATAGTAAATAAATTTGCATAACTTACTGTTGCAAGTGAAACGCCATATGCTGGAACAATGAGCTGGACGAGGAAAGTGATGGAAATGTAAGATAAGTAATAACAATAAAAAGAGAATCAAGGTGTGCTTTTACATAATGATTTTATTCATTAAAAATCCTTACATTCCTAATGAAAAAATAAATTCTTACAATGAATAGTTTAAAATATAAGCTGCATCACGTGAGTCAGAGGCCCGCATGTAAATGCTGTATCATGAATTATTAAACAATTCAGTGAGTTCTGTACAGGGATATTAACACTGGTGTTGACACAACCATTTACAACTTCCTCTGGTTGATGAGAGCAAATTTAAGTAATATTTTCTCTTCAATAAAGGATAATTCTCTTTTTTATAATAAGAGATTGAGTACATATCATGCAATGATGCAAGTCTAGAGTTTCCAAAGTCAAAGGATAACATTCGCTATTAAGATAAAGTCTAAAATTAGTTATGTTACAGTGACCAAAACGGAATAGTCTTTAGATGCATTACTCGATCTTAAGTCAGAGCACCAAAAAATGAAAAATCACGGCTTCTCCATTTTTAGATGCGTGGGCACCATTCCTGGTAAATGGCAGCAAGCTGCAAATGATTTCAAGAAGGTGTACAGGTGATGTATCTGCTACGATAGCTGCTGTATTTTGCTTCTGTTACAGCCATTGTGCTGAGATTGTCTATTGCTAACACAGCTACCTGATTTGATACTGTTATTGTTGTAGCTGATGTTACAGTATTGTATCTACTACTAGAGCTCTCGTATTTGATGTTACAGCTGGAGTGATGACTGCTGTTGCAGTGGTGGGTGTGAATCTACAGCTGGAATATCTTTGCTGTGATGCTTGCTATTGCTAAGACTGGTAAATCTATAGTTGCTGATGCTACAGCTGTTATGTAACGCGACTGCTGCTGCTGCTATTGTTGTAGCATATGCTACAGCTGTAGGATCTGTTACATCTATTGTTGTACAGCTGATGTATTTGCTACGATAGCTGCTGTATTTTGCTTCTTCTACAGCCATTGTGCAAGCAGTGTCTATTGCTACCACAGCTACCTGATTTGATACTGTTATTGTTGCAGCTGATGTTACAGTATTGTATCTACTACTACAGCTCTCGTATTTGATGTTACAGCTGGAGCGATGACTGCTGTTGCTGTGGTGGGTGAAGCTACAGCTGGAATATCCTTGCTGTGATGCTTGCTATTGCTAAGACTGGTAAATCTATAGCTGCTGCTGCTGCTACATCTGTAATGTAACGTGGCTGCTGCTGCTATTGTTGTAGCATATACTACAGCTGTAGGATCTGTTACATTTATTGTTGTACAGCTGATGTATCTGCTACGATAGCTGTTGTATTTTGCTTCTGCTACAGCCATTGTGCTGGCAGTGTCTATTGCTACCACAGCTACCGGATTTGATACTGTTATTATTGTAGCTGATGTTACAGTATTGAATCTACTACTACAGCTCTCGTATTTGATGTTACAGCTGGAGTGATGACTGCTGTTGCTGTGGTGGGTGAAGCTACAGCTGGAATATCCTTGCTGTGATGCTTGCTATTGCTAAGACTGGTAAATCTATAGTTGCTGCTGCTACAGCTATTATGTAACGCGACTGCTGCTGCTATTGTTGTAGCATATGCTACAGCTGTAGGATCTGTTACATCTATTGTTGTACAGCTGATGTATCTGCTACGATAGCTGTTGTATTTGCTTTTCCTAAAGCTATTGTGCTGTCAGTGTCTAATGAAGCTACATCTATCTGATCTGATGCTGTCATTGTTGTAGCTGATGTTACAGTATTATATCTACCACTACAGCGCTCGTATTTGATGCTACAGCTGGAGTGATGACTGCTGTTGCTTTGGTGGGTGAAGCTACAGCTGGAATATCATTGCTGTGATGCTTGCTATTGCTAAGATTGCTAAATCTATAGTTGACGGATTAACTGCTGCTACAGCTGTTAAATAATGCGACTGCTGCTGCCATTGTTGTAGCAGATGCTGTATCTGTTACAGCTATTGTTGTACAGCTGATGCATCTACTACGATAGCTGTTGTATTTGCTTCTGCCACACGGTTACGCAGGTTCTCCAGAGTTTTTCCAAACATGGCATTGTTAAAGAGCTTGTAGAGGTCCTTCTTGAAATCATTTGCAGCTTGTTATCCTTTGACTTTGGAAACTCTAGACTTGCATCATTGCATGATATGTACTCAATCTCTTATTATAAAAAAGAGAATTATCCTTTATTGAAGAGAAAATATTACTTAAATTTGCTCTCATCAACCAGAGGAAGTTGTAAATGGTTGTGTCAACACCAGTGTTAATATCCCTGTACAGAACTCACTGAATTGTTTAATAATTCATGATACAGCATTTACATGCGGGCCTCTGACTCACGTGATGCAGCTTATATTTTAAACTATTCATGGTAAGAATTTATTTTTTCATTAGGAATGTAAGGATTTTTAATGAATAAAATAATTATGTAAAAGCACACCTGGATTCTCTTTTTATTGTTATTACTTATCTTACATTTCCATCGCTTTCCTCGTCCAGCTCATTGTTCCAGCATATGGCGTTTCACTTGCAACAGTAAGTTATGCAAATTTATTTACTATTATTTAAACGAAAGTCTCTTTATTTTCATAATTTGTATTCCAACACAGCAAACAGCGTTTTGATATTGTTAATGTATATAGGATTCAAGTCTTTTTAGGTATATAAATTTCACCATTATTTAAAGTATTTTCACAATCATTTAAATTATTGCACACAATTCTTATTTTCACTGAATATAGGTAGACTCGCTCGAGCTAACTCTCAGCTATGCATTGAATTGTATACAAAATTGTCCGTATTTTTTCATCGTATACCCTGTAATGTTATATAAGGATACTGTCTTAACGTGTTTCGGTGATGTAGATGTCTCAGCACCCGCTTCTTGCCGAAATGTTTCTTGTAGGTGCCGATGGTGCTTATTCTACCCTCCAATAGCGTCAGCATCCTTTGCATGGTTGCAAAGCTGTTGCTCTTATTCTTCCTCTTATTGCACAGCCTGAAACATTGCACAATGAAAGTCTTAGAAAACTATCTTGGTCAAGTAAAGGGAACCTGAAAAGAATTACATTTTTTGTTATGATACATGTAAAATGAAGCATATGATACATGTAAAATGAAGCACAAAGATTTGTATAAACATTCGGATATTTAGAGTTATTTCAATGCGCTAGATATAATTAAACTCAAAGCATGTGATATTGTGATTTCGTAAATTTTTTATGAAATTCTATAACATGCATCTTTTGTATCTTTATATGTAATATCAATGAGTCAGTTGTTTTATTTATGAATTTTTCATTGTGAAATAGAAGAACATTCGATACTTAAGTTTGACACTTCTACGCACCTTCTTTGCATGTAAAAAAAGACAATTTACATGTCTTAAATTTCCCCATCTCTGCCATACCGTTATACTGGAGGTATACGTTCCCAGGTATTTCTGCAATCTCTTGATCGGTTAACGAATTATAGCGCTCTGGTAAGAACACTTGACAATCCTCCAGCGAAGATACGATCCTGGTACCATATCTAGTTTGAAGTCTCTTTAAGGACTTTATCTCATAGTTAAGACCTATTTCGAGATCTTGAACTCGACGAGTCGGTAGGAAACTACGCTCTTCAACCATCTTGTTAAGTCTATCAGCTAAACAACCTGTAACAGACATTGTCATGAATTATTATTTTCACTACATTATTCAAGTTGAAGAACAAGTTATACACTTCTTTATATTAGAACTAGGGTGTGTGTATGCTTTGTAAGTATGCCTATGAAAGTGTAGGGAAACAAAGAATAAGTATAGAAAATCGTGTGAATGTTCATTGAAGATGAGCCAGCAGAGAACCAAAGAATGAGTAGAGGAAATCGTGTGCGAATGTATAGTGAAACAAAGAATGAGTGGGGAAAATCGTATGAATGTTTATGTAAGAAGAATGTGTTGAGAAGATCATGTGAATGTTAATGGAAGCAAAGACTGTGCAGAGAAAGTCGTGTGAATGTTAACAAAGCATGAACCTGCAGGGGAACAAAGAATGAGTAGAGGAAATCATGTGAGTGTATAGTGAAACAAAGAATGGGGGGGGAAATCGTATGAATGTTTATGTAAGAAGAATGTGTGGCGAAAATCATGTGAACTGGAGAAGAGTATGCAGTGAAATCCATGTGAATGTAAAGCACAGATTAGAAAATATGATGCTCTTTGCAACGAATCGTTTTGATATGTGCTGAATGTGTAGACGGCCTGCGGCTCACGTTGCTTTTAATGCTCTTTAAAACTTGAATGTAAAGTTAATAAGTACACAACAGTTCTAACATGGGTAGATATCTGTTTATATAGGGATCTAAACCCCCTCCAGGCGATGCAGGCACGTCATCATGGCTGTGATGCTTACACGTCACGTGATTATTGCAGCCAATGACATCATCTCTTGCTGCGCATGCGCAGAGGCTCTCAGCACTTCTATCCCTACTTGTTTCACTTCCTCTCGCTCTCTCTCTCTCCCTCTCTCGCTCTCTCTCACACAGAGTACATCCATAATGTCGTTACACAAAGCTGCATACAGTTAAAGCATCAATCTAAGTGATGTATTCTAGAGTACAGAGGAAAATCACTGAAGTCATTGAAAGATCGGAATTCGAACTAGGGGCAACTGACTGGAAATTATATACAGCATTAATTGTTCATTGTATGAGCTATCAAACATGCTTTCGTCTACAGCTCTATCTCTGTTAGTTTCTGCAATAATTGAGATTTAAACATAAGGATCGAACCCAGGACGTCAGGTACCCTAATACACACCCGCTGGATATTATTAACGTAATAGGTTTATTTGGTGCCTTTGTCTTAATTATTTACTATGTTATTAAATTTATAAGTAAACTTCATTGAATCGGTATTCGAACTCAGAACGCCAGGAACAAAATTATTTATAATATTACCTTGTGTTTAAAAGACCTGTATGCAGTTACAGCATCGATCTAAGTGATATATTCTAGAACACAGTGGAAAATTAAGGAAGTCACTGAAAGATCGGGATTCGAGCTAGGGACACTGATTGGAAATTATATAAAGCATTAATTGTTCATCATAGGAACTAAAAATCGTGCTTTGGTCCGCACCTTAATCCCTGCTAGTTTCTGAGATAATTGAGATTTTAAAGTTAAGGATCGAACCCATGACACCTGGACTCTAATATACATGCACAAGAAAGGAACTAATGACATAAAAGTAATAAAGTTTATTTACTGTCTTTATTTTAATTAGTTTTGGAGTTATTAGAAGATGAATGTGTAATCCCTCCTAGGATTCGAACACATGCCTCCAGACCGGTTTCGAACAATTCGTAAATGACGTGTCGCATCCCGTGCTATAATTAGTTTTTATTGCATCATTTTGTCTCTTTTCATTCAGGACATGCGTGTGAGTTGGCGTGTGCGTGTGTGGGTTGGCGCTGTTGGGTTTAAGTGAACAGGCATATGTGCTTGCACGTGAGTGTGTGTGTGTGTATGTGTGTGTGTGGTCGTGTTCGTATGTGCAAGTGTAACGGTGTATGCATGTACGTGAGTGTGTGCGTGTATGCGTGTGTGTATTCGTGTGTGTCCATGTATATGTATGTGAGAGTGTAAGAGCACTGGTGTATGTATACGCATGAGGTGCGTGAATGCGTGTATGTGTGTGTACTGTTGTATGTATGTGAGTGTGTGTGTGCGTGTGTGTGCGTGCGTGCACCTGTGTATGTTTGCTGATTTGTGTACAAGTGCTCGTGTATATGCGAACGCCTGAATGTGTACAAGTCGTGGAGAAAGAAAGAGATAGATAGAAAGAAAAAGAGAGGAGAAGAAGAAAGAATGGTGTCTAGGCATTGTGATATCTAAGTATGCATCAGGGTTTAATATAAATAATTATAGTTGTTAAATGCAACTTTAATCTGAGCACCCCCTGCTTCAATATTTTAATAGTTATTATAGCGTTTCGCAGGACAGGATTCGAACTATGGGCTTCTGGTTCCTAAGAATACAGCTCGTTAAACAGCGTAATGTTGTATAAATTAAATTATATTTGTTAAACACGTTTTAATCTGGCCGCGCAATACTCACATAGTTTAATATTTATTAAGCATTAGAGATTCGCTGGGTAAGATTCGATCTAGAACCCCCTGAACACCCTTTTATTAATTATTGTAATGATATATAAAAATTAAATTATATTTGTTAAAAGCGTTTTAATCTGACCTTGCATATTTTAATATTTATTAAGCATTAGAGTTTCGTTGGGTGAGATTCGAACTAGGGTCCCTCTGAACGGTCTTTCATTAATTAGGGTAATAATGTATAAAAAATTAAATTATATTTGTTAAATACATTTTTTAATCTTGTGGTGCATAGTTTAATAGTTATTACGCATTAGAGTTTCACTTGGTAAGAGTCGAGCTAGAATTCTCTGAACGCCTTTTTTATTAATTAGGGTAATGATATAATAATATCAATCATTAATTTCTCATTAGCAATAAACTTTTGATTACAGTAAGAATCGAACACCGATCTATGGATATCACGCAGAGGTTTAATGCATGTAATGAAATGTATATTAGGCGCTTTTTCGGAGTCGCTGGCTGAAATAAACCAAACAGAATGCTTGTTAACTATGCTCGGGTATATTCGTAGGATGTCGTAAAACATCGGAGAGAACAGTCCTTCAGGCAAAATCATGATGACCGACTCTTGACGTTGTTACGCAGAGTTGGTAAACAGACTTCTCTCTCTTTCCCTCAAACAAGGACAGCACGAGTATAAGGCAACCATCAGATTCTTTTGTTAAGCTCGAACAATGGAAAGGGTCAGGCTTTGTTATGGAGCAGTGGGATGGGAACGCCACAGGTGTCTTTCTAAACTAGTCTTGCCCAGGACAATAGAAAGGCACACAATAGAATCTCTTACACAATGGAAAGGGTCAGGCTTTGTTATTGGGTTGTGGAATGAGTATGCCAGATGGTCTTTCTAAAGAATGCTTGCACCGGGACAATAGAAAGGCACACACAATAGAATCTCTTACACAATGTAAAGGGCCAGGCTTTGTTATAGGGTTGTGGAATGAGTATGCCACGTGTTCGAGAACAATAGGAGTGGAGTGGGTAACTGAAACAAGTGCAGAAGTGGTCGGATGTGGAATGGGTGGGAAAAACATCTCGCCTTTGTTACAGAATCTTAAATTTATGACCCCTTTGTTCGTTTTGACAGTTGATTGACAGCCTTAATTGCTTAACTGCCAAGCTTCCATTGTACTCAACAAGATTTATGACCCTCAGGTGCAAGTAAAACTACCATGGAGGTGGGGGTGGGGTGGGGGGAAGTGGGGGAGGGGCTAATTAGCATATTAATTGACATTCCATGCATAAATTTACTGTGCCAGAAACCCCAAATCCCTACTACGTGTTTGCTTTAGTCTTCAACTGAAAGCTTAATTTTTCATGTGCTTGTTTCTTCCAAGTAAATTTGAAAGCATTTAGTGCTAATACCATAAATGACAGAAGCATATCTGCTTCAAACTCTCCTTTCTTACTCATATATTAGGCAAGCTCAATAGCAATACATGCTGCCCGCCTCTCATACCACATCTTTCTCCACAAAAACTTCCTATGATGCTTCCAATGAATGGAACTGCATTTGTGTCAGTATTAACTAATAAAAACCATGAAAATAGCTGGGCAAACAACAAATAATACTTTGTTGGTATGCTATATAATTAACTTCATCTAGAGCACTCCATTAGTAATCTTACAAATTCAGAATAGATTTTATTGTTTCAGTAGAAACCTTAAGATAGTGTTTTAATTAGGTAATTTACTTCCACTTAATTAGTGCTATAAATCTATTAGAGGTAAAACAATTTTTCAAGATGTACACAGAAGCAGTATATTTCTTGTTCCTTAAATTATTCTGTTAAACTTGCTATAGCCATCACTGTCAACACTTATATTGCAGCAGTCCTTGGCATATTAGCACCTACTTTCTCCTTAAATTTATTATTTTCTTTTCTATTTCAGTTTCTTCATAACCAAAAACATACAAAAGAAAATTATTGACAGCACGGCAAACAGCAATTAATGCTGAAATAGATGTGCGGCTTAATAAGCTTAGAAAACTTACCAATGGTGAGCTTGAATTGCATCAAATAAAGAAAAAGGAGGCAGAAATGGCATTAGAGGAACTGGAGCAACTTCAACATAGCAGGGAAATGGCAAAAAAAGAACATGAAATTAAAATTGGTACAGCTCAGCAAAGATTTGATTTTGAAAAAAGATTGTATGAGCTGCAGACAAAATTTGCTACAGAGAAGCACCAAGCTGAGATGGAATTATTGTTGAAAAAATGATTATGATTGTGCCTTATGAATCATAATAATGATTCTTTCTGCAGATTAAAAAGCTAATTTTTTATCACAGAAATGTATATCTTTATTAATCCCTTATTCCATTTTTCAGCAATTGGAAATATGCAGATATTGATGTCCTTGCCAATTCTCCATGTCCCTTGAAAATAGAGCACACTATTTCATGTGGTAAATATTATGTTATGGCATCTTCATCCTCATTGCTAAAATGTGCGTCTGTACATGGCATACAAGGAAGTAATCATGTGCTCCAATATATTCAGATGAATGTGCTAACCCTGAGAATTATGTTTACTGAATTACTGAACAAACTGTTTGAAATGTCTGCACTTTTGTATAGCATTTACTTACATAAAACATTAAATGTTGTTTGTGTGAATGTGCTACTCCCCAGATTAACAATAACAATGTGTTCTGAATCCAATTTTTTAACAGTAGCAAAAAATAAATATAATACAATAACACAATTCAGCCGATAAATTATAGATAGGCTTACAGGGCTACATTTTCAGCCCATGATAAATATAAAAAAGGATATCATTTAGAATAATTGCTCTTAAAAAAAGCAGATATTTCAATCGGACTAGCATATTCAATAAGATAACACAAACAAAAACTCACTTACGAAACCCAGGGTTCTTTGTCAGCACAGTGAAAATTGAGCTTTATCACTCATAGAAGTACTGAATTTTGCATTATTGTCCATTTTTCCACATTTTTAAATGTCTTAAGTTATTTAGCTTATATCAACTGACTTACTTTATAATGATATATATGTAACAAATTCTTTTTTAAATCTGCAGCTGAAGATTCCATTAAGAAGGAAAATAGAAAATATCTATTAAATGGGGCCCCATTTAACTGTTGCATATGGGTCCATATGTGTTTTTTGTTTTTCATCATTGCAACTTGTCACTGTTCTGAACTAAATATGCATCAATTGGGCTTACCAAAGATTGATAATGCAAGCATAATCACAATAATATTAAGCACTTCAGAAATCCATTTTAAAGTATTGAACATGTTTAGAAATTTTACTGTACTTTCCTAAGAAGAAAGCAATAAAAGCAAATGTTAATACATGAAAGAAACCAAATTAATGTGTTGATAACATTCACAATGAATCTGTAAAACATAAAAGCTTTGCTTGGGCTGCTAGAAATGCAAAAAGATAATTTTATATACTGCACACTGAGTAAAATTCAGTTTCTCGGTATTGGTATTACAAAATCACAAGTTTCTAGAAGCACCAAACTGCAAAAACATGGAGATTGCACCACATATTGTAGATTGCATTAAGATTTCTTTGTGCCATGCATGTTTTGAAAGTCACATTCACTGACCTGCCATTCAGTAAGGGACTTCTGTGGAATGAGAGATGATCGCACTCAACAGTTTACATTTTACCCTAAGAGTTAAACCTAGGACCACTGCATCGCTCAAAGCCAGTTAAAATTGCTTTCACTTGATCGTAAATAAAACAGACGCCACCAGTAGCGCTCAGCCTGCAGCTGTAATTTCCTAGCTGAGTTTGCTGTTTTGATATTTCAAGTTTTGTTTCTTTCGAATACGTATGCAATATGTCCGCTGAAACTAAAAAGAGAAGAGTGGATAGTGAGTGTCGTATCTTCAATACAACCTGTGAAATATTTCGTTATAGAGAAAGACAACAAAACAATATGTGTTATCTGTAATGAAGTTGTTGCTGTTCTTAAGGAATACAATATTCGTCGCCACTACAAAAAAAAGCATGGTGCATAGCTTGAGAAATTCAGGGGCAAAGTACATAAACATAAACTCGAAGCATTGAACCATGGACTTTGTTTTCAACAAAACATTTTTAGGAAACATGTTCAGGAAAGTGAAGTCATTACGAAAGTGAGTTTACAATTGCCAGTGAAATCGCCAAACAAGGTGACGGAGATTACATATAGAAGTGAATTTTAATTGCAGCTGAAGCACTGTTTCTTGTAAAAATCAACAATTGAAGCAGCTACAATTTCAGCAAATACAGTGGCGCTTTGAGATGAAAATATCACTTGTAATTTATCAGATCAGTTACAAGAAAGTGCCTCTAAGTTTGCTTGGTGATCAATAGCTCTGGACGAATCTACAGACACGTGTAATACTGCTCAAGTTCTGTTGTTTTTAGAGGTATTAACACAGACTTCGAAGTTACTGAAGAACTGGTAGATCTAATTTCTTTGCATGATACAACAGGTGAGGATATCTTTCAAAGGGTACAAAAAGTTTAGCTGAAAAGCACAATCTTCCTCTTTCTCGGCTAAAATGTATTACAACAAATATGGGAACAAATGCTGTGGTAAATATGTAGGCTTCGTTGAAAGACTAAACTCAGAATGTGAAGCCAATTGTGTTAAACCCTTGACACTGCACTGCATTCTTCATCAGGAAGCACCTTATGCGAAGTCAGTGAATATGTCCTGTGTAATGAAGCCTGTATTTGTATTTGGCGCTACCTAGAGGTGTGAACAAATATTTATTTGTTGAAATTTACGCAATATAAATACAGAAGTAAGTAGCTTATAATAGAGAGGGCGAGGCCAATTTTTTGCGTTTATTTGGGAAAGGATAGGGAAAACGGGGGGAGATGCGGCGGTTCAAAGCAGAAAGTGCGTTTATATGGGAGAAATAGGGAATACGAGGGCTGATGCTAGGCTAGACAAGGAAAGAAGGAGGGAATGCGCGCGGAAAGGTGATAGGCTAGACAGATGGTGAAGGAGGGGGAATATAGGTTTACACGGGAGACATAGGGAATATGAGGGAGCTGCTAAGATAGATGTTAAAGCTGACATGCGTTTATATGAGAGAGATAGGAAACCGAGGAGAGGTATTGGGCTAGCAAGGGTTGAATGACAGAGGATGCGTTCATATGGGAGATCGAGGAAAACGGAGAGAGAGAGAGAGATCCTATGCTAGGAGATGAATGAAGGAGGGGCAATGCGTTTATATGGGAGAGGTAGGGAAAATGATGATAGGTGTTAGGAATTCTGGTTAAAACTGTAATAAAAAGAAATGCATTATTCAGGAACCTTAACAACGAAAAAGACCAGAGTATAGATCGTTTGTACGGTATTCGAGGAGGGGTCTTTAGTGGAAACCCCCCTCAAGTCCAAGTAGGGGCGAAATAGGGATTCCAGCATACTTAATGTGCAGGAATGTGCATTTAATATGCTAATTAAGTCTCCCCATGCACCTGCCACCCCCTGATAACTTTTCGTAGCAAATGAGGTCATAAATTTTGCGGAGTATAATGGAAAGTTTGGCATGTATGCAATTAAGGTTGTCCATCAGCTGTCGAAATGAACAATGGTGTAATAAATTATGCGTTGTAACAAAGGAGCAGGTGCTATTCTCCCCATTCAATATCCGCGCACGTGCACTTTAGGATGGCCACACCTGTAGCAATCCCCACCCCCAGCTGCATTCTGTCTCCAAACACGTGCACCTGAACAATATAACAAAGACCGCACCTTTTTCCTGTCAAAGTGAATAATGGTGCAATAAATTATGCTTGTGATAAAGGAACAAGCGCTATTGACACCATTTCATTCTTCAGCACAAGTGTTCGTTAGGAAGACCGCACATATAGCAACCCCCTCCACCGCTGCATTGCATTCTCTCTCCAAACACATGTAATATAACAAAGAGACAGTCTGGTGCAGCGATAACAAAAGAACTCTTGGACCCTGTCCTGTTATACCTGTCGTGTATTTGTTTGACGGTGGAAGAGAGAGAGACCCGTTTCCCACGAGGCAAGCTTCATATACCTGCTAGGCAATAAATTCCCCTCGCTCGACCTCACCGGCATGGAACCGACTCTCTCCCCGCGGGCAGTTCTCTCTGAGAGTAGCCGAACCTTCACGAAGACCTGCGGACATTTCCGAACATAGAAATACACGGTAGTAACAACTTTAACACTTCCTTCAAGCACACGATTCTGCACGAAGACCTACGATCATCGCCGAACATAGTTATACATGCTCTAACTCTGTTTTCGCATCTAACACCTCCTTCAAACAGAGATATTAAAACATTTATTTAACAAATATAATTATTTATATTAAACTCTAGTGTATCAGCACTGTTTAATCGCTTACATCTCGTAAATGAAAAGAGATAAAACGATGCAATAAAAACTACTTATAACCTTGGAAAGCGGCGCGTCATTGTCGCATTGTTCCAAGTTGACCGGGGATGCTCGGGTTCGAATCCTAGGAGTGATTACAAATTCATCCTTCAATAACTCCGGAAGTAATTAAGATAAAGACGTCAAATAAACATTATTACATTTACGACATTACGTGCTTTCTTGCGAATGTATATTAGGGTACCAGACGTCCTGTGTTCGATCCTTAATTTTAAAACTTCCATTATCTCAAACTAACAGCGCTAGAGTTGCGGACCAAAGCATGATTGATAGCTCCTATGATTGGAAATTAATACTGCATATAATTGACAGTTAGTAGTCCCTAATTAGAATCTCGATCTTTCAATGACTTCCTTCATTTTCCTCTATAGTCTAGTATATATAACTTAGGTTGATGTCATAATTGTATACAGCTCTTTTTTAACATGTCACACTAATAATATAAATGATTTTGCTCCTGGTGTTCCGGGTTCAAATACTGATTAAATTAAATTTACATACGATTTAATAGTTTATAACATAATTTAGATAGACACGTCAAATAAAAAACCAAACAGGGTACCTGGTCCCGAAATATCGTTATCATGACAATAATTACTTTAAAGTACTCAGATCGAATCCCGAAGGGGTGATTTCACATATCTTCAAGCCTATGAATCATACCAGCCTCGCGTAAAGATTATATGGTGGATGATGATTCGGGGAGAGCTAAATTACTAAAAATATATGTATTAAAAGTATTACCAGTTTCGATACTAGAAGCTTAAAATCTGTGTAACTCTGTAAAAATTAATTTGCTCGTGCTTTTAGTAAAATGTAGTGCTTTTTCTGCGATAGCTGAGTATTAAGCGCATAGGAATGTCATATTATATAGTGATTCTTTGGAGAATAAAGGAAGTTGAAAAGGAAGCACTGAAATGGGAATGAAAACATGAAATTATGCAGTATATATGTGCATTTAACTAAATAAGGGAGAAATACTTCTACGCCACCTTTTAAGCGTATAATTCCAAAGTATTGTGGTAATAGAGTTGGAGTTAACCTTGGTGCAAAGGGTAGTGGTGGTGGTGGTGATGGTGGTTGTGCTACGCTTTGAATGGTAACATCTGACGGAATGAGCGTGTGAGAATACTTCTCTTGTTGGTGTGACATCATATACAGGTAGTTATGGCACGAGTTTAAACGCGTTTGATAGAGTCAGACATCATGTCTCTGGGTGTGCGATTATATGAATGAGGTTGATACGCGCAGAGCATTAAAATGACAGTTTTCATGCTATGGTTTAGAGTTGAATTAAATGTTTGATCAACGTTCATGCTATATCATTAAGAGACATTGATGTGAGTGAAATATCAGAATTTTAACCGCTTAATCAGTATTAAATTGCATAAGTCAGCTCAGGATTGGTTAGAAGGTATATAAAAACGAGAAAACATTTAGATAATAAGGAATAAATGATGTTTAACATATAAATTACATTTTTAAAACATCTAAATACATAAAACATAGGTGTCTACGTCGAACAGGAAAGTAATAAAAATATACAAGCATACCTCAGTGCACGCACACACAAAATCACGTAAACATAGGCAAACACAACGGAACAACAAATAGCTACACACGATCAACATATTCTAACACTTCCTCCAAGCATACGAACCTGCACGCAGAGCGGACACGCCCGAACATTGAAATAAATACTCAACAAATTCTAAAACTTGCTCTGAGCAACCGAACCTTCACGAAAACGTGCGAGCATACCCGAAGTCCTCTTTAAACACGTATTTCAGTATAAGAGATATCGCCATTAATCATCGTTTTATTATTAAAAATACAGTATATGCTTGTTCTATAAAGGTCCGTGTTAACCTCTATAATTAGGAAAGCTTCCGTCTCTAGTCTTTATTGTGCCAGTGAGTCTAGAGGTGCTTGGAAGAGGACAAAATAATATTTTGAACAATAATTTAAATGATTGTGAAATACTTTTAAATAGTGATGAAACTTGCACCCTAAAAACTTGAATCGCTTATAGATTACCATTTAGGTAACCTATCTATTGCAAGTGTAATGCAATATGCTGGAACGAGTAGCTGGGAGGAGGAATGTGTTTGAATTGTATGATAATAAATAATAAAAAGAATGAAGGTGAGCTTTTACACAATGTTTTATTCATTAAAATCCTTACATTCCTAATAAAAAAGAAATCCGTACATTACAATGATTAGTTTAAAATATAAGCTGCACCACATGAGTCAGAGGCTTGTATGTAAATACTTTATCGTGAATTATTAAACAATACAAGAAGGTCTGTTCAGGGATATTTGCACTAACTTGAATTTCTATTCTGATGTTGGCAGCAACATTTACAACTTCTTCTGGTTGATGCGAGGAATCTATGACAAATATAGGAGCAAATTTAAGAAAATCCTTTCTCTTCAATAAAGGATAATTCTGTTTTTCATAATAAGAGTTTTGTAACTTTGAGCACATATACAATGATGCACATCTCGAGTTTCCAAAGTCCAAATTCATGCCATGGAGGGATAACATTCACTATAAAGATAAAGTCTCAAATTAGTTATGTTACAATGATCAAAAAGGGAACAGTCTTTAGATGCATTACTCGATCTTAAAGTCTGAGCACCCAAAATGACAAATATCGGCTTCTCCATTTTTGATGTGGTGGCGACATTCCAGGTGAATGATTTAGTTTGCGGCACAGCAGGCTGAGTATGCAGATCCATGGTCCTAAATGGGAGATACAGCGCCTTGTGCGACTTGACAATCTTGAGGTTTTCAACCTTTTCAGCATCAGAAAGTCGCATCACAGGCATTCTCCACTCGATTCGTACAAGTATAACTGCGGCATTCTCTTCACCCTGAGGCGCTATAGAGTTCTTGCATTGAATCAGCACCAACTCAAACTTGCTATTGAGTATGAGTTCCTCGGGTCGTCAGCAAATCCCAGAAGCATCGAAAGCGGTACTATAGCGTTGAAGGCTTCATTTGCTTCATGCACAATGTCCATATCTTCTTCAGGATAGCACCATCCAGCATTCAGCAGGCGATCAGATTCCATTGGGTTGAGAGCAGCATAGTTGCGTAAAGTTGATGTGATCCCATGGTTTCTGGTTCGATCAATAGTTTACCCGTTCATGAAGTCGAATCTCCTCAAACATGAATGCAGTAGCGTTGTGGGTGAGCTTTGCAGTAGTAGCTGCTCCATTAGGGTTAGTAATACTCCCCTCGATGTGCAGATAACTTCGATTAGGTAATGTATATAAATCGTCAGCTTGACAAGGGTATCTAATCTCGTCATTAGAGTCCAGAGCTGATGTAGTATACGGCAAAAACACGTTTCCTCTTCTTTAGTTATCTTGTCCTCGAATCTCGGTATCTCGGTAACATTGAAGATGCCCATGATTATAGGATTCTGAAGCCCAATGACTGGAGGAACTGACGATTGAGCGATGTTAACCCGCTGGGTGTCAAGGACAAAGTATGACGCGGGCGTCGAAGCACTCCGTTTTTATATCCTCGACGTCGCTGACTTCTTCTAAAATCTATTGCCATTGCAACGGATGTGAAGTCTTATGCTTATATCTTCGTTTCTAAAGTCAATGATATTACCGTTCTGGTCCACTACGCGAAGACTAGTGCAAACTAGTGACATTGGTGTTTATGATTGGAAGGTAAATTGGATTTGATGGCTCTTGAGAAATATGATATCCTGGCAGAACAGATGGGAAAAACCCATAGATCGAGTGTCCGTGGATGAAGGAACCTGTTGCAATACTGCACGTGATCCGTATGATGCTCACCTTAAATATATTCACCAGGAAATCAGATTCAGCTAGCTGATTAGCTGGAATAACTTTGTCACTGAAACACAAGAGCAATCCTACAAAACGATCAGTGGAAAAATTAACGGTGAAAGGAAATTTAATAATCAGCCTTCATTGTGTCATTACTAGGTCCAATAAAGAAGACATTGTCATACATCCCTAGGTTATCTCTAATGTATTCATTAATATCAGCAATCTCATAAGGTCCATCGGGTATATCAATGATCTTAGTTTCATCATTGTGAATGTAATGAAATTGATTATTAGTCTGATCGATATTAGGAATGGAATAGAAGGTTTCAAAGTTCAATAGAGCAATGTCATAATGACCCCTTGGATCTACTTGAAGAAGGGGATTCAGGTATGAAGTAAGAACAAATTCGTTGCCACTTACAGCAATAGTGTAACTCATTGCAATAGAAATTGCAAGCACAAGTGCCCGCAGATGACTGAGCTGAAACTATGAAACCTCTTAGTTTTATACAGTACCTTAACGAATTTGAGGTACCTTTCTATTTCTTTTGGTGGCTTCAAGTTTCCAAAGCTATCGAATTAAAATGACACATTGCCATCCTTCTTTATCGCAACACAATGAGTGCCTTCATTCTGTGAAGTGTCGAGAATGACAATAATTCTCGCTCTGTAACGAGGTCTTAAAGGTAGCCGATCGATTATGTATACACCTCCAAAATGATGTATCTTTAATCTCCGTGCATACAAGACGAGACCTATATTAATCAATGCTTTTTACGGGACAAGTATAGCCCTCTGCCGGAGTTTTTGAATTCCCTTTCTTGCTGTGTCCCATCTTCGTTTCGGTGTTCCTCGCCTTATTCTTCTTCACTCGAAGGCCTCTCCCTCTTGCTTCAATTTCTCTGTTATGTCTCATTTCAGCAAGATGTTTATCTGCAGCCTTTTTCTTGTTTACGACCGTAGCAATTTTTGATGCATCTCCAGAGACAGCACCTAGTGCTGCAATAATTGATAAGAGAGGTAGAAATTTTCCTCCTTACGTCTTTTTGGGTCCGGCACCAACAGATACCTTCCCCTGAATTTCTCTATTATGTCCCATCATTTCGGCCAGTTGTTTATCTGCAGCCTTTTATTATTTACGGCTGTAGCAATTAGTGCTGCACCTCCAGCGGTGGCACCTAGGGCTGCAATAATTGTTATGAAAGGTAGAAATCCTCCTCGTTTCTTCTTCTTCTTGGATCCAGCACCAACAGCGACCTTTCCCTTCATAATTGTTGCTACTAGTCGCGCTGCCAACTTTTAGCCTAGACTCTTTTCCACGCCTTTTCAGCCAAGATATTGTCTGCAATGTTTCTCAAAGCAGAGTCCTTATGCTGAGCGTAGGCAATGTCGTGAGTTTGCACACTTCGTCTTATGGGTTGATTCCGGGGTCTCCTCTCTTTAATCTTTTTTTCTAGCTTTGTCCCAGCTCCGCAATATCTGTAACCAGGTAAGTGTACTTCAAATGGCATCGGTTGATGAGAGTTAATTAAACTTGAAGCTCTTGCGAACTTAACCTCCTTAGCTTTCATGGTATGCTAATTGGTTTAATTGCTGCATAGTTCTTTTATACTATGTCATTGCTTACATTCATTAGCATATATACATTAAGTTTGATTTATTTTATTTTAGTTGCTATGATGGAGCTGGTGAAGCAAGATTGCTCGCTGCCTATTCAGGTGCTAGACCTCGAAAGCGACTTTAGACGCGAACTTCATGGAAAGCTGTTTCCCGTCAATATTAGAACGCTAATTCTAGACAGCTCCAACACGTAACCCCTTCTCGCTAACAATGTAGCTCACTCCCGTTAAAAGGTAACCCGCTCATGCTATAAGATAACCCACTCACGCTAAAAAGATAACCAACTCACGTAAAACGGTAACCCACTCAGGAAATAAGCTAAACCACTCACGCAAGAAGGTAACCCACTTACGCAAAAAGGTAACCCACTCACGCAAAAAAGTCAACCTACTCACGCTAAAATGTAACCCAATCACGCAAAAAAGTAACCCACTCACGCTAAAAAGGTGTTCCTTTCACACAAAAAAGCAACCCACTCACGCTAAAAGGTAAGCCACTCACATTAAAAAGGTAACCAACTCACGTGAAAAAGTTAACGTACTCACGCAAAACGGTAACGCACTCACGCAAAAAGGTAAGCCACTCATGTTAAAAAGATAACCCACTCACGTGGAAAAGGTAACCCACTCAAGCTAAAACAGTAACCCACTCACGCAAAAAGGTAACCTACTCACGTTAAAAAGGTAACCCATTCACGTTAAAAAGGTAACCCACTAACGCTAAAAAGCAACCCACTCACGCAAAAACGTAACGCACTTACGCTAAAAGGTAAGCCACTCTCGCTAATAGGTAACCCACTCACGCTTAAAGGTAACCCACATACGCAAACAGGTAACCCACACACGCAAAATGTAACCCACTCACGCTAAAAGGTAACGCACTCACGCTAAAAAGGTAACCCATTCACGCAAAAAGGTAGCCCACTCAGCTAAAAAGTTAACCCACTCACGCTAAAAGGTTACGCACTCACTCTTAAAGGTAATCCACTCATGCAAAAAGGTAAACCACTCACGCTAAATAGTTAACCTACTCACGCTAAAAGCTTAACCACTCATGTGAAAAGGTAACCCCTTCACACTAAAAGATAACCCACTCACGCAAAGAGGTAACCCACTCACTCAAAAAGGTAAGCCACTCACGTTAAAAAGCTAACCGACTAACGTAAAAAGGTAACCCACTCACGCTAAAAAGGTCACCCACTCACGCAAAAAGGTAACCCACTCGCGCAAAATGGTAACCCACTCACGCTAAATGGCAACCCACTCACGCTTATAGGTAACCCACTTACACAAAAAGGTAATGCACTCACGCTAAAAGGTAACCCACTCTCGCTAAATGGTAACCCACTCACGCTATAGGTAACACATTTTCGCTAAAAGAGTGACCACTCTACTCCTGGATAACACAGGTAATTCAGATAGTATCAAGAGTATTTAGTTTAATTCAGATAGTATCACAATAGGGATATATTCCATGGTTTGGAAGACGGCGTAGTTGAGCACTAATTTCAGAGATAATTCTGCTAGTGTCATAGACAGGCCGATTTCAGGAGTTGAGTGCAGCATAGCTCCATGTGGTTTCACAGAAAGTTCAGTGCTATTGTATTTAGAGTGATCAGAGTAGTATCATAGGTATTCGCGATAATTTTGATCAGCGTTTTGTACCATATCTAAGTTAATTTGCATGTGGTTCGGGTAGTATGTCAGGTATTTAACTCATTTTAACGGGTAATTCAGATAGTATCACAGGTTACACTACCTTTATATACTTTTTCCCTAAACCTTACAAACTTTTATGTTAAACAGCTAGTATGTGAGACGGTATAGGTTAAACAGTGAGGGTATATAGAAGTAGCATAAACTAGCGCATCTGCATGGTTGAGGAGATATAAAGTGTTAGTCAGCTTTACTGTTTTATAAGCTTACGTTTTTTTGTCTAAGTGTAGCAGGTTTATCAATTAAATAATTGCTTCATTGTACAAGGATTGTCTCTCCCCTTTATCTAGGCTTGAGACTAACCCCATGATTTGCTCCTAATGGCAGGGTTACCGCGTCACCTTCCATCTTCTTCTTTTTTCACGAGCTGTATGCTAGGTATATACACAACGCGCAAGTAAACTTCAATTTTTTAAGATTGTAGACTCACGGAGAAAATCTCCACCTTCGGGTTACATTCTCTTAAGCACTGTTTTTAATACTGCAATGCCCATATGCATATGTAGTTATTCCATCCTCTGCAATAACTCTTTTATCATCAAAAGGAGTTAATGTGATTTTATTCACTTGCATGGTGGTAACAGCGTACTCACGTGAAAGGATTAGGTTCATAGGCGTTCTGATAATTTCACGGGTTTTATGACTGTCCGTATAGCTGTCAAATGTAATGTACTACGTAATAGCACAACGTTATATACCTTTAACTTTTTTTATAATGGAGCCTTTATATCTTAGGTCGTAGTCCAACAGAGCGCAGAATGATTTTGCTATTAGCCTCATTTTGAGTTTTCCCAACAGCTTTTTATTCTGAGTAGAGTGGCATATATGGTTGAAAGGGTAATCAGCTGTATCCGGATGCTCAAGAAAACGTAGCTTGTCATGGTACACGTCTTCAGCTGTTACAGGATGAATGAATCAGTAACAATGTACATAAGCTTCAGGTTTTCAGCTCCGTAATATGGTAACAACAGATCATAATGATAGTGATACATTAATGTCTTGGAGATGTCCAACACACTCATACCAATGTATATAGGCTTGTTGAATACAATCTGACGAGAGGTCATATGCACAGCAGCTAGATTAGCAGCATATATCGTCCTATCGAAAAACGTGGGCTTGGCGATCAACTTCTCCAGTCTTCTCATTTAAACCAGTCGTATATCCATACGGTTACACAGGTTCTCCATAGTTTTTCCAAACATGACATTGTTGAACTGTTTGTAGAGATCCTTCTCGAAATCATTTGCAGCTTGTTGTCTTAGCCTATTGTTAAATTCAACGTAAGGTTTTAACCACCGAGACTATCGGAATTGTAGCACACGATGAACTTTTGTTAGCCGTAACCCATAATTAAGAGCTTGCTTCAAAGTCATGGAATGTACTACATACTTCTTTCTGGATCCGAGATGAGGTATCGGTTTCTGTGTACTTGAAGCCTTGGACTTAATACACTCAGGCAGGAAAAGTATAGATCATGAAGTTCTGCAGGATGCTCAATGTAAACGTCTGATATGTACTCCTGAGGATCATCCTCATGTAGTGTTTCTTAGTCAATTTCCTCAGGTGTAACCCATTCAAATCCGCCGTAAGGGAGAGCACATTGCCCAACCATATTGGCTATTGGCGTCCTCATATGTAATAAATTGGGTTGGTCTCGACGGATCATACTTATCCATATAAGTGTTATTAGCCTCTGCATAACGATGGGAAACTTGGCATAAACCTCATCTTATACCTGATTCCACCATGAGTGGTTGACCATAATCTTGTAACAGTTCCAAGTGAATTCCAACATACAGTAGCATAGCATCCCATGTAAGTCCTGGAGAGGTGAAATAATGAGCGGGGTCGACTTTGTGTGTTTTGAAGGTTTGATCTCTGAATGTCTCAGGCATCAGGTAGAAGAAGTACATCCGAAGTTAAGTAGAGGTCGCTGTACTCGCCCAGGTTTCTCACATTAAACAGCTCCCATTCATTTCTAGCATGCTCGTAGTCAGCATCACTAATTGCTTCTACATTTAACGATTAATAAATAGTGCATAGATAAATAATGTTTATTGTCACTAATTTGTAATACAGCTATAAAACTAATGATAACTTCAAGTCATGTGATTGATACAAACATGAATGTTTATTATTGTTAATATTTGAGTATTTTGAAGTATTTCATATAATGTGTATCATTGCGTCGCTGTGTGGTAATTTTAAGAAATTTGTGTCATACAAAATCAACCAGAGATAAATGTTTGTCTTCCTTACGATATTTAGCCGATTAAAAGTATTGCAGTTTTTAAGCTTAACTTTATGTACATTCCAAGAATAAAAATGACTCTGTGTTACAAGACAGACACCTTTCACTTCCAAATTTATAGAGCATTAACTATAGAAGTGAACCTACCACGTATGTTTGTAGTTATTTACGATGCAAGACCGTTATGTTGAATTTATGGCGGGTTTCATCCACAACGACAATCTTATTTAACTCGGATAAAAGCTGGTAAAATAACTGTTTCACCAACCAGTGTAATGGTTACCGAGACCTGCAAATCTGGTTAAAGCTTTACTGGCCATTATCCACCGTTTACGGATCGAAATCGAAGTCAGCGAAGCAAAAAGAAGAATGACGCCGCAACGAGTCATGAATTTAGTTATGGAAAACGACGGTCAGTAGTGATTATAAGTACGAGAAAAATATAATGCGACCTTGATGAGTCATACAGGAGACTCCTATGATTATTTCGGATGTGGTTTCGTCTCGCATAACAACCTGCTTCTGTAGTCGGGTGGCTTCCGAATCTAGAGGTCCCGGTTTCGAATCTCGGTTGGGATTCACTTAGTCTGGAAACATGCAGGTGGGAGTAAATGTGAAAGTGTTTCAAGATAATAATGATTTAAATCCAACGTTAAATTTCCTACAACATGCAGTCGAATTGTCCTCCAAGTCGAAGTCCCCGATATAACCACAAAGATTACAGGGGCTATGCAAATGAAAAAAGACTGATGAGTTACATTCACATGATTTTCTCTATCCATTATTCAACAAACTATTACTACACAAGCTTGTTCATTAACTACTTCGTGTTAATCAGACTAACAATTGCAGAAATTGTGTAATTACATCCTTCCTTTAGATGCCATGGGGATAGGGGAATACAGTAGGCTTACGTTAATCTTTTAAGAGCTAGTCGCTGTGTGATGGCTTTGAAATTCCGTTCTCTTTGCATGAACAGGAGGGAAGAAAATAAAGAGGGGAAAAACAAGACTTGCCATTTGAGAAACAGCATTTGTAATACAAACCAATAACTAGGAATATCTAGAAAATCGTTAATTCCACAAAAACAGAACAAATAAAACTAAAAAACAAACAAAAAGTATTCACATAAACTGCGTCCTTTAAGGAGATGTTTTTTGTATTAATATTTTGTCTATCTCTTTGGTTTACAGGCATGCAAAAGTCATCCAGAATTAAAAGGACTTCAGAGGCTATTCCCAGAAAATTCCAGATATACATTTTATTTGTGTGAAAATATCATAATCACGTGTTATTTTAATCAAAATCGTTAGTCATTCTTGAGAAAATAAACATTTTCGAAACATGTTCATGTAAAGGGTAGTTTGGGTTTTTCTTGAAAAGCTTCCTTCCGCATTCTTGGAAGATGGGAACTTAAATACCAATGTCGGGGTTCAACCAATTTTTCGTTCACAGGATTTCGTCGTTCACAGACACACTCACATGCACACTGGGCTTTTTCTAAAAGAGGGCCTCAAAACATGTATTTCCGGTGAAATCTCGAAATCGAATTTTTTGGCGGAATAAAATACTTCACTTAATTACTAAATGTAGTAGAGAAAGTAAAAAACTACTGGAACTATTTTGGAACAAAAAAAGTAATAATTGGAACTCCTATCCAACATATAAGTAGTTAAGGAATAAAAATGTCACTAATAGATTACAGATATGTGCACCGCGGGATCTATAATTTTTCCTCCCTCTCTCTTTTACATCAACATGCCTAACCTCCATTTCTCCATACCGTACACTGTCACTACTGGTGCAGGTTCCACTGGTCTTTACAGATCACAAATGTATGTATACTGTTTCATTATTGACATATTTTATGGCACAATAATATGTAAACGAACCTTCAGTTTCCATCACCACTCTTCCTTTCCAAGCCTACGTATTTATATCATTGTCTTTATGAAACATCGTATGCAACCGTGCAATGTGTGCATGAATTATTTCGCATGTCGTAAGCTTAAATTTCAGACCCAAAGATACCATTGTATTCATATGAGTTTGCAAACTGCAGAGCTTCAAACGTAAAACACATTTGTGTATGATTTTTAACATATACAGGAAAAGGCAACAACCAGAAGCAAGCGGACAACGTTTCCCGCCTGTTATGTATGAGAAATTTCTGGCACGCATTGTTATAGCGTATAAACCAAAATTACGATTCCTTGACTGCGTTTGCAACCTTGTGGTGAACTCTGCTTATATGTTCCGCCTATAAAGACGTATTTCCTGTGTTTACATAAACCAAAATAACACGAAAAATTGTCGCTGTTTCTGCAACCGGACGTTAATATGAGAGCAAGGAAGTTAACTAAACGAAGATAGGGGGCTGTTAATTGTGTGAGTATGCTCAGTTTTTACTACTGTCGAACTTCTTTGGCATTTTATGGTATCGCAAATTTCTAAAAGAAAACAATTTCATATTTCTTGTGCTAAGAAAGCAATTAAGGACTTTTGATTACTTCGTACTGTACAGGAATATAGGAAACTCTTTTGGATGACAACATTGTATTACCAAAAATGTATGGATAACGTCGGTGGCCAGTTTCAGCATCTCCATTCATAAAGTTGGTAAGTAAAGCCTTTACAAATAGTTTTAAAAATGTTGTATGGTTTCATCCGCGCCTTTCTATGATAGCAGCAGATGGCAACGAGCAGCGAGGAGCGGACAGGAAAAACACCGCGAAGGCGGTTCGGAATCTTTTGGCTCACCCTGTACTTACCTATTGTAAAACAATTACAGCATTCGAACCAAAAATTCGATACCGAGATTTCACCGGAAATACACGTTTTGAGGCTCCTGGAACCAAACAACGAATTGTTAGAAAAAGGTCTGTGTGTGACTGTCAGCTTATTAGTGGCGTAGAGGTGTGTGGGTGTATCTGTCTGTGAACAACATAACTCAAAAATAAAAAATGGATTCAACACCTAATTTGGTATTTAAACTCATCGTCTTTCAGGCATGCGACACGAAGATTTTCAAGAAAATCTCCCATCCCAAACCACCCTTAGTAATGGTTATTTCTGCGATTCAGATTACTTAATATGTAAATGTATGCAGGAATGCGCCATTAATCAATCATTATGTCAAAACAAATCACCGCATTCCAGGGAATGATCCTGACAATGGGAGATGACATAAATCGTGTATTGTTTGGTAAACAAAGCTGGCAAATGTCACTGCCAGGTGTTAAACCCCTCCCTCTTGTCAAAATACGATCGTAATTATTCTCTTAATTAGATCGTAATTGATCTAAATATGGCTCACGTATTCAATAGCACCCTTATCTACATCAGAAAATCGACCGCCAAGTATCTTGAGATACGGTCATTCTGACACCCTACCCTACATATCACGAGATGGGGATCTGCGATTCCTCACTATACAAAGAAACCCGCATTCTATTCTCTGACAACATAACACGATTCTAAGAAATCACCAAATAATCAACATGGAAACACGCTTCCCATACTACAAGTCATCAAAGAGAGAGAGAGAGAGAGAGAGAGGGGGGGGGGATCCCCTACAGGTTACATTGAAAAAAATGACAATACACTTGACTTATTCTACTCGCCAGCAACCCCATAGTTTAAAGAAAGAATAAATCTATACCTCATATCTCCCCAGAGAGAGAGAGAGAGAGAGAGAGAGAGAGAGAGCGAGAGAGAGAGAGAGAGGGGTAGAGTTATACACAGAGACAGACAAAGAGAAATGCGCGTACATGCATTTAAAACTTGGAAATAAAATTTTATCTCTCCAGAGAGCGATGCATGATATTGAATAGCCCCCTACAGTCCGACAAAAACGCTATCGTTCTTATTTTCGCAATACAACATTCATTGCAGATATTTTCTTAATTGAGGAAAATATACTAGTGCCTCACGTTATTGAGAATTCATTTGGAAAATATTACAGCATTCATTTAATATTACAGCCTTTGTTCAATCCGAAATTGGACTCTGCATTCGCTTCTCTCCAAGCGATAATATTTATAGTTCACGAGTCCGCTTGCAACGTTATGAATGGTCTTGTCTGTAAAACGCCTCTATTCTCTTTCCCCCCCTGGCATTTGGATGCCTGTTGCGTTAGTTATGAAAGGCGGCACTGATTCCATTCATGCCTGCACCGACTCGAAGCCACTCCACGTAAACTAAAGAATGCATAGGCCATGAACGAATCTACTTGCCATTTTACGACGGTGTATTCTTTCATCCATTGCTATATACTGTTAAAGATCCCGATATATGTCGATATTCGTATGAGCTTACCGCTGTACAAATCTCACAATACAATGTTACTTTTTCGATCACTAGACTATAAGAATATATTACCAAAATGCAATTAATTGTTCTTTCACACAAGCCGTGTGTTGGACACTGTTGGAAAAGGTAGAATCAGATGACTGAAAAATTCAATGCTATAGCCGGGATTTGAACCACGGATCTCCCGGTCTCCGTCCGGTTGCTCTATCCACTGAGTTACCATGGCAACATGCCGACATGACATTAAATTCTCCAGCTGATTCGCATTTTTCCCGGTAAACCACAAGGAGATCTCAAATTGTATTGAGATGTCATACCCCAATGGCGACTTACAAACATGTAAGTACTTAAGCCCCGGGCTTTATAGTTGCAACCACAATTAGGTCAATTAATGCAATTAATTGTTCTTTCACACAAGCCGTGTGTTGGACACTGTTGGAAAGGTAGAATCAGATGACTGAAAAATTCAGCATGTTGCCATGGTAACTCCGTGGTTAGAGCAACCGGACGGAGACCGGGAGATCTGTGGTTCAAATCCCGGCTATGGCATTGAATTTTTCAGTCATCTGATTCTACCTTTCCAGATTACCAAAACTTTGTCATTCAAAAGAGAGTGAACAGCTTCTATTTACAATGAAAAGCTCGCATAAATTTCTGAACGCCGGGCTTTCTTCACAAGCATTCTTGTGTATCGATAAATCATCAATTCTCTTCCTCTAACAAAAAAGGATGGAAACTACTAAATAATTTAAAGAAGTGCAAAGCCATTGAATTTCCAAAAAGGCTCTTTTCAATAATACAAATTTCATTCTTTTCGAAATCACGCTATATTCACGAATAAACCACTTTCATAGTTAAAAGTCATTGAATTTTCAAAAAAGGACCTTTTCTAAAATTACGAGTTTTTATTCTATTCCAAATCAAGGTGTGTTTACAAATAAGCAGCGTTCATATCTAAAAGGCATTAAATTTCCAAAAAGGCTGTTTTCAAAATTTACGAGTTTGGTTTAAAATCAAGGCGTATTCACTAATAAGCCGCTTTCATAGCTAAAATCTATCAAATTTACGAAAAAGTCTCTTCTAAAAAATTACGAGATTTTATTCCATTCAGAATCAAAGGGTATTTACGAATAAGCCGCTTTCATAGCCAAAAGCCATTTCCAAAAAGGCTCCTTTCAAAATTTTGAGTTCTATTGAAAATGATGGCGTATTTACGAATAAGAGACTCGCAGCTAAAAAGTTATTGAAGTTTCAAGAAAAAGTTTCTTTCCTGAATTTCTAATTGTTTACTTTATTCGAGCACAATGGAATACCATGCATATAGATGTCACCTCTACAGATCCGGAATCGATATAACCCTGTTGGCTAAAATAATCACGTGACATGAAAACCCTCCAAACAATGACGCTGCGCTTTTAGGACTATCAAATCTTTGCGCATGCGAGTTAATCGACTTTTAGGATATATATATATATATATATATATATATATATATATTAGTAATGTGAGGTTTTTTCTTAGGAAAATAGAATTATCCCTCGGTATTTCAGGAAGCCTGGCTGCTGCGAATGTTTTTGAGGTGGGATAGGGGTGCTATTGGGATGCAAGCGTCCCGCGGCATTTTCTATTTGTCAGTCGTGATTTTTGGTGCAATGGGGTTTGTTTGAATTGAATTATTGTACAATGGCAGTCCTTGTAATGATTTGGGTTTCTTTATGGGTGTATGAGAGGCAAGTTGGGGTGAAGTATTAATTAGCATAAATACATATGTAAGTGTTCTGGCTCGCCTATAGCAATCTTTGAAATGCTGAAGGGTTCTTTAAAAGTAAGTTGAGGTATTAATTACCATAAATGCGTTTATATATATATATATATATATAAAGTGTCCTGGATCTCTCAAGCATTCTTTGGAATGCTGTGGGGTTCTTTGAGGTGCATGAGAATGCAGCACATTCCAAAGACCACTAACCCCATCCTTATAAAAATCCTGTCAAATGATGAAGGGCTATTCAGGGGGAAACAAAAGAGATTAATTATTACGATCGTATTTTGACAATAGCAAGCAGGAGGAGGGGTATAACATCTGGCAATGACACCTGTTATCCTTTGTTTACCAAACAATACATGGTTTATGTGATCTCCCATTGTCAGGATCGTTCCCAGAAACGGAGTGAAGGGGGAGGGGTGATTTATTTTGACAGATTGATTGATTAATGACACATTCCTGCATACATTTACATATTAAGCAGTCTGGACCACCCAAATCCCCACTACTACCTTTAAATGAAAAATGTTCGTTAGTGTTAATTTTCCCAGAAATGACTAACGATTATGATTAAAATACATTACGCTTAAGATATTTGCTTGACAAATAAAATGCGCATCTTAAGATTACTGAGAATATTCTTTGAAGTCCTTTTCATTCTGAATGGCTTGTACGAGATATTCTTGTTATTGGGTTGAATTTTCAAACGCTTTATTTTTTCAAGTGGCAAATCGGTATTTGATTTTCTCTTGTGACGACGAAAAGAGCATGGAATTCGAAAACTATCACATAGCGACTCTGACTCACTTTCGACCAGTCTATCCTTATTCCACCTGCCTATAACGATATGTAATGGAATTTCATCACAATTAACACGTAGTATTTAGAATTGTAAGCTTTTTAAGAATAGTTTGCACGAGTGAGTGTGGAAGGTCATGTGATTACAGATTTTATTAGATAAACTTTTTTTCTTTTTGTACTTTTAATGTCCTTTAATCGTGTAGGTCATATTGGATGATGAATGAATGAAATGGGTGAAATAATAAGCCCGGTTTCTATAACGCTTAAAGCTAACTGATATTTATTTTTCAGGATATAGGAAAACCTCGAAAAGCCTCAACCTAACCTGGGTTCGAACTTTGGACCTCATAAATGCGAAGTAGACATGCTACCCCACACCATGGCTGGGCTAATTAAACAGTAATTAAATTATGAATGCAGTGACGCACTTTATCTTTCCTACCATGTACATACGAGGTAGAGAGCGTAATGCATTCCAAACAAAAATTCGATACTAGGATTTCACCGGAAACACGTCTTTTGAGCCTCTTGAATAAAAAAAAAAGCCTTTTTAAAAATATCCATGTTGTGCATATTTAGGTTTCTCTGTCTCTGTGTGTGTGTGTGTGTGTGTCTAACAGTATAACTCCAAAGCGAAAAGAAGGATAGATAAATACCAAATTTGGTATTTAAATTGAATATCTCTACGGATGCGACACGAAATTTTTCAAGAAAATCTCCCGGCTAAAACTATCCTTTATATTGAACCCTTTCTTTAAAACTTAATTTTCTAAAATATGACCCTAATTTTTTTGCTATTTTGAAATGAAAGATGTTTATATAAGAAACAAAATGTATATATTGAATCTTCTGGGTGTAGCCTGTAAAGTCTTGTTCATTTGAAAGGAATAGTAATATAACTGGTAAATGTAAAAGATACATGAAAACGGACTACAAAAATAATAATTATAATAATAAATTGCAGATCTCTTTAAGACACATAATTTAATTCAACTAAGCTTTTTGTGTCATGAGCCTTTTCCTAGATATCCGTTATGAACGGTTCGAATCGTTCAGTGCTATTCATTGTTTTAAACTCCTGTCAAATTTCAGTTGTTCCTTGCAATGTCATGTAAAGAGGTGGAATTTTAAGGCCAGTCCAGTTCTTAAACATTTGATTATAGCTATTCCCTTTGTATCTATAACGAAATGTGTGTTGCCGCTACTTCCAGAAAGGCTTATCTTGATTATAATGAAGTAGATAGAAAAAAAATTATCCGTGATACATTCGCATGACCTTCTCTACCCTCTACCGTTTATTAGTGGTTAGGTATATTTTAGTCTTACTAAGGCTTATTTTTATATCCACTTCATTTTAATCCAAATAAACATTTGCAGAAAAAGCTACATCACACATTTCGTCATATAATACAAGGGCAACAGCGATACTCAAATGTTTAAAAAGTGGACTCTAAATCCTGACCTTAAAATTCCATACTGTTGCAATGTAATCGCTAGAAACCGCTAACGTTGACAGACTTGTATTCAACAATTTCAACCGTTAATAACGGATATCTCGTAAATGGCTAATCACGCAAAAAAGTTATTCTAAATAAATTGTTGACTTTTAAGGTTATTTACATTTCTTGTGAACTACCTTTTCGTTTATCGCTTAACGTTTACCAGTTATACAGGTTTACACAAAATTCCTTCCTAACGAAGAGAACTTCAAAGGCTATTCCCAGAAAATCCAATATATATCTACATTTTACTTGCTATCTAAATATCTTTACTATTTTAATCCAAATAGTTAGAGCCATGTTTTGGAAAATAAAAAATTTCGAAAAATGTTCGATGTAAAGAGAAGTTTGGTAGGGGGTTATCTTGAAAATTTTGTGTCGCATCTTTCGGTGAAATCCCGGAATCGAATTTTTGGGTGGAATGCAATGCCTTCCTGTACCTATAGGTACGCGGTAGAGAAAGATTTCGTAGGATTAGTTTGTATACCCTAATAAACAAAAAAGGGAGTAGATAAAGTCATGTGAATGTAGATAGCACATAAGATTTTTGCTTTTTCTGCTACGTATACTATGTATTGGTATTCCACCCAAAAATTCGATGTTACGTATGCGTGCGCACGCGAGTGTCTGTGTGTATTGTGAGCAGCATAACTCAAAAACGAAAATTCGTCTAATCACCAGTATTGGTATTTAAGTTCAGCGACACGAAGATTTGCAAGAAAGTCCTCCCACTCCAGACTACGCTTTACATGGAAAACTTTTCGAAATTTATTTTTCTCGAATATGGCTCCAGTGGTTTTAATTATTAAAATACTATATACCTATGAAAGACATTTACGTGGCAAATAATAAACGGTGTATCTTGAATTCTCTGAGACTAGCCTGTGAAGTCCTCTTCATTTGGAAGGAATTTTATATAATCCTGTATAACTGTAAACGTTAAGCAATATACGAAAACGTGCTACAAAAAGAAAGTATCTTTTAAAGCACACAGTTTATTTCAAATAACTTTCTTTTAGCAACAGCCATTTCTGAGACATCAATTTTTAATGGTTCAAACTGTTCAATACTTTGTTATTCTTTTAAAGTTCGTCAACATTCAGCTATTTCTTGCGATTGCATGGAAAAAGTATGATATTTTGAGCCAGGCATATAGCGTATACAGCTCTTAAAAATTTAACTATCGCTTTTTCCTTTGTAATTGCAAGAAATGTATAGTGTAGCTATATCCGCAATGGTTTATCCCAATTAAAGTTGTGTAGAAAAATAAGCTTTAATAAGAATATTAAAGGATAAGGTTACAGAAAGTCATGTGTATGTAACACATAATTTGTTTTATATTGGTCACACTATTTGAAATCGAATGGTAAACTAATTCGCATTTGTAGCTTTTAGTATTAATAAACGGTGCTAAAATGGCATATTTATCAAGTATTAGCGTCTAAAATCCAAAACTTGTTGCGGTATTGAAAACAAATTTAAGAATTAGTTAGCCTTTTTAAGTACTCATAACTCCGCAATGAAATATTGAACCAAATCTCAATTTGTGGATGAAGGTTATGTGTTATTACACCATATAATAATTACACTGGCCTGCGATGATTTTGCTATCTTGGTGAAAATAAACAATTTATATGGAAAACTGCCTGCTGATTTCGAAGATGAAATCAGTTTTTTCATAACGCGTAGATATTTTTGTAATGTTATATTCTGTTCATTATACTGCTGTACCATATGAGTACTGTAGTGATAATGATGCAATAGGAAAATATGAATAAGTTTAGCACGCACGTTATGTATGAACGCTTGTATAGAGTATAAGCGAAACATTCCTTATCAACTTCCTTCCCAGTTCCTCTGCCATCTGTGTAGTTTCCAACATGACTGGAGGTCAGCGCGTGGCCAGGAAATATGGGAACTGATTGCGTCGTAGCTTAAAACCACAAAGACGTCAGTTAAAATTAATTAGCTACAGTACAGCGGAATGGCTCAGTGGGTAACGTTTGTGGCCCGCACTGGGGAGGTCGTGGGTTCGATTCCGCGGCCGACCTTTCTGACCCAAGATTTTTTCGCGGGTTTCCCGGGGTCGCTAGGTAAATGCTTGGGACCGTTCATTACATCCCCCGAACTTTCTGTCCCTCCATTTAACCTACATTCTCATTTCGCTTCACGTTTCATCTGCTTGACTGTTTTAGGGTTGCAAGTATCGGTCGGTGGGAGTCTCAGGGTTGCATGGCAGGGGAAAAGGATGCCCTCCGAATCCGTGCCCCCACATCCGGGATATGCAAGCCTACAGGGGGGAGGGAGCCAGTTGCCATCCGGGGAGTTTCAATTTGAAAAACGGTAGGGATACCCCTCTTCCGTGTCGTGCCTTCTGGTCCGACTGCCCCGTCAAGGGCGAGGTGCTAAGTCCTCCTTCGTTCCTAGTCCTAGTCGAGAGTGCATTCGTTGTTCAATGCAATATTTTAGTTTTTCTGTTTGTTGTGTAGGGAACTAACAAAAAGATGGCTTCAAGCAAGACGGCAATGTGAAACGATTCGAATAATTTCTGCTTCATACGTGGCTCATACTATTTAAAAACAAGGAGAAAAGGAAGAAGAAAAAGGAACATTTATGAAGAAAGTATATTTTGCATACGTTGTATTTAAGCTTGGAGACTAGGATAAAGGATAGGCTCTACTTACTACACGTAAAATTTAGTTGGACCAAGGCAGGGTATTACGGAAAGCGGACTTCCATGTTCCATGCCGTTTAGAAACCACATAATCTGGCATGAACAAAAGAAATCACTATGATGACTTTTACTTTTGTTTCAGTAAAGTATCATGGTACATCAAAATTAATAAATGGAAAATTAAATACCTAGAAGGCTTAGAATCAGCTTAGATTAGCACCTCACGAATCGGATGTCCCAGTTTACTGAACTAGAGGACACTGGGATGATCAATCGTCTTACCCTTATTCTACCACAAATTCATGATGATGACGATTTTTCATTGTTCAACCCTCGATCTATACCCAGACCCAGTTAAACGATTTGCTGCGAGAAGAGTGAAACACTAGGCTCTCAACTAAAAGAAAAAAATTACCAGTTAAAGTTGCCACATTTTATTGTTTAAGAATCAAGATCAATTTAGGGAATTCTTTGTTGTTGTGACAGACCGGTTTAATGCTTCAACTTGGAGAACCATCTACAATGGAAATGACTGGCGTAATTTATAGATGCATTGAAGACAAACAGTTTTATTGCATAATAAAAGTAATTTCCCTCGATTTCAGTTGCGCATTCTTGTGTTATGTAAGAAACTCATAACAATCTTAAATTCATTTCATAGATAAATTAAATACCCCGGATATCAATGGTTACTCTGTAGAAATCTACAAGCAAGATGGGTGTACAATTACTTTTAATTGTTTATTTATTTTTGCAAATGGGATAATGGAGTTTGGGACAAATATTGGTCAATGAAAGAATGGCCTAAGAAAAAATCTGATGTTTTACATATCACTTTCTCTACCACACACCTAGAAGAGAGAGATGGTATTGTATTCGACCCAAAATATCTAAATTTCACCGGATATACAGGTTTTGAGGCCCCCTAAATAAAAAGTGGATTTTAACTTTCTCTAGTACCTACCTCTAGCAAGTAGAGAAAGTATTGCATTCCACACGAAAATTGGATTACGATATTTCACAGGAAATACACGTGTTGAGGCTCCCTGATGTGCGTTCGCGTGAACATAACTCAGAAACTAAAATTAGTTTAAATAGAAAACTTGGTATGTAAGACACGAACACTTCCTCCATCTCAAACTACCCTTCAGATGAAAACTTCCGTTGTTTGTATTTTCTCTAAAATATTTAAAATAATTTTGATTAAAGTATAATATATTATAAATATAATATGTTTAAGCTATTTTCATCACAAATACAATTTATATAGAATAGCCTATAAAGTTCTCAACATTTTGAATGGTTTTTGCATAACTGGTAAACCGTAAGAGATAGACAAAATCATGATAAACAAAAATATAGGTATCATTAAAGCAGACAGTTGATATGAAACAAAAATATTTGTAGTGTTAATCATTTCCGAGATATTCTTTGTTATGGGATTGGATTTTCAAATACTTAATACCTTTTTCAATTCGTAGGTCACTGTTCGTTTTTTCTCTTGGTTATGTAAATGCATGGAATTTGTGTTTTGTATGATACACATGATATTTGTTTTATAAATATCCTAAATATGTGATATTCTATTCAAAATTATTATAGCCATATTGAGAAAATAAAAAGATTTAAAAAATGTTCTATGTAAAGAGTAGTTTAATGTAGGGGAGTTTTCTTTGTGCCTGTTTTTGGAAGATACTGAACTTTGTAATTTATCTGAGGTTTCCTTTTTTATTTATGCTGTTTATACACATATAAATATGGAAAAATGTTTTTGGATGCCTCAAAACAGATATTTTCGTTGACATCTTGATATGGTGTTTTTGGATCAAGTATAACGCGTTCTTCACATACTAGGTGCATGGTAGACGAAGTATAAAGCTGACTATGCTTTTAGTCTGTTATATTCCTTCTCTACCTTCAACTAAATGTGTTAAAGTGTAATTATTTCGATTAACAAGAAGTATCTGGGCCTGGCTCCGTACCTCAGTCGGTAGAGCATCTGCCTGTGTTAGGGGATCGGGGTTGGATTCCAGGCTGGGGAGCGGAAATTTTTCTCTAGCTAAGGTTATTGCCTATCCTCCCCAGAGCCTGGAAGTGTAAATGTGTGTCAGATATAATGTATAAAACCCAAAGAAAGAATCATAGATGCAATAACTGTACACGAGTTAAAGACAACCGACGTGACCATTGCAGTTAAAGAAGGGTTATAAATGGAACAATAAAACAAGAAAGAAAAAAAAACATAGAAGAAAAGCTTTCGTAAGAATAATTTTTAGTTACTTGACTAGAGAATACTATATGAATGGAACACACCAGAACTTTTTTTTATAAAATGGTCCGTTTGTGCCTGTCTGTGTGAGTGTATTTGATTAGCATAACTTAAAAACAAAAAGTCGAATGAATCCAGAGTTGTATTTAAGTTCAGGATCTTCCAAAGATGCGGCAAAGGATTTTCAGTAAAATCCCCCACCCCCTAATACTGCTTACATGGAAAAATGTTCATTGCTTTTTAATTATTCAAAAATGGATTTTCTAGGAATAGCCTGTGAAGCCCTCGTACTTATACAACAAAGTTTATCTCAATTGGCTTGAAGTAAATGGAATAAGATTTTCAAGAATAGTTTGTAGGCGATATATATAAAAATAGATGATAGTAGATAGAGAAATTCATCTAAATTTACCGCTTTTTATCTAATAATTCTTTATGAGTGTTTCATTAAGATAAGAGAATTAAATTCGAAAATTTAACTTTAATCAAGTTAAAATATATTAAGTAATCTGTTTATTTAAACTTTTGCATTAACTCTTGTGAATTTCCAGACTTTTTAAAATTTCTAAAGGAATTCCTATTTATAAAAGGGGGATATATATAAATGTTCTCACTATATGCCTATTAATATACATTACCAATCATTTCAAAGCTTTTATAAATTTAGCAAATTCCTTTAATACATTGATGACAATTTGCTTTTCCAAATTGCCAATGGGGTTTTAGGTCCTCTTGTGGCACAGTTGATGTAATCTCATCTACGGCAAGATGATTTCAATGTCTTAATAGAGGTGATTCAATTTTTTTGTCTTAACGAAAGCCTTTGAAACTTTGTGTCATGAAATTCTGTTGGAGAAATTAAAATATTATGGGTTTGACAAAGGCAGTGTGAACTTTGTGAAATCTTACTTTGTAATGTATATATTAGTATGCTTAAATAAATGTTAGAAATTCTGAGTCCAAACTGGTAAAATATGGTGTCCCTCAGAACTCTGTACTTGATCCTTTGATTCTAGATGATTATCTGGAACATACATGGCTGCAGACTATTTAGCAATAAACAGTTTGCATGTTAAACGTAATGTAAAAATGATAAAATTGACAAATGGTGCGAATTTAATAGTCTTATCCTCAATACGGACAAAACAGTTGTTCCCACCTTTAATATTAGTTGCCTTGTCTTTGCAACCGAAGTGCCTTGGCACCGAGCGAGTTGTCTCCGCTGTAACGCCTGGGTTTCACACTCGGGAGGTCCCAGATTTTTGTAGCTTTCTCTGGTCAGTAGGCGGAGGCCAGTGTGGTTTCTCATCTACCATTATTTCCTTTCCCTCATTTCGTTTCCTCCTCATGTTTCAGGTGCGCTTATAGGTTTCGTGGTGTGTGGCGGTGCCGGACAGATGGCGCGGATCCTTGCTCCAATTCATTTTCCACGTGGTCATTAGAGGACTGTCTGGTTGGGCGGGTCAACTCCAGTGGGACTATGTGGGCTGTCTGCGTACGACCTATAACTTCCTGTGGCTTTATCCCTTCTTTGTGGGGGGTAGAGCCCCAATAGATCTCCCGTAGGTCTCTGTGCGCGAGGTGTCCCTCTCCATTGTATACCCCTTAAAGTTTCTAGGCATTCGCTTCGAGCCTGGTTTAGGTTGGGCGTTCGCTAATCGATTGTATTGCTTATAAAATACGCAGGGGCTATTTATGGCACGAGGTTTAGAACTTTATATATCTGCTGTTTTATTATCCATTCATAATGGACACATTCATAGACATTCAAGTTATGGGCCTTTACACTTTAGCTGGGGAAATATTGCAGAAGGCCATTGGAATTCTGTTTCGTGTACCGTGGCCTTATACTTTATAACTGAGATTTATATATTTTATATCTAGAAGGCAGTGACTAAATACGGATAATATTTTGAGTTTCTGATTATAAATTTTCCCCTAGAATATGAAAGTGTAACAATGGTCAGCAATTATTATATCATCAGGAAAATCTGTCAGAACAACCGACTGATGACCAGGAACTCTTGATTGTGGTTACTACAAATGCACAAATTAAATACTGTATACGCATGTGATGGTTATAAACGGTTTCTGACTGTACTGTGAACAAGCTACAGGTGTACCCCCGGAACTCATTGTAGACCATTATCTATTAAGATGGCTATCTTAACGCTGACTTTGAATGGCTTGATTGCCTCTTATTTGCCAAGAAAATGTTCATAAATATACATTATGTTCTGAGGTTCATGAACATCACGTGATAAGTAGTTCCAGTGTTTATACTAATAGATGTAAAAATATTCAAATTCTTTTAATATACCATTTAACTTATTAAATGGATTTTCTAATAATACTAAGGCTCTTTTGAATCTTTAAAAGGAGTCAGTAAAATGCACTTGCTGTCAAATCCGATATCAATGATTTTTTTAGACAGCATGGCCTAAAAGTACAACTTTTAACACAATATACACGAACTAACAGCTTTAGATTATCGCATTAGTTATGATCAACAGTAGGAAATTTATGGGGATTTGAGAGCAAAGGAATAGCGCCAGCTCCGCCCCCTTCCTTTGTGGCCTGACCCTTAAAATCCGCCGGCTCCTCCCCCTTGCTTTGTGGGCTTACCCTTAAAGCCGCCGAAGATGACCCCTCCTTTTCGCCGGCTCCTCCCCCTTTCTTTGTGCGCTAACCCTTAAAGCCGCCGAAGATGACCCCTCCTTTTTGGTCTCCTAGCATGTCGCCAGGCTCTGTGCCGGTGGCCACACCCCTTTCCTTTGTGGTCTTACCCTTAAAGCCGCCGAAGATGACCCCTCCTTTTTGGCCTCACCTAGTGTCGCCAGGTTCTGTGCCGCTGGCCACACCCCTCCCCTCTCCTTTGCTGTCTAACCCGTACGCTGTCTACACCCTCCCCTCTTTGAGTGTGCTGGTCTGAATGGCTCCCTGTAGAGTAGTGGAGGAACGTTTGCCACAACCCCTCATATGTTTGCTGTAGAGCAGTGTGGGTAATATGGGATTGTTCCCGCACGCGGGCCACCCCCTCCCTCCCTTGCGGCCTGACTTATACTGCTAACGTCATGGCATTGCGCCTCTGAAGGGCTGGAGGCGAACACTCGATGGAAGTATCCCCGCCGCGTATAATTAAACGCTGCTCCTCGAACGATGAATACGATTAGGTATTTTTTATTGATTAATGTAATTAAGTGTATATGAATTGACTCGCGCGCACCTGGTCGCCATCGTATATATGTGTGCGTGGGTGTTAAGGTGATTATTACATGTGTATAATTATTACGACTAATAACATTTGTTTAATTCTACTTTTGGGGAAAAATATATTTTGGGTTTATAAGAATATTACATCTCTTGGATGAATGCATGACTTAAAAGGTAAAAATAACATAACGAACACGCGATACGTCGACGCGTCTTAAACTGAATACGAGAGCTATACTTCCTCCCTGGACGAGCCTCTCGGGCAGACTGAAGTGACCTCTATACGGCATCGCTAATTATACCCCCGCCGCTATAACGTTGCACTTGACAGTTCGTGTGGCTTCGCGTAAGGTTGGCTACATCGTGGTTGCGACGTTGCCAGAGTAGCTAGTAAACAACAACAGCTGATTGTTCTCATTTCTATCGTGTCTAAGCCGCATACAAAAAGTGTACGTAAGTAGCGAACGTCACTGAATAATAACTATTTCGTATTATTATTGTTAATTGAAAATAAGCGATATAAGCAGCTTTGGTATGGTCGGATACTCCTTTCTATGATAATAGGCATAAATGTGTCTACGTATGGCGTCTAATTGGAAAGCATCAATATTTGTGACTGGACGAGGTTTCTTTTTTTTTCTTCCCTGGAGTTGATAGAAATACCTGTTGTGTTCCAGATGGTTCAGGAATTTTGTCGTCTTTCTCTTGTAGTTTCACTCCTTTGTGAACAACAGTTCTCGTGCTTAAACCAAGAGCTGCTGCAGTTCGTTGTACGGCTTTATCAGCAGGAATAGAGGGATTTCCGTGAAGCTTCACGTACTCCTTTTCCTGTTCAAAGAACTCCCGGGTTCTCCTTAATAGTTCCAATGCCTGACTATTAAGTGGCACACCTCGGCGCAAAGGATTTTCACTTCGTGAATCATCACTCGGCGATCAGCGTCGTTTTTCCGACATTGTCGCACTTAAGTTTTGTTTAAATAAATAATATGAATGAAATATATCTAAAATAGATAAATATAAATAAATAAATGTATAAACGAACAATAACAAAACTATCAAACAATAACCACAAATCTAAATAACAAATAACAATGAACAATATGTAGCTTGCAAAGAACAACTCGACGCTCTGCTAGAGATTCACAAACTGAAGCACGTGGTTGGGAATAGTTACATCCGGCAACAGAGCCGATTCTAAATCCGGTTCCGCTTTGTCATCGACCATCCGGAATGCTGCCTTGTGATTGGCTTAGGAAGTCAAACGGTTGAAGCTTTTCATCTGTTTTTTCGCGAGTGTACCAACTAAAACGCTAGCTGTCAAGTGCAACGTTATAGCGGCGGGTGTATAGACATGGTTATTTCCGCCCCACTCTCGCTAGGAGCACTAGCGCTTTCAGAAAGCTACCCGAAGTTGCCCGACGAAGTTCGAGCGAATGCCGAAAATTAACGAAAGGGAACGATCTTCCAGTTCAAGGGGGAAGGTAGTCCATTCCGGCACATTTTGCTCCCATTGGCTGTGGTCAAATACGTAACGTGGAACGTTGGCGCGCGCATTTGGACTGGCAATTGAAAGTGAATACATAAAGCCATGCGTTTCAAAGCATGAATTTGTACATACATAGTACAAATCGGTTTAATTTCAATACCTTCCAAAGATGCAACACAAAGATTTTCAAGAAAATTCCCCACCCAAAATAACCATTATACTCCTCCCCATTCCTGACATGTCTTTTGTGATATTCTCATCTTGCTACAGTGCCAGTCTCTACAGACATATCAGGTTTGATATTGGACTTTAAATACTTAAGCTACCATGTAAATACTATTGCTGGATAGAAAGTAGTAGGAATACCGGTAGCACACAGTGAGTGTATAATTGTTAGTCAATGGGATAGATGGATCTGTTGCATCCCAGTTTTATATGTTATAATGTGTTATGTATATGCAAACTCCACCATCTTCTAAATGTTTTCTTATACAGGGTGAAAGGTATTGCTTGAACTGTAATAAAATGGCTAATAGACACAGGCATAAGGAACATAAAACACTGTGTTTCATTTTTGTAGGTTTAATGACAAAAGTTGTATTGGACATATTTGCACTACTCATTATATAGAATCCATGATTAACGTACAGTTCAAGCAGTACCTTCCACTCTGTATACTGTCTTCCCAAATAATACCCATGCAGTAATAATGAGAATTTCTCGTTTCAAGTGATGTCTTTCTCAAACATGTCTTCAAGGTAATAGAAATTACATGGGAAATTGAAATTTAAGCATAACATAAGTATAAAGTTATAATTTCGAGCTTATTCAAAGTGAATTAATCATCATAATAGTATCAACCTCATGTAAGCAATTTATTGTAGGGCAGATTGCATGTGATGGTAATTAACACTTATTTGCTATTGTTGTCCTACTGGAATGCGCGTCGAGAAGTTTACTGTTGAAATGGCGGTGGTTTACAAATTTTTCTCTCTTAGATAATGCATAATGGGGAGGGGAGCATCCCCCCCAAAGGCTGTTCTTGGCTTTGGGTATATTCCTACTTACTCCGTATACTTCATAATTGTATGATGTGTTCAATTTCCCTGAGCATTGCTCACAGTGGAGCCAAATGAACAAACACAAACAAACATCACTGTATGGGCTCAATTTGTTTTTTTCCCATATGACCTGTCAATAAACTTAAGGTTCCCATGTGCTGTAGGACCTCCACTGTGTTATACCAAATGTTATATATAGAAACTTTCCCAGGAAAAGGAATCAAAGTGTATTTTCTATTCAATAACTGTAAGTTTTATTAACTACAACTGGCTTTGTGTATGCATAAGTGACTAAGTGCAATTACAATTACCTATAAGATCATTCCAATAGATTGTAATAACAGACATTCAAGAGGTTAGAATTTAATGGACATTTTAATTGGGTAGGCCATTCAAATGTATATTAATATAGGCACATGTTCCTTAAAATACCACACAAATGTATTATACAGTATTATTAAATATGAATGTGAATGCAATGTCCCTAAATAATAACAATGTCTCTTTGTGTTTAACCATATCACACCCACCCTTCATAATTGCCAATCACTTTAACATGTAGTTTAGTGTGCCAGTATTAATTGTTTTTTCATATGTTGACTGCAGAAAGAATGTAACAGCACATGCTTTTTATAAATTTGTGTGGCTGGATGAGACGCTCGTTCATTAGTAATGCTCTCTGACCTCCATAGTATTTTTAATTTTAATGTCCCTTTGAACTTCACAGGTTTACAGAGATTGGAGACTGGTGGGAGGGGGGATGACAATGATGAAGATGGTGCAATTGATGGAATTATGGTGGGGAAAACCAGAGAACATTCATTCTAAGTGCCATTTTATCTACCACAAAATCCCACCTCTGATCCCTAGGATTGAATCCAGACTTTTTTGTGAGAGGCCATAGTGCTGCTCAATTAGAAGTGTGAATATGAGACAACATTTAAAACAGAGATAGCATTACTCAATACTATCAGGTAATGAAACCAAGAAGTTGTTTTACAAGGCAGCTCCCACTATGACTTCAGAAATGAGGTGATTGTAAATAAAGTAGATACTTAAAAAAGAACAACTATTTCAGCAGATCTTTTGCCATGCAATACGCATTGTACATTTATATAATTTAAGTTGTGTGTTTTGTCATAAATATGGTAGCTGACATTTCGATATGTAGAAATCATTCAGCAATAATGTGGTAATACACAAGTTTTATGTAAATATTTGTGCTTCCAAGGCCAGCGCTTAACCGAGTTACCCAGATTGACAAACAATTCCCCAAGATATACCGTACATATGGAGAATTTTCTGTTTATGAAATGCTTTAAGTTATTTTGCAATGAAAAGAGCATTATGTCCTAATTTATTTATTTGGTATAACAGCAGGAAATAGTGTTTGAGCACAACACGAATACACATCCAAAATCAAACTATGGATCCCAAACTATTATCATTACATCACATTCAAAATTGAAATAGGTATCAGACATAACCTTTGAGCACGAGTTCTCTTGTTCGTTTTACGATATTAGTGTGCAATCCATAAAAATAAACTTTTCGAAATACAGTCCCTAATTCGAACACATTTTAACACCTTAACATACTAAGTTATAGTTTATATTTAAGGTTAAGGTTTTCGCTATATATATTTCAATTCTTCATTAAAACCAACTAAAGTTTCGATTCATAACCTGTCTTCTACCTTACTAGGTTTTCAGGACATGTTCCAGTTTTAAACATCGAATGCGCGTTGTTTGGTACTCAATATTAAATAAGGTATCACTATAAACTCCTACATTTACACAATTGCTCGTTGATACGAAAATTCTGCTTTATTTTTATATTTTCGGCATTGCTATTTTATCAGCTGACTTCCATCTTAGTTTAGTTTCAAGCCTCAGCAATCAGCATGGCAGAGGTCGCGACCCTCTGCCATGCTGGAAGCGTGGTGTTGGTACACCTTCGGGGTAGCTTTCTGCAAGCGCTTGTGCTAGGAGCAAGCTAGCATTCACCCCTCTCCCCCCGGCGCAAGGTACAGCTAGCCTCCTCCAGCGAGAGTGCCATCTAGGTGTGAGGGTGGAAAGCTGACGATTCCGCCGAACGCCGAAGGCGATAGTAGAACACTTTAAAGTTTTAACGAATGCACGGCGGCGGCCATGTTGACTCCAAGGAAAGCCAGCATAAATCATTTGAAATGTCCGATAAGGAACTTCACATTTCAAGATATTTTTCCAGGGTTTATTTACACATAGGGGGCGGCTCTGAAAAATAAATACACTTAACTTATAGCTGAATATTACATATGTTATTAAAAATAAGTGATGGCTGTTAACATTATAGCTGAATATTACCTATGTTATTAAAAATAAATAAATAAATACTGTAAACTTATAGCTGAATATTATATATGTTATTAAAAATAAATGATTGCGGTTAACATTATAGGTGAATATTACATATGTTATTAAAATAAATAAATACGGTTAACATTATAGTTAAATATTACATACATTATTAAAAATAAATAAGTGTCTCCCTGATCGATGAATGTTACATATGTTATTAAAAATGAATAAATACGGTTAACATTATAGTTAAATATTACATACGTTATTAAAAATAAATAATGGTCTCGCTGATCGATGAATACAATTAAATATTTTTTATTAATGTAAATAAGTGTATATGAATTGACTTGCGCATTTGGTTGCCGTCGTATGTGTTCGGGTGTTAAGGCGATTGTTATGCGTGTATAACTATTACGACTAATAACATTTGTTTAATTCTGCTTTTGAGGGAAAATATATTTTGGGTTTATACGAACATTACATCGCTTAGGTGAGGTATGACTGAAAAGACAGAGTTAGCGTAAATACCTAACACGAGGCGTTAACTCGTGATTCTTTCACTGAAAAACCCTGGAGCGTGGTCCTTGTCCTGTAGGGGCTGACTCAGTAATGATCTCTTGCACCTGCATGTATGGCTTGACCACGTCATCCCTTACCCAAACGATCTCTTCACTCTCCGTGCCTGTCACTGCCTTCCGCGCAATTATTTTCCGCTCTCTCTAGCGGAGAGCGACGAAAGTTCAAGTTAAATATGTTATTAATAAATAAAAACTGAACTACATAAATAATGAAATATGCAGACTATCCTAAACAAGACACATTCCTTGTTACTCTTTGCCAAACAACTGAAAAGAAGCACAAATATATCAAGACAAACGATAAAGCACTCCACGCGCATAAGTACGGACTTTAAAAACAGACGTTGACGATAAAGTATCCCACCCGCTCACACAAGCATAAAAATTACGATATCTTTCAATCAACATCTTTTATAAAGTCAGTCGGTGTAAAGGAAAGTTTGTACACCCTTGACGAAAAAAAACCCGACCCGCTGGGGAAATAACCTTTTAAGAATACAATGGATGTCTATCATATCGTTTATGGTCAGCTTGAAAGGGTTCCTACTTTCTCTGCGCAGAATTCCCCATACAAGCAGGGGAAAATCCTAAGCCTGGCAATTATAAGCTTGCTACAGCATTTTTTCCCGCAATAAGTAATTTAAATTCTACATGAAGATTATTAATGATTAAGTTTCATAGTATACTACCTCTTATTTCTTTTAATAAAATATTGAATATGACTCTTTCGTCAGGAAAATTAAACGGAGAGAAGCGATATTTTCTTTTTACGCTGAAATTATAATTAATCACATAGTGTATAGATTCTGTAGAAGTCTAAGTAAACATTCGTAACTATTGCAATTATCTCCAAGTATTATTTCCTTCTCAGAGGCAATCAAGCTGTTATTATATTATTATTATTATTATTATTATTATTATTATTATCATCGTTAAGAAAGCTTATCCCATTTAAACAGATCAACGTTTCACCAGCCATATCTAAAAATTATTTTGTCCCCATCATTCGAATGTATACATATCATAATTCTATGGGAGATAACGTGTCTATTCACGTTCGAGAGGTCGCGACAGGATAGGTGATTTACTGTGCAAAGCAAGTCCTCCCATTAAAAGCTTTATAATATTTTCCTACGAGATATGATGTATAGGTCCTGTACGTAAGCATTCCTTACTTGTAGAATTATTATTATTCTCGTAACAAACTCGAAAATTATTCGTGTAATAGACTTTTGATTGTTTGGTGGTATTGAATACCAGAGGGAAATCGAACTCTGAACTCAAACCAATAAATACACGAACTTTTAAAACATGCATCATTTCATTATTTGGAAATTTAATATTAATTTTAATTATTATCCAATGATGGCGAGATGTAGTACGAGAAAGTACTTATCCAGGATTACATACTAAAAAGGAATTTTACCTTTTAACGCCCTTCAAGTCCCTCTTCTTAATACAATCGTACTTCTTAGTAAACATAGGACGAGAACGTTTTTAAAAGCCCTCCCTTCGAGAGATATTTTGAATATTCCAGCAGAGAGATAGAACCATATTTGTTTATTACCTTTTCCTTCACCGGAGATCTTCGATAAATTCGAGGAGTTATTCAGTTGCACACCATTGCAAAAACATTTTGTATACCCTTTGAAGACTGTATACCTGGCTGGGGTTTTGGAAATTTCTCCGGCGACCGGCTATCGCCGTATAGAGCATTTAGGACTATGTCGAACATCTCATTAAGGAATCTATTGTACTTTAAAATGATTTCTTTTCCCCTGAAAAACCCGTACTTACAGGAAAATCCCTCTCATACAGACGACTCTCATACAATTTTTTGCGCGATATCGACAATTAAACTAATTTTTATGGAATGCTAAACAAATAAATATGATTTATAGAGGGTGATATGAAGAGTATGACATTTTAGAATTAAAATGGGAGAAAGAATTCAAATTAAGCGATCGAATGTATCTGATAGAGTTTCTTAATTGGTCTTTGAAGCTAGCCTGTTTTACGGTCTACTTTATAGATGAATGAAATATTTGATGAATAACAGTCTTATTTAACATGGGTAAAGGTGTTTAAAGGCTGTTTTGATAAAAATTACGTCGTGGTAGCGTGTGATGTTTGAATTGGAGAGGTCACCGACTCGATTCCAGGTGACCGCCCTACCCGACTTTAGAACCTGCATGAAGGTCTACGAATACATACATCTTCACAATACTTTACTTACTCTAAGCATCCGAACCTGTACGGAGACGTCCGAACACCACCGAAAAATACATTATCGTTGCAATACTTTGCTCACTCACTCTAAACACGCGAAGCTATACGAAGACCTATGAATACATGCAATCACACATAATCACCTCCGACCGACTCTCTAAATACTCGAACATGCAGGAAGACATACGGTCATGTGCTTATCAGAACCCATAATCAGATCGGAATGACAGGCTTTAATGTAGATATTTATTTACAACCATAACAAGAACACATCACATCTAAACATGTCTTAGACATGAACTTTCTCTTTAAGACACGTTCTGTACGCTATTCGCTTGTTTAAATTCAATGGAGGTTCCAAACTTACATTTCGGAAAAAAATTGTAGGCAATTTAGGGTGCTCTTAAAGTTAAGATAATTTTATCGAGGATTCTCTTAAAGGAACGCCTGACATGCAACATTTACCAGATAATGCTTCTTACATAGGCTTACAATAGCGAGTTCGCGACTTCAGATGCATGTATCCGACAATCAACTAATTTGTTCACGGTTTTGCTTAAGAAATCTTATTGGGCGTGAAAGACTGGTAATTTAGCTCAGAGACCTCTATCAGGCTTGAGGTTCTTTTACGTGCCGTAAATCTACGACACGGGACCACAGGCTTTACTTCCCTTCCGAAGGAAGCCATGCTAAGGATTTTTACGCCCGAAAAATCCATCGCCCTCCGTCGGGCTTGAACCCACGACCTCGGGAACTAGAGGCTAGCATGGTAACCACTACACCACGGACGACGACACACAGCTAAGGTCATTTGTGTGTAACACTCTAACTAATGGAGTGGAATGGCTCAGGTGGTAAGTCTGTGACTTGTATTCGGATCGAGGGTTCAATCCCAGTAGCCCACACACCCCTGATGCCCAGAGGTTTTTTCTACAAGGTTTTCCGCTCACTAGACGAATGCTCTGAAGGCTCGTTCCACCTCTGAATTGTTTCTCTCATCGTTTCACCTCCATCCTCATTTTACTTTTTTCATCTTCTTGGTTGTTTTAAGGTTGAAACTAGCGGAGAGGGACTCTAGGCATAAGCAGAGCTTATGCTCTCTGTAACTTTCATCCATGGAATGAGTGTGGCCTCGAATCCTGGACCTCTCAGGAGATGTGAAAGTCTGTAGTCCTCGAGAGGATCCATAAATTGCGTCAACTGCCACCAGGAAATTTTTTTAACCGTGAAATTTAGGGGCCCTGGGCCCTACCCTTTGACTGTCACACGTCGTCACGCTGCGGGACAACGTCGTCACATGGCGTTAAAAGGCCGTCACACGACGTTACAACATTTAGTAGGCCTCTGATCATCAACATACAGATGACAGAGACGCGGCACGATTTGGAACTTTCCGAGATCTGGAAACGTTAGGGACACCCAATGCATTCTATACAGATCTAAACTTCGTCACGCTGCGTGACAACGTCGTCACACGACGCTACTACATCGTCTCGCTGCGTGACAACGGCGTCACACGACGTTACAACGCCGTAACACGACGTTACTACGTCGTCACGCTGCGTGCCAACGTCGTCATACGACGCTACAACGCCGTCACACGACATTACTATGTCGACACCCAACGTAACAACATTTAGTAGGTCTCTGATCATCAACATACAGGTGACAGAGACGCGGCACGAGTTGGAACATTCCGAGATCTCGAAACGTTAGGGACACCCGATGCAACCTATACAGATCTAAACCAACCACCAAACTTTACTTTAGAAGGTAACAGATCGTTGACGTGAAGAAGGTAAAAGTGCGCAAATAGCTGGAACGATCCGAGATCTGGAAACGTTAGGGACATCCAGCGCAATGCAAGCTGTACAGATCTAAACCAACCACCAAACTTCACTTTAGAAGGTAACAGATCGTTGACGTGAAGATAGTAGAAGCGCGCAACTACCTGGAATGATCCTATATCTGGAAACGTTAGGGACATCCAGGGCAATGCAAACTATACAGATCCAAACCAACCACCAAACTTTATTTTAGAAGGTAACAGATCGTTGACGTGAAGATGGCATAGGCGCGCAACTAGCTGGAACGATCCGAGTTCTGGAAACGTTAGGGACATCCAGCGCAATGCAAGCTGTACAGATCTAAACCAACCACCAAACATTACTTTAGAAGGTAACAGATCGTTGGCGTGAAGATGGTAGAAGCGCGCAACTAGCTGGAACGATCCGAGATCTGGAAACGATAGGGACATCCAGCGCAATGCAAACTGTACAGATCTAAACCAATCACCAAACTTTACTTTAGAAGGTAACAGATCGTTGACTTGAAGATGGTAGAGACGCTCAACTAGCTGGAACGATCCGAGATCTGGAAACATTAGGGACATCCAGCGGAATGCAAGCTGTAAAGATTTAAACCAACCACCAAACTTTACTTTAGAAGGTAACAGATCGTTGACGTGAAGATGGTAGAAGCGCGCAACTAGCTGGAACGATCCGAGTTCTGGAAACGTTAGGGACATCCAGCGCAATGCAAGCTGTACAGATCTAAACTAACCACCAAACTTTACTTTAGAAGGTAAGAGATCGTTGACGTGAAGATGGTAGACGCTCGCAACTAGCTGGAACTATCCGAGTTCTGGAAACGTTAGGGACATCCAGCGCAATGCAAACTGTACAGATCCTAACCAACCACCAAACTTTACATTAGAAGGTAACAGATCGTTGACGTGAAGATGGTAGAGACGCGCAACTAGCTGGAACGATCGTATATCTGGAAATGTTAGGGACATCCAGCGCAATGTAAACTGTACAGATCTAAACCAACCACCAACCTTTACTTTAGAAGGTAACAGTACGTTGACGTGAAGATGGTAGAGACGCGCAACTAGCTGGAACAATCCGAGATCTGGAAACGTTAGGGACATCCAGCGCAATGCAAACTGTACAGATCTAAACCAACCATCAAACTGTACTTTAGAAGGTAACAGATCGTTGACGTGAAGATGGTAGAGACGCGCAACTAGCTGGAACGATCCGAGATCTGGAAACGTTAGGGACATCCTGCGCAATGCAAACTGTACAGATCTAAACCAACCACCAAACTTTACTTTAGAAGGTAACAGATCGTTGACGTGAAGATGGTAGAGACGCGCAACTAGCTGGAACGATCCGAGATCTGGAAACGTTAGGGACATCCTGCGCAATGCAAACTGTACAGATCTAAACCAACCACCAAACTATACTTTAGAAGGTATCAGATCGTTGACGTGAAGATGGTAGAGACGCGCAACTAGCTGGAACGATCCGACATCTGGAAACGTTAGGGTTATCCAGCGCAATGCAAACTGTACAGATCCTAACCAAACACCAAACTTTACTTTAGAAGGTAACAGATCGTTGACGTGAAGATGGTAGAAGCGCGCAACTAGCTGGAACGATCCGAGATCTGGAAAAGTTAGGGACATCCAGCGCAATACAAGCTGTACAGATCTAAACCAACCACCAAACTTTATATTAGAATGTAACAGATCGTTGACGTGTAGATGGTAGAAGCGCGCAACTAGCTGGAACGATCCGAGATCTGGAAACGTTAGGGACATCCAGCGCAATGCAAGCTGTACAGATCTAAGCCAACCACCAACTTTATATTAGAAGGTAACAGATCGTTGACGTGAAGATGGTAGAAGTGCGCCACTAGCTGGAACGATCCGAGATCTGGAAACGTTAGAGACATCCAGCGGAATGCAAGCTGTACAGATCTAAACTAACCACCAAACTTTACTTTAGAAGGTAAGAGATCGTTGACGTGAAGATGGTAGACGCTCGCAACTAGCTGGAACTATCCGAGTTCTGGAAACGTTAGGGACATCCAGCGCAATGCAAACTGTACAGATCCTAACCAACCACCAAACTTTACATTAGAAGGTAACAGATCGTTGACGTGAAGATGGTAGAGACGCGCAACTAGCTGGAACGATCGTATATCTGGAAATGTTAGGGACATCCAGCGCAATGTAAACTGTACAGATCTAAACCAACCACCAACCTTTACTTTAGAAGGTAACAGTACGTTGACGTGAAGATGGTAGAGACGCGCAACTAGCTGGAACAATCCGAGATCTGGAAACGTTAGGGACATCCAGCGCAATGCAAACTGTACAGATCTAAACCAACCATCAAACTGTACTTTAGAAGGTAACAGATCGTTGACGTGAAGATGGTAGAGACGCGCAACTAGCTGGAACGATCCGAGATCTGGAAACGTTAGGGACATCCTGCGCAATGCAAACTGTACAGATCTAAACCAACCACCAAACTTTACTTTAGAAGGTAACAGATCGTTGACGTGAAGATGGTAGAGACGCGCAACTAGCTGGAACGATCCGAGATCTGGAAACGTTAGGGACATCCTGCGCAATGCAAACTGTACAGATCTAAACCAACCACCAAACTATACTTTAGAAGGTATCAGATCGTTGACGTGAAGATGGTAGAGACGCGCAACTAGCTGGAACGATCCGACATCTGGAAACGTTAGGGATATCCAGCGCAATGCAAACTGTACAGATCCTAACCAAACACCAAACTTTACTTTAGAAGGTAACAGATCGTTGACGTGAAGATGGTAGAAGCGCGCAACTAGCTGGAACGATCCGAGATCTGGAAAAGTTAGGGACATCCAGCGCAATACAAGCTGTACAGATCTAAACCAACCACCAAACTTTATATTAGAATGTAACAGATCGTTGACGTGTAGATGGTAGAAGCGCGCAACTAGCTGGAACGATCCGAGATCTGGAAACGTTAGGGACATCCAGCGCAATGCAAGCTGTACAGATCTAAGCCAACCACCAACTTTATATTAGAAGGTAACAGATCGTTGACGTGAAGATGGTAGAAGTGCGCCACTAGCTGGAACGATCCGAGATCTGGAAACGTTAGAGACATCCAGCGGAATGCACGCTGTACAGATCTAAACCAACCACCAAACTTTACTTTAGAAGGTAACAGATCGTTGACGTGAAAATGGTAGAAGTGCGCAACTAGCTGGAGCGAACCGAGTTCTGGAAACGTTAGGGACATCCGGCGCAATGCAAGCTGTACAGATCTAAACCAACCACCAAACTTTACTTTGGAAGGTAGGAGATCCTTGACGTGAACATGGTAGAAGCGCGCAACTAGCTGGACCGATCCGAGATCTGGAAACGTTAGGAACATCCAGCGCAATGCAAGCTGTACAGATCTAAACCAACCAACAAACTTTACTTTAGAAGGTAACAGATCGTTGACGTGAAATGGTAGAGACGTGCAACTAGCTGGAACGATCCGAGATCTGGAAACGTTAGGGACATCCAGCGCAATTCAAGCTGTACAGATCTAAACCAAACACCAAACTTTACTTTAGAAGGTAACAGATCGTTGACGTGAAAATGGTAGAAGTGCGCAACTAGCTGGAGCGAACCGAGATCTGGAAACGTTAGGATCATCCAGCGCAATGCAGGCTGTACAGATCTAAACCAATCAACAAACTTTACTTTATAAGGTAACAGATCGTTGACGAGAAATGGTAGAGACGCGCAACTAGTTGGAACGATCCGAGATCTGGAAACGTTAGGGACATCCAGCGCAATGCAAGTTGTACAGATCTAAACCAACCACCAAACTTTACTTTAGAAGGTAATAGATCGTTGACGTGAAGAGGGTGGAGACGCGCAACTAGCTGGAACGATCCGCGATCTGGAAACGTTAGGGACATCCAGCGCAATGCAAGCTGTACAGATCTAAACCAACCACCAAACTTTACTTTAGAAGGTAACAGATCGTTGACGTGAAGATGGTAGAGACGCGCAACTAGCTGGAACGAACCGAGATCTGGAAACGTTAGGGACATCCTGCGCAATGCAAACTGTACAGATCTAAACCAACCACCAAACTTTACTTTAGAAGGTAACAGATCGTTGACGTGAAGATGGTAGAGACGCGCAACTAGCTGGAACGATCCGAGATCTGGAAACGTTAGGGACATCCTGCGCAATGCAAACTGTACAGATCTAAACCAGCCACCAAACTTTACTTTAGAAGGTAACAGATCGTTGACATGAGGACGGTAGAAGCGCGCAACTAGCTGGAACGATCGTATATCTGGAAACGTTAGGGACATCCAGTTGCAATGCAAACTGTACAGATCTAAACCAACCACCAACCTTTACTTTAGAAGGTAACAGATCGTTGACGTGAAGATGGTAGAAGCGCGCAACTAGCTGGAACGATCCGAGATCTGGAAACGTTAGGGACATCCAGCGCAATGCAAGCTGTACAGATCTAAACGAACCACCAAACTTTACTTTAGAAGGTAACAGATCGTTGACGTGAAGATGGTAGAAGCGCGCAACTAGCTGGAACGATCCGAGATCTGGAAACGTTAGGGACATCCAGCGCAATGCAAACTGTACAGATCTAAACCAACCACCAAACTTTACTTTAGAAGGTAACAGATCGTTGACATGAAGATGGTAGAAGCGCGCAACTAGGTGGAACGATCCGAGATCTGGAAACGTTAGGAACATCCAGCGCAATGCAAGCTGTACAGATCTAAACAGACCGCCCAACTTTAATTCAGGAGGTAACAGTTCGTCGAAACCTAGATGACAGAGACGCGTCACGATGTTGAGCGCTCTGAGATCTGGAAATGTTAGGGACAATCCTTTGTGCGGATGACAAGTGTTTCCAGAGAGCATCCTTTTCAACGAATGTTTCCAGAGAACAGCCTTTTCCCATGTTCGCACTCGCAATTTTCTGGTTACGTGGCATTGTAACGTAATGTTAAGCTGTAAGGGTGGTTCAGGAGATATGACAGGCAAAAAGGGGGTGCCGTTACCGTTTAAAGATTTGAACTTGGAGTCTGTTCCATCCAACCTGCCGTCTACTGGCTCCGTGAAGAATTATTGTCTAGATTACTAATGTTTCAGGAGAGCATCCTTTCCCGCTGCTATGCATAGATCGAGATACCCTCCGCTGTGCTGATGCGAGATATATACATATTTGCGTGTTATGAATTCATTCATCCGCTTTTAATTCCGTCGAGCGTTAGCATTTACGTATTTATTTAATTTCTTTTACAGTTTTAGCATGAGCTATTGCCGGAGAAAATCTGTGCAACCAACGTATGAGAAAGTCAATTTTTCATACATTACACATGAAGGAAAACGTGTTATTAAATGCTGTATATGCGATCGGATTTTAAGAACCGTTCTTTGTCAAGTTTTAAGTTTCATAGAGCAAGATATACCGGATCGGACCTCTATCCTTCACTCGAGTCTACTGCTGGTGAGGAATCTGGATACAGCGGAAGTCGCGAGAATATGAAGTCTTCATATGATGATGATGATTCAGTGATATCTACGCTTGAAAATCCGTATAGACGTAAATATATTGAGGTTACTAATTGCATCGAGGGACGCTGATAATAATAGTCACACACAAGTGATTGAGGAAATTATAAGTAAGTTGAAAGCATCTAAAATTATAGCATGACAGGTTCGAGAAATTGTGTTAATCAATTTCGACCATGGTTAACAGGAACTTTGAAATATCAAGAACTTGTACTTATAAAATACATCATGCAGTCATTGTTGAGGTGTTTAATTTTTTACGGATAATGCAGGTCTCTTTCTCTGTGATGAATATGATTATATAACTGAGTGTTTAGAAGATCTAGACTATCACCTTTGTCTTTAGGAAATATGTATGGGTTTTTTGTGAAGGAATGTAATAGGATAATGTTTATAAAAATAAATGTTGTTTATATTACATAGTCCTCATTTTTTATTAATCTTATTATACACCTCATATCACAGAGTCCAATATTAAGATGGTTCTGGCTTCTAGATTCCCATTTATTCAAGTCTGTTTCAGTAATAGTTCAATTATTTTTTGTTTAGATTTCATGTAGCATCAATGTTTTAAGATATTGCATTCTCCTTTAAACAATTATGAAATTATTTATGAAATCAGTGGTATTGGCAGGGATAGGAGTAATAATGAGTACATAATTTATATATTATTGCTATATTCTACACACGCGAATGTTTTCCCTTGCATGTTCCACGCTGCACGGTGCTGCAATTCTTCATTGAATAAGATTACTGGGAGGTGTTGAGAATGTTCCTATCACATTTCTGTTTATGTTGTTTTAAGCTATCTCGTTCTTCCTCTTCATTTACATTCATCTGTGCATTCCTGTAACAAACATTCACATTATTTGCAGCTTGTTGTAGGTATATACTTCGAGGTGGAGAATCATTGAAAGGGGTATTAAACTTCTTTCTGCACAAACTCACTCAGACCACAATCTAGACGTTATTTACACATATTTGTTTTAATACAGGCGGCGCCGTGGCCGAGTGGTTAGACCGCTCGCCTCTCACCGAGGCAGCCCGGGTTCAATCCCAGGGACCTGCATGTGGGATTTGTGGTGGACGAAGCGGCGTCTGGGCGGGTTTTCTCCGGGTTCTCCGGTTTTCCCCGCCATTCATTCCACCAATTGCTCCATCATCAACTTTCCTTTCATCCATTTACCAACATTTCGTTTCATCTACTTCCTTCATCCCATACCAGGCATCGGGCTGATCACCCATCCAGGATGCTCTGTCTGATCCATGAGTGTCTGCTCCTCGACGGGCTTCTGACTCCAGGCACCCGCTTGTAAGTCCGGGGGGGTGTAAGTCCTACATAAGAGGAGGGTAAACAGATAATGAATGAATGAATGTTTTAATACAGTGATGCATGCTTTTGACAAATGCTATCCCATTGGAAATTATTTGCAACTTGTTGTAGGTATCTGCTTTGAGGTAAAGAATCAGTGAATAGACTGTTAAACTTCTTTCTGCATGTCCTCGCCCAGACTACATATTAGGCGTTATTTACACAGTGATGTATACTTTAGACAAATGTTATCCTAGTGAAGTGTGAATTTATAAACTCAACGATTGTAACTCTAAATGAAGCTTTGAAAGGGTAGCTGAATTATTTCTACAAACAAGACAATTTACATGTCTTAAACTTGCCGGCTGGTACTAATCCATGATATACCATTTGAAACTTCCCTGGCATTTCCTCCAAATGTTGGCTTGTTAGGGTTGAATATCTTGTCGGAAGAAAAACCTGCTTATCACCTAAAACTGCAACCACTCTAGCACCGTATCTCGTATCAATTTTTCTTAAGGCTTTTATATTATAAGGCTCCTCTGGCTAAAGATCTTGTAGTCTTTGAACGGCCGGGAAAATGCTACCCCCAGCCAATGTTTTAAGATGAGATGCCAAACTTTCTGCATTAGGAACAGAAAAAAACATATTCTTTATTAGAGAATGTATTACATAACAAAATTTCATTTATTTGAAAGTTACAAAATTATTAACTTTTTTCTGTATAATATAATAATAATAAAATGATAATATGTGTGAATATAATTGAGGTTCTGATTCACTAATGAAGTTCATTAAGTACTGTATTTTTCGATTTAAATGTTTTAATATAGTGTAAACATTTACTTTGTTAGAGCGAATGATTCGCGCAACAGACTTTTTGTAATATTCTAAAGCAAAAACATTAATAAGGTATTCAAATAATTGTATTTTCTCCAAAAGGAATATAATTCACTCTGTGAAATCCTGTATTTAAACATCTGGAATAATAATTGCTCAACAAGATGAATACTTAACTAAACTGTTCACATTTTATGAGAAAATGAATTCGCGCAGTTAGCTATTAAATGTAGAATAAGCTTGCCTAAAATGAATACTTAACTAAACTGTTCACATTTCAGAAAATTCACACGTCTAGCTATTAACTTTTAGAATGCTCAGCTATTTACATATAAATGTCCGACATTAAAAACAAGAACGCAAATATAAGTTAAATGTACTGAGTAATAATTTAACTTTTTAATGAAAATGAATTGGTGATACAACTTACCAGACATGATGTTCGATGAAATTTCACGATGTGAAGTAAAGGATTGAAGAGTGCTTAGATCTCTGTGTTCTCACAATACAGTGAAAATCGTCGGAGAAGCTGCTGCTTTTATATAATTTCCTCCGATAAAAGCTGAAGGGGGTGAGAGGTGTGATGGTATATAATACAGCGATTTTGATTGGCTACTCCAACCCATCGAGTAGAAGGAGAGGGAATGCTAGCCTCGCGCAAGGGGCATTTCGTAAGCAAGCCTAAACCTGTTATGGGGAAATCCGACATCACATCACATCTCTGTAGTTGAAATCCTTCTGCATATGACGCTAGAAAATAAAAAAATATACTTTATTTTCATATTATCGCTAAAATTCATTGTTAATTATTGTTACATTACCAAAATAATCGCCCAAGTATTAAATTTGAATCATGTGTCTGCAATCAAAGTATTATTCTAACATGATATGAATGTGAATGGCGACGCTGAGGCTAGCACCAAGGTATTATTTAGTAATAATTTAGAGTGAAAATAACGATAAAAAAGGTATTGTTTCTGTTGATATAATTTTCCTTGTAAGGCTACACCCTCGCTTATAAAAATCGTTAATGGGCTGGCTATGTATTAGTAGACCTTCATGCAGGTTCTAAAGTCGGGTAGGTCGGTCACCTGGAATCGAGTCGGTGACCTCTCCAATTCAAACATCACACGTTACCACGACGTAATTTTTATCAAAACAGCCTTTAAACACCTTTTACCCATGTTAAATAAGACTGTTATTCATCAAGTATTTCATTCATCTATAAAGTAGACCGTAAAACAGGCTAGCTTTAAAGACCAATTAAGAAAATCTATCAGATACATTCGATCTCTTAATTTGAATTCCTTCTCCCATTTTAATTCTAAAAATGCCATACTCTTCATATCACCCTCTACAAATCATATTTATTTGCCTAGCATTCCATAAAACCAGTTTAATTGTCGATATCGCGCAAAAAATTAAGATATGATATTTACACAGTCGTCTGTATGAGAGGGATTTTCCTGTAAGTACGGGGTTTTCAGGGGAAGAGAAATCATTTTAAAGCACAATAGATTCTTTAATAAAGAAGTGTCCGAGATGGTCCTAAATGTGTTATATGAAAGTAGCCGGTCGCCGGAGAAAATTCCAAGAACCCAGCCAGGTATACAGTCTTCAAAGGGTATACAAAATATTTTTGCAAGGGGTGTGCAACTGAATAACTCGTTGAATTTTTCGAAGATCTCCGGTGAAGGTAAAGCTTTTAAACAAATATGGTTGGATCTCTCTGCTGGAATATTCAAAATATCTCTCGAAGGGAGGGATGTTTAAAAACGTTCTCGTCCTATGTTTACTAAGAGAATAATGCATGTTTTGAAAGTCCGTGTATTTATTGGTTTGAGTTCAGAGTTCGATTTCCCTCTGGTATTCAATACCACAAAACAATCAAAAGTCTATTACACGAATAATTTTCGATTTTGTTACGGAAATAATAATAATTCTACATGTAAGGAATGCTTACGTTAAGGACCTATACATCACATCTCGTAGGAAAATATTATAAAGCTCTTAATGGGAGGACTTGCTTTGCACAGTAAATCACCCATCCTGTTGCGACCTCTCGAACGTGAATAGACACGTTATCTCCCATAGAATTATGATATGTATACATTTGAATGATGGGGAAAAAACCATTTTTAGATATGGCTGGTGAAACGTCGATCTTTTTAAATGGGATAGCTTTCTTAACGATGATAATAATAATAATAATAATAATAATAATAATAATAATAATAATAATAATAATAATATAATAACAGCTTGATTGCCTCTGAGAAGGAAATAATACTTGGAGATAATTGCAATAGTTACGAATGTTTACTTAGACTTCTACAGAATCCATACACTATGTGATTAATTATAATTTCAGCGTAAAAAGAAAATATCGCTTCTCACCGTTTAATTTTCCTGACGAAAGAGTCATATTCAATATTTTATTAAAAGAAATAAGAGGTAGTATACTATGAATCTTAACCATTAATAATCTTCATGAAGAATTTAAATTACTTATTGCGGGAAAAAATGCTGTAGCAAGCTTATAATTGCCAGGCTTAGGATTTTCCCCTGCTTGTATGGGGAATTCTGCGCAGAGAAAGTAGGAACCCTTTCAAGCTGACCATAAACGATATGATAGACATCCATTGTATTCTTAAAAGGTTATTTCCCCAGCGGGTCGGGTTTTTTTTCGTCAAGGGTGTACAAACTTTCCTTTACACCGACTGACTTTATAAAAGATGTTGATTGAAAGATATCGTAATTTTTATGCTTGTGTGGGCGGGCGGGATACTTTATCGTCAACGTCTGTTTTTAAAGTCCGTACCTATGCGCGTGGAGTGTTTTATCGTTTGTCTTGATATATTTGTGCTTCTTTTCAGTTGTTTGGCAAAGAGTAACAAGGAATGTGTTTTGTTTAGGATAGTCTGCATATTTCATTATTTATGTAGTTCAGTTTTTATTTATTAATAACATATTTAACTTGAACTTTCGTCGCTCTCCGCTAGAGAGAGCGGAAAATAATTGCGCGGAAGGCAGTGACAGGCACGGAGAGTGAAGAGATCGTTTGGGTAAGGGATGACGTGGTCAAGCCATACATGCAGGTGCAAGAGATCATTACTGAGTCAGCCCCTACAGGACAAGGACCACGCTCCAGGGTTTTTCAGTGAAAGAATCACGAGTTAACGCCTCGTGTTAGGTATTTACGCTAACTCTGTCTTTTCAGTCATGCCTTCACCTAAGCGATGTAATGTTCGTATAAACCCAAAATATATTTTCCCTCAAAAGTAGAATTAAACAAATGTTATTAGTCGTAATAGTTATACACGCATAACAATCGCCTTAACACCCGAACACATACGACGGCAACCAAATGCGCAAGTCAATTCATATACACTTATTTACATTAATAAAAAATATTTAATTGTATTCATCAATCAGCGAGACCATTATTTATTTTTAATAACGTATGTAATATTTAACTATAATGTTAGCCGTATTTATTTATTTTTAATAACATATGTAATATTCATCGATCAGCGAGACCCTTACTTATTTTTAATAACTTATGCAATATTTAAGTATAATGTTAACCGTATTTATTTATTTTTAATAACATAGGTAATATTCAGCTATAATGTTAACAGCCATTATTTATTTTTAATAACATATGTAATATTTAACTAAAATGTTAGCCGTATTTATTTATTATTTTTAATAACATATGTAATATTCACCTATAATGTTAACCGCAATCATTTATTTTTTAATAACATATATAATATTCAGCTATAAGTTTACTGTATTTATTTTTAATAATATAGGTAATATTCAGCTATAATGTTAACAGCCATCATTTATTTTAATAACATATGTAATATTCAGCTATAAGGTAAGTGTATTTATTTTTGAGAGCCGCCCCCTATGTGTAAATAAACCCTGGAAAAATATCTTGAAACGTGAAGTTCCGTTTCGGACATTTCAAATGATTTATGCTAGCTTTCCTTGGAGTGAACATGGCCGCCGCCATGCATTCGTTAAAACTTTAAAATGTTCTACTAGCGCCCTCTTCGGCGTTCGGCGGAAGCGTCAGCTTTCCACCCTCACACCTAGATGTCACTCTCGCTGGAGGTGGCTAGCTGTACCGAGCGTCGGGGAGGAGAGGGGTGAATGCTAGCTTGCTCCTAGCGAGAGTGGGGCGGAAATAACCACGTCTAATTAGCGATGCCGTATAGAGGACACTTCAGTCTGCCCGAGAGGCTCGTCCAGGGAGGAAGTATAGCTCTCGCATTCATTTTAAGACGCGTCAACGTATACGTTATTTTTACCTTTTAAGTCATGCATTCATCCAAGAGATGTAATATTCTTATAAACCCAAAATATATTTTCCCTCAAAAGTAGAATTAAACAAATGTTATTAGTCGTAATAATTATACACTTGTAATAATCACCTTAACACCCACGCACACATATATACGATGGCGACCAGGTGCGCGCGAGTCAATTCATATACACTTAATTACATTATTAAATCAAAAATACCTAATCGTATTCATCGATCGAGGAGCAGCGTTTAATTATATGCGGCGGGGGATACTTCGATCGAGTGTTCGCCTCCAGCCCTTCAGAGACGCAATGCCATGACGTTAGCAGTGTAAGTCAGGCCGCAAGGGTGGGAGGGGGTGGCCCGCGTGCGGGAACAATGCCATATTACCCACACTCCTCTACAGCAAACATATGAGCGGTTGTGGTCAGCGTTCCTCCACTACTCTACAGGGAGCCATTCAGACCAGCACTCTCAAAGAGTGGAGGGTGTAGACAGCGTAAGGGTTAGACAGCAAAGGAGAGGGGAGGGGTGTGGCCAGCGGCACAGAACCTGGCGACATTAGGTGAGGCCAAAAAGGAGGGGTCATCTTCGGCGGCTTTAAGGGTAAGACCACAAAGGAAAGGGGTGTGGCCACCGGCACAGAGCCTGACGACATGCTAGGAGACCAAAAAGAAGGGGTCATCTTCGGCGGCTTTAAGGGTTAGCGCACAAAGAAAGGGGGAGGACCCGGCGGCTTTTAAGGGTCAGGCCACAAAGGAAGGGGGGCGGAGCTGGCGCTATTCCTTTGTTCTCAAATCCCCATAAATTTCCTACTATCAACTTTGGTTTCAAGTCCAATCACATGGCAATTAGGCTTTGTATTTACACATATGTATTAACTCGACTTGGTTTGTTTGGGTTTTACCTTTCATTATGTCGTTTCACATGATTCATTTCTCATGACACTTGCATTATCTGTTCAAAGTACAAATCCGCATACTTCAATTTATCGCAATTCGTTTAAAGTTAACCTATACGTTTTATTGGCAGCTTTCTTTGCTCTAAAACGTTACTCGTTCATCTAACCTACATAAAGATCAAATGGCGGAAATTATGAATTCAGAAGAAACTGAAATGGAAGTGAAATTACCGAAGAATAACAGTAAAAGTGCTTACCCAAAAAATCCAGATAGCAATATGATACAGATTTAATCGCTTCATTGCCTGGTGTAAGGCAAACATGGTGAAAATAATTTCACTGAAACTAACTGCCAGAGAATCAACAAAACATGACATCTTCTTATATCTGGCTTTTTTTAACGTAATTTCTCTTGTTTTAAGAACTGATATCACGTAGTTTCAGGAATCAATATAATATTCCACACATTCGAGCGCGTTCTAAAAAATAGCATATGCCACACGTGTTAAAAGTGGTTTTATTTTACGAGCAGGATTTTGCTACTCGCAAATAAAATCCTTGCATCATAATCTACTATTATACTAATGCCATATTTTTGACATTATGTTGCTATATGATGTACCTGTTTTACCTACCTACCCACCTACATACTACTCGGATCACTTTGGTGGCGCTATTATCATGTTTACATTCAAATCGCCTTTACTCGCTATAACAGGGATAGTTGCTGCGTTGGCCGCAAGTAAACAACGCTTAAGTGATGTTCTGATATACATTTATCCGCCAACCTTCTATGTATGTCCTAAGGCGGCACTATGATTTGTGTGCACATGCCTACATAAGACATATTCGCATCTAAAACTCATTCTATTGCCGTAGAAAGCAACGAGGTAAATATCTGCAGGAAGAGTAAAATAATTAGAAAGTAAAACGGGGTCTCGGTAGGTAATTTATTAATATTATGTTGTGAAGAATAATCAGTACAACACTGCAATCGGGCGGAGTGGCTCGGGCAGTACCGTCTGAAGCTCCAATTAGGGAGATCTCGAGCTCAATTCCCTTTAGACCGGCCATCCAACCTTGGATTGTTTTTCCAGGTAGATAGGCGATTACTGCGGACTTTGTCCTTCATATCTTCTCATTTCATTTCCTTTCATGTTTGATACTCTTTCCATGGCATCGCGAGAAACAAGTGAATAACGTTAGGACTTTACAACAATTATAAAGTATTGAACAACCTAACCAATTAACAGATATCTCGTACATGGACGATAACGCAAAAAATCTGGCACACAAATTGTGTATTTTAAAAGGATCTGCATGTTTTGTGTAGTGGTTTTTGTTTATTTCTTAACGTTTAACAATAAAACTATGCACAGAAAATTTCTCTCGAATGAAATGGATTTCAGAAGCTATTTCCAGAAAATTCAAAATAAACGTGTAATTTGTTATTCAAATATCCCAAATATGTGGTATTTTAATCAAAATATTAGAGCCATTTTTGGGAAACTAAGAGTAGTTTGAGGTAGGGGGATTTTCTTGAAAGTGTTTTGTCGCATATTTGGAAGATACTGAACTTAAATACTATGTTCGGTATTTATCTGACTTTTCGTTTTGAGCTATACTCTTCAGTTATATATATATATATATATATATATATATATACACACACACACACACACACACCTACCTACTCGCCTACCCACCCTTCCACCTACTCTCCTACCGACCCACCTGCCCTCCCACATATCTAGGATTGTTTGGTCTAAACGTTAACGTTACTGGAATCAGGTTAGGCTAGATGATAAGGGAATAGAATAAATGATAAGAGGCTCCATGTGGTGTGATTGTTTTGGTGAATGGTGAAGTTTGTGATTTTTGTAATGGCTGCGATGTTTTGTTTTAGTATCGTGTTGCTATAAGCCATAAGGAAAGACTCTAACTCTCGCATATAAATAGCAGACAAGAAGAATGTTGAAATTCTGATCTCAAGCCCAGACAAAAAGAGGAGAGGCACCTGGAGACAAACCTAATTAAAGCAACATAAAACCCATAATTAAAACCCTCAAATAGTAAACATATAAACAATTCCTCTAAAGAATGTCAAAGTCAGCTAGATTAATTCAAATGCTTATTCTACATATTATGCTGCTCATCTCATATGCTAGCATCTGAACATGCCGAATTTTACAAAAGGATACCATATGACTGTGAAAACACGACGAATAACTGCAAATATACACAGAATGCTCATCAAGACATTACAAATTACTATAAAAACTATAGAAATGGTTGTAAAACGTGACGAATTTCTGCGAAATCATATCAAATTGCTGAAAAACTCAGCAAAATGACTGTAAAAATATCTTAAATGTCATAAAAATGCTCAAAATCACTCTAAAGCACGTGAAAATTATGATGTTCACACATCAATACACCCACGGAATTTTTGTTTCTAAAAAGTTGTTTTTTTCATTCCGGACATGTACATATTTTGGAGTAAGTTTCTGTATTGAATTTTTGGGTCCCCTAATTACTGTTAAGTGCTTAAAAGTACCCACTGTTAAGAACTTAATTCATTTTATTTAAAATTAAAATCTAAGGAAATGGTTTAACAGTTCAAGAATTCGTGCCTGTTTCATCTGATCGGAATATTCCGTTTCCCATGGCAACTGTTTACCTACACAAATAGCAGAACTGAAGGATTGTATACATTGACAAATTGTAAAACAAAACCTTGCAAAACGATTTCTTTATAACTTTTATTCAGCATTTTTCATAAAACGGAATAAGCTACATTTTTTCCCTTTTAATTAGTATTGATAATGAAAGCCTATTTGCATCAAAAATAAATATATCAGATTCTTATTTTTAAAAATGTGTTATATACAATGTTTCACGTTAATCTTTTAACCGTTCTCGAGTTAAAAGCTAACAGCATATATTTGGCTTCAGGGGTAAAGCATTATAAACTTTAGCATCTGCTACTTGTAGAACATCAAAAATGCTTAGCAAGACTGCCATTAAGTCATAGGAAGGATGTCTGTATAAACGAACGTGGGAATCTGCGGCACATTAACAACCTAGCTTCATCTCATTAGGTCCATGCTATGCTATTAATTAATTGAGAAATACTAATTGAACATGCAAACTCGTGTGTTCTTCTGATGGACCAAATGAGTTAATAGGAAATAATGTGTAAGTCACACACCGTGCAAACGTTTGCCTTTAGCGGGTCCTACAACATGTGTGCCGTCTTTGGTGGAGAAATGTTGAATGAGACTCACAAGTGTAACATTAAATTTAGCCTAACACATAAAGTTTAGATTATGCTGAGTGCCGATACAGCATAGAGGGATGCTAGAGCTTTTATTTTGACACTCACTAGTTAAAACTAAACGCAGAACGACCATCTTTGTTTTCTCCTTTTAGTTTTCCGGAAACCGAGCGAGGTGGCGCCGCGGTAATTTGTGCGATTCGGATCCGGGAGGTCCCACGTTTCATCCCCCGCAATCGCCCACTCTGACCCATGGGTTATTGGTGGGGTCGGCAGGCGAATGCTGGGGTGTTTTCTTCTCTACCACCATTTCCCTTCCATTGTTTCCGTTTAATTCCATTTTCTTCTCATCTTTCAAGTGTGCTTATAGCTTTTGTGGCGGTGCCGGACATATGATTCGGATGCATGCTCAATGGAAAGAGTATTCCCCGTGGACACCAGAAGGCTGCTTGATTGGTTGGTCGTTTTTCACCCTCTCTCGGAGGCTCGAGCAGTGGGACGAGTCTGCGAGCTTGGAAATATTAGAGACTGCTGCGCGTCTCCGTGGCCTATCAGCCTCCAACCTATAGCCTTCTGTGGTTCCTTCATCTTAACCCTTGCTCATGGGGTGATAAAAGTAAAGGTACACGTCGCGAAGGGGCTTCCGGAACGGGGGCAGAGTACCGCAAGTAGGCTGTAACGGCCGTTTTTGCTTCCATTGAGAGGGAGGGATGAAGGGAGAGATCTGAAAAGCGACCAAATCCGGATCCCGACGAGCGCAAGCATAGACGGGTTCACTAACATTTCCAGATAGAGCGCAACCGACGCCCGGCCCCTGCCCACAAGCCACCAACCTCCAGATTCCTCGGGGCGGAGAGACTTAACTGAGAAGAAACCTTTACTGTGCGCAACCCGCAGAACACCGTCGCGTGGTCTTACTTCCCTAAAACAGACAAGGAAGATGATGGGTACAGGAAATGAGAGAGAAGAGTCGTAGTAGAAGATGAACCAGCCAAACATTCGCCTGTCGACCTGGGAAAACCACGAACAACCCATGGGCCAGAGTGAGCGGTCGCCGGGCATCGATGACAGGTTCTCCCGAATGTGGGCCACAGACTTAGCCACCTGAGCCATCCCTGGTCCTGAGCGATGCTAGGCGAAATAGATCTGTGAGGGTCGCAGCGCGCGAGATGTCCCCTTCCGTTGAATCATCTATACCTCTACCTCTAATTTTCCGGTAAATGTTCCAGAGAAGAAAGCCGCCAGCCCTACCTATTGCTTTAAGATCTTTTTAAAACAGACCTAAATATTTACTCTGTTTTAAGAAATTGCTACGACAACAATTGTGTTTGTGAAATAAACTTTTATGAATTTTAAAAGTGAATCCAAGGTTCGGATTAGATGTTCCAGGATTTTGGTTTTAGAAATCACAAATCATCATCAACATACCTAAACTCAACTTTCCTACTTGAAATATCCGCTACTCTCAGGGTGATCTTTCTGAGGAAAGCGTTCGTGAAGTTACCGAGCATCGTTTGTGTCCGGCATTCTGAAGGTCGTGGGTTCAATTCCCGTGGTCAACTTTCCTGACCCATGGGTTTTTTGGGGGTGTTCCCGCGTCGCCAGGTGAATGCTGGTAAGTTTCGTACATTCCCCCGAATTTCCTGATGACTTCCACTTCATCTCCATTCTCATTTCACTTCACCTTTCATCTGCTTGGTTTCTTTCGGGATGCAAGTATCGGCAGAAGGTCTCGGCGTGTGCATGGTAGGGAAAAAAGATGTTTTGAGGAAACCTTCGTCCCCAAGACTGCGAATGATCTCCATGTCCCGGCCCCTCAGGGAATGTGTAAGCCTACAGGGGGCGGGAAGCGGCTGCGGTAGGCATCCTGTCCTCTGCCTGTCGTGCCTCCTAGTCCGGCCGCCCTCTGTCTTCTCTCACCTCATCTCTCCCTCTCGGGGCGCTTAGACACAGTGATCTGTGCAGCTCGATGTACCAAGTCCCCTTCCACTTCTAGTCCTATTCGCGAAGCTCTTGATGTGGCTTATATAAATTGTCTGTTATTAAGTTGATGGCTATAATGGTAGGTGTTGAAGTGTATGCAAACGCATCGGGTCAAACTTAAAAGTGATTTCTACGATTTTAGTGTGTTTTCATCCAATATTCCCTCTTAAACAAGATCCTGTCATACTTCTCGAAGGAAGTTAACACTAACATGCCATGTGCCAAACCTTGGCCAAATTCTACCAAACATCGAGATGGTAGTACTAAATTACAACCAGGTATAATCTTCACCAACCCTTCCTCACGCCGCAAGACGAATACACGTCACACGTCTTGTTCTCAGCGTTGTCAGATTTCGCTGAGAAATTAACTTTTACCTAAGATTTAAATGTCAAATTTTGTCTAAATCAGTGGAATTACGATAAGAAGTCACGAGAAGTTGCTCACGGACAATTTACGGTACCCTTTTGGTGTAGTAATCAGACCTTTATTGTAAATCCGATTATACGCAGTGTGTAGGCGTGCGCGCGCGCCGTAGGGCTTCTTCATTATAGAGCTAAATATGACAAGAGGTTGCGTAATCATTTGGAAACTGCCTGTGAATTTATTGGAACGTCGCATAATATTCAGAATGACTTGATCGATGGAATTTCAACAGTAGGGAGAAACAAAATCAAAGATGAAGTAAAGGAAGCCGCTTTTGTGTCTATAATTGTTGCTGAAACTGCTGATGTAAGTAATAAGTCACAGCCCCCAGGTATTTTCTGTAGGTCACATCTGATACTATTCAGGAGCGTTTTATAAAGTTTTTTTGAAGTTGATGATGATGATATATATATATGGACGCTGTTTAACTCCTGTGGTCCTTAGCGTCCGGAAATTCTGCTAACACGGAAAGTATTTGGGCGCGAACAAACACATTTACACCACAATCCCGTGAGGGATCATTTAAAGGTCCCTTATTGTACTGGTGATATTCCTTTATCTGCAAACTTCTGCAGTCGCCCATTAGAGGCCTCTGAGTTTGCCATGCCGAAGTCGACATTTGCCTGCCGCTACGCCAGTCGAGAGCAGTAGAGACGGTTCAGTGTGTATGTTGTACCAGTTCGGCTCCCCGAACTCCGAAAGGTAACCATGCATTGATCTACCAGAACGTTAGATGTCGAGAGAGGCGACATCTTTATCTGTAGCCTGATCACGTGGTAGCAATAGCCACCCATCTACGGTGGATACGGCAGCCGAGTGACGTAACAGGCTGCCCTAGCAGCACAAACGTCAAGCTGTGTTCAGGTCGACTGGCGACTGGTGAGAGCAATAAGAAAGGAAAAGTGTGTCGAGCTGACAGGTCGCAACTAGAGAGACGAACGTATAGGGTATGAATGAGTCAGTACTTCAAAATTCCTTTTCGGCTCTAAATTCGCTATCCAAATTTTTTTCGGTGAGTATTCATCTAAATTCCCTTTTCGTGATAATTGTTCAAAAATTCTAACCAGAGTGATGCACTTTTAGAGAGATCCGTTCAGGAGTTTCAAAACACACGAGTGATTTCCTTTCCTATGATGTATTGTTTAACTTTTGCAATTCCTTAAAGTAATGGAAGAAAGAGAACGTTAAAGGTTACGGAGCTTTCAATTTAATGTAATGATATTATTTTGGAAAACTTAAGGTTTGTCTCGTGTTACAATTTTAAAGCTTACCTTTGTTAAAATTTTCAAAATTGAAATTAATGTTAAAATGATTGAAATTATCTATCTTGTATACTTGTTTGTTAAATGGAGTGAGCAGCACACACATCTTTGGGCACGTTTGTTACGTGAAAGCCCAAGCACTTTTAAACTTTATAGTGAACATCTTCAGAACAATGAATTAACGCATGGTTTATTTAACTGTTTATCCAGAGACAATTTAGGAAGCAAACAAGAACTATACCACGTTGAAAGAAAATATGTACCTTGACAATTGAAGGTAAATTATTGAATTTTGAAAAAGGTGTTGTATTCGAATTTCCTAGCTTTCCTTTACATGTGCTCATCGTTCCTACGCAGGTTCCATCCACGGACTTTAACATTTTCATGTTGCATGGGAAATAGTTAAGTACCAATACAGCCAGTGCAATGTGTAGTTGCATTTTGTGAAGTTATTTGCGTAGTGAAGCGTCAAATGGGTCCGCGATTGGTAATCGATCCTGCTAATGTTTGCAGTTGGTTGAGATGAAGAGCTCTTCTTCGTGAAGATGGCATTGGTGTATAAGATGAATCATTCGCATGTTTCCTGGTATCTATTATAGTGCAAAAATATCACCATTAGAAACGGATACTTTTGTAACACTAGCACATAATTATGTTGCTAGTGATGATGATGATGATGACGACTACAAGTGGTAGTGATACGGCAAGTTCGAGAAGAGTAGTATGCCGAAAGATTTCCCATTTAATTTTCTATCCAACTTATTTTCAATGGTATTGCCTCAGACAAAAATGCTGTTTGAAATTCTGCAAACAAAAATGAATGATATAAAATATTATTCAAATAACGCAATAGAGTACAACAATTCTTTTAATGAAATAGATAATTTTCATACCTTCCGGAAAAACTGTGAAAACATATTTCAATATGAATCATATGAAGATGATATTCCATCTAAGCGAGGGAGAATTTCGTGTATAAATAATGACAAGAAAGCTTTATTAGCAGGCTTTATTTTAAAATACTGGATAAATCATGATGCATTTGACTGATAGGTTTTCACACACACAAGAACTTGGAATTTCTGTCCATTTTAGATCATAAGATCTTGAAACGTATTCTTAAGAATTTCCTAGAAGATCTTATAACCCTCTCAACTCATATGGCCGTTATTTTAATGCCACTGTACTGTAAGCTGAGCCGTCTGCCATTTACTCATCAGAGAAGTTAAAAAAGAATGTTCTAGAAGTATATAGATATTCTACCGAAACAACGCTAAATAATGCATTAGCTTAAATGACAAAATTGTGTTCGTTATTATTAACTCTTCCGGCCACAAGTACGTATGTAAGAGATTATTTTCTTCAATGAAGCGGGTTAAAACTTAGTTGCGCATACCCAGACACAATAAAGATTCAGTGAACTCTCTGTTCTTGCCAATGAGAAGCAGATGCTAAGAAGAGGCACATACTTTTCATAATACAGTACTAGGTTATTATAGAGAGAGCGAGGCCACTTTTTGGGCATATATGGGAAAGGATAGGGAAACGAGGCTAGACGGGGTGGTTCAAGGAGGAAAATGGGTTTATATGGGAGAGATAGGGAATACGACGACCGATACTATGCTAGACAGGGTTGAAGGAGGGAAATACGTTTATATGGAAGAGATAGTAGAAAGGTGTTAGGCTAGACAGAGGCTGAGGAGTAGAGTATGGTTTATATGAAAGGTATAGGAAAAACGAGGAGAGGTATTAGACTAGACAGAGTTGAAGGGTAGAGTATGCCCTTTATATGAGGGAGGTAGGGAACAGGAGTAGGGGTGTTAGGCTAGACAGAGGTTGAGGAGTAGAGTATGGTTTATATGAGAGATATAGGGAAACTAGGAGAGGTATTAGACTAGACAGAGTTGAAGGGTAGAGTATGTATTTTATATGAGAGAGGTAGGGAAAAGGAGGAGAGGTGTTAGGCTAGACAGAGTTGAAGGGTAGAGCTTGTCTTTTATATGAGACAGGTAGGGAACAGGGGTAGGGGTGTTAGGCTAGACAGAGGTTGAGGAGTAGAGTATGGTTTATATGAGATATAGGAAAACCAGGACAGGTATTAGGCTAAGGAGGTTGAGTATGCGTTTATAAGGAGAGACGAGAAAACGGAGAGATCCTATGCTAGGATAGACAGGTGTTAAAGGTAGAATGTGTTTTCTATAGGTTAGATAGTAACCCAAGAAGAGATACTCAGCTAGACAGGAGCAGGAGGGGAATGCGCTTTATGAGAGTTAAGGGATACGGGGAGAGATGCTAGACTAGACAGAGGTTTAGAGTAGAGTATGCGTTTATAGTATGAGGGATATAGGAACAGGAGGAGAGGTATTAGGGTAGACAGAGTTGAAGGGTAGAGTATGTTTTATATGAGAGGGGTAGGGAATACGAGGAGAAGTGCTAGGCTAGCCAGAGGTCGAGGAGTATAGTATGTGTTTATAGGGAAAAGATAGGGAAAACGAAGAGAGCTGTTAGGCTAGACAGGGCTTGAAGGGTAGAATAAACCTTTTATATGGGAGATATAGCAAACCGAGGAGCGGTATTAGGCTAGGAGAGTTTGAGTATGTGTTTATAAGGAGAGACGAGAAAACGGGGACAGATCCTATGCTAGGATAGACAGGTGTTAAAGGTAGAATGTGTTTATATAGGTTAGATAGGAAACCAAGGAGAGATACTCAGCTAGACTGAGGACAAGAGGAAAATGCGCTTATGAGAGGTAGGGGATACGGGGAGAGATGCTAGACTAGACAGAGGTTGAAAGTAGAGTAATCGTTTATATGTATGAGAGGTACAGGAACAGGAGGAGAGATATTAGGCTAAGGAGGTTGAGTAGGCGTTTATAAGGAGAGATGAGTAAACGAAGAGATCCTATACTAGGATAGGCAGGTGTTAAAGGTAGAATGTGTTTTATATTGGTTAAATAGGAACCCAAGGAGAGATAGACAGGGGGCAGGAGGGGAATGCCCTTATGAGAGGTAGGGGATACGGGGAGAGATGCTAGACTAGACAGAGGTTGAGAGTAGAGTATGCGTTTATATGTATGAGAGGTATAGGAACAGGAGGAGAGGTGTTAGGCTAGACAGATACTGAAGGAGTAGCAATATGGGTTTATATACAGGAGAGATAGGGATTAGGAGGGGAGGTGCTAGACTTTGAAAGCGACTTTAGTCGAGAACTTCCCCTAAAACTGTTTGTGTCAATGCGATGACATAAACTCTAGACAGCTGTAGCACGTAACCCACTCACGTAAAAAGGTGACCAACAAAGGGAAAAAGGTGACCCACTAACGTAAAAAGGTGAGTAATTGAGGTAGCATCACAAGGTAGGACAGATTCCATGAAGCGGATATAGCATAGTTCCGTATGATTTCACAGGTAATTTAGATAGTATCGTAGGTATTTAGGATAATTCAAGTATCATAGGTGTTTAGAGTCACTCATCTAGATTCTAGGTTCAGGACTATCATCGTTGTATATGATTTCACAGGCAATTCAGCTAGTATCGTGGACATTTAAGCTAATTCAGCTAGTATCACAGGAGGCTAGATTCCAGAGGCTAACTGAATCATAGCTGTGCATGATTTTACAGGTAATTCAGCCAGTATCGTAGGTATTTAGGCTAATTCAGCTAGTATCACAGGAGGATAGATTCCAGGGTCGGTTATAACATAGTTACGTATTTCACAGGTAGTTCAGGTAATATCGTAAGTATTTGGGGTAATCGACATAGTTTCACAGATATTAGTGATAATTTTGATCGGCGATTTGTATCACAGCTATTTAAGGTAATTTAAGTTGTATCAATGGTATTTGAGTCTTTTCAACAGGAAATTCAGATAGTATCACAGGTGTTCGTGCTAATTTAGAGCAGGAATTCGTATCAGAGCTAGTTAAGGTAATTTTACATGATTAGGGTAGTATCGCAGGTATTTAAGTCATAGCAGCAGCAGCCTCATTACATAACAGCTGTAGCAGAAACAGCAGCAAATCCAACAACTGTAGATTCAGCATCCTCAGCAACAGGAAGCATCACAACAGCAAATACGACTTATGTAGTAGCAGACAGTTTACGGCCAATAATATGCTTGGAATGTGCAATTAATATGCTAATTAGCCCCCACCCCCACTAATTAGCACCCACCCCCACTCTCAATTTATAACTATTGATTAATCGCTTATATCTGCTGAATGAAAAGAGATAGAACAATTGAATAAAAACTAATCAATTTTCTGGAATGCGCCGCGTCATTTGGGTATTGTTCCAAGTTGACCGGGATGCTTGGGTTTGAATCCTAGGAGTGATTACAAATTCATCTTCTAATAACTCAGAGACTAATTAAGATACAGACGCCAAATAAACTTTATTACATTTACATCATTAGGTAGTTTCTTGTGGATCTATATTGGGGTATCTGGTGTCGTGGGTTCGATCCTTTATTTTTAAATATTTATTATCTCGGAAACTGAGAGAGGTAGAGGGATGGACCAAAGCGTGTTTGATAGCTGTTATAATGCGTAATTAAAACCACATATAACTGTCAATCAGTTAGCCTTAGTTCGAATCCCGAACTTTCAATCACTTCCTTAATTTTTCTCTATACTCTAGAATATATCACTTAGATTGATGCTGTAACTGCATACAGCTCTTTTAAACATATCAAACTAATATTGTAAATAATTTTGTTTCTGGTGTTCTGGGTTCGAATACCGATAAAATGTAATTTACTTATAAATTTAATAACTCATAAACTACTTAAGATAAAGACGTCAAATAAACTTTATTACATTTACGTTATTAGGTTGGTTCTTTCAAATGCATATTTGGGTACCTGGTGTGCTGGTTCGATCCTTAATTTTTAAGTCTCCATTATCTCGGGAACTAAGCAAGGTAGAGGAGTGGACCAAAGCATGGTTGATAGGCTCTGTAGTGGGTGATTAATGCTGTATATAATTGCTAATCAGTTGTGCTTGGTTCGAATCCCCATCTTTTAATGATTTCCTTAATTTTCCTCTATACTCTAGAATATATCACTTAGATTGATAGCGTAACTGTATATAGCTTTGTTTAACATGTAAAGCTAATATTATAAATTATTTTGTTCTGGTGTTCTGGGTTCGAATACCGATTCAATGAAATTTACTTGCAAATTTAATAACTCGTAATTTAATTTAGATAGACATGTCAAGGTAAACGTAAACAGATTACCTTGTTCCTAAATATCGTTATCATTATAAAAATTACTTTAAAGTACTCAGATCGAATCCAGAAGGGATGATTTCATATATCTTCAAGCCTATGAATCATATCAGGTTCGAGTAAAGATTAAATGGTATATGCTGATGTGGGGGAGCTAAGTTACTAAAAATACATTTATTAAAAGCATTACCGGGTTCAACTTAGAAGCTTAGAATCTGTGTAACTCTGAAAAAATTGCTTTTCTCGTGATTGTAGTGAAATGTAATGGTCTTTCTGTGGGAAGATGGAAAGGAAGAATTGAAAACGGAATGAAAACATGAAATAATGTAGTATATACATACATTTAAGTAAATAAGGGTGAAAATCTTCTTCGCTACCTTTTAAGCTTTACTTTTAAGTATTTTGATAATAGAGATTGTGGTAGCTTTGGTGTAATGGGTGGTGGTAGGCTTTGAATGGAACATCTGACTGAATGAGCGTGTGGGAATACTTCTCTTGTTGGTGTGACAGCATATACAGGTAGTTACGAGACGAGTTTAAACGTGTTTGATACTGCCAGACATCCTGTCTCTGGGTGTGACATCATAGACATCTAGCATCCTATAGAACTTCACGATCTACACAACGATCTATCTTTCCTGCCTGAGTGTATGAAACCATTGAAATCATCTACAAAGAAACCGATACCTCGTCTTGGACTTCGAAAGAAGTATGTAGTACATTACATGGCTTTGAAGCAAGCTCTTAATCATGGGTTACGACTAAAAAAATCCATCGTGTGCTGCAATTCCAACAGTCACAGTGGTTAAAACCTTATGTGGAATTTAACAACAGGCTACTACAATAAGCTGCAAATGATTTCGAGAAGGACGTCTACAGGCTCTTTAACAACGTCATGTTTGGAAAAACTATGGAGAATCTGCCTGATCGTATGGATATACGACTGGTGATAAATGAGAAGACTCTAGAGAAGCTGATCGCCAAGCCTACGTTTATCGATAGGACAATATATGTTGGTATTCTAGCTGTTGTATATATGGCCTCTCGACAAACCTATATACATTGGTATGACAAGACAATGTATCCCCATCATTATGATGTGCTGTTACCATATTACGGAGCTGGAAACCTGAAGCTTATGTACATGGATACTTATTCATTCATTCATCGTGTAACAACTGGAGATGTGTACCATGACAATTTACGTTTATTTGAGCATCTGGATACTGCTGATTATCCTACAACTATATATGCTATTCCTAAACAAAGTGCTTGGGAAATCTAAAGATGAGGCTAATAGTAAAATTTTCCCGCGCTTTGTCGGACTACGAGCTAAGATGTTTGCCTTAGATATCCATGGCTCAATGGTAAAAAAGATTAAGGGTATAAAACGTAGTGCTATTAAGCAGTACATTACGTTTGACATCTATACAGACTGTCTTAAAACCTGTGAAATCACCAGAACGCCTATGAATCTAATCTTATCACGAAAGCACGCTGTTACGACTGTGCAAGTGAATAAAATTATATTGAATCCCTTTGATGATCTCCGCGAGTCTACAATGTTAAAAAATTAAAGTTTACTCATGTGCTGTGTATGCACATAGCAGACAAATGGTGAAGACAGGAGAAGATGGAAGGGGAGGCGGTAAGCATTGTCATTAGGAGCAAATACTAGTGTTAGTCTCAGGCCTATATAAAGGGAAGAGACGTCTACCCTTACAATCCTTGTTTAATGAAGTAATGATTTAACTGATAAAGCTGCTACATTTGAAAAAAATGGATTAGCTGCTGCTGCTACAGATGTAATGTAACCGGTTGTTGTCGCTGCTATTATTGTATCAGATGTTGCTACAGCTGTAGGATCTGTTACATCTATTGTTGTATAGCTGCTGTATCTGCTACGATAGCAATTTATTTGCTTTTGCTACAGCTATTGTGCTGACTGTGTCTAATGCTTCTACAGCTGCAGGATCTATTGCTGCTATCGTTGTAGCTGCTGTTGCTATAGATGCTGTATCTGCTACTACATCTGTCGTATTTACCGTTGATGTTGTGATGACTGCTGTTGCTGTGGTAGGTGAATCTACAGCTGGAATATCATTGCTGTGATGCTTGTTATTGCTAACACTGCTAAATCTTTAGTTGCTGCTGCAGTTGTTATGTAATGCGACTTCTGCTGCTATTGTTATAGCAGATGCTGCTACAGCTGTAGGATCTGTTACAGCTATTGTTGTACAGGCTCTGTATCTGCTAGGAAAGCTGCTGTATTTACTTCTGCTACAGCTATTGTGCTGACTGTGTCTAATGCTGCTACAGCTGCAGGATCTATTGCTGTTATAGTTTTAGCTGATGTTACAGCATTGTGCCCACTACTACAGCTCTCGTATTTGATGACTGCTGTTGCTGAATCTACAGCTGGAATATCATTGCTGTGATGCTTGCTATTGCTAAGAGTGCTAAATCTATAGCTGTTGGATTAGCTGCTGCTCCTACAGCTGTTACGTAACTGAATGTTCTCGCTGCTATTATTGTAGCAGAAGTTGCTACATCTGTAAGATCTGTTACATCTATTGTCGTACAGCTGCTGTATCTGCTACGATAGCTGTTGTATTTGCTTCTGTTACGACTATTGTGCAGGCTGCGGCTGATGTTTCTGTAGCTGTAGGATCTATTGCTGCTATGATTGTAGCTGCTGTTGCTATAGATGCTGTATCTGTTACTACATCTGCCGTATTTGCTGTTGCTGAACAAATCGGTTGTTGTCTCTGCTATTATTGTAACAGATGTTGCTACAGCTGTAAGATCTGTTACATCTATTGTTGTACAGCTGCTGTATCTGCTACGGTAGCTGTTGTATTTGCTTCTGTTACGACTATTGTGCAGGCTGCGGCTGATGTTTCTGTAGCTGTAGGATCTATTGCTGCTATGATTGTAGCTGCTGTTGCTATAGATGCTGTATCTGTTACTACATCTGCCGTATTTGCTGTTGCTGAACAAATCGCTTGTTGTCTCTGCTATTATTGTAACAGATGTTGCTACAGCTGTAAGATCTGTTACATCTATTGTTGTACAGCTGCTGTATCTGCTACGGTAGCTGTTGTATTTGCTTCTGTTACGGCTATTGTGTAGGCTGTAGGCTGTTTCTGTAACTGTGGGATCTATTGCTGCTATCGTTGTAGCTGCTGTTGCTATAGATGCTGTATCTGCTACTACATCTGTCGTATTTGCTGTTGCTCTTATTGTGATGCTTGCTGAATCTACAGCTGTCATGTAATGCGACTGCTGCTGCTATTGTTGTAGCAGACGCTGCTGCTGTAGGATCTGCTAGTCATCGTTGTACAGTCTCTGTATCTGCTACGATAGCTGCTGTATTTGCTTCTGCTACAGCTATTGTGCTGACTGTGTCTAATGCTGCTACAGCTATCTGATCTGATGCTGTTATTTTTGAAGCTGATGTTGCAGCCTTGTATCTACTACTACAGCTCTCGTATTTGATGTTACAGCTGCTGAGATGACTGCTGCTGCTACAGCTGTTATGTAACCGGTTGTTGTCACTGCTATTATTGTAGCAGATGTTGCTACAGCTGTAGGATCTGTTACATCTATTGCTGTATAGCTGCTGTATCTGCTACGGTAGCTGTTGTATTTGCTTCTGCTACGGCTATTGTACAGGCTGCGGCTGATGTTTCTGTAGCTGTAGGATCTATTGCTACTATCATTGTAGCTGCTGTTGCTATAGATGCTGTATCTGCTACTACATCTGTCGTATTTGCTGTTGTGATGCTTCCTGTTGCTGAGGATGCTGAATCTACAGTTGTTGGATTTGCTGCTGTTTCTGCTACAGCTGTTATGTAATGAGGCTGCTGCTATGACTTAAATACCTGTGATACTACCCTAATCATGTAAAATTACCTTAACTAGCTCTGATACGAATTCCTGCTCTAAATTAGCACGAACACCTGTGATACTATCTGAATTTCCTGTTGAAAAGACTCAAATACCATTGAAACAACTTAAATTACCTTAAATAGCTGTGATACAAATCGCCGATCAATATTATCACTAATATCTGTGAAACTATGTCGATTACCCCAAATACTTACGATATTACCTGAACTATCTGTGAAATACGAAACTATGTTATAACCGACCCTGGAATCTATCCTCCTGTGATACTAGCTGAAATAGCCAAAATACCTACGATTCTGGCTGAATTACCTGTGAAATCATGCACAGCTATGATGCAGTTAGCCTCTGGAATCTAGCCTCCTGTGATACTAGCTGAATTAGCTTAAATGTCCACGATACTAGCTGAATTGACTGTGAAATCAAATACAACGATGATAGTCCTGCCCCTAGAATCTAGCCTCCTGTGATACTAGATGAGTGACTCTAAACACCTATGATACTTGAATTATCCTAAATACCTACGATACTATCTAAATTACCTGTGAAATCATACGGAACTATGCTATATCCGCTTCCCGGAATCTGTCCTACCTTGTGATGCTACCTGAATTACTCACCTTTTTACGTTAGTGGGTCACATTTTTCCCTTTGTTGGTCACATTTTTACGTGAGTGTGTTACGTGCTACAGCTGTCTAGAATTTATGTCCTCGCATTGACACAAACAGCTTTAGGGGAATTTCTCGACCAAAGTCGCTTTCAAAGTGTAGCACCTCCCCTCCTAATCCCTATCTCTCCTGTATATAAACCCATATTGCTACTCCTTCAGTATCTGTCTAGCCTAACACCTCTCCTCCTGTTCCTATACCTCTCATACATATAAACGCATACTCTACTCTCAACCTCTGTCTAGTCTAGCATCTCTCCCCGTATCCCCTACCTCTTATAAGCGCATTCCCCTCCTGCCGTCTGTCTATCTCTCCTTGGGTTCCTATCTAACCAATATAAAACACATTCTACCTTTAACACCTGCCTAACCTAGCATAGGATCTCTTCGTTTACTCATCTGTCCTTATAAACGCTTACTCAAGCCCCTTAGCCTAATATCTCTCCTCCTGTTCCTGTACCTCTCATACATATAAACGCATACTCTACTTTCAACCACCGTCTAGTCTAGCATCTCTCCCCGTATCCCCTACCTCTCATAAGCGCATTCTCCTCCTGTCCTCAGTCTAGCTGTGTATCTCTCCTTGGTTTCCTATCTAACCTATATAAACACATTCTACCTTTAACACCTGTCTATCCTAGCATAGGATCTGTCTCCGTTTTCTCGTCTCTCCTTATAAACACATACTCAAACTCTCCTAGCCTAATACCGCTCCTCGGTTTGCTATATCTCCCATATAAAAGGTTTATTCTACCCTTCAAGCCCTGTCTAGCCTAACAGCTCTCTTCGTTTTCCCTATCTTTTCCCTATAAACACATACTATACTCTTCGACCTCTGGCTAGCCTAGCACTTCTCCTCGTATTCCCTACCTCTCCCATATAAAACATACTCTACCCTTCAACTCTGTCTAGCCTAATACCTCTCCTCCTGTTCCTATATCCCTCATACATATAAACGCATACTCTACTCTAAACCTCTGTCTAGTCTAGCATCTCTCCCCGTATCCCTTAACTCTCATAAAGCGCATTCCCCTCCTGCTCCTGTCTAGCTGAGTATCTCTTCTTGGGTTCCTATCTAACCTATAGAAAACACATTCTACCTTTAACACCTGTCTATCCTAGCATAGGATCTCTCCGTTTTCTCGTCTCTCCTTATAAACGCATACTCAACCTCCTTAGCCTAATACCTGTCCTGGTTTTCCTATATCTCATATAAACCATACTCTACTCCTCAACCTCTGTCTAGCCTAACACCCCTACCCCTGTTCCCTACCTGTCTCATATAAAAGACAAGCTCTACCCTTCAACTCTGTCTAGCCTAACACCTCTCCTCCTTTTCCCTACCTCTCTCATATAAAATACATACTCTACCCTTCAACTCTGTCTAGTCTAATACCTCTCCTAGTTTCCCTATATCTCTCATATAAACCATACTCTACTCCTCAACCTCTGTCTAGCCTAACACCCCTACTCCTGTTCCCTACCTCCCTCATATAAAGGGCATACTCTACCCTTCAACTCTGTCTAGTCTAATACCTCTCCTCGTTTTTCCTATACCTTTCATATAAACCATACTCTACTCCTCAGCCTCTGTCTAGCCTAACACCTTTCTACTATCTCTTCCATATAAACGTATTTCCCTCCTTCAACCCTGTCTAGCATAGTATCGGTCGTCGTATTCCCTATCTCTCCCATATAAACCCATTTTTCTCCTTGAACCACCCCATCTAGCCTCGTTTTCCCTATCCTTTCCCATATATGCCCAAAAAGTGTCCTCGCTCTCTCTATAATAACCTACTTACCGTAATTGATACTTTTGCTGCAAAAATAATCGCCATTTGGAGCTGACATATGCTCTAGAGCAAGGGTGGCGGAAACGGCTTCCTTCCGCGAGTCACCAAATATGTAACACGCACTGAATCACTCAGCAGCATGTGAAAGTCAAACGGACGGTTGCAGAGAGTGCACGTGCGCCTGAGAGTCAAAATGATTCGCGTGTCACTTTTTCGCCACCTCTGCTCTAGAGAATGAAAAATCTGATGTGTTACACTCACATGACTTTCTCTACTCTTGTACAAATTATTTATACAAACGCTTATTCTCCATCTACTTCATGTTAATCGAGATAAACATTTGCAGAGTCTATCTTATTGCTAATTTTCTTGTAGATGTAAGGGGAATATATATTTACAAGAGCAATTTGGAAATACAGTAGCCTTTAAGCACATACTTATCTCTTAATAGCTGGTTGCTAGGTGCAGCACCATTCCCTTTCCCACAGATTAATACTCTTTGCATATCCAAGACAAAAAAAATGAATAACGAATTCCCATTTGAGAAAATAAGTATTGAAAAAATTAAGGGAATAACAAGTAATATCTCGAAAATGGTTCACTCAACAAAAAAAATGTATATGACATGAGTTGTGTATTTTAACGCGATCTACATTTTTGTGTAGTAAAATTTTGTCTATCTCTTATGGTTTACCAGTTATGCAAAGCCGTTCACAATGAAGAATACTTTTGGAGACATTCCCAGGAAATTCAAGATATACATTTTATTTGTCATAAAAATATCTTAAATATATGATATTTTAATCAAAATCTTTAGAGCCATTTTTGAGAAAATTAAAATTTTCGAAAAATCTTCCATGTAAAGGGTAATCTGGGGTGGGGGATTTTCTTGAAAACCTTCGTGTCGCATCCTGAACCTAAATACCAAGTTTGGTGTTTATCCGACTGTTCGTTTCTGAGTTATGCTGTTCACAGACAGACACACACAGACACACAGACACACACAGAGACATGTTTCCAAAAGTGCTTTTTTGGATTCAGGGGTCTCAAAGCATGTATTTCCGGTGAAATCTCGGTATCGAATTTTTGGGTGGAATACAATACTTCCCCTAATTACTGTACGTAGTAGAAAAACTAAAAAGGGAAACAGCGCTCATTGTATCGAGAAGGCGGATTGTTACTATAAGTATTATGTCAGGAGTCTGTTTATTGTGTTAGGTTTATATTTTGCATGTGTATTTTACTAATAAACTTGTACGATATCACAGATAGCATACTTATCATGCTGTCAATTGCGAAAAGGTTAGTTTCGGTATAAGCCGGATTATGTTACTGCTAGCACTTATCTAAATTCATGCCCGCCACTGTCTGTGAATAAAATGCAGTTCACAGTTGCTCCAAAACATGGCTAACACATTTTCATTTGTCGAGCTAACCTATGTGCATTTGATTTATGGGAAAGCTAGAGAAGATGCGTCTGTACAGGATAAATCATTCTTACAGCTCGATATTCCGACATGCCCATCGGAGTTTGCAGGAAACTGGATCTTTAATAGTGTACAGACCCGTTGTCGGTGCAAGCCGAAGGCGACATACAACCTTTGAAGAAGAGAAGCTTACAGGGAGAACCTTCCACCAGCTCTCGCATTATTTCAAGTTCCATGACAAGTTCAGCGTTCAGCGGATTGTACAAGAACAAAGATTCTACCCCTATCATGTTCTTAAAGTTTACGCAATGAAGCCAGCGGACTTCGATCCCAGAGTAGAATTTTGCAAGTGGAGCTTGGAACGGCAGAATAAACAGCCTGTCTTCTTCTACTGAATTCGACGAGGTCATGTTCACAAGAGATGATCTAATTCTGAACCAGTCACGTACAGACAAATGCCATTATGAGGCTCGTTATCAGGTCAGGTTGAGCATCGTGTCCAATCCACTTCCTACACGGTTAAAAGGGAAGCTCCTGTTTTTATAGAAGACGTCACTCTGAACAATCAACGTCGTCAGTTAAGGCTGCAGAACGACGGACTTCTATACTCGGGTTTTGGCTGCCTCTGATGAGGTTTGTGACACCCCGGAACCTTTGGTACGAGGGTCATTTCATCGCAGCTGCACTCTTTTTTTTTCGTTTACTCTGGAAAAAATCATATATATTTCCTTTTATTTCTACCATCATTGGCTAGAGTGGAGGAAACGTTTTATAAATGTTGAAATATACCTGTACGTGTACTGGTATGTGCATCACAGGTCCAAGTGTTGTAGTTACGTACTGTTTAATTGTGTAACGATAACTAGCAACCTTTGCAAGTTGTGAGTTACATCGTTACGGAATTACCTACAACATAGCCAACAACAATAATTGGTACTCGTTACGTTGACTGTTACCGAGCAATGACTGGACAGAGCCGACATCGCCAATGTAATCCAAAATGATATGTATAGGTACGGTGGTTTTCTAGGCGACAATAACCAGTAATATGCATTAGTTAGGCTTTCGGAACTGTTTTTGAAAACAATTAATTAATCCTCAGAGACACATTTTGACCTTAGGTGCAATGTTGACGAATAGAGGTTAACGCCTTAGATGTTTGTATACCTTAAAACTTTCAAAAACTGCAACTAAGATTTACTCAAAGCCTCTCCTTAGTCTGTATTTTTCCCTGCTAAAGTGATTTTGAAGGTTGAAAGAATGCTATCCACACGGACTTAAATTTCGTTATATCTCCATGCTTACTTATAGTGGAGATTTTTTCACCGCATCTAGACATTTAGTCTGTCAAAAGACTTTTATCACTCGGAGAGAATAGTTATTTATGCAACTTGTGGATGAATTTGTGTTTTAGTAATGTTTAACGCATGTTCTTACTACATATATGGTGACACGCACTGATGATACATATAATGAAATGATACTTGGAAAGGAATTTTGTGGGGAAAAAAGTTCATCGCCTAAGTACCTCCCCGGCATCTGCCTTTTTATACAAGGACTGAGGAAAACCTGGAAAAACTCTCAGAAAGTATGGTTCTGGTGGGACACGAACCTCCTGTTTATTAGTCCGTGCCTTAACAACCTCGGTTACCCATGTCGGTAGCTTGTGGCTGAAGTTAAAAATGAAATTGTGTTTTATTTCTGGACTCTCTTTAACTACTATGGCCCTTAGCGTTCCATTCTATATTGGCCTTGAAAGACTAGACATTTTGCTCAGAGGCCTGTATCAGGCTTCGAGTTCTTTTAGGTGCCTAAAATTCAAGACACGGGACCACCGGCTTTATTTCTCTTCAGAATGAAGCCATGTTAAGGATTTTTACGTCCGAAAAAATCCACCGCCCTCCGCCGATTTTCAACCTGCGACCTTGGGAATTAGAGCTTAGCATGGTACCCATAGACTACGGAGGGTGATTGAAGTGGGATTCTTTTACGAGTGCAAAGATTTTCATTATGAGCGTATCGAGTGATGAAAATTCCACGAACATAAAAAACATCCTACGTGCCACAAGTTGTGTACTATTAGGTCAAATTTTTGATGAGGGCTCTACTGTTTTATCGACAATGAGTGACGTCGTCAAGGTTTGCGATCCGAGGGGAGTGAGGTCAGGACGATAGTAGGAATGTAAGGCTGCACAATTAAAACAGTATTTACATATGCACGTCCCGATCTCACTAGTAAATATCCAAAACGGAATTATGGATGTTTTCTGACTGCACTTCCGATGCCCCGCCCACTTGTTGCATAATCGTTTAGTTCTTCCCACCAAATGCGCTCATATACTGTCCGACTACTACATGATGTTATTTAAAACCATAACAAAACTTTACAACAAACAGTTCTGCGAAATAAATGAAGGTTTAAGCCCCTTACTTAGTATAAATTGTAATTTCATATCAACATAGAGTTTTAAAAATCTACATTTCTTGCATAAAATGTTTAGTTATGTTGTGATTTTTTGTTATGATAATAAAAATATAAGCGGTTTTAAAAAGTAAGCTCACACTGGTTTTAAAGGTAACAATCAGAAACGTTTCTTTTGGCCACTTTTCCCCCCTTGTTTCGTTTAACAATTTCTTCTTAATTCACCCCATCCCGTATGTTTTGTTCTGGTTTTTACAAACGTTGAGCTCTTCCCGTTGCGTTTCCAAAATGGTCTATCCATGTTTTGTTGAGCCTTCCTATTTTTCTCTAACCGTTTTGGGCAATACTCCTTTGCATTCTAGCCAATGATTTCTAAAATTGCTTATTCTTTGGTTTAGATTATATGTAAGTAATTCTTATTCTATTGTAGCGTCCCCTGGGACTGTTGGCCCTGAGGGTTGCTTACAACAGGGAGGCAGTAGAGCGGATCGGTGCCGAAATTGCGTTACCATAGGTTCATGAATGGGAAGTCAGGTTTTGAATTAAAACATCTTATGTGATACATCCATATGACTTTCTCTACCCTCTATCGTTTATTCAATTTATTCTTACTCAAACTTTTTTTCTGTATACTACATTTTAATCCAAAAATAAGCTACATTTCATATTTCGATACAAAGGAAAGAGTGATGAAGAACTGGACACTATATGCTGGACTTAAAATTCCACGTTTCCATGTATCGCGAGAAACAACTGAATGTTGAAAGGACTTCACGAGAATGACCAAGGAATGAATTAGAACTCTTAATAACGGATATCTCAGAAATGGCTTATGCCACACAAAAACATACTTTAAATAAATTCTATATTTTAAAAAGCTCAACTTTTTTTTCTGCAGTATGTTTTTGTTTATCGCTTAACGTTTACCAGTTATGCAAGATTATGCTAAATTCCCTCCGAATGAAGAGAACTTCATAGGCTATTCCTCGAAAATCAAGATATACATTTTATTTGTGATGTAAGTATCTTTATTACATGTATTTTAATCAAAATCATTATAGTGATTTTTAGAAAATAAAAAAAATCGAAAAATATTCCATTTAAATCCTAGTTTGGGGTGGGGGGGCTTTGTTGAAAATGTTCGTGTCGCATCTTTGGAAGATCAACGTTTTGTTTTGCGTTATGCTGTTCACACACTCGCCATCACACAGAAACACACACCGATATGTTGTCTTTATTTGATTTAGGGCGCCATAAAACATGTATTTCCGGTGAAATTACGGTATCGAATTTTTGGGTGGAATGCAATACTTGCTATACGTAGTAGAGTTTATGGCTATATTCACCTACATACTGGGGCCCCCGCTACGTACAACAGCTTAGACTTAACCGCACATCACTTACCTGGTAACCTTTGGCAGGACTTGCCGTGACACTGATTAAAGCGTTAACTATTTAGTTTAGATGTATCAGGCTCCTGACGAGCGTAGGTTCGGCGTTGCGTTGTGTGGAAGAGGACTGAGAGCGATGACCCAGATTCGAGGCCAATATATACCTCTCTGCAAGCTGATCACGCGACCCAGTGTTCTGCGAGTAAATTCTTCATATATTTAAACATCTTCCGACACTTCTTAAAACCTAAAGCAATCCCCGTACCTCGGTTCGAACTCTACTTATGGACCGCCACATTACCTCCGAGGGGAGGGGGAAACTTCCCACCTCGGAATTAAAACGTAAACGTTAGCCCTTCATCTCAGAGGTACGTGATCTGTACCATAAAGGAATCACTAAAGAAGACAACAAGAAATAAGTAAACGAGGCCTTGCAACAAAGTCGACTGACTGAAAATAAGAGCCTTGGCTTGTTAGTGCCCCTGCATTCCTCGCTTTCGTAAAGACTCTTGAGTCACGGGAAAAGCTCCCGTGGGGGTTGGGATATTATAGAGATAGTGGTTTTAATGTCTTGGTCTCCTGCAAGTCCCTTGATTTTTTTTCTTTCCTCCATAGTGCATGTAAGCAGCCGTATAGCGCACCTCCTTCCTGCCCGGTGCGTTTTGCTGACACTGTAATTCTCACCCCCTGCCTTTCGTCCAGCCTAGTTCCATATCCACACCACAGAAGTGGCTGGTTATTTTATGTCCTCCCCGTCCGGGTGGTATGAATATTTCCGCCAATCATTGTTCGTGCTGTGGTGTGCTCCCTGATTTCTTTGTTGTCGTCTTGCTTCTAACTGGTCTCTGCTGCTCTGTTACTGCCAGTTGGGGCGCAGCGTTTCTGGTGTTTAAAATGGATCTATTTTCGGAAGGAGAACTACAAGATGGGAGGACAAGAATAATGTGGTTTTAATCTTTAGGGATGAGTCTGATAACAGGGGCAGCAGGATAAATTACGAAAATGAGTACCCCTGTCGATTATCTTCCTATCTCCCGAATTTTGAAAACGGAGGCAAGAAATACAAAAGAAGTTTAGTCTTCTCTTCAGGTATGACATGGGTGTCACCTCACGCGTCAAGCTCTTGCATGTGCTATTTGGACTGTACAGTCGTTCCTTCTTTTTCCTTTGCAATTCTGGTTCCTTATATTTACATTTTTTATTAACTGTCTGTATAAGTAAAAAAAATGTTGCCTTAAGTGTGTGATGTTCTGTACTTTACTTCCTTTTTTCCGTTTCTGTTTCCTGAGCTTCCCTCAGCTTGGAGGATGTCTGCTGTCACACTGTGGTCTGCTCGTTTTCCTATATACAATGTTGTCTCCTTTCGTTGGCCTGCCGGTGTGATTCCTCCTCTGTGGGGGAGGGAACTGAAACACTTTGATAGTCATTTTAATAGTTTGTTGATGGTGTATAAAACTCTTTATTTTCCAACTATTGTCCGTTCCTCTCTATTCAACTGGTCTCTTTTCCTTTTTTCCTGGAGCTCTGTTTCCTAAATTATGACGTGCTATTGATTTACTCTCCTCTACTTTTATATTCCTAACTTTTGTCCTCATGCCCTATTTTCTTTTGAACGCTCACTACTGCAACATAGAAATTCTTTAATTCTCTTTCATACCATCTATGAATAAACCTCTTTTTGGTGATCAACTCTGAACTTGGTTCACTTTTATTTCCAGACTCCGTAGCTGGAATATTTGTGTTCCTCAACATCCTTATTGGAAGATCATTCAACGGGATGCATATAGGCCAGTTCGAGAATTCTCCCTGTATCTGTTTTGATGGTACTTTTACCCTCTCAACTGTTGAAAACCATCAAATAATTTTTACAAAAAAAAAGCCTGCTTAGAGTCCCATATCTACTTTATCACCTACCTGCTGAGAGAAATGATATCACTTTTTTGTTGTGTGGAGCTGATTTTTTTAACGGTAAACAATGTTTAAACGCTTTCCGCTCTTTGTTTTCACCTTTTTCTTTACGTGCCCCTTTAGTATTTCTGTATTTGCCTTTCTCTTGGCCTTCTTCCTTCTTGTCGGCCCGACCGCTTTCGTCATGGCTTCCTCCCTGCAACATTGTTACACATAAATGACAAACTAATTCGTTTTTTCACACCTAGATGGTTCCGCGCTTTATTTGTGCATCATCAATTTTACTTTAGTTCTCGAATGACTGGAGCGTACTTACATCACCTGTATTTGTATGTACATTGAGATATGTTCGACAAGCAATCACACAAACAAATCACTTACTATCCCTCACTTATCTTATCACTAAGTTGAATGGAGAAGAGGTGGCGTTTATCTTCTCCCTTTGTTCCATTGCCTTAATAGCTTGTCTTTACATTATATTTACAACTGTTTTCCGTTAATTCGTGGTCTCACTACACGAGCCCTCCCTGCTCTCTGCAGAGTTTGCTTTGCACGTGTTAGATCCTCGTTTCCTTGCGCTTCTCACTGCCGATTCCCACAGTGCAGTTTGTGATTAGCTCTGGTCTCATCAGGAAATGTATTTCTGCTTTATTTATACGCTTTTCAATTCGCGCAATATAGTATGTGGCATGCTGGATATTATCTCCTGGACTCTTCTTGTGCATTTGTGAATTTCCTTCAATATCTGTATTTCCTACGCTAATGTGACAATTCTACCTACTTTTTCTTTCTTTTGTTTTTCGATCTGATTGAGGCTTTCTCCCTCACGTGGTCCGTATGCTTGCCTAAATTAAAATTCCATTCGCTGCCATTCATGCTTCCTGCGGTTCTGCGGGATTTTCGTTCGTATTTCTATGCTTACTGAAACGTTTTTCAAAAATCGTATAACATATAGCGGCCATTAGTATTAAAAAGTATTTCAATTGTTTTCATAGCCTCACCTTGTATAATTGTACCCGCGTTCGCGTCGGAATGTTTCCTGCTATAATTCATTCGGGGCTTGTGCGCTGATCAAAACTTATCTTCCGGGTTGTTCTTTGATACTTTCCTCTTGAGCTGGAACTACAACATTAGTCTGTTGCTGATAACTTGTCTGCCACACCAAATCAAAATTTATTTTCTTGAACATTTATTAATCTAGCATCCGTCAACACTGTATACTACAAATTACTAGTAAATTTAATTGCGTTGTCCAGCTTTCCTGCAAAATATTCGTTTATAGTCTTCGTATACAAAGTTTAACTTGAAGAAACCAGCTCAATCTCGTTTAACATTTGTCATGATTCATATCGAAATAACTTGCTTTAAGAAAACAATGCTAAATTAAACGTTAACGTTTACTAAATCTTAGAAACCTATAAAACACTCCAGCTGTACTTTTAGTCTTATACTAATATAGAGATGGGGAACAAACATTAAGCTCTCGTTACTCACGTGCGCATGTTTATTGAGGCGTACACCATAAACTTCTCTTCATCGACTTCGTCCATTAAAATTATATTCCCGAACTTAGCTTTTGGTACCACAATATGCTGAGTTGAGAGCTACAAATCTGAACATTTGATACTTCAAAAATGTGCGGAGACAAGAGAGTCGCACTTCGAATTGCCTACCATATCTCACTTAAGACATTGTTTCCTTGGTACCTCCAAAACTAACAGTTGGGTAGCGTGGATTAAAAAACACTATACAAAATACTTAAACTAGGGCTGGGGGTAAAACAAAACAAACAAAATACCGCAATGCATTAAAACAAATTCCTCGAACGATTTTCAAACCTCTGAGAACTATAGGAATTTAAGACGCAGGCCTTCCTTCTTTTTTTGCTCTTGTTTTTCTTATTTCGTTATTCCTATCAAATGAGCGCGAAGGATAATATATTTTATGATGTGCGAAAAATACAGCGCCAGTGTCTGATGATGGAAAGCATAACGTCAGCGATTTTCACCTATCTTATTTATGTGGTAACCTCACGGCATTTTTGCATGCTACACGTTTACTATATGTGCCAAATATGGGTCAGCTATGATTCGCGTAATCGTGTTAAAGGAAACTATTCTTCACGAAACTAAATGAAGTTTAGATAAGCAAAATAAATATTGCAGAAAAAATCATTATACTTACACTTGGAGAAGACATGAACTAGATTCCTGGGTGTATTATATTTTATAGAAATCTTACGAAGTTGTTATGGAGATAATTATTTTTGAATATCTTTTCAAACACTAAAGTCTTGCTTCTACAATGAAAATCTTGTAAGGCGACTTTTTATATTGCAAACGTCTTGTTGTCAATGCTCCGCTACAAGCCTATACATTTTTCAGAGTTCTCTGTAAAATTGGGCTTGCGTATTTTGTGAACTCTCATGTTGGTTGCACATCTCTTGCGTCATTTACACTATGTGTGTTCTAACTGTATTGGTGACGTATTTAATTTCTAAGGGCATTTTTTTTGGTTTTGAGCTTAAGCTAACTCAAATAATATCCGCATGCTCTGCTGAAAGAGAAAACTTACATACTAAAACTATACATATGACTACTAAATTCTTAGAATAATGCGTGCACCTAAAATCATATAGCTATGCCATGACGCAACAGGTGGGTTTCCACATGGCATGACTGGGTCTACATGGTAACTGGAATTTTAAATGTACTGATTTGACTTTGATGCCCCATTTTCTTTATCGGCAGTGGAGAGTAGGGGGAACAAAAATAATTCATGGAATTTATTCATGGCGCGATGAAGGGGCAGAAAAAATTTGAGTGCTGTACTCCGCAGTTCCCCATTCTGTGGCGGTAACATGTAACGTCCCCTTTCTATGCCTAGTTGCTTTCTTTGCACTGCCATCTATTTGTGGCAATTCTTCTGGCGCCAACAATATTGCAGCGCCCCCTGTGGCTGTTGGCTCCGGGTTTTCTTATAACAGGGGGCGTAAGCTTAGGTGGTAGAGCGGATCGGTGCCGGGATCGGGGTACCATAGGAAGATAAATGTTAACCCGGAGTTTGTATAAAAAACTAATGATTGTATTCACTAATGCTTTACACTCGTAGATACTGGGGCCTCAGTCTAGGGAAAGATACGTTCGAGAGCTTATCCTTAACCACACACCTACGTGTAACCTCTTGCAGGACTTGCCTTGACACTGATTAAAATGACAACTAGTTAGTTTGGGGATGTTGGGCTCCTGACAACCGTAGGTTCGGCGTTGCGGCGCGCCGAAGAGGATTGAGAGCGATGACTCAGATTCAGCCCAATATATACCTCCCTGCAAGCTGACTACGCGACCCGTGTCCTATAGGACAAGTCTTCTTAATTCTTTCGACACTTCTTGAAATCTAACGCATTCCCCGGACCGCGCTTCGAACTCCACTTATGGCCCGCTACACTATCTCGTCTTGTCATCCCCCATCTTGACCTTGAAAATCACATCTCAATTGCTTGTTCCAATTATATCGCTTTTTTCAGTGTCTAACTTTCACTACCATTACGTCTGTGGTCATAATTTTATAGAATTCTGTTATTGTAGCTATCCTTGTCTTATTTTTAGCGTTTTTCTGAACACTGCTTACTTCGTTCATTTTATTCCGAACATCCAGTTCTCCTTGGTATATTTTATTTCCAAGATAATTAAAACAATTTACCTTTATTACTAATTGTTCTTCGTTTAGAATTTTATATCCCACTAGGATATCGTGTTTTTGCTTTATTTACAGCAGTGACAAATTATATTTTTTCCCAGTTTATAAATTCATAAATACGTTTTTGTTAAGTATGTTCATTATTAAAATTGCCATGATGCATTTAAATATAGAAGTGACGCAATAAAGTTCCTTTTATTCCAATTATCGTAATGTTTAAAATTTTCAGTTGCTGTTTCCAGTGTCGGGTAGCATAGTCAATATGTAAATAAAACAACAGTGGAAATATTTCACACCCTTGTCTAACTACGTATGTTGTTTCCATTTTTTCTTTTGTCTGTTATTTGCGTCAACGTAACGATGTTGTCCATTGGGGATCGTCCTTTCGGAAATTCCGTTTACACTTCTAACAATATGTTTTCTTTTAAGAGTTTATATTTTAGTTTTTTGTTTTTGACACATGTTTTCTAAACGCTACACACTAGACTTCTTCTGCTATAAGTATTTTTTCTTATCTATTACCTCTTTTATAATTTGGTGTTATGAGTGCTTTCTTCCACTTGACACTTTTTATCTTAATTTTGTTTCAACATCATGCCCCATTAATATGACTAACATTGCATGACTAATATACAAATTCTGTAACATAAACATTACATAATACCTAGTAATACTAAAATTAACATAATAATTACCTTAGGTACTTTGGCATGGTGCCAGCATTGATTTAAACTATATAGTAAACCTGCGTTTATCTTCAACGTCAAAATTCTGGTGCACGTTACATTTTTAATCGGTCCTGTATTTCAATTAACTATTCCATGTAATTTTCGGTTTCTACTTTTAATACTTCCTCAACCTTTAACTTATATACCAGGTGAGTAAGATGCCCCTAGGTATTCGTATCTATGCAACCCGCAGTTAATAGCTAATGTGAAAAAAATTGACCCTTATAGCAAACAAACTGTTATTGTAGCTCTGCAGTATAAATGATTAAAGGCCTGAATTAGAACCAAAGAGCTGCGAAAGCCTTAAAAATGACGGCGTTTCATGGCTATAATACTTAGATGGAGGAATGTTTTTCCGAAGAGGGGGATAGAGTACGTGGGTTCTGGCAGAATGGGTTAGCTGCCGGAATGTGGTGAAGCTTCGGATGTTCGAATCTGATATAAACATCAAATTGTTTTTGTTCTTTTTTTCTCTCATGTTTATTTTCTCTATTTTAGTGTACTAATTTATTTATTTTTGTTACTGGCTCTCCTGTGAGCCAACAGCACAACATTACAATCAGATAATTGTGTATCGTGTTTACCGTAATAATGGTGTAAACTGTGTAACATAGTTAGCTTTCATTTTCTTGGGCACATATCGACGATATTAAATATAACACTTTTTATTTCATTTTAAACCTTGTGTTTCACTTCTTCTATTGACAAAGCAGTTTCAAGTGTGCTAAGTTCACGGGTAAGCAGAATAATAAATTGTTAAAGAGCGTGGATTTCTTCAACGAAGTAAATGTTCAGAATTACGACCCGCTTCATCAATGCACATTTGTGTACGCTGCCGGAGAGACCCTCTTGCATGCTGTAACATGCGGTGTAATCTGCCTGCATTCTTCACGTATGGGAGTGCCCGTAGATGATTTGGGCTTTGCGGTTCTTCTGCTTTACTGTGAAAAACATGACTATTATTCAATTTTGTACAAACTCATAATGCTTTAAAACATATTATTTATATCATAATATCAAATTATAGGCCCAAAGAGATAAACCAAAAGGCAATAAAGATAATACCAATAGGGCATGCTGCCTCGTCAGCTGGGATTCCTGTACGAATTAGTAATCGCAAAACTAGACCCCGCCTCGAATCTTTACACGTTTTTGCAGCGTCATACAGTGTTTTGAGCTCGGTTTGGTAGTTTTAATTCAAAGAAACAAACTTTATCAGTCATTACAATTACTGTATGATATGAAATATGCCATAGTTTGTGACATAAGCAAATTATCTAACTAATACTTAGCATTTTTGACAATGCTGTACAACGTTGACTGACGGCTTAAATCCAATTGGTCGCAATACGTATTTATGCCATTTTGTTTGCAAATAGTTTTGTCATGCATGTGATAGGTTGTTCCTTCAGGGGCGTTTTTAAAGGTGTGCATGAATGTATGCTATATAATAAGAATTTGTAAAATTGGCTAAAAGTGCTACTGCAGCTCCCAGTGTCAGGGTGGATGTTTTTTCTATCGACATACATAGCGATTGCATACTGTCCCGTAAAACACTTATGCACTGAGTTATCTATCCCTCCTCTATATATAAAGTGTTATGCAAATCACCATTAAGAGGCATTCAAGAAAGTCGTAAGTCAAATATGTCGCTTAGCACGTTGAATAAATAAATATATATATATATATATATATATATATATATATATATATATCCACACACCGCGTGAGTTTTCTTATCCTGCAGATTGATAACTAGGTAACCCTGCATTTTACAGATCCAGATTGCAGGTGCTGACACCAGCCCGCTGATTAGGGCTACGTTGGTGCTTGTTGTTAAAGTGCTCTAGTAGTGCAGTGGTTAACCTGTTGGAAAGTCATGGTTAAAGTCGGAAGCTCAAATCTCGCCTGCAAATAAATGATCTTTTTTATTTATTTCTGTTTATGTTTCGAGAACATTCTAGCAAATCATGATTTCTTTCCGAATGCACTAGAAAGTGGATTTGCCTACAAATACGAAGTTTGGGCCTTCGTGCTCACTGTGGAACAATGTTTTCAAATAGAGAGTATTTGGACATTTTGTTAGTATACAGGGAAGAGCAGCAGAATGCAAAGGAGTCACGTCGTCTATGCCAACAGAAGTTTCCGCAGAGAACACTTCCTGCAGATCACACGTTTTTGCGAGTTGCGAACCACCTTCTGGAAGCTGGAACTGTGCACACAAAATGTCGCATCCACGAAGAGATCACTCTGTCTATCACCAAGGAACGACAGATCGTGTGACCGTCTATGTCACTGAGCATCCGCATTGTAGTACGAAGGGCATTCACAGGCATTTCAATATTGGTCAATCTTCCGCGTGGAGAATACTACATCTTGCAAAGTTTCACCCTTGTCATCTTCAACTACACCAGGAGCTACTGCAGCCGGACAATGGACTGAGAGTGGCGTTCGTTATGTGGATCATATGATAAACTCAACAATATCCACATCTTTTGGCAACGGTGTTACTTACGGACGAAGCACGGTTCCACAACACAGACCATGTAAATGACCACAACATGCATTACTGGAGCTCTGTAAACCCACATTGGATGCGAGAGGCGGCCTTACAAGTCCGATGGGGTTTTAACGTTTAGGCTGGTATATTCAGTGATCGTCTAATAGGGCCGTATTTTTATTTGGCCAACTTACTGGGAAACTCTACATCCACTTCCTACAACACCAGTTTCCTACTCAACTGGATGAAGTACCGTTGTAGAGCCAACTAACTATGTGGTACCAGCATGATGGGGTGCCAGCTCGTTCGGCCCGTCGTGTAACGGCGTATTCCGATGTCACGTACCTGAACGATGAATCGGACGGTATGGACCAATAGAGTGACCAGCACGCTCAGTAGATTTAACTCCATTAGACTTCTTATGGAGTTATTTTAAGGATATCGTGTACCAGGAGAGCCCAATGACTCCTCAACTGCTCAGGGAACACATCATCTTATCTTGTCGTGACATCACACCAGCCATGTTGCGCTAAGTTACACTGACGATGATGCTTAGACAGAGATCTTGCATCCGCTGGCATGGTGGCCAGTTCGAACACCTGTTAGTGTGATATGCATGTATTAATGATGTTCATTAAAGCTGAAACGCAGAGGAGGAGAAGGTAGTCTAGAGTGGGGGAGAACGGCTGGCAGTATTTCCCTTGCGTGGAACAAGCACTCACTCGGATCCGTGGTGATATCACCTTATATGTCATTGTGTGCGCGCCTGTTGCTGTATTACAACTGAACCGACAAAGCTCCTAGAAGATAAGTAGACTTTTTCTATTATTGATAAGTCTGTCAGGGACGAAAATATCGTACTGCATCCTTCAACGCCGTCTAGAAATCCATAAAGTACGCGACATAACATTATACTCGTGATTAGTATATTCACCTTACTAACACTTTTCAACATTTTTGGTATATCCATACAACCAGGAAACAATACGGCGGTATTATTGTGGTGATAATTTTAATGCATGTATCTTATTCTCTTGATTGTACACCCAGTCACTTGCTTCCCCGCGTTGTATCTCGGTATTGGATCTTTTGCCGCTCCGATGCGTTTGTTTCTCCAAACACTGTGATCGTGATTTTTTGACTTGGCTCGATTCTAGGTTCTGCCATCCGCTCTTGGCACAGTGTAGACGGTTGGGCTGTCAGGCGGACGCTGTGCTTGCGCTGGCAAAATTTTCGTCCGGAGTGGAATGTTTAATTAAACCTTCTCTGTGTTTCTGCCAGTTTGTGATCTTACTTTTAAGGGCTTCTCCACTCTTCAACAGTTGACATGCATTCCCATTCGCCATTCTTCCCGATTGAACAAGTCATCCTCCGCCAGGCACCAATCATTCATCATTCTATGAATCTGTCCTCTCCTTGATCTACCTCGCTTTCTTCTTCCTCGAGGTGACCATTCTAAAAAAGTTTTAGCCACCTATCATACTCCATTCTTTTCACATGTCCATACCATTGAAGACCCCGCCTTTCAATTATCTCCACCACTGTTTCCTCCAATCCATATTCTGTCTCACCTTTTCCTTTCACTTTCTTTGCATCCTTGATACTCTAGCACTGCGTCTTATTCCATCCATTTCCATTACGAAGGTCTTAGATTTTTGCCCTTCTACTTAAGTCCACGCTTCGGCACCATAGGTCATTATACTTTCCACCACAGTCCTCAAAATACTCTTCTTTGTACAAATCGACATGGCTCTGCTCCAAAAAATCCATTCAACATTTGATAGCTCTTCGTGCTTGTTATAGCCTATTGTCTACATCTACTTTACAGATCCCTACTTCATCAATAAGGGATCCCAAATATTTAAACTTTTTAACAGCTTTAATTATTCCTTGGGGTAGTGAGATGTCCTGTCCTCTTCCTCCTACTACCAGGTATTCCGTTTTATCCACATTTACTCGTAACCCCCGTACTTCAAAAGCATCCAAATTTTCCTCATTATATATTTCCCATCATCTCGACTCTGAGGCATCACCACCTAGTCATCCACAAATAGCAGTGAATATACAGTACCACCTTGAACTGGTATACCCATACCTCCACAGGACCGATTCCATGTTTCTAGTATATGTTGAATATATATTTTAAATAAAGCAGGGGACATACTACACCCCTGTCTTGGGCCTTTTTCGTTTTCAATGGACAGGATAATATCTTCCCTATTTTAACATAAGCCTGACACTGTTGGTACTACCGCCGAATAACCCACCTTTGCGTCCCATAGTTGATTAATAGGCACTGAGTCAGGCCTTTTCTAAATCAACAAATATCAAATGTATCTCTTTCACCCTTTACGTGTGGTTTTCTGTAATCTGTCTCACACTAAAAATATGATCTATACATGATTTTCCTTTAGTAAATCGTGCTTGACCTTCCAACATTTTCCCCTCGATAGTACGTTCCAGTCTGTTTGTAATAATACTGCTGAAAGCTCTACTAATAGACGACATTACACTAATTCCTCTATAATTTCCAGGGTCTTTACTATTTCCCTTTTTATATATAGGCGTTAAATATGACTTATACCAATCCGCTGGTATCTCATCATGTCTGAAATCTAATTGAACATTTTACATGTCAGTTTTTTTAATACAGGCGGCCCATATTTCATCAATTCTATCACAATTCCACCTTCTTCCATTCTTCACTTTTTTCAATGCTTGATTTACTTCTTCCTCCAAAATAGGTTCTACATATAACAATGTATTATCAATAGGCTTAGTGTTTTCACTCCCTTTCCCCTTTCTTTTCTCTAGTAATAGATGTTTAAAATGTTTCTCTCATTGAATCCACGCTTACAAGATTTAAGGCTGGTGATGGGTTACTAACTGCCCTCATCTTGCTTATAACTTTCCATGCCTCTGCTGATCTATATCCTAACGAATGATTAATTTCTGAACAAACCTTTTCCCACGATTCTTCTTTACACTTTCTTATAACCTTCTGTACCTACTTGTAACATTTTCTATAAGTCTTTAAATCTTCTTCACTCTTGCCATTTAACCACAGATAAAACAATCTCTTTTTTCCCTAATAATTTCCAATACTTGTATAGTCATCCACCCTGTCATTCCTACATGTCTTTTCTCCCTTCCCAGAGCTTCCTCAGCTACTCCACTAACACATTTTTTTTAAAAAACCATACAGGTCTTCAGCATTCCAATCCTCTTCTACTACTTTTAACCTATCAATCAACCTTTTCTGATATAGGTATCGCACGCCATCTTCCTGCAATAAATGCACTATATATCTTGCGTCATTTGCATTAGTTGTTTCTTTAGTTTTCTAAATTTCATTCGTTTTTATTTAGTAATAGTTTAATAGTAATAGTTCTGTAATAGTGATTAGCCAAGGGGCTGTTTAACTTTCGACATTTATGCTTCTGGAAAGCCATTTGCTGTACATTAAATGAAGTTTATTCGTCACATCTGTTCCAGTAAAGGTACGAGTTTGTTTTCAGCTTGCCTATTTTGGTATTGCGTGCGTGAAGAGAGTTGAAATGTGAGAGTATCATACCCGTGGGATAATTGTAATTGACTTCTTTTCAAATATAGGCAGAAGAATTTAATGTGTTTGGTTTGTGGGCCTCTTTGTTCAGCTATAGTCGTAAACATTAAATAGGTATGATATTATATCGCATTTTCTCAACACGATTGTGAGTTTTGGCTGCTTTGTATTTTCAGGGTTAGTACTTACTAAGCAGCGGTTTTGCCTTTGGCTTTTAGGTTGGTATTTTTTGTCCAATTTTTGGGCTAAAATTATATTCTAATGTGCTAAACAGATTTTAAGGGAAGCTTCCAATTTTTGCTGTTAAGAATTTTTTTAATTTACTCTAGGCTTTCGTAGTTTTGCTCTGGTTATTCAGCGGTTATGGTAAAACTGCTTGTCATTAAGTAAGCCTTGGGCACACCCGGCTTGATAAATTATGGATATTCATGGTAAACTTCCATTTTAATGTGTAAAAGCAAATTGTAAAATATAAAACGCTTTCCAGCTTTGCTTTAATATGCGGCAGATATGGTAAACTATGTGGGGAAGACTAAGTGTATCTGCTGTTCATTAAGATATTTAATGATCCCAGCCCCTTTGTAACAAAGTATTTGCGCTATGATCTTGATTTCCCAATTATTGTAATACTAATGAAATGGTTATTAAATGTGGATAGGTGTGTCGAATTTCATTGCAAAAGCTAAGGCACTTTTACCGAGCTATGTTGTGACTTTCGCATATGCAATGAGTGTCTCAGTCCTTGATTTAAGTTTGCCTTGTCTTAACAGCTAAAAGCTAAACACATTGTCCAAAGTTGAAGGACTTAAGAGATTGGTGGACACCTTGAGGGACCTGCTGTAATCTGGCTCGTTCAATAAATTATGGAAGTTTGCCATTTTCCTCTACCTTTGGAAGTTCAGGATTGCGTTTGAGCTACGTTTCTCTGTTTGAAGTAACTTGACAGGTTTATATAACCTGTATCCGTATTGGCTTTTGGTGCATGTGTGGGTAGCTGAACTGTACAGTAATTGCTTGGTGCATTTTTTGTTTTAATAACATTTTATTTTGATTTATATTGTTAACACAGCTGTCTCAGAGAACTACCGGTTGGGCATTTCTCCTACTGATTTCCTACCATATCTGGGTGCTTTTGGCCCATTCTATATGGATTATTGGATTCCTTTCATTTGCTTTCAAATTTTACATGAACTTTATCGCCTCCTTGTGCAGGGCTGTTATATGTGGGTTTATTACATTAATGTTGCATGTGTGTTGAATATTTATCTTCCTTTTGCCTTGCTGGCTAAATAATTTTGAGCATTAAGTATGAAAGCTATATTTTAAAGTTATCCTTTAATAGTATACTGAAGTGGATTTTGGCCTTTGCATTTAATGCCTAAACGTGAAAAATTGCAGGTTTCATTTAAATGTTGCTGTATCGATTTTGTTTTAAGAATTTAGTAGTAAAATATGCTTAATGGGCGTTTGCTCTTAATTTTGAAAGTAAAAGTGTTGTAATTTCTGTGTTAATACTTTTGCCCATTTACTTTTTAAGTTTTAAGCTTTCAAGTATTTAATTTGTTTCTTAATGTAACGAGCATTTGACTTTAAATGTGTGCTTTTTAATTAACTGTGCTCATTGTTTGCTTTTCTAAATTTTGTCAAAATAAAGTTTAATGAGAAATGATGTTTATAAAATAAAGCCAGTCAGGTTGTAATTTTGACTCTTATCTTGTTCTATTGTTGAACATTTTTCGCTGAATTCTGAAGCAGTGTTAGCGTATGTTGTTGCCCCTCCTATTTATTTTGTTGTTGCCTGCGGCATTCGGTAGGCCTCCTTTTTCGCGTTGTCGGGTTTCTCCACTTCAGACAACAGCGACTTCTAAGCTCCGATGGGCTCCTCGTGCTTTCTGGTGTGGCGAGCCCAGTGCAGTCATTGCAAATAAATGGTAGCAGAGCGTAGTTTCTTCGATTTGTCTGTGTTTGTATGGAAATATTTTTTAGTTTTGATTTCTCTGGAACGTACATTTCTCCTATACATTATCCGTAGTATCAAGATGGCGGTATCTGTTTCTAACGTGGCCTGGCTTAGGAAGGGTAACTTGTGTTTAGAGCTAGTTTTGCGAGGAGGTCGATATACAATGCTTACTGTTATGTGGCTATTATGTTGGTAATTTTCCGGCAGATTATAGGTACTCCACTAATCGCTATAGTTACCGATCATCTGATTGTGACTAAGTTTGAGACCACTTGCGCTTTGGCTTTAGGCGGAAATTCAGGATAATCTGTTGGATTTAGTGCGCAAACGTCCGCCCTCTAAGGTGCAGTTTAGGAACCGACATTATTTGTTTTGTTTAGATCATGTGCTTCCTATCTTGCAGACTTGTTCGGTGTTGTAAACGGTAAAAGATCAGTTTGCAGAATTAGCGCCTAAGGTGGAGAAACATTTTCTAGAAGCCTCAGGCTGGTACTGAGGCTTCTCCGCTGGATACCCAGATGCAGAACAGCCTTCGGTATTGGTATTTGCTTTTCGGCTGCCTGGACTGTCTCATCTCCTCCAGCAATACCTGGAGGGTACCCAGTTAAGCGAAGATACCATCGGCTTTGTCGTTTTTTTCTGGTCATTTGGCGCTAATGGCTAAGCGTTATTCGGTACCTACCACTCATGTGATGGAATAGCTATCTGTCATGGTGCGTGGCGTTGTTTTGAATTTGTTAATGCGGTGCTCTTGTTTGGCCGAGCCGGTGACTTGGTTTCATCTTGCCCTACTAATTATTTTTATTCCGCGTAGGGAATGCCCGAAAACAATTCAGGACATATACTTCGTTCTCAGGATATAACAGAAGCGTTTTCAGTATATATGTTTCGGGTTAAGGAAATTCTACAGGTGTTGATGTTCCGTAATACGGAAGCACAGATTTGTGACGTCGCTTTATCAGGAGTCAACCTGTACGTCATGTCGGCGTTGGTTCTAGGACCCCATCCGTCACATTTGCAGCATTTGGAAGCATTAGTTCCGAAACTCAAAGAAGTCATGCTTATGATAGTGCGATGAATCAGGATGGCTTCACCAGGTAATTCCGCATGAGGATACCATCGTGACCGACGCAGCCGCTTACTATGAAATTTTGTCAGGCTGAAATCCCCGACAAGTCGAAAAGGGCGGACCTAACGACTGCCGTATGGGATAATTAAAAAACACGAACCAGAGTTGTAATACCCAATTCAAAAGACAAAAGAAGGCACTGGACCAAGAGAAAATCTAGACATGCAAAGAAAAACAATTCTGTCTATTAACTGGCTTTTTATTTTTCTGGATCAGCACTGCCCCATTAACCTAACCACTCACAGATAAACTTCTGACAATCTATTACACCAGGCTCAACTAAAATAATTAAGAATAATGCACTAAAGCACAAGGTTTCAAGAAAACTAACAAGGTTAAATAAGTAATTAGCAGATTAAATAAAAAATGAAGTTGAATAATACTTTGAATAGAAAGACCAATATTTAATTTTGAAAACACAATATAATGTATTAAACAAAGTTAATGAGAAATTATAATAAAAATTACGATCTGAAACAAATGATTTAATAGCAAATGAAGCACAAATCAAAAGATTTAATAGTAGTTTCAGGGCCTTTTTAAACATTCTTACTTGATTGTAAAAGCAAAAGGCTTTATGGAATGAAAAAGCACGATATTACACAGCAAAGGTACTTTAAAGTTTAGAAAAGGTAAATCACAAATTTGATAAAGCCACAATTATAATGAACTATAAGAAAGAGAATAATAGAACAAAAAAATTAAATGAAAGATTTACATAAACTCACACCCTGAAACAACTCGATAGATAATATAAGTAAAACAGAAAAATATAAAAAATTAACCACCAACAGGAAATAAAACACTTAAAGCCAGGCATCAATCATGACAAACATATGCACTACATAATTGAATTGCTTAATTACTGCCAAGAGTAAAAGTCAGACAAAGTATCACTCAGGAACAGCTAGCAGGCAGTCAAATGGGCAATAATTCAAGCACCCAAAAAGACAAATGGTCAAAGACAAAATTGTTACGTAGAACGTGATAATTACATTCACACAACCAAGAGAAATTTAGAAAAGTATCTTTGTAAAGTAGAGCTGTACTATAGTGCAAATGTTAATGTCACTTCAAGATTATTCTCACTTTCAAATGGGGCACAACTTTACGTATTGCCTAGTAAAGCGTATTAATGTAACTTGATACACAGGTTAACTAATAGCAAATGTAACACATAGCCTTTGGTTTATTAAGCTTCGAAGCTTCATTAGCTGTGATTTCTAAGCCACAAAGTATTGGGATTTTACAGATTGAGGAAATATATATATATAATGGAATCAACACTATACTTTAATAACATTTAAGCTACTATATATGCCTTTAAAACAAACGAACACGAACAAGTTAGGGACCAAAATTATTATGTACAATAAACCTGAGCAAGAGTCGCTTATGATAGCCTTGTGACAATGTCTGAATACTACTATTAACTCGCTTTGACTTTAACACCAAAAAGAAAATGAAAATGAGCCGATCAACCGTTCTTACCTTCACATTCGCTGGAGAAGAAAAAGTTACCACAGCGACCAAACGTTTGAAAGGTAACAAAAGCATTTACTAATGCTACAAAGCTTCTCAACCTTTACAAACACGAGGAAAACGTTTATAAATGCAGCCATCTCACTCCCAGCGAGGAGGAATCGAACCTCCCGTCTCGCTCGTAGTACTGCCAGGCCAAGACTGCCACGAGACTCGGCACGACTAGCCACCATACCACTGAGCGAGCCACGCCCTAAATCCAAAGAGGACGGCAGGCAGGATGGGGCGGGAGTCAGTTGACACCGAGATTATAAAACAAAGGCACGACGCAGGTAACTGGCAGTACAAAATATTCCTGTTACATAGTTACAAAAATCACAATCTGCACAATAGAATGCAGCTGTCAGAGCTTCCGTGTCCATTAGCAGCTCCTAATCGCACCTTATCGGCTACTACTTCCTCTGCTAGAGTTCCGGGGTCGTTTCTCCCTTTCGCTTTTAAATGCTTTCAGTGCGGTCAGAAGGGCCATGCTCGGCGGAATTATCCTAATAGAGAGATGTTTGAATCGGCATCTTTTACGTGTTTCTAACCAGGGGCGACACTCTTGATCTTCAAGGCGCCAGAAGGTTAAGTCGACCATTTGTTTGTCTCGGCGTATCTGTGGTTATCCCACTCGCCCACCGTAGTGTAGTGGTTGCCATGCTAGCCTCTAGTTCCCTTGGTCATGTGTTCAAACCCGGCGGAGGGCATTGGAGTTTTTCGGGCGTAAAATCTTTAGCATGCTTCCTTTGGAAGGGAAGTAAAGCCGGTTATCCCGTGTCGTAGATTTACGGCACGTGAAAGAACTTCAAGCCTGATAAAGCGACCTCTGAGCATAGACCTGTCATAGATTATCGTCTCTTGAACAAACGGATACATATTGAAAGTAGCTTTTACCCGATTTACCTACAGCTGCTTATCATTTCGCCAAGGGTCGGGTTTTTACGACTGGATTTAAAACATGCTTATCACTGGATCCCAATGGTTCCAGGCATCTAACAGTATTTGCTACCCCCTGGTGCCTTTATGAATTCAATAGAGTCGCATTTGGTGTGGTGCTCAGGATCTCACTCGTGTATTGGATAACTTGTTTTCCGACATCAAATTAAAATATCTGTACCATTGTATAGATTATCCTGTATTATATTCCCGAGGATTTTGATTTACGCTTTGTTCATATACGTGAAGATTTTCTTCCCCTACAGAAGGCAGGATTATCCGTTAAGCTTTCTACGATTCGTTTTGCTGCTTCTCTTATTTAGTTCCTGAGGAATATAGTTTCCCCGTCTGGCATTACCATAGACCAAGATATTATAACGGCGATCAGAGATTTACCTGCACTCACAAATAAGTGTGAAATTGCTCGATTTCTGGGAATTGTAAATTCCTTTTCCAAATTTATTTTAAGTCTTTCAACTCGGGCAGAACTTCTCAATTGCTTACGTGGGAATGGTATTATTGTTATGGGCACAGTAGTAGCAAAGGGGCGTTCTGAATTTATAAGAGACCATTTAGATTCCCCCGGTTTGGCTTTTCCTGATTTTCAGGTTCCGTTCGTCTTACAGACGGATGCTAGTGCTAGTGCGGTAGCTGCGGTTTTGCTGCAGCAATTTCGTCATCCTATTTATTAAAGGTCTCCGACATTCTCACGGTTAAAGTGCATACCTCAAGATGATCTTTGAGTCATGGTAACATGTGAAAATCAATTGAGAAGAGATCTGGTGAATATGGAGAATGCGAGAAAACTTCCCAGACGGAGCTCAGAAGATTCAGCTTTTCTCTTTAGCTAGTATATTTTCATTCATTCCCAGCTGAAACTTCTGAGCTCCGTCTGGGTCAATATTCAACTTGGAAGTTTTCTTGTATCCTCCATATTCACTGGAACTTGCCCTAAGTGATTTTTACATCTTCCTCCAACTCAAAGGTAAGCACTTTTCGATGATGAAGTCAAATCAGTGAACGGCTAGTTGTGAGCACAGGACCCGACCTGGTACAACACTGGCTTGAAAAAAACTTGTTCCACGTTCCCAAAAATACTTTGAAAAACATGTTGACTATGTAGGGGAATAACACAGGGGTTGTACAATATAAATAAAATTAATTGAACATGATCAATTGTGTGTAATGTTGTTTATAAAATAGTGAAACTTACTTATTGAACGACCCTCGTATCTAAGCTTCCTTTTTGCGCTTAGTTATGCCTGTGTTTGGTGGTTGAGTATTTTTGGATATATTTGGGTTGGTATTTAAGGATCAGTCACTTACAAGTGTCCTAGGCTTTTTCCTTCCTGAGGGATTTATTCTTGATTAAAGTAATTGTCCTAGCTAAATATTCTTTGTTATGGGGTATTTTGATATCGCATTCCTGTTTCCTTCCGTTCGCCCTTCCCGGATTTGTGAGCTTTTTGTGAAAACTCTACCCTTGCATGGTTAATGTCTTGTTATAGGTGGCCGTTTTTCTTCTTGTTCTAAATTCTTTATTAATATTACTCTGTCGTTTGTTTTAAAATTTCGTGTGTTTTATTTAATATTATTTTTAATTTGGGGAGTTTTATAGGTGGAGTTTCCTGTATTCGGTCACTTATTTCCGGGCTGTCGCAGTTTAATTATTTAGCTGTTTTATCTTTAGCTAGTATATTTTCATTCGACTGCGATTATTTGGACGTCCCCACGGTGTCCGCTTGCCTTATCCCAATGTTTAATCTGTTAGGGGTGGGGCTAACGTTTATTTTCTTTTTACGTTTTTGGAAGGGCTAGTTAAGCTTCTCCCTGCCTTATATAGCTAATACTTACATAATATATTCCCAATCTTATCGGGATATCTTGAGTGTCTATTTGAAATGCTACTTCTGTGGTTTTTCTGACTTCTCGGTTGTTTCACAACTACATCCTTTCTGCCATTGCTCTTTCCTTCGTTTCTATTTTTATATTTATGGACGGTCTTTCACTACTATGGTTCTTAGCGTCTTATTCCATATTGGGCATGAAAGACCGATAATTTTTGCTCAGAGGCCTCTTTATCAGGCTTGAGATTCTTTTACGTGCCGTAAATCTATTACACGGGACCACTGGCTTTACTTCCCTTCCGAAGGAAGCCATGCTAAGGATTTTACGCCCGAAAAAATCCATCGACCTTCGCCGTGTTTGAAAACGCGACTTTGGTAACTAGAAGCTTGCACGGTACCACTAGTCCACGGAGGACGACTCCTTCGTTTCTATGCTACTCTGTGTGATCTGCCCTGTTACTGCTCTGATTCTGTCATGTTGGCGGCTTTCTAAGTTTTTGCTGTTCCACCGGTATATGCTGCCGGGTTGCCCTCGTGGGATTCTTACATCACACCGTGATGTTGTTTGGCTGTGTAGAAATACCAATGCTCGAGCCTTTCGTTCCAGACCCCGCCACCTTGTACATGTTGGTATCGGCTCAGTTCCTGCTTCAGCTATGTACAGTTTTGGCGTGGCACGCGACAGTGCCTTTTTGTGCTTGCAGTGAGCATTGTTATCCATCTAGGTTTCAGTGATTTTCTGGGATGGCCAAATTTTCCTAGTTTTGTTTAGTCGGCTACCCGATTATTACTTCTGAGATAACCACTGTGGGAGTTTACATTTCGTGCATGGACCCGCAGTGATTGTGTTCAGTGCCGCCCAACAGGGAATGTGATCTGGGCTTGTGAAGACTTTCTTATTTAGTCTCCAGTGTAGCATGTTCCTTTGTCTTTCCTTTTATTTCCGTTTTTCTCTTTTTTCCCTTTTCTTTTCCCAAGTTTCCTAGATACACATTGTTGTGTTTTTGTTTTTTCCTTTACCACGCTTGTCCATTTTTCCTCGCATGCTCGCATATTTGGGGGACCATAGTGTCGATAATTTTAATTTATGTAATTTATTCTTTTGATTATACAGCCAGTCTCTTGCTTTCCCGCTTTGTATCTCCGTGTTCTATCTTTTGCCGCTCCGGTGTGTTTATTTCTCCATGCATGGGGGCGTGGATTTTTGGTTTGGCTCAATACCTGGTGTCTGTCTGCTGCTCTTGGCACTGTGTAGTCTGTTGGGCTGTGAGCTTGCAAATTTCATCCAGAGTGGAGCTTTTAATTCACCTTTCTTTGTGTTCCTGCCAGATTGTGGTTCAATAGTCTCTGTAATAGTGATTAGTCATACTGCTGGTTTAGCTTTAAAACTTTCTGCTCCAGAAAAGGTATTTGGTGCACACTGCATGAAGTTTATTCCATAAGTCTGTCCCAGTAAAGGTAAGAGTTTGTTTTCAGCTTGGTCATTTGGGTGTTGCCTTCCTGGCGAGTGTTGGAATGTGCAAGTATCATACCCGTGGGGCAATTGTAATTGACTAGTCTTCAAGTTAAGTATTTGTATTTGTATTTTCAGGGCTAGTAATCATTTAGCAGCGATTTTGCTTTGGGTTTTATGGTTCCTTGTCCAAATTTTGTTTGGGTTAAAGTTATATTCAAATGCTTAAATTGGTTTTAAGGAACCTTCTATTTCTTGCTGTTAAGGAACTATGTAAGTTACTCTAAGCTTTCGTGGTTTTGCTCTTGTTTTTGGGCGGTTATGGTAAAACTGATTATCATTAAGTAAGCATAGGGCACACGCAGCTTGATAATTTATGTGAATTCGTGGTAAGTTTCAATTTTTAATGTGTAAAAGTAAGTTATAAATTATAAAACTCTTTCCTGCCTTGGTTTAATATGGGGCGGATATGGTAAACCATGTGTGGAAGATTAACTGCACCTGCTCTTCATTAGGATATTTAATGATCCGGGTCCCTTTTTAACAAAGTGTTTGTAATGTGATCTTGATTTCCTAATTATTGTAACATTAATGAAATGAGTATTAAATGTGGCTAAATGTGTCCAATTTAATATGGAAAGCTACGGCACTTGTTACCGAGCTACATTGTGACTTTCGCATATGTAATGAATGGCTCAGTCTTTGATTTAGGTTTGCCTTGTCTTAACATTTAAAGCTTTAACACATGGACATTGTTGAAAGTTGTTGGATTTAAGAGATTATTGACATACTTTTGGCCCTGGAGCTGCTGTAATCTAACTCGCTCAATGAATTATGGCTGTGTGCCATTTTCCCCTAACCTTGGGGATTAAATATTGCGTTTTAGCTAAATGTTTCTGTTTGAAATATCTTGACAGGTTTAAATAACTTTTCTTCACATTGACTTTTAGTGCGTGTGTGGATAGCTGAATTGTATAGTAGTTATCTGGGTGCAGTTTTGCTTTAAATAACCTTTGCTTTTCAGCTATATTGTTTACGCAGCTGTCTCAGGAACTATCGGTTGGGTATTTCTGCAACTGATTTCGTACATTATCTGGGCACTTTTGAACACGTTCTTTAGGGATTATTGTCTGCCATTCATTTACTTTCAACTTTTACATGAACTTTATGGCCTCGTTGTGCAGGATGTATGGGGTTTATTACATTAATGCTGCACTTGTACTTAAATGCGGAGACATTCAAAACGTCCCTGAAACAACTATTGTTGAATTCTTGCTTTTGCCTGGCTGTGTTGCTTTTATGTGATTTTTTTCTTTTGCTGTAAAGCTATTTTGAATAGTTACTTTCCTTTCCCTTGGTGGCTAATTAATTTTGTGACGTAAGTATGAAAGATATATTTTAAAGTTATCCTTTAATAGTATGTTGAAGTGGATTTTGGCCTTTGATTTTGGTGCCGGAAGGTGAAATTTTGCCGGTTTCAGTTGAAGTTTGCTTAGCTGGTTTTGCTTAAAAAATTTGCTAATTAAATTGCTTTAAAGGGCATTTTCTCTTAACTTTGAAAGTGAAATTGCTGTAATTAATGTGTTAACACTTTTTCCACTTACCTTTTTCATTTTAGGTTTTCAAGTGTTTAATTTACTTAAACGCAATGAACATTTTGACCATGTGTATATATGAATTAACTTTGCTCATTGTATGCATTTTGCTAATTTTGTTAATGGGGGTTTAATGTGGAATGGTATTTATGAAATAAAGCAAGTCAAGTTGTAATTTTGATTTTTATCTTGGTCTATTGTTGAAGATTTTCCCTGTGCCTTGGTTTCCCTGGAACGGTATTAGCGTACGCTGTTGCCCCTCTGATTTATTTTGTGGTTCCCTACGGTATTCATTAGAGATTCCCTCTTCATCATACTGCGGTTCCCCACTTCAGACAAAAGTTGTAAGTGGCTGCTCGGCTCCGATGGGCTCCACATGCTTTCTGGTCTGGCAAGCCCAGTGGGGTCATTGCATCGTAGACGGATAATGTAGCTTTTGCGACGTTCTTTCATTGAACACTTGATGCTCTGGAAATAATAACACTGCTATAGTATTCGGTTAATTAGTTTTATAAAGAAGAACTTTACATGTGTATGCACTGGCCCATAGAAACATAAATAACGCTTTGAGGGCTGGCCCCATAGCTCAGTCGGTACAGCACCTGCCTGCTGTGCGAGAGGTGCCGGGTTCGATGCGGGATGGGGTTGCCTGGGAACTGTTTTCTAGCCAAGATTATTCGCTACCCCCCTCAGAGTCTGGAAATATGAATAAATGCGAGCGTGAATGTGTGTGTGTGTGTGTGATGTAATGATTAAACTTCAAAAAGTGCAAGAAACCCGACAAGAGAATACGAGTTAACACCATTGCCAATAGAAAATAAGTTCCAGAGGAAAGGTCGCGAATAAGACCATCGTAGTTAAATGGAACTTCAAAATAATAAATAAATAAATTAAAAAGTTTTACAAACACAGTAAAAGAATAGTTTTGCAAACATGTTATTAATATGTCACATGGGTTAAAATGCTGATTACTTCAAAACAGTGCACAATAAACACTAATTATTATTATCGCTATTATTATTATTATTATTGTTCTTAAGTGTGTTCAGGGATTATATTTAAATTATTATCCTATTCTTTGAATAGCCCTAATAAATAACATTCGAAGACCGAGCTTTCTAAATAAACTACTGACTGTCTGAGAATTTATCGGAAATTTAAGGCTCTCTTACGATGTTACTTGTAATAATTTTACTGCATATTTTGTTGGAAAGCTAATTACCTTCTACAAAGTGATATGTGGTAATGTCTGATTTATTGTACTACTAATCAAGTAATAAAACATGGTTTTAAAGTATAATCGATTATTATATCTCGTTCTTGCTGTCATATTTCTGTAGCATTAGTCCTACCGTATTGATAACTGAAACAGACAGTGAATTATCCTTATATATCATTGTGTGTAAACCTAGGTATAACGTTAAGCAACTGTACATAGTAATTTTATTGGTCACAGAAGGCTGAAATAGTGTTAAACGTATCAGTTGTACATAGTGCAATTATTATTGCTAATAAAATGACGCTATTCATGCTTTTAAAGTCTGAAGTGCCATGCCAGAATTTTATTTCTTCACACTGGTGGTTCACATAAAGTTGCCACACAGTTACACACTGTTTTATACACGAAACATAAGCATTTGTAATATTTAATCTCCACATAACTCGAAGGGAACTCAGCAAATGCTAACATTAAAACCCGCCTGTTTATTAGACCTCAATCGGGTAAAAACAAAACCAAATTTGAGAGTAACATAACCATTTCAATAGGTTTCTTAAGAACAGATTAAGACTCTTTGTTTTACATCCTTTGTTTAATAAGGAATGCCGTTATTACTAATCGTACTCAAGATGATGTATGAGATCTACACGCGCATTTCGTCGGGATTTGCTATCTCTATCCACAACGGCAAGAACGAACAGCAAATCACGTAAAAAACAAAATATAGCGCTTTCATTTATCTTCAAAACACGTCCCACAGCATGTGGCCATGTGATTTGCAAAGCAGGATCTCAAGAGAGGCCGACGAAGAATGTATGCAGAACCAATTTGCAACAGCCTTTCGTATATCCTTGACAAGGAAAACATGTACTTTGTATATTTGTTTCCTGCTCGCAATAAACAATTCTTTTAACCCCTTGTGAAACTATGCATATATTCAAAAGAGAGTTCAGCTGGTTCGACATCTCAAGGTAATGTTTCTGTGGTATTGGTACAACCAGTGTTTCTTTATTTATCTGTATTACAATGATCTAGGTGGAACTCCGCCACCTAGAGAATGGATCAAGAGTTCTCGGATCTTGGAAGTTAAAACCTAACCACGTTAGTTCATTAACACCGAGCGGGATAGCTCAGGCGGTTAAGTCTGTGGTCCACATCCAGGAGGTCGTGGTTTCGATTCCCTTGACGGAGCTTACTGGCCCGTGGGTATTTTCGGGGGTGTCCTCGGAACGCCAGGTGAACACTGGGAAGGATCACTGCATCCGACAAATTTCCTGTCCCTCCAGTCCATTTCCATGCTCATTTCACTTCACCCGGGAGTTCAACTCTGCAAATGGTAGGGACCTGCCTTCTGCCCATAGTGCCTCCTGGTCCGGTCGCCCTCTGTCTCCTCTCACTTCATCCCTCCCTCCGGGGTCGCCCTGTCAGAAGTACCGGCACAAAAGATCAACGTAGGTCCCGGTGCTAAGCCCCCCTCCGCTCCTGGTCCGGTCGCCATCTGTCTCCTCTCACTGCATCCCTCCCTCAGGGGTCGCCCTGTCAGGAGTACCGGCACAGAAGATCAACGTAGGTCCCGGTGCTAATCCCCCTCCGCTCCTGGTCCGGTCGCCCTCTGTCTCCTCTCACTGCATCCCTCCCTCAGGGGTCGCCCTGTCAGGAGTACCGGCACAGAAGATCAACGTAGGTCCCGGTGCTAAGCCCCCCTCCGCTCCTGGTCCGGTCGCCCTCTGTCTCCTCTCACTGCATCCCTCCCTCAGGTGTCGCCCTGTCAGGAGTACCGGCACAAAAGATCAACGTAGGTCCCGGTGCTAAGCCCCCCTCCGCTCCTGGTCCGGTCGCCATCTGTCTCCTCTCACTGCATCCCTCCCTCAGGGGTCGCCCTGTCAGGAGTACCGGCACAGAAGATCAACGTAGGTCCCGGTGCTAATCCCCCTCCGCTCCTGGTCCGGTCGCCCTCTGTCTCCTCTCACTGCATCCCTCCCTCAGGGGTCGCCCTGTCAGGAGTACCGGCACAGAAGATCAACGTAGGTCCCGGTGCTAAGCCCCCCTCCGCTGCTGGTCCGGTCGCCCTCTGTCTCCTCTCACTGCATCCCTCCCTCAGGTGTCGCCCTGTCAGGAGTACCGGCACAAAGGATCAGCGTAGGTCCCGGTGCTAAGAACCCTCCGTTCCTAGTTCATTAACGCAGGTGAGGGGGAGTGGAACAGTGGGACAGAAATTGGTAACCAAGCCCCAAGCTGGATCTGGTACGTACCTTGTTCATGCCCGATCATTTGTGTGTATCTAATACCAGGAGAGTCATCCGTCAGTTACTTTTCTGTAAGAAATGTGGTATATTAAGCCTAGCGAGTCCTCTATTCCGCTCTTGCTACGGCGCTCATCTTTGGTATTTCGTAGCGATTGGGCTTCGAGTCCCGCTGCTTGTGCGTGTGTGGGTGTGTGCGCGCGTTTGTGAATAGCGGAAAATTATTCGAAAAGTTTGATTTTCCCAAAAACGGCTCTGATGATTTTGATTTAAATGCTATATGTTTAAGATATTTTTATTACAAATGAACGCATATGTTTAATTTTCTGGGAATATCCTGTGAGGTCATCTTCATTCTGAATGACTTTTGCAAAGTTGGTAAACTGTAAGGGAAACACCCAATCTTACCACACAAAAAATGTAGAAGTGATTATTGTATTAGCCATTTCCGGGATATTTGTTGTTAACAAGCTTTTTTGAAAGTTTACTGGATTAACAAGAAGTAGCTTTTGTAATAAAAGCCTATAGAAGAATGAACAGAAAAGGCATATTAATATAACACATACTACTTTTTAAATAGTGAACCCCTTTCTCAAAATCCAGTACATCAATTACGAGTATTCTATTTTCTGGGTTGTATTGCAGTTGTATTGGTTTTCTTTTTGCAGAAAATTTAATAAATGTAATTGAAGATTTAAGGTGTTTTAATTTAATTAAATACATTATATGCTTAACAGTCCAGAAGTTTGGGATAAGCAATATTTTTTGTGAAGCCCCGATTGTCTTTCTTCAAGTGCTTATCTTCTTTGTTTCAGAAACAATTATTTTAGACTTAAAAGTACGCATTCGACTTGTAACAACGTAAAGTTGACCATGGACAAATAATGTTGGTAGCTGGACGCTAACTTTATTTATAGACTGCCCTTGTGTTTGTTAACGGTCATAGCGAATGCCAGAATAAATAGGGAATTGTATCCGTTGTACAGTAAACGGCAGTAATGCCTCTGATGGGCGTAAATGAATGCTCTGTCCTTCGACTGCTTGTAACGCAAAGGAAGGAACACCATACGTAGCTAATGTTTTGTAGTCATCGAGGACCATGCCATGGACATCTCCTTGCAGTTGCTGATTGTTCTCATCCGACTTCGACTCCGATCATTGTTCCGTTTTCGTCGTTTACTTGATGGCATTCAAAATTATTTTGAAGTCGTGACTGGCAAGCTCTTTTCAGTTCTATCAAAATTAGTGTAATTGTAGGAGGGATGCCTTTAAACTAGGGTCCGTTATACAATAAAATAAGAAATACTTTGGGTAATTAACTTTGCATTCCATTCTACGTAGCTTAAGACTGTACTCTACACAGTTTTACGATCATTAAGTTCTATGTAAGTGAAAGGAACATATAAGCGACTCCTCAATTAGAATAGATAGAAGAGATCAAGCTCACTTTTCGCGTTTATATGGGAGGGATAGGAAAACTGAGGGTTAGATGATAGGTTGAGAAGGTCTTCAAGAAGGAAAATGCGTTTACATGGGAGACATAGGGAATACGAGGGATAATCCTATTTAGAACAGGGCCTGAATGGGGGAATTGTACTTTATATGAGAGGGGTATACGAGGGGAATACGAGGAGAAGTGCTAGGCTAGACAGAGGTTGAGGAGTAGGGCATGCGTTTATACGGGAAGAGATAGAGAAAACGGGGAGAGATGCTAGTATGGACAGAGGCTGAAGAAAGGGGAATGCACTTTATATGTGAGAGGTAGGGAATACGAAGAAAAGGGCTAGGCTAGACAGAGGTTGGGGAGTAAATTATGCGTTTATATGGAATAGATGGCGAAAATACGGAGAGATAATAGGCTAGACAGAGGCTGAAGGAGGGGAATACGCTTTATACGAGAGAGGTAGGAAATACGTGGAGATATGCTAGGCTAGACAGGGTTAAAGGTAGAATCTGTTTTATATGAGAGAGATAGGAAACCGAGAAGAGGTATTAGGCTAGGAAGTGTTGAATGGTAGAGTATGCGTTTATCTGGGAGAGACGGGGAAAACGGGAGGGATTCTATAATAGGAGAGAGTTGAAGGAGGGGGAATGCGTTTATATGGGAGAGGTAGGGAAAACGATGATAGGTGTTAGGGAGGTTAGTGTTGATGCATGTGTAATGTCCAGTCCTCTCCAGGATAGCACTATCCAGCATTCAGCAGTTAAGCAGATCCCATGGGGTTGAGTACGGCACAGGTGTGTATGATTTAACAGGTAATATAGTAGGTATTGAGGGTAATTCATGTAGTATCACAGGCATACAGAGTTGAGTATAGCAGTTCCGTAGCATTTCACAGCTAGTTCGGGTAATATCATAGGTATTTAGGCTAATTCAGCTAGTATCACAGGAACCTTGATTCCACGGCTGGATGTGTATAGTTCTGTAGGATTTTACAGCTAGTTCAGATAGTATCGTAAGTATTTAGGATAGTTCAGCTAGTATGACAAGCAGTCATATTATAGGGATTGGGTGTAGCATAGTTTCGCATGTTTTTACAACTAGTTCAGGTGATATTGTCGAATACCTCACTAATTTATAATTACTTAACTTCAGAGGAGGGCAACTCGCATGTGAGAGGGATCGTTGAACAAACAAAGAACTTTAAAACTCGAGGTATCGACAAGGGACGTAGCTAAAGTTATCTCAAAAATATTCTTACACTAACATAATTCCTGGCTGAAGGGAGAGGCAAGGATTCTATTCTACCATAATTAAAACGGCAAGGAAATGAACAACTAGTAGATTTATTATAATATGTGCTTACCCCATGTGTCTGCCGGGCGAGGACGCCATAGTACAGTTATCCGTCTAGCTCACGCGAAGACTCGTCACAGACTACTTGAAAACCCACGCTAACTTGGCGTCACTAACGCCATCCCCACCAATGAGACTGTTTCCCCTTAATCGCCCCTCCTCGGATAAACTGCCAACCTTCGACTTGGATAACCAGAGGGCGTATTACTATTACTATAATCTGTGCACATGCCACAATATCTATGTACTTAGGGTAATTCAGCTAGTATCATAGATAGATTTCAGGGGTTGTGTGTAGCATAGTTCCGTATGATTTCACGGATAATACAGTAGTAAGGTTGGTATTTGCAATCAGGGTAGTATCAAAGGTGTTCGTGATAATTTTGATGAGCGATTTGTATCACGACTATTTAAGGTATTTCAGGTGATACAGATAGTATCAAAGGTGTTTGAGTCATTTCAACAGGTAATTTAGCCAGTATCGTTGATTTTTAGAGCAATCTCGATAGTATTACAGGTGTTCGTGCTAATTTCGAGCAGCGATTCGAGCCAAATCTATTTAAAGTAATTTCACGTGATTCAGATAGTATCACAGGTATTTAAGTCATTTTAACAAGTAATTCACATAGTATCGTTGATATTTAGGGTAATCCGAAAAGTATTTATAGTGATAATGGAACTAACTTTGTAGAGGCGAATCGAGAATTGAAGGATGTTCTGAATGATGTCAAATTCAAGGAAAACGTTTAGGATTACAGTTCACAAAGAGGCATAAATTTCCATTTCATACCACCAAGCTCACCGCATGTGGGAGGTTTCTGGGAAGCAGGCATCAGGTCAGTAAAGTATCATTTAAGGAGAACGGTAGGCCCAGCATGTTTAAATTATGAAGAATTATACACTGTGCTATGTCAAGTTGAAGATTGTTTGAATTCCCGTCCCTTAGTTTACCTTACAATGACCCAGAAAATCTTGACATGTTAACTCCTGGACACTTCTTAATTGGCACATCCGTACTTGCAGTTACTAATTTTAAGTTATTAGAGCTAACTCCTAGGTACTTGTCTAGATGGAAACTTTCTAGTTTCACATTAAAAACATTGGTATAGAGGCTTATTTTGTTGAAAAGAAATCACCGTAACACAGTAGCATGTTATTCTGTAAATTAACAGCTAAATAATATAGGTAACCGTACCTTAGAAAATCTCATCTTATGTAAACTGACAAATGTACTGTCACGGATTTTGGGTTTTTTCCATGCCCATGCTTTACCACTGAGCTACCATGTCGGAATACACGTGTGGGAGAGTGTGTTGTTTGTGTAGTGAGTAATCACTGATTTTAACCTATGGATGCATTTATTTGCAATACTATATACCGGGCACACACAAAAGAAGGAACAGAGGCAAAGAAGTAAACCAGGAAAGAAGATGGAAAGGGAAAATAGGAATGTTGATCCTCTCCACCCTGGTTCGACCTCTAAAGGTCTGCACGGGTCTGTTTCTCTCCAAGGCATTCAGTACTAAATGTTTTCTGACACTTCGGAGTTTGAGAAAATACTCCTTCTGCCATCCCTTGAGGAAGTCTTTCTGAATTTTCTTTCTAAACTTGGATTCTCCTCTTAGGTCGTTGGGAAGGCTCTGGAACCATGAATAAAGCTGTGAGGCATTCACCAATTAGAAAGTGGATTGGGATCGTTTTGAATAGGCCTGGCATTTTTTGTGGCTTTTGCTTCCACTAACAATGTTTCGAATGTCTCTTGGTTCATTTGGCGTTTCCCCAACACTTCTTAAGCAGCGTTTTACCGTGCCTACCACACACTCTCACCAGCCTCTCCACCAAGTCGCCCGTGGAGCGTTGGATTTTTATAAAATTCCATTTTGGGCAAGGTGTTGACTGGTTGTTTGGTCACTGAGAGACTGCTAATTTCAGCAAGGTCTGAGTTAGCTGCCTGGAACGTAGTCGGAGTATGTAGTGTTTGGAATTCCTCTTATTCCCGAGAATCGTTTGAAGGGTATCAGAAACATCTCAGTGCTGAGAGGTGCAGAGTTTACATGAAAGTTACATAAACGAAAACTTCTACTCTTTGCTCAGTCCTACAAACTGCTGAGTTTTCTAAGTAACAAAATTAAACCACTAAAAGAAGGGAAACTAAATGATATGATAGTGAAGTCATACAAGCACTGAGAAATGACTTAATACTGGCTTTCACCACACCGCAGCACTAACATTTTCCACCATGGAGAAGACCGAAGAATGGGTGTATATATGAAATAATAATAATAATAATAATAATAATAATAATAATAATAAAGCTATTAACCAGTATAAGAAGTTACAATTCTACTTTCACTAGCACTGAAATAGTTTGGCCTGTTACGAGGACAAAAAGATAAGAAATTCCTTTGCACTAGAATAATCCAGCAGCTGCAAGTTTATTTTACATTGGCACACACATAATTTAGCCGTTAAGAGGACTACTCAGAAATGAGGTGAATAATAATAATCAAACATGCATAAGCAACTGTTATGTACAAAAGAAGAGATCAGCATTAGAAATAGTGCTTCATAATAAATGCAGATTCACATTGAAAGCAAGAAAGCTAAAACTATAAAATAAATAAACAACCTGAAACAAAAGGATTACAAAGCACAATTAAATCGATCCTAGCAAATAAGGAAATGAGTTAAAATTTAAAACTAAAAAAAGTTAGTTGAAACTTTAAAACATAACGAAAATTAAATATTTTAAGACTGTAACTAATAAGCTAAAAACCATTATGACCATTAAGCTAAAATAATTAAAGGGCAGAGTATAAGTTAATATTTAAATAAGATTAATAAATTTTGCAAACGGTAATCAAAGCTTGTAAAAAGTTATACAGTTACTGTTTCTGTTTTCAGCTTGAAATTCTAAGTGCACAAATGCAAGCTGGTTAAATGCAGAGAAAGACATTTAAATTGATGGGGAAAAGTGAAAGCTCCACACACTACGATACCAAACGTTTGCAAAACACCTCCTTAACGTTATTAATAATCCATATTAATTACTACAACCATGACTATGTTGAATGTAGAAATATTGAATAATAACTCACCACATATCCACTTAATTCTGAATTAGCTGGTAGAATTTATATGTGGGGCTACCTAGTCAAATTCAGGTAACATATATATTTTTCAAGTAAATCCAAAACCATCCCAAAGAGGATACTGGATTAAGTGAAAGTAAATTTTCCACGTATTAAGGTAACCAGGGCGAAACCGAATAATTCAAAGTTTAAATGATAGGTAAGGACAAATTTTAAGCTAACAATTTGGATGACAATAGTAGAGCCAAGGTCTTGTTAAGCTTTCTTACCTTTTAAGGGCTTCTCCACTCTTATGGAGATTGTCATGCATTCCCATGAAGAAGTGGTGAAGATCTCAGATTCAAATATTGCCACTTGAAGGTGCTTTTTATGTTTAGTAAACTTAATGGGAAATGATAGTTTGCAATGGAAATGTCGTTTCACTTAATTAGTTTCATTATGTGAATTTTATTAAAAGACACACTGTTACTTGTTAGAATATGCCATTAATGAACATCACAAAATAATTGCATATAACATTATAATTATAACTTACAAACATAAGGCATCTTTAAATAACATTTTACTGTTTAAAACTATTCTTTCATACAAAAAAGAAAGCCAATAAATTGATCTGAGAGTTTACAAAATTCGGTACGTACATACAAACTAGATAACGTTTGCAAGCCCATATTATGATGATTGTAAACTTCTCTGGTTACCAAAGCAGTGTATTTAACAGTGACTATGACATCATGCCTGACCATCACACAGATAAACCTTTACAATTTATCCGTTACCTCCATGTGGTTGTAATAGGTGTTCGAACTGGCCACTATGCCGAAGGATGCAAAGGTTCGGTGTAACCATCATCACCAGCCTAATCTGGGCAACATGGCCGGTGTGATGTCACGGCAAGCCTAGATGATGCGTTCCCTGAGCTGTTGAGGGGTCATTGGCCGCTCCTGGTACACGATATCTTTAAGATAACACAATAAGAATAAATCTAATGGGGTTAGATCTGGTGAGCGTGCTGGCCACCCTATTGGTCCATGCCGTCCGATCCATCGCTCAGAGTAGATGGCATCGAAATAAGCCTCAACACGACGGGCTGAATGAGATGGCACCACATAGTCGGGTCTGCAACGGCACTTCATCCAGTAGAGTTGGAAACTAGTGTTGTAGGAAGTGGATATAGCGATTCCCAGTGAGTTGGCCATCATAAAAATACGAGCCTATTAGATAATCATCGAATATACAAGTCCAAACGTTGTAAGGCCTCCTCTCGATCCAATGTGGGTTTACAGTGCTCCAGTAATGCATGTTATGGCGATTTACTTGCCTGTGCTGTGGAACTCTGCTTCGTCTATAAATAACATAGTTGCCAAAAGTTCAGTTTGTTGCATGATTCATCTAGCGAATGCCAGTCCGGCTGCAGTAGCTCCTGGTGTAGAAGGGTGAAACTTTGCATGATGTAGTATTCTCCACGCGCAAGATTGGCTAATATTGATATGCCTGTGAATGTCCCTCGTACTACAATGCAGATGATGAATGAGATAGTCACACACGGGGTAACCTCTACGTGGATGTGGTGTCTTGTGCACTGCACCTGATTCCAGAAGGCGGTTTGCAACTCTCAGAAACGTTTGATCTGTAGGAAGTGTTCTCTGCGGAAACTTCTGTTGGTATAGACGACGTGCCTTCATTGAACTAGATAAAAGACAATAAGTTATATTGCCTCTCACGCTGAAAAGGCAGTACACGTTAAACGGGGAGCGTTGTTGCCGCATGTATCACATGTTGCCATATGTTCGCAAATTTGGTGCCCAATTGCATCTACCAATTTAATATCATCTTGTGAATGATACATCATCAAATAGTGAAATATCTGCACTGCTATTTAATGCAATTGTAAGACATGTAATTGTCACCTGCACTTTATGTCTCCTCTTTGTATTTTTAGTACTTCAAAATACGATTTTACAGGCGTAAAAATATATATTAATAAAGAAATATGGAGATATAAAATGATAAGGTCTAGAATTTGGTAGGATATTATGATTGTTTACTCTTTACAATATTGCATTCAAAGTAAGTGGAATGTTTTCAAACAGCAGAGAATGAACAATGAGCCACATTCCGCTTTTCGCTATTTCATTATATTGCGTTAACGCAGCGTGTTTTTCTTTCCACATTTTTTTGTTTTTGCATTCTTTTTGTTGGGTCCTTTGATTCGTTCCTTCTTTATGCTACACACTACTATTTCTGAACAGCAGGTAGCCTTAGATATTTCTTTTACTGACTTACTTACACTTATTTTACGTACATAATAATCTAACACATTAGAGCTTCTTAGTTTAGCAAATATTTTGTCTCTTCCTAACTTCTCCCTCCATAAACATAAATATTTACGTAAAATGTTAAGCAAGCTATATAACACTTAACACAGAGCATATAAACCTACACACTTCCTTACAACTGATATAAGCCTTTACTGACTTCTATGTCGCGCCTGGCTTGTTGCTGAATGTTGACTTTTGTTTCTATACACAATGAATACAAGAAGTTATAGGATTCCGGCTTCTTTTACAAACTGTCCCCAACCCTCAAAACATTTTCTATCGCTTGATCCCAATAACAAGAAAGTTTCTCGCTGGTTGACTTTTCTACTGCATAGGCATAGAATTTTCCGAAACAAATTTATTTCTAAATTATAACGCGTATCTTATTAAATGTAGAGAATTCAAACTGAGCAAGTATAAGCACTTTAGTTTAATCTAGCTAAGAAAAAATGTTGTTGTATCCTAACCTTTAGTTTAATAAATACTGCGCGATAAGCATAAAAAAAGCAAATACCGAAGTTTTACTGAAAAATACGTTTTCTTTAGAATTTGTACCCACAAAAATCTAAAAACAATATAATCTGGCAGAGAAAAACATTCTGCATAGGAAAATGTGTTCAAAGCTAAAATTTATAACAAATGAATATTTACAGCATATTTTTGCTTATTAGCAACTTGGCGACTGTGCGAGAGTAGAAAAGGGCGAAAGAAACGACAATATGTGTAAGTTAGACAGAGAAGAGATATCCATTTACCTCAATACTGTATTTTAAGTTTGAGACAAACTCTATATATTATATTCTGAACACAAAAATAGTGAACTGAATAATTGTAATATTCATAAACATTTTAAGAATTATCAATTTTAATTTTGTGAAAGTTTCAACAACTAAATGTGCTTTAATGAGCACATTAATTTAATTACTTTTTTAGTACTTACCAAGTTTAAAAGAACTTGCTAGCACCTGTAAACCAACGTTTTCGTCAGATTTTTGCATAAGGGTTGGTGAGCATAAAACTTTAATATATTTATTTTGCTTATCCCAAACATGCTTACAAAGGTAGTTTTGTTGCTAAGCGCAAACTTGTAACAACATGTTACTAATTTTAAGCTGTAGGAAAAGAAACTGTATATGTTTTCACTTATCACATACCGACAGAGGGCTGTCTTTCTTTTCATTTAAAACGAACAAACCGTAGATATTCGGTTTTGCAATTTTGCTAACAATATACATCATCAAACAGTGAAAGCCACAGTATTCCTGTTAAGTTATTCCTATTTCTTATTCATTGAATTAGGGCCCTATTGTGTGAAATCAAATTTTCTGCTAGGATATAACTTAAAATAATGATCTATTGAAGTAACCTCCGTTCATATACCCACCTACACATAGCGGTTATCTACAATCATTAGTGAAAACACAAGGTTTAAACGTTACATAAGGATCACTATGTCACGCTAAGCCAGCAGGGCAATGCTTGGTTTCAGAACGGATAACTTCATTTTCCAGTCTTGTTAGGACAGGAAATAATAATCCTTACTTTCATGGCCATTATGACAATCTTCCAGGAGTAAATAATTTCCTAATTCATCATAATTAAGTTGATTTAAAATTACACCGGTAGTTCTTATAAGATTTGCATTACTCATTTTGTAATTGAAGCAAAATATCCCTATTGTGTGCCACATAATGAATGTAGCATCCTTGTTGGCGTATTTTTATTACTCCAAAGGAAATACCGGAACCGAAGAGTGTAAGCGATCTACGAAATAGCTTTGTGAGTTTGAATACTCTTTATATCTAAATAGCATTGAACCCATGAAAAGGAACTTATTGTACTCCGACATACTACATTATAATCATATAGAGCAAACCTGACTCGACTAATGGCAGCCTCGAAAACTATTTTGCAACAATAGCAATAGTGATGTCCCATGTTAAGTAGCGAATAACATAGGCAACTACGTGAATGACAAATATAAGAAGATCCAGAAGCGAGGTTTACAAAAGGAGGAAAACTCCCAAACAAAGGGCCGAGACGACCTATTCCTATTTCCTAGATTTTATTGTTCAGTATGATTCGGTTCAGTTAGTAAAATTGCTTAAAGTAGTAGGTGCTCTGAACTGTACAAAACCTGATGTATTGGTAATGTCTATGTTTTAGTTGTGTAGCGGGCAATCTGCTAAAGTATAGGTGACAGCATATCTGACTTTCCAAAGCTCCTGTTACTCCAGACACCGCAAATAACTGAGATATGAGGCACGCTGTACATTATATGCTACATGATCCTATATTTTGAAAATGCATAGAAGTTACCTGACTTAATGAGGAATAGCTGAGCAGCGAGAAAATTCCGGTTAGAAACACAAACTGATACTATGAAGAATTCAAATGAGCACAGTCGTTCCGATAACCGTAGCGATTGGTATACATAGAAGGTTTTCTTTAAAAGCGAGTCAAAGCATGAGATATTAAAACATCATGATGTAACTCTGCATCCTGAATCTTGTGTAGAATTTGCAGGATACTCTTCCCGTTGGTACGCCTGGATTCTGTAACGTGAAATAAACACATAGTCAAAAGGAAATATAACCTGCAAGAGCAACTGCGCCCAGTAAAATAAAGTTAATTTCTAAGATTTATGAAATTATTTCGATACACATTTACAGAGATTTTGAATATTACTTTTACTTAAACCAGGTTAAAAAACTCTTAAGCGACTTCTGGAATACTTAAAATAAACCAAATTATTCTAGCAGATGAGAATCTATGTGAGAATTACGTTACACTATGCAGTGATTTATGACTTTTTCAACTAGATAACCTATAGTAAGTAGAGAAGATGTATTTCACACAAAAATGCCATAGCAATATTTCTACGGAAATACAGATATTGAGGATCCTTGATATCCAAAAACAAAAGCTTTTGGGCGCCCGCGCGTGTCTAAAACAGATTCTTTGAACACCATAACTTAAAATTCAAAATCGCTTAAATGCTAAAGTTGGTATTTAATTAGCATCTTCCAAAGGTGCGATATGAAGACCTATGAAAAAATGGCTTTAATGACTTTGATTAAAACACAACGTGGTTAAGTTATTTGAATGACAAATAAAATGTACATCCGGAATTTTTGCGCATAGCCCTACGAAGCCCTCTTCGTTGTAAAATAAATTACTTTTGTATAATCGGTATACCATAAGAGACAGAATCTTACTAAACAAAACATGTGGACACACAATATATCTAAAAAAAGATGTTCCTGAGATGTTCTTTATGTTTGGCTGAACTTTTGAAATACTTACTCTTTTTACTTTCTCTACTACGTATAGTAAGTAGGGGAAGTATTGCATTCCACCCAAAAATTCGATACCGAGATTTCGCCGGAAATACATGTTTTGAGATCTCCTGAATCCAAAAAAAGCATTTTTGGAAACATGTCCGTGTGTGTGTCTGTGTGTGTGTGTGTGTGTGTCTGTGTGTGTGTCTGTGAACAGCATAACTCAAAAACGAACAGTCGGATAAACACCAAACTTGGTATTTAGGTTCAGTATCTTCCAGAGAAGCGACACGAAGGTTTTCAAGAAAATCCCCCCACCCCAGACTACCCTTTACATGGAACATTTTTCGAAAATTTTAATTTTCTCAAAAATGGCTCTAACGATTTTGATGAAAATATCATATGTTTAAGATAATGTCATAAGAAATGAAATGTATATCTCGAATTTTCTGGGAATGTCTCCAAAAATATTCTTCATTGTGAACGACTTTTGCATAACTAGTAAACCATAAGAGATAGACAAAATTTTACTACACAAAAAATGTAGATCGCGTTAAAATACACAACTTATGTCATATACGTTTCTTTGGTTGAGTGAACCGTTTTCGAGATATTGCTTGTTATTCCCTTAAATTTTCCAATACTTATACTTTTTCTCAAATTCGTTATTCGTTTTTTTATGTCCTGGACATGTAAAGAGAATGGAATGCGCCACATAGCAACCAGCGTTAAAATATTTGACTATCGCTTTAAACCTAGCATATTCCCCTTGCATCTACATGAAAATTACCAATAAGATTAACATCTCGATATCTCGATTAACATGAAGCATATGGAGAATAAGCGTTTGTAAAAATAGTTTGTACAAGAGTAGAGAAAGTCATGTGAGTGTAACACATCAGATTTTTTAAGTAGTACCACGCAAGTACGAAAAAAGAAAAGATGTTGCATTTCACTCAAAACTTCAATATCGAAATTTCATCGTAAATTACTTCACCTGTGAAGCCATCGAAAACATCCTAACAATTTTAATAAGAAAGAAGAGGCTCTAAAGCTCAACAGTAACTGGCATCCAGTCATTTTTTTTCGAGTGGAGGAGAAAATAATTTATTCACTACCCCATCCCCAATGGAGTCGGGGATGAGGGTGTGGGAATCTCCAGTAATGGCATACCCATTAAAAACTCCTCCACCGGAGGAGATTCGGGTATAGTGCAGCAGTACCGCTATTGCACCTGCGGATTCAAGGAGCGGGTGTGTTGGCCGGCCACTAGGGCCTAAGCCAGGTGAGGGTGAGGAGTCAGGACGTAACCATGACCGAGACCCTGATAACGCCCTGGCGGATTGGGAGTGTCTGTTTGGGACATTCAGGGAGTTGCTTTAAAAGCTTGACCACGCCTGGGCGCTGCGTCTCCTAGTTGGGTGCGTGTTATGCGTTACAAGTGAGGTACCTGTACGCTTGAGCCGGTGGCTTCGTCCCTGGAACAAACTATACTAGGCATGCATTTATACATACATACATATATATATATATAGGGTGAATCACCTAAAACTTTCACCGCAAATATTTCCGAAATCAAAAGTGCTACTGAAGTGCAGTTTTCACAGCATTGATTGGTAGTCAGGGATTCGCACATTTAGCCTATAAACGGATTTTAATAATACTTAAAAAGTGTATTTTTTTAGCAAACATAAATTTTTTTTTAAATGGAACAATGCATGGTTACATTAACAGAATAAAGGTAGGGTAAATTGGAATGTCAATGTTCTTTGTTGCAGGATTCTAGTGCAAGCAGTTTACGAGAAAAGTTTCAAGTATTTTGAAAAGTTTCCACCCCGACAATTGTTTGTCCCATTCAACCTGCTTAGTTGTTAGGCACGATGTTGTTATGTTTGTTTGTATTGTGTTTTCTGCTCATTGATTGCGACTTTCTGGTCAGTTAGTTTGTGACAGTTGAAGCAGTAAGTCGTGAGTGGAAGATGAGGTTTACTAATGCAGAAAACATGATCAAGATGTATGGAGAGTGTAGGAAGAATGCAGTTCGTTCCTGTACGGTGTATGCGGAAACGTGTCCCAATAGACGTCAACCATCTCGGCAATTATTTATCAATCTCTTCCACCAATTACGGAAAGTGGCACTGTAACACCTAGAAAACGTAACAGAAACAAACAAGTGACTGGAGGAGAGGCAGAAATTAATGTTTTGGCTGCAGTTACAGTAGATCCGCAAATTAGTTCCCGCACAATCCAACGTGGAAGTGGCATAAGTCAAGCAAGTGTACTGCGCATTCTCCATCGACATAGGTTCCATCCCTATCACATCTCTCTCCTTCAAGAGTTGTATGGAAACGGTTTTCAGAATGTTGTTAACTTTTGTACATAGACATTAAGACATGATACTCCAGATTCATCACGTATCTTGTTTTGATGAGGCAACATTTACTAATCATGGCCAGGTAAACCGCAGAAACATGCACTATTGGTCTGTTGACAATCCCCGTTGACTTCGCCAGGTGAAACGTCAGCGTTCATACAGTTTAAACGTGTCGTGTAGGATAGTAGACCATCAGCTCATAGGCCCTATGTTCATAGAAGGAACAAGGAACTCGCACAAGTATCGCAAGCTCCTGACAGAGCATCTGCCACAGATGCTAGAAGACGTTCCTTTGTAGACTAGGAGGAACCTGTGGTACCAACATGATGGCTGTCCAGCCCATAGTGCACGAAGTACTACAGCTTGTCTTAACGGATTGTTTCCAAATCGTTGGATTGGACGAAGAGGACCTGTTCACCGGATCTGACTCCTTTAGATGTTTTTTTTTTCTGTGGGAAGGCTGAAATACACTGCCTACAAGGATGTACAAACTACACCAGACAATTCGAAACGACGTATTACTGCTGCCTGCACTGAAATTTCCGCTGAAATGCTAGAACGTGTGCAGCAGTCTTTGCATAGCAGACTGTATTGAAGCTGCCGGTGGTCATTTTGAACACAACCTTTGAAGGGCTGTGTTCTCTTTACTTGTAAGAATCGACAGAAGTATTGTAATTCCCTTTTATTTTTCTTTAGTTTGTGATACCACAGGTTGTACAAGTGTCGGTGCCTAAAAGCTTCAAAATAAAATTTCTCGTAAACCACTTGCACTTGAATGTTGCAACAAACGCCACTGACATTGTAATTTACCCTAGTTTATTCTGTTGATGAAACTAGGCATTGTTCCGTTTAAAATTGTATGTTTGCTCAAAAAATACACTTTCTCAGTATTATTAAAATCCATTTATAGGGTAAATGTACGAACCCCTGACTACCAATCAATGCTGTGAAAACTGCACATCAGTAACAGTTTCCATTTCCGGTGCAAGTTAAAGGTTATTCATGCTGTATATCTGTATATATACATGTTAATATGGGGGGAGGGATATTTGTACGTGTTCGCGTTAAGCATTTCTATTCGCGAAATTGTATTTTGTTGGGGATTTAGATTTTCAAGGGTATTATTCCAATGGTTTTGAATGTAAGTTCTGGCGCGTTCATTTGCAAAGGTTCTCGCCTGGTGATATTCCTTTCGGTCTCTGATATTTCCAGTCCTCTGCCTTTTGGCTTTGTTTTGCGTTTGTTGAAGTATTTTTCCGTCTATGGGAAATCTGGCATTTGTAGTGTGAGGCTGCATTAGGGGTACACAGGCCGTGGTGGCTATTTTAATCGGTATTTCTAGTTTATTAATCGCCAAGTCCTGCTCTCTAGCGGAATTTATCTCTATATCTGGGAGATAATGACCTATTGTGCATTTGAAAGATTCCCAGTCTACCTTAAAGAGGCTGGTTTGAATGCGACTGTTGCGTTAATTTTCATCATGACCGCAATGATCGGAAGTGAGCTAATACTTGACATGTAGGTCTATGTTATAGGGTATATTATTTAATAATGCAATATCCAGTATGTCCGGAGTATGATTCGGTATGTGGGATATGAAAGTTGGCTCTTCCGGGCCTGCAATTAAGTAATTTGTATTATTAATGTAGTTAAGTAATTTGGTGCCTTGCGGGTTGGTGTTTGTCAATTCCATAGATAATGTTTACAATATATTCTCCTGCTGCGACTGATAAATTTTGCTTTTCTATGTCATTGGTATCTATGTCCCCCTGGGGGTTGTGGACTGACGCTATAAAAATTTCATTATTGTGAAGGTTAAGGTTTATAGCTGTGGTTTCGGCGCGAGTTAGCACTGTATTATCCGGGAACAGAAAGTGGTCGTTTTGGTTGACATGTGTTTCGGTTAGTAAAGCTATTTGTATTGATTGTGTTCCTTAATGTTTTTACGGATGCCGTTGCAATTCCAGAATATTGCTCTTGCTGTGTCTGTACTACCCATGACTAGCGTTTACGGATGCCGTTGCAATTCCAGAATATTACTCTTGCTGTGTCTGTACTACCCATGACTAGCGTTTACGGATGCCGTTGCAATTCCAGAATATTGCTCTTGCTGTGTCTGTACTACCCATGACTAGTGTTTACGGATGCCGTTGCAATTCCAGAATATTACTCTTGCTGTGTCTGTACTACCCATGAGTAGTGTTTACGGATGCCGTTGCAATTCCAGAATATTACTCTTGCTGTGTCTGTACTACCCATGACTAGTGTTTACGGATACCGTTGCAATTCCAGAATATTACTCTTGCTGTGTCTGTACTACCCATGACTAGTGTTTACGAAGTCTGACAGAAAGCGTGCTACCTGAAATATTTCTAATCTCGGTTAGCTAAGTATGTCGCAGAGCTGGTTGAAGTGCTCTACTCTCTTCATCGGAACTTTTCCTTTCGGTACACCTAGTGTTCCAACTAGTTTTCCCAGTGCCATGCTTACCTTTCCTCGGTCTAGTGCCCGTGGGGAGAGCGACGTTGGTGCAATAGGGTGAGGCCCAACTGCCTGTGTTTGTGAGGGTCCTGCAGTCGAGGGTGGAGTTTGTTGTGGTCGGGGTGTCGCTCTTCCCTCATTGGCTCAACCTCGGTAGTGAGCGAGGATTCCCAACCATGGAGGGTTCCGTTAGACGCGTCCGGCCTTTGCTATTCCTGGTGGACCACTCCGTATTTGCAACCTCAGCGTAAGTGTGCGTTCTTCCTACCCGGGGAGGCCTAGGAGGTTGCACACGCGGCATGACCTTAGCACATGCTGCGTTATATGCGGTGCAACTGCGCCAAGTTGCATCATGGCACTGAGCGCCACATAAAACGCATTTGCGTTCCTTAGGTGGAACGCTGCATGTTCCTAGAAATGGGATCCTGAACATTTGGCGCAGACAGGGGCTGGGGACCTACATTCTCGCATTACGTGCCTAAACTGTTGGCATCATGGGCATTAGTTTGGCTCTGCGCCGGCTCTATACTCTTCTACTGAAACTTCGAAGTGTGCCAAAAAGCGGAAATCCAAAAGTTTCCTACTTTCTAGGGTGTCCTGTAGTTCAACAAGGAACATCGGCAGGGGGGTCGTATGGCTTTTGCGCTTGTGCATTTGAAGTGTCATAATGACATTAAAACCGCGTTGAGCCAGGTCTTGTATAATCTCGTCTCCAGTGATCTAGGCGCACAGCTCCTTTATCCCAAACCGTGCGGTTCTCTAATTTACTAGGGGGATAAGATAATGCTGTACGCCTCGTGTCTTGAGGTATTCTGCAAGTTTCAGTCACTTAGAAAGAACGTCTTGAAGCAGAAGTCACAGGAGTTGCGCGCAGTGTGAACTGTATGTTCATAATTAGTTGAGAATGTCTTGTCGAAGTCTGTAATTATGTAGCGGATTTTCGCGGCCTGCCTCTTGTTACCATACACCGGTGCAATATTTGACCTCCTTTCCTGCTCTAGTTCGAAAGGTGTGGTGTATTGATGTCGTCTTGTCCTGCGTCTTTGTAAGTGCTGGGTTTGGGAGAGGAAGGTGATGTTGGGGTAGACTTGGGTTTGGGGCTAGTGGGAGTCATGGACGAAGATGTATGGGGTGTGGTTTAGATTCGGGACAAGTAGGAATAGAGGAGCTGGAAGTCTTAAGTTAGGATGCCTTATTCCTAGTCGTCATCGTCTTTGTCGGCGACAGCGTCGGTTTAGTAGTCGTCGTAGCCTTGCTGCCCTTAGCCATTCCTCATATTTAACTATTAAGAAGAAGAAAAGACAAGAAATAAAAAGCCTAATAAGCTACCATTGAGATGGACTAGTGTTCTCAAATGTTTGTGGATCGTTCAGTAGCAGCACCTAAAACTAACCTAAGAGGAGAACTTAAATATTAGACAGAAAGAGGAAAATAGTATAGTAGAAGACAAAGACAGCTAGAGAGCGCTTGAAAAGCACGAGGAACAGAGGACCTGTCCGAAGGCGCGTAGATTCCAGTCAAAGGCTGTTGGCAGCGGTCTTGTCCCTCTGCTCAGCTAGTACTGTGTTGTCCGCAAGCGAGCAGTGCCGAAGGTCGGAGCTTCTAGTCGGATGTCGCGGTCGCGCCGCAGTCGGTTGCCGGAGCCTCGCTGTTGCTGCCTGTAGAGCTCTCTGATGCAGTAGATCCTCTTACCACCGCTGCTCAGCCGGAACTTGATTGCCCAGTCATTCAAGGCAAGAAACGTCATATAACACGAGAAAACAAAGCGAGCCAATCAGAAGGTAGATAACAGAACCTTTGAGGCAGCTGGGCCCCTCCCACTAGCCGACCGGCACCCGGACCAATCATCGGAGAGCCCTCTTAATATAAATATAGCAGCACAAACAGACGCAGCGCAACCTTCTGCCAGAAGACTTCGACAGCGCCACTGAAGATGTCTACCGTAGTTGTAGACGAAACGTCTGGAACATCTATCTCCAGCAGACCACGGTAAAACAGCCCGGAAATAACTTCCAGTTATACTGACTCCGGCCGTGAAAGCCTCCGTTCTCTGTTTAACCTCAGTTTTTTAATCCTGAGTTAAAAGGGTTAGTGATGCTTTTATGCGCTAGTGTTAATTATAGTTGCGAAAACAGCAATAATAAAAACTGTCTTACCTTGGTTTTTCTGAATTTTTGCTCAAATTGGAAAATCTGTGAATGTGAAATAGAATGAATGAAATGAATGAATATATATTTGAATGAGTGTGTGTGGATCGTTGAGATGTTTATTCTCTCATATGTCGTGATTTGCAATGATGAGGTAATGACTGCTACATGTGTTGGAAGTTAAGCCTTCTCCGAATGTTACGTCTGCGAAGCCAATGTATAGGTGTTAGTGAGATTATGGTGATTCCAGATAACAGTGTTTGATGGTGTGGATGTGATCGTGGAAATGAGTGCAATGTAATCGGGAAGGCTGTGTCAGATCAATAATTTCTCTGATTTCGGGGATTGGGCTGGAGGAGATAATTCTATCAGCAAAATCGTTATCTGTGATCAGATTAATCGTTAAGGTGGCGTCTGTGATGATGATGATGATGATGATGATGTAGAGGACTTGCAGGTGAACGTATCTTCAGGCCCCGAATTCCATGGTCTCCTGTTTTCATCTTTTGCAGTGTCATTTCATTTTAAAATTTAATCATTATGAATAAGTCGCATGAGACATTGAGTTGAAAGCCTCAGGTATAGTTTTGAAATTCATTCCTGAGCCTGTATATAAAAAAGACACCTGGATTGGAGATCATGGCATAAGCTACCTAGTTAACAGCTGAAATAATTCCTGCTAACCTAATAAGAATTGATAGGATATTAGTGTATACTTCATTCAGACATATCTCTTGCTTAGGAAAAGCTGGTTTAAGTATAGATTGCTGAACGATACCTGTAATAAAGTCAATCATTGCAAATTAGTTTCAGATAAGAGAAATTAGATAGCATTACCTAGGTTACTAATTCATTAGCATTTTATATAAGCATAATACTCCCGATTGCCGCTAACATTGAATTTTTGTTTTTGGCCTAGAAAGAAACTGTGAAATCAATGAAAATAAATGTGTAAAGTAGAGAGAAAACATTGAGCTACCTGATAATGAATGACTATGAATTCTAAAAAGTGATAAACTTTGTCATGCCTATTCCAGTGATTTTATTTTACGACATAAAATATTTAAAAATCATGTGAAGAACTTACATTCAAGGTTTGATTATGAAGATTCTGTTGGCTTCGTCGAGTTTTCATTTCCCATATGTAGTGTAGACTTTGCATCCACTGTATAAAGAAATAAATACACATCATTAGTTTGATTTCAATAAAATCACTTTGGTTTTTTTTTTGCCTGCTGTTAAATGAACCAAAAGTAATTATGTGTAAAACAGAGAGAAACTATGTAGATTCCTGACAATAAATAACGTAAGGAATTCCAAAAAGTGATACAAAGTTTCGTGTCTATTTTGTAATTTTATTTTAAGAGCTAAAATATTTAAAAAGCATGTGAAGAAGATCTTACATTGAACAGTGGATGGTGAAGATTCTACTGGCTTCATCGAGTTCACATTTTCCTCATGCAAGTACCCATGGTGTGTGAAGGCCATTGCTGAAGTTGTACTGATGAAAAATAAAATTGCGAATCAAACGGTAAAGAAATTAAATATCCATATTTGAGATTGTTAATTATTCCCATCTTATTTAAGCAATGTAAATTATTTAATGTGCATATATAATCAAGTGTATAAATTTTAAGGTGTGATGGTCGTTAAAATTTTCGATTACCGTTAACGTTATATCTTAAATTTGTCACTCCTGTCTGCAATTAGTGGGCAGTTTTAAATATGCGTTATAAAAATGGACCCAGTAGCATAGAAATGACCACAGTATCAATAATTAAATAAATAATAATATACTATTTCACGCATTGTGCAAGCTATGATTACGTTTTCGCTTTAAGTAGGAATGTGTCATTTACAGCAGGTATAATGTTGTTTCTCGTAGTGTGAATAGCACCGTCAAATGGTTTGCTATCCTAGCGGACTGCGTGTGCTCAGGATTGCTCATTACATAACAAAGTGCAACACATGGTACTGCATTAAATATTTACTTTAACACTTTTAACAACTAACACATATTAACAATAAAAACTAAACAGTTGCAACATACCAAACTTTGGTTCGCTCGAACTTGTATTAAAAATTGAGGAGACGCTTAATATGTGAGCCGTTCCTTTCAGTCACATCTTGGCTGTCAGACTGTCTAAAACAAAGCATTTTCTCAGTTCTACCCCTCGCGTTTCTCAGGGCCAACAAAGGTCACCCATACTGGGTAACAAACAATTCTGAACAATGCTATCCTGGTCAGTGTTCGCCTCTACAGGACACGACGCGTCAAATGTCAAGCACATTTTTTTTGTATAAATTGCCATGTTTCTAGTTTATTCTAAATGCATTACCGTAGAATTTGTTTCAAAATAGTGGTGCTTGTTTAAGCTCATTCCTATCCATTAAATTGATTTGTCTGATGATCATTTTGTTAGTTATGTTAGTTTTGTATTGTTTATAAGATAATTTCCAATTAAATTCGTCTGTAGGAAATAAAACACTTAAAGTATCCCCATGGCTTAGAAAACGCTGTTTAGACATTTAACTAATCGTGAAATCACTCTTGTGCTCCGTCATGTAGTGGTTACCATGCAAGCCTCTAGTTCCCGAGGTCCTGGGTTAAAACCCCGGCGTAAAAATTCTTAGCATGGCTTCCTTCAGAAGGGATGTAAATCCGGTGGTCTCGTGTCGTAGATTTAAGGCACGCAAAAGCCTGATAAAGAGACCTCTGAGCGAAATTACCGGTCTTTCACGCCCAATATACAAGGACCACAGCAGTTAAACAGCGACCATAAATAAAAAAGAGAAATCACTCTCCTTCTAGAGTATAAAATGCATTACACTTGTATAAATTAATAATGAAGTATCCTTAGAATTTGCTAAAGAAGAATCTCTCAATTTGAATAATCCCCTCTTCTCTGTTGATCTGCATGTTGGTATCTTAAGGGTTCGCATTTGAGAATTAGAAGAAAAAAAAAGAAGTGAAATATGAAATGGGGATCCGTTCCTTATATTCTCTTGGAGATCCATTCCCCCTTGTGTGTCATCCTCCTGGTGTAGTGGTTGCCATACTAGCCTCTAGTTCCTGAGGTCGCGGGTTCAAGTCCGGCGGAGGGCGATTGATTTTTTCGGGTGCGAAAATTTTTACCATGGTTCCTTTGGAAGGGAAGTAAAGGCGGTGGTACCGTGTCGTAGATCTACGGCACGCAAAAGAATCTCAAGTCTAATAAAGAGGCCTTTGAGCAAAATTACCGGTGTATGGAATGCGGTTCTTGTTGTGTTCCTTTAAATCAAGGCATTTCTTAAATTATCCCATTCAGAGGGTAGTTAACGAAGATATTTGATGTCTAAAATTAACTTAATGTTTAAAGTATAAAATGCATGCATTGAACGGCAATAAGGGGATATTTATTGAAACATTCCTATCGCTATAATATGTTTCTGACCGCTGATTGCGTGGGAGTGCACCATCAGGTATACTCGCAGACCAGCGTTTAGGAGATGAGGCATTCCATGAGAATATTTAGTGTTTCAAAGGTTTTTTGGAAATCGCGTCATGTATTTCATGGTTTTGGGTTTTAGGATATAGGTGTAATTTAGTGAGCAATTCAGGTATTGTCCTTGGTATTTTATGCCAATTTCAGGATTTGACGTATTGTTATATACTTAAATGTCCTCTCTATATCTATTGTAAACTTCCGTATTTTAAGTAGCTTGAATGTGAGCCGCTGGGTTATATCATTTGAATTCTTGCTCTGTATTGTTCCGCCTTATCCTGCATGCATTTCTGTGAGTGTCTATAAGTGTGTTTTATATAGTGTATTAATAAAGAAGAAAAAAAGAAAAAGAAAGATAGAAAGAAAGTACAAGGAAAGGAGAATCATCATTTTATAATTGAGACCCTAAACCGAACCTTGAGATACCTAAGCATACGCTAGGTTTTAATCTATGCGACGCTATTATATTCCGATGTAATTCAATATTAGAGTTTTGCAGTCCTGAGAACTGAACCCAGAACTCTGGAATGCCTAAGCATATACAGAATCAGTCTACGTAATGCTATAAATTATTGAGATTTACCATCACGAAATTAAATTGAGTTTTATTTATGGACGCTCTTTAACTACTATGGTCCTTAGCATCCCATTCTATATTGGGCGTGAAAGACCGGTAATTTTGTTCAGAGACCTCTTTATCAGGCTTTAGGTTCTTTTACGTATCGTAGATCTACGGCACGGGACCGCCGGCTTTACTTCCCTTCGGAAAGAAGCCATGCCAAGAATTTTTACGCCCGAAAAAATCCATCGCCCTCCACCGGGTTTGAACCCGCGACCTTGGGAACTAGAGGCTAGCACGGTACCACTAGTCCACGGTGTACTACTTTACCCCCACCTCTAAGTGCCATAGTTTAAGGGTAATTTAACATTAAGGTTTTGCCACACTGACTCGGACTCGGGTCTCAGGATACCTAAGAATACACTACATTAATCTACGCAATACTGTAGCATTATTGAGATTTACCACATATATAATTGTAATAGTTCAAGAGTAAACTAAACATCAAAATTTTTCGGTACCTCAGGATACCTGGTCACTCATTCCATCTTCCACGCTATATGGAGGAATGAAATTTTCCCACGGTCCTTGCCTTGCTAAGAAGCGGTGGTTTCATGGAACAGTAAGCATATACTGCGAACTTCCGTTAGTAAAACTAAGGTGAACAGGTATGTGAAACATTTATTTTGCAAGAATCTTCGTTTGCTAAGCGGTAACGTCTTAGAGACTGAGTTAGCATATGTTTCTATAGGCATGGCTTGATGACATTTTTGCAGTGCTATGAATCGAGGCAATGCTTCATGTTAGCCATTTTAATGGCATCGAGTTGGATTCCCGGTTAGAGATGGGAATTTTTCTTTAGTCAGTGCGTCTAGAGGCAATGGCTTGATGACATTTTTCCAGTGCTATGAGGCATGGGGCTGCTTTATTCTAGCCTTTCTAAATGGCTTCGGGTTCGATTATTTCTGCATGTGTCTGTAGGTGCTTGTGTGTCTATATGATTGCATTAATAAAAGAAAGGGTGACGGGAATGCGAACCTGGAAACGTTTAGGTCTCAAAGCTCGGGGTTTGAACCAGCGCCATCACCCAATTCAAGTATACTTATTCAATTTAATGATTGCTGACAATAATAGATACAATTTCAGCTTACCATAGTTTCGAGAGTCAAAGCTGGAAGCCCTGGTAGTCACTCGTGTTGTAACACCTCCCTGTCAGTAAAGATGCATTTGGGGCTATGCGAAAGTTTGGAGATATGATTACGTGTGATCTATATGATCATGTTTCCCTTCTTCAATGGTCACGGGTTCGATTCCCTTTTGGATCTTTGTTTAGCCTGTGGTCTTTTTTATAGGAGCGACCCCACAACCGCCGCCCCCGGTGACGATCATCCGCTGAGGCTTCATCGTCTCCCCATGATCATGCTGTTAGTATCTAATAGCATGCATGGGGGTGCTCCGGTAAGTTTAAGGTATTCTAGCATTAGTTGGGACGGGTTCCGCTTGAGCACCACGGTAAGTAGCGTTAGTAATCGTGCTGGCATGCAAGCTTACCGCAGGGGCTTTCCGCAGCATCACCGGTTAATCTCTTCCAGATTCACGCTGTGCGTACAGGTGTCAGATTGTCGTAGTTGATTCAAGTATTCCTTGGTTGTTTCTGTTTGTTGGCTGAGTGGTTCCTTGATGTTGGCTGAAACAAAGTAGTTGGTAAGTTATGGTTGCATCATGGTGGTACTAGTCGAGCTAGGTGAATTCTTGTATCTATGGCTGAAAGATCAGGTTTCAAGTTGCGGATAAAGAGACAGAGTGGGCAATTGTGTTTGTCGCGGTCGGTTTCATAGCGACCGAGATCGCGCACGAACGGGTTGCCGTTGCGGGGGAGGTGGGCATACAAGTTGAATGCGAGGTGCTTAATGTATTCCTCTACCGTATGTACTCGGAGTTCTGCGTGTAGTATGTCGGAAGGGGCGATATTTGGTACTTTGGCTATGATGCGGAGGACCTTGTTCTGGAATCTTGAAGTCTTGGGATGTGAGATGGTGCCGTATACCCCCAGAGGGGCAGCATATTTGAGGATAGGGCGTATCAATGTTTTGTACAAGTCAATTACAAGTTTTGTACAAACTCAGCGAGCTGCTGTAGTTTATGAGCGGGTACAATTTGCATAGCTGTGCATTGGCATTTTTGTGTGAGATTTGTTCGTAGTCCTTCCAAGTGAGCTCCTGAGCTATGCGTAATCCTAAGTATTTAACGCGGTCGGTCCATTGGATGTTGTTGCCGAACAATGTGAGTGGAGAAAGCGCGTGTGCTGGATAGCGGTGCTTGAGGCGTTTGGTTGTTATGATGGCATGGCATTTGGTAGTGTTTACCTTTATCCGCCAGTTTGAGAACCGGTCTGTGAGGGAATCGAGGACCCTTTGGAGGTACCTGTGTGGTAGTGCTGGTTGGGACGAGTGTACCATTATGGCAGAGTCATCTACATAAAGAAAGTATTCTGCTGGGTGAGTTTGGGGAAGGTCATTAATTCAAAGATTGAATAACACCGGTCCGAGTATACACCCTTGTGGGACCCCGGCTGAAATTTGTCGTGGAGTTGAGCGGGAATTGTTAACTATAACGGTGAATTGTCGCTCGGACAAACAGTTCGCTATAAGTTTGATAAAGGTATCCGAGAAATTGTAGTTAGTGAGTTTTCGTAAAAGACCCTGGTGCCAGACTCTGTCGAACGCGCGTTCGATATCAAGGAACAGAGCACCAGTGGATCTATTGGTATTGAAGTCGCCCGTGATGAAATCTTTTGCCCGCAGTAGTTGGAGCGTGGTTGATAGATGAATTCGGAATCCAAATTGCTCGTGAATGAAGATGTTGCGTCTGGATATGTGCGTGTTAATGAGTTTTACAATTACTTTTTCAAGCAGTTTGCTGAGGGCGTTCAAGATGCTGATCGGGCGATAGTTTATGGGGTTAGTGTGATCTTTAATGGCTTTTGGAAATTTGAGTATGTTGGCAGACTTCCATTTGAGGGGAAAAATGCCAGAGAGCAAGTCATAGTTAAATATGGTGGCGAGCATAGAGATAGCTGCTGGGGGCAGGTGCTTAAGGGCAGTCATCATCCGTGGTGTAGTGGTTACCATGCTGTGGTCCAGAGTAGAGGTTAGTTTATATTTTCGCATGTGCTATGAATCACGGATGCTTTATGCTGGCCTGTAAAATGATCGCTGGGTGGAAGCGACATCAATGCGCGGCTGGAGAACCGATAGGGATGCACTGATTCCTTGACAAAAAGTTTTCTTTGTAGAGAGGCAACGTGCTATTTTGTTCGCTGCGTATCGGGAGGTTTGACACAGTCTATTAGGAACATTATAGTCCGTTACTTCGCATTCAATGTAGACGTGTTTATATGTATGAATGCATATGTGTATGTGGTACTATTAGGGCTTTGGATATTTCTCCCTGTTTTAACGGCTGTGGAAAAGGTATTAAAAATCAGGTGGACTTCGGTGCTATTCCCAAGAGAAATATCAAGCAGAAATACTGCATTTTGCGATAGAATGAAAAGGCCTCCCTTATATTCCGACATTGATCTGATCTATTTTCCAGAACTCTGGCGGTCTGTAAATGTTAACATGTTTCGGAAAGAACTGGGTGTTAAATATCTATTGCATTCAAATGCACCCTAGCCTAGTGTTAGTTGCGGAACATACAATTCACTTAAGTCGTCTATGCACTCAAATGCACACTAACCTAGTGTTAGTTGCGGAACATACAAGTCACTTAAGTCGTCTATGCACTCAAAGGCATCCTAGCCTAGTGTTTGTTGCGGAACATACAAGGCACTTAAGTCGTCTATGCACTCAAATGCATCCTAGCCTAGTGTTTGTTGCGGAACATACAAGTCACTTAAGTCGTCTATGCAGTCAAAGGCATCCTAGCCTAGTGTTTGTTTCGGAATTTACAAGGCACTTAAGTCGTCTATGCACTCAAATGCACCCTAGCCCAGTGTTTGCTGCGGAACATACAAGCCACTTAAGTCGTCTATTCACTCAAAGGCATCCTAGCCTAGTGTTTGTTGCGGAACATACAAGGCACCTAAGTCGTCTATGCACTCAAATGCATCCTAACTTAGTGTTTGTTGAAGAACATACAAGTCACTTAAGTCGTCTATGCACTTAAAGGCATCCTAGCTTAGTGTTTGTTGCGGAACATACAAGGCACTTAAGTCGTCTATGCACTCAAAGGCATCCTAGCCTAGTGTTAGTTGCGGAACATACAAGGCACTTAAGTCGTCTATGCACTCAACGCATCCTAGCCTAGTGTTTGTTGCGGAATATACAAGTCACTTAAGTCGTCTATGCACTCAAATGCATCCTAGCCTAGTGTTAGTTGCGGAACATACAAGTCACTTAAGTCGTCTATGTACTCAAATGCACACTAGCCTAGTATTTGTTGCGGAATATACAAGGCACTTAAGTCGTCTATGCACTCAAATGCATCCTAGCCTAGTGTTAGTTGCGGAACATACAAGTCACTTAAGTCGTCTATGCACTCAAATGTATCCTAGCCTAGTGTTTGTTGCGGAATATACAAGGCACTTAGGTCGTCTATGCACTCAAATGCATCCCAACTTAGTGTTTGTTGAGGAACATACAAGACACTTAAGTTGTCTATGCACTTAAAGGCATCCTAGCTTAGTGTTTGTTGCGGAACATACAAGGCACTTAAGTCGTCTATGCACTCAAAGGCATCCTAGCCTAGTGTTAGTTGCGGCACATACAAGGCACTTAAGTCGTCTATGCACTCAAAGGCATCCTAGCCTAGTGTTTGTTGCGGAACATACAAGACACTTAATTCGTCTATGCACTCAAATGCATCCTAGCCTAGTGTTAGTTGCGGAACATACAAGTCACTTAAGTCGTCTATGCACTCAAATGCACACTAGCCTAGTGTTTGTTGCGGAAGATACAAGGCACTTAAGTCGTCTATGCACTCAAATGCACACTAGCCTAGTGTTTGTTGCGGAACATACAAGGCACTTAAGTCGTCTGTGCACTCAAAGGCATCCTAGCTTAGTGTTTGTTGCGGAACATACAAGGCACTTAAGTCGTCTGTGCACTCAAAGGCATCCTAGCTTAGTGTTTGTTGCGGAACATACAAGGCACTTAAGTCGTCTATGCACTCAAAGGCATCCTAGCCTAGTGTTTGTTGCGGAATATACAAGGCACTTAAGTCGTCTATGCACTCAAATGCATCCTAGCCTAGTGTTAGTTGCGGAACATACAAGTCACTTAAGTCGTCTATGCACTCAAATGCACACCAGCCTAGTGTTTGTTGCGGAAGATACAAGGCACTTAAGTCGTCTATGCACTCAAATGTACACTAGCCAAATGTTTGTTGCGGAACATACAAGGCACTTCAGTCGTCTGTGCACTCAAAGGCATCCTAGCTTAGTGTTTGTTGCGGAACATACAAGGCACTTAAGTCGTCTGTGCACTATAAGGCATCCTAGCTTAGTGTTTGTTGCGGAACATACAAGGCACTTAATTCGACTATGCACTCCAATGCATCCTAGCCTAGTGTTTGTTGCGGAACATAGAAGGCACTTAAGTCGTCTGTGCACTCAAATGCACACTAGCTTAGCGTTTGTTGCGGAACATACAAGCCAGTTAAGTCGTCTATTCACTCAAAGACATCCTAGCCTAGTGTTTGTTGCGGAACATACAAGGCACTTAAGTCGTCTATGCACTCAAATGCATCCTAGCTTAGTGATTGTTGCGGAACATACAAGTCACTTAAGTCGTCTATGCACTGAAATGCATCCTAGCTTAGTGTTTGTTGCAGAACATACAAGGCACTTAAGTCGTCTATGCACTCAAATGCATCCTAGCTTAGTGTTTGTTGCGGAACATACAAGGCACTTAAGTCGTCTATGCACTTAAATGCATCCTAGCCTAGTGTTTGTTGCGGAACATACAAGGCACTTAACTCGTCTGTGCACTCAAATGCACACTACCCTATTGTTTGTTGCTGTACATACAAGTCACTTAAGTCGTCTATGCACTCAAATGCATCCTAACATAGTGTTTGTTGCGGAACATACAAGTCACTTAAGTCGTCTATGCACTTAAATGCATCCTAGCTTAGTGTTTGTTGCGGAACATACAAGGCACTTAATTCGTCTATGCACTCCAATGCATCCTAGCCTAGTGTTTGTTGCGGAACATACAAGGCACTTAAGTCGTCTGTGCACTCAAATGTACACTAGCTTAGTGTTTGTTGCGGAACATACAAGCCACTTAAGTCGTCTATGCACTCAAAGGCATCCTAGCCTAGTGTTTGTTGCGGAACATACAAGACACTTAAGTCGTCTATGCACTCAAATTCATCCTAGCTTAGTGTTTGTTGCGGAACATACAAGGCACATAAGTCGTCTATGCACTTAAATGCATCCTAGCTTAGTGTTTATTGCGGAACATACAAGGCACTCAAATGCATCCTAGCTTAGTGTTTGTTGCGGAACATACAAGGCACTTAAGTCGCCTATGCACTTAAATGCATCATAGCTTAGTGTTTGTTGCGGAACATACAAGGCACTTAAGTCGTCTGTGCACTCAAATGCTCACTAGCCTAGTGTTTGTTGCGGTACATACAAGTCACTTAAGTCGTCTATGCACTCAAATGCATCCTAGCCTAGTCTTTGTTGCGGGACATACAAGTCACTTAAGTCGTCTATGCACTCAAATGCATCCTAACTTAGTGTTTGTTGCGGAAAATACAAGTCACTTAAGTCGTCTATGCACTTAAATGCATCCTAGCTTAGTGTTTGTTGCGGAACATACAAGGCACTTAAGTCGTCTATTTACTCAAAGGCATCCTAGCCTAGTGTTAGTTGCGGAACATACAAGGCACTTAAGTTGTCTATGCACACAAAGGCATCCTAGCTTAGTGTTTGTTGCGGAACATACAAGTCACTTAAGTCGTCTATACACTCAAATGCACATTAGCCTAGTGTTAGTTGCGGAACATACAAGTCACTTAAGTCGTCTATGCACTCAAATGCATCCTAGCCTAGTGTTTGTTGCGGAATATACAAGGCACTTTAGTCGTCTATGCACGCAAATGCACACTAGCCTAGTGTTTTTTGCGGAACATACAAGGCACTTAAGTCGTCTGTGCACTCAAAGGCATCCTAGCTTAGTGTTTGTTGCGGAACATACAAGGCACTTAAGTCGTCTGTGCACTCAAGGGCATCCTAGCTTAGTGTTTGTTGCGGAACATACAAGGCACTTAAGTCGTCTATGCACTCAAATGCATCCTAGCCTAGTGTTTGTTGCGGAATATACAAGGCACTTAAGTCGTCTATGCACTCAAATGCATCCTAGCCTAGTGTTAGTTGCGGAACATACAAGTCACTTAAGTCGTCTATGCACTCAAATGCCCACTAGCCTAGTGTTAGTTGCGGAACATACAAGTCACTTAAGTCGTCTATGCACTCAAATGCATCCTAGCCTATTGTTTGTTGTGGAATATACAAGGCACTTAAGTCGTCTATGCACTTAAATGCACACTAGCCTAGTGTTTGTTGCGGAACATACAAGGCACTTATGTCGTCTGTGCACTCAAAGGCATCCTAGCTTAGTTTTTGTTGCGGAACATACAAGGAACTTAAGTCGTCTGTGCACTCAAAGGCATCCTAGCTTAGTGTTTGTTGCGGAATATACAAGGCACTTAAGTCGTCTATGCACTCAAATGCACACTAGCCTAGTGTTTGTTGCGGAACATACAAGGCACTTAAGTCGTCTGTGCACTCAAAGGCATCCTAGCTTAGTGTTTGTTGCGGAACATACAAGGCACTTAAGTCGTCTATGCACTCAAATGAATCCTAGCCTAGTGTTTGTTGCGGAACATACAAGGCACTTAAAGTCGTCTGTGCACTCAAATGCACACTAGCTTAGTGTTTGTTGCGGAACATACAAGCCACTTAAGTCGTCTATGCACTCAAGGGCATCCCAGCCTAGTGTTTGTTGTGGAACATACAAGGCACTTAAGTCGTCTATGCACTCAAATGCAATCAAGCTTAGTGTTTGTTGCGGAACATACAAGTCACTTAAGTCGTCTATGCACTTAAATGCATCCTAGCTTAGTGTTTGTTGCGGAACATACAAGGCACTTAAGTCGTCTATGCACTCAAATGCATCCTAGCTTAGTGTTTGTTGCGGAACATACAAGGCACTTAAGTCGTCTCTGCACTTAAATGCATCCTAGTCTAGTGTTTGTTGCAGAACATACAAGGCACTTAAGTCGTCTGTGCACTCAAATGCACACTAGCCTATTGTTTGTTGCTGTACATACAAGTCACTTAAGTCGTCTATGCACTCAAATACATCCTAGCCTAATCTTTGTTGCGGTACATACAAGTCACTTAAGTCGTCTATGCACTCAAATGCATCCTAACATAGTGTTTGTTGCGGAACATACAAGTCACTTAAGTCGTCTATGCACTTAAATGCATCCTAGCTTAGTGTTTGTTGCGGAACATACAAGGCACTTAATTCGTCTATGCACTCAAAGGCATCCTACCCTAGTGTTTGTTGCGGAAGATACAAGGCACTTAAGTCGTCTAAGCACTCAAAGGCATCCTAGCTTAGTGTTTGTTGCGGAACATACAAGGCACTTAAGTCGTCTATGCACTCAAATGCATCCTAGCTTAGTGTTTGTTGCGGAACATACAAGGCACTTGAATGGTCTATGCACTCAAAGGCATCCTAGCTTAGTGTTTGTTGCGGAACATACAAGGCATTTAAGTCGTCTATGCACTCAAAGGCGTCCTAGCCTAGTGTTTGTTGCGGAACATACAAGGCACTTAAGTCGTCTATGCACTCAAATGCATCCTAGCCTAGTGTTTGTTGCGGAACATACAAGTCACTTAAGTCGTGTATGCACTCAAATGCATCCTAGCCTAGTGTTTGTTGCGGAACATACAAGGCACTTAAGTGGTCTTTGCAGTCAAAGGCATCCTAGCCTAGTGTTTGTTGCGGAACATACGAGGCATTCGGGTCCATTTGGCAGTAAAAGAAGAACATCAGGCGACCATGAAAGTGACACTAGTTTCCCAATCCACAAGAAATATTGCAGGTGCCTGGGTCGCAGTCTGTGTGGGAAATCTTACTATCAGTAGTTCTCACAGTTTTGTTAACACCTATTACCTCCCCCACACGTGACGTTGAATGTGTTTTGGAACGTATACGTCACTTTGGGTATTTATTGCGCTCAAAGCCATCACAAACCATGAAACTGACGCCTAGTATCACGTTTCCACCAAAAAGATGCCGTGACCTTGATTCTGTTTGGAAACATGCAGTCAGTTAGGTCCTCTGTTCTAAACATGAACATGTGGCCAGGAAATGTCGCTTAGACTCCCCATTCGACCAAAATACACCCCCTCAAAAAAGGTGCTGCGAACTCGTGGTTCTGTGTGTAAGTTGCGGACCGGATGTTGCGGAATATACATATACCCTACGAATGTAGATGCTGAATATTCTGGGAATAGTCTGTGAAGTGCTCTTCTTTGGGAAGGGACCTTGTATAATTTTGTATAACTGGTAAGCGTTAAAAATGCACAAAGACGTACTACACTAAGGAAATAGATCTCTGTAAAGCACACAATTTATTTAAAATAACTTTTCGTGGGATTAGCCATTTCCGAGATATGTGTTATCCGTTTGAATTGCTAGTACTGTGTCAGTTTTAAAGTGCTGTCGCTAATCAGTTGTTTTTCGCGATGTGTTGGAAGGTGCACCGAATTTCGAGCCTAGCATATCCCGAATAGATTTTATATATCTGACTGCGTCAGATCCGAATCGGTTTCCTCTGTCCTCCTTGTATCTACAATGAAATGTGTAATGAAAGTTATTCTACAAAGATTTGTCGCGAGCAACATTAAGCAGGTAGATAAGTTTTTGTAGAAATGGTTCATAGAAGCGATATATAAAAGACAATAGAGAAAGTCATACGAAAGTAACATCAATCTTTTTACTCGGTGTCCTGCAAATAACATGGAATTTCAAAGCCATCACATAGCGATTCCCTTTTTAAAAACCTGACTATCATTTTAGCCTATTGTTTTATTTTTATACCTACAACGAAACGTATAAATGTGTAATAAAAGTTTACCTCGATTAGCAAGAAGTAGAAAAATAAGCTTTCGATTTGTGGAAGAGTGAATAGAGAAAGCCGTGTAAATGTAAGATATCATATACCTATATATTTTACTTTCTGTATCACTGGTAGGTGAATAAAACATTCGAGTCTGTATGCGTGCCTATGTATATTATGCTTGTGTGTGTGTGTGTGTGTGTGTGTGTGTGTGTGTGTGTGTGTACGTGAACACCATAGCTGAAAAGCAAAAAAGTCGGATAAGCGCCAAATTTCAGACATTTTTAAACGATACTACGCAAAGCTTATAAAAATCTTCCATCCCAATCCTATTCTTTGAGTATAAGACATTCGTTATTTGTTATTTTCTAAATGGGCTCTAACAGTTTTAATTAAAATGCTACATGTTTGAGATATTAACATAACAGATTTTTTTTCGTCTGAATCCAATATTAGTGTCAGTTTCTTTCTTATTGTCATAAAGGGTTACCGCCAACACAGTTCAAGCTAATTGAAATTTCATAAATTAATTTTAATAGACCGAGCTTGTTGTATGCCGATTAGTTCTATATTTCCCCGATTCCGCTGCTGACTATATTTCACTTATATTTCAAATTAAATAATTATTCATGCTCTATGATAAATTGATAACTACCCTTGTAATTTTAAAAAAATATTGATAGGTTTTTCCATAGATGTCGCATGCGGTTTCATATAACAAAGTTTACAGTTTAGTCGAGTGCCATCTCTTATAAATGGCCCCAAGCGTGCTGTCTTCTTTGTACTAAGGGTAAAGGATTCGAACCAATCCATTGCACTCTCTCTCTCTCTCTCTCTCTCTCTCTCTCTCTCTCTGTATGTAATAAGTCGGTATTAAAACTTTTAACATACAAAGTCATTTAAAAACATTACATCTTAACTAATAATACATTTAAAAGCTATTGAGCAAAGGAAACCAACACTTAACACTTTAGGGTAGCGCTGGATAGCACAGAGTAGTCTGCTAAAATGAGGTACTGGGTTTTCCTGAATTAGTATGTACCGACATCTTACTTTGAACATATTACCTTATTCACCATTTGTTTACCACCAATCTGAGGGTGGCAGCAATTTGTTTTATGCAAGCGTATGTTCTCTGCTTGAAAAAATAGCTTTCACATTGGTGTGTTGTAATGTTCCACTCTGAAATTATGTTTATATCTGGAACATAATATTTTGAAGACTGTACAGTAAGTTCTACAAAATTAAACCCTGTGTACACTTCATAAACATGTGTGTTTCAGAATGTACGAGGGCAGTCCCAGAAGTACCCGATCTAACAAACAAAGCACAAAAGTTTGAGGGAAAACATCTTTATTTCTCTAGATAGTCTTCTTTCAGCTCGATACATTTTTCCCAGCCATGTTCAATAGCTTCGAAACCCTATTTATAGTGAGAAACGTCGAGTTCTGCAAAATAGCCATCAACTTCAAACTCCACCTCTTCAACGTTGGCAAATATTTTACCACCAAACCATTTCTTCAACTTTGGAAACAGAAAATAATCGGAGGGGGACTAAGTCTGGCGAATACGGTGCATGAGGAAGCAATTCGAACCTTACCTCATTTATTTTGGCCGTGGGGATAATGGATGTGTGAACTGGAGCATTCTCTTGATGAAACAGAACTTTCTTTTTTGCTAAATGCGCCTATGTTTGCTTGATTTCATCATTCAAACGCTACAATAAGTTTGCAAAATACTCACCATTGATTGCTTTTCCTTTTTGAAGATAGTCAATGAAAATTATCCCACGCGTATCCCAATAAACTGACACCATGGCCTTTCCTGCAGATGGAACTGTCTTCACCTTCTTTGGAGCCGATTCTCCCTTTCAATCTACTGTTTTGACTGTTCCTTCGTCTCAGGTGTGAAGCGATAGACCCATGTTTCATCCATGGTTATGAATAGACGCAAACTTTCGGCTTTATTGCATGAAACATCGCCAAACACTCGACTGAAACATCCTCACGATGTTGCTTTTGTTCCATTGTGAGTAAACGCGGTACCTATCTTGCGCACCGCTTTCTCATGTCTAAACTTTTAGTTAGTATGCGATGTACAGCACTTTTTGAAATGCCGACGATGTCTGCTAGCTCACGCATCTTCAGTCGACGGTTGTCCAATACCATTTTGTAGATTTTCTTCATAATTTCTGTCGTAGTCACCTCATTTGGTCGAACATTGCGATGTTCGTCTTGGCAGCTCGTACCGCCTCGCTTAAACTCTGCCACCCAATATTTTACTGTTGGAAACGACGGAGCACACTCCCCCATTATAGAATCTAGCTCAGCTTTAATACTAGTTGGACTAAGACGTTTCAAATGAAATATGGTATCACATAATGATGGCCAGTTTTATCCATGTTTACAAATTCGCTGAGAGAGTTCACTATTAACGGCTTGCAAACAACTGCTAAACAACGCACCATCGTCAGACTTCAAACATAAGCTTTATAAGGGTGGTACTAGTCATTTGTTTGAAACAAACCGCTATATACACGTCAGACCTCGTACTTCTGGGACCGCCCTCGTATATCCCGCTAATTTTTCATTTTGTGTAATTGTTCATAATAGGGCGCTATTGGATAAACTGGATTCCGTTTTATCCGGCAGGTTTAAAATTACATTTCGTAACCTTAGAGTTGCTTATTTACTCCGAGCAAATTTTTATCATGAGTAGGACATATAGGGGAATCCTGGGCCACCTTTGCGTTTATATGGGAAAGGATAGGAAAAACGGGCAGAAATGTGACGGTTCAAGGAGGAAAATGCGTTTATATGGGAGAGATAGCGAAAACGACGAGAGCAGCTACGTGGAACATGGGTGAAGGAGGGAAATGCGTTTTAAATAGGAGGATAGTAAAATGGAGAGATGCTAGGATAGACAGGTGTTAAAGGTAGAATGTGTTTTATATGGGTGGGTCAGATAGCAAACCAAGGAGAGTTGCTAGATTCAGGTTGGGCAGAAGGATGGGAATACGCTTTATATGTAGAGGTAGGGAATACGAGAAGTGCCAGGCCAGACAGAAGTTGAAGTGCGGAGTATACGTTTATATGGGAAAGATTGGGAAAACGTAGAGAGATGATAGGCCAGACAGATACTGAAGGAGGGGGATGTGCTTTGTATGTGGAGGTAGGGAATACGAGGCGAAGTGCTAGGCTAGACAGAGGTTTTATATGGGAAAGATAGGGAAAACGTGGAAAGATGATAGCTTAGTACGCTAGGAGACTAGAAAAGACATTTATATGTGAGAGGTAACGAATACGCTGATAGATAGTAGGCTGGTCAGATGCTGAAGGAGAGAGGGATACGCTTTATACGGAAGAGATAGGGGAAACGTGGAGAGATGCTAAGCTAGACAGACGTTAAAGGTAGAATGTGTTTTATATGACAGAGATAGCAAACTGTGGAGAGGATAGCAAGTGTTGAATGCGTTTACATAGGAACGGGTAAAACGGAGAGAGATCCATGCCAGGAGAGAGTTGAAGGACAGGGAAATGGATAGATAGGGAATACGAGGTTCGATGCTAGACTAGATAGTATACTTTTATCTGTTAAACCGTTGGTGTTGAGAAGTAGAGCGATAAACTGTATATTAGTTTACAGTTTTGGTGCATTCTAAACTAAGCCCACACAGAACGCCGCAACCTATCCCGACCTTGCCTGCTCTGGATCATCTTCTCATCGTCTACTCAATCCTTTCATTGTCTAACCTAACCAACGTAACAAGACGTAACATCACGTAACATGATCACGCAACACAACGTAACATAAGCACGTAACCACGTGACAAGACGTAACACCGCGTAACATAACCATGTAACAAAACGTAACACTACGTAACATAAGCACGTAACTACGTGACAAGACGTAACATAACCACGAAACCACGTCACACCGCCACGCAACACCACGTAACCAACCTAACCAGTAAACGTAACCAACGTAAACAGCAAATGTAATTAACGTAACATGGCGTAACCAGTAACGTAACCATGTAACAAACCTTAAGAACAACACGTAACCAATCCATTGCTAAGACAATCTAAGCTAACCCATCCTTCATAACTTAGACAATCAGTACGCGAGCCTAGCCTAACGTAACCAATCCCAGGCCATCCTCTCATCATCTATTCTACTCAGTCATCGTCTAACCTAATCTGCCTAACCAGAGATATCCTCGAGATCCTTCTAGTGAAATTGCAGCGTTTTATACAGGTTTTGTTATTTGAGTGTCTTAGTAGAAAAGTTTTACGTCAACATACCTTTATTTTAGTTCGTTGTAGGCGCCTCTCCCCTTTATCTAGTCTTGAATCTAGCACCAGAATTGCTCCTAATGGCAGGGTTAGCGCCTCCCCTTCCATCTTCTTATTCTTCCTTATTAATCAGGTGTCTGCTAGGTGTATACACATCACATGGACAAACTTCCATTTTTTAAATTGTAGACTCACGGAGAAAATCTTCATCTTCGACTTACATTGTCTTATGAGCTGCTTGTAATCCTGCAATGCCTATATACATATGTCGTTATTCCATCCTCGGCAATAACTCTTTTGTCATCAAACGGAGTCAATGTGATTTTATTCACTTGCACTGTGCTAACAGCATGCTCCCGGAACAGGATCAGATTCATGGGCGTTCTGATTTCACGGGTTTTAAGACATTCTGTATATCGCTCAAATGTAATTTACTGCTTAATAGCACTACGTTTTATTCCTTTATTCGTTTTTATCATTGGGGTAGTCCAACACAGCGTAGAATGATTTTGCCATCATTTTTAAATTTTCCCAACACCATTTTCTTCTGAGTGGAGTGACATATATGGTTGAAAATGTAATCAGTTGTATCCAGGTGTTCGAGAAAACGTACTTTGTCCTGGTACACATTCTCAGTTGTCACACGATGAATGAATGAATCAGTGTCCACATACATAAGCTTCAGGTTTCCAGCCCCATAATATGGCAACAACACATCATAATGATAGTGATACATTAATGCTCGGAGATGTTCAGCACATTCATACCGATGTATATAGGCTTGTTGAATACGATCTGACGAGAAGCCATGTGTACAGCAGCTAGATTAGCAGCATATATCGTCCTATCAATAAACGTGGACTTAGCGATCAACTTTTCCAGTGTCTTCTCATTTGTAACCAATCGTATATCCATGCAATTACGTAGGTTCTCCATAGTTTTTCCAAACATGGCGTAGTTAAACAGTTTTTAGAGATCCTTCTCGAAGTCATTTGCAGCCTGTTGTTGTAGCCTATTGTTAAATTCCACATAAGGTTTTAACCATTGAGACTTTCGGAATTGTAGCACACGATGGATTTTTGTTAGCCGTAGTCCATGATTAAGAGCTTGCTTCAAAGTCATGTAATGTACTACATACTTCTTTCGAAGTCCAAGATGAGGTATCAGTTTCTTTATAGATGACTCCTTAGACTTCATACACTCGGGCAGGAAAGGTAGATCATTGTGTAGATCGTGAAGTTCAGCAGGATACTCGATGTCGCATTCTAATATGTATCCATGAGGATTATGTTCTTGCAGTGTTGCTAAGTCGATTTTTTCAAGCGACACCCACTCAAATCCACCATAAGGGAGGGCGTGGCACATTTCGCAATCATACTGGTTATTGGCGTCCTCATATGTAATAAATTGGGTTGGTCTCGACGGATCATATTTCTCCATGTAGGCGTTGTTTGCTTCGGCATACCGGTGGGAATCTTAGCATAAACTCTCTGTTATGCCGAGTTCCACCATGAGTAATTGATCATAATCCTACAACAATTCCAGCTGAATTCCTCTATACAGCAACATAGCATCCCATGTAAGTCCTGAAGAGGTAAAATAATGAGCACGGTCGCCTGTGTTTTGAGGGATTGATCTCTAAATGTATCAAAGACATCGGTAAGAATAAGTACATCAGAGGTTAAGTACAGGTCGCCGTACTCGCACAGGTTTCTCATATTAAACATCTCCTATACATTTCTAGCATCATTGTAGTCGGCATCAGTCATTTCTTCTTCATTTAACCTATTGTAGCAGGAGTCCCTAGGAGGCAAGCAGGTTTCGTTCAAAACACACCATGACGTGACGTATTCATAGGGAAATACTCCCTTACGAGTCATCAACCTCAGCTTGTCTTCTCCAAAGTGTTTCAGTGTTTCAGGATAAGATGTCAGCTTTTTCACCAGCTTATCCAATCTTGTACTGAGGAACCGAAAGCTATCCACAAACCGAAGCTTCATGTCTCATACATACTTGGAGAATGATATATAGCTTTCTTCAGAGCTAGGAATTACTTCCACCCGTCACCTGTGCATCCCAGCTCCTTAACAATGAAGTGTGAGTCATATCCACTGAGATTGTGCATGAAGACTGGAATATACATCCATTATGTAGGCTTCTATGCTATTCACCACTGATGTGATCATGGTCGCGTACTTTGTAGTTCTCTTCAGTAAAGCTTTTCCACACAAGTAGCATACTCTAGAGGAGTTGAAATCCATCTGCTGTTGATCTGTAACTTTCAGAAGAATGGTAGATTTGTATATATTATTCATTTCCTCCAAGGAACGACAGGTATTTCATAAACTTCTGAGCTGAATCAACATCACGATATACATAGCGATACTTAAGAAGACCAGTTTACAGATGTTCAACGTCAGATGACGATTTAACGTAAACGCCAAAACTCATGGGTACATGCTGCTGATAAGGGGTTGTATATGAAGTTTCAGGATTGGGTATACATGTATGACCTGGGGTGGGAATGCTTTCAAAGTCTGCGTAGATGACGTAAGGTAGTTCCAACATTCTTTCAAAATTTTTAAATTGAACAATAGATTTCCCCTTTGTAGGTATAACTACCATTGCAACACCATGTTGATTACAGATGGCTCCATATTCTCGTAGGTTTTCCAGCGTATTTCTCCATATCGATCATCAAAATGTGTAAAACAACGCTAACAGGTATAAACACGTCCATTATGCATAGTTTTTTGACGTGGAATACGTTTTTCAAAATTCTTTATATAACGTAGTGATGCTTTCCACTATGTCACTCAATAGTAGGAGGTCAGGTGTTCAGGTAGTTCAGCCTCAGCGACCTTTATTGGATACACTTCATGCTTCTCATCCAGACCGAAGACGTTAATAGACATACTGTTAAGCTTCTCAAACTTTGATATTTGAGAAAGTGGAGTGGGGTAGGAAACACAGCTGAAGTCATATTTATTTTGAAGTTGCCTGTATTTGCTCACGCGTCGAGGTTTGGTGCTGACAAGAAAAGCAGATTGGTGCTTACTAAGCAGCAGCTATTATCTACAATGAAGGACTGTGACATGAAAGAATACGAAACTTCATTCGACGGACGCTTGAAATCGTATTTTATATAATGCGAATCATCTAAGAGTCTGAATATGTATCTGCATGAGGCAAAACAACGGATAATCCAGGCTGTACATAAAGAGCATGGTATTCACAAGAGTGTGAAAATTAATCTGCTAGCTGAAAGTCGATTTGTTAACAGTATCAGAGTTGTATGTATGAGTATGTATGTGACAAACATTTAAAACACGGAGCAGGCTATTTTCCTAGAAACGGATCTGGACTCTCTGCTGGAAACGAAATTCAAGAAATTGGTTACTGAAGTGGAGGAATCTCGGCTTAAAGGTAGCAACTGGGCTCTGCTTGCTGTGGAAGGAGTTCGACTTCGTATCAACAAGTATAACCCGTTACGAGGAAGTAGCTACATACCACCACCGGCATCTATTGGAGCTAAAGAAGCCGGCATAGACGTCCAGAAGTATACCGACGAGAAATGTTTCATGTATTGTGTATTAACGAAATTCGTCATCACCAAGCCTCAACGCGTAAGCAAATCGGAACAACTTCAAGATAAGTATGACCAGCAGTGTTTCTTACCGAAATCCACTTTCTCAAATATCTAAGTTTTAGAACGGCATGACTATCAACGTTTTCGGACTGGATAAGAAACAGGAAGTGTATCCAATAAAGGTTCCTGAGGCTGGACTACCTGAACACCGTGACGTGCTACTATTGAGTGACAGTTGTGGAAAACATCACTACGTATATATAAAGAATTTTAAGAAGCTCATTCGACGTCAGAAGACTAAGCATAAAGGACGTGTTTATAACTGTAAACCGTTTTGGACATTTTGGTGCTCGATATGGGCGAAGTGGATTGAAAAGACTGCGAGAACATGCAGCAAACTGTGATCAACATGGTGTTGCATGGGTAGTTATGCGTACAAAGGAGAAATCAATTACACAATTTAAAAATTTTGAAAGTATGTTGAAACTACCTTACGTCATCTATTCAGACTTTGAAAGCATTCTCGCTCCATGTCATACATGTATCCCCAATCCTGAAACTACATATACAACCTCTTATTAGCAGCATGTCCCTATGAGTTTCTGTGTTTACGTGAAACCTGCTCAATCTGTTGAACACCTGGAAACTGGTCTTCCTAAGTATCCCTATGTATATCGTGCTATTGATGCTGCTCAGTAGTTTAGTACATACCTGATATCTCTTCAAAAAGGATTGATTATATATAAAAATCTGCTAAACCTCTGAAACTTACTCAACAGCAGAAGGATTTTGACTCTTCTACAGTATGCTATTTGTGTGGTAAAACCTTTACTGAAAGACACTATAGAAGTACGCGATCCTATATTAAATTGAGCCTTATTTATTTATGGACGCCCTTTAACTACTGTGGTCCTTAGCGTCCCATTCCTTACTGGGCGTGAAAGATAGGAAGTTTTCCTCAGAGGCCTCTTCATCAAGCTTGAGGTTCTTTTTCGTGCCATAAATCTACGACACGGGATCACCGGCTTTACTACCCTTCCGAAGGAAGCCATGCTAAGGATTTTTACGCCCGAAAAAATCCATTGCCCTCTGCCGGGTATGAACCCGCGACCTCGGGACCTAGAAGCTGTGGTAACCACTACACCACGGAGGACGACTTAGGGATCATGATCATATCACTGGTGAATATCGTGAAAGTCTACATAACGAATATAATTTGTCCTGCAAAACACCTAAATATATTCCAGTCTGCATGCACAACCTCAGTGGGTATGACTTACATTTCATTGTCAAGGAGCTGGGTTGTACAGGTGAGCGGGTGGAAGTAATACCTATCTCTGAAGAAAGCTATGTATAATTCTCCAAGTATGTAGGCGATATAAAGCTTCGTTTGTGGATAGCTTTCGGTTTCTCAGTACAAGCTTGGATAAGCTGGTGAAAAATCAAACATTGTATCCTGAAACACTGAAGCACTTCGGAGAAGACAAGTTGGAGTTGATGACTCGTAAGGGAGAATTTCCCTATAATTACGTCACTTCAGAAAATGTTTTCAATGAAAACTGCTTGCCAACTAAGAACTCTTTCTACAATAGATTAAATGAAGAAATTAGTGATGCTGACTACAATCATGCTAGAAATTATTGGATCTCTGTAATGTGAGAAACCTGGGCAGTACAGCGACCTCTACTGAACCTCTGATGTTCTTCTTCTAGCTGATGTCTTTAATAAATTTAGAGATAAAACCCTCAAAACACACAAAGTCCACTCCGCTTATTATTTTACCTCTCCACGTCTTACCTGGGACGCCATGTTGCTGTATACTGGAATTCGGCTTGAATTGCTACAGGATTATGATCAACTACTCATGATAGAATCTGGTAAAAGATGAGGTTTATGCCAAGTTTCCTACCGTAGGTTGAATTAAACAACACCTACATGGATAAGTATGATCCGTCCAGACCAACCCAATTTATTACATACGAAGACCCAAACAACCAATATGGTTGGGCAATGTGCCACACCCTCACTTTTGGTGGATTTGAGTGGATTTCTTCTGAAGAAATCGACTTAGAAAGACCACAAGACGATGATCCTCATGGGTACATATTAGAGGTTGGCATTGAATATCCTGTGGAATTTCACGATCTACACAACGATATACCTTTCCTGCTTGAGTGTATGAAACCCAAGGAATTATCTACAAAGAAACTGATACCCCATCTTCGGCCTCGAAAGAAGTATGTGGTACATACATGATTTTGAAGCAAGCTCTTAATCATGGGTTACGTTTGAGTAAAATGCATAGTGTGCTACAATTCCGGTAGTCACAATGGTTAAAACCTTATGTGAAATTTAACAACAGGATACGACAAGCTGCAAATGATTTTGAGAAGGATCGCTACAAGCTCTTTAACAACGCCATGTTTGGAAAAAGCTATGGAGATCCTACTGAATCGTATGGCTCTACGGCTGGTGATAAATGAGAAGTTCATTACCAGCCTACCTTTATCGATAGGACAATTTATGCTGCTAATCTACTTGCTGTGCGTATGGCCTCTCGTCAGAGTGTATTCAGCAAACCTATACACATTGGTATGAGTGTGCTGGACATATCCAAGACATTAATGTATAACCACCATTACGACGTGTTGTTGCCATATTCTCGAGCTGAAAACCTTATGTTTATGTATATGGACACTGATTCATTCATACATCGTGTAACTACTGAAGATGTGTACCAGCACAAGTTACCTTTCCTTGAACATCTGGATACAACTAATTACCCGGTCAACCATGTATGCTACTCTACTCAGAACAAAAAGGTGCTAGTGAAATTTAAAGATGGGCCAATAGCAAAATCATCTTTGGACTTCAGCTTTGTTGGACTACAACCCAAAATGTATGCATTAGATATTCAAGAATCGATGATAAAAATAAAATTATAAAACGTAGTTGTATTAAGCAGTACATTACATTTGAAAGCTATATAGATTGTCTGAAAACCCGTGAAATCATAAGAACGCCCATGAATCTGATCCTCTCACGAGAGCATGCTGTTACCACCGTGTAAGGGAATGAAATTACATTGACTCCTTTCGATGATAAAAGAGTTATTGCCGAGGATGGGATAACTACATATGGGTATGGACATTGTCGTATTACAAACAGTGCTTAAAAGAATGTAACCTGGATCTCAAGATGAATATTTTCTCAGCGAGTCTCCAATCTATAAAATGGAAGTTTACTCGTGTGTGTATTCTTCACCTAGTGAAGAAAGCAGAAGAAGAAATGGAAGGGGAGGCGTTAACCCTGCAATTAGGAGTAAATCCTAGTGCTAGTCACAAGCCTTGATAGAGCAGATCGGTGTCTACCATTACAATCCTTATCTAATGAAGCAATGATTAAACTGATAAAGCCGAAGTCCAATAAAACAATAAAGCTGACTAAAACTTATAATATATCCCCAACCATGTGGATGCGATAGTTTATGCAACTTCTTATACCCTCCCTGTAACCCTATACACTGTTTAAGCCTCTACGTCTCACACACTAACTATTTAACATATAAACGTTTGCAACATTTGGAAAAAAAGTGTATAAGTGATGTAACATTGGATAAGAAATGTTTATAAAGAATCTAATTACTCTCTATATTAAAATAAATACCTGTGATGCTATCTGAACTACTAGTTAAAATGACTCAAATACTTTGATACTAGCCGAATCACGAGAAATTACCTTAAACTAGCTTTGATAAAAATCACTGATCTAAATTATCACTAACACCTGTAATGCTACTCTAACTGGCAACAATACTACCTGAATTACCTGTGAAATCACACACACTATCTGCATTACCCTAAATACCTATGATATTGGCTGAACCACCTGTCAAATCATACGAAGCTATACACACCTAAACCGTGAAATCTATCCTCCTGTGATACTAACTGAATTACCCTAAACACCAACGATACTATATGAATTACCTGTGAAATCATAGTGAGCTATACACAACTAAACCATGGAATCTCCCTCCTGTGATACTATCTGAATTGCCCTAAACACCAACGATACTAGCTGAATTAAATGTCAAATCATACTGAGCTATACACACCTAAACCACGGAATCGACCCTCCTGTGATACTATATGAATTATCTGTGAAATTAAACTGAGCTATACACACCTAAATCAAGGAATCTCCCTCCTGTGATACTTTCTGAATTCCCTGTGAAATCATACTGAGCTATACACACCTAAACCATGAAATCTCCCGCCTGTGATACTCTCTGAATTCCCTGTGAAATCATACTGAGCTATACACACATAAACCATGGAATATACCCTCCTGTGATACTATCTGAATTACCTGTGAAATCATACTGACATATACACACCTAAACCATGGATTCTCCCTCCTGTTATACTCATTGAATTGCCCTAAACACCTACGATACTATATGAATTACCTGTGAAATCAAACTGAGCTATACACACCTAAACCATGGAATCTCCCTCCTGTGCTACTATGTGAATTGCCATAAACACCAACGATACTAGCTGAATAACCTGTGAAATCAAACTGAGGTATACACACCTAAACGATGGAATCTACCCTCCTGTGATACTATATGAATTATCTGTGAAATTAAACTGAGCTATACACACCTAAATCAAGGAATCTCCCTCCTGTGATACTTTCTGAATTCCCTGTGAAATCATACTGAGCTATGCACACCTAAACCATGGAATCTCCCTCCTGTGATACTCTCTGAATTCCCTGTGAAATCATACTGAGCTATACACACATAAACCATGGAATATACCCTCCTGTGATACTATCTGAATTACCTGTGAAATCATACTGACATATACACACCTAAACCATGGATTCTCCCTCCTGTTATACTCATTGAATTGCCCTAAACACCTACGATACTATATGAATTACCTGTGAAATCAAACTGAGCTATACACACCTAAACCATGGAATCTCCCTCCTGTGCTACTATGTGAATTGCCATAAACACCAACGATACTAGCTGAATAACCTGTGAAATCAAACTGAGGTATACACACCTAAACGATGGAATCTACCCTCCTGTGATACTATCCGAATTACCCTAAACACCAACGATACTAGCTGAATTACCTGCGAAATCATACTGAGCTATACACACCTAAACCATGGAATCTCCCCCCCTGTGATCCTATCTGAATTGCCCTATACACCTACAATACTATCTGAATTACCTGTGAAATCAAACTGAGCTATACACACCTAAACAACGGAATCTACCCTCCTGTGATACTATCTAACCCAAACACCTACGCTACTATCTGAATTACCTTTGAAATCAAACTGAGCTATACACACCTAAACTACGGAATCTACCCTCCTGTGATGCTATCTGAATTGCCCTAAACACCTACGATACTATCTGATTTACCTGTGAAGTCATACTGAGCTATACACACCTAAACCATGGAATCTCTCACCTGTGATACTATTTGAATTGCCCTAAACACCTACGATACTATCTGAATTACCTGTGAAATCAAACTGAGCTATACACACCTAAACCACGGTATCTACCCTCCTGTGATACTACCTAACCTAAACACCTACGATACAATCTGAATTACCTGTGAAATCAAACTGAGCTATACACACCTAAACCATGGAATCTCTCACCTGTGATACGATCTGAATTGCCCTAAACACCCACGATACTATCTGAATTACCTGTGAAATCAAACTGAGCTATACACACCTAAACTACGGAATCTACCCTCCTATGATGCTATCTGAATTGCCCTAAACACCTACGATACTATTTGAATTACCTGTGAAGTCATACTGAGCTATACACACCTAAACCACGGAATCCACCCTCTTGTGATACTATCTAACCTAAACACCTACGATACTATCCGAATTACTTGTGTAATTAAACTGAGTAATGCACACCTAAACCACGGAATCTCCTTCCTGTGATACGATCTGAATTACCCTAAACACCAACGATACTATCTGAATTACCTGTGAAATCATACTGAGCTATACACACCTAAACCATGGAATCTTCCTCCTGTGATACTTTCTGAAATACCGGTGAAATCATACCGAGCTTTACACACCTAAACCATGGAATCTACCCTCCGCTGATTCTATCTGAATTACCTGTGAAATCAAACTGAGCTACACACACCTAAATCATGGAATCTCCCTCCTGTGATACTATCTGAATTGCCCTAAGCACCAACGATACTAGCTGAATTACCTGTGAAATCAAACTGAGCAGTACACACCTAAACCACGGAATCTACCCTCCTGTGATGCTCTCTGAATTGCCCTAAACACCTACGATACTAGCTGAATTACCTGTGAAATCAAACTGAGCAATACACACCTAAACCACGGAATCTACCCTCCTGTGATGCTCTCTGAATTGCCCTAAACACCTACGATACTAGCTGAATTACCTGTGAAATCAAACTGAGCTATACATAAGTAAACCACGGCATCTACCCTCCTGTGATGCTATCTGATTTGCCCTAATCACCTACGATACTAGCTGAATTACCTGTGAAATCAAACTGAGCTTTGCACACCTAAACCATGGAATCTACCCTCCTGTGATGCTCTCTGAATTGCGCTAATCACCTACGATACTAGCTGAATTACCTGTGAAATCAAACTGAGCTATACACACGTAATTCACGGAATCTACCCTCCTGTGATGCTCTCTGAATTGGCCTAATCACCTACGATACTAGCTGAATTACCTGTGAAATCAAACTGAGCTATACACACGTAATTCACGGAATCTACCCTCCTGTGATGCTATGTGAATTGCCCTAAGCACCTACGATACTAGTTGAATTACCTGTGAAATCAAACTGAGCTATACACACGTAATTCACGGAATCTACCCTCCTGTAATGCTATGTGAATTGCCCTAAGCACCTACGATACTAACTGAATTACCTGTGAAATCAAACTGAGCGTTGTACACCTAAACCATGGAATCTACCCTCCTTTGATGCTATCTAAATTACCCTGAACACCATGCTATTACCTGAATTATCTGTGAAATCATGCACAACTATGCTGCTCTCAACCCCATAGGATCTGGTCGTCTGCTGAATGCTGAATGGTGCTACCCTGGAAAAGACGACATTACACATGCATAAACACTAGATTCCCTAACACCTATCATCGTTTTCACTATCTCTCCCATATAAATGCATTTTCCCCGGTTTTAAATCTCTCGTAGCATAGAATCTCAATTCGTTTTCCCCGTCTCTCCATACAAACGCATACTCTAGCTTTTAAATCCCTGCTAGTCTAATACCTCTCCTCCGTTTGCTATCTCTCTCATATAAAAGCCATATTCTACCCTTCAAGCACCTGTCTAGTCTAGTATTCGCTATATTGACCGTATAAAGCATATTTCCCTCCTTCAGTATCTGTCTAACCTATCATTTGATCACGTTTTCCCTATCTTTCCCATATAAAGCATACTCTACTCCTCAACCTCTATCTAGCCTAGCACTTCTCCTCGTATTCTCTATCTCTCCCAAATAAACGCATTTTCCTCCTTGAACGCTTTCCCACCCTAGAATCTACCCAAGTTTTCCCTATGTCTCCCATATAGACTCCCCTCGACTCCCCCTATCTATCCTACTCACTATGTCATCATCACTCCCGCCTCTCTTTTTTCAGAAGCTCTTTCTTCAGTATCAGAAATGTCTGAGCGAGCATTATCGAAATCACCTCTAGATACGACACTGTCACTTGGTAAAAGAACAATGAAATATTCTGTAACAACATTGGCTATTTCTGATAGCAAATAAATATGCGAAAAAGTTTAGTATTGGCTGTTATGATAAACATACTAAATATACTAAAAATAATACTGAAATAATTATTGTTACTAAAATAATTATAATTGTTAATTAAATAATTATAGTTACATACTGTGCATGACACTGCACTTGAGAGACTACTGACAACGTTGACAGTAACGATAAGTTCGAAGGGGATGCAAATTAGTTTATGCAACGCACAGCCTTACGCCTGCGAATGGTCCCTTTTCCTGTTGCTATATAAACAAGCATTTTAATGTAATACTGCCATGTAAAGCTTTAACCTTTAGTTTACATTGTGATTCATGGTGTAAGAAGAGAATTGACGCATTTCAAACCCACTTTTATTTTTGTGGTTGTCTCTTAAATGAGAAGTCTCGGAGTGGTCTCATTTCATAGGCGTACACATGTTCGTTTGTATTTATTATTCATCCAATATTAAAATTATAACGAAGAAAGAAATACAAAACTTCACTTTGATGTGAATTGACCGTGAAAACTGCCTGATCACACACTAGAAGAATTAACTCACCACGAAATTGAAACAAAGCATAATACATGATACTGAAGTTTATTGCAACCTACAAAGAAGATATAGTGAAACCTACTTAACTATGGTTATTTAAAGCTCTTGACATTCAAAAACCTACATACCTACCGACCGAAATAGGTACCTTCATGTGCCACACATAGCTACACTTTAGTAGCGTTTAACGACCATTCTTACTATCTTCCATAAAAGTAAATAGTCAATTCCAATAAGACCTGCGCGAAGGGTGACCTAATTCTCAGGCATTCTTGCATAGATAATATGAGAATGAAATTTGTCATATACTTCCCTTGTTGTGCAATGCACCGCAGCCATCAGATATATTTCAGCAATCATTGTAAACTAACGGTCAAATATTGCAAATTCAACTTCAGTACACCTATAGAAAATATGTGGTTATTGAGTTTCGATTAAGTAGTGGACTCAGAAGTAAAAATAATTCTAGTGTTGGATGCTTTACTTATAACGTATGCTTAATCACCAACACGCTGTTTCTGTGCTTGGAAAGTTGAACTCGTTAAGGCGTGTTTACTGCTGTTCAACAGTGGTGGCGAAACGGATCGTAACGTTTAGTGTTTTTTATAGGAAACATCATTATTTATATAACTTGTGGCAATTAATATAAAGTTATACAAACTAATGGAACCTCTTTCTGATACAGCTCCTCCTTGAGAGCCGTAAATTAAATGTTTTTATTTCGCATAGCGTTGTAATTTTGCCCGCCGTCGTAAAAACGCTGCAATACGACTGAAATTTTATAACTGAATGCTTTATCATTGTAATTGCTGCAAACAAAAACAGAAAATGCACCTGCCTCAACTATCAAATATTCCTCCCTAAATTAACAGCATTTTATTTTAAATTCCCACATTCAAAGGCGCCTCTCTATAAATCTCGAAGACTATTACCACGTTAAAACATTTACTGCACTCATGCACTGTTACTGCTTACATAGCTTACAATGGAAGTAAGGAATCATTGTATCTTCTTCATGTTAGAAGGTTCCTGAGAAGCAAGGAAAATAAAATGTTTTAGGCACAAGAAAAGAAAAGAAATTTTTTAGAATTTTTGAGTGAAATCAGCATGATTACATTCCTTTATAGCTAATTGTGCAATATTACACACAAATATCATGTTTTGTGAGAATCGAAACAATTGAATTTAATACATCACACATCATGGGAAAGCCTTTAATAGTAAAATGACAGTATTAATGGTCAGAAAAGGGCATTGCTGGATGCCAGTGAATAAAGTAAATAATGACATATTAAACAGGATACAATGGAGTTGTAAATTACTTGAACGTGAAACAACCGTTTGCACCTAATAGCGTTGCCATTTTATTTATTTCCAAGCACCATGTTGCCATGTTCCCCTTCACTCAATTTCTATAAGTGTGTCTTTATCCTGATTCTCCATTCCCGATAAGAGAATCTAATGGGAATTAAATATGTTTGTTAATTACCATTTCAGAATATAAGCATGCGGGAAGCGACGATGGAACCACCATTTGTGGATTCTACAAATAGCGCTGTAGTGATCCGGGCTATTCCTCAGTTGGATAATTTGCGCTCTATTCATATGATATTAAGTGTTATTTTGTCACTAACTTAATAACAAATTTCATTGCAACGCGTAAAGTTTGTAGCAGCCTGAGAAATGGTTTCATATTTTGTTTTTATTTCTAGATATTCGTTTATTACATTTATAAACGATAAAAGTAGAGCATTATGTAGAACAAACATGAGTGTCGCATAGTTCAGTGTAGAATATAAGTTCCTTTAGTTGCTGTTATTAATGGCAGACAAATGATAATGAAGTGATTAAAACGATATAACAGTTCTTACATGATTCACAAGCTAATGTTTTCTCCTCTTTATCATCATAAAATGTTAAAAGCAGGGATACCAGAGAGAGGGGATGAAGGGAGTTCACCTTAACACTCATTTCCGCTCGTACTTCCAAGGACTGAAGCTTCATTGTTTTAGCTTGCCAATTCGCATGTAGTACGTAGGGTGAAATACGGACTTTGGACCTTAGCTCTTAAGAGAACTGGTTGGGCTTCACTTAAAACGTGTGCATGAAACATCACTTCCGCTAATTTATTATTCTCTCTGTCATTCTTAGACATTCGTTGCAAAACGACGCAATATGCCTCGTCCTCTTGGTTTCCAAGAGTTGACAGCAGCAAAGAGGTTTTACAGATCTCTATAGAACTTTTGCTTAACCGTAAGATGGTCAAGAGCAACAACAAGCCGAAGGCTCTACCATGCACAGAAGGAGGTGAGGGAGCATCCTATCACACATATCCGTTTTGTTGGATAAGGCTGTGGGTGTTCCCATGAAGCTATACGGCGGAGGAGGCTGAGCTTGAATTTCAGTGTCCTGCCACCAAGACAATCCTCACTGAGACTGACGATTGGAATGGGCCCGAAGAAACATCCAGCTACTGCAGGCCTACTGAGATCTAATGATCTGGTCGGACGAGAAGGTGTTACTATCTAACCAACAAGGCAGGGTGTGCCTCTATAGGCCGCGTGGCACAAATACGATCCCAGACATGTTTTACGTGTAAATCGCTCTGGAAAAATATCAGCTCATTTCTGGGCCTATATGGCAACATCTGAACCAGGACAACTTATTATGTGCCGGAGACAATGGCCAGTGCGGCGTATATGATATCCTCCGGAACACTGTTGCCATCTTTACGGGCTAATTTCTCGGAACAGGAGGAATATTTATTTAGTGCAGCCCGTGTGGTGCACACATTCAATTTTACCAAACATTGGTTAATAAGACACCTAGAAATTGTGTGCATCGATTGGGCCTCGAAGTCTCATGTTTTGGACTTCATTGAGCACATGGTTCAGCAGTAGGAGATGTGCCGGAAAGACAGAGTGCAGGAGGTTCTAGAAGCCCATGTCTTGGAAATGTGGCATCATTACGTGCGTAACCCTCGTCAGTGTTCAGGGCTTGTATCCAAAATGCAAGAAATGCTTCAAGGCCTGTTGACAATGACGGTGATTACACTAGGGATTGAACCTGTCTTGCGTCCCTGTGCAAGATGGATCGTAATTTAAGTTGATATCTGGTTTTATGTTTCATCTTCAATTACAGCTCTTGCGTTTTAATTGTTATTTCTTTCAGCTATACTTACATGGCTTTAATTCCAGCCAAAACGTTTTCTTAAGTTTTAAATCCTACAATATTCTCTAACTTTTACGCATTGGAAAGTAGGAGTATCAATAATAAATTACATTTATTACCTACCCAGAATAAACACTGTCTTCAAGAAAGTTTTTATAAAGCATCAAATTTGAAATATTTTATTGTAATCAACATTTCTAGCACTCAGGGTGCTTTAATTAAGTGACTCATTTGTATTTGGTCTTCTGTGCAAACAGAGTGGCTACGACAGCACAAAGTTTTGTTGTTAACATGTTTTAAACAGGGAGCACCGATTATGGTTTTGATTTTATTTACATGCACAGTATAGCCTTTAATATTTTTAAACCATCAGCTCTGAAGGCTATTTTCATTAAAATTCCTGACAGCTAAAGGGGCTGCTGTACTATTAGTCAGATTATCCTTAAATGTTAGGCCAGCCTAAATATTAACAACTACAAAAGTGAAAAATGACTGCTAATGCCTTGTTAGTGTCATGATTTATCACTCTCATTTACAAAACACGCGCTCGAGACTAGCATATACCTTCCTGTTGGATATAATAATACCTATGATTCCCTCTTTTGATAGTTAAGAATAGCAGCAATTCAGATCTCACTAGGTCAATGACTGATTATGATTGCTCCAAATAAATAAATTGAGCCATGATGGAAACCCTGAAAAAAAGACAAACGTGCCGATTCATTGCAAACAAGATTCCATTTCACCTCCAGTTTGCAAAGCAAACACTCTACTGCTATATAAGGATGGGGATTTTGATTATGAATTTAATATTATTGAACTATATTACCTAATTAGGTACATCTATTTTAAGTTTATAACTTCAGTGGTGCATATAAATAACCACATATTCAGTATTCAATCCTCCGTCATTTATGAACGTAAATCTGAAGGACACTATTTTCAAATGCCTATCAACGGGAACGTATGAGAACCAGCATAGTTTTAGTAATTTCATCATCATTCGTCTGTCGTTAATAAACGCAACCAAAGGAACCTATACTCTGCGACACTCATGTTTGTTCTGCTTAATGTTCTCCTTCTATCGTTTATAAATAATAAACGAATATTTAGAAACAAAAGCAAAAGATGTAAAGCATTTCTCAGGGTGACACAAAGTTTTCGCTTTGCAGTGAAATTTGTTACTAGGTTAGAGACAGAATAACATTTAATATCATTTGAATAGACTGCAAATTATCCTGTGGATTAGCTGAGATCGTTACAGCACTATCCGTAGAATCCACAGGTGCTAGCTGCTGGTGGTTCCATCCTCGCCTCCCGCATGTTTATTTTCTAAAATGGAAAATTAACAAACATCTTTAATTCAACTAGATTCTCTTATCAAGAATGCATAATCAGGATCAAGACACCCTTCTAGAATTTGAGTGAGCGTGAACATAGTAACTTCGTATAGTGTTTGGAAATAAAAAAATGGCAACGCTGCTAGGTGCAAATGGTTGCTTCACGTTCAAGTAACCTACAACTGCATTGTATTCTGTTTAATGTATGGTCAATTACTTTATTCATTGGAATCTAACAATGCCTTTTTGTGACCATTAATACTGTATTTTTACTATTAAAGACTGCCCCATGATATGTGATGTATTAAATTCATTAGTTTTCGATTCTCACAAAACATGGTATTTGTGTGTAATATTGCACAATTAGCTATAACGGAATGTAATCATGCTGATTTCACTCAAAATTTCTAAAATATTTATTTTGTTTCTTGTGCCTAAAGCATTTTATTCTCCTTTCTTCACGAGACCTTCCAACACGAAGATACAATGAATCCTTACATTCATTGTAAGCTAATGTAAGCATTAACAGTGCATGAGTGAAGCAAATTCTTTAATGTGTTAATGATCTTTGAGGTTTATGGAGCTATGCCTTTGAATGTGAGTATTTAAATTAAACTGTTATCAATTTCGGGAGGAATGTTTGACAGTTGAGGTAGGCATATTCCTTGTTTTGTTTGCAGCAATTACAATTATAAAGCACACAGTTTAAAATTTCGATATTATTGTAGCGTTTACACAGCGGGCAAAACTAGAACGCTATGCGAAATAAAACATATCACAATATGTAATATACCGCTCTCAAGGAGGGACTGTATCATAAAGAGGTTCCATTAATTTGTATATTGAGTAGCAGTAACACGCTTTAACGAATTCAGCTAAACTAAGCACAGAAGCAACATGATGGTCATTAAGTATAATCTATAAGCGAAGCATCCAACACTAGAATCAATTTTACTTCTGTAATCCATTACTTAATCGAAACACAATAACCATATACTTTCTACAGATGTACTGAAGTTGAATTGGCAATATTTACCGGTTGGTTTACAATCATTGCTGAAATATTGCTTTTCAAAACTGTGAGGTGAGCTGATGCATTGCACAGTAAGGTAAGTATATGACAAAGTTCGTTCTCATATCATCTATCCAAGAACCCCTGAGAATAAGGTGATACTTCGCGCAGGTCCTATTGTAGTTGTCCATTTAATTATGTGAAATACAATACAAACGGCACCACAGGCTGAGGATACAGATGATACGAAGATTTTGGGGATTTTTAAGTTAACGCGATGGCAGTATACAGCTGACCAGTATATCTAATGAATAAATAGTTCAGCTCTATCTTCATAATGTGATTCAGTGTGTTACGTTTGTTAGCCCATATTTCTCTGGTTGAGAGGACATAGGTTGGTAATCCATAAATTAAGATGTAGAACGTTGGTGAAAATGTTCCTTCCTCTGGGAGAGAAAACAGGAATTAACAGAGATGGTGATTTATAATACTTTAGTAGTATAGAAATGATGGTTCAAAACACTTAATATGCAGGAATGTGTATTCACATGCAAATGAGGCCCCCACACCCTCCCCCACCACCATGGTACTTTCTGTTGCAGCTGAGGGTCATAAATCTTGTTGAGTATAATGGAAGCTTCACAGTTAAGCAATTAAGGCTGTCATCAACTGTCAAAACGAAGGATAGAATAATAAATTACACTTCTATAACAAAGGCGGAGACGTTATTCTACCCACTCCATATCCGGACACGTGCACTTCTGCACCTGCAGCAACTCACCCCCCCAGTCGCATTGATTAACGACCGCGTGCAAAAGAACAAAAGGCTATCCATCAACTGTCAAAATGAACAATGGAGTATGCTGGACAAAGGATCAGACGCTATTGTCCCAGCTCTTGAATACTTTTAGGAATGCCACCTGCAAGCTCGCAGTCGCATTGTTTGACGACCACGTGCAGAAGAACAATAGAACAGGCCAGACCGAGTTAACAGAAGATTGATTAACAAAGGGACAGATGCTATTGTATCCCTTTCTATTTTCCAGAGCAAGGCTTCTTTTGAAAGACCACCCGTGTAGTATCCCGCTTCCACAGCCGTATAACAAAAGAACAAAGCTTGCCCTTCACCTGTCGAAATGAACAAAAACGATAATAAATATGTTGGTAACAAAAGAGAGGCTGAAACCTGCTAACAACGAAACAGATGCTGTTGTATCCCTTTCTATTGTCCAGAGCAAGGCTTGTTTAGAAAGACTACCCGTGTACCACCCTGCTTCCACAACCGTATAACAAAAGAACAAAGCTGCACCCTTCTAACAAAAGGGAGCAGACGTTATTGTCATGCATTAAATTCCACCCAACCCACCTCGACTTCTTGGCGACAACTGCATTGCCTGAAGTCTACTTCTCTTTGCGCATGCGCAGCAAGAGTTTATGTCATAGGATGCAATAATCACGTGACGTGTAACATCCCCCCGCTATACCAGGACGTTGGAATTGCCTGAGGGCTTTAGGTCCCTACATAAACAGCCGTCGGTGAATGCGAAAACCAGTGCGAGTTTATTAACTTAGTGTTATAATACCTTTGTTGTATAGCTTAATCCAAGCCAGTGCTATTGTCTTCTACACTGCGTCCATCGTCATCTATATATAATGCAAGGTGGGTGAGTTTTTACATAACTATGTGGAAGACGAATCATTGCAAGAGTATCATATTTCACCAACATTTTGAAGCTTTAAACGTAAAGTCTCGACCATAGAAATGAATAAGGTTGCTCTCTGTGGTAGAGACGATAAGAGAAAACTTATTGAAGGCTCAGATCAGAGAATTGCCTGGGGTCCCTATTGTCTGCGTATGACTGACGCTTAGATGTATATATGTATTTATGTAATTTTCAGTGATGTAACTTTTTAGTTGTGTAAAATTTTTAAAACTTTTAGCTTTCTGTGTGTTTATATATAACAAACATTGAATGTACATATATGTATATGTATAAGTGTAAATGTTTTAGTTTTGTGAATTTTTAACTCTTTTCTGTTTATGAATTTATTGATTTTTTAATTATATAAAATGCATGTAAAATGCAGCCTAGTGATTGAATGTTTATCTATTCATGTATGTATGTATGCAGGGTTTAATCATAAAATGTAAATAATAATGTATTTGTATATATATGTAATTTTTAGTTTCATGAACTTTTTAAACTCTTTATTTATTGATTTCTAATTATGTAAAATGCAAGTAAACCATGTAACCCTGCGATCACAAAAAGAATTAATATTATAAGAAATATGTTTTAAATAATGAATTTTATTTTATTCATTTTTGACTCATTCTATATCATTAAATAAAAAACACACATTATTGTGGAATGAAAGTCTCTTTATTTTCATTATTATTTTTTCTATAATAAATCCTTCTGTCAATCCATTGAATATTAGGGAATACATACCACTTTACAAGAATCCTATTTCCATGCCTGCGTAATACTTTCTCTACCAGAATGTATTAGGGTATATTGTGGATCGCAGTTCATGCCCATAAAAGGACCCCTTTATCTCATCACCGTCATTACCTTTTAGCATGTATGTAACGGGATTGGTGTGATTCACGCGAACAACTTGAAATATTTCAACACTCCAATTAGCTTCAAAGCCCTTTTCAAAATGTTTCTTGTCCTTGGATATCCTCACATAATCACCAACACTAAACTTTCTTGCCCCTCTCTTCTCTCTTCGGTCTTGAGTGTAGTTACATACAGTCATAAGAAAATCATTGTTCTTCACCTCTATAGGCTTCATTCGAATAGTGGAGTGGTAAGGGTTGTTATATGTTGCAATGATCTGAGGTAAAAGATCTAGCCACTTGTATGATTCTTTGGCTAGAAATTTCCGATACATCATATTCTTTAAAGTTTTTATTAACCGTTCATCAGCAGCTGCCTTCACATGTGTATAGGTACTGTAATGATTGATGTTATATTTAGTCATTAAACTTTTAAAATGTTTATTATAAAATTCTTCTCCATTATCACTCTGTATGTTCTTGGGCGGGGTTACCATTTTTGCAGTATATCTTCCATAGCCTTTGCAACTTGAAGTCCTGTCTTGTCCATTAGCGGTCTCGCATATGCCATTTTAGAGTAGAAGTTGATTGCAATGATGATGTACTTGAAATTCCTATTGATTTTTGCATGCGGTATCATCTCCACCAAGTCGTGGAGCCCCTTGCTGATAATCTTTCGACACATGAAGTTTCTCCGGGCTGGAGCATGGAGCTCGCTTGCTATATTTTGCTTCACTGATGTCATGCTATAACCTTTGCCGCTTTTAGTTCTTGAATAATCTCCTCAGTTTCTTGAGTATGATTGTTATTGCCGGCGTCTCCGGTTGCCACAAGTAGCCTAAGGCGATCCACCAGATCATTAGGGTCGGTTCAGTAGATGTAGTCTTGCCTCGTATTAGGGTGATGTTCTTTCCACAGAAGTCCTAATCCCTTGTGTTTCGTTACTAGAGGACGTATAACGCTTTAATTCTTGTAGGAATTACCCGATCTCAGCTGCCCATGCTTACTGAAGTTTCTTCGATGAACATGTGTTGCTTTAAGCATTTTACTGTATGTTTCAAGGTCATTTTCAGTGTATGCATGCATTTCAGGTATTCTCTTGAAGATGAGCTCCTTCATTCCAGGCGTGGTTTCATACGTTTCGTCCCCTATGCGAACTTTATTATTCATGAAATCAGTATTCTTGTTCCCTAACATGTAGTTGCCATCCTCATATCGTACTCCATATGATGAATCTATTTCATTTTTGTCCTTCTTTCGAACTTTATTAAGGTAGTTGTAGAGTTTCTCACCTTTCACGTCTTTCGGTGATTCCTCCTTGTTTGTAGTATTCTTTTTCTGTATTTCAAGTATATCTTGAAGCGGATCTGTCAATGGTTTAAGAGCTTCACTCATCACTCTCTGGGTTTCAAACTGCTGATCTTTAAGAGAACGTAACTTTTCTCTTATAGCCTTCGTGTGCATGGCTACAGATTCTTTAAGTCGTATGCACTCGCTGTGCATCTTGAAATGACACTGGAATTACACTTTCGCATTAATATATACCCTATTTATTTAGCAGACTTCAGTTTATAAGAGATTTTTAGCTCAATATTTAGAAAATGGCCGTCCCTTACACGATTTGCAGGAGTAGTGAGGCTTAGTCTATCGCCATTTGCAATTGGTGCAGGCAGAGCTCTAACATACTTGTTATTTATTTCAATTAATGTATCAGGCCTTACAGTAGGAGCTGTTGGTGATGTCATATAGCAAGAAATTATCTCTCCGTTTACGCTTGATTTGTAGTATTCAAGACCTGCTGTTAACATGTACCTCTGTGATTTCCCTCTGAAGGGCAACGACTCCAGTGTAATTACATGCTCCCCCTCATTTTCTCTACTAATGAATTTATGACTCTCATTTGTGTTTTAAGGGTATTGATATCCATTGTAGTTGTCATATGCTTATCCATTGATTTCTGACGGTTTGCTGTGGTTCCCATTTGTTTTCCCACTGCTTCTGTAACAGCGGCACTTATTGCACCAAATCTGCTGTTTAAATCTTGTTGTATTTCATTTTTTTATTCCACGTGAAGTTTAACGCACATTTTTGTTGCTCCATCACTGTCATCGACAGGATCTGCTACTTATATTAGCCTTCTTGTTTGAAATGAAACGTTACCGCGTGTGTTCTTGTACCTATATATTCTAATACATGCTTCCTATTTGTCATATCATGGTCCTCTTGATGGCAGCATATCTTCAATCTTATAGCATCCAGGATAATATTGTTTCCATCGTCGCGTTTAAGGGTATTTTTATTCAGATATTCCATTAGAGCATCATGTTGCACGTCTAGCGACTTTTGGATGTGATCCCTAAGCGTAGTTTGAAGTTCGCCCATGCGCTGATATGTCGTTTTTTCTGTGAACTCCTGCATTCGATTTTCAGTAGAAGACGTAAGGGTATCCACGTAGCGTTTAGTGCTTGCGTCGTCGTCCTCCTCAGGATCCTGAATAATGCACAGTCTCTTGTTCCTGAATTGGTAATTTCCTTTTGCATCTCTGTTTATGATGAATTTATGTAGCGATCTTTTCACCGGCGCAGTCCTCTGTGATCCAAACCTGTTAATACTCATGATGAACCATGAATGAGCAATTTCTTTATTAGCAATTTTAATATATACTTCGAATCCGCACCTATATCGATCCTCATTCTTCGGAAATTCGGGAACTATTACCATAAAGGGTCTTCCTTCTGTAGAGCTCTCCCAAACACCTTTGCACAAATCTTTAAATTCCGTATACGACATATCTGTGTTTACGTAATCTTCATATATATGCTTCTTGTCTGAAGAGTATGATCATGTTCGCATTATTTCTAATTAAATGCTTCGGGACCTTGGCATAGGATTGTGCTAGATATATAGAATCCATATTTCGATGTCTGCCCATACTGTAAAACTCTTGTCTTGTTTTTCAGTGATGACATCATCAAATGTTAAGATTCAATTTTCTTTAATTTCTCATAGGTGCAAGACGCTTTCACCGTCTTCATGAGTCTACACACCTATACCCTCAATGTTTTCAAGCAAATTAACGAGATACTGATACTTTGGTTGGTATAGCAACTTTGAATATATGTACACATTTTCAAAGCGTATTCCATTCTCGTCAGTATCATATTGAGTAATACATTTGTTTTTCCTGCACTGGAGTTACCTAGAATTACCGCTGTGATATTGCCTGGAAACAGCTTCCCGTGACGATCGCGTCTAAAGTCACTTTCAAAGTCTAGCACCTGGATAGCCAGCGAGCAATCCTGCTTCACCAACTCCATCGTAGCCACTAAAATAAAATAAATCACCCTTAATGTATATATGCTAATGAATGCAAGCATTGACACAGTATAAAAGAACTATGTGGCAATAAAATCAATTAGTATACCATGAATGCTAAGGGGGTTAAGGTCGCAAGAGGTTCCGGTTTAATTAACTCTCTCATTAACCTGCTACCATTTGAAGCACATTTGCCTGGTTGCAGATACTGTGGACTTGGGACAAAGCTAGAAAAAAGATTAAAGAGAGGAGACCCTGGCATCAACCTGTTAGACGAAGTGTGCAAACTTCACGACATTGCCTACGCTCAGCATAAGGACTCTGCTTCGAGAAACGTTGCCGACAAAATCTTGGCTGAAAAGACGTGGAAAAGAGTGCAATCATCTTATGATACATTAGGTGAAAAATTGGCAGCGCGACTAGTTACAAAAATTATGAAGGGGAAGGTAGCTGCTGGTGCCGGATCCAGGAAGAAAAAACTAGGAGTAATCCTACCGCTACCAATTATTGCAGCCCTAGAATCCGCCGCTGGAGGCGCAGCACAAATCGCCTCCGCAGTAAATAAGAAAAAGGCTGCAGATAAACAACTTGCTGAAATGATGAGACATAACAAACAAATTGAAGCAAGAGGGAAGGGCCTACGAGTGAATAAGAAGAGGGCAAGGAGCACAGAAAGGAAGAGGAGACAGAGCAAGAAGGAGAGTTAAAAAAACTCCGTCAAAGGGCTATACTTGTCCCGGAAAAAGCATCGAGTAACATAGATCTCAACTTGTATTCCCTGCGTTTTAAGATTCCTTATTTTAGAGGTGTATACATGATCGAACAGCTACCCTCCAGACCTCGTTACAGAGAGAGAATTATTGTAAATCTCGATACTTCAGAGAATGAAGGCACTCATTGGGTTGCTATAAAGAAGGATGGAAAAGTATCGTTTTATTTGAAAAGCTTTGGAAACCTGAAACCTCCAAAAGAGATAGAAAGGTACCTCAGAGGCGTTAAGGTTCTGTATAACACTAAGAGGTTTCAGAGTTTCATCTCAGTCATTTGCGGGCACTTGTGCTTGCAACTTCTATCGCAATGAGTTACACTATTGCCGCAGTGGTAACGAGTCCGTTCTTTCTACATACCTGAATCCTCCTCTTCAGTTAGATACAAAGGGATTGCTCGATTGAATTTCGAAACCTTCTATCCCATTTCCAATATTGATCAGAGTAATAATCAATTTCATTAAATACACAATGATGAAGTTAAGGTCATTGATATACCTGATGGAATTTATGAGATTACTGATATTAATGAATACATCAGAGATAACCTAAGGTTGGATGAGAATGTCTTCTTTATTAGACCTAATAATAACACAATGAAGGCTGAAATTAAATGTTCTTTCACTATTGATTTTTCAAATATTCGTTCTACAGGCTCGCTATTGGGCTTCAGCGCTAAAGTTATTCCAGTTAATCAGCTGTCCGAATCTGATTTCCTGGTGAATATATTTAAGGTGAGCATTATACGAATCGAGTGCAGTATTGCAACAGGCACTTTCATCGACGGTAAAAGCGGACACTCGATCTACGTGTTTTCCCCCTCTGTTCCGCCTGGGTATCATATTTCTTAAGAGCCATCAAATCCAATTTACCTTTTAATCATAAACACCACTGCTGTAGAGCAAATTAGTCTTCGTGTAGTGGACCAAAAGGTAATATCACACTTTAGAAACGAAGATATAAGCATAAGGCTTCACATCCGTTGCAATGCTAATATATTTTAGAAGAAGTCAACGACGTCGAGGATATAATAATGGAGTGATTCGGCGCACACATCATACTCTGCCCCTAACACCCAGCGGGTTAACATCACGCAATCGGCAGTTCCTTCATGTATTGGGCTTCAGAATCCTATAATCATGGACATTTTCAATGTTGCTGGGACACCGAGATTCGACGATAAGATCACTAAAGAAGTGGAATATGTATTTACCATATAACACATCAGCTCTGAACACTAATGACGAGGTTAGAATCCCTTATCAAGCTGAAGATTTATATACTTTACCTAATCGAAGTTATCTATACATCGAGGGGAGCATTACTAAACCTAATGGAGCAGCTACTACTGCAAAGCTTACCATTAACGCTATTGCATTCATATTTGAGGAGATGCGACAGGATACGAACGGCTCAACTATTGAACGAACCAGGAACCGCGGAATCGCATCAACTTTGCGCAACTATGCTGCTCTCAACTCAATGGAATCTGATCGTCTGCTGAATGCTGAATGGTGCTATCCTGGAGAAGACATGGACATTGTGAATGCAGCAAATGGAGCCTTCAACGCTATAGTACCGCTTTCGATGCTTCTGGGATTTGCTCACAACCACAAGGAACTCATACTAAATAGCAAGTTTGAGATGGTGTTGATTCGACCCAAGGACTCGTAAAAGGAGGGTGAAGAGAATACAAGCTTTAAACTTGCACGAATCGAGTGGAGAATGCCTGTGATTGACTTTCTAATGCTTAAAAGGTTGAAATTCTCAAGATTGTCAAGTCGGACAAGGGGCTGTATCTTCCATTTAGGATCATGGATCTGCATACTCAGCCTGCTGTGCCACAAACTGAATCATTCGCCTGGAATGTGGCCACCACATCAAAAATGGAGAAGCCGAGATTTGCCATTTTGGGTGCTCAGAGTTTAAGATCGAGTAATGTATCTAAAGACTGTTCCCTTTTTCAGCATTATTATAACATAACTAATTTGAGACTTTATCTTAATAGTGAATGTTATCCCTATCATGACATGAATTTGGACTTTGGAAAATACGAGATTTGCATCATTGTATGACATGTACTCAAAGTTTCAAAACTCTTATTATGAAAAAGAGAGTTATCCTTTATTGAAGAGAAAAGATTTTCTTAAATTTGCTCCTATATTTGTTATAGATTCCTCACATCAACCAGAGGAAGTTGTAAATGGTGCTGTCAACATCAGAATAGAAATTCAAGCTAGGCAAATATTGCTGCACAGACCACATTGTATTGTTTAATAATTCACGATAAAGTATTTACATACAAGCCTGTGACTCATGTGATGCAGCTTATATTTTAAACTAATCATTGTAAGGATTTGTTTTTCATTAGAAATGTAAGAATGTTTAATGAATAAAAACACTATGTGAACGCATACATTCATTCTTTTTATTGTTATTATTTATCTTGCATTTCCATCACTTTCTTCCTCCAACTCCTCGTTTTAGCATATGGCATTACATTTGCAACAGCTAGGTTACCTAAATGGTACTCTATAAACGATTCAAGTATTTTTAGCATGCAAATTTCATCGCTATTTAAAAGTATTTCACAATCATTTAAATTAGTATTACAAATTTATTTCGATCTGTTGCATATAAACAACCATATTATAAGAGAAAACAATATTTTCACAATATTCCACTCGTGGACGTTTTCTCGATTGGAGGAATGCATTGAATATAGGAAGACTCTCGAATATCTCCCAATCTTGAATTGTCATGTATACAAATTTGTCTGTGTTTTTCACTATAAGCACTGGAAGGTCATAGAAGAATGCTATCTTAACGCTGTGCCTTTTCGAGATGTAGACGTCTTGGCACCCGCTTCTTACCGGCATGTTTCTTGGGTGTCTCGATGTTGCTTATTCTATTCTCCAATAGCGTCAACCTACTTTGCAGGGCTGCAAAGCTGTTCCTCTTCTTCTTCCCCTTATTGCACCGCCTGACACATTACACAATGAAATTCTTAGAAAACTGCTTTGGGTAGTGAAGGTAGCCTGAAAAGAATTACATTTTGCTAGGTCACAGGGAAATGAAACAATGATTTTTTTTCTAGATATGAAAATACTCACGTCAATGTTTTCCAGAATTCTGCCGGCTTGCCGGGGGAAGTTTCGGAGGGCATCGGTGCTAGATCCCCTGCCTCCTGTGAATTGGACTCCTTCTGTTCCTCATCTATGTGATTATCACACTGCGGTGCAATGGGATATTCCACTATATCTTCTGGTTCTTTATCATCCGAATCTATCTCGGTTTTAGATGCAGGTGTCGTTATTTGAATTCTGCAAAGCCATAATAATTTCCAGTGTTAGTTACATGCAACTACTCTTGTACTATAGTACTATGTATCGAAATAGCAATTGTATGTTAGTATCGTCAACACAATTAACTTCTACATTAATGATCTCTGAAGTTTCATATATGACGATAGCAATGTATAATAATGCTACTTATTTAAACACCTACTTACTTTAAATTTCTCTACCTGAAGAGGAATATACTGCAGCTCTCATTGCATGGAAAGTATGACGCCATCTGGTCGTGTACCTCAGGTTTTGCGCACACTACAGAATGAGTATACCCATTGCAGTGCTCTGAATGCCACAGTGAGATGTGATTTGAAATGATGCTGGCCGTCTCACCGTCACTTTCGGGATCAGTCTCCCTGGAAAGAAAGAAGTACAAAAATGCGCCATTATATTTTCACTCTTCTTTAGAGAACAGTTGCACACTTGTTTAGAGAACGCATTCATTGATAAAAATCTGTACTTACATCATGCTTCTTTTGTAGACTGGAGAGTTGTCTGTGTGTATGCCTCGAGAAATCATCTGGTCATGATAGGAAGGCATGTTACAAACTATGGAATGCATGATACCATTGCACGACTCTTTATGATAATATGTATAATGGTATGAATCTTCTCTGCATTCACTCCAAAATCGTCCATTGTATTATCGCCTTGATTACACATCGAATAATATTCAGAGCAGTGCGAGAAGGGGCTGCTTATATACAATGGATAGAAAAACCGGTTGTAATTGACGTGCAGAGAGGATCGGTGGGGGAAGCGATCTTCAGGGAGCGGAGAAGGAATGTGTTTTTCTCTATGCAAGAGAATCGAGGATTCAGTTAGTGGTGGGAGGGGGTGATAACGTTTACTATAGAGAGGGATGTATGTAAAGGTTTTTGATATCTCTGTTTGAAAGAGATAATTGCTGTAAAAACGTAGAGTTAGAATAGATTGTACATGTATATCTATGCATCAATGATTCTCATAGGTCATCGTGCAGATTCACATGTTTGGAGGGGCTGTAAGTATGTTACATATGTTTGTTTGTGCGCACGCGAGTTTGTGTGTATGCGTGCACTGGTGTATGTTTGTTGATGTATGTGTGTGTATATGTGAACGCATTGATGTGTGCAAGTCGAGGAGAAAGAAAGAGATAGATAGAGGGAAAAGGAAGAAAAAGAAAGAAGAAAAAGAAAACAAAAATCGTGTCTAGGTATCGGAATATATAAATAATTATATATGTTAAATACATTTTAATCTGTCCGTGCATGCTTCAATAATTTAATATTTATTAAGCATTAGAGTTTCGCAGGGTAAGATTCGAACTGTGACCTCTGTATACCTAAGGATAGTGTGCATTAAAACATCGTAATGATATGTAAAAATTTTAATTATGTTTCTTAAACGCATTTTAATCTGTCTGCCCATACTATCATAGTTTAATATTTACTAAGCATTGGAGTTTCGCAAGGTAAGAATCGAACTAGAACCGCCTGATACCCTTTCATTAATCAGGGTAATATAATATTATCAGATCATCAACTTCTCATTAGCAATTAAAACATTACACTTTTTGATTGCAGTAAGAATCGAACACTGATCTATGGATATCCAACTATACACAGAAATTTAATGTACGTAATGAAATATGTTAAATGCATTTTTGACATCGCTGCTTGAAAAGAGCCAAACAGAGAGCTTGTATGTCTATATTCGTGTATATCCGTAGGACTTCATGAAGACACTCAGAACTGTCCTCGGGGTAAAGCCAACGCCATGATGGCGGACTCGTGCGTTGCTAGAATTTTGTATGTCTAGCAGGTAAACTGACCTCTCTGTCTTTCACACGGACAAACAAAGACAGGGCAAGTATAAAGCCTCCCCCAGTTTCTTTTGTTAAAACATGCACGTGTCCCAACAATAGAATGGATGACAATAACGCCTGCTCCATTTTGTTAGAAGGGACCAGCTTTGTTCTTTTGTCATATTCCAGTGGAATGGGGTGCTACACGGGTGGTCGTTCTAAAGAAGCCTTGCTCTGGACAATAGAAAGGGATACAAAGCATCTGTCCCTTTGTTAATCAATCTTTTGTTAACTCGGTCCGGTCTGTTCTTTTGTTCTTCTGCACGTGGTCGTAAAACAATGTGACTGCGAGCTTGCAGGTGGTGTTCCTAAAAGTATTCAATAGAGCTGGGACAATAGCGTCTGATCCTTTGTCCAGCATACTCTATTGTTCATTTTGACAGTTGATGGATAACCTTTTGTTCTTTTGCACGCGGTCGTTAAACAATGCGACTGGGGTTTGAGTGCTGCAGGTGCAGAAGTGCACGTGTCCGGATATGGAGTGGGTAGAATAACGTCTCCGCCTTTGTTACAGAAGCGTAATTTGTTTTTCTATTCTTCGTTTTGACAGTTGATTGACAACCTTAATTGCTTACCTGTCAACTTCCATTATACTCAACAAGATTTATGACCCTCAGCTTCAACAGAAAGTACCATGGAGCTGGAGGAGGGTGTGGGAGAAGGGGTTGGGGCCCTCATTTGCATATGAATACACATTCCTGCATATTAAGGGTTTTTGAACCATCATTTCTATACTACTTACTTTAATGAATTAAATAATAGCGATGTGTTATTAGAGGATTCAGGGAGTGAACATCATTTCAGCAGCTTCGACAATGACGCAAATATGAGTGATATAGGCGAAGTAACTTCTAAGTGTCGTAGGTTAAGCAGCTAATGTATATGTGCGATTTCTGTTTTCAAAGTACTCTATTTTTTTGCTATAGGTACTCACATTTCCTAATAAAACTGTACGCTTACTTGAGTAATTTAGCTTTATTCGTTTAATGAATTCTGATCTTACAGTTATAATGTGCTTACCATGTTCTGAGATGGGGAAAAGTAAGTAAACGGTATTTGAGCTTTAACTCCGATTCCAGGAAACAGCCAAAGCGAAAATTAAAAAAAAAATGGAAGTGACGTAACACACCGTAATTCTCTTCATAATTGTTAGCTAAAATAACGTAGTGTGGTTGAAAACAAAGCTAATGTTACAGCCAAGAAACGGACAAGATATTGCGCAACACAGGTGATTACAACAATTCTACACAACTGAAAGGAAAGACAGGGATGAAATGGGATTGTGGTTGCAAAAACAACTGCTTGTTACACACACACACACACTCATTTGTCAGTCTGAAGAATTTAAGAAACAGCTTCACATTTCGAGAAACATCTGAAGAGAAAAGACCAATGAAGTTCGAGGAAGCTGTATTCTGGAAAAGTGAAGGTAAGCTATCACTACAACGGACATACATGTTCTCCAGTTCAAGCTCAATTTAATGAGCGGTATAGGTTAATGAATATATTGTTTCTGTGCAACAATCCATTCTATCTGTCGAATTTGAAAACTATTTCATGAAATTGAAGAAAGGCAGAAAACCTGAAGGGGAGCTTGATAGTGTTAATGAAGATGCGTGTGTGTGTGTGTGTGTGTGTGTGTGTGTGTGTGTGTGTGTGTGTGTGTACAGGGTAGACTATTTAAGTACAATATCTCTAAAACTAATCGTAGAAAGAAATGTCTTTAATAAAATTTGCTTGATATTATGAGGGAAAGTATTTTAATCGTATTTTGTTTGGAGGAGCTTTGTGATAGTCATTTAAGGGTCGATTTAAAATGCCCCTAATTGTAGGTTTCCATTTAAAAATATTAAATTGATCCTAAAATGACCATCAGAACGTCCTGCAAACAAAACACGACTAATGCATTTACTTTCGCTCATAATATCAGGCAACTTTTATTAAAGAAGACATTTCCTTTTACAACGCTTAGTTTTAGAGATAGTGTACAGTCTCAGCTTAAATAGTCCACCGTGTCCTTTCGATATGTTTAAAAATGTGGTAGAGGTAAGCAAGCAACCTAAATGCATTAGACTTGCGATAGACAAAGCAGTGTTGTCACGTTTCTGATTTTGTCATGTCATTAAGTGATCAGACTATTTTTGTGCACTATTTTCCATTTTTTCTAACTTTTATTGTCGCAAATGAATGTTCAGCAAATATTTATAATTATTCGTTTCAAATAACTCGTATATCTTTGTCAGTAATACACACTCTTAATCTGAAGTGTTTTTGTTGATCAATGAAATAGCGACAAATGTTACAGTCTCCATTACTTCTTTATTAATTCCACGTGTCGCATTTGATTATTCCAATGTCTTCTGTCATAAAATGTTTTCTGTGCATCTGGCATCGAATTATGCACTTCACTAACTTTTCCCCTCTCCCCTCCCCAAGAATTCAAGATTTAAATTGTCGTTTAAGTTGAGAACAAAGCATTTTCTGAAACAGTGCTACCAGTATGCTTATTCTAATTGCCCTGTCTTTAATGCTTCTGATTAGGTGAAGTAACTTTAACCTTGGTTTAGAGTGTGTTCAGGAAACTTAGGGTTAGAGTTAGGAAGTGGAGAACGATTTCGGCACCATGCACAAAGTTAGGCCTATTGCGCTTACTAAACTTCGGAGGAAAGGTGGAGGCGAAAAGCGCGGCCAGTTTTAATGGCGGCAGGCGTACCGCAACATCCACATTGAGCATCCTTCGATACCCCTTCGATTTCCTATCCGCATGGACAGGTTCAGTGTCCAGCGAAGAAAGAAAGATGAAATATATAAAATGAGAGGACAGGAAAATTGTCGTAGTATATTATAATCCATCCCAGCATATGCCTAGCGACCTGGTAAAGCCATGAAAAAGCTCAGGGCCACTGCGGACTTCGAACGCAAGCTTCAGATGTAGTCTAAGTCGATATATTCAGGAAACTTGATATTAATTGTTGTGTATACATATGTTGTTGGGTAGCTACTGAACAACTAGATGCTCATAATTACGTAAATTGTGTATAAGAAAATCCACGACTCGCTTATAGTCTAGCACGATTCATTCCGACAATACCGCACTCGTACCTGGAACGCGACCTACGGACTTCGCAATGTCCCGGTATTAGTATTCACTAATATTTTCCAATACTGTAAATGATTTTGCAATATAAGTTTATCAATTCACTAATACTATTATAATTCACTAATAGTATTATAATATGAATACATTTACTTCCGCGCTATAACTTCCCTTTAATCCGTTCATTAATTACTTAAAATATTTGAAAACAATAAATATTAGTATGTGCTTTAGTATGCAATAGGTGCCGGAGCATGATACCAGAAAGATTTCACTAGTGCCAGATGCTGTATAAGAGCACAAGAGTATGTGAACACCCGAACGTTTACACCTTATTGGTTATTTTTTCTTTGAATGGTGATAAACGTAACATATCTGCGGCAATGTAAAACTTACGGCATTTAAACCTACAAACTCAATGAAACATGGCGACAGGGTTGCTGGTACATCTTGACTTGAGCGCGTTTTAAGCGTCGGCCGCATGGCAGCGACTTACTTGGTATAATTTGCACACACAAGACGTAACAGCGTACTGCATCCATATGTTGCAAAACTCAGCATGAAGTTGGTCTTTGAAAGAGGATGGTTGAGATAGAAGCATTGTGGTTCAAAGATTTATTTCTGTTATAAGCATTTCTGTACTATTTATTGTTGAAAATAAATGGTAGCAAACGCTCCTAATCGAAATGGTGCAAAAAGTGGCTTCTGAGAAGAAAGTACACGCTCATATATGTTTAATGAAAGACTTACAAGAATATCCAGATGACTGTAATTACTTGAGAATGGACGAAAGTACATACAAAGTATGACTGTGTTTGGTGGCTTCTGTCATTGAAGAACGTAATAATGCGCGAACCGGTATCTCCTCTTGAAAGTCTGAGTTGTGCCTATAGGCTTTTAGCTACTGCAAGATCTCTCAGTTTTAAGATTTAATTCTGTATCATCATTTGATAAGACATATTATTCTTATTCCTATTTGAATATTGTTTAGACTTTAACTTGCGAAGGCATGTCAACGGTTTATATAATTCAGTAAACTCGGTGATAAATCGGTTGCGTACATCACAAATCCTGCACTAAACTTCCCTTCCGGCTGAAGGAACGGCCCACACCCACAGGCCGAGCTTGTGTGAGCTAACGTTGCCGTCCACACGCACGCACTGTTTGTCCAGGTAAGCGCATGGTAAAGTCTGCAGTGTAAGCCAGCGCATTAAGGAGCTTTTGCGAATGCGCAATTAGCACGGCGTAATTACCTTATGGGTCAAATACATACAAGACATGCATGTCCCCTCTCACCCCACTCCTCCCTCTAGGGGGCGTGCACGTGCGCGTTCGCAGAAACTTCTCCGGCTTCCTCTTCTATAGCATCCACTCTCTCAAGTACATTTTTGCCAGTGCCATTAGGTAGTAGCACACCTAGAGGCGAATTTAGCTACTTGGTGCCTCTAGGCAACGAAAAATATTTCCTTCCCCTTATGATACGAATGTACTACCAAGTTACTTACAATGAACATTATTATAACTGGACAATAATAATAATAATAATAATAATAATAATAATACATAAATAAATAAATCCATGAATATTATAATCCTAAAACTCAAGTCAGGCAACGGCGTGCTTCCTTTATTGCAAATTCATCGATCACATTTTCATAGTCTAGTTGCTGTGCAATGCCAGAATTAACGGAAAGGACTGCAAGAGTGTTCACTGGATTTGTGAAATGGATGATTATAAATAATAAAGTTTTCTAAGTCGTCTTTGTAACGTTCTTGAATTTCCTGTTACATTTTAATAGTTCGATATTGTCTCGTCCAGGGAAATTACTCAGGAAATCAAGCTTGCTATAAAGTTCTGTGAATGAGTTTTTCTCCAATTCTGATATCTGTCTATTAATAACCAGAAATTTAATACCAGATATTTATTATTAAATCTCCCTTGCCTTCAAAAGTAGTGTCAAACTTGGCTTGTCATCACCGCAGTTTCCAGACTTTGTACGAGTAGACGGCCCAGACGTGTCACATTTTACTGTAGCCTTTCGAAATTCGTTGTTTTTTTTCTGGTAACTTCTAAACCTTGGTTATTTCTAATGAATTAGCATTGAGACTATAGCAGGCATAATGACGCCCTAACCAGCGAATTTCTGAAAGTGTTTTACGGAGAATACACTATTTAATTTTTGTTGCAAAATGCAACAAGCAGACAAAAAGGTGTAAATTTATTCCAACAGAAGAAATAGTTGGTTTTTTTGTGGCATCAGTCATATCCGAGATATCCATTATTAATGCTTCGATTTGTTCATTCCTTTGTTAAGTCCCGTCGATTTGCAATTGTTTCTCGCGATGACATGGAATTTGAGGCCAGCATATAGGTCTGGTTCTTAAACATTTGACTATCGCTATTATACGAAATGTGTAATGTAACAGTTTATCTCGATTAAAAATTAAAGAGAGAGTAAAATAAACTTCTGTAAGAATCATTTGTTACATATCAGATTTTTTATTACCTTCGCTTTCGCGACTTTCCGATATTCAATACAATTTAGCTTTTCCGACAGTCACTAATTTTATTGAATATTGAAATATAAGTCACATATTAGTATTAAACAACTGCACTTAAATTGAACTGCCTAGCGTCCGGCTAGAGGCTGGCGGTGTTTTATTTTAAGTTGAATGTTACTGACATTGACTACTCATAACGTGATACCTGTCTCTCATAACAAAGGTTATGATTGCGAGAAACGAGATTTGCTTGTAACAACGCGTGCGGCAATAAAATGTCCTGGTTTTTAATGTTTGATATTTCGCTAAGTTGGTAACATTTTTCTTTGTTTCTAAGTAATTGTTGTGCAAGCTTGGAGAAAGCTTGATTTTCACCACAGCTGAGAGAATTAAAATTGCTACATTCTATTTGGAAACAAAATAAGTGATACACACAAATAGATAACGTAATAAATATAATTGTCGAGTAGCACCATCTCCAAAGACAATACTTCGTATTGTAAAGAAATTTAAGGGACTGTTCTTAACCTGAATAAAGGAAATTCAGGTAGACTGAGATCGGCGAGGACGCAAGAAAACTTTGCAACTGTACAATTGTCAATCAGGGTCCAAAAAACGACACCGAAGACGTGCAAGAGAACTGAGGCCGAGTCTGACATCCATCAAGAGCTCAAACTCTTCCCTTATAAACTGCAAGTGAAGCAGTGGTGATCATATCGAAAATGTTTTTATGAATGGATAATTCTCATTGGGATATGTTTCAAAAGCAGGTGCTTGCATTAAAAGATATTCTCCGTCCTTCATTTGTAACTCTGTACCAATATTGTCACGACTATAAGTTACAATGAACACCAATAAATTAAAATACAACAGAATGTTTAGGTTAACCATTTTGCATCAAACATACCACAATGGGGTTAAACATGTGCTCATGTGACAAAAAAATGAATAATCATATTAGTCTTTGTCTGTTTTACTCCTTTATCTCTTACCGTTTTTTCACAATCAAAATTCATACTAATCACTCACTCACTCACTCACTCACTCACTCACTCACTCACTCACTCACTCACTCACTCACTCACTAGGGATCCCGGCAAGCATACATACGCAAACTAAATATGCCACAAAACATTTTATATTACCCCTCATGCATGAAAATACTTCAAAGTGGTACCAACCAGTGAACCTTCCCACAATACTGTACATCACACAACACTACATACGCATGCAATAAGCAATAAATCATAGTTTTAATCTAATAATCATGCATTATCAACGAACCAATACTACATTTCAAAATATTTCACACAGTTCAAAGATATCCAAAAGAAATGTACGAGTTGATTGGGTAATGAAGATTCTCGACCATACATAAATAAATGGAGTGTGTTTTGTAGTACAGTAGTGTGCACAGTAGTAGTGCAAGAAAAATGGCATATGACAAAATAGTATCCCAATTTTTTGGTTTGGATCAACAAAATGACAACATATAGAGAAGAGCTTGGTTGAAACGTTCAGCAAGACCATTGCGCAGAGTGGTATGAGCTGGTCAAATTAGGTGAAATAGACAAAGATTTCAAAAGTTCCTGGGTAGCTTCACTTAGGAAAATAGACCCGATCAGACAACAAACGATTGGGGCGACATGGTGACAAATAATGGGATGCAAAATGAACTTAGCCACCTATTAAGAAAGAGCAACTCAAACCAGAAACTGACTATATACTGCACAAATGATGCTTTAAAAATGCAGCTAGATATAGAATACAACGTAATAGTAGTATGGCTTGAAATTTCTGGTTTTCAACGCATAATTCAAAAAAATTTCTGACACCATATAACAAAGCAATTGTGGATTTTAATGCAGTTGGTAATAAAGAAAACTTATTTAACCCTTATACGGTCGCGCCTGTTTTCATAACGGTACTAGTCGCGTGGGGTGTTACTGACACCCCCAAAAAGCGACTATAATGACATGGTTATCATTAATATAAATATGTTTTCAGAAAAAATGGCTCTTCAGAATGCTACCTCGCTGTAAATGTGTGTATTTTTATAATAAAATAACATATCAAATTACATTTCATGAAGCATATACAAATTTCGCATATTCTTGCAACCTTTTGGAGATTATTTATTTGTGGTATTCTTCGTTCTGTGCTACAGATTTTAGTGATCACACATATCACTAAACGTTTATTCTGTTAACTCATACAAAAGATTTTATGAATTTAGTCACTGACACTGGCTACAATGGATGCGTTATCATAACAGTTTTCATATACATGTGCTTTAGACACATGACTTTCAAACATAGGGCACAATGCGATTTAACTTTTGTCTTTGCTCCGAGGACAAACTGCGCAGCGCCTGGGCTTAGATATCCTTGGTTGAGAAGGTGCTACATTGTTGCTGTCTTCGATTCCCGCAAGTTTAGCAGCTTTCTCTCTAACATGTTTAGGCAAGGAGTGAGTGGCTGCTCTCTTGAGCACTATGGCATTTACTAACACCTAAGATCATTCTCATTGTAGTTACTTGCATATGTGATGAAGGCGTTGATGCCAGCAATGTCAATCATTCGAAAAAACAGGGCAAGTCAACGCCTGGTTTTCCTTGAGGTTGAGTAAGTAGCACACATTTCATCTATTGTGTCTACTCCTGCTTTGGTCATATTATACATTTTTATAATTTCTGGTTTTTTCTCATCCGCACTATTAGTGTCAATAGCATCGTCATGATGCAAAGATGAAAGGAGGATAACGTTTTTCCTTTCTTTGGCACATATGAAACCATAGTACTATAGTTCTGAATCCGAAAAGGCTGCTTCTTAATTCACGACCTCTCATGCAAACAAACTCTGGAGGTAGCTCCCTCTTATTCTCACCAAGAGTTCCTACTACTGTCAGTTTATTCTTCAGGAGTTCTTCAGCCAGAGGGATGGAACAAAACCAGTTGTCAAGTGTCACATTTCGTCCTGTGCCCTCGATAGGCTTTACAAGTCTATTTACTATCTCCTTGGGTGAATTTGACAATGCAAAAGAACCCTCTGGTTGCTTTTCAACATAGATTTCCATCCCCAAGGTATACCATGTTATTGCATCGCACAAGGTGAAGTTCTTCAATCTATTTCACCGACTTGCTTGGTATATACTGATGGAAACAACATCTGCCTCTAAATGCAACCAGTTGTTCATCCACCGTCGTATATTCAGACACAGTATAATTATTCTCACATTTCGACAGAAATAATTCAAACACTTCTCTGAATGCAGGTAGGCGATCAAGCTCTCTACGCTGCGGTCTGTCTCGAATATCATCGAATCTCAAACAGCGCAACAAGAAACAAAAGTGCCGCAAACTCATTGTTGCATGAGATATTGCAGCTCCAAAACCATTAATATCCCACAAGTCTTCCAGATTTTGGTGCCCCGCTCGGTAATGCCTTACCAATATCAATAGACCCAGAAGAGATATGATTTCGTTCTCATTGGTTGATTTGGCATTACGGTCTCTTGAGAAATTTGATACAATGTGCTGTATGTAAATGTTTGTGCACGTTGTAATCGTTCTAATGATGATATCACTTATAAATAGCGAGAAACAGTCCACAGAAGCTTTTGCAACAGCTTTCACACCACGGAGGTGAATTACAAGATCTACACTTCGAGTTCTAACGTTGGGACTAGGGCAGTTTTTCATCCATTTGGAAACCTTATCCTTCCCAACAAAGAAGTCTCGCTCGCTTTGATTGTCTGCTGTACGTGTCTTCATTCTCCGTTTCTGTTTGACTGTGATGAGAGAGAACTTCACAACTGTCTGCTTCCTCTCCTTCAGAAGATTCGTCTAGTACTTCTTGCAGAAGCTTTCGCATTCTTTCTTGCTCTACTTCGTAAGGATCCATTGCTGAACTAACCACACTGAGTGACAACATACAAACATCTACTACGGAAAACAACTGTAAGCTTTCTCAGCGCACAGTAACGTAAGACTCGCGCGGGTTGTTGACAACGCCCCAAGGCATATTGTTGTGTATTTTCTTGGAACTCGGGCTTCCATTACAGATTCTATTTTTACTCAACGTTCGCACATTACTTCCTAAAAAGGTACCAAAGATCATTAAGGTACACTCCTATCCATTATGTAATAGTTCATCGATAAGAATGACTGGGGTCTTCTGAACACCCCGCGCGACCATAAAAGGGTTAAAACACGAATAAGATAGCAAAGAACTTGGAATCAAAACCGAATAGTGAGCTAAGACACAAAAAAGAAAATTTATAACTTAACTATCTTCAAAACGAGAAAAACACAAATATTTCAGAACAAACTGAGTATACACCATGGTTGTTATGAAACCTTAGGATGAATTTAAAGCGCAATACTAACTTATAAATTTAGGAACGTAAACCAAAGGAATTAAAAACACGTGGTAAGCCAAAACCACCTATCAAGAAATCATACAAGTATACAGGGTGAATCACTTAAAACTTGCACCGCAAATATTTAGGAAATGGGAAGTGCTATTGATGTGCGTTTTCACAGCATTGATTGGTAGTCAGGGGCTCGTACATTTAGCCTATAAACAGATTTTAATAATATTGAGAAAGTGTATTTTTGAGCAAACAGAATTTTTTTAAATGGAACAATCCCTAGTTACATCAACAGAATAAAGCTAGGGTAAATTAGAATGTCAATGCTCTTTGTTGCAGGATTCTAGTGCAAATGGTTTACGAGAATTCTTATTTTGAAACTTTTACACACCGACACTTGTACAACATGTGGTAGCACAAACTAAAGAAAAACAAAATGGATTTACAATTCTTCTGTCGATTCTTACAAGTAAAGAGAATATAGCCCTTCAAAGGTTGTGTTTAAAATGACCACCGGCAGCTTCAATACACGCTTCCAGTCTGCTATGGAAAGACTGCTGCACACGTTCTAGCATTTCAGCGGAAATTTCAGAGCAGGCAGCAGTAATACGTCGTTTCATATCGTCTGGTGTAGTTCGTACATCCTTGTTGACATTGTCTTTTAGGCTCCCCACAGAAAAAAGTCTACAGCGGCCAGATCCGGTGAACGAACCGACCAAGGCACAAGTTCTCTTCGTCCAATCCAACGATTTGGAAACAATCCATTAAGACAAGCTGTAGTACTTCGTGCACTATGGGCTGGACAGCCATCATGTTGGTACCACAGGTTCCTCCTAATCTGCAAAGGAACGTCTTTTAGCATTTGTGGCAGATGGTCTGCCAGGAGGCTGCGATACTTGTGCGAGTTCATTGTTCTTTCTATGACCAAGGGCCTATGAGCTGATGGTTGACTATCCCACACCACACGTTTAAACTCTATGGACGCTAACGTTCCACCTGACGAAGCCAATGGGGATTGTCAACAGGCCAATAGTGCATGTTTCTGCGGGTCATGATTAGTAAATGTTGCCTCATCACTAAACGAAATACATGATGAATCTGGAGTATCATTTCTTAATGCCCATGGTCAAAAGTTAACACGATTCTCAAAATCGTTTCCATACAACTCTTGATGGAGAGAGATGTGATAGGGGTGGAACCTATGTCGATGGAGAATTCGCAGTACACTTTCCTGACTTATGCCACTTCCACGTGCGATTGTGCGGGAACTAATTTGCGGATCTACTGCAACGACAGCCAAAACATTGATTTCTGCCTCTTCTCCAGTCACTTGTTTGTTTCTGTTACGTTTTCTAGGTGTTACAGTACCACTTTCACGTGATGGGTTGAAGAGGTTGATAAATAATTGCCGAGATGGTTCACGTCTATTGGGATACGTTTCCGCATACACCGGTTCATCATGTGGGAACTGCGTTCATATCCATTGTTCAACTGCTATCCACTATCCCTTGAAGCATTTGAATGAACTGCCAACTCCTGATGGTGATTGGTTTCCGCTGCCATTGCACCAGGAGGTGTTACAGGAACGAACTGCATTCTTCCTACACTCTTCATACACCATGTTGCATGTCGGCTTTTTCTGCATTAGTAAACCCCATCTTCCACTCACGACTTACTGCTTGAATCGTCACAAACTAGCTGACCAGAAAGTCGCAATGCAATAAATGAACAGAAAGCACAATGCAAACAAACATAACAACATCATACCTAGCAACTAAGCAGGTTGAATGGGACAAACAATTGTCGGGGTGAAACTTTTCAAAATACGATTTCTCGTAAACCACTTGCACTAGAATCCTGCAACAAAGACCATTGACATTATAATTTACCCTAACTTTATTCTGTTGATTTAACTAGGCATTGCTCCATTTAAAACGTTGTATGTTTGCTAAAAAAATACACTTTCCCAGTATTATTAAAATCTGTTTATAGGCTAAATGTACGAGCCCCTGACTACCAATCAATGTTGTGAAAACTGCACATCAATAGCACTTTCCATTTCCGAAATATTTTTGGTGCAAGAGTTAGATGATTCAACCTGTATACCACGCCAAAATAAGCTAAAGTAGTAGAATTTCAAAATTAAAGCACTACAACCCAAACTACAGTAAAATCACATGGAAAAGTAATATATTATCCAAGACAAGGAAGAGGGAGTAAAACAATTTACACGCTTCGAAGGATGACTTGTTACCCACAGTTTTTATCCAAAAGTTCACATTTCCGACATTAACAAAACCACATCTATACCCGAGCGCCTACAAGCAAATCTGTCACCACTATAGATTAATTAAACAAATTTACTGAACTAAGCCATGACAACCGGGGCGAAAGTCGCTAAGCATGCATCACTAAGGATTGCAGCAGAGGAATACCAAAATTTGTAAAGAAAGTATTCAAATTTTAACAAATGACAATTTTATTAACAAAAGATGTTGCCTTAACCTTACATGTTGTTCACAAAGAGGTCATCGTCCAAAGCACATCCTTGGCTCGAGGCAGGTGCAGAGAGCATACCACACTGTTCCTTGAATTAAGAAGTTCTGCTGCCCAAAGAGATCGAATAATTAATCCCGTATCACTTTATATGCAAACATCCCCACCACTACTTCCTATCAAAAGCGTCATCAAAGCCACCAACATGCTCTGGAATGATTTAGCATAATGTCAAGTTGCCAACGTTTGAGTTGAGCCTTCCGGAATGAACAGGGCTGCCAAACTCATTCTGGGAGAGCCGACTCCGTGTTAGGCATACCAGCCTAGCTCTACATGTGCTCTCCACAAAATGATACACCAGTCTTCAATAGTTTGGAAGCTATGCATGTTTTAAATCAAGTGCGTTTTATTGTGCATTTATTGTATTGGTATTATTATTATTACTATTATTATTATTGTTATCATTATTGTACAGGGTTATTCTAAATTAAGGTGGCGCCGTGGCCGAGTGGTTAGACCGCTCGCCTCCCATCTAAGCGGCCCGGGTTCAATCCCAGGGACCTGCATGTGGGATTTGTGGTGCACGAAGCGGCGTCTGGGCGGGTTTTCTCCGGGTTCTCCGGTTTCCCCGGCCATTCATTCCAGCAACTGCTCCATCATCACCTTTCCTTTCATCCATTTCACCAACATTTCGTTTCATCTACTTCCTTCATCCCATACCAGGCATCGGGCTGATCACCCATCCTGGATGCTCTGTCTGATCCATGTGTATCTGCTCCTCGACGGGCCTCTGACCCCAGGCACCCGCTTGTAAGTCCTGGGGGGTGTAAGTCCTACATAAGAGGAGGGTAAACAGATAATGAATGAATGAATATTCTAAATTAGTTACCTGATAATAAAGCTAAATTATACATAGTTATCTTACGTAGTTTATTTCCATTTCCATTACATACATTGACATTAACATTAAGTTTTATTTGCAATGTTTACAAATGTTCAATGTGACTCCCTTTTGTCACTCGTCAGATATCCCACCTGTACGACAGTTCATCCCAGATACGCGTGATCATGTCCGCATCTTCCCGAGCTACCGCTATGTTAATTCGTTACGAAGCTCATCGAGATTGGTCGGCAGTGGAGGGTCGTACACGTTATCTTTAATGTAACCCCACAGACTAAAATCCAGCGGTGTTAAATCGGGAGATCGTGGAGGCCAAGCTATGTTCCCGCCACGTCCAATCGAAGTGGGAGTGGTGTGGGATAGGTACGTAGTGACCTCATGGTGGTAATGAGGAGGTGCTCCATCTTGTTGAAAAATGAAATCTCATATCTTCATGCAGCTGTGGCATCAGGTAGTTTTCTAACATATCTAGATATGTGACGCCAGTCACAGTCTTCCCATAAAAAAAGAATGGTCCATACACTTTCACGGAGCTTAGCGCACAAAACACATTCAGTTTTGGTGAGTCGCGTATATGTTCCAGGCATTCTATCGGTTTCTGTGTACCCCATGTCCTTACATTCAAGGGTGGCCTTCCTTCCGTTAGTCTGCAAATATATAACATGCACTGCATCACTCAGCAGCATGTGAAAATCAAATGGACTGAAACTGAGAGGGAACGGCGTCTACGAGTCAAAATGACTCGCGAGTCCCGTTTTCGCCACCTCTGGTATACTCCATACAGCGACCAGCTCTTAAAAGATTTAACTATCGCTTAAAGTCTACCACATTCCCCTTACATCTACAAGAAAATTAGCAATAAGATAATTAATGTAAATGTTTATCTCGATTAACATGAAGTAGACGGAAAATAAGCGTTTGTAAAAATAGTTTTACAAGAGTAGAGAAAGTAATGTAGTGCAACACATCAGATTTTTAGTTAAGCAGTACGTTTATAAAAAAATGTTACTTTTGTTAATATTTGACACGCCACTGAAAAAAAAGGTTTGCAGAAATGTAAAATTTGGCAGTTTTACTTTACTAGTCAAGGTCATTAACTCACAAATTTTAAACAAAAGTCCGAGTTGGTCAGGTTGAGGGCCTTGATGATTTGTCATGAACAGGTCACGCAGTGGTCAATACTTCAGTGAAGGAGCAACAAATGCTTAATGAATAATAAATGTTTTAGTACTTCAGTTTATGCATAACTTTACACGATTGGTTTTTAATAAAGAGTGAGTGAGGTAGTCTGCCTCCAGAGACAGATCACTTCGGCTTCATGCATGTGGCCTCAAGCCACATAATAAACGGTAAAGTAAACAGTAAAACATTACTTATAAACTGCGTAAACAAGGGAACTTTAAAAAAAATACAATAGTGCATGAGGAGATGCCGCTTCTAGCAGTAATACCTACATTGTTATTTATTTTTGCAGCTAAGATTCTTGGTTTCTACGCCATTTTCTACGCTGCGCTGGCAGGCTTCTTCGCAATCTGCATGTACTTCATGCTGAAAACCATTGATCCAGTGGTGCCTAAATACTACGGTGACAGTTCCATTCTTCAGAATCCAGGTAAAGCTATTTTTAAGGCTTTTAAACCATGTGCTTAAGAATATTTTGAACCAATAGTCTTCAGAGCATTTTGTATCATTTAAAAGTATTAACATGGAACGCAAACATAAAGTTCCACTTTTTCCGCAATTACCCAAGCTCACAAAATAGTCTGCCTAGTTTTTTATACCCTCGCAAATTACGCAACAATGATTAGTTGCAGACGTCTTACGGTAACATCTAATTGAATTTAACCAACAACCGACTGAACTTACTTCTGTCAAATGCGACGCACAATCAAACGATTCGTATTGAGCTCTTTCAAGTTTGATAAACGAGGGAGAGCGAATGGTTTGAAACATCCCAAAAAATAAAAATTTGACGTATAAATTCCCTAGCGACTTTTTCTAAAAGTTACCTATTTATAGGAATTCCTTATGTATTGCATTATTTCTATACGGGTATAAGGTATTCTTCTTCCCACTTTATGTTAATAACGATGAGTTTGTCTGTAAATGATCTTAAAGATCATGCGACTTGTTTGCATGCACTATGCAAAAACAAAGCGCACATTTCCAAATGTATCTCATAGATGCGGTATCGCGGTTCAATCTGGAAAAAACGAATAAAAACAAACCCACACTAACGATGGAAACGAAGGCTTAGAAAACATGTCCTGTATAATTAGAGTAAGTGAAACAAGCGTGTCCCAAATTCGACTCTTAATGCTCAAGTATTTAGCCTTAGGGAATTCGATTGATATAAAAAACCTCTGATGTGCTACATTCACATGACCTTCTCTGCCCTCTATTGCTTATTACTGGGCATACAAATGATTCTTACGAAAGTTTATTTTCCTGTCTACGTCATTTTAATCGAGATAAACCTTTCTGATTATAGCTGCATTACACGTTTCGTTATAGATACAGAGAGAATAGCGATAGTGAAATGTTTTAGAACTGGACGCTATAAGGTGGCCTTAAAATTCCATACTCTTTCTATGACATCATGAGAAACAATTGAAAATTTACAGGGATGGCTAACTACTAAACAATTCCAATCATGAATAATGGATATCTCGGCAATTGCTTATGCCACAAAAACGTTATTGGAAATAACGTGTGTTTTAAGGAGATTTGCGTTTTTTGTGTAATATGTATTCATCTGTGGCTTAACGTTTACTTTGTAGTAGATTATATAAAATTCCTTCCGAGTGAAGAGGCTCTTCTGAGGTTATTCCCAGAAAATTCAGGATATATATCTCATTTGTCATGTAATAAGATTTAATACATAGTATTTTAATCAAAATCCTTAAGAGCCGTTTTTATAGAACCAAAATTTCGAAAAATGTTCCATGTAAAGGTTAGTTTGAGGTGTGCGGGTTTTCTTGAAAATCTAAGTGTCGCATCTTTGGAAGATACTAAACCTAAATATCAGGTTTGATATTTATCCGAGTTTTCCTTTTTCAGTTATGCTGATCACAGACACACACGCAGACAAACAGCCAACAGACCTTTTTCTAAAGATGATTTTTTGCGTTCTCTAAGCATATATTTGCGGTGAAATGTTGACATCGAATATTTGGGCGGAATACAATACTTTCCCTACTTGCTATATATGTAGTAGGGAAAGAAAATATACATAGAAGCATTTTTCATGCTCTTTCGCCTCCAAGTGGCTCATCTTCTCTGTAAGAATGTGCCATACATAACCAAGAAAACTTGATTTACACAAATACAGTGTAGTGCAGTCTATTCCAGGTTAATACCTGCGTTCCACACACGTATATTACAGAAATAGAACAAATCATTCTTCTTGTGCTCAATTAAAATGTTTTAAACACTTGTCTGTGTGAAATACGTTTTAGTATTATTAAATAGTATGCTATACCTGCTCATAACACAACCTTCTATTCATTATAATAACTCGTAGCATTAGCCTTTGGAATTCCCCGCCGGAAGACATAAGTGGCTGCCGGGACGTTATGCAGTTCAAGAGGAAAATAGGAATACATTTATAGTTCAACCTAATCTGCTGTTCCTTTATAGTGACAAAGATATTACAACATTAATTTATTATTACTATTACTTTATGTACTAGCAACTAATATTTCCAGTCTAAATATTAAACCATTTGGAGTAATGTTTTGTCATTATTAATATTCCGGTTAAAACATTTATGTTATGATTCTTTTTCTGTTTGCTTCATTTTAATCCTATCAAGGATGTGTGAAACGGTGGAAGGTCTTCCTTTGCTCGTCATACTTCAATCCAAGGGAAATTAACAATCACGTGTCACTCTATAATGGCGGTATGTGGTTTCAGTAATATTTGTTTCAATCGTATTAAATGAGCAGTAGATAGGTCCCGTAGCTCAGTCGTATGCTCAAAGTCTGGTGTGTGAGTATGGTTGTGTGTGTTATCGGTTACTTAATAATCAATTCGCTCACAAACAAAGATATCAGGATTGCGACAAGATGAGCAGTTAGGAAAAGATAAAAGATAACATTTAAACAATGAGGATGTGGGCCTCTGGCCCGAAGTTGTAAATTGTCCAGGGACGCTCTTTAACTGCTATGGTTCTTAGCGCCCCTTTGTATATTGGGCGTGAAAGACCGGAAATTTTGCTCAAAGGTCTATCACGCTTGAGGTTCTTTTATGCACCATAAATCTACTATACGGGACCACCGAATTTATTTCCCTTCCGAAGGAAGCTATGCTAAGGATTTCTACGCCCAAAAATATTCATTGCCCTCAGCCGGGTTTGAACACGTGATCTCGGGAAGTAGTATTCTATCGGTGCATTGCCTTTGTACGTTGTTATAATATATGTAGCAATATATTGGAGTACACACACATTTTATGATTTTTCTAAATGTACATACACTTTATAAAACAGAGTTGGAATAACTTAAATGTAAAAAGAGGAAGATTCCAAACCCCGGGGAAGTTGTTCATTAGAGAAAGTCCCGGAGAAGCCGCTGATAGGAAAAAGAAAAGAAAGAAGAAGAAGAAAAACATTGTAGCAACTCTTCTTGGGGTTCGACTCAAAGTCTCGAAGTTGTAACCGATTTTATAAACTGGTTTAATTAGAAGAACCTAAGCAACAGGCTTTGTTGATTTACTGTTGTGAAGTATATTTATTGACCTCGATTGTAGGTCGTAGTTCTCAATCTACTAACCGTCACACTGCTACGTAAAAGTCAACGTCCGCGCTAAACTTGGATATCGAACCCCGAACTCACCACACAGTTTTATTTTATCTAGTGACTCAAACCCTGCCATAATTCTCTTCAGGCAAGTCTTTGTGATGTGTACAGAAGCTCCAAATGTTTTCCGATGGACCAAGGGGTGTAGAGGAAGAGGGGGAAGAAATGCCTTCTCGACTAGTCATGCCTGGCTATAGCCAACAGTAAGTGCCGGTATCGTCTCAAAGGTCACATTTACTTCTGTGTATGCTCGTATAATTCAGCGACCTGGCTCTAAGAGGAACGAAGGCGAAGCTAAATACTTTTCTCTTTACTAGATCTATTCAAGCGAAATAAATTAACATTTTCTTTGCATAAAATGTTGTTTAAACATCAAATATTACGCTCTTTATGCGGGTGCTGCACAAGTTTAAGATTCAGTAATTTTCTTGAGAAACAAGGTTCGCATAATGTATATCTTCCTTTTAATGTTTGTTGCTAGTAATAAATAATAATAATAATAATAATAATAATAATAATAATAATAATAATAATAATAGTTTCATAATTATCACCAACAGAACGTTCTACGCGCACTCGAAGCAGAGGATATTTATTACCTTGATTATAAATTCGTTTTGCTTTTTAATTTTCATAGATATTGATCACAACGTTTTTGCGCTGAGTGTTTAGTTCCATATAGTTGGCACATTCAGTTCTGATAATATTCAAGTAATGTTTTAAAAATATAGAAGCAAAAGCAATATTAATATCAAAATTTTGAAGCAGTTTGGGCACAACATTAACACAACAAGTGCAACATTAAATTTTCTTCAAAATGAGATATATTTTGCGTTTGTTACTGAAAAAAGAATAAAGGTTGTTTTATTTGAAACATAATTCCCCTTACACACACTCACAAGAGAAAGGAAGAAAAACCATGCCAGTCGTATAGTGGACATGGAGTTAAAACACCTTATGTAGGTACTGTATCCAAAAGGAGAAAATGTTAATAGATACGAGGAAACAACGTTTAGCCCAAAATATGCAGTTTCTATATAGCTGTTTTATTGGTTAGGATAACATATAAGCTAACTTTTCAAAATAGTGACCCGAAAGTGTTAATGCAGACAGGTTGATGTACTTTTGTTGCAATTGGTTCATTTGAAAGCACTCTATTCTGAAAATTAAATTGCTTTCAAGTTAAAAATCTGAAGATGACCAAAAAAAAAAAAGGCCTTAGGTACTTTGTATTACGATTCACGGTCTGAATTCTTAAAATCTTGTCTTCTCTGGTTCCGGAATGGAATGGGATGTGTAACGGAGGGAACTGGACCCGATCCAGGGAATGAGGATATTGTGCTTGTGCCCTTCATGAGGGCACCCCCGGGAGGTAAGGACGAGGTGAGAGACACCAAGACACGGGCGGCCGGAACCAGAAGTGAGGGCACAGCAATAACAAGGTTCCTAAAGTTTCCAGATTGAGACGCCCTGACAGTCGGGCAGATGGTTCGTATACCCTGGCAACCAGACGAAGACCGAGAGACGATTAAGGTTCCACAGAGAGCATCCTTTTTCTCTGCTACGCCGCAACGGAACAGCATCGCCTACACTTCCAACCCTGAAACAGACCTAACGGGGTTAAAGAAGAAAGGAATGGAACGATATTCCGGGGCTGGGAGAAATCATATCAGCATTCGCCTGACGATCCGTGAAAACCCCCGAAAAAAAGCCGTGGGTCATATTGGGCGGTCGCCGGGAAGCGAACTAGGGATTCCCGAATGCGAGTCTCACGCGTTACCGCGGCGCCACCTGGACGTGAACTGGAAGATCCGTAGTTCAAATCTCGGCAATGACACTGAATTTTTCAATCTGATTCTATCTTTCCAATCTTGTCCTACACACGGCTTGAGTGAAAGAATCTTCTTGTTAATTGAGATGAACTGTCATTACAAACTTCGTTGTAAGAATAAGAAGAATGTAGCAGCTCAAACGATAGTCAGACTTTTATGTGGTGCCTTTGAAACTCCACGCTCTTTACATTACCACGAGAACAATCTAACATGTTGCATTAACATAACTTTCTCTTCTCACCATTCTACAAATTCTTTTTTCAAAATCTCATTTTTCTGTCTACTTCTTATAATGAAGATAAAATTACAAATCACATTTAGCCCATCTCTGTGGCGCGGGGGGTCTGCCTCACATTCAAGAGGTCTCGAGTTCGAATCTTGGTTAGAGTGAATTACCTGGATAAAGTTTTTTCAAGGATTTCCTCTTATCGTGAGAAGATGAATGTCAGATTCTAATTTCTAAGGACATCGGACCCATTTGAGCATCGTTTTAACCATTTCGTTCATTCACCGTCCGCAATGTCCTACCCGATTGAAGAACTTTAATTAAATACCAAAAAGAAGAAGTTCACATTTACACACTTCGTTGTAGTATACGCAGATAAAGCGATAGAAAAAAATTCCACGCTGTTTGTATGAACGCAAAGAAAACAAAATGAATAGCGACTTCTCAGTTACAAAAAGTATTCAAACCAATAACAAAAATATCTGGGAAATAGTTAATCTCATAGGATATATGTATGACAAACTACGTGCTTTTCTTCTGTAGCAAAACTTTGTCCATTTTTACAGTTTACTAGTTATACAAAATTCATTCAGAATGAAGAAGACTTGAGAGCCTCTTCTCAGAAAATTCAAAATATATGTTTAGTTTATCATGAAAATATCTTAAACAGAGAGTATTTTAATCAAACTCGTTAGAGCCATTTTTGAGAAAATAACAAATTTCGAAATTTTTTCCATGTAAAGGATTGTTTTCGGGGTGGGAGAGATTTTCTTGAAAATCTTTGTGTCACGTCTTTGAAAGATGCTGAACTTAAATATCAAGTTTGATATTTAACCGCTTTTCGTTTTGGAGTTATGTAGTTCACAGACACGGAGATATATGGAGCTTTTGCTATAAAATATTATGCGTTTTATTCACATGTGTTTCTCTACTCACTCTTCTACAAACTATTCTTACAAATCTTATTCTGCATCTATTTCATGTTAATACAGACAAACTTTCATCACTTATTTACACAATTTGTAGTAGGTAAGTAGAAGATATTAAGCTAAAGATAGCCAAACCTCTCAACGCTGATCGCTATGTGATAGCTTTGGACTGGTTGGCTACGAAGGGGGTCGGCAGTGATCCACATAGTGGATATTGTGCCTACGCCACACAAGGGGGCGTCTCCGGGAGGAAGGTTGATTCGGGAAGAGACACTGGGCGGCCGGAACCAGGAGTGACGTCATAGGAATGACTTTCAAAAGCTTTCACTAAGCTTTCAGACAGAGAATCCCTGTCAGACGGACAGGCAGACCGGGGACTCCACCCAGCACAGAGGGTGTCCAACGCCCTCAAGAACAGCCGGCCGAAAATCTGGCGGAGAGTCACAAAAAGCATTCCTTTCCCCTGCCACACTGCACCGAAACACCATCGCCGACACTTCCAACACTGAAAGAGACCAATGGATGAAAGATGAAGGGAAATGAGAATGGAAATGAAATGGAGGTTTAGGAAATTCGGGATGTGAGAATCCTTCCCAGAATTCACCTGGCGATCCGGGAAAACCCCCCGAAAAATCCATGGGTCAGGAAGGTCGGTAAGAGGAATCGAACCCACAACCTCCCGAATGCAAGCTCCAGACGTGATGCTTTGAAATTCTGTTTTCTTTGTATGAACACGAGATAGAAAGAAAGAACGAAGGAAAGGGAAGAGAGAGAGAGAGACAGCAGAAAGAAAGAAAGAAACAAGCAAACAAACAAGGAAGCTATTTGCAGTTGAGAGAAGTATAAAGTATTTGAAAATTCAAACTAATAACAAAGAACATTTCAGAATGGCTAAAATATAAAAATTGTTTGACATAAAATAAAAATGTTATTTCATGTAAATGTTGTGCTTTAACAAGATTTACAGTTGTGCAGTAAGATTTTGTCTCTCTCTTACCATTTACTAATTATCAAGTCATTCACAATAAACATTAATTAACACACCATTCCTAAAATAGAATATATACATTCTATTTACCATGCAAATAGCTTAAACATATGTATTTTAATCATAATCCTTAGAGCCATTTTTGAAATAATAAAAAACTTCGAGAAATGCTCAATGTAAAGATTAGTTTGGCGCGGGGGATTTTCTTTAAAATCTCAGTGTCGCATTCTTGAAAGAAGTTGAACCTAATCACTAAGTTCGGTTTTAACCCGCTTTTTGCTTTCGAGTTATGCTGTTCGTGGACACACACACACACACACACACACACACACACACATACACACACACACACACTTATTTGGACCTTCTTCTAAAAATAAATTCATTGGATTCAGGGAGTCACAAGCGTGATTTCTGGTGAAATTACGACACTGAATTTTTAGGTGGAACACAATACATTCTCTACTTGCTGTAGCTACGTAGTGAGAAAGTAAAAATGCTTACTTTGAATTCAGGGGTCTCAAAACGTACACGTTCAATTTCATTATTCAATTTTTGGTGGAACGCAATACTTTCTCTACTTACTGTAACTACGTAGTAGAGAATTACTTTGCATTCAGGGGTCTGAAAACGCACATTTCCGTTGAATCTGGTTATTCAATTTTTTTGGTGGAACGCAATACTTTCCCTACTTACCGTAACTACGTATTAGAGAAAGTAAAAATGCTTTCTTTGTATTCAGGAAATCTCAAAACGTATATTTCTGTTGAATCTCGTTATTGAATTTTTGTGTGGAACACAATACTTGCTCTACTTACTATAACTACGTAGTAGAGAAAGTAAATATGCTTTCTTTGGATTCAGGGGGTGTCAAAAGTGTATTTCCGGTGAATCTCTTTATTGAATTTTTGTGTGGAATACAATACTTGCTCTGCTTACTATAACTACGTAGTAGAGAAAGTAAATATGCTTTCTTTGGATTCAGGGAGTCTCAAAAGTGTATTTCCGGTGAATCTCTTTATTGAATTTTTGGGTGGAACACAATACTTGCTCTGCTTACTGTAACTGCTTAGTAGAGAAGGTAAAAAATGCTTTCTTCGGATTCAGAGGGTGTCAAAATGTGCATATCCAGTGAATCTGTTTATTCAATTTTTGGGTGGAGTACAATACTTCTCTACCTCCGGTTGCTACGTAGTAGAGAAAGTAAAAATGCTTTCTTTGTGTTCAAGCAGTCTCAAAAGCTGTATTTCCGATAAATCTCTTTATCGAGTTTTTGGGGTGGAACACAGTATTTTCTCCACTTGCTGTCTCTACGTAGTAGAGAAAGTAAAAATTCTTTGTTTGGATTCAGGGGTTCTCAAAACGTGTATCCGGTGAATCTCGTTATTCAATTTTTGGGTGGAACACAATATTTTCCCTACTTACCGTAACTACGTAGTAGACAAAGTAAAAATGCTTTCTTTGGATTCACGAAATCTAAAAACGTGTATATCGGTGAATCTCGTTATTAAATTTTTGGGTGGAATACAATACTTGCTCTACTTGAACCATGCAGTAGAGAAAGTAAAAATGCTATCTTTGGATTTAGGGAGTCTGAAAGCGTGTATATCCGGTGAATCTCTTTATTGAATATTTGGGTGGAATACAATAGTTTCTCTACCTCCTGTAGCTTCGTAGTAGGGAAATTAAAAATGCTTTCTTTGAATTTAGGGAGTCTCAAAACGCGTATTTTCGGTGAATCTCGTTATTCGATTTTTGGGTGGAATGCAATACTTTCCCTACTTATTATAGGTAAATAGTAGAGGCAGTAAAAAGAAGAGTTGTGGATAAACGGATGTCTGACGTTACGGCATCTTGCATGCAACCAAATAGGGAAAAGTGTAACTTAGACTGTAACTTGAAATAATTTCTGGCCTAAATTGTTGTCAGATTAAGGTAAAGTGCGCGGAAAAACCATACTTTCTAAGGACATTATGAAAATAAAGAACATAGGTTAATCGATAATGGGTAGAGAAGGTAGTGAATATTGAAAACCAAACCATTTTGTTTTAAGACTTGTTTGTTATACAATAATATAATGCCTCTAATTCCTAAAAATTAGTTTGTATACTGCTTATGTCGCTGTGCTGCAATGTTATTGCTGTCTTGTTTTCACATTTATTACTTTCTTACAGCAAAGTCTAAGGGAAATGTGTTGGAATGATGTTTTGTTTTTGCACTCTAAGTTCGTAGAGCAAGTATGAGCTAAGGCACCTGTCATAAACTCTCGATAAGTCACCCCGCTTACTCCCATACAGGTGGAACGGTAAACATTTGCAGCCGTGTGTACGTAAACTTCTTGCACTAGGTTCACAAATCCCAGCACGCTTAATAAAATAGTGTAGTTAGTTTTTGCTACTCCTAGCTCCCTCAAAGGCACCCCGTCTTCCCAGCGCCAAACTCGTCTACCCTATAAGACTCTCTGCTACCGGTGTCAGAGTTTTCCACACCGGGATTCGCTACAATATGTAGAAAAAGATAGGAGAGAATCTCACTCATTGGGTTACTCCAAAACTGTCATTTTGTGCTATACAAAGTTTGCCTGAGAGTCATATGTCCTTAGAGATGTTCTTTTACTCATTTGAAAGCATAACTGCACCGATTGTAAGATTTCTTTGTAAAATGACGTACCATGCTAGCCTCTAGTGCCCGAGGTCGCGGGTTCAAACCCGGCGGAGGGCGATGGATTTTTTTCGGGCGTAAAAATCCTTAGTGTGGCTTCGTTCGGAATGGAAGTAAAGCTGGTGGTCCCATGTCGTAGATTTACGGCACGTAAAAGAACCTCAAGCTGATAAAGAGGCCTCTGAGCAAAATTACTGGTCATTCACGCCCAATATATAAATGGGACGCTAAGGACTACAACAGTTAAAGCGTCCATAAATAAAACTCAATTTAATTTAATTTTTAAAATGGCGCAAAGAAGGCGTGTAGTTTGGCATCAATTGTTTTTCTATAAGAAGATAGCCACTAGTTTAAATTCTCTCATACTGCTCACATTTTACTGTCGTTCATGGCTTTGTTTTGTGATGGCATGTGAGTGCAGATCCTTTAAATTGGGAAAGTGTGAAGCAGTTTTAGGGAGGTGGGTTCTTTGTGGGTTGTAAAATGCGGTAAATTGTTTAAGAAATAACAAGAAGCCAATAACCCCTCAACCAGGTGGTGTAATAAACTGCTTGCTACCCTGGGAGAAAGAGTGGGAGGGAGAGAGAGCTAGAGCTAGAACTAGCTATCCGGACGAAGAAAAGAAAGATACATTCACATCATATCACCTTCAATAATGTGTTTTACCGCTTACATCAATAATAATTTTCCTACACCTACAAAATCCGTAGGAGTATTTAGAAGACAGCATGGCATTCAAGGACGTTAGCTGGAATTCTTTCTACATATACCCCTATTAAAGATATACAGGGTTGTTTCTGTAAATGAAGAACCTGAATCAGGATTTATAATAGGCAGTCACCAATAGTGGTCCTCTCTCATCTCTATTAACTTATTGTTGATTAATAATTAAGTATTAAAAGCTTTATGAAAATATTTCAATCAAGAAAAAGATGGAGATGACGTTAACTCATGTTTTAGATGAAGTAATTATTTAGTTTTGCATCATAATATTTCGTAATGCTGAATTAATTGAATACATTACAAATATTATCGTTGCTGAGTTTACTCGCAGGCGTGAGCATTAAAATTTTTGAACATATCTACTGCGCCATAAAATAAAATGTGCATTTAGCAGTAGAGACAGACGGACAACGAGATTGGCTGACGAGTCAGGCCAGTCGCTAGCTATGGCGTTAAGTGCAATAAATTAATACTTGGCAAACTTACTGTGATTTCAGTTTTCTTACTTTTTACAGTTAAAGACCAATTCGCAGATCTGTTTAAAAAAAAGGGTATCCGTACCCTCAGGAATCGGTAGAATTTCACATCTCTCAGAAGAACTGCCAGATCCATTTTCTAACGATGACGACTCATTTGATATTAAGGAAAACTATTTTTGATGGGACTTATATTAAATTTAGTTCAGGAAACTTTGAAGATAAAATTGGATGTCTTTATTTACTTATTTTGACATTCATTGCTTGGTATCAGTTCCGACCCAAAGGGTTATAAAGCTAAATTAAAAGTCAAATAGTGTGAAAGTAGGCCAAGTTAGTTGGTGAAGAACCGTGACTTATAAGGATGTATGATAGGACTAGGAGTGGAGGGGAACTTAGCACCTCGAACTACGCAGATCTTTTGTACCTAGGCCCCTGACGGGGCGTCCCGGGAAGCAGGGATGAGGCGAGGGGAGACAGTGCGGTCGGATCAGGAGGCACGAATATAGTGGGCATAGTCCCACAGTTTACAGATTTCAGCTTCCCGGATGACAGCTGGTGCAGTTGGCTTCCCTTCTCCCCTGGGCTTACACATCCACTGGGGGCCCCGGGATCTAGACACCGCCCTCATTTCGGGGTACGAAGGTTTACTCAGAGCATTCTTTTCTCCTGCCAACGCCCGGACCTCCCACCGACACTTGCAACCCTGGAAGTAGACCAAGCAGATGAAAGGTGAAGTGAAATGAGAATGGAGGTGAAATGAAGGGACCGGAAATTCGGGGGATGTAATGATCCTTCCCAGCATTCGCCTAGCGACCTCGGAAAACCCCGAAAAACACACGAGTCAGGAAGGTCGACCACGACAATTAAACCCACGACCTTTGAATGCGGGCCACAGCCATTACGCTCGGTAAAAGAGATATGAAGTAATTGAAAGATAGGTGAAACAGTATAGTAAAATTATTTACATTGATAAATAAGTAAAATAAAGAAAATTATAATTGTAAAGAATTACTAATAATTTACAATCTAAATAAAATAAATAAACAAATAAATAAGATAATTAGGTCACTTAATTTAAATCAAATCAAGTAAAGCAGAGAATAGCATGGTGAAGACAGACTAAGAGTTTAAAGTTATAATAAGAATGTAAAATCTATAAGCGAAGCTCTATGTTTGAATTATTGGAAAAAGTAATTAAGTGAAATAAGGAATTTTGTCGTTGCATATAAAAGTTAAATAAGGAATAAATTTGAGGCACAATTTCTAGCCTTAAACAATTATCATGATTGACAATGTATATTAATGTCAATGTCATAAAATAATAGCCCGCCTACAACTGATTAATAATCTATGTAATTATGCCTGTAAAAGATAATGTATCAGTATATGTTGGAAATAAGGATAAAATACTTTGTGTGCAATAAATTTACGTGTAGAAAAGCTGGAGCTGTACGATGTTAGAAAGGCAACAATTTGTGTGAAGACGACAGGCATAAAATCAAACCCTAAGGGAAGTAACAATAACGTGGGTGTACAACAGAGAAGATGCTTCGAGAAAGTTCTTTAACAGTCAACAGCAGAGAACGTTGCTAACGTAAGAACTTTTAATATAGTCAAGTGTAAGTGAAAATCCAATAAGATACAGATAAATCAGTGTTCAGCTGGTAGATAAGTAGCCAATGAGAGTAAGATGATAGGAGATTTAAAAATTTGAGTATAGGACGCCAGGAAGAGCATACCCAAGCCAAGATAGTTGTGCTGTACATCTCTTAGGGTGCAGGCGTGTAATGTCTTGATAGTTAAAGTAGTGAATTGAGAATAATTAATTAAGTTCCGCCGAAAATGTAGTCAGAATGAATACACAAAACCTAACTAGATCATTGATACAAATATGCAATACAAGTGACTTAAGTTATACAAGTTAGATAGCGAACTTAGAAAATTCAACGGTCGACGACATAAGTTGGAAATTAAGGAATCATAACAATTCAAAATTAACTTAGAGCTTCAACAATCAGCATTTATATGCAAAACGGCGTTTAGTTGTGCTGACTGCAGGTTGCTTATACGAATAAAAATAAAAGGTGATTTTATGAAATTGAACCGTCGATCTTATTATTTGTATGTTACTGGAACTAAACTTTCCTTACCCGTATCACATCCTGCTCGACTACTGATGCAGCCGAGGCCTAATTACTAAAATATATTGACGAATCAACGAACCCAAAAGTAACACATCAATCCCCTTAACCAACTCCGACCATAAATTAATTAGCCAGTACGCAAATTAAATGAAACTAAACTAGTGATAATATAAACTATTTGGACCCAAATATTACAGAGTAAATTAAACAATTTGAATTGGAGTAGAAAAGATCATATAACAGCATGGTAAATATTATAAATAACAACATTTTAATATAGCATGTTAGAGCAATGTAAAACAATTTAAGCTAAGACTAAAGAAATAAAACATACACACAAGTACTGAACTCATAAAGACAAAGATATTGTTACTGGATACCAGTACGTTTTGCTGCCGGATACCACTAGATAATATTAGATATAGGATAAATAGAGTGGTTTAGTAATGGGTTTCCATTTTTTGCTTCTGCCGGCTTTCGGCAGCTGAAAATTAGTTAAAATATGGGTATATTATGTAAGAGTAAGCAATTTTCTTATTTATTGTACTTTTGAAAGTTTGTTTTGTTTCTATTTAGTTATAAGTTAAATGTGTAAAACGATAATGTAAATTACATGTTTTTGGATAATGTGCAATAAGGTATAAACGTTTGGAATGCGCGTCCCGTGGTGCAGTGGTTAATATGCTCTAGTTCCCGAGGTCGCGGGTTCAAACCCGGCGGAGGGCGATGGATCTTTTCGGGCGTAAACATCCTTAGCATGGCTTCCTGCGAAAGGGAAGTAAAGCCGGTGGTTGCGAATCGTAGATTTACGTCACGTAAAAAACCTCAAGCCTGATAAAGAGGCCTCTGAGCAATATTACCAGTCTTTCACTACCAATATAGAATGGGACGCTAAGGACCACAGCAGATTGGTGTAGGGGTGTAGTATCTCCTCAATATTCGCTTTCGATATATCTTCTCGTCTTGGAAAGTTAACACTTGAATGTTTGCTTTCATTTGTGTGATTATTCAGAGTTTGCTCATCCAAAGAAACTGCTCTTATTGATTCATTCATGACAGCTCTCGATGCTATTTCAGGATCACTTGAGGGAGTTCCAAGTACTGTACATCTTGAGTCCGTCACTTCAGAACATACAGAGATTTCAGGATCGCGTGCGGGAGCTCCAGCCACTACACAACTGGTCATGTCCTTACAGCATCTTCCCTTATGTTGTTTGAGCCTTGAACGTACAAGTCGAAATGGATGTTACTCAATGCTTTTCCGAGATAAGTATAGCCCTCCGCCGGAGTTTTTTGAATTCACTTTCTTGCTCTGTCCCCTCTTCCTTCAATTTCTCGGTTATGTGTCATCATTTCAGCAAGATGTTTATCTGCAGCCTTTTTCTTATTTACAGCTGTATCAATTGGTAATGCACCTCCAGCAACAGCACCTAGAGCTGCAATAATTGGCAAGAGAGGTAGAAATCCTCCCCGTTTTTCTCTTTGGATCTAGCTCCAACAGACACCTTTCCCTACATAATTGTTGTTACTACTCGCGCTGCCAACTTTTTGGCTAATGCATCAGATTGCACTCTTTTCCACGCCTTTTAAGCCAAGATTTTGTCTCCAATTATTCTCGAACCAGAGTCCTTATGCTGGGCGTAGGCAATGTCGTGAAGTTTGCACACTTCGTCTAATTGGTTGATTCCGGGGTCTCCTCTCTTTAACCTTTTTTCTAGCTTTGTAACAGGGCCGCAGTATCTGTAACCAGGCAAATGTGCTTCAAACGGCATCCGGTTAATGAGAAAGTTAATTACACGGAAACCTTTTGCAACTTTAAGCTCGTTAGCTCTCATGGTATACTAATTGATGCCTTGTTCTTTTATACCCTGTCATAGCTTACGGTCATTAGCCATATACATTAAGTGTGATTTGTTTTATTTTAGTTGCTATGACGGAGCTTGTGATGCCAGATTGTTTGCGGTCTATTCAGGTGACTTTAGACGCGAATGTCACGGAAAGCTGTTTCCTGTCAATGTTAGAGCACTAATTCTAGGCGGTTCCAGCACGTAACCCCTCACGCTAAAAACGCAACACACTCACGCTTAAAGGTGACCCACTCACGCTAAAAAGGTAACCCACTCACGCTAAAAAGGAAACACACTCACGCTAAAAGATAAATCACTCATGCTAAAAAGTAACACACTCACGCTAAAAGGTAACCCATTTACGCTAAAAGGCCACCCACTCACGCTAAAAAAGTAACCCACTCACGTTAAAAGCTAACGCACACACGCTAAAAAGGTAACCCACTCACACTAAAAAGGTAATGTTTGATAATTCATGATAAACAAGTATTTACTTACAAGTCTCTGTCTCCTGTGATACAGCTTTTATTTTAAACCAATCATTGTGATGTAGGGATTTCCCTTTTATTAGGAATGTAAGGACTTTTTAATAAATAAAGGAGTTGTAAAACCACACCTTCATGTTTTTTTTATTTTTTATCATACAATTTAGTACTTTGCTCCTGCAACTGATTGTTAATCTTAAATTAAATTAGATTAAACTGATTGACGCTACACTTTCAATGATTATGTTATGCAAATTTTCTTTATTGTTTAAATGAAAGTCTCTTTATTTTCACCATTTTCCCCCCACAGCAAATAATCGTGATGCTGTTAATCCATACAGGATTCAAGTCTTTTTAAATTACAAGCTTCATCAACATTTAAATAGTATTTTCACAATCACTTAAATTACTACTCCCAATTCTTCTTTTCCACTAATATAGTAAGACTCGCTCGAGCTAACTCTCAGCTATGCATTATTGTACGTGTTTTCCACCATATGCCCTGTAATGTTATATAAGAATCCTATCTTAACATAGCAACTTCTCCAAATGTAGACGTGTGCGCACGCTTATTGCATGTTTCGGTGATGTAGTGAGGCTGGTTATTCTATCCACCAAGAGCGTCAGCATCCTTTCCTTAGCTGCGAATCTGTTCTTCTTCTCCTTCCCCTTATTCCGTCTGAAACATAACACAATGAAGGTCTTAGGAAACATTCTTTTGGAAGTGTAGGTAACCTGAAAACTATTACATTTTTTTAGGCTATATGGAAAATGAAACACAAAAGCTTTGTATAAACATTCGGATATCAGGCATTATTTCAATGTGATATGGTTATATATATATAACTAAATTCAAAACTTGTGACATTGTGATTTCATAAATTTTTTATAAAATCTATGGCATGTATCTTTTGTATCTTTATACGTAATATCAATGAGTTAGCAGTTTTATTTATGAATTGTTTCATAGTAAAGTAGGAAAGTATTGCGTACTTAAGTTTCGCATTTCTAGATACCTTCGCTACGGATACAAAAGACAATTTACATAAAGAGCTTAGAATTCACAAGAGCGTAAAAATTAATTTGCTAGCTGAGTGTCGATTTGTAAACAGTATCGGAGAAACCTGTGACAAAACATTTAAAGCACGGAATCAGCCTGTGTTTCTAGAAACAGATATGGACTCAACGCTGGAAGCGAAATACAAGATATTGGTTACTGAAATGGAAGAGTCACAGCTTAGGGTTAGGTACTGGGCACTTCTTGCATTGGAAGGGGTTCGACATCGTATCAACAAGTACAATCCTTTACGAGGAATTAGCTTCATACCACTACCCCCATTTGTTGAAGCAAGGACAGCCTGCGTAAACGTCCAGAACTTTAGCGATGAGAAATGTTTAATCTATTCTGTATTAACTAAATTCATATGGAAAAATGCACATCGTGTGAGAAATGCGAGCAACTTGAAGATAAATACGAATTCAGTTGATTTTCCTACCCTACTACACTTTCTCAAATACCTAAATTTCAGAAGCTTGACAGAATGTCCATCAACGTTTTCGGGCTGGACTAGAAACGCGAAGATATCCAATAAAGTTTGCTAATATTGAACTACCTGATCAACGCAACCTGCTGCTATTGAGTGACAGTAGTGGAAAACAACACTACGAAGGTATATAGAATTTTGAGAAGCTCGTTCGACGCCAGAAAACGAAGCGTAATGGACGTGTTTATACCTGCAAGCGTTGTTATACACATTTTTGTGATCGATATGGGCGAAGTGGCCTGAAAAAACTACAAGAATATTCAGCCATATGTAATCAACACGGTGTTGCAAGGGTAGTTATGCCAACCGAGGAAAAATCAATTGTAAGGTTTAAAAGTGTTGAGAGGATGTTGAAACTACCTTATGTCATCTATGCGGATTTTGAGAGTATTCTCACTCTATGTCATACCTGTATACTCAATCCTGAAACTTCCTATACAACCCCTTATCAAGAGCAAACACCAATGAGCTTCTGTGTTTACGTGAAGCCTACATCCAGTGTTGAACATATTGAAACTGGTCTTCCTAAGCAACCCCATGTATATCGCGGTGTTGATGATGCTCAGAAGTCTATGGAATACCTACCGTTCCTTGCAAAGGAGTTTAATAATGTATACAAATCATCCAAGCCTCTGAAACGTACGTACCAGCTGCTAGAGGATTTTGAGTCTTCTATTTGTGTGGAAAAGCCTTTACTGAAATGAGCTACAAAGTACGCAACCATTATCACATCAGTGGTGAATATCGTGAAAGTGTACATAATGAATGTAATTTAGCCTGCAAAACACCTAAATATATTCCAGTCTTCATGCACAACCTTAGCGGATATGACTCGTATTTCATTGTCAAGGAGCTGGGTCGTACAAGTGAGAGGGTGGAGGTAATTCCTAGCTCCGAAGAAAGGTATATCTCAGTCACCAAGTATGTAGGAGATATAAAGCTTCGGTTTGTCGATATCTTCCGAGTCGTTGGTACAAGCTTGGATAAGTTGGTAAAAAAAATCTCACCTCATATCCTGAAACAGTAAAGTACTTTGGAGAACACAAATTGTAGTTGATGACTCGTAAGGATGTATTTCCATATGATTTTGTCACGTCATGCGATGTTTTGAACGAGACATGCTTGCCTCCTAAGGACTCCTTCTACAATAGATTAAATGAAGAAGAAATTACTGATACTGACTATGATCATGCTATTAACGCACGGAAGCTGTTTAATGTGAGAAACCTGGGAGAGTACAGCGATCTGTACTTAATTTCAGATGTGCTTCTTTTGGCTGATGTCTTTGAGACGTTCAGAGAGCAAACCCTAAAAACACCCAAAGTTGATCCAGCACATTATTTTACCTCTCCACGACTTACATGGGATGCCATGTTACTGTATACAGGAATTCAGCTGGAGTTGTTACAAGATTATGATCAACTACTCATGAGAATCAGGTATAAGAGGAGGTTTATGCTAAGTTTCCCATTGATATGCAGAAGCATGTATGGAGAAGTTTGATCCGTCGAGACCACTCAATTTATCACATACGAGGACGCCAATAACCAATATGTGTGGGCAATGTGTCACGCCCTTCCTTATGTGGGTTTCACCTGAAGAAATCAACACAGAAAGACTACAAGAAGATGATTCTCACGGGTACATATTAGAAGTTGACATCGAGTATCCTGCAGAACTTCACGATCTACGCAACGATCTAGCTTTCCTACCTGAGTGTATGAAACCATTGGAACCATCTACAAAGAAACTGATACCTCATCTTGGACATCGAAAGAAGTATGTAGTGCATTACATGACTTTGAAGCAAGATCTTAGCACGGGTTATGTTTGAGTAAAATCCATCATGTGCTACGATACCGACAGTCTCGATGGTTAAAACCTTGTGTTGAATTTAACAACAGACTACGGCAACAAGCTGAAAACGATTTCGAAAAGGATCTATACAGGCTCTTTAACAATGCCATGTTTGAAAAAACTATAGAGAACCTGCGTAATCGTATGGATATACGACTGGTAACAAATGAGAAGACTAGAGAAGCTGATCGCCAACCTAGGTTTACCGATAGCACAATATATGCTGCTAATCTACCTGCTGTACATATGGCTCTCGTCAGATTGTATTCAACAATTATACATTGGAATGAGTGTGTTAGACATCTCAAAGAGATTAATGTATCACTATCATTATGATATGTTGTTACAATATTACGGAGCTGAAAACCTGAAGATTATGTATATGCACACTGATTCATTCATTCATTCATAGTGTAACAACTGAAGATGTGTACCAAGACAAGCTACGTTTTCTTGAGCATCTGGATACTACTGATTACCCCGTTAACCATATATGTTATTCAGCTCTAAATAAGATGGTGCTTGGGAAATTCAAAGATGAGGCTAATGGCAAAATCATCCCAGCGCTTTGTGGGACTACGACCTGAGATGTATGCCTTAGATGTTCAAGGCTCGATGATAAAAAAGATTAAGGGTATAAAAGGTAGCGCTATTAAGCAGGACGTTACGTTTGACAGCTGTACAGACTGTCTTAAAACCTGTGAAATCATCAGAACACCCATGAATCTAACCCTATCACGAAAGTACGCTGATACCACAGTGCAAGTGAATAAAATTACATTAAATCCCTTTGATGATAAAAGAGTTATTACAGAGGATGTAATAACTACCTATGCATATGGACATTACAGTATTACAAGCAGCGCTTAAGAGAACGTGACCCGAAGATGAAGATTTTCTCCGCGAGTCTACAATCTTAAAAAATTGAAGTTTACTCATGTGCTGTGTATGTACATAGCACAAATCCTGTTTATGTACATAGCACAAATGGTGAAGAAACAAGATGGAAGGGAAGGTGATAACCCTGCCATTAGGATAAAATGCTAGTGTTAGTCTCAACTATAGATAAAGGGGAGGGACGTCTATCCTTACAATACTTGCTTAATGAAGCAATGATTCAACTGATAAAGCTGCTACACTTGAACAAAAAATGTAAGCATATAAATGTAAGTTTAAAAATGTTATAATATCTCCTCAACCTGCGGATGTGCTAGTTATGCTACTTCTATACACCCTCACTTTGTCACCCTTACATTTAACATTGATAAAAATCACTGATTGAAATTATTACGAACACCTGTGATATTACTCTATTTGTTAAAATACAATGAACTTTTTTGGGTCAATGAGTCACCTTTTTCGTGAGTGTGTTACCTTTTTGCGTGAGTGGGTCACCTTTTTGCGTGGTAGGTCACCTTTTTGCGTGAGTGGGTCACTTTTTTGCGTGAATGGGTTACCTTTTTGCGTGATTGGGTCACCCTTTTGCGTGAGTGGGTCACCTTTTTGCGTGAGTGGTTCACCTTTTTGCCTGAGTAGGTCACATTCTTTTGTGTGAGCGGGTCAACTTTTTACGTGAGTGGGTCACCTTTTTGCGTGAGTGGGTCACACTTTTTCGTGAGCGGTTTACCTTTTTAGTATGAGAGGGTTACGTTATGGGATGTCTAGAATTAGCGTTCTAACATTGTCAGGAAACAGCTTTCCATGAAGTTTGTGTCTAAAGTCGCTTTCAAAGTCTAGTGCCTAAGTCTACAGCGAGCAATCTTGCTTCACCAACTCCATCGTATCAACTAAAATAAAATAAATCACCCTTAATGTATATATGCTAATGAATGCAAGCAATGACAGAGTATAAAAGAACTATGCAGCAAAAAAATCAATTAGTATACCATGAGAGCTAAGGGGATTAAGGTCGCAAGAGGTTCCGGTTTAATTAACTCTCTCATTAACCTGCTGCCATTTGAAGCACATTTGCCTGGTTACAGATACTGCGAACCTGGAACAAAGCTAGAAAAAAGATTAAAGATAGGACGCCATGGAATCAACCCGTTAGACGAAGCGTGCAAACTTCACGACATTCCCTACGCTCAGCATAAGGACTCTGGTTCGAGAAACATTGCAGACGAAATCTTGGCTGAAAAGGCGTGGACAGGAGTGCAATCATATGATGCTACATTAGGTGAAAAGTTGGCAGCGCGACTAGTTACAACAACTATGAAGGGGAAGGTAGCTGTTGGTGCTGGATTCAGAAGAAGAAATGAGTAAGATTTCTATCGCTCACACCAATTATTGCAGCCCTAGGGGCTGCCGCTGGAGGCGCAGCACAAATTGCCTCCGCTGTAAATACGAAAAGGGCAGCAGATAAACAACGTGCCGAAATAATGGCGCATAACAGAGAAATTGAGGGAAAGGTGACCGTTGGCGCTGGATCCAAAAAGAAGAAACGAGGAGGATTTCTATCTCTATTGCAAATTATTGCAGCCCTAGGAGCCGTTGTTGGAGATGCATCACAAATTGCTACAGCCTTAAATAAGATAAGGGCAGTAGATAATCAACTTACCGATATGATAAAACATAACAGAGAAATTGAAGCAAGAGGGAGGGGCCTTCGAGTGAAGAAGAATAAGGCGAGGAACACTGAAAGGATGAGGAGACAGAGCCAGAAAGGGAATTCAAAAAATTCAGGCAGAGGGCTATACTTGTCCCGGAAAAAGCCTTGAGTAACATGGACCTCGATTTGTAATGCCCATCGTTTAAAGATTCCTTATTTTAGAAGTGTATACATGATCGATTAGCTACCCTCAAGACCTCATTACAGAGAGAGAATTATTGTCAATCTCGATACTTCAGAGAACGAAGGTACTCATTGGTTTGCTATAAAGAAGAATGGCAACTTGTCATTTTATTTCAATAGCTTTGGAAACTTGAAGCCGCCAAAAGAGATAGAAAGGTACCTAGAGGCGTTAAGGTTCTGTATAACACTAAGAGGATTCGAGCTTCAGCTCAGTCATCTGCGGGCACTTGTGCTTGCAATTTCTATCGCAATGAGTTACACCATTGTCGTCAATAGCAATGAGGCTGTTCTTACTACATACCTGAATCTCCCTCTTCAGTTAGATCCAAAGGGTCATAACGAGATAGCTCTATTGAATTTTGAAACCTTCTATTCCATTCCCAATGTTGATCGGAGTAATAATCAATTTCATTACATACACAATGATGAAATTAAGGTCATTGTTATACCTGTTGGAGCTTATGAGATAGCTGATATTAATGAATACATCAGAGATAAGCTAGAGGTCGATGAGAATGTCTTCTTTATTAGACCTAATAATTACACAATGAAGGCTGAAATCAAATGTCCTTTCACTGTTGGTTTTTCCAATGATCGTTCTATAGGATCGCCTTTGGGCTTCAGCGGCAAAGTTATTCCAGCTAATCAGCTGGCTGAATCTGATTTCCTAGTGAATATATTTAAGGTGAACACCATACGGATTGAGTGCAGTATTGCAACACGCTCTTTCATTGATGGTAAAAGTGGACATTCGCTCTACGAGCTTTTTCCCCTCTATTCCGCCTGAGTATCATATTTCTCAAGAGCCGTCAAATCCAATTTACTATCCAATCATAAACACAAATGCTATAGAGCAAATTAGTCTTCGTGTAGAGGACCAGAACGGTAATATCATTGACTTTAGAAACGAAGATATAGGAATAAGGCTTCACATCCGTTGCAGTGCCAATAGATTTTAAAAAAAGTCAGCGACGTTGCTGATATAATAATGGAGTAATTTGACGCACGCGTCATACTCTGCCCTTGACACCCAGGAGGTTAACATCACGCAATCAGCAGTTCCTCCATGTATTGGGCTTCAGGATCCTACAATCATAAACACCTTCAATGTTACAGAGACACCGAGATTAGAGGACAAGTTCACTAAAGAAGAGGAACATGTGTTTTTACCATATAATACATCAGCTCTGGATGCTAATGACGAGATTAGAATCCCTTGTCAATCTGAGGGGTTCATATACTTTACCTAATCGAAGTTATCTATACATCGAGGGGAATATTACTAAACCTAATGAAGCAGCTACTACTGCAAAGCTTACCAATAACGCTATTGCATTCATGTTTGAGGAGATTCGGCTGGACATGAACGGCTGAACTTTGATCGAACAAGAAACCCCGGGATCGCATCAACTTTACGCATCTATGCTGCTATCAACCCCATGGAATCTGATCGTTTGCTCACTGCTGGATGGTGCTATCCTGGAGAAGACATGGACATTGTGCATGCAGCAAATGGAGCCTTCAACGCTATAGTACCGCTTTCGATGCTTCTGGGATTTTCTGACTACCACAAGGAACTCAAACTCAATAGCAAGTTTGAGTTGGTGCCTATTCGATCCAAGGACTGTAAAAAGTGTATTATAGCACCTCAGGGTGAAGAAATTGCAAGCGTTCAACTTGCACGAATCGAGTGGAGGATGCCTGTGATTCCAATTTCTGATTCTGAAAACGTTGAAATTCTCAAGATCGTCAAGTCGGACAAGGCGCTGTATCTCACATTTAGGTCTATGGATCTGCATACTAACCTGCTGTGCCGCAAGCTAAATCATTTACCTGGAATGTCCCCACCACGTCAAAAATAGAGAAGCCGACATTTGTCATTCTGGGTGCTCAGACTTTGAGATCGAGTAATGTATCTTAAGACTGTTCCCTTTTTTATCATTGTAACCTAACTATTTGAGACTTTGTCTTAATAGTGAATGTTATCCCTATCATGACATGAATATGGACTTTGGAAACTCAGATTTGCATCGTTGTATGACATATACTAAAAGTTTCAAAACTCTTATTATGAAAAAGAGAATTATCCTTTATTGAAGAAAAATTATTTTCTTAAATTTGCTCGTATATTTGTTATAGATTGCTCACATCAACCAGAGGAAGTTTTAAATGGTGTTGCCAATATCAGAATAGAAATTCAAGCTAGTGAAAATATTCCTGCACAGACCTCATTGTATTGTTTACTAATTCATGATATTTACATACAAGCCTCTGACTCATGTGATGCAGCTTATATTTTAAACTAATCATTGTAAGGTTTTATTTTTTCATTAGGATTGTAAGGATTTTTAATTAATAAAAACACTATGTAAAAGCACACTTTCATTCTTTTTATTATTATTTATCATGCATTTCCATCACTTTCCTCTTCCAACTCCTTGTTCCAGCATATGGCATTACACTTGCAACATATAGGTTACCTAAATGGTAATCTTTAAACGATTCAAGTCTTTTTAGCCTGAAAATTTCATCGCTATTTAAAAGTATTTCACAATCATTTAAATTAGTATTCAAAAATTTTATTTCGGACTCTTGCATATAAGCAACAATAATATAAGAAAAAACACTATTTTCACAATATTCCAGTCGCGGACACTTTCTCGATTGGAGGAATGCTTTGAATGTAGGAATTCTCTCTCGAATTATCTCCCAATCTTGAATTGCTATGTATAGCAATTTGCCTGTGTTTTCCACTATAAGCACTGGAAGATCTAGAAGAATCCTGTCTTTACGTTGTGCCTTTTCGAGATGTAGACGTCTCGGTACCCGCCTCTTACCGACATGTTTCTTGGGGATCTCGATGCTGCTTATTCTATCCTTTAAGTGCGCGAGCCTCCTTTGCAGGTCTTCAAAGCTGTTCCTCTTCAACTTCCCCTTACTGCACCGTCTGAAACAATACACAATGAAAGTTTTAGAAAACCTGCTTTTGGAAGTGGAGGTAACCTGAAAAGAAACAAAATATTTGTATAAACATTAGATATCAGGTGTTATTTCAATGTGATAGATATATCTGTATTCAAAACTTGTGATATTGTGATTTTGTGATTTTTTTATAAAATACTATAACATGCATCTTTTGTATCTTTATATGTAATATCAATGATTCAGCTGTTTTATTTATGAATTTTTTCATAGTAAACTAGGAGAACATTCGATACTTAAGCTTGACATTTCTACATACCTTCGCTGCAGCACAAAAGACATTTTACAGGTCTTAAATTTCCCCATCTCTGCCATACCATTGTATTCGAGGTATAATTTTCCAGGTATTTCTGCAAGCTTTTGATCGGTTGACGAATTATAGCGCTCAGGCAAGAACACTTGACAATCCTCTAGCGAAGATACAATCCTGGTACCGTATCTTGTTTGAGCTCCCTTTAAGGACTTTATCTCATATTTAAGACCTATTTCGAGATCTTGAACTCGCCGAGTCGGAAGGAAACTACGCTCTTCAGCCATCTTGTTAAGTCTATCTGCTAAACACTCTGTAACAGACATTGGTCATGAATTATTATTTTCAATGCATTATGCAATTCTTTATATTAGAAAGAACCGAAGTGTGTGTTGTGCTATATGACCACAGTTTTTGTAAGTATGTATATGCATGATAGTGTTCGGGGTATACTCGCTGGTATTCGTATAAATCGGGTGCTTGGTAGAAGCGGTAGTTTCTGACAGTAATATAGGTGGTGAAATCTTGTGATTGTGAATTGAAGAAGAGCGTGTAGAAATTCCTGTGTGGGTGAAATGAAGAGCGGTAGAGAGAATCGTGTGAATGTGAATAGAAAAAGGGTATGTGTGTAGAAATCTATGTGATGGTGAAACAATGAGGCGTAGAGAAAATCATATGAATGTTCATGGATGATTAATGTGTAGAGAAACAAAGCATGACTAGAGAAAATCGTATGAATGTTATTGGAGGATGAGTGTGTAGAGAAACAAAGAATGAGTAGAGAAAATCGTATGAATGTTAATGGAGAATAAATGTGTAGAGAAATCCACGCGAGTGTAAAGTTCAGATTAAAAAAATAATGATACTCATGCAGCGATTCGTCTTTCATGCGCTGCATCGTTTAAACAAAATTAAATGTATTGTAAAAGCTAACACTAATTTCGTATAGTTATGTAAAAACTCACTCACCTTGTATTGTTTCGTGTTGATGAATGCTGTACGTGTAGAAATCGATGGCCAGCACCTCTTCTTAAATTAAAAAACACCTCGCGTTGCTTTTTCAAGTTCTTTAAAATTTAAATGCAGGGTTAATAAGCTCACAATGGCTCTAGCATGCTCGTTAGGTATTTATATAAGTATCTAAAACTCTCCAGATGATGTCAGCACATCGTTATGGTGGGGGATGTATACACGTCACGTGATTATTGCACCCAATGGAATTATCGCCTGTTACGCATGCGTAGAGGCTCTCAGCACTTCTATCACCACTTGCTTCAATTCCCCGCTCTCTCTCGCTCTCGCTCCCTCTCTCTCAGAGTACCTCCATAATGTCTTTACACGATCTATAAAATGCGTTGAGATGAAAGTCATGTGAAGATGGCCTGAAAGAATTACTTTTTGCTAGGTTACAGTGAAATGAGGCAAAGGTTTATGAATTCTGTAAAGGCAATAATTTCCAATGCTAGTGTGTGTATGTGTGTGTGTGCTCTGGTGTATGTGTCTATATTTGTAGGCGTATGTGGGTGCGTGTGCGTGAGTGTGCATGTGCTTGCATGTGTGTATGTGTGTGCGTGTGTGTATGTGTGTGCATGTAAGTGCACTGGTATATCTATGTGTGTGAGTGTGCGTGTAAGTGCACTGGTGAATGTGCTTATGCTTATAGGCGTATGCGTGTGTGTGTTATAGTTCGTGTGTGTTTAAGTGTAAATGCATTGGTATATGTATGTGTGTGAGTGTGCAGGGGTATGTATGTGTGTTTGCGTGAACTGGTGTATGTGCATGAGTTGGTGTATGTGTATGAACTGGTGCATGTGTGTGCGGGTGTGTGCGTGTAAGTGCACTGGTGAATTTGCCTATGCTTGTAGGCGTATGCGCGTGTGTGTG